>OY728125.1:982156549-983518058 GCA_963277665.1 Viscum album
AGGGGAATATGGGGTTCGGATGACTAGTATCTAAAGTATTGATGGCCATCATGAAAGAAGTGATGTGATGTGGGATTATCACTTCATTATTCCTCCTTCCCCCATGGTTGTAGGCAGTGGGACCTCGAGCACTACCTAAAGCTCATTTCTTATAGGATATATGTGGTAAAAAATCTGTACATTTCTGATGAAGGTGATTCCCAATGGTCCCAAAACTATTCATACTCTCCATTATAGATATGGTATTAACATCAAAAATTATTATAACTCTTTATGCCCATCATTCATCATATTCCCCTAGTTTTAAGAGAAAATATTCATTTTGGGTTCAATATTTTATTTTTTGAGGCTTCCTTCAGGGTTCACATTACGTGTGCTTTCCATGGAGTATTTTATATCCTTGGACATGACATAGCCCCTCCAGTGTGGTTTACCTATATTCCTACTTTCAAAAGGTGGGAGGAATCTAACACCATGGTAAATTATTATGACTCCTTGATCAAAATTTGATGTTGGGATATTGGATCCTCCTTACATTGAATCCCCCTTAGAGTTTATTTCCTAGTATGATAATCCCTTATTGATTAGAGAAATATTTTTTAATCTTATTCCTAATGCAATATTGAGGTGGAAACTAATTAATTATGCCATCTGATGTCGTGATAGGGTGGATACCTATGATCGAAGTTGATGATGAAATTGTGAATGCCTTGAATTTTTGGATGTTTAGAGTGTTAGAAATTATTATGATTATTCCTCATTTGATGTTAAGGGAATATAATGTATTTGGAATATTATTTGTATATTCCTTAGAATCCCATGTTTGTTACAAGTCATATTACATGAGGGGTGTAATTCATTCAAGCCTTGTGGCCTCATGAATCCAGTTATTGTCTGATAGGGAAAATCACTTTTAATATGTATTATATGAGGTATCAAATTATCTTCATTACATGAAACTTATTCTTTTTACGTAAGTCCTCCAAGGATCATCACTGAAGGAATATCAATCTTATCACATTAGTTAGGGATTCTAATGCATCTGAAGGGGTCATATGATTAATGTAGAGTGAATAAATTTCATATATTTAGAGTCTAGTTTGGAATGTACCACATGCGTTCATCATGCATGGATGTTCACGATTTTTTCTTAGGGGATGACTTCTATGTATGCACATTGAATACTATTCTAGGATAGTTAGCATCATATGATAATATTAAGGCCCAATGAGGGCCTCAAGTTTTTTTGTTAAGAAGATGAATGTGCTCTTGGGGGAAATGATCACACATCAAGGTTATATCCTCCTAGGGGAATACATATATGTTTGTATTGATTTTGGGATTGAACTTTAGGGAGGAATCACACAAACCCTATTAGTAGAATGAGATCAAAACATATATTGTTCTAATTCACATTATAAAATCACGAGACACGACCAATCCATGTCATTTAACATCATGTAGTAAGGACTCCCGTGTCGAAAAAGGGGAGATAAAAAGTGATGGTGTGGGGATTATTCATATGGTTTACTTGGATATTGGGTAAAATAATATATTAAGTGGAATATTTTTCTCATTGGATGAATATTTATGGGCTTGTCACTTGATGTATCCTTTTATTGATATATAGGGTAAGGTTTTAGTTTAACATCATGTGTTGGGGAATTTATCATATAGATCCACATCATGTTACTAGGATAGAAATGATATGATGTGTAATGGATTATAGCTGAAATGTGGTTTAGATATTATGCATAGAGCATCCCATTCTTGATTAGGGGTATAGAAGGATATAAAGATACCACTTGACCTCATCAAAGGAAAGCTTCTGGTTCTCATTAGTGGGACAACTACAAGGGTATATGTGTCTACTATGTAAGTGATATTGGATTTAAATAGTGTAGAAACATCAAAATTTTGGTGTAATCTTGGGTTCCTAAGGTTAGGGTTCAAATTCGTAGGATCAAAATTTAATGTGTTTTCACGGAACGTGGTTATAGAAAATGCTTGGGTGTGAGGGTTAACGATAATTGTCATGAAAATAATTGAGGAATGAGTAAAACTAACCTAAATAGGAATAAGGAGAATGAGAAATCAAATTTCAAAATTATATATCTACATAAAGTAGGCATCATGTAGGGTTATGTGAGGTTGTCTTCATGAAATTTTGTGGTTTTGTTAAGGTATGGTTTTTAAGCCTGAACCCTTCACAAAACATGGATGTCTAACAAAAGGATAATGTCCCTATTTCCCTGAGAGGGGTTTCATGAATGACAGAGGTCTCATGGAACCATTTGGGGTGTCATGAATGAACCAATAGTTTATTGGGTGTTATATTTCATGAAATTTATTTCTACCATGATATTAAGTTCTAAAGGACACATGGGAGGTCACTCTCAAAGGATGGATAACTGTAAAAATACATGTGGTCTTTGGTTTGTGAAGGATGGAGTTTAAAAAATTCAGAGTTTCATATGAAACTAAAAAAGGTTAGATCACCCTTAAATTAGGTATGAAGGGGTGTATTTAAAATAATCCCATAGGTTTATACATATGATGTACAAAAGATTATTATCATCACGTAAGATGGATTTTCACAATGCTCTAACACCGTTTGTGAAACCATGGTTTTTAATGATGGAATAATCATTCATGAATCTATATCCTTGGTTTGGTTTGGAGCATATTTAAACCAATATTTTACATGAATCATCAATGAACTCTTAAATGTCTCTCGTAATGTGTGTTCTTCAATGTCAACAATGTCACAATGAAGCAATATTGAGATAAAGAACCCTTACCTAATGTCTCAAATTTATTTGTACAGGTTCAAACCTCCTATTTAATAAATTTAACTTTTTTATACATCTATTCAAGAACCATATCCATACATATTATAACATATATTTTTTAATTATAAAATATTATAACCTATTTATTAAAAAATATTTTTTAAAATCACTATTCTAGGTGATAACTATTTCATTTTTATGTACGTTTCGGTTCGGTAGATTCAGTCGTTGCATATTGATCATTATTCCATTATCTCCATAATTTTAATCATGATAGAAATTTGATATTTAATCATTATATACATATTTAGAATAATCCATGAATGGAGCATATGGAAAATGAATCACATCACTTAATGGAGGTGGTAGTCTACACATACACGTGAGTGATATTGTCATTTTGTTAACAGGTATAAGGGTAAGAAGGTAAATGGTATATTATATTTATATAATCAAAATAATTTCATTAATATCACATATATATAAACACACACCCACACACATTCATTAAATCCATCGTAATAGCCAACCATGAATGGTGCTGATGAGAAACAAAATATATCGGTTCGCGAGGTGTTAGTCCATACATATGCATGAATGATGGTTTCTCCTCTTATTTTATGGAAAAGGAAATAAATAAGGTTATTAAATTAAAATAATAACATCTTTAAAAATGGTAGGTATTGATTTTATTATAGTTGAGTGTTTATTATAGAATTCAATGAGGAAGAAGAAGAATTAAAATAAAAATGCTTGGTAAAGACGATCATGACCTCTTTAAAGAACCTCCATTCTCTTACAGATAATAATTTTTAGGATGGTATTTAGGTGATATGAAGACATTTATGAAGTGTTTAGGTGCATTTTTAAGTTATTTTGGAAGATATTGGAAAAGAAACATGGCTCATGAAGTGTCAAGAAGAGAAGAGGGGTGGTGTCCTCATATAAGAGAGGAAAGAGGCACCCTTGGAATTAATCAATGTATTAAATTAATATAAATTAATTTCCACATTAAAGTGAAAAAATTGATATATTTTGAATATATTGTGATTTTAATTATAAATCATCTAAAATAATAAAATTTAGACAGGTTTAGGTGATTATTTAACCCTTATCGTATAGTTTTAACCTCTTATTAACCCGTTTGATGATTATCGTGATATCAATGATTTTTACTGTTGAGAATTCAAGAATGTAAATATAAATAGAAAAAGACCCATAGGTTAAAATTGGTTTATATTCTGTACTAGATAATAATTTTCTGAATTTTAAATCATTTAATAAATATTATTTAACATAAGATACCATTAAATTCATTTTCGAGATTATTCACATTGTTGATTTAAAAAACATCAAAAAAGTGATGTAATTTAAATATAGACATTAAATAAATCAATATTACATCATATTTATCTAAACAATTCGTGTAACTCCATAACTCACTGAATAATATTACTATAAATTTTTTGAAACAATTTATTTGATTTTTCCACTGCTTACACAAGCACTTTGTCGGCATTGTGTAAGCATTTAAGGTAATTATTTAATCATTAAATGTTAAAAATAAATTACCACATAAAAAATATAATCATTAATAATAACCATTTATCATCACTCATGATTTTTTTATCCTCATGAATTTATATAATAGATATTAAAATCAAGAAAGTGACATTTTGGAATTATTATTTTCTTAATATAATATAACAGACTTTAGTAAATATAAATGGGAAAAAAATTCATTGTTTAGAATATAAAATGGTTTTTTTTGAAATAAAATATTCCAATAGAAAAAATCCAAGTGTTAGATAGATTTTTTAAGCTTTATCACATTATTTTTAACATTAATTACCTAATTTACCTTTTATCATGGTGAAAAATACTTTCCATTGTTATTGTTCATTATGATCACAAATAAAGTTGAAAAATTCCCCAAATATGAAATAAAAAAATATGGAATATATTTAATTAAAATCAATTCTTTTAAGTAGTATATATTACTTTTAAAATAATCCTACAAAACACGATGAAAAAAGGTTTTCCGGAAAAATGTAATTTTAAGTATAAAATGTTTTTATACCAAAATTAAATATAATATTGATTCCAAGGAAATTAATTTAATTTTATTTAATAAAAACTAAATAATTAAATTTTATGAATAATTAAAAATGAAATTAAGCTTTGTAAATTTTTGAAATGAAATGATATCTTTCTAAAAAACCAGTATTTTTTACTATTCGGTGAAAAATATATCTTTTTAGAGAAATCCCAAAATTTCACCGTAAAATAATTTTTATATTCTGATTTTAAAAATTCAATTCATTCCATAAAATAATTTTTTTACTAATTTAAAAAATTAATTGTCATTTCTATGCACAGAATGCAATAAAAACCATTATAAAAACTGAAGCATAAAATTATTTTAATGAAAATTGAATACATATTTATTATGAATTAATAAATAAATTTTCATTATTTAAAAACAATATATAAATTTTTCACAATTCCCTTTTTATTATTCATACATTTAATTTAACGGATAGGTTGTAATGGTCGCACTTAAATAATAATATTTTTACAGTATATCACAGTTCCCTTAATGCTTAGTGTTGCGTATTAAGAAAGATATCAAGCATAGAATTCATTTGAACTAAATTTTCAGGATTCTACATAAATAACTAAGAGAGGGTGATTATTTTATTTTTTATCTAATTAGAGAGATATAGACATAGATTTAACTTGAATTATGATTTTATAAGTATGTTAGGTGAATATCTAAGGTTCGACTACTAGCTTTAAAAACTGAATTAAATTACTTTTAAATTTTATTTTGAATATACACTAAATCCAAAAAATAAACACTGAAAAATACCTTGTCTATGGAGAAAACATGATCCCTCTATATTGGGAGACTCTTCATCAATATGACATCATTGTTGGGGAGGGGATCCAGTGTTTTTTCATTCATTTTTTCAATTGAAATGTTCTTGACACATGACCCCATCTAATCATGATCATATATTTGGTTTTGATAAAAAGGTTGAAATAACATTACAATAAATAGTTATAAACTTAGGAATCAATGGGTATGTGAAGAGAGATTTTGTAATATACCCATTAACAAACTCTCCATCCTCTTCTACTTCTTCCACTAGAGTCATCATAGGAAGTGAAAACATGGATGATAATATGGCTAAATTAAATAGGACACTTAGAGGTTTTTATAAACATAAAATTTATAATAATTATTATTATATGTTATAATTAAATTAATAATATGATTTAGAGAGTAAAATAAGAATAAAAAAGTTACATCCTATGTTTCATGGTTCGGGGGGAGAGGATCCCAAAAAACATTTGTAGAAATTTAGAGATTTGTGATACATTTTGTAATCTTAAGGAGTCAATGGTACTCATATTAGCTAGGAGGACTTTATTTTATCCTCAGAAGGATTAACCAAGGAATGTATATATAACATAAATCCTGGAGAAATCAATATGAGGATGACCTCCTAAGGGTCTTCCTCTCGAATTCATTTCATGATTCATGGAGTACTAGTTAAGGAAGGATATTTATGGGATCAAGAAAGAATGTTTAGAAACTCTATATTATTTTATTAATAGATTCAAGGGACTAGAATCATACTTCAAATATCAACAATTTAAATATTATAATTTTTTATTTTAATTTTACCAAGAATAGAAGGACAATGATTGGAACTTATTGGTTGCTTCTTATATAGGAGAAATTATTGACAACTCACCTACTAAATCTTGATATATAATAGAGGGTAAGTCGCAAAAATCTCAAATATTCATTATAATTTCCAAAAATAAAGGATTAAAGATGGTAAAAATTACAAATCTCAATTACTTGAAACTAAAATTGATGAAATGAACTCTCTTTTGAGACAATTATCACTGAATAATATTTAAAATGAATCACCAAATAGAACCCCAATATTTTTCCATATTTTATAATACTTTTAGTTTTCACTAATTAATTCCCTCATGTTCATGAGAGTTTTGATTCCATGAACAAGAGGCTGTAAAATCCAAGATTTTAAGGTGCACACTTTTTCATGCTTATGATCCCATTTTTGAGGTTCTGAGGGATCTTAATTGTATTGGGAGTTTTCTATAGATCCTAGAATAGGTGGTGCCTATAGGGAACATTAACGCCGTTAAGGTGATTCATAATATGAATAATTTCACTGGGAATATTCTATGAATTATATTGAGAGTGGGAAAATGATTCGGGTTGTAAATCACATTCATGCCATGAATTAGTCTACTAGAATATATTTAACCAGAGGAAATGACTTTTCTAGTACACATGAAACTCTTGAGATTTCTGTTGTGAATTAATTGATTGGGATTTTTCTAACCCAAAACGATGAATTTTTCGTCATACATGAATCTCTTCGGATTCACACCATAGATAGGGGATTCAAAACATGAATTGTTTATGACCATTAATTTTTTTTTTCATTCCAAGCCTAAATACAAATTTATTTTTTCATATTCTTACATACCCAGAACCCTATTATTTGTATTTATGTACTGTGTCTCCTCTTCTTCCATATCTCTTCATTTAATTCTCGATCTTTATACTGGTTTTGCGATGATTCTCTCATGTAAGATTCCTTTCTACTTATTTATTGCTCTGTTTTAGTGGTCTCATTCCACTACATTTATGGATTTCATGACCTTGTGGTGACGTTTGTTTGATTCTTTCTAGATATATTGTATGATATTATCCCCTAAGATATGACTTATGTTGGTTGTGGTGTGATGGGTGTTTTTATCAAGGTATGTGTGGTCTAACCACTTTTCTTTTTCTCTTCTTGTTATGGGAAGAGATTCTGAGATATGAGAATGATTGTTAGGGCCTCTATTGTCATATCTTCTTTACTTATAGTGTTGGTGGACCTTGTGGTAGATAGTGTTTGAACCATGATTGAATTAGTAGATTATATATCTCTCTGAAGTTGTATTAACTATATTGATTCAATTCTAAAAATTGATTTATAAATGAATTAGTATAATTGTTTTGTAAGTGTAAATTAATTTATGATAAAAGATGGGTCTTCCTTTTTTGGTAACGGAAAAGGGTGTTTTGAAATCATTGTGAGATGGATTGAGAAAGGTATTTTAAATAATGATTTTGTGAAATAATGGGTTGTGTAATTTTTTTGAAATGGGAAGCCCTTTGAAATGATTTGAGAGATACAACACTTGGGATGCCTTGGGCACATAGGTGGGAGGTGTATCTTAGGTCCACCATCCATTTTACTATTGGAAGGATCACTCATGGCTTGTTTCTATGAACCTTAGGACTATTTTTCTAAATAATTATTATTGATTTTTTTGGGGGGATCCCTCATGGGGTGTTTCTCTTATCCTTGGGCCTATGTTTTTAAGGACATGGGTTCTCATTAGTTATTGATTGTGGTTTGAGTATTCTACTAGCCTGAAATGAGGTGATCCTTGGTGTGATATTCCAATGCTTTGGATTGTACTGTTTTGGATTTGATATACAAGATTTGGTTTTTGAGAAATGTTATTGAAATTATTCTTTAAAATTGTTTTATTTTGATTTTTTAGAACTATAGAAAAACGGAAATATTTATTGTGATTTTGATTTAAAACAATTTATTGTTTATCATGAAATGTTTTATTTAAAATGATTATTTTGATATTATTTTCATAGAGACATGATACGGAATACCTAGGTAGGATCTTTCTAGTCTAGTTCAGCTCACACATTACACACCCCGTTGGTGGTGTGTAGACCATGTAATATATTTTCATTTACGGAAAGGTAAGGTGCTACAATGAGGTGGAAAGGTTTTATGGCAACTGGGTATGGGTAGTTAGTGGTGATATGGTGGGATATTTCCCACATTATCATTTGGGGTATTTGGTTTCCCTTTTTTCTAGTGTTTTCTATTGGACATGTACCTTTGGTTCTTATTGATTTTTGAGTTATAATGTTACTTCTATTTTATTTTAGCTATTTAATATATTTATTTTGGTTTTTATTTCATTTTTATCCCTTACATATACATATATTCCATGTATCTTGTTTATTTTTTGTGAAATCGTTCCCTATGGCTATTTTTTAGGCCCAGGTACTAGTCAAAATCTAGTTGTGATCAGTAACATCCTTCTGGTATGTTATAGATTGGATCAAGTACCAGTTTTGAGGGTAACCCGGGTTCGTTTGAGACAAATTGGTATCATAGATTGGTTTTTATTTAAGATTCCATATCTTGGTAGGTTTGGTTTACTATATATAGGATGTTCAAAAATCATATGGTAGTTTATGGGGAGTTCTTAGATAGTCATGATTGTAAAAATACTCATGTTAACATGGTGGGATGTTCAGATGTGTGCCTCCTATGTTGAGATCTTTAGCATAATATCAGTTTTTACATATTGTTTTCGAATTTAACTAATTTTTTCCAATTGTAAGATCATTTCCTATGTTTTCAGTGTGTAGTAATATTCCTCTGAGACATCTACCCTAGGTTCCACATGAGGATTCAACAGATTATCTTCTATGGAATCCACTTTTGGGTAATAATTTTATAGAGGATATCATATGAGAATTTTATGTCAAAGATAAAAATATTCAAAAAGTATATAACCCATTTTTGGAGGTAGAACCAATAGATTGAGGTGACAGATATTGATATTGAGAAATCTTACACAATAGTCCCCCATCCTTTATGGGTATGAAAGATCACAGAGAGGTGAAATAATGGATAGAAAATTGAAATCAAATATTTTACATCATTAATATTCCAAAGACCATCAAGGTGAATTGTATAGCATTATGCTTGAGGGTCTCAACAAGAGGTGGTAGTATTCTATGGTACAAGGGGATAGACACGTGGGATTGGATTGGAAGCATTTCAAGAAACTATTATTTTAGTAATTTTTACTATAGTTGATAATTGATGTAAAAGTCTATATAGTTCTTCTCTTTAAAGTAGGGGGTGATAATTTAGTGTTAGATCACATCAATCAATTTGTGGGGCTGGTTCGTTTTTCTATAGTGGTGGTAAAAAAATGATCAGTTAAAATCTTAGAAGAACATAAAATGTTTGAGACCATATATAATATCATAGGTATTTATGTTGAAGCATTATATGTATTATGATATAATAAATAGATCTATGATTGATGAGATGCACGTGATAGGAAATATTGTATATTTACCGCTTATCTTCCACCTAGTGTCAGCTTTGTTGGTGTATAGGGAAATGAGAGGAAGTAGTATGATCATTACAAGAGTATTATAGGTGGTTCTCAGTAGAAATCCCCCAATTCACCATCCGGAGTTACCAACAACTTTGCTCAAAATTGCTACTAGTGTGGTGAGGTTGGGAACACCTGATATTATTTCTAATCCTAGGAAAATATGTTTAATGATTTTGGATTCTATGGCCATCTACGAAGGTTTTACCAGGATATGCCTATGAACTGCAATAGTCCTTTATTTTTTTCCTCTAATGGACACTAAAAATAGTCAAAAGATTCAAATTCCATATGGATCTAGCTATAGGCCTCAAGAGTGAAACACTTTCACATATTTGGTTAGTCTCTAATAGAGGTTCCTACGAGTCTTCCGAGAGTTATAGATACCATCATTGTTTCATCTTTTATAGAAATTTCACTATTTAATAAAGGTTACTCCCACTCATTTATATCTACTCATTTTTTTATGTGTTGAAAATTATAGTCAAAATAATTTATATTTTCAAGGAGTTAGAGACACCAATTGAAAATAGAAAAGGTAAGGGGTTTCTATTTCCTTCTTTTTCTTTATTAATAGTTGATGCAGAGTTGGTCTAGAATTTTTAGGTTCTTAATTTGGAATTTTTTTGTGTCATTATTGGGATGTATTTTCATGTTTCACATCATGATGAGATTTATTTTTATAATCATTATGTTTTGTTTATTGTTATTGATGGGAGATCTTGGGTGATTTTGGGAGAGTTGGATATGAGGTTTGGTTGTTCATGACCTCACCACCCAAAGATCAAGAGTTTTCCATCTGTTGTTGTTTTTGATCCCATTGCGGCATTGTCTCTCATTGATATTCTCGTGGTTGTTCATGGATTAACTAAACGTTTCCTAGATCACTTATATGATCTTCCCGCAAAGTGAGATGAAGAGTTTCCAGTTGATCTGGTGTTGGGTATGAAAATAATCTCAATACCCTCATATCCCATGGAACTAATAGTGCTGAAATGTATCAAGATCTATTTAAATGTTCTAATTAAAAATTTGTTTTTAAACCTATAGTTTATCCTTGGAATTCTATAGTTTTCCTTTCCAAGATTTCTTATAAATCACTTAATATTTCTATGCACTATTTTATTTTTAACTAGGTAACAATTAAGAATAAGTACCATTTTCCTAGTGTGGATGAATTGTTGATCGGTTAAAGGTGGTGGAGTGGTTTTCAAAGATCGATCAATGGTTAAGTTAACAATAGATTGAGATTATGGAGTTTGATGTAGAAAATTCATATTTGAAGTGAAGTTATAGACCTTATGAAAATCTTGTTATATGTTTTATTCTTACTAACACTCCTACGATTGTTATAGATCTAATGAAACATATATTACATTAGTATATCAAAATGTTTTATGGTTGTGTTTTTAGATGATATCTTGGTTTAATTGAAATTTCAGAACCATCTATTTTTGGTTTTGGGAAATCACGAGGAGTTCCCATAAGTATTGGAATAATTTGAAATTCTATTTTATAATTCAAGAGTTTGGGTTCTTGAGGCATGTGATTTTTTAACATAGATTATCATTCAATACTAAAAAGGTGAAGGCTATATTTTCATTATAGTATCCAAATAATGCCTTCAAGATTATTAGTTTCTTGGGTCATTCATGATACTATCAGCTATTCTTTAATGATTTTTTAGGGTTATCATCAAGTTGGAATTATCTTACCCATAAAGGTGTAAGATCCATATTGGATGATAAGTGCCAGACTTATTTTGAGGATTTGAAATGAATTCTGATATAAGTAACTATTTTTAACTTACCCGAGCTTAGTAAAGTGTATCTGGTGTCTTTTGATGCTTTTGAGGTTATTTTTGGTTACATGCTTATTTATAATGATCATGTTGTGTCATATGTCTCTCGTTAGCTTCAAATGCATGGGAATAATTAACCCACTAATGGTTTAAAGTTTACTATAGTTATTCATGTGCTAAATTTATGGAATAATTATCTCATTGGGGGATATATCCATAGTCTTTTTTGAAAATAATAGTCCAAGTCATATTCTTTCTCAGAAAAATCATTAATATTATATAGGTCATGGTTGGAGTACCTTCATATACTTGATTTCAAAGAGGAATACACCCCAGGGAAGGGGAATGTTATTGTGGATGATCTCAGTAGGAAAGTGTCATTGCATTTTATCATGGAATCGAAGGAAGAGTGGAAACTTATGGGGCTCTTCACTCAGTTTCATATACACATTTAGGTTGATATTTTATGTATGGTTTTAACCAGTGTTCATTTTTCATCATCTCCCCTAATGTTTATTCTATAGGTTCATTAGTAGGATAATTATTTCAATGGAATTTGAGAAACACTTAATGTTGGGAATACTATTTAAAGTTAGACACACCCTTCTGATGGAATTCTCTGATTTGGGGTTTGTTTTTTCATCCCAACACCTTTGAGGAGTTCGTTTTTTTGACTGTCATAGTTCTTCATGTTGTATTCATCAGTGTACTATGAATATAAATTATGACATGAGATAGAATTTTTAGTTTCCATGTATGAATTGAAACATTTCAGATTATGTGTCCCACTGTTACACCTTCTATAAGATAAAAGTAGAGAATCTAAAACCTCTTAGTTTTCACTAGCCTCTTCTCATAGAGGTTTGGAAATGGGATGAGGTGTCCATGGACAACATTTTTAGATTACCATATAATCTAAAAGGGAAGAATCCTATTTGGGTAGTGGTTGATCAGTTGATGAAATATGCTCAGTCAATTCTAATTTACGACACCACTATGGATGAATATTTGGGTAAGATATACATAAATAAGATAATGAGGTTTCATGGGGTTCCATTTACCATTATATTAGATATGAATCATTAGATTAAATATAGATTCTTGAAGAGTCTTCATTGGGATACAGAGACTCATGTTTGGTTGAGTATAGCTTACCATCCAAAAATGGACGGCCAGATGGAGCATGTTATTCAAATCATATAGGATATTCATTATGCCTTCATCTTAGATTTTTTTGGATCATGGGACATCCATATTAGATAGTTTGAGTTTTCATTCAAGAATAGTTATCAATTTTCAATCATAATGGATCCCTTAGAGGCTTCTTATTGTTTTCCATTTAGATCATCTCTTTTTTGGAATAGGTGGGTGAGGCATCTATTTTTGGACCAAGTCACATTTGGGAGACATCGATAAGGATTCTCTATATTTCACAATGAATTTTTACAACAAAGAGTTTGTAGAAATAATATGTGTATATTCAAAGTAGTACTTTGGATTCTTTTACTGGTGACTATGTTTTCTAGAAATCTTACCCTAGGTTGGGTCAATGCCGATTTGGGAAACATGGGAAGATATCTTCGAGATATGTTGGGCCATTTCAGGTTATTGTGTTTCTTAGGAATGTTTTTTATCAGTTGGGGTTTCTGACTTATTTGACATGTATTCTTGTTTTTTATAGGTATCTCAGATTAAGAAGTACTATCCTGATCCATCTCATGTTATAAGTTGGGAAAAGATCTAGTTGGGGAAATATGTTTATGTTAGAGAGAAATAGAAGAAATCATGGATTCTCAAGTGAATGTATTATGTGGGAAATCCATCTTATTAATTATATTATTATGGTGAAATGGGTCAGATTATCAGGAGACATGGGAGTCTGAATCGTCAGTGAGGGAGAAGTGGCCTCACCTCTTTATAGAGCACCCTTCTCCTGCATGCCATCCCAGGTATAGAAGTTATTATTGTAGGGAGATTGTAACATCCCAAATTTTACGGTACACATTTTTTCATGTTTAATAGGTTTTTTTATACGTTTGTATGGCTTCATGTATTTTTGGGAGTTTTTTTACAGAAGATAGAATAGACATTTCCTAGAGGAAGAATTAACTTCATGAAGGTTATTCAAGACATGATTATTTATCTAGAAAGATTCTGTGAATTCCATTTAGAGAGTAAAAAAGGTTTACTCCACGAATCACATTCATGCTATAAATTATTCCATCAGGATTTATTTAACTGATGGTGGTACTTTTTCCGTGTACCTGGAAAATATGGGATTCACACCATAAACAGGGGGATCATGACATTAATAGTTCATTTTTAGATTTTTCTACACTATAATCATAAATAAAAATTCATTCCATCTTATTCTTACATTACTTTGACCCTAGGATCTTAAAAGATATTTTGGGTGTCTCACATCCTTCTAGATCCCGTTTTTTCATTTCTCGGTCTTCATAATGTTTACACAACACTTCACTCAGGTATGTGGCCTTTAAACTTTTTGTTAATCATTTTTGGTTGAGTTTTTTTGTTGTATTTATGGATTTATAAAACTTTTAGTGACTTTTGTTTGGTTCTTTCTATATCAATTGATTTATCTTCTCTCGGAAACTGACCCTCATGTTGGTTGTGGTGTGTCATGTGTGCTTATTGAGGCATGTGTGATCTAACCTATCAAGTAACTCATTTATTATTATGAAATGTGATAATATGATCTGGTAATCATTATTTGGTACCCATTTGTTGTCTCAACTTTCCTTATGGTGTTAGGGGATCCCATTATGGGTAATGTTATACCTGAGATTGAGGTAGGTGGTTTTGTCTCTAGCCTATATTGGATGAACTGTATTTCTATGATTTTATAAATTGATTTATAAATCAATTTTAATAATTTTTTTGTGTAAATGGATTTTTTTATAAAATATGGTTTTGCCTTGTTTTGGTAAAAGGAATGATTTTTTTCAAATAATTGTGAAATGGATTTTAAACAATTTTTTTGTAGAATAAAGGGTTATAGAATTGTTTTTGAAATGTGAATTCCTTTGAAATGATTTTAGAAATGAAACAGATTGGAAGACTTTGATACTTAAGTGGGATGTGTAACTTAGTCCCATCGTCCATTTTACTATTGGGAGATTCACTCAGGGGATGTTAATTGGCTCCCTAGGCCTATGTTTTTAGAGACATGTTGTTGAAATTGTTAGGGGTTCACTCATGTGGTGTTCTTTAGATACATAGATATGTTTTATATTGACTTAAGTGCACATTATTCATTGATTTTAGTATGATTAGTCTATTATCCTGACCTGAGGTGATCCTCGACATGATATTTCAGTTCTTTGGACTGTACTATTTTTCATTTGTTATACATGCATTTATTTTTGATAAATTTTATAGAAATTATTATTTGAAAATGTTTTACCTAGTTTATTTTAGAACTATATAAAAATGGAAATATTTACCATGATTTTGATAGAAAACATATATTATATTTTTCATTCCATGTTTTTATTTAAAATTATCTTACTAGGATTATTTTCAGTGACTTGATATAGAACACCTAGGTGGGATCCTTCTAGACCTATTTAGCTCACACGCTACACACCCATTAGGTTATGTATAGAACTGGTTATGTATTTTGATATAGAGAAAAGAATGGAACCGTGGTTAGGTGGTGAGATTTTCTATCATCTGGGTGTTGGTATATGGTGGTGAGATGGTGGAAGATTTCCAACATCATCACATGTTATATTTGGGTTTTGTTGTAGCTGTATTTTTCCATTGGACTGGTACTTTTGGTCTTTCATGTTTTTTGAGTTATATCACTACCTTTATATTCTTATAGATATGTCATATAATTATTATAGTTTTCCTTAAAATTTTATGTCTATTATGTTCATATATTCCATGTATCCTATTTAGGTTTGGTGAAATCATTCCCTATGGTTTTTTTGATGCCCAAATGTTATTCTCCATCCCATGGGGATCATGAATGCCCTTCAGGTATGTGATTGATCATATTGGGTTCTAATTTATGAGGGTAACTCAGGTTGATTCATTACATAGGAAATACCAATAACAAAATAGAATCTAAGGATTCATGAATTATTCTAAAACTCAATATAGTGCTTGAAATCAGTAGCTGATTGGGATACCTTTCTAGTAAGATTTTCAATTATGTTTCCAAACACCACCACTTCATAGGAATAAATATATTCCTTATATAAGCTACAAATAATGACATAACCAATAAACCATAATGAAATTCTTGGTGAGATACCTTTTGTAGTCTCAAAACAACCAATAATTCATACTTACCACACATGAATCAATGTTGAGGGAGATGAAGGTTCAGTTTGGATAGATTATCTACCCTCAAAATTAATTGGTAAATCAATTCTCATGAAATATTATTGGATAAATAATCCCTAATACTAAGGTAAATATATGCTCTATTTCATTGAATAGGGGTAAAAAAGTCAATATCAATGAAGAATCACCACTGTAGGCCAAATATTGAACTAAACATTTGAAGAACGAATCTATCCCTATGAAGAAACCAGAATAAGTGTTTATGGAGATATAACCAATGGGGAAAAATAATTAAAATTCTATGATATTGGACCTACATCAACCCCAACGTCCCTTAGCTTCAGGAATGAATCCATCTAATAAGAATAATGAGGATACCCTATAATAAAAAATGTTGTAAACATTAAAAAAATATAAATTCAACATCCATTTAATAGATGTCATCAACCAAATACCTTAGTATGAAATATTTCACAAGGCGATGTGTACCAAAAATAAGAATCTTTGAGGAGATGAAAAGGTGAGTTCGGGTTGGAATTTTTCTACTCCAATAACCCACAAATACCTAGAAAATTTCAACACCTAGGAACATTCACTATCTCTTGCACCATAGTAAAGCTTACCTTATCTAATACGTTATATGGCTTTAGATATTCAATGAATTCTATATTTTACATAGTTTATTCTTCCCAATAGGTAGGTAAACATAATCCAAATATTGTTTTTATATATCTAGCTAACTAAACCATTTCCTTC
Source organism: Viscum album (assembly GCA_963277665.1). Taxonomy (NCBI): domain Eukaryota; kingdom Viridiplantae; phylum Streptophyta; class Magnoliopsida; order Santalales; family Viscaceae; genus Viscum; species Viscum album. The sequence goes on from OY728125.1 coordinate 982,173,482, forward strand.
CTAGTATGAGTTTTAGAATATATACTAGTAAGAGTGAAAGGTTTAATGTTCCCTAAAAATTTTAACAACATAATCATGGAATAACAAAGAGGAAAATCCCATTACCCGATTATATTTGGTATTAAATTTTTAAAACTACTAAAATAAAAATAAATGTTAATAAAGGAACAATTTAAATGTTTTTTGTGGAATAAACTTTGGATTTTAGTAATTTTGATTCAATAAAATAACTTTAATTTGAGAAATATAATTTTACGCTCTCTCATTCTAGAGTTATCTATTGTTATAGGGAAGAGATTGAAATTTTAGATAAAATATTCACATTAGGATAATCCTCAGGGACACATGATTTTTTTGAGGAATATTTTCAAAAATCTTTTAAAAATCGGAATATTTTTTTAGTGGCAAGTTCGAGAAGATAGATGAAGAATATTTTTAATGATATAATTCAATTTTCTACTAACACATCTAATTTGTATATAAAATATGCAAGCATTTGAAACAACATGTTTAAAAATCTTCATACCACACAAAAAACTTGAACTAAAGTTTTTCCCTATAATTTTAATTATAACTTTCTTATGGAAAATGAAAAAAAATCCTATTATAATTTCAAACAAATTAGAGAAATTAAAGAAAACATATTTTCATATATTCTGAAATATAATGTTAGGGCTAGAGGAAGAGTATTTGGAGACATCCCTAGGATTAGTCCCACAATTTTTGTACATCACATTATCCTAGAAAGTGAGTCTATACATATAAGAGAACCACAAATAAATCTCAACCGAACTTTAATGGAATCTCTAAAAAGGTAAATTGATATATTATCAGTGGAAAGTATAATTTTTCCCATCTTAGAATCCCAATTTGTGAGTCCCATTATCATTATCCCCAAAAATAAAAGATTTACCTTTGTATAAAATGATAATAATGAGCTAGTTCCCATTAGGATTCAAAAGACCTAGGGGGTTTAAACTGACTATAAGAAATTGAGTCATGTAACCCATAAAGACCATTTCTACACCCCTTTTGTAGATATAATGTTAGATATATTTGTTGGTAAAGGGAAATATTATTTTTCTATAGATTTTCTTCTTATATTTAGGTTCTTGTAGCGTTGGAAATATGAGGAAAAAATACATTCACCTACACATTGTTTTTATGTTTTTTTACTAAAATACTCCTTTTGGGATATGTAATTCATGTGGTTCTTATTAACAGTGTATGGTAAGAATATGTTTAGAGATGAATTAATGATCATAATAGGCATTTCTTGATGACATTACAGTTTATGGGACATTATTTGAATTATTTCATGAAAATATAGAAAATATTTTAAATAAATGAATTAAAATAAATCTGGTTTGAAACATTGAAAATTTTCATTTCATGGTGGAATAGGAAGAGTTTTGGGCCACATAATTTCTAAGGAATTGAAGTATATAAGGCTATCGTTGACATAAAATTTCCACTACCTTGACATATAACTGTAATTAATATTAGATTAATTTTAGGTTATTCTAGATTTTATAGATGTTTTATTTATGAATTAAGTAAAGTTGCTTCTCCCTTGACTAGCCTGGTCAAGAAAGAAATTAATTTTTTGATTGTTGAATCATGCATGATAGATTTTTGTGTGATTGAGGAGATCCTAACTACAGCCTTGGTGTTCTACCCACTATCATATGACCTTCCATTTGATAGTTTTTGTGATGCCTCTAAAATGTATAAATATGGTTTTCCAAAAATTTAAATCGGAATTCACATGTGATAACCCATAATTTAATAACCTTAGAGACATCAAAAATTAATAATGTAATAATGAATGATTTTATTCTATTATTGTTACTATAGAAAAATTTATCTTATATTTTTTAGGGAGAAAAGTAAATATCTACCCTTAGTGTGTATCCCTCGGTTATTTGATAAATAAGGCCAGTGAGAATCCACAATTGGTGAGTTTGGTTTTTATTTTTAAAGAATACAACATTGAAATAAAATATAAGAAGAGATAGGGGGATTTATTTGTATACCACATGAGGAGTTTACCCTGTACTAATAAGGTGAAAATACCAATAGAGACAACCTTAGATAACTCTATCCCTAGTGAGAAAATGTTTAAATTTAGGTAAGTTCCCTAGTATGTAGAATTTGTGGATTATTTTATCACATAAAATGTACACATTTTTATAAGATTCATACATTTTAGATAAAATATAAATCAATTTATTCTGTTTTAGAAGATCATAATTTATGATAAATTTTTAGTAACCAAATGATTATGAGATGTATACCTAAGGAGGAGGAAAAATCTATGAATATTTTTCACACTCTTGTATGCGGAGGAAATTTTCAACCGTAAATAACTACTAGAATTTTTTTTAAGATGCTTTTATTTCATCGGTTTTCAAAGACTCGCATGAATTTCTTAATTCATGTACAAACTATCATTTTTCTAGAGGTATTTAAATAAATGAAATTCTCTGAAAACTGTTAAATTTATATGAAATTATTGATGTATGGGGATTAGATTTTAAGGGTTTTTTTTCTAATTGTTTTATATTTTTCTATATATAGATTATACTGTATTATGATTCTAAGTGGTTTGAAGCATAAGAACCCTAAACTAATGATTCAAGAGCTTTTATTGTGTTTATAAACTCAATTATTTTTGTAGTTTTGGACCGACCTAAGTAATTATTATTAATTGAAGAACACATTTTCTAAACTAGATCATAGAATTACTCATAGAGAAACCTAGAGTTCATCATAAGACCTTAACTAAAAACCATCCACAAATAAATGGACAGGATGAGGTTTAAAATAGATAGAAAAAACTGATTATAGAAAGGATAGTACAACCCAAATGGAAGGACCAGAGCATTAAATTAGAGGACTCACTCTGGGCATTCAGAACTACCTTCAAAAACATGCCCAGGTATGTCCCCTTATAGAATGATTTATAGAAAGTTTTTTCACATAGTTATTGAGCTATAAAAAACAAAAAGGGTTTTGAAGAATGTAAATATGGAATTTAGTAATGTTAGACTTTGGAGTAATCTCTAGATGATGGAAGTAGAATTAATGAGAAGGGAGGCATATGGAAATTATTTATTGTATAATTAGTAATCTATATTTTCCCCTGAAATATTTGTTCAGAAAATATAATTCCAAGTTAGATACAAAGTACTAATATTATATTAAAGAATGAAACTCATGCAATGTGATACTATGAGAAAATGTGGTTTTTACAACAGCTTATTTGTGACAGGCCCATCACCCTTCACAAATATTCCTTACAGCGAGACTATTTGGGATGTGTATGTTTCTTATAATAAATAACCATAAATAACTATTATTCGTGATGGAAAATGTTGGTCGTCGCAAATACATTCAGTGTATGTACATGAAAAATGGCAGGAACTATTACTTACAATGGGTGTCTTCTCCCATCACAAATACCATTTTTCATAATAGTTATTTGTGACAGGAATTTATAACTCATCATAAATAATGATTTGGTAGAATCGTATTTGAGATCGGTCCCATCATAAATGTTTTTTTAATATGTACCTATATTATTTCTGGTGGGTGTTATTTGCAATCGGGTTCATCGAAAGACCATTATTTTTTACGAAATTTCTGTCACAAATACTCTCTTTGTTACTAATATGACATTTATATACGCTTCCCCACTCAATTTGTCTCCTCTCATTTCATTATGAGCTTTCCTATACTCTCTACTCATCTACACTCCTCTCTTCCTTTAGATTTCATCCTTTAGAATTTTTAATTTTTATAGGGATGTAAACTTTGAAATTTTCATATGATAAAAGCGTCAATTTTGAGGTATTTTTAATGTTTTTAATTTTAAATTAATTTATTTAATTTTATAAAATAAATTAGTATCATCAATTATCAGTAATTTTTTTTAATTATAAATAATTATTTTAAATTAGTGGTAATTAGTTTTATTTATCTATAATTATTTTTAATTAGAAGAATCTAGTTTTATTCATCAATAGTTGTTTTTAATCATAAGTAGTTTGATTTAATTAGAAGTAATTTGTTTTAATTAGCAGTAACTATTTTTTGTTAGTAGTAATGACTTATAATTGATAGATAAATAGTATTAATTAACAGAACATAGTAATAGTTCTTAGATATTAGTAATAAGTAATAATATTTTTCATTAATTTGTATTAATTAATAATAATTAGTAATTTTTAGTTATTAACATAAAATATTAATAATTAATGGTAAATATTAATAATTTAAAAACAATTAAAAAAGTAGTGCTAATAATTATGAATTAGCAATAATCATTAAAGATTAGTGATAATTATTGGTAGTTATTATTAGAAATAATATATAATTTGTAAAAGAGATCTGTAATGAGTGGTTAATAGTAAAAAATACTAATAATGACCGGTAATTCATAAAAAATACCGGTAATGTGTGGTGATTAGTAAAAAATAATGATAATGAGCAGTAATTGGTAAAAAAAACTACCAATAATGAGCGGTAATTTGTAAAAATTACTAGTAATGGGTAATTAGTAAAAATTACCAGTAAAGAGCGGTAATTAGTAAGAATTAGAGTTAATAATTAGTAAATAGGAAAAAAAATATAGGAAATGATTTCTAATTAGAAAAAAATGTCAATAATGGGTGGTAATTAGTAAAAATATTAGTAATGAGCAGTAATTGTTAAAAATTACTAATAATAAGCATTAATTAGTAAAAAATAGTAATAAATATGGGTAATTAGTAAAAAATACTAGTAATGAGCGATAATTAGAAAACAAATAACAATAATTACCATTAATTAGTACCAAATACCAGAAATTAGCGTTAATCAGTAAAAATACCACTAATGAGCAGTAAATAGTAAAAAATACTGATAATGAGTGTTAAATAGTTAAAATTAGTTTTAATTATTTTTAATTAGTACAAAAACAATCTTAATTAGATTTAATGAGTGATAATTAGTAAAAAAATATTATTAATGAGCAGTAATTGAGAAAAATTACAATACTGAGTGGTATTTAGTAAACACTACTAATAATGATTCGTAATTAGTAAAAGATAATGTTAATGAGTGGTAATTATTAAAAAATAAAGTAAATAAGCTATAATGAGTAAAAAATATCAATAATGATCATTAATTGGTAATAAATATCAGTAGTCAGTAGTAATTAAAAAAACATACCTATAATGGGTGGTAATTAGTAAAAATTAATGGAAATTAGGCGTAATTTGTAAAAAATATTAGTAATGAGTGGAAATTATTAATAATTACTATTAATGAGTGGTAACTAGTAAATATTATCATTAATGAGTGGTAATTTGTAAAAATTACCAGTAATAAGCATTAATTAGTTAAAGTTACATGTAATGACTGTTATTAGAAACAAATACCAGTAAGTAGCGTTAATTTGTATAAAATATCAATAATGGGTGATAATTATTAAAATATTCTAATAATGAGAAATAATTTATAAAAAAAATATCAGTAATGAGTGGTAATTAGTAAAAATTATTGGTAATGAGCGATAATTAGGAAAAATTCTTGTAATACACAGTATTTAGTGAAAAAATATCTGTAATGAGGGGTATTTAGTAAAAAATATCTTTAATGAGTGGTATTTAGTAAAAAATAAACAAAATCAACAATAATTAACCATAATTACTAATATAAGGTCACGAAAGCATCATGATGGAAGTATGGAGAATTAGGGATGAAGGCGACAACATAGTGAATGAATTATGGTGCCGAAATGCATTCTACCTATGGTCGCCTTCATACCCTTTGCTCCTTACATCCATGAAGGTAAGAATGGAGGTGATGGGATGAAGGAGATGAAAGAGTGAAAAAATTCTAGTTCCCTTTCACTCAGACCTTTTGGAGGAGAAACAGTCATGGGTAGATTCACAGTTTTACAAAAGATTATCGTTCCTCCAAACGGTCTGAATGCAGTGGCACTGGAATTATTTCACTCTATAATTACCTTCATTCCCTCAACTCTATGCTTCCCACACACCCCTAGGTCAGATTTATATTTCCATTAATTATAATTATTGATAATTAGAAAAAATAGTTTTAATTAAAAAAACATTAACAGTATTTTGTGGAATTAGAAAAATTCTGCGGTAATGAGATATAATTGATAATATTTAAAAGTAATTTTTAATTTTTTGAATTTATAATTTCGTTACCATAGCATCCTTATATCATATTAATTATAGGAAATATTTTTAATTCCTATTTTTTAGAAAAATATGGAATAATTATGTAGACAATATTCTTTATTAAAATATTGTGATTAGATAAATCATCGCAACAATCCGAACCTTTCTCATATAAATCTTGAATATATTGAGGGTGTTGTAGATTCTTTATCACTTTCATCATCAAAAATATAATTTTTTTCATAAGGGACAATTACGTATGTATTTTAGAAACTTTATCTGATGATATTTGAATCATTTGACAGTGTTGGGGGCCATCTATTGCATTTTTGTTTTAGGAAATATTATATTTTTCAGTATCAACATGGTGAACACAATTTTGAAGATGATACTAATAATTTTGTTCTAGATCCACAATGGTTTTAAACATTAGTACATGAGTTTGTTGGTCCATTTTTCAATAAGAATAATCTTATAATGATATTGATTTTACACTTGAGTTAGAACTATCTTGATTTTATGAGTTTTGGATGTCCATTGAAGATGATTTATATCCTGGTTACAAGATAAAAAAATTTGAATTATCTAAAAACATTATGGCTATTAAATCAGAAAATAAAATGTAAAATAGAAATTTTATATATATATTCTCCATGATTAAATCACTATTTCTTAAAGGAAATGTGTTTCCTTCCAATTCCAATAAGAGAAAGGGGTTGGTTCATAATTTGGGTTGTGGTAATAAGAACATTCATGAATGTTCAAATGATTTCATATTATATTATGATGAAAATGAGTCATTAGATACTTTTCTTACATGTGTAAAATTGAAGTCAATAGAGGCTCAATAAGGGAATTTTGGAATGGTTCAAGTTAAATTGTTGAGGTATTTCTTGCTTAAACCCAGATTGAAGTATTTATTTATGTACCAGAACGTAGAATCATTGAAGCCATGGAACAAATAAAATATTTCAATGGTAAAAGATTAAATCATCCTTATTATGGTGATTGATAGAAACATTTTTTACCTGTACATTATTATTTTACATCATAATCTCATAATGTGTGATTGGGACTTTCTACTAACGGTTTCTATCAATTTGGTTTATACTTAAGTCAACATTCTTGTTGGACCATCTTTATAAAATTGTACAGATGAAATCCTTGTATGGATATGAATGCACTATATATATATTTAATATTATTAATTTATTTACAGACAAAAAAATATTGATGGTTATTTTAAGGCATTTGATGTTGATTTAAATTTATTGTGGAGTAATGGGGTCAGTACATATGTTGTTATTGTAAAATAGAATTTCCTAGTGAAAGATTAATTAATGTAGAAAGTTAGTACCTTACTATCATATTTTATGTTATCAACTTAGAGTAAACATAGTCCAAAATCATGTTAATACTATATGAGTGTAAACAAGTAATTTATTCTCATCCAGGGGGGAAAACCTAATGTTTTTGAATTTCATCACAAATTTATTTCTTTTGATCAACCTTTTTGAAGACAAGAAATCATTTTAGAAAAGTTACAATTGAAAGATATGGATATATAGAAATGTTCTCAAGTATTGATTTAAAATTTATTTTTTCATTTCATTACCTCTTATTACTTTTGGATAGAATATAAACTAGAAACAATTGATGGCTTTATAAATTATCACAATTGAATTAAAAGAAGTATTTATTGGGATCTCCGGTATTGATCTGATTTTTTGGTCCATCACATGTTTAATGTCATGAATAGTGATAAGAATCATTTTGATAATATATTTTAAACAATTTTTCAATGCACTTGGATATACCAAAGATAATTTAATGGTTTGATTAAAACTTTTCCAAATTCACAGGTGACAAAAACTTGAGTTGTTTAAAAACGATAGATCATAGATGTTAAGGAATCAAAAACTAGATTATATAATTTCCATATAAAATCAGTCATTATTTTTTAGTGAATTTAATATTTTTGGATACCAAATGTTTTTCTTTCCAATATGGCTAGACATTTGAGAAATAATCATATTATTGGGTTAAAAATACATGATTGTGATATTATATTGGATAGACTTATACTGATTGAATTTAGTGGTTTTGTTTAATTATTCGAATTGGGATGCACTGATAGAAATATAATATTTCTTAAGGAAATTATATAGTGAAAAAAATACATGAGGCACTTATTATACAGCAAGATGATGATGTTTTAGTTTTTTATGTAAACTGAAAAAAAATCCTCATACATTCTGTGATTCAATGGAATGTTTGATATTACATTTACTACATGAAAAAAATATAGGGGGCCAATGCAGTTTTGATGGATTCACCTATAATAGATATGAAAGAAAAAATTGAAGAAAAATGTATGTTACAAAGAAACAATTAAAGGGTCAATTTCATAATATTATTTATAGAAGAAATTTTCTTTGTTATGATACCATTTTTTAAAATTTTAATATCTTCAAAAACATAACATAATGGTCTGTAATGAGGAAAATATTGATGATGAAATGAACATTCAATTATCTTTTTTTAATCAACATGACCTTGGATTTGGTGGAGTTCATGAACAGAAACTTTCAAATGATGAACCTCAGAGGGATCATACATATGTTCTCCTCAACTGTTAGGAAATTAAACGATTTATACAGTGAGTTCTACTATCACCTATTCTTTAGTTTTTTTATAAAATTAAATTAATTTAAATTAATTGTATATTATATGATTTCATATCAAGAAATAGTTTCCACAAATTACACCATCAACCCTTCAAAAATTCTAGAACTATAATTTTTTCCTTCAATATTAAATGAATGGTAAAATAAATTGTTTGTTGTTTAACATATGAAATAAATTTATTATTTTATATTTCTAATTATTTTTTTAATATTTTAGGTATCACAACATGCCGATAAAATTGATATTAGATTATGTGTATTGAGTAACTCACCATCTAAAATGGTTAAATATTATAATGCGTATGTGTTGAATGGTTTTTCATTTCATACATGTGTGTATAGTGAATCAAAAAATCAATGATTAGTGGTGTTTTCATGATTAGATCTCATTATAGAAAAATTGAAGTTGACTTTTATGGAATGATGGATGAAATAATTATATTATATTATCTAAGACAATGTTATGTTAAAATATTTAAATGAAGTTGGTTTCATTATGATAGAGGATTTCATGTTCATCCACATCATCGAAACATTGACATTAAATATAAAATCCTTAATACAGTAAATGGAACTTTTTTATTGGCTCATCCAGAACATCAAATTTATTATTCAAATTATTTTTCTACATTAATAGGGTTAGTTTTTTAGTGGAGTATTATGAAAATAAAATCACATGAAAATTATTTTATTCAAAGTGAATGTGGTTCTATTGAAGTGTATGGAATTTAAATTTTTCAAGAGATGGCTCCAAAATATCTTTTTAATGAAGATAAATGAATATCAAAAGTTACACTCTATAGTCACAGGTCGATGGTGTCCATGATGTTGATTATATAACAAAGGTAATTAAATTAATAAGATATGGTGAAGATAAAAATCTTATAGAAATTGATGATATGGATGAGGAAGATGAAGATATTGACATCATCTTATATGAACATGGAAATGAAGATGGATAATCACCCAATTACTCATTGGATATAATCATAAATAATATATATATAATATTCACTGTTAATTTATTTATCGACAAAAAAATTTCATGTTTTAGATGGATGATGAGGATTATGATGATATTTCTCATAGCATCGAGGTTTCTATACTTCATGGTGATGAGCCTGATGCTTTATCATCCAACCCTCAAGTTGCAAGAGGTTCATCGACTCATAGAGGTCATTATCTTGTGAGATTTATGGTCTATGACCCTATTTAAAGTTACATCCACATATTGATTTTGACCGTTGCATGTATATGTATATCTAGTTATTTAATTTAGTTAAATTTCATTATAAGTATTTTTGATTAATTTATTTTTTTATGAATTGTTTTATTATATCTTCTATTTTCCCACAGTTTTTCACAAATAGATTTTGGGTAGGGGAGTTCTATTATACCAACATATTTTTCTGCAGCATGGTTGATGTGGGCTCATCTTCTCATTGATGTTTGAAAGTTCATGTTTTATCATTAGATGGTACAAAAGTATATAATTTTTATTGTGAAAATTATTTATTTATTAAATTTATAATATTAATTATTTATAGGTTCTATGGTATCCCATCGATGACAGCATGAGGACCTCTATATAGGAGGATTGGGATGCCTACATGTATGAGTGTTGTTGTCATTTTCATTACAATATAAGTAAGAGAGCTATGAAAAAAGATGGAGTTTGATTTTCGATCAGTATTGCTCCATCTATCGATCTAATTACAAATCCTCTAAGGTTTTGGATTTCTTGTGCTCATACTGGATGGTAGAAAGTTTTTAGAGGAGATCATCATTAGGTCAACAGAAATAGGGGAGGCCAGAGGACACACATAGAAATGGTAGTCATATATTCGATACTCATCGATAACATATAGTAATTACATTTAATTAAAAAAAATATTTAACTAAAATGTGAACTGTTTATTTTATTAATCATATAGGTAGTTCAGAAGACTAATATTATAATGTTTGATGTTTAAAAGAGTATTTACTATAATCATATAAGTGGAGATATTACTGGTGGTTGAAAGTTTCAGATTGTGCTCCGTACAATGTTTTTTGAGTTTAAAAATTAACTGAAAATAATATTTTATATATTTTAATTTAGAATTTCATTTGAAGGAGTTATATGAGGCTATGAATTCTCACACACATGATGATAATCAAGAAGATACTGGGGGTTAGGCCACTAGTGCTCTAGGATTTGATTATTTTTCATGGATTCATGACACCTAATAATTCTTTGAGAAATGATGAGTTGTTGGTATTAGTTCTCGATTGACACTTTAAAATTATTATGGTATTGTTGTGTTGTTGGTGTGCAGCTCTAGGGGTGCATATAGAGAGTCTAAATAATCAACTATAGAGTATGAAGAGAACTTATGAGCTTAAGATGAGGTTATAGAGACCCTACGTAGAGAGATTAAATTGTTTCATCATGTGCATGAGCAACCGAAGGAGATTCATCATCAAGTACATGAGAGACAACAATAGTAGATGATGGCGTACATATGATTCTTGGAGCATGGTATAGGGATTGAGTTCCCTCTACATACTCCTCCATATGACCCTCTCCCACCTCAGTTATATGTGTATTTTTTATAAAAATTATTATTATAAACATATGAATGAAAATATTTTTTAATATTTTTATTAATTTGTATTTTTTACAGTTTCATATATTGTGTTTTATTTTTATTATTGTGATGTATTTTATTTTTTATATTTTTATTATTTTTTATATTATTATATTTTTTATATTATTGATACGGCTTTTTTAGTTTTTTTTATATTTTTTTACTTTTTTAATTTTTTTAAATTTTTTTGACTTTTTATGTTTTTTAATATTATTTGTGATCGGATTGGTCCCCTATAAATTTTTTTTTCGTGTGGGATAAATACCTTTACATAAAATGGAATATATATAAATGGTAGAATATTTTTATGATGATAGGGTCCCCGATCGCAAAAATTAAATTCTTGGTGGGAGCCCATTGAAAAAAATTGTATTTATGACATACTTTTCAACTATGGGTCATTTTCGATGGGAACCCATCACAAATGAATTTTTGAAATGGGTCCCCATTACAAATGAACCATCACAAAAAAAATTCCAGTTGTTTAAGATTCATTCCAAGAGGACTATATAATCTATAGTGACAAATATATTTCCTTTAGTGTAGTTTATTTCAAGGGATCAAAATCATAGCAACCCTTTGCAGTGAATGGACACCAACTAAAGTAGTTTAAAAAGTATTTTGGAAGAAACTATTAAAGGAGTCCAAAATCCTCCCAAAAAATTATGAATAATTACATTGAGGATATCTATTTACCTCACATTATTCTATATAATTGTATTATTCCTTGATAAATTCCTACTATAATTAATTGGAAGTTATATTTGAGATATGTCTAGGGGAGGGAACACAATAACATTGGATGTAAATAGTTTCTTAGGATGTTAATGTTTTGATCTGTTTAGTGAATTAAACAAATTAAAAAGAAAATAATGATAAAAATTATATTTTTATAATCTATAAATAAATTTCATTATTGTGTTGTTTTTGTTTTAAGAATTTTGGAGTTTTCTTAGGCTAAGAAAATTGATTTTCAAAGTTGTCCTACCTAGTGAAAAAGTCCATTCTATAAGGGATTTAATAGACTCTGAATTTTTTGAAATTAGATGATTTTTGAGTGAGTTTTATTATTATTTTAATGAAAATAGTTTTTAGGACTTGTGATAGGAGTTTAATGGATATGATTTAAAAGGAATCAAAATTGAAATATGGGGAAACTAAAAATTTTAAATATATTTTAGTTAAATTTAACTTTTTGAAATATAACACCTCAAAGATATAAATCAAAATTTATTAATATAATTCCATTGAAAGTAGAGTAAAATAAGAAGTTAATAACCTACATGATGTGATAAGACAATTAGGAATTGGGTGTGTGACTGATAATATCTATTTTTAAATTGAATAAGTACATTTCACATTCGGTGGCTAGTAAAAAAATTTATATGTGCCTAAATTTAAAAATGAATTGATTAGGTGAGGGGAATATTGAACCTTGAATAAAAAAGGGATATAGAATTTTACAAATTTCTTTTTATTTGTATCAATGAATTGGGAATGGAACTTTGGTGAAAATAACTTCAATGATAGGGATAAATTAAATTACCCCTTATAAAAAAATGTTATAACACTCAAAATTATTTTTCCTTGACTCTTGGAAGTATAAATTTTGTTTAAATAAATTAATGCAGTGGGATGGAGTCATAGAGGAGGCATGATAATTTCAATTATGAATGAATATTTTGTTTTTGGTTTTTTGTATTTTTAATTAGATAACATAATATATTTTTATTGGTTTATTTAATGGTGTTGTCTATGAGTGAAATATTATAATTGTGGGGATGTGATGAGGGATAATATTTTTACAATTTTAAACTTTATTTCAATTTCAATTCACCCAAAAATAATTATAATTATTATTATATAACTTCATTTTCTATACATATGATAATATGGAATGGAATATTTAAATGGATTAAATCATTATTGTAACTTTTTTCATTCATTTTAGACTTAAATGTGAAGAAAAACCTCGGTATTTGGATTTTTGATTAAACTAATAAAATGTTATTAAATCTTATTTTCATTATTATAATTCATTTCAATATTAATGTTAAAGAAGACTACACTGAGAATTAATTTTATGTATACAGGACTGAAGCTAGAGGAAAATGTAAAGGGTAAGGGTATGAATTTATTCATCCTGGAATATTAATTTCCATAAATTAGTGTTTTTGACTTTCTCAACTAGAAGCTACAAAACTTTCAGGATGGAAATATGTAAGGGTAATTGTTAAAGGTAATATTGTGCCTCTATTATATAAATTTCATGTGGATGGGGGATGTTAAGGGAACTCTAGACATTCCACATCATGTTATCCAAGTTACTACATAAAGGACACATTGATGCTACATAAGGGTGTGCTTATAGTCCCTCAACTATGTAAAGATAATTTCATGTTGTGAATTCATAATAGGCACACTCTAGAGGATATTTAAGGGTTATGATAAAGTCCCTTGACTACCTAATAGTCATTCTTATATAATGAGAGTTTCATATGTGTAATAATTGTGACCCTGAAGATGTATAATGGTTATCCCCATGGTCCTGATATATCTTAAAGGTGTCCAAGATATAGAATAAGATTATTTTCTACCTGAATAAGGGTCACTATGTGGCCATTTATGAAGATAAAGTTTCCTCCAAAACTATTACACATATGTAAGGGTCTAGTTGAAGTACTATAGGACTCATCCATGGTTATGTTCTCATGCATAAGGGTCATGACTTTGTCACATGGACGTTAACAATAGAATTAACCAAAATGGTCAAACTTGAAGTAAAATCAAAATATCATATTCAATGTTTTTTAATATGGATAAGAACTTATTATGAGATCATAAAAGAACATAATACACCCAGATTATGAAAGGGGGAGATAACAGGAAGGGACTTTGAGGCTAAAATTTTTCAAGAGTTACTTAGTTGATTGAATGTTTTCACTCTACCTGTATATGTGGTATAAATATACGAATTGGGTGTTTTAAACTAAATTTAAAGAAGATTCTAAATCCAATAAACTTGATTAAATAAGTATAGTATTGTGCTTCTCATGTGGTACTTGTAGTTATTGAAGAATGCAAGGATCCCTAGATCAATATATGAAGAAAAAAAATTTCACTCAAGGGGTTACAAGATCGATTGATTGAGCTATTATTTCTAGATTTATTATTTTACATGATTTATTATAACCTCTAAAGTAATAGAAAACTATACCCTTTGTGGTCGATTTAAGTATTATCTCCCCATTCCTCTGTTAGTGAATTCTTCTCATAAATGTTAATTCTCCTCTATACATTTTTTCTGGAATATCTTAATTTCCTTGTATAATATGAGGCTTTAATTTTTATTTATGTTTAATGTTATCTTATCCTATTCTCATTTTTTAACACATATAAAACCTAAATCCATTTTACATCCTATAAAATTGAAGGTGGTGAGTTGATTTGTGAGTGATTCGAAGTATCTGGTCACTTGGCTCAGTAAGGATAGTGAATGAAATGATTATTTTAATTATCCATTCATGCTAAAATCATAGGGTGTGGTGATCAGTTGAGTTTTTGTATTATTATATAGTGGGATAGAAAACTTTAATTATGATTTAATTGGTATGTGACATGGATATCTAAGGCTTGAAAAATAGATTTAGAAAATTAATTTAAATAACATTTAAATTTCATTATTAATTAAAATTGATGGATGTAATTCCAATACCCCCTAAAAAAAGAAAAAACAAAAAAAACACCCTTAAAACATACTCATATATAGAGAAAACCTTATTCACACTAATATATATATTTAACATGGGATAATATTTTGTTTCAGAATATCCCCATGATAGTATCTTCATTAGGAACTCTTTCTCTTTTATTGATCTAAGATGGGTCCTAGTGGATTGGGTCATATTACACTATATGTCACATTCTAATTATCCTTTAAAAACTTCATTAATAGTAAAGTTAAACCTATCATTAAACATATAAATATTCTCATATTTTTAGTTATTCAAACTTTAAATATATTTTATTTTTTAATAATTTATAGAATAGTAAATTCCATTTCAATTTAATTCATGAAGATTACCATATCTCTATAAATATCTAAACATGATAGTTATTTTGTTATCCCAAAAACAAGACATTAAAAATTTGAAAAAATATAAAATAATCATGCTAATGTGTAATGAAAATCATTATAGTGAAACCAACTATTTTTTACCAAATAATGGAATACCATTGTCAAAAAATATATAAACAATGATATAGAATGTTTTGTACATATATTTTTAAAACTACACATAAAAACTTATGGCCTCACATTATGGAATGATTAAAAATTCATATTGAATTGATTAAACTCTTTCCTCATTGTTTCTCACTTTTTTTCATGTATTATAAACTATAATCCCCAGTCCAATATAAATTCATGAACCTTATTGATTACATCTTGATGAATTTCGACAATATGAATTGTGGAAAATGCCCCATGTAAAAGTTCCATTTTGATATAATGGAATTTATAAGAAATAATATTTTATTCCAAGATTTCATGACCATATAAAGTCCATGAGATTGGGTTAAAGAATCACATAACCCTTAAAGTAACACACAATATTATAATCCCAACCCATTTACATGATTCCATGAAGACAAAGGAAAGTGGTTTTTGATGATGGGACATTCATGTGGTTATTGTTCTTCATGAATCACCCCAATGGACACATGATATCATAATCACTAATGATTCATGAAATAGGGGCTATATATGATAGGATATTTATATATTTACTATTCTTCATAGGATTCTCCATACATGTGTTGGATCCAAACCTAAATGGGTCACATGAAAGAAGTTATTTGTGATGGGTTCTTGTCATGGTCACTATTATATATGTGATTACCTCTGGAGTCATGTGATCACCCAGTGTCAATGTTTCATGTTATAAAATATATGGTTATATTTTCTATGAAAACCCCCTTTTTTATCACTATTTTTTATGTGATGCACGAAGGATATTTTATTGATATCATGCGGCTGGTTCATGTGAAGCATATGATCCCATTCCAATTTGTGTGGATATCCTACACCACCATAGTCCTTATATGTATCTTGACCACCTTGTGTAGTGGTGTATATATAGGGGTGATGCATATAACCCCCCCCCCCCACCGACACTCTAAAAACAACAACAGTTGATATGGAAGACAAAGTTACAATAAAAATATAAATTGATACAATAAATGGAGAATCATGTGAATCTGAAGACTCCCACTTGTAAAATTCCATGATTAACATATAAGTAATTTAACAAAAATGGGTGACCCTTAAAAAAGTGTAGGATCCTTTCATTCAATAATTTTCCACATGGCCACTTACACAAGAGTTGACCACATGATGACCCCTTATTCAAATGATCACATGATAAGCTATTAGTCATACAATATCATGATGATCTCTTTATCATGTGGTGGTATCGCCTGATAACCTAACCTAATGTAGGTTATTTGACCCCATGACGTCCAATACCTTTATGTGATTACTTGAAAGTGTGACCTTTATGTGATCACCCATCTCCTAAGAGTTCCACTTGAACCTCCTAATCTGTATTGTCTCTATATCCCTCATTGGAAACCCACTTAGTGTAATTCCCTAATATTCCTATATTTTATTACACAATGAGGAAATAATCCTTATGAGTTCTATCATATTTCCTTTTCAATCAGTAGGAAAAAATTCTATGAACAAGGTATACTTTGATTCCTATAAAAAATATGATACATATGATTCCTCTTCAAGGCCTCAGTTCCACATCCAACAAATTTCCATAAGTCATTTTATATGGCCATATTTTTTATGATGACCATAATATCCCTCTATATCCATAACATTATAATATTAATTTTAAATTCTCATTTCTTCCCTCCTAAATCTATGTTCACTATTGGACTCATAATCATATGACCAAATTTAACCTAGGGAAGTCTCAGTGTGTAAGCCCCATAAAAATACTATCTCACTTCCACATGTAATGTGTTTGATATCTTCTTATATATTATTTCCCACACTGATCACAACTCAAGTGGTCTTAAAGGGTTGAAATTATTATGTTGTTAATATTAAAAATACCCCATTATTATACATATTCATAGGTGTAATTAATGACTAAAATATCTATGCCTCCAAAGGGATATACCTCAATTGAACATCTCAGGGTAGCCTCATAATGCAAAAGCACTTCTCAAACCGCTATTGTTGAACCATTTTAAACAAAGATTACCCAAACATCAAAACTACATGGATTAAGATTCCAATGTTCACAGGATACATAGGATACTTCTCTGAGGCTTGTTCCCCTATATCATATATTCACATTCCCACACATACATCCTAGTTTCCTGACATTAAACTGTGTGATAGCAACCTTGCTACATGATGTTAAATTGCATGGTATAGTCCAACCACATGGTCTTAAACAATGTTATTCAAAATATGTTGACTTTTATTCCTATAATTATGGGATACATAGGATTATTCCATGTGGTTAAAACCCAAAATCATTGGTCATCCATTTTTATCCTCATGATTCAATATTTCTTATGGGATTGTCTATGAAGCATCCTTTATCAGGCTATAAACCCTATAAGACCATGCCCTCACCCATTGCGCTATATTTCTTTTGAGTCCCATCAAACTATCCTTGTTGGTCTATACCCCTGATGAGGACCATCTTCATGGGGATATACATCTAGTGACATCAATTTTTCCTAATAGGGACACATTTCATGTGATGTTAAATGGAAAAGAATGATCATTATAAAGTCCCGCACCGATTATTTCTAGGCACCATTTTCCTAGTTTTCCATACTATATGATGTTAAATTTCATGGATCAGTCATCATCACATGACCATAAATGGTACAAATTTTCCTATTTGGAATCACTAAACTAAATAGTATCTCATTCATTTGATGAGGATATGTTGGAATCCCTTTCATGGGATCAATCTTGAAACCCTAAAAACCTATGACCATTCTAGAAGGAAATAAACTCAAGAGTTATTAGTTGTCTAGATTTAATGAAATTAAATCCCCAAACTTGTATAACTATGTAATTTTGGGGAAAAATAATGAGAAACTATGATACATATAGAAGGTGAAATCATTTGAGAAACTCTTATAAAAACATATGTTCACATTAATGGGAGACCTCTAATATGTATGAATACTCACACTAGTAGTCAATAACTAATTGTTAAAATTTAGGCTAACCAGTATGGTATTGAGATATATAAGATATTCATGAAACAGATTAAATATATAAGAGAGTCCCATAGTAGGAAATAACCCCCCTAGTAGGGTGTGATGAGCCTGACCTCCCATTATCTTGACCACTGCGAGTTACTAAGTGTCTTTGATAAGGATCCCAAATGAATGTATACCTTTTGAATGTAATCTCATAGATTATTATAGAAGTGGAAACCTTTGGGTGATTTTGGTTCCATGAATAAAATGTATTTGAATATTTCTAAGATAGGAGTACCATCCCAAACATAAGGATTCTTAGACATGGATAAAAAAAATAGTAAACCTGATGTGATTTTTTTCCAAAAGTAAAATAACTAAATTCCCCATATATATCTAATTAATAATTTTTATTACTTATGATTTTTCACTAATTAGTTTTCTTATTTTATCAACGTCTTGAAAATATAAACCACTCTCAAATAATTTATTCAATTATAATGAAATGGCATCATCATTGGGAAAATGTTATTACAGTATAGTTCTATAGGAGTCATTGCCTCTGTGAATCAAAAGACAATGTCACCAACTCAGTGCCTCCAGCACTAGGTGGTAAACATAATGATTAAGGAATATAAATGGCACATAACCATACCAACCATAGAGGATATGTGTAATGTTCTCAATGTTTTAAAACATACCATCCCACCTCATCCAAGTAAATCCATGACGAATTTGGTGATTCTTGTCTTCACTGTCAACCTATTTAGGATCCTATCTGTGAAGCATGAAAATGAAAACTGTTATTATCATTGGAAGGTTGATTAGAGAGTATACAGTGAATCCACCATGGTTCAAGTGTCCCCCAGGAGGGTCCCTATAAACGTTCAACACCATAATCATCCCACCAATGCCCCTCAACTACCTACAGAGAGTTCTTCTTGGTAAGTCACCTCCCTGAACACTCAAAATCAAGAATCTATGAGATCTCACTAGGAGTTGATAGATGCGGATCACGGGGATTGGTCCCATATCAACACTTCCACTAATTAGAAGCATCAAAATATTTTAATGAAAATTATAGTAGGATCATATCCCTTCTATCCTATACCATGTCCTCCAGTATATTCTAGCACCCATCAGGGCCAAGAACATATCTCAACCCCCTTGAAAAAATCCACATGGAATGTCCCAATTAAAATTGAATACATGATTTGGAATATATTCCCACTTTAGTTGAAAAAATATTTTATAATGTCTTGGGGAACAAAAATTTGGAAGCCAATATTCCAGACCATACCCTTATTACATACCATCATATTCTATTAGAAACGGAGGACCTTCACGGTAATATTCCAGAAATGATATAGGGATGGGAACATACTATTATTCTATCTACTAATTAATCATATCAGTATGTCCAAAATGACCATACGGCTTCTCTAGGTAAATTTTTTGTCCTTTACAACATATAGGATGATTATTATCATATTCTACTAAATTATTAGTCACATGGTTCATTTCATATAAATGTTCTGATTAGCTTTTATAAACCTCGTTTGAACATCACCTCAGGACAGTCACACATTTATATTGAACGGTGTCAGTTGATTATTCTAAATATATAACTGGATTGGGCTTTTATCCCCACTCCAACTGATGTTCATCAACATATCATGATAGTCATCTCCTAGAAAACCCATATTTCTGCAAGAAATCTAAAAGGTACTCAGCATATTCAATAAGATAACAGGACTCATGTGTATATTCCTATAATATCCAATAGATTATTACCACATCATTATTAAGATTTCATAAAGGAGGATTCTCATATCCCATATCCCATTCTAAAGGTATATTAGTACATTCCATGGGTGAATGAACATTTGAGTTGGTCCAATATTCACACTTTAACCATTGTTGGTTGGCATATTTTGGTATCCACCCAAAGGTGGTCTCATATTATTCCGCTAATTCAAAATATTTTTAGTATACTCTAGTAGATTCCTAGTAGTGGGAACATATTATTGCAATATCTGGAATTCATTGGAATATTTCTTTGACTGCTATGCAATAGGCCCATGCCCCTACTGAACCACAAACAAAAAGTTAACATATTCTAACAAGAACACAATACGAGTCTCATATTCCTACCCTCATTAATGAAAATATTCATAAATTCATATAGTTAATGTTGGTAGTATCTCAATGATCCATAGACTATTTATACAAAGAATAATTCCATACCTAGAAGAACAATCCTCCTCTTGGTAGCAAAGATATGGATTAGAGGGATCTTACCCCTAACATATGATGTGGATAACCTCCCCATGGTGATATATCCCACATGAAACTACATCCTATGATTTTTAAAGAACCATTAATATATACAAGTTCTAAAAAAACTAGGTTTGACTACATATGGTTCGCCATCAACATCCATCAACATATCATATTGATTAGCTGATAATATAGAGTGGCAACCACCATCATTGACGTCTAAGGGACATGATTTGTTGTTTTGGTGAAAGAGACCCATGTTTTCTAACTAGGTGGAGGAATATGACTAAAATTAGGGAGAATATAAAATTTATATATGGATATAATTAGATGACTACAACCTTTTAACTATGTTTTGGACTATCACCACATTCAACCACGATATCAAATATAATTTAAAAGAAGAATTCATTTCTTACCATTATTAAAACTTGTGGGAAATTTTCCAACAAACAGGGGATAAGAACCTCCATTATCGGGGATTTAAGGATCATCATTAGGCTATAATCATGAAATAATATCAGATATACCTTACCACCTTCTCTATGGCTTGGGACCCAATGTTGGAAAAGAATTGCATGAGCCTATGACAAGATTGAATTTACAGCCTAGTAGTCCTCTAGAGAATAATTGATAAATCAGCAGTAGATTTATACATCCATGGATGGGGTGAATAAGGAGAAATACACTTCACCTCATCCCCAGGTTAGTAGAGTCTGTTAGAGATGGAATCATAAAATTTCATTGTTATAAGAAAAGATAAAGGCCAGAATGACACACATGTTTGTTATTCAACTGAAAAAATAATCTTGTATATATGACAAAAATTAAACACAAGTAGAGGGATTATGACATTGTAAATATCCATAGATAGTCTTATCAATTGATTGATAACACGCCTTAGATGATAGATCCAATTTCATCAGATACAAGACATCTCCTTATTAAAAGTGGATCTTATTCTAGGAAGATGTTGCACCTAGAACCTGATCGACTAAAAATGTTCTGAATTAAGAATATTCCACTTGTAACTACAAAGGAAACCATTAAATAACAACTCTATCCCCTAAGGTTGGGGAATTTTTACAACTTTTGCTTCACCTGGTGTCATCAAATAACCTATTTCCCCATAAGAAATTTTTGTTTGGTCAAAATAAACCCTAGTCCATTGGGATTGTTGTATTTTAACAATGAAAAGCACCCTATGAGTTATTAAATCCTCAACAGGTTTGTTAAGTATTGATAGTGGGACCACATAAACCCCAACCCTTAGGATGTGGTCATTTTTTACCATATCCTCTAAGGCGATCAATCTTCTCTATACTAGGATGTGGTTACCAATGGTCAGTACGGTGATCATTCCTACATTCATGTGATACACCCATTTTACTTGGGTATTACTTAGCATGGGAGGTTATAAATTCCGAAAGGTTACCATTCATAGACCAAAACCCAGGTAACATTTGATAAATAAGATCGAACCTCCAAAAATTTCATAATATGAAATAGAGCATTGAGAAAATGGGGCTAGGAGAATACCTTGGTGTAGCTCTTCAAGGGGATGTAGGTAGTAAAAACTCAAGATATTACTCATGGAATGAAGAGATGATTCCTTCCACCTAATATGAATTGGTTAACATTATCACTATCAATCCCATGGATAATAAAAAACTATGTATAGATGCTAAGGGATGAAATGTGAAAATAATACCCTAATATTCGAGTTAGCCCGATGCACATATTGAGGGTACATGCACCTAGAATAATAGTAGGATTCCAAACATACCAACCCTTAATGTAGAGTTTCTACCCCCATGATTATATTTTTCTAGTGATAATGGGAAAATTGTGGCTACAACCTAATCATCAATAAGAAATCTTGAATTCTATTCCATTGAAAAGAATTTTATATTATATGAGATCAATATATACAATCTCAGATAAATCAATGAGGAATATATTAGGGGAAATATTCCCACCAGGTATCAAATCCATGAGAAAGTGATAACCTCTCCTCCTTCCCACCATCATGGAGTTAATCTTCATAAGGGGATGAAACATAAACATCAGGTTGGAAATGGATATAGAATGTTGGTCTACATGAATACAAAAAATTGAAAAATACATGGATTTTTCTTTATTATAAACCCCCCCTATCAGGATAAAAGTACGTTTCAAGGATTAACTGTAAATCATTAGATGACGAATAAAGGGTGACCATATCAATCCTCATCCACTGCCCATGAACAGGAGGTGGTCCAGATAATGGTACCCCTACAACTCCTCAACACCATCAAGTCCCTCACTTTTTTAATAAAATCCATTGAAGGATGGTATTCCCCAGTGTTTCCTAAAAGGAAACAATATCCCAAATGGGTGCCCATCACTCTTCCATTATCCAATTTCTGGAATCCTGTTTTCTCAACCTTCTATGAAAAAAGGGATATATAGTTGTATCTAACTCACTTCATGTATTGATGTGACCCCATTAGGGTCCCACGAGACTAGAAAGAGGTAAAAAAATGAGGTTAAATGTAAATGCTCGGGTAGGGATAACTTTTGTCTGGTATAGTAGCCTCCCATAATGTTCTATCATAGGATTAAAAAATCATCATCATTAATTCCTATACCAACTCATCTATGTGAAAAAAGAAAAATGATTATCTTCTCCCCCATGAATTGAAAGAAATGTGAAAATGATAGGGTTGTTAAATTTATCACCATATGGAAAATCTTGACATACTAACTCATCATCCCACTTCTATAAGAGGAGTTTCTAAATAATTTTATGGAAAATATTAATAATAATCCATTGACACTACTAATCTCATTTAAATATCTGAGTGTGTTATAGGAGTTTAAAAACATGACCCCACGACTAGTGGACATCATACATAAAATCATGACAAATTCCAGGGCCATGATCCTGGTATAATGAGAATGTTTTTGAAAGAATTAAATTTTCATTTTCACGCTTATACTAGTTTCAGTTACAGCTGGAACAGCTAGGAAGGATCCACATCACTGAAGCCTCTTGCCGAGAAAAAACACAAAAAATCCCTCATCTAGAGGAAAAAAAGAGATCAAGGATTTTAATTATTTGAGGAGGATAAGAATAAAATATATCCCTTCTAGAATGAATAGGTTCCTAGTTATTTTCTTGCAACCATGGAAAATAATATCCTCATGCATTATGATCTCAAGAAAACAAGTGAGGAAGGCCTTAGTAGTCATCAATACTATTTCCTTTTTCATATAAGATTGGTCTACAACATCCAAGACTGTTTCTTATTCAAGTACATCCTACATGGAATGGTTTATTCTAGAATGGTGATCCTAGTAAAATCCCCACTACGTGTGGACCATGTGTCCACAACACAGTCAGAAGAATAAGGTGAGTGGAAAGAAGTTTCAGCCTAGTGTGAACAAAAGTTTCATAACCAGATGACCTAAAAAATAAACTATCAGGCTCACACTATTATCAAAACACAACTTCATCAACCAATAAGGGATCCAACACATTTACTATCATCCAAATTGATTTTATCAAAATCATCGTCTAGAAAATAAATAATATTATAAAGTATAATAACAAATGTGAAGAATTGTTTCATCTAACTCCCAAAATAGACTTGAATCTAATAGATTTATTTCCCTCATCATATAATGAATGGGAACTACTCCAAAAAAAAAATCCCTCATTAGAAGAAGAAATACTCTTCGGTCCTATTAATATCATCCACATAGCATAGCCCTTTATTGATGATGAATATACATATGAGAATTAGTTACCTATACCTAACTAAAGATCTGAAGGAAAATACCATAAAAGATGACGAAATAGGGGAATACATGGTCATTGATGACCTCAATTTCTTAGCCACATCCCCATAGAATCTATATACATATCCAATACCCATGTGAATGCACTTCAACAAGCCCAATATGGGAATATATACTCCACTAAGTCCTCCAATGGTTTTTCAAACCCAATTAGTTTAGATGATCGGTTGGAGGGTGTGAAACTATATGAAATTACAATAAATATGAGAAAACCAGTCCAAACTAATATGTCAACAATGGGTTCACCTTCATCGTTTTTTTCAGTTTCTAAATAATTCTACCACAATAACTTCAACCCCAACGAAACATGCCAAGGAGTGACCCCGTATTGTAAAGCACCAACGTCTAGAATAAAAATATGAAATTTGGAAAAAACAAATAGCTATCCCAACTAAGATCTTAATCTTTTATGATCTTCATATCTAAAAAGATATTTGATAGGCTCATATTTAATCCCTCTAGATCCCCTACGATTTTGAGATAGAAGTCATTGTATTTGAATTTTAAAGAGTTCAAAATTCTTCAATAGAATTTTATACCACAGTCTCCTTCACAAATAAAGATCAAGAAGAAGAAATTCATGGCATATCATTTCCAAACACATTTCAGTCAGGCTGGGAAATGTAAAATGTCAATGATATATGGTTCATAATGGTTCTAGAATAATTTTTATCCCTATCTAAAATCTATAACATTTGGGATATAGTGAGGATGATTTATCTTCCATGAAGCTAACAAATATAGGGTATGAAAAGAGTGAGTAGAAACCCCTTAGAAAGATCAACCTTAAATCCAAATTTGGGGAACTAGTGTCCAATACTGATTTTATGGTTATCTAGTAGGACATGTCATACAAAGTTCTATATGGGGGGAATTAGCCTTATAGCCACACGATGGTGTCATCGACATTCCACCAATGGTTGATATACCCTATCAATAAGATGTTTGGGATGTTGTATGGTAATAACTACCCCTATAATTCTTGTGAATCCTAATATTATGAGGTGGGTTTTTATAAGATGGTTGGAAAGAAAAAAAATTAAAGACAATTATATATATATATCACCACTCCAAATGACTTTGTAACCTACCCAATAATCCCCTTGATCTTGCTCAATAATTATTTTGTGTTTCCTATAGAATATATCAAGGTGGTAGATACAGCTCAAGTGAGACATAATAAACAAAAAGCTTCCCTAGATTATTTCTATTAAAAAAATGGTCATGCGGGCCAATGTGGGCCCA
The DNA here is from genome assembly GCA_963277665.1 of Viscum album. Lineage (NCBI taxonomy): Eukaryota > Viridiplantae > Streptophyta > Magnoliopsida > Santalales > Viscaceae > Viscum > Viscum album. The sequence goes on from OY728125.1 coordinate 982,199,603, forward strand.
TCCAAAGACTTCCATATCAATGGCCCAATTGGATAAAAAATTATCATGTATCATTTGAAAAAAAATAAAAATTACCTTAAGATATCCCTTACAATTTGGGATGTTAAGGTTTCCCTAAAAATTCTCTTTTCTCTTATTAGAGACAGAGATCCTTCTGTACCATTTACCCATTATGAGGAAACTTTGGATGAAATTGATATGCAAGATTAAGAGGATAACCTTATAGATTCCCCTCCAACATTTGTGGATGTATTGTCCACCACCATCAATGAGCTCAGATTGGTTATTATGGGGAAAAAGATAAAATCTGATCCACATTGTAATTCCCTAACCCCAGAATCCTTGATTCATTTCATTATTTTAATACATTGGCATGATTAGAAGGAATAAAATAATGAAGGATCTAAGATTTCAGAAATTTTGGAAATCCAGATTACATACATGAACTTTACATTACAATTCATGACGTAAAATACAACATAGATAATGGTTTTGGAATTCCACTATTCTCTTATATTAACCATACATATCAATCATAATATACTTCTTGGCATCCTAGGAAAATAAAACAAAAGAAAGTGGTGAGCTTAGATGATTATTAAAGTTAATTAAAATAATTCATGCTTTCATAAATTAGAATCAAATTTTAAGTAAAGGTATAAAATTGAAACAAAAACTTTTAAACAAAATATTGAGCATAATATGGAATGAACAAATCAGTAAAATCTGTTTAAACAATCAAATGGTTATTATATTAGTCGAATAATCACATGTAATATCAATAACTAATCTCATAATGAGGGAATGAATAATACCATACATTTGAAACATACCATCAATGACTCATCCAAGGCATCTAAAAATAAATTATCGATGCCTCAGCAAAAATCATATCTGAAAATAAACGGGAAAGGCCTCGACAAATTCCAAATCTAATTTGTCTCATGAGACCTATCGATGCATTGAGGTGATTTTATTAACCAGTCCCCAACCTGTAGGGATTTTATTAACCAATCTCCAGCCCATAGGTCTTTAATCAATTGGTCCCAAAACCATAAATTACTAATTCCTTTGTATTCTTCATATGAAAAGGGTGAAACATAACCAACATAAAAATTCATGTTAAAACTACAATATTAAATGTTAATACATTAACCATAAACCATGAATAGTATCAAAATAGAATATCCACAATAAAAAATATCATTGACCCTTCAATTAAATATGATAAATTGTGTTATAAGAAATAAAACTCAATTAAACATAAGATCCAATGAAGTATGTTGACATATATGAAAATAATCTTATGAAATCATTAAAAAGTTCTTGAGAGAACTAGACCTTTTTAATTGAAATTATTTTGAAAAGCGACGCACAATTTTAAAAGAAACAGTTTTTAGTAAAAATAATCTTTTAATCTTATAAATTTAGCTTCCCTCATTCTATATAATTTAAAAATAAAAATTTATTTCTTATTTTGTTGAAAATTTCATAAAGTACCTCATTTTAAAAATGATAGAAAGATTCATTTCGAAACATTTTATAAAAAGTAAAAAATGGGTAAAAATTACATTAAAAAACTATATAGGAATAGTAAGAATATAATGAAATATATTTTTAATAAATATGGACATGGATGATAATTATTCCACACTATATGCTTATATATAAACAACATCAGATAATAATGAGAATGAGAAATTAACCCATACCTCGTACTTTCCTTTAGTTGGATCTTCTTTGAACTCTTGTTTAATGGTTTCAATTATGTTATTAATTTATACCAGAACTATATAAATCATTTATTATATCATACATGATATATTCATGACTTTATATTAACTATTAATTAACAATTCCAAATTGAAGCAATATTTTGGGTAATAACTGCTTTGTTAATCATACATGTTTTAACTAGTTATTCTTAATCTTATTACATAGATCATAGTTTAATTACTTATAGAATGTAAAAAAGATTTATATGTCATATATATTCAGTATATAAATATTTATATATAACATATGGAGTGTATTGCACCGTTCATGGAGTCAGTAGGTCTTATGTACGCATGAATGATGTTTCTGTTTTCTTATCGTATTGAATGGAAGAAAGTAAATGAGATATATATATATATATAATTTCAGTAGAATTATTATGTCATTAAATTCATATTTATTCCTTAGATACATTTTTATAATCATCCATGAATGGATAACGTGGAAAATGAATATAATCTCATTGTGGAGGCGGTAGTTCGTACGTACGAACGAGCGATGATATTATTCAATTAATGGTAAAGGGGTAAGAAAATCGATGGTATGTTAATTAGAAAAAATAAATATCATGTTATATTGATTATTTATATCCACTATATTAATTACTATACCCAACCAAATAAAGTGTTAATGAAAAAAAAATTTGTTACACCACAATGTGGAGACGGTAAGCCGTCCGTAGACACGCATGATGATATTATTATTAGTAGGATGTATTAAAAGAGGAATATAGTTATAAAATTATTATAATAACATATTATCAAATATATTATAATGGATTTATTACTTTATTATAGAAGTGACACAATAATTGGAAGTAGAAGAAGAAAATAAAATTGAATAGAATTGGTAAAAGAATTACCTCTTCTTCGAGTATCTCCTTTTTATTTCCACAAAAAGACTTCTTATGTTGGAATTATGAACAACATATAACCTATAGGATGAATTGAGGGAAGTTTTAAGGATAAATTGGTTTGTTTTTTCTTATCCAAGAATTTTAGAGGTGTGAATAAATGATAAGGAGAGGTTCCCAATAATAAGAGTGGGAAGGGGCACTTTTGGACGGTCTTAAAATATTAAATTAATATAAATTAATTTTCTATTCAAAATGACTAAAAAGTGAATTATTTAGAATAAAATATGATGATGGGTATAAGTAACCTCAACTAATTATTTTTATACAGGTTTAGTTCACAAAATTAACCTTATTTTTTGGATTTAACCCTTAGTTGAACCCTTTAACTCTTACAATGGAAACATGGATTTTTAATCTTTAGGGTTAATATAGTTACTATAAAATGTCAAAAGAACTAAAATTTGAAAATTTATGAAATATTTAACATTATCCTAGTTATTTGGACAAAATATATATTTTTTTTATGAATTTTATATCATTTAATAAAATATTAATTTTTTTAAAATCACATTTTTGTTAATTGAGACACTATTTATTACATGAGTATTAAAAAAATCATAAAAACATTATTACTTTAAAACAACTACATTAAATCATACTTACCAGTTCAAATTCCTTCAAAAAATTCATGGATGGAATGAAATATTTCATGTTATATTTATTTTAATATTATTAATATCATTTAATTGATTCTTCCATTCATAAAACAATTATTACATCATCATTATGTCACCATTTAATTTAATTATTTATTTTATATAATTAAAAATTAATTAAAATGATGCATATAAAAAATTTAGATTTATAAAGACTATTTATATTGTAATTTATCTTATGTATAACCTTATATTAAAAATGATAGAGTTATTAAAATTTGAGTTTAAAATTTTTAACTCTTTTTTAAATAAACTATGATAAATGTCACAATCAAACACAAGTGGCTTAAAAAGGATCATTATTCTAGAATCATGTTGGTTTTGGTCGAAACACCCATATAAAATAAAATTAGGACAAGTTTTAGGGTAATTTTATAATAATATAATATTATTTTTACATTTAATTACCAGATTTACCCTTTACCGTGGTAATGAAATAAAAATTTACGAACGTTACTATTAAAAAAAATTAAGTTGATCACATTATTCTCTCAATGTCATACTAATTACAACCGTGTATGTATTTTTTTTCTAAATTCAACTAAAAAAAGTTGACAAATTAAGTTTGATGCTAATGTGGTGAGAAGACAGGTAAAGGATTCGTTTAAAAGTTCAGTAATTTTTTACATCTAATTTTAATATAAAATGTTTTCAATGACATACATTTGATTAATATATATATATATATATTATTAATATATTCTGAATTTTAAAAAATATTTATTTTTAATAATTATTTAAATGAATTTTTTTTAACTACAATGTCGTATTTTTACTACTCATCAAAAAATGAATCCTTTTAGAAAATACCAAAAAATCACCCTAAGATAATTTTGATGTTCCATCTTTAAAAATTAAGTCTATTTTGAAAAATAAAATTAATAAATTTCATAATGTGGTCAATACTATTCATAACCACTTTTTAAATGGCTAGTTTGATATATCATAGTGAACTCGAACTTGATGTTGTTTACAACACAAGATATTGAATTTTTTAAAAAAGAAACATACTGCAAAATATCAGGGTGTTACATTCTATCCTTTTTCAATAAATGTTTTGTTCAAAAATTTCTAATTCAGGTTTGGTAACTAAGGTTTGAATATTCAAAATTCCTTTATTGAAATCCCACATCGGTACAAGGGTTGATAAAACTCCCACGTTAAAATAAAGGGAAGTAAGAAGGTTACGAGAGATAAAACATACAAGGGTTATATATCAAAAAACATGGACATGAAAGAAAAATCTAACCATCATTTTCTGAAAGAGAGTGATAGAGAACATGATTGGGATAAAGCTAACAATCAGGATACTATAAATATATAGTGATCTAAGAGACCATTTGATTCATCAAACAAATTATTAGGATATAATTTTTTTGTTTCAATATCCTTTCCATAATGTTTATGAAATAATTAACTTCATATACTAAGAATATAAGGAAACATACTTATTTGAAAAGTAGAGTTTTATCCTTTAACCAATTTCAACCATAAACTCATCTTTCTCTCTAAAAGGTTATAAAATTCAAATATATTCTATTTATCTTAATCATATAGGGTTCCAAAAATGAATTTATACATAATCCCCTATACCATTTAAATAAATAAAACCATTTTATACAAACCAATAAATCACATAGTCTAGTGGTAGGTGACAGAGGCTTTCTTCTTGAGCTGGTTTAGTGGTTGCCTGGATAATAGCCATGAGGTTGTGGCTAGGGCAACCCTTCTACAGGCGGGCTGCCGGTGCATTTGGCAAGTGCGTAACTAGGCGCACCATGGGACTCAATGCACTACTATGGAATTTCTGTTCAGAGACAAGTGCCTCACCTTAGAGCTGATTGGACTCGTCCCCCATCATGATGCAGCACCTTCTCTCTGCTGCTTCTCCACCAGGACTGCTTCTCTGGACTGTAACAGCCCCAGGCAGTGGGGACGATGGGTTCGCTGGATGCCCCCCATTTCAGGCCTGAAACTCAATGTTGATGGAGCCTTTGGCTATGGCACCATGCGTGGCGGCGGTGTGGTCCAAGACGCTGCAGGCTCGGTTATTTTCACCTTAAGCGCCTTCTTTTGACCAGGGAACTTCCTTAAGGCAGGGGCATCAGCGCTGCTCAGCATCCTCTCTCTTTGCCGATCCAGAAACCTTCCCCTGTCCTCTGTTGAAACGAAATCCAGTATTGTGTGGAGCTCTCTCAGCGAAACCTCCTCCTCCCCCTGGAATATCACTTATCTGATCCGTATGTGCATGGAACTCCTCTCTAGCGACATGGAGGTTCTCCATACGTGGCGTGAGGGAAACCGGTTGGCAGACTTCTTGACACCCTTTCCCTCCCCGTAGTGCCCCCTTGTGGAGGTTTTCTCCCTTGGATCCATTCCCCCTTGTGGGGAGGCCCATGTTATCAGTGATGCTCTCAGCCTCCGTTTATTTAGGCCACCTTGAGTTGTACATCTCCTATTTCCCTTCTTCAAATAAAATAAAATTTATTTTTGGTAGTGGTAGGTGATGTACCCTTGCCTCCCTTCCATTACTGGTTCATGTCTCATGGCCTTGCTGGATGCAACCGGTTGTCACCTGACATATGAGTATTCATTTTTCTCAAACTATATTATTATAAAATTCAATAAATAAAATAAATCATTAAAATCAATTTTACATTCTAACCTTAAGACTCATCAAAAATACTTATGTCCAAATTAATAGTCAAAAAATTATATGCAAGGTCATAAAATTTCAAAAATCAACTTAACATTAGATTTTACCAAACAACATGATAGATATATTTTTGTCATGTACCAAAACTATGAATACCTTTATCACCTTAAACCCATAATGAAAATAGGCAAACTTATATATCTATAAGAAGAAGTACTGTAGTATAATCCTTATATATAACATGATTCTTATAACTGGACTATAATAACATAATTATTCTACTTCGACTATAGAAGCAATATAAGATTTAACTTGATCTCTTTTCTTATTTTGATATATTTTTCCTTTATTCTTTATAAAATAATGTTCATAAGGTCCATATCTTTAAAATTATAGCATTTCACATTTACAAATTCTTTCTTTTCCTTATAATCATGATTTTAGTGACCATTTTCTCTAAACTTGCAAGAAACTCACATCCTTTTTAAGAAAGTACATGGGTGTTTATTTCCACAATTATCACATGTGGGAAAATACTTCTTTACCTTATTCCCTTTATCCAATTTCTTTCACATCTATCATTTTATTCTCATGCTTCCCTCCAAATCTATAATACATAGAGTACTCTTTACATGTCCTATTATCAATTGGTATTATGTAATCATATGATGAGAATACTTGGGAGATTATTTCCCTTTGAAAGATTGGATTGAGACGATGAAAGATATGATTCTTATTACTATTTGGATCATTTACATCAGTGAATTTTAAATTAATTCTATTAGGCACCATTTATAAATGAATACATACACATGCCTAGATCACACCATAATGTATAGTCCAAAAACTCTAAAAATGATTGACATTAACTAAATATTTATGTGTATCTATTATAATAAACATAAACATGGTTTCTTTGAGGATATATTTACTTTTAAAAACATCATAATGGTTTGAAAATAAAATTTTAATTATCCTAAGAATATCCTCTTGGAGTATCATAATAGTTCTGCATTAAGGCTTGTTATCGTGTACCAGGTTACCCCGAGTCAAGCCCAAAATGCTATATCGGAGTTTTTACTCATAGGTATGTTTCTGCCAGAACCACATCAACATGTAGTATCTAGAAATTTTTTTTATTTCTTTGAAGACCCACGTGATTGCTAATTTACCAGAATTCTAGGATGTTTTTATATACATATTCTCAATGCCTATCTTAGGGTAATGTTCCCTAATCAATGTATTTATAAATTTAGTTTTCAATCTTTATAAGAAACTTCCTTTGGTACAAACTGTAACGCCCCAACCCTAGAAGCCCCGGAGTCAGTAAATTATTTTAAAACATTGGTTTGATTACAAGGAATAAAATCCTGATGAATTAAAGAGTATAGTATTTTTGAAAATCCATATTACATATATGAAATTTACATTACAATTAATAACATATAATATAACATAAGTAATTCATTGAGAACACCATTATTTTTCTAGATTAACCCTACATATCAATCATAATACACAAATTTCCATACCAGGAAAATAAAACATAATAAAGGGGTGATATCAGATGCTTAGTGAGGGTAAATAATACAATTAATGCTTTCATGAACTTCCATAAACTTTTAATGAAAGGTATATAATTGATGCCCAATCCTTTTAAACATAATATTGAGCATAATATGGCATGAATAAATCAAAAAAATCAATATAAATAATCACATAAATACTCCACTAGTAGAATAATCACATGTAATATCAATAAATAATCTCAAGGTGAGGGAATGGTTAATGTTGGACATCTGAAAAATACCATTGAGGCCTCAGCCAATACATCTGAAAATAATTGGTTAAGCCCCCATCCAAAACTATAAATGAAAATAAATGGGCATGGAATCGACCAAGTCCATATCCAGTTTTTCTCATTAGACATATCGATGCATCGAGGGGCTTTCATTATCTTATCCCTAACCCATAGGGATTTCATTAAATAGTCCCCAACCTATAGGGATTTCATTAACTGGTCCCCAACCTATCACTTACTAAGTCCAATGCATTCCTCATATGAAAATGGTGAAACATAACCAATGAAAACATTCGTATTGAAACTAGAATATGAAATGTTAATACTTTAACCATAAACCATGAATGGTATCAAAATATCACATCCATAGTTATAAATATCATAAAACCTTAAACCCAATATGATAAATAATATCATAACAAATCAACCTCAATTAAACATAAAATCCAATGAAGGATATTTAAATATATCAAAATAATCGAATAAAATAATTAAAATCTTCTTAAGAGTAATATCACTTTTCAATTGTAATTATTTTAAAAAGGCGTGGGAAATTTTAAAAGAAAATTTTTGTAGTGAAAATAATCTTGTAATCTTGTAATGGAAGCTTCAGTCATGCATTATAAGTTAAAAATAATCATTCTTTTTTTTGAAAAGGTCATAAAGTACCTCATTTGAAAAATAAAAGAAATATTCATTTAAAAATGTTTTATAAAAATAAAACATGGTAAAAATGATATAAAACATTTTTAGATGAATAAAAAAGAATATTTTGAAATATATTTTTAAGAAAAATGGTCATGGATGATAAATATTCATCAGTAAATACTTATATATAAACAACCTTTGATAATAATGATAATGTGAAATTAACCCTTACCTCGTACTTTCCATTTTGTCGAATATTATTTAACCTCCTTTATAATGGTTTGGAATATGTTTTTAATTTATACCATCACCATATAAATTATTTGTTATATCATATATGATTCATTTATGACTTTAAATTAACTATTTATTAACAATTCCATGTTAAAGTAATGTTTTGGGTAATATCTGTTTTGTTAATCGTACACTTTTTGATATCTTATTCTTAATCCTATTACTTAGATCATGATTTAATTAATTAAAAATTTTAAAACATGATTTATATATAATATATATTCAGTATATAAATATTTATATAATATGGAATACACTGTTCATGGAGATGGTAGGTCATACATACCCATGAACGCTATTCTTGTTTTCTTGTCGTATTGAATGGAAGAAAGTAAATGACATATATAAATGCATATATATTATTAGAGTATAATTATTATATCATATATTTAATATTTATTCATTTTATATATTTTTATAATAAATCTTTAATGGTTAATGTGGAAGATGAATCTCATCACCTCATGGAGACAGTAGGCCTTACATACGCACGTGCGACGATATCATTCCTTAATGGTAAAGGGGTAAGGAAATAGATGGTATGTTAATTATATAGAAACAATATCATGTAATATTGATTATTTATATCCATTATATTAATCATTATATTGATCCAAATAAAGTGTCAATGAAAAAAAAATTACACCACAAATTATAGATAGTATTTCGTACGTACGCACACATGGTGATATTGTTATTTATAACATGGATAAAAGAAGGAATATGGTTGTACCATAATCATAATAACATATAAGAATATATATGATTCTGTAGTTATTACTTTATTATAGAAACAATATAGGAAGTGGAAGTGGAAGAAGAAAATAAATTGAATTGAATTGGTAAAATAATTACCTCTTCTTCAAGTATCTCCTTTTTATTTTCACAAAAAGACTTGTTAGGCTATATTTATCCCAAATGTATGGAATCTAGGATGAATTTATGGAATATTTAAGTACAAATGGAAAGTATATGGATGAGACAAATGGATTTATAGTTGTTAATAAGAGATAATGAGATGTTCTGTTTTATAAGTGAGGGGAGGGGCACTTTAGGATACTCTTAAAATATTAAATTAATATAAATTAATTTTCAACTCACAATGGATCCAAAGTGAATTATTTATAATTTAAGATGATAATGGGTCTAAATCATCTAAAAATATTGTATTTATATTGGTTTATTTCACAAAAATTAACCTTATCTTTTGGATTTAACCCCTAGTCAAACCCTTTATCTATTTCCATGACAACTTGGATTTTTACACTTTCGGGTTAATATAGTTACTATAAAATGACGAAAACCCCAATTGGAACATATTTTAAAACGTTAACATTATTATATTTAGTTGGATGAAAATATTAATTATTTTAAAATCTCTTTTATGTAAAATTTGACACTATTTATTACATGACTTTTTAATAAATTCATAACAACTTGATTACATCAAATAAAATACATTAAATAATCCCAAACATTTCAATGTAATCCACAAAATTCATGGATGGAATAAAATATTTCAAATTATATTTATTTTAATATGATTAATATCATTTCATTGATTCATTCTTTAATAAATCAATTACTACATCATCATTGTGTCACTATTTACTTTAATTAATTATTTAATAAAATTATAAATTAATTACCAATATGTATATAAAAATTTTATATTTATAAATACTATTTATAGTCACATTGAACTTTTTTATAAACCTATATTAAAAATGATATACTTATTAAAATTTTAGTATGCAATTTTAACTATTCTTTAAATAAAATATAATAAATATCATAATCTTACACAAGTGGCTTAAAAAGGATCATAATTATGACCTAAGGTTTATTTTGTTCTAAAAAAATAATTCAATGAAATTAGGACAAGTTTTAGGATAGTTTTATAATATTATTATAATATTTTTACCTTTAATTCCCCAATTTACTATTAACCATGGTAAATAAAAAAAATTACAAATGTCAATATTTATAGAAAAATTCAGTTGGTCCTATTATACTATAAATATCATATCAATTACAAAACATTATGTATGTTTTTATAAACTCAACAGACATGAGTGGCTAAATTAATTTTAACACTATTGTGGCGAGAGGATAGGTAAAAGAGATGTTTAAAAGTTTAGTCAGTTTTTAGATATAATTTTAAAATGATATGTTTCCAATGAACTAAATTTTATTAATATATATTTTATTAATATATTTGGAATTTAAAAATAAATTTAACTTATAAAAATTATTTAAACAAAAAATTTAGTTTTTAACTACAATGTTATATTCTTCACTAGTCATCAAAAATTGAAACTTTTCAGAAAATACAAAAACTTCACCAAAAACAAATTTTCATATTCAAAATTCAAAAATGAAGCCTTTTGGATATAAAAAATTTATATGGTTTGTAATTTGGGGAATACTATGTATAAATTCTTTTTAAACGGCTAGTTTGATAGATCATAGTACACTCGAACTCGGTGTTGCGTGAAACATAAGATATCGATTTTTTTAAAAGAAATGTACCATGATATCTTGGGGTGTTATGCACATTTATCAGTGTCACCATTCATTTGGAAGATAAATAGATGTTTATATTCTTCATAAATCATAACTAATATATATTTTTTTGGAACTATATAAAAATCCATGGGTTAGGCCTCGATGTGTTTACCCATCACCTAGGCCTTCAAACGACCATCGAGGTTCAAATATACATCCAAGAGAATGCACCTATCAGATGATTCCAAGTCAGATTATAGTGTTGATATGTTTTTTCAAAGATTATTTCATTATATATTTTTAATATCCAAAATGGCTCACAAACATCATACCAATTAATAAAAAATGGGCAGATTAGGGTTTGTATTTATTTCAAGGTTGTCAATCAAATTTTTTCAAATGATGAATTTCTAATTCTGATCACTAAACTCTGGATCAAATAAATTGTGGGATTCTAATACATTTTCATTATGTATGGGTACCTATGGTACAACCAAATAAATATGGCCTTGAATATGAGTAACACACAAATTTCAAGGCTCTCCAAGGGATATTATACTACCAAGAGATTCCCTTTGGAATGAAGAATGTTGGTGCCACTTTCTAACAAGATATGCATCATATATTATGGCCATTCCTGGGAAGAATCACATAATTCTATATTGATGAACTAGTGGTTAAATTTTAGAGGTTTTGTGATCATCTCACCAAACATCAAACAATATTCAAAAAACTGAGAATTATATCTTAAAGATGAACCCTCTAAGGTGTTTTTTCAGGGTAATATCTAGAATGTTACTTAGATTCATGGTATGCCTTTAGGACATTGAGTTTGACACCAATAATACTAGTTTAATCCTTGAAATTTCACCTCCATGAAACCTTAAATAGTTAATAGGGATCTCAATATTCCTCACTTATATAGATAATTTCTTATCCAATGTGGTCGTATGAAGAAGTGAGTCACGTATGAGTGGGATAAATATTTTTAGGATGCTTTTGATAACCTCAATAAATACCATTTTCATCCACCGATCTTGATTCCACCAGTAGAAGATAAGCCAATAAACCAATATTTGGATGCTATATAGTGGTCTCTTAATGCCTTTATTAGATAGGAAAATGAGTATGGGGACAAAAAAGTCTCTATTATATTAGTAGTATGATACTAGATACCGAGACTCAATATTCAGATATTGAAAAAAATTTATTATCCATATTTTTTGTGGTGAAAAATGATGAATTACTACCTAAAAAACCACAAATTCCATTTAGTCTCTTGTAATGATATGCTCAAGTATATTCTCAGAAAACCTATTCATACTATGTGCCTATCCAAATGATATGTTATTCTGGAACAATATGACATTTCATGCATGCAATATAATGAAATCAAAGGGAATGTGATGGCCTATTTCTTTACAGAATACCATTCCCTATAAATTACTCTACTAAACACTAGAAATATATATAAAGAGGTGTTATATTATAATGACACTCCCTAAACATGGAACATTTATTATTATGGGGCCTCTTGAAGTCTGATCTAGAAAATATGGGAAAACCAAAGTTAAATCAGGTTGGTCTAGGGACATTATGTGTTTCTCCAACCAAAGAATTTCTTTCATATTCCTTCATATAATATGATGTATATAGATACAGTTAATGGAAATAAAAGGACCTCATTGTTGGTATAGAATTATCATTAATGTTGTGGATAACTTATCTCAATATTAAGGGTGATTTAGAGCCAGTGATTAAGTAGATCAACAGTGAATGTATCCTCAAGAAGGAAGAATTGAACTATCTCACCGGTGAATATATCTTCAAGAAGTACGAGTTAGAGGATCACATCATCTGTGTGAGGGGTTTTATAGTTTAATTCCACTTTGAACTGACATTTAAACACATTCTCATTCACTAAATTCTCAGTTTGAGGTATTTGCTATTGAAGTCATAGCCCTGGCCAAACTTGACTAGTGTGAGATAGTCGTCTACATTTCCCAATAAAGGGTAGTCTCCACAGTCATCATCTATACCACTAATTAGATCAATAAGATTATAATTTTTTCCCATATGTGATGAGATGACATATGATATTGGATGGATAGGCCCCATAATGGGAAAACTCCCAAATGAGAACCTCTTGTCTGAGTGTTTTAGGTAAAATGGAAGAACAACAATTGGAATAAAAAATAAAATTAATCGATTCAATAGATCATTCAAACTTTTTTCAATTAATTGATCACCACGAACAATGGATTATTTTTTGCTGAATATTTATATATAGGGAAAACCCAGAAGCCAGGTAGGATCATTAAACATTAAATTTATAACTATTTTATTTATGATCGAATGAAGAATTATATCTTTTTAGGATATTTCTCTGATGTAGAGGTTGATTATTTTCCAAATCAATATTCATATCACCTTCATTACAGTTGAAGGATCCATGTTTAGAGTCCCTCTAAAAATTATCCTTATGTGATTCTTTGATATTTGAATGATTCCAATTGATTTCTAGGTTCTAGAATAGTGAATCAATTATCATTCATTATTCATGTTGATTGCTTGTAGTTCCTTAGATCATGAAGGAATCTGTCTAGGGCTTCTTGTTCTTGAGAGAATGATATGAATAATAATGGAGAGAGAATTTTGGTGAGTTTAGTGATTATCAAATATTTTTTAAACCCACATAATATACATCACCATCTATTTATAGAGATAGGGTTTAGGCTAAGATATTATTTAATTTCATACCAACACTTAAATAATATAATAATTACTCAAAAATACCATTCCAAATAATAATAATAATATCATTATTTTATTGTGTGTAGAAACTAAAAAAATTGATAAATATTATTTACCAGCTTGTAAGTAAATATTCATCACCGGTCACGATCTTATATCTCTCCAAACTCTAAAAGTTTATTGAATACTATAATTTATATTTAATTAAATATTTCATTTATCAATAAATATTTGTGATTGATAACATATGAATAAAATTATTCATCGAACTGGAGAATAATATTTATTCCACTAATTATGTTTAAAAATAATTTAATCAAGATCGTATTAAATCCTTAGTGTGAGACCCTTTATGATTCATTCTTATTATCATTTGGCAGGACTGCTTAAAGTGTATGATTACTATCTAGAAATGAGTCAAAAAACCAAAAATAAGGAACTTAATGTCCCAGTGTCAACAACCATATATGAATGCTCACTATGTTATATAATCCCTTTATCACAATATCTCATCACATAGGTTTCACTTATATCTCATAAACCTATTTGCTTGATAGGTATTTATTTGACTCTATAAAATAAACATTCCATTACACCAAGGCTATGGAATTTAATAAGATGGTTCTGTTCCAATCAATGAGTCAAGATATTAACTTCCATAAATATAGAAGGGGAAAATCATTACTCGACTTATTCATTAATAACATGTTAATCGTGATTCACCCATTGTATCAAACTTCTCCATGCACTATATCATCAATTTTTATAATTTAAATCTAAATGTGTGAGTTGTAACATGCATTAATAATAATATTAATGTTTAATTATAAGTACACATTCTCGTATATGGGAATATATGATGACACCAAAACATGTGAAATTTCTACTGGAGGTTTTGTTATCATAATCTCCAATTATAGAGATTACCATGTGTGAATTTCCTAATAATAAGTATCATCTGATTACATGTACTCACACCTGACAATCACGTTCTATGTGTCCCATCATAGAATATTATCTAATGATAGAACTATATTTAAGAATATTTTCATGTAATTTCTTGGCTGTTATCATAGTAGGAAACTGCTACAACCTTATCAATGTGAAAGATAAACATGGAAATTATTATATTAAAGTCATGAAAGAAAAATGAAAAATATGTAATAAGTTTTTTATCAATATTGAAAAATTTGAATATACATGTAAAAAAGAGAACAAATAACTTGTTCTATAACACCAAATCTAATAAAATTACACTTTGATTAGGGCTAATAGCCTACGAATTTCAGTTAGCTAGACCTTCGGAGTCAATGATTTAGTTATGGAGTTTTACACATTTCCTTTCATTGAAATACTACACTTTTCAACAATGCACTCTAAGAACAACCCCCCAAGAGATAACACATCTGAAGTATTTTCTCCATCCACAGATGTGAAATTTTTTATTTTGTGAGATCCATCATTGTAGTATTATTATAATAAAGCGTGATTGGATATTTAATACTAGGTACCATGTCACGATCTTGGATGATTGTATATTTTTATTTCTCTTTTAGTTACATTAGAATCCACAATATACTCAGAATCTCCAATAAAATATGTAACCATGACCGTCTTTGAGCTCTTCCAGCTCAAAACACATCCAATAAAAGTGAATATGTATCGCGTTTGTGATTTTTTCATCTTGATCTATTTTTAAACTAGAATATCCATATCCTAGGATGACTAGTTCCTCTTATCCTCTATAGACTAGAACCATATCCTTAGTATGACTTTGATACTTAATGATATTCCTAACATCCATTTAATGGTGGTCACCTTGGGTCGCTTGATATTTTCCTACTACAATCAATGCATAAACAACATCCAGCCTATTACATAGCCTATAATACATGATTGAACCAATCACTAACACGTATGGAATCCTTTACATAATTTTTCATTATTAATGTGTTTGAGGATACATTTTCCTGGAAAGATGAAATCCACATGGAACTAGAATAACTATCCCCTCTTGGATTTATTTATTCTGGATCCATTCAGTATCATGTCAAAATATGTATTTTGAATTAGGTTTAAAATATTATTGGATCTATCATGATGGGTCTTGATCCCATTAATATATGTTATTTCTCCTAATTCCTTTACAGTGAAACATTAATTCAACCAAGCCTTGCCAAATTGTAAGACCAATATTTCATTTCCAATAAGTAATATTTCATCAACATATATTATTATGAAAATGACCAATGTTCCTCTAAATTATTTATAGGCACATGTCTCTCATCCATTTTTTATGAAACCATATTCTCTAATGGCTTTATGAAATTGAATGTTCCGTGAACTATATGCTTTCTTTAATCAATAAATGAAATTTTATAATTTTCATTTCTTATTGGAATCCTTGGGAGTCATAAACCCTTCTGGTTGTTTCATATAGACAACTTCCTAAAAGTTCTAATTAAGTATGTTTGTTTTGAAATATATTTTCCAAATCTTGTAGTCATGTAAGGCTATAATATCAAGTATAATTCTGATGGATTTTAGAATTGAAATTCATAAAAAGGTTTTATCATAGTCAATTCCTTGGCACTATTTAAACCCTTTTCGACTAGTCGTTCATTATAGGTATTGAATTTCCCATCCATTTATAATTTATTCTTGAATAACAATTTAAAAACAAAAATCTTTATATACAGTAATGGATATCCAAAATCCATACATGGTTTTGGTACATGGAATCCATTTTAAAATTCATAGATTCTTACCACTTGAAAATATCTATTGAAATTGATGCTTCCTTATAGGATAAAGGATCAGAACATTAGCCTCAACCCGGTTGGTGAGGACTCCTTAAGTGAATCTAGGAAACCTGGGATCAAATCCAGGTGGAGGTATAATCTCCAAGCATTGTAGTAGTACTGTAGAGGGAGCTGTAGTAGGTACTGTAGCGAGAACTATAGTAGGTACTGTTTGGCACTGTAGAAGCCGGGAATATTCCCCTATTTGGGCCTTGGGGCCACCGATTTGGTACCCGAGTCCTTTAAGGCCTTCAATCCACCCAAAACATGGGTTAGGAAGGCCTTCATGCCACCTAAAGGACTTCGGGCCACCTTAAAGACTTTGGGGCACCTTAAGTGTAGATGAAAACTAGAAAACCTACAAGGAAAATGTTCTAAAAGGAGGATGTGCAAGGGGAGTTCACCATAGTATATGCTAAATGGATTACAAGAATGAGTGGGTATGACACCTCCCATCGGTACAATCCTGTGCATGCATGGAAAATCCTATCCCAACAACCATGTGATGGTGGAGAGTTGATTTCACGATAAAGATGCGGGGGAGGAGTAGTTCCAAGTAGTTAGTCTGGGTTGTATGTACTTTTTGAAGCCTATGGGAAATGAATTCATCTAAGGCCTATGGTCCATGTAATACATTTTCCTATGGGCCCGGTAAGGGTTCGACCTCACCCCTTGAAAGGTAGATTATCAAAAATCAATAAAAAATGAAGTCCTTAGGGCCATTGGATTATAGGATAAACGATCATTATTATTATCTAATAATGAGTCACTATCCTTGGTGACTAGGTAACCATACTGTTCAAGTTATATAAACTCTCTTGTACTCTTATATAGTATTTATTTCTCTAGAACATTTTTTTCTGTGGGGATTTGTGGAATTTTTCCTATGCCAACTCTTTTGTATCTTGAGACTAGTATTCATTGAATTCTATCTCTCTTCCACTATCTCTTTTAGAAATATGATTCTTCTCAATATATATGCAATGCCTAGCAGCCACAGCCTCTATGTCTAAAGGATTTTACAGGTAGTATCATCTTATTTCCCTAAGATATCCTATAAAGGCACACTTTCTTCCTTAGGGTGCATGTTTGTTACCTACATAATCCATATCAAATGCTTCATATCCCCATACATGTAATTACAAAAACACACATTTATGTATATTCCAAAAATTTTAAGGAATATCATTTACTAATTTAATTGGAACATGGTTTTGTATGTCTGTTTTTTTTTACTAATGTGTATCCCCAAAAGGATCATGGAAGACTACCATGACTCGCCATCATTATCATTAGGTCCAATAAGGTGGGGTCCCTATTTTCACTCACACCATTTTACTGATGTGTATAGAAAAAAATTATTTATTATAGGATCCAAGACTATCATAAATAATAAACAAATTCTTGATTAAGATATTATCTTCCATTGTTTGAGTGGAGTTTCTTAATCGTCTTTCCATGTGGGTTCTCAACTTCAGTTTTTCATTAATTGGATTTTTCAAAAGAATTAAACTTAGGCCTTATTAAATATATATATCCATATCAACTTAAAGAAATAGTAAAAGTTTTGAAGTGTGGGTATCTATCCATTTTTTGAATTGCAAAGGGTCCACACACATATGTATGAACTAATAAAAGAAACTATTTGGACCCATCAACTTTTTCCCTAAATGGGGATTTGGTCATTTTTTCTTATAAACATGCCTGACATGCACCGATTATTTTTAGTTTAAAAGATTATAAATATCCATATGTGTGTAATTTATTCAAATGATTTATGTTTATGTAACCTAGAAAGTGATTCCACAGTTGGGTGCAGTGTGAGTTGTACAAAGAAGTTCCAATATGAATTGAAATTACTTCATTCATGTAATACAACACATAAAGACCATTATTTAAATGGGAACTTCCATAACAAATGATATCTTTATTAATGAAGAAACATTTATCCCTAAACATGAAAATAAATCCATTTATATCAATTCTAGATATAGATATAATATTGTTGGTAATAGATGGAACATAATAATTACCTTTAAAAACCAATATCATTCTTGCCGGAAAGATGAGGTGGTAATAACTAATAGTTACAGCTATAATTTTAGATTTTTTGAATTCGCATATATCTAGATCATCTCTATTAACATTTATGAATATATTTGGTTCCTATATTTGAATACATATGTGACGTCCAAATCCTATATCTAATACCCAATTTGTATAAACATATAAATTACACTTGATAATAAATTCATATAAATATTACTATTGTTTATTTGTTTGGGTTCAGTTTTTCCTTTGTAGGCCCCTATTTCTACATGTGAAATAGAAAACATCTTGTTACCTTGAATTACCCTTTATATTTCACTTCCTATAAGGGTAATTTGAAGAAAACATGATCTTAGATCAATTCTCCTGTCATTTTTATTTGTTCACTATAAAGAAATAACGATTTTATCACTTTTTCTTAAAATAAATTTTGAAAATAAGTGTATGTAAATCTGGTAGATTCTTCTCAATGTTTTTCATGTTAAATGTTACATCAAATATAATAAAACTATGAGTGGGTGATGAAATAATGAGATCAGTGCATAGTTCGTTTGGGAGTTTAAACCCTAAATCCTCTAAGTACTCAATGTAGCCAATGTGATTGACTATGTGAGACCCATCTGTTGAACCCTCTCCATGATTTATTTGAAAAGGTTCATTGGAGATCTCAAAACATTCCAATATAGTTCTCTCTAATAATGGACAATGGAGATGCTCAAACCTACTATAAGCATCCATGTTTTCATGTGAATTCATGAGTCCACTAGACATGGATGACAACATCAAACACTGAATGTCAATTGCATCATTCAAATGTTTTTCATAGGAAAGGAACTCTTTATAACTCATCTTCTTGACAGATGGATCACATAATGAGAATTATAGAATATATGATTTTTGTTAAGGTAACAACACTACCCAAAGGCACCCAAAGAAATTTGAATCACTCCTAGAAGTTACCTCTAGTGAGGATATGGCCTTTCTACAATATATTTCACAGGGATAATGTGGATGATGAAAGTTCCATTATAATATAATTTAAAATAGCATATTATTATTACTTTTCTTGATTAAAAATTGTGTGTGCAAATAATAATAATTAATTATTATTATTAAATGTCCCATTATTTTATCATGTCTTAATAGCCATCACCATTTGACTTGGAAAATCAAGTTTCTTTGACATTATAGTGGAAAGGATAAATATTTACTTTATTATAATATAGATGGATGACATGAAAATTTATATAATGTATTTAGGAAAGCGATATTTCCAACAGGGGGATTTCAACTCCTTGATTCGTTGAGTGGACTCCCAATTCAAAAATTCCTAACTCAAATTTCCTCAACACTTGACTCCAATTTTCTATTAGAAAAATGGAGTTTGTTAAACCAAAAACAAATTCATTTAAGTAGACCCACTATCTTTTTTAATACTTATATATAACTAAAAGTACCCCCAACGGAGGCAGAACCAACACTTAAACTATAGGTTCATCTTAATTAGTATAATGGAAGTCTTAATGTCTTAATATTTAATTATAGTATTTTTTTATCAATAAAATTTTATGGTTTTAGATTTAACATGTCTTGTTAAAATTCAGTGGACTCTAATTATGTTATTAACCATGTTTTGATAAAACAATTGTGCATAATCAACCTATTTATAGTCCATATTTTCACATTACTGAATTTATTTATATGATCATGATCATACATAAAAAAAATGAATAATATAGAAATAAATAAATAAATAAATCAAACGATCATGAGATTATATAATAGTGGATTTATTAAGATGAAAATAAATCAACCTTTGACATAGGATACAAAAATTCTTCTGGTGGTTTTGAAATTTGTTATAGAATTCCACGTATCCAACTATGTATCATCTAGGTTATAATCATAAAAGTTAAACCTTGAACCACTTCCACATGACTTGGGATACTCAATTTATTAAATGTTATTATAACTCATGAGAAGGTGATGAGAACCAAATGATTGGTTAAATAATATTTTATAAATCACCTTGGACATGTAGATCCTACTTAATAATGGAGGGTGGGATGACTCATAGGCTATCAATTTAATTTAATAAAAAAAAATTGAAAACTTATACAAATAATTAAATTAAATAATTCTAACACATACATAGGTATTGGTCATGATTATGATCAGTCATACACATGAAATAGTTAAACAAATTTAAACAAGCTAACATTCATTTCTATTCATTTTTTTTATTAAGATAAACATGATAGAATTAATTAACTAATTAATTAATTAATTCCATTTCATGTTGATGAACATATAAATTATCTTGGATACACCAATTATTAAATGCATTCTTGGAAAATAAATAGAAGAACCAATTATCACAAATTATAATAATAAATTAATTGATCATTTAATAATTCTTTAAAACCATAATTATATTTTCAATCAAAAATTGTGAAAATATTTATGATAATTTTTTAATGATACAACTAATAATTTAATTTAATTTAATTTAATCCTTTATTGGGTGAATGCATGGGGTGTATTTATAAGCTATATTTCATGTACCTCAAGTTTCATGTAACTGAGATACACACCTAGGGATTGGGCGTGTACCTCAACTCGAATTCAAGGAATGTATTAATCAGTTATATGGTGTGTGTTCTACTTGTCATGTTCCAAGGATACCCATCTGGGTATTCAGTGTGTATCTCAGTGGAGTGCACAATGTTTACTATTGAGGTATATGCCATGTGGTCCGAATGTTGTGTGTCTATGAAACCCACCGAATAACTTAATGTACTCATCAAACATGGGAAATAATGCACTATATGTTGTGTAATCAAAATACATATTGTGTATATCATTAATTATATAGGATGTTAGTCTCACATGGTTTTTAATGTGTATATAACCACATAACATGCATGAATCTTGCAGTTAAACCATGTAGACTACATGACATGTACACCAACTATAATATGTGTAATAAAAAATGTCTTATACCCTGATATCCTAGTACACACAGGGTTTTCAATAAATTCACAACATATAGTTACCACTTTGTGATTCATATACATCGTGACATAGCTAGGTGCTATTCACATGGGTCCATGTCATGTACTCTGATTAAACACCAAGTAATCCTATGATATTCGAATAGAATCTTCAAGAGTTTCTGATGGAATATGCTGTCATTATTTATCTCTTCATAGTAATGTATGAAAATAAAACACTGAATAATGTTGATTAATATTATGAAAAACGGTTTGTTAAAATTGGATTAAAGTAAAAATATTTTTGAAATGAAATATCTAACCATGATTGCATATATATATCAACAATAAAAGAAAAAAATTATAAATTTGAAATATGACCACTCTAATTAAAATTTATAG
This sequence comes from Viscum album, assembly GCA_963277665.1. NCBI lineage: Eukaryota > Viridiplantae > Streptophyta > Magnoliopsida > Santalales > Viscaceae > Viscum > Viscum album. The sequence continues at coordinate 982,221,857 of OY728125.1, forward strand.
TTTCGGGTATAAAAACACTCCTCCATGGGTGTAAAAAAATTCTATTAAATGAATCAATTGAAATATTTCTAATGACATAACACCATGATCAATGAAATTTTTCAACCGAATATTTACATAAAGGAAAAACCTAGAACCCAAAGAGATTCTTTGCATGTTAAATTTATGTTAAATTTATTTATGATTCTAATAAGGATTACCTCATCTTAGGATATTTATCTTAGGTATATTTTGATCATTCTGAAAGTCCCTCTTAGTATTACCGATGTTTCAATTGGACAATGCAAGTTTATAATAGTTCTAGTGGTAATCCATACAAGCTCCTTTGATCTTCGAACAATGACAATTGATTTCTATGTGCTGGTGTGTTGAATCAATTATCATACATTTCTTGTGTTGGTCACTTGTAGTTCCTTTGATCATAAGGGAATCTCTCTAGATCATCTCATTATTTAGAGTAAATGAGGAAGAGGAATGCATAGATACTTCTGTTGTGTGCAACGATTCTCAAATATTGATTAAACCAATAAAATAAACATAAAAATCTAATTATTGATCTAGGGGTTAGGTTTAGATAATAAATCATTTCATACCAGAAATTAAGTAATATAATAATTCTAAAAAAACCCATGATAAATAATAATAATAATATCATTTTTTGACGTGTTCTAACTTACACAATTGATATATATTATTTATAGGCCTATGAATAAATATTCATCACTGGAAATGATCACTATCTTCTACAACCACTTAGAAATTATTGAATATGAAAATAAATATTAAATTTATTATTTGATTCATTAATAAATATTTTTCATCGATAGTAAATGAAAAAAATTATTCCTCGTTCTTAAGAATAATATTTATTCCATTAATTACATTTATATTGAATTTAATTGAGATCAATAGACACTCTTAATGTGTGACATTATAGGTTTATTTCTTGTTGTCATTAGAAAAGATTTCATAAATTCCAAGATTACTATCTAGAAATGGGCCGAGTAACAAAAGATAAAGAACTTAATTTCTAAACATAGACAACCACATATGAACACTCAAAATGTAATATAATCCCTTTAACACAATATATCATCAATAATGCTTCATATATATGTCATCAAATTATATTCATGACATGTCTTTCATTTAATCTCTAAAATAAACATGTTGTTATACCATGGACAAGGAATTTAATGTGATTGTTCTATTCCGACCAAAGATCTTTGATATCAACTTCCATAAATATGGAAGGGGAAAATACTTCCTTTACTTATTCATTAATAAAATGTTACTCATGAATCACCTAATATATACAACATTATCATGAACTGTATCATCATGGTTTATAAAATAAATCTAATTACCAAAGTTTTAACATTCATAAAAAATAATATTAAAGTCTAAGGACCATTACACATACTCGTAGATAGGAATATCTGATGACACCAAAACATGTGGAATTCCTACTAGTGGGTCTGTTCTCATAATCTCCTACCATAGAGATTTTAAAGTGATAACTTATTGAGAAGAAGTATCGTCTACTTATGAGTACTCACACCTTATAGTTGTGTTCCATGTGTCCCATCATAGAGCATTATGTGATAGTAGAACTCTATTAAATAATATAATTATGGAATTTCAACAATCTCATTGTAGTGTCGAACTGCTGGGACCTTTTCATTGCAAGAGATACTATATGAAATTATTGCATTAAAGTTATGTAGAATAGTGAAAAATATGTAAAAATATGTTTTATTAATATTAAAAACATTGAATATATATGTAATAAAAGTAAAAATAGTTGGTCCTAGAACTCTAACTCCATCACCATGAAATTGATCCAGAAGGAATAGATCTGAATTAGGGCAACATAATTTACCCTTTATGATGGGTTGAATGAACCAAAATTCCTCTATAAGTGATTATTTAATGTATTCCTCCTCAAATACATCACAAAAGGAGGTATCCTCACTATAATGCAATAGATTATGATATCACTTCTGTGGTAGTGTAGATTATAGTATAATAGGACTCCAAGGAATGAAAGAGTTTTTTGGACAAGATTTATTAACTTTGTACACTATTTTCTGCTGTATATATGAAGAAGTTATATTAAAAGCTTTGATATCCCCTTTTCTATTGCATGATAATGAGATGGATTTTTTTACTCAATGTTGTACTCTTAATACAACCTTTTCATCTCAGAATAACAAAATTTGTTGCCATTATCCTCTAATATAGTATGAGGGATATTGAATCCATTGATGATATTGGAATTAATGATGATGATGTTATTCCTCATCTATAATTCCTTGAGTGTCATGGCCTCAACCAATTTGGAGACAAATTAATTAGCAGTATGAATTTACTTGAAGTGCATGGATATAGATGGTATATATAAACCCACAAAATCTATCTTCATACAACAAATGACTAGGAGTGTTTGGTAGTGTAAAATAGATTTGGGGGCAGATATATGAAGTTTTGCATATATTTTATAGGTGTGACTTTTCTTAGTCCTTCCCTCAAAGTTGGAACCCATGTGGTAAGGACCTTATGTTATACAAAATGCCTATTAAAATAGATATTACTAAATATCCACAATGTGTGGGGAATGCATAATGTATCTCAATAATGAAAGGTGTATTAGGAAATAGACTGTAAAATTCATGTGTGATCATATAATATCAGACAGTGAGACTTTAAACCACATAGAATTTACATTTATATAGTATATATTTAAACAACAAGGTAATCATCCTCATTGTATGATGTTAAACTACACAGTGTAACTCCATCCTACATAACTTTATACTTAAGAGAGTGACCCATTTTGTGTCCTCTTTCTCCCCTACATGAGATCTCAATCCATATAGACGTATTTAGAACATTTTTATCCGGTGACTTAGAGAATTGATATCCCATGCACCACACATAAAATATAGATATATGCAGGGATTATCCTTCAAAGGAAATATTTGTATTCTTTATTCTCATCAAAATGGGATACATAGTGAAATATATGTACTCTAATATAGTCTCATCCACTATCCTCTAAATCAAAGTAAAAAAAATTATCCCCTCCCTTGTATGAGATCGATCTGCCCAAGATATTTTGACATTGGTTCTGTCATCTATGAACTTGTGCTCAAAATAAAACATACCTTCCACTCAATATAAGTTAAATCTATGTAGGGGACCTTTCATTCAAAATAACTTCTTGTAACTTCATTCGTATCTATAAATAATAACTAGTAATGCATGGATCTCCCATCCATGGCCTATCTGTAGTTTCAAACAAAAAGAAATTAAAATACCCTTCCCATGTGCATGAGTCATTCCAATACATGAGACTCACATTATAAGAACTACATTTTTCTTGATTCCTGACCTTTTAGGATATAAATTTATGTCTATGTATAAATTTCTAGGCCCAACCTTATTTCCATCACCATCATAACCATCCCCAGTTTTTGGTCTATATCAAAAGTAAGAACACCTATTTGGATTCAAAATAATGAAGTCTCTCACATAAGTTAAACAATCTCAAAATATGAGATCTCATCACCTTCAATATAGTTTGAGATCATACAACCAGTTGATAATGGATAGTTTCTTCCTTAAGGTACAATATGCCACTTTCCCCCTCATATATGTTAGATCTTTGTAGGAGAGCCTTAAATAACTACATATATATTGATTCATGTCTATAAGAGATACATAGTAATGCCAGGATTATCTATACTAGGCCTATCCACAATCCGAATAATAATAATACACCCTTTTATTCCCTATATATAATTTGGATCTGTGTAGGCGAGCATGACTTGATTCCTATGACCACAGATGTCATTAGTTGAAAATAAAGTATGTCAATTCCCTTTTCACATTGTTGTGGTAGCCTCTTATGGTTCAAATAATAATTATACACTAATGTGAATCCCTATTTCCTTTCCCCTACACATGGGTCAGATTTTTACAAGGGATTATAGCACTATGTATGACTTTATTTTTATATATACATGTAATGTAGTAATGCTAAGATATACAATCCTAGGCCTAGACATAAATTTAAAATTAATCCCCATCCTACAAAAGTTCCTAATAATTAATGGTGATACATTAACTCACCAGTAGGAGTACACTAATGTAGGGCCCAACCCTTTTTCCCCTGCTCATGAGTTAGATCTGTATAGAGGAGGCCTCACAAATACTATGCATAGATTAATAAAAATTCCCATATACCTACATATGAGTTCAATATATATATAGTGATACCTATAAGTATTATGTTTGTATTCATTCCTATTATAATAGGATATGTATTGACATTGGGATTCTCTATCCTAGGCCAAGCTGTAAAATTGAAAAAAACTCCTTTTCCCTCCATGCATGAGCTAGATCTGTGCGAGGGTTTTTCATTGAAAGTGATATACGTAAATGAATTATTTCCCTTATAAGATTCATAATGAAACCTTGGTGGGAATATTCATAGAAAGTGAAAAAACCTCCAACTCATCTTAGTGCCCGATCAAATCACTTGTCATTCGAAATGGGTCTCATCTATTGTCAACACTAAGGTGAGTTGATTTTATCTCAGGTGCAAATAAAATCCACAAAAAAATTAGAAAATGGAAAATATATTCCTCTTATGTATGATATAGATCTATGTAAGATTCCATAACATGGGTTCTATCATTTGTATAGGAATACTAGTTTAACATATCCCCCATATTTCATGTCCCCTTTTGTTATGAATCTATATTCAACACTATACATGTTATTATATGACCACCTATTATTTCTCATATTGAGAATGATTCATATGAGCTTAGAGGTCTTGTATTGTTTCCCTATTTGGCATAACTAGGATCATCATAATAAAATATGGTATAATTCAATCGTCTACCTTGCATGGCCTTAAACTACTTACGAATGGCCTTTTCCTAGAGGCCCTCACTTCTTATGTATGAGTTGGATCTATTCTACGCCCCCCAACATATGTCTATTATTTAAAAACCTTATGTAAAATGTAAAACTTCTACACAAATTTTCCTAGTTGTATTATTTAAAACAATGTTGCATAGGCTCTTAATTTCCTGACCTAAAACTATAGAATACCTAATTCTTTGTCTCATGATGTTAAAAGAACTGGTAGCTACATCCTTATTGCATGATGTTAAACTACATGGACCATTATCATTTATCAATATTTTCTAAAGTACCACAATAGAATAATTGTAGTCAACTGAGGTTTAGGATACTTATATCATATTTTTTGAGATAGTAATCCATAAGCCACACTTCATGTCTTAAGTCTCTCAGATTACCACAAAACATCCATGTCCCAGGGAATAGAGTGTACCTTACTTAAAGGAACCCTTTGATTGACTATTCATGTCTACCTTTAGCTCTTATATATGAGCCCCCATACTATCTACTAAAATTTTATTTACCTTGTGAAAGGGTCCTATAATCCCTGTAAGCCTTGGAATCATGGAAGTGGAACTCGTCACATAGTGTGATTTGAAATCATCCTCAACATGAATTATCCATCACATCATCCTCATTTGAAACTCTTGGAGTCATGATTTACACAACCCATAATCCAACTATTCATGTGGACTCAACATCCTCATTATTATATCACTATGTACAGTAATTGTTATTGATATAGAGATGTGTTGCTTAATTCATGACCATTTTGGTGGCCCTCATAACCTAAACAACATAATATATATATTTGAGCATCATGAAAATAAACTGAATCCCCCATTTTGATGTGGTACACAATGAATGTAGTCACTCAATCCATAGTGGTTTTACTGACCCGTTTCTATATAAACTATCTATGGTTTTATATAACCCCCCTTAGATAACCTTTCTCTATAACATACTTCATTTATTGAGCATTTGAATCTTATCAAATATTTCACGAACCTTGGAAGATAGCATACCTTGTTCGTGAGACTCTCTGTTTGACTATGCATGTCTGGCTCGGGCTCCTATATATAATCCCTTATCAAACAGATACATATTCACCTTTGGAAAAGGGTCCTCTAATACCTATGATCATTAGAAATATTGAATCAGAACTTATCATTCCAATGTGATTCATGATCATCCCTAGAATGTCTACCCCATATCATCACACTCAGTTGAAACTCTTTGAGTCATGATTTATACATTCCAAAATCTAACGATTCAAGTGGATTTGATATCCCTTACATTATATCATCATATATCGTACACATTCTTGAAGCAAGGATACAAGGTGCCAAAATCCTTATGGAATAATAATATTTTAAGAAAGGATTCATAGTCCAAGAACCCTTTTGCAATACTCATATTTGAAGATAGAATGTATGGTTTCATAACCCTTCATGAATATTTATATTCCATTTCCCAATTCATGTATCGAGCACCTGAATCCACCAAAAAATATTCCATGTCCCCTAGTGAGGAGAGTATCCAGTTTTAATGGACCATTTCCTTGATTATATATATATGATCATGTCACTTTTATATGATCTAATTAACTGTCATCCAATGATTTCTTTACATTTAAAAAAATTAATCTGATCCCTGTGAGCCCTAGAAACATTGTAGTGGAACTAGTCACCCAACTATGATATGTGATCATCCTCAGCATGTTATTTTGGTCTTATCACCATGATTCAACCTCTTTGAAGCATTATTCCATTTTCTCATGAGTCTAGTATTCATGATTTGGTATTTTTTTCCAACATATGGTCTAAGATATATGACCTTAAACTATAGAAAAATGTGGTCCAGAAAATATGACCATAAACTACAATGACATATGGTCCAATATTTATAACCTTAAACTACAACAATATATGGATCAAGATATATAACCTTAAACTACATAAACATATGGTACAAGATATATGACTATAAATTGCAATGACATATGGTCCAAGATATTTGAACAATAACCACACAACATTTGGTCTAAGCTATATGACCTTAAAATTCATCATCATATGGTCCAAGATATATAAACATATACTACGAAAACATATGGTCAAATCTATATGATATTAAACTGTAACAACATATGGCCTAGGCTATTTTAACATAAACATCAAAAACATATGATATAAACTATATAGTCATAAACTATAGAAACACACGGTCCAAGTTATTTGAACATAAAATACAATAACATATTGTCCAAGCTATATGATCCAGAAAAAAATGATATAGGGTTCAATCTATATGAACATAAATTATAATAATATATAGTCTAATCTATATAATTAGTGACTGAATAATTGATAGTTCAAAGATGTTCAACCATAAGCATCAGTTATATTCATCTAGCTCACAAGACCTTTATAACAACACTGTTCATTATTACACACTTAAAAATGATTTATTACTTAAAAATTCACTTAATAAAACCCATAAATTGATATTTATAGTGTAGTTTTTGCTTAATAACATTACATGAAAACTTAAGAAATAAAATTCAACATCTTTATTGAAAACATCTTTTACATGACCCCAAATTCCTTCTTACTTAGAATTTCATGGGATAACCTGAGGAATTACATAAGAAAAGTTTGAGATGTAATGCCTAGTAAAGGGATAAACAAGGAATAACATGAATAAAACAATAAATGTTATGAAATAGAAATATCAATGGATCATAAGATAAACATGAACATAATGTCCTGATATAGCATGATTATCATAACATGGAAATGCAGCAACAACTTAAAACAATGCATCATAAACATAAAGGAATCTGGTAACCCCTATCCCAAAATGGTGGAAAACTACCATAAAAGAAATTAAGTAAACATCTATCCCAAAATTAAGTATCATGATACTAAACATTACCCAATTCATTGGATTTAAATTAGGGCACACCCTTCAAAATCATTTCAATCTCATGCTTAAGTGTGCCACATAGATCATATAACATGAATTTATTCAACATCATCCTTTATTTTTTGATAATGGAATGTTTAATCCACACATTAATTTTTATAATCATTTTTTATATGTTCATAAAGTTGAATACCCTTAATAGAGAAATGGGTATGGTATTCACTACATGATGATTTTGGCATGGAAAATCATGGTTCAATTTCAACAGCCTAACGACGTGACATAAAAATTACTAAAAAAGGTTGATGATAGAGAAATGGGTATCTCCAAATATATTAATTAAATTTAAAGTAATAGGGTTATTATAAATACATGTCTCAACATAATAAATTTGGAAATAGAAGGCTTAATATAATTAATAAACTTGAAGAAATAGGAGAAATGGAATAACTCTTACGAAATTTCAGCATGGTAACAGGTGTACATGGGAGGGATTAATGAGAGAGAAAGAGGAATAAAATCATAAAAAAATAAGTGCAGTATGGGGGAGGTGTAAAAACGTACCCCATATTTTTTAATTGAAAAATAAAATAGTATAAAAATATAATGAAACTTGGACAAAAACGAAAAAGGAAGGAACCCTAACTTGGATGTGTGATCCCAAAGGCTCGAGAGAGGATTCTTGGGAGCTTGGGGGTACCTTGTGAGGACTCTAGATAGTGAATAGAAGAGTGAGGACGATCTTAAAGGAGTTTTAGTAAAGAGGAATGATTTCTTGGGTGTTTTTATATCATAAAGGACGAGGAATTCTTTATTATTTAGGTTTTGGACACTATAGACTAAAAAATTGAAAACCACAAACCAACCCATGGGTTTTTCCCATGGTTTCTGGACAAGGGGAGTGAAAGTGATATTTTATTAGGAAAAGGTGATAATATTTTAAAATATTTACCCTTCTTATGTGGAGGTGAATCACATTATTAAAGAAATAAACTTAAAATCATAAAATATGTAATACTTTTTAGAGGATTCACTAAGGCATTATAAAATAAGTAAAATAAATCTAAAATTACATTATTTTAATGTTAAAACATATATTTGGAATAATATCCCTTTAATGGTATTTATTACATCACTATTAGGTCATTACAATGTCAAAAAATACACTATATGTTTATAAATTATTTATATTTTTCCCAAAAAATTGATTATCTCAACAAATTATGAAAAATTCACCATTGGATAATATAAAAATCCTGATTCTAAAAATAATTTTCATTTTATATAAATAATTTTCTAAACATGTGAACTTTATCTTTTAAAATGAGAACTGACATTTATTAAAAATTGAGATGTTTTAAAAAAAAGTTTTATACTTTAATAAAAATTATATTTGAGTTCATAAAAATCATATAATAATTTATTTTTAATAAAAGTAAATTGATGATAATATTTTATTAAATTATTAGTTATTTCAAAAATTCATTAATTCCTTAAAAAAATTCATTTAAAATACACTTTCTATTTTATCGTATAACTCTTATCAAACTAATTACTTAATCATTTATAGATAAGGAACTAATATAATGATAATTTATAAGAATTATTTTTATAATATTATTAATGAAAACCATAGTTTAATATAATAATGTATATATTCCTCAAAAGTACCATTTTTACCCAAAATTTGTTTTATCAAATTCATCATTTTTTAAGGTAGACAATTCTAATAAAGTAATTGATTGAATAAGGATTCTATTTATAAAAAGAGATTACAAAATAAGTAACTAATACCATGTTACATAACCCCTCATAACATCCATATAAAACCTAAGGGTAAGGTGTGTGATCACTTTTCAACAACTATATCGTCAATGGTAAAGATACTTAACAGTGATTTAAACCCAATAATAATAATAAATGCTTATGTTTTCTATATCCATAAGACATTAATTAAAACATAATTTTATTCATAAATGATCAAGATGTTATAAACTTCCCCCCTTAAGAAATTTCTCCCTTGAAATTTCATTTTCCCACACTAAAACAGATGTGGGTAACTCTGCCTCATCACTTCCTCTGGTTCTCCGGCTTCTTCTTCAAAATTTTAGTTTCTCCATCACACATTGATGAGGGAAATTATCTTATTTAGTAGAAGTTTTATCTTATGATATAGGATCTTCACTGGTTCCTCCTCATAGGAAAGGTCTTTCTCCAATTGTACCACTTATGGGTTGAGTATATGTGAAAGGTCAGGTATGTACTTCCTCAAGAGTGATACATGGAATACACAGTGTACTTGTGATAGCTTCAGTGGGAGTGCTAGTCGATAGACCACTGCTCTGATATGACAAAGGATCTCAAAAGGATCGTTTTACCTTGGACTAAGCATTCCCTTCTTCCCAAATCTCATCACCCTCTTACATGGATATATTCAAGGGATAACCATATCTCCAACATCAAACTTTAGATATCTTCGACAGTTGTTAGAATAGCACTTTTATCGACTTTGAGTAGCTTTGATATGTTAGTGGATAGTCTTAATATTCTCCCCCATTTATTCAACCATTTCTAGACCTAGATGTTTTCACTCCCCAACTTCATTCCAAAATTTCAGTGTTCTGTACCTCTTCCCATAAAGGGATTCATAAGGATCCATTTAGATTTTTGAGTGGAAATGGTTATTGTAAGAGAACTCAACCAGAAGAAGATGTTGATCCCAACCTCATTTCAAGTCCATTGAAAATTATCTCAACATGTCCTCAAGTGTGTGTATATTTCGTTTATATTAGCCATCAGTTTTAGGATGACAAGCCGTACTAATGTTCAGCTCAGTATTCAGAGCGTGTTGGAGGCTCTTCCAGAACATAGAGGTGAATCTTGGATCTTTATTGGATATAATTGATAGTGGGACACCATACAACCTTACCACTTCTCATATGTATATAAATTCTATTTGATATAATTAGAATTATTCTTGAATCTCAATGAAGTGTGCAGTCTTTGTAAGACAATACACCACATCCCAAATATCATTGTTTCCTTTGGATTTCTTCAGAAGTCCGATGAAAAATCCTATGGCGATGTTATCTAATTTCCATGTTGGTATGGGTAATTGTTTCATTATCCCCTTATACATATTCCTCTAAAATATCAATTGCTGACATACCAGTCACTCTTATATATATGCAGTGATCTCTTTCTTCATTTTATCCCACCAATAATGCCCTCATAGATCCCAATATATCTTTGTGTTTCCTGGGTAAATGGATAAATTCTGACTTTGTGCATCATCCAAAAGTTCTTTCTTTAACTTTCGGTTTTATGGAACATATATTCTTTTTCCAAATCTCACAATTCATCATGCATTAACATTTAACTATGAGGATTTCCCTTTTCTGCTAGTTTCCACTTTCTTCTGAATTCCCACATCATATTTTTGATCATGCTTTAACCATTCCAAAATAGAAAATTGAGAAATAATTTGTGAAAGGATTGATAATGTTCCATTATTTATGATTCTCATGTCCATCTTCACCATGTATAAGAATATTGTATCCTTTTCAAATAACATTTATGATAGATTCACTAGGTCATTTATACATAGAGAATCTTCCACCTTGTTCTCTTTCCTAGGGTGGTAATTGATTGAGCAGTCATAATCCTTGATGAGATCTAAGCATCTTCAATGGTGCATGTTCATCTCTTTATGTGTGAATATATATTTTAGACTTTTTGATGCATATATTTTTCACACATTTCTCCAAAGAGGTAATGCCACCATATTTTCCGTGAAAAGATTAGAGCTATCAACTTTAGATCTTGTGTGGGATAGTTTTTCTCATGAATTTTCAACTCCCTTGAGGTATATGTGATGACTTTTTCATTCTACATCAACACACATCCCATGCCCTTATTCAAAGCGTCGCTAAAGATTTAAAAATTCTCCCCACTTGTGGGTAGTGTGAGAACAAGGACAATGATAAGCCTCTTCTACAACTCTACGAGCATTTCTTCACATTCATCATTAGAATAAAACATGACACCCTTTCGAGTTATCTTAGTAAGAGGGTTTGACAATCATGATAAATTTATAACAAATAAGAAATAATATCTAGCTGACCTCAGGAAGCTATGGATATCCATCACAGACGTTGGCCTCTTGCATCCCTAAATTTATTTTATTTTTGAAGGATCCATAGATATCCTTTTTCTAGTGATGATATAACCCAAGAATGAGACTTCCTTTAACCAAAACTCACACTTTTTATACTCTAATAGATCTTATACTTTCACAAGGTCTCTAGTACAGTTCTTAGGTGCTCCTCATGCTACTCCATTGTTTTGTAGTATATTATAATATCGTCTATAAAGACTACTAAAATTTTTTCAAGGTAATGCCTAAATACTCTTGTTTCTGATGCTTTCGTTGGGGCATGCACGTCTGTCTCATTTGGGGACGAAAGGCGTGGTTTTGTTACCCCACATTCCTGTTTTCCAATGGCCGTCGGCATCTGTGGCTTATTCCAGGACGTCTTCTCCTTGATCGAAACTGGATGATGGGATGTCAGTTCTTCCTTCCATGGATTCCTCCTTGGAACTCTTCACCTAGTCCAAGTCTCCCTTATAGAATTAATATGTTGTTATTGAAACTCTTCCTAGCCCCATATATTCAAGGACACCAGTTAATTACACTTCTTTTGTCAAGACATTCAATGGGGTCCGGCCAGGGAAGCAACCTTCAGTCAGGGGAGTAGTCACGTTTGGCATCACTGACATGTTTGGACAATGGGACATTGGTGCATCTTGGTTTCTTCCCCTTATTATAGATCTTCTCAAGGGCGTGGAAGCCCGAGGCATCCCACATCGAACACCTAGAATCATATTCAATGGGCATGTATTTGAGGTTTCACTCAGCTTCCTATATTTAACATAGGGTATGCTGCAAGTTTAACATCCATTCGAGATGGATCAGACTGATCAGAACACTGACTGGAGTGGATCAGATGCGTGCAACCCCTGGAGGGAACACCGATATTATGGCCAACATGTGGCTGGATTCTCCAATTTTGTTAAATGTAATAGAGAATGGGGTGGCATGAATCCACTGGGGTGTGGTGGGCCAGATAAGAATCAGGATGGATGATGGGTGGATGAATGAAGAAGGTGGGGGAATTAAATAGGAACATCACAAGAGCGATGGTGAAGTTGGGATTGAGCCTTGAAGAGACTTCATAAGTATCCATGTGGTAGGGAATCAAAGTCCACATAGTTTAGTGACATGGTTTATCATGAAAATGGCTTACCACTAATTGGAGTTCTAATGGATTACCGATGAAAGAGGCTGAAAATGGATTACCTCTGAATAAAGTGACAACGAATTACCACTCAATGGGGAAAAAGTGGAATGTGGTTTAACGTCATGCCGGAAGGGGGTGAACTAACGTAAAGTGGTCGGGCCCATTGGTTGTTGGGCTTGAACCTCTGGGAGGATTCCTAAATACCTTGCCTCGGTAAGGATCAAAGTCCATGTAGTTCGGGTATGGGGAAAGAGTCGGTGAACCGACGTGAATAAGGACCTATGGTCCAGGTGGATGGTGGGCTTGAACTTCATGGAGGCTTCCTATGTACCTTGCCTTGTAAAATATCAAATAACATGTAGTTCAGGGTAGGATTTCTATGCAACAGCTTACCGTTGACTAGGGAAGCAACATCTTAACACTGATTGGGGTCCACAATTCAACATCATGCGGGACGGAGGCGAACCGATGTGAAGATGGTCGGAGCGACCGAATGACGGGCTTGATCCTCAGGGAAGTTTCCTACATAACTTGCCTTGGAAGGGATCAAATACATAATATTTCATGGGGGCATTTGGGTCTTACACTCTAGGCTACCTAAGGTGTTATTGAACCGACGTGAATGGGGTCAGAGCGATCGGGGTTGTGGGCTTGAAACTCACGGAGGATTCATGCGTACCTTGCCTTGGAAAGGATCAAAGACCACATAGTTCATGGTTGGGGGCTTGGTTCACCGACGTGAAGACGGTCGGGACCAATGGACGGTGATGGTTTGAACCTCAGGGAGACTTCTAACATACCTTGCCTTGTCAATGATCAAAGTCCTCGTAGTTTGGATGGGGTCCAGGTGGATGGTGGGCTTAAACCTCATAGAGGCTTCTTACATACCTTTCCTTAGCAAAGATCAAGGACCATGTAGTTTAGGGTTGTGTGGGGCTTATACTCTATGCTTCCCAAGGAAGATGTCATAATTAGTGCTCACTCTAAGCCCACGTGAGTCTTGCTCGGTGTGAGAAACAAGGTGTAGCAGAGACCTGACGATCACATCGTGAAAGTGGTGTCTGTGGGAGGTGAAGTGGGGATTACATGTAGTTAGCAGCCCAAAGTGGAAACAGGGGCCTATGAGTGGTTGGAAGCCTGCGGAAGTTGGTATATACTCCAGGATGGAGGCCTAGTGGTGAAAAATCCCAGCGTGAGAGGGATTTGGCACCGAAGAAAGGAGGGTCAGGGATGTTGCTTCTTGAAAGAAAAGCTAGGTGCTTACACCATGGTGTCTCCCTTTCCCCATGGATAGATGTCGCTGCAATAAAGATGATCTCATTACATGTCATGAATTATCTCACTCCCATGGAAACCAGTGGGTGTGAAAAATGTCCAAGGTGGGGCACCCCATGTGTGAGGCATGGGGTGTGGCCAGAGTTTAACATCATGTGCTGAGGACGATGGTGCTTGGCAGTTTAACATCCTATATCTCGGACGAGGCAGGTTCACTCTGCACCCCTAGGACTTACATAACCGGTACCCTCTACCCCTTGGTGAAGTGAAGGTACATGCAAATCCATGACTAAGGGGAGTTATGGAGAGAACCATTGGGGGGTACACATTTTCTTGGCTATGCGAAGAAGCAATAGTTATTAGCGGGCATATGCGATGATTTGAGAGGATAAGCAAAGGAATAGTCAGTATCGTCCAAGGGACTTTGAAATCACATTGTTAAAACCAAGATGGTCGCACGAGAAAAGAAATTCAAAATCAAAGGGGTTCATAGGTAGGGGCCATGTGAAGCTCTGGTGCTCCGCGTGGTGGAGGGTACTTGCGAAGGGGTGTGCTTTGTGAAGTGGAGCATCCCAGCCTAAGCATAGGGGAGAGGTGCATATAGAAGGAGCTTCATGAAGTGGAATGGAATTTGAGGAGTACTTCCTTGTAGAGAAAAGGTGGCTCTTGAAGCAAGGTCCCATGAAGTAATGCGCTTCATGAAGTACAGTGACCCCAACATAGCATGTGGATTACGTGTACATGAAGGGTGTTTTTCTATGAATAACAGATCCGCGATGACTCGGGTCCCCATGTGGATCCCCTTCATTCGTAGAGGCCCTTAGGTTCTGTGAAATGCATCCCTCTCAAAATAGGGTGTTAAAACAAGGCAAAGGGGATGCACTTTGTAGAGTAGAAGTACATTGCGCAGCTCATGGTTTGCAGAGCAGAAGGTGCTTCACGATTCGAGCGCTAGGAAGCTGAAAGGTCGGATGATCCACCTCATTGTCTTGGGGGGGAGGCTAGTATTTATATGGGAGAGGCGCCGAAAAGCAACCCTCACTAAGCATGAAGCAATATTTTTTGTTGCTCCACGGAAAGCTGCGAACATCAAATTCCTTCATGGAGCGTCCCAACTTCATGCTCAGCGACAGGCTGCGAACGTAAAATTCCTTCATAGAGTAGCCTACCTCCTTGATCCACGGTGGGTCACAGTTCTAGGGGGACTTTGTGAAGGGGATTCATGAGGTAGCCATCATGTTTGTGTCTTCTTCTCCTCCCCATATTTTGGCATCAAGAAATTCCTCCTCATACTTAGAGCTGAGGAGAAATCAAGGGTCAAAGTCTGAGGTTCGATCGCTAAAATATTCTATCATTCATGAAGCTCTCTCACGAAGAGGGCTCTCCAAGTCAGAAAGCGATGCTCCGATCAGACGCGCCCTGAAGCTCGCTTCGATCGAGATGCGTCGTGAAGCTCCGAGGGTCCCTCTCCTATAAATAGGGGACCTGGAATATCTTTTCTAATTTCTCCTCTATGAGATCTGGGACTCTATCACTCTCGATTTGCGATGATCCGTGTACACTATGATTACTCTCTACAAATCAGGCCTTCTTCTTCATGGCGCTTTAGCGAGTCTTTGACTTTGTGTCTCAGCACTTCACAACTCTACATTTGAAGGTTGAGGTAGGGCTAAGCAAACAGGCTTCACGAACGTTCTCCTTAAATGTCTTCCATGAACTAACTTCATGAACCAACCCAAAAATCGCCCAAATTATAAAACTGAATGGCTTTTTAATCAGCTACCCAGGGGTCCTTGTGGATGCTACCCAGAGGGACGACATGGAAAATAGTCTGGGAGTGGGGGAGTTGGTACAGAGCCACTCCGACCATGATTCTCTTGTGCAACTACTGTTGGAGAGCCAGAATAACTACCCACAGTGTAAGAGGATGCCTTTGTATGGCTTCGAGCTAAGAGATGGAGTCTTCATCCTAGAAGGAAGTCAAGATGAACCAGCATACTAGTTCAGGAGCCCGTCATGCCAACATAGATGGTTTAGGGAGGTTGACGGACATGCCTGGGAGGATTTCACAATGGTGAATGCTGAGTTCTTATACAACCACCTGAATAATGTCGACGGGAAGTAATTATTTTCGGAGACGTCTCCCCCTCTTTACAAGACAATTTTAAGGCATCTTTGACGAACCCAAGGAAGGGGTGGTCTGAGGAATGGGACCTGCGCCAGGGTGGAAACTTCGCAGACGATTGAGCATGGGCCTACTAGGAAGGCGCCTCATGTGATGAGTTTGGGGCTGAGCTAAGGAGAGTGGGTTTGTATGAGGTGGATTAGGCCTCTCAATTACACATATATCAACCAAAATAGCTGATTCCGGAGTTTTTGAGAAGATGGTCATGGAGGACATATATCATCCACTTACACCATGGGGAGGTCTGTATCATCTTCTGGGATGTCCACCAGATCTCGGGGGTCCTGATATTGGGGGTGATGTACGACGAATTCCTCCCCGTCATGATTGTATGGGAGGATCCAGAACAAATTCCATGGCTGGTAATGCCATTGATGGAGCTTATGCCCAGGGAGGACAAGGAAAAAGTAAGGGATGTCCACTTCAGGTGATGGTTCAACCAATTTTTGAACTTCCGAGAAAACATGCAGTTTTCAGCGAGGCCTCGGACCTTCCTGAAGGGGGGCTCAGAGTAAGGATAACTCGTACTGAAGAATTTTGGAGAACATCCAATAGAAGACAAGGGGATTCAACATTAGCACTGAGAAACAATCAATAGTGAGGCTGGCAGCATTCATCATGGCTCTTATCTGTGGTTGGATCCTACTGGTGGGGGATACCAACATGGGAGTACGACCAAGAATATTCATCATGGCGTCCACGTTGGTGACAGGAGGGCGGGTCAACCTAAGAATCTCGATGCTCTCCAAACTATATAAGATGTTGTGGCATATTAGCAAGGATAAGAGGCTGCATAGGGTATGTGGTCCATTCCACCTCTTGTATGGGTGGATAGCGGCACATATTGGGGGGGGGGGGTTTACGAATACCCAAACCCTATCTCTCCTCCAGTCTTGAACTTCTTCCCATCAATCCTGAACATCATCGGGAGCTTTCCAGCCAAGATGACTGCATTGTCGGTTCTGAACAGGGTGTAGAGGGTGGAGGAATTCAATTTCCACCTATTTCCATTGCTGATGGGGGTATTCACTAATGACGGCCGGTAGATGGAAGAGTATTGAGCCTATCTTTTGGCCTTTTGAGGGGGATTCCTGGTGGCGAGGGTGGACCGTGTGCCCCTCTACGAGCCGTATACCCCACACTGGTTTGCAAGGAAATTCTGGTGCATGCAACGACTAACCCCACAGGTCTATATGGATGTGTTCCATGAAGAACTCCTATGCGCAATGAGGCAGATGTGGCTCATGTTCACATGGGAAGATGGGAAAATGTGGAACGAGTTACCTCTGCCGACTGCCGTCCTCGGGCGGGTAAAGGAATATGACCTGTGCTGGGAGGAGGCCTACCCAGGAGAGATACTGAAGCATCCAACCATTCTAGTCTGTGATGGTGAGATTTCCCGACCTCAGGGCTGGGTTCGGAAGGCAGCAAGGGCATCCCGTGGTGGCGGGGCTGCGGTGGCGGTGAGACCCGCACCCGTTGAGGGGGAAGCAGTGGTAGCGGATTCTATAGCGGCAGTCAACCCGGTGATTCTAGAAGAGTAGAGTTATCCAGAGGGGAGGCTTCCTATAGGATTCCATAGAATACCCACCCAGGATCTGGGGAAGCGGTTAATCCATATAGAAATGCCAGAGAATTCTACCTTCCCCGAGGCATGGGACATCTAGGACATCAACAGTCAATTCCTTGGCTAGTCTGATATGTGGCAACACCTGAACCATATTAGGATATATTTTCTTGGAATATTCCATATTAGGGCCGGCTTTGCAGTATCCCAATCTGAAGGGGAACAATATCTGACTGAGTTGTAGGAATATGTGCACTTAGGTGGTGCTCCTCATCCAATAACAGATCAAGTCAAGGTTTTTCTCGATCGCAATACTCCCCCGCAGTTGTTGAACATTGATTTTAGAGAGTTCTTCGCTCTATCTGAAGAATCGGAAGAGTCCTCCAGGGGAGGCGAGGCCGGGAGAGGGAGCCCGTTTGAGGGGGAAATTTTGGAGATCATGACTCAGATCTTGAAGAGTTCGCAGTGGCCCTTGAGGTAAAAATCTGAAACTCACTTCTCTGAGACTTGCTTTTCGGTCATTCTGGACTCTCTTCTAACATCTGAACTATGTGGGGGAGTTTCATATACTGAACTCGTTCTCATCCCTCAGTGGATGCAGATACGGGACCTTTGGGGTCTGAGTTTCCACCATATCTATTGTACCGTCCAGTGGGGCTAGGATACCTGAGGCGACCCCTCCAGAGATTTCAAACCTTCTAACCATATACGGGGGCCATGCTTTGGGGTCTCAAGAACATCAACCCAGGATCGAGATCAAGAATTATATCTATCTAAGTCCCTTCTATCAATTTCATGATCTCCATCACCTAACCATTCCAACTGACACTCATGCCCCCCTCTTTTGGGTGTGTACAGCTCTTCAAACAACATGGGCTGCCTTGGTGAGGTTGGTCGGGGTTTCTGGAGGCATCCATCGAAGGGGAATGCTGGTGGTTATTGAGGTGGAGGTCCAAACCGACCTAACTATGGCGCTCCCGATCACTAGTGGGACTATCAGTGGGGTTGCGCCTGAGATCATTGAGGTGGGATCTGATGATGATAGTCAATCAGATAGTCCAGGTCCCGCCACGCCTGATCAAATGCCAGATGTGGACCCAATTGATGAGTTTTTTAGGGCGTACCCCACAAATGATCCTTCCGACCGTGATGACTGGGATGAGACGACATCTGATGAAGAGGACAAAAAATAGTCTATTGCTGATTATGGAAGCTAATCAAGTGCTTCATTGATGACACCCCCAAGCACTATGGCTGGATGAGATGGACACACTTCACCCATGACTATGCGAACTGTGTGCTGGGGGAGTGGATGTCCAACATCCTCACATGCTCATCCGAAATCATATGGAGGAAAATATTTGGGACTATGACTGTGGATTTGGTTTGGGAAAGTAGCTGTGGAAAGTGATAAACATCAAGAGGCTCCAGGAGGCTGAGGATGAGGTCCAACAGTTGCAGAGTCGGGCGGACGAGCACTCGACCTCCATCATCTTGCAATCTGAGCTAATATTGTGATTGAAAGCCCAGCTAGAAGAGGCTGAATAGGGCATTAAGCGAGCCTCTGAGGATATGACTTCCATCCGGACTGACGTGGAGCGGGCCTAGATTGTGTCCAATGAATTGTGCCCCCCTCTCTACCAAAGAGGGGAAAGAGATAAATAGGCGGCAACAACTCTTGGATGCCACCAGCTAGAGGGTGGAAGATCTTCTACACTCTTTTGATGAGGTTTACCCATCCATGGGGGGAAACGACCTTCAGGTACTTTAATGATTAAAAACCCTCAAACATAAATTCATGCTTCGATCATTTGATATTATAGCCTACATGAGTCCCATTATTTGTGTTGGTTTTGCACGCATCTATCACATCCGCGAAACACCTAGTTATCAATCCCTATTCTCATGCGGTTCGAACCCAACATAAGAAACAAAGGATGACTGTTATGTCATTTTTCCTGGAAATAATAGTGCTTACCATGTTTCAGGTGTCCAGGGTTTGAACAACCAACCTGGATTCCCGAGAAGAGAAGGGAGAGACCTGAATGGATAATGAAGCTCTCAAAACATCTGAATTACCATTTTCCCAGTGTGCGCCTGTTCATGAATAGGGTAATGCCAGGGGTGATGGAATCAATTTGAATAGATGGGAATTGAAATTGTGAATCATGATACCAAGGATTCCGAACACTGTGGGGGTGGTGTGACAATGAAGGATAACTGTTGACCATGTTTGAAACATAGTATCCTTATTGCGTTCGCCTGGAATGGGGATAGAAAATGAGGTCCGACCACTGACCATGTTCAAAACATGGGGCCTGACTCGAAATTTCATCCATTAGTCATTTGGAACGTTATCCCAAGACAATAGGCGAGCCATAGGCTGAGAATCCATATTGTTAGGGGGTTCCTTCCGAAATGAAAAGGGGATGAGGGTCTAAATAAGAGGCATGCCAATAATGTATGGTGGAGTGATGGGTTGTTCAAATGGAGTCCAACACTCTGGAAATTGCGCCACCATGGTGGAAGCATGTTAGATGGGCACATCAGTTTGATCATGGATCATTCCTACTTTTAGACAAGAACTCCTCGGTGAGGGAGCTGTCGCTTCCCAATTTCATCACGAGGCATCCCAAACCTGTTCAGGTAAATGCTATAGTTACATGGTTCCCCACAAGGGGTCAGGCCAGGGGGGCGGAAATGAGGGGGAATAGGATTTATGATTCCTGGGGCTGGACCCGAGGTGAAATTACTGGGTGTCTCTACGTATCCCATGAGGATGGGAATCAAGCCATACATAGTTCTAAGGGGTATCACCGTAAGGTACCAGTGCCATGGGTAAAAGGGGCATGTGGGTCTGGACCTCGCACCAACAGAACTGGCATTTGGTAGGTCTTGTTTGTCCTTTTGGGTGAATGAAGGTGTCTGTTTTTTTGTGAAGTGATGGACCTATAATAGCGAATCAATTCATTATAATATGAATCAGGCCGAATGAAGTAATTGAAAAATGGTATGGTGTTTGACCGATAAAAAAATTATGTCCCTTGAGAGAGGACCTAACAATGCAGTGTCGTTTTCGTCGTGTGGCCAGGACGATACTGTCATAAATTAGGGTCATGTGATGGGACCAACCATTAATTTTAACGTCGTGCAGCATAGACGTAGTAGAGACGAAGCTAAAGGGGGAATGTGCATGGTGCAATAAGCATACCCGCCGTGGGTGAGGACATAATCCCATACCACACCACACATGACTCTGAAAAAGAAGCCTCGGGCCGAAGGGCCATCAAAGGTAAAAAGGTAGAAAGTAGGAGACACCAGCTCTAAATTAAGCTGGACCCAAGGACGAGATTCCTGGGTGTTCCTACCTATACCATAAGGATGGGAATCAAGCTAGATGTAGTTCTATAGAGGGACAATACGAAAAGATCTTAGTTTAAGGTCTTAGAACTTAGACCCTGGAAAAGAAGGACTATTCTATGTAAGTACGGACCATAATCCAATCCCTATGCCTATGTGAGTCAAGCTCGGTGTAGGAAACAAGGGAGGATAATGTATTTATAATACATGAAATACAATAAAAGGGGAAATCGGTGGAGTGCCCCAACTGATGCCTTATCAAGGCTTTTTTCTCCTAGCGTGTGGATGCACTCTGAGGAATGGTGCCAACAGTCTCGAAGTTCTACTTGGACATGATGAGGTGGAAAAGGATGTGAATCATGTAACCAAAATTTTCGGTATAATGGGGTTGGCATGATGATGGAGGATAATGGTTGATCATGTTCTAAATACAAGATCCATATCGCGTTAGCCTGAAGTGGGGACAAACAAACGAGCATCGACCACTGGCCGTATTCGCAATGCGGGACTTGTATCGATTTTTTTCCTGAAACCCTCGAGGACGTTGGCCTGTAATGGTTGGAGAGACATTAGTTTTATCATCCATGCCATTTGGGGGTCCCTTTGGGATGTGGAAGTTGATGGGAGACCTAATGAGGGGGAACATGAAGCCTGATAAAAAGGTGAAAGCATGTCCGAGTAGAATCTGACATTCCAGGTTCTAAACAAGAGTAACAATGGACACATTAGTAAAACGCTGAAGAGAGCCAAGGGGATCATCTTGAGAGAGGCCGATTTGAAAAGAAAATTATAGCACAAGGGGATGGAAAACTCTCAAGAGGAGGAGGTAAATGGAGTGGTTGTAACAAACCTGGCATGAATGGGGACATAATCCCATGCCACATCATATAGTACTCTCCCTGGGGGAATGTAGGCCAAGGGGCCAATATGAGGCTGGACCAGAAGACGAGATGCTCGGGCGGTCCTATGTATCCTTTGAGGATGGGAATCAAGCCACACATAGTTCTAGAAATGACGCATATAGGGGTAAGATCCACCAAAGAGGGGGTGTATTGAACAATGAGTAACCTGATGTGAATGAGGACATAATCTCATACCACATCATACAAACCTAAATAGGAACATGGGATGAGGGACCGAAAAGGCCAAGGGGCCTGAGGCTCAGCCTCTGATGGGCATACCTGGTCAATTCCCAGTTTACCATCTTGCAGCGAGGACAAAACAAGGGAGGTGTACGGCGCTGCGAGTGTCCCTACATGAATAAAGACATAACCCCCATACCACTCTGTACAATCTGGAGTGAGAACTTGGGACAGGGCTTGAGAAGGCCAAGGGGCCTGAGGCTAGGCTTCGGTCGGAAAGGCCTTACTAGTTTCCATGTGGATGGGAATCAAGCTGTACGTAGTTTTTGAAGACCACACAGTTTAACATCATGTGGTGATGACGTGGGTGGATAGAAAAATAGGGAGTAGGCACATGAGGCGACTGTTATAATCCTTGCATGAGTGGGGCTAAATAATCCTACACCATATCATGTGAGGATCATCCAGGAGAACTATTCCTAGGGGTACCTAAAGAGAAGATTTTGCAGGCAGGGCTCTAGAGGAAACATTTGAGCATTTCTAAGTATCCCATGCAAATCAGAATCAATCCCCACTTAGTTCAAAAGTAATAGTTTAATGTCTTGCGGGACGAAATATAGTTTAACGTCATGTGGGAGAAAGCAGTTTGGGGTCATGCTAGACCATATGGATCAGGAAAAGTATTGTTTGAATAACTTGGCAATGGTGGGAGGAGTTATACACTAACCAACCACGGTCACCAGGGAGTATTCTCCATTGGGGTGAAGCATGTGAATAATGTAAGGTCCTCCCCATTCGGGCTCTAACATGGGTGCTTTCTTACCCGGGATCATTGGTGTCCGGTGGACCTATACCAAGTTTCCTTGTAGGAAAGAGTGGAGGCAAACCTTTCTGTTGAAGGCTCTAGCTATCTTATTCTGATGCCTTTCCAGATTGTGCATGGCATGAAGCCTATTCTCATCGAGTGCTTCCAATTCAGCAAGACGAATTTTTCTACCTTATCTGGCACCTTCTAGCCATAGACCAATGTGTGTAATGAAGGAATTTGGATCTTGAGGGGTTGGACGACCTCAGTTCCAAACACCAGAGAGTATGGAGTCACCTGGGTGGAATTACGAGTTGTCATCCAATAAGCCCAGAGAGCATTGGGGAGCTTCTCCAGCCAACTCTTCTTGTTTTGACAAACCATTTTTTGCAAAATTTTATAAATTCTTTTGTTAAATGCCTCAATATATCCATTTTCATGCACCTAGTAGAGGGAGGTATGGTTAGAATGGATGTTGTACTTGGCGTATAATTTCTTCAGCTCGGATGCTCGGAAGTTCATGCAGTTATTAGCGAGGATGGAGTGAGAAACCCCAAACTGATAGATGATATTGGATCTCATGAAGTCGATGATAGAATGGGCCTTGACCTCATTGAGTGGAACTTCTTCTACCCAATTGGAAAATAAATATGTGGCAGTCAGGATAAACCTGCACTGACGATCTATCACCGGTGGATATGGTCCCACAACATCGAGTCCCCACACCGAAAACAGACAAGAGTACTTGGTGGAATGGAGTGTTTCATGCAGACAATGCATGAAGTTAGCATGAATTTGGAATGCAATAAATCTCTTCGTGAACTCAATGAAATAATGTATCAGGGGGGCCAGAAGTACCCCCGTCTCCAGATCTGATGGGACAGCTTCAGCCCAGTATTGTGAGCCACACAAGAACCATCATGAACCTCCTACATGACCTGCGAAATCTCGACTCTTTAGATGCAACAGAGGATAACACCATCAAACCCACGCCTGTGGGGGATCCTCTCAAGATTGTGACCACTCTAGAGGTTAAACTGTAGCGCGTGGAATTGGATTCGCTTGTGCTCAACCCAATCTATAGGGAGGTAACAATTTTGGAGATACAGGACAAAGGGGGCTCTTCAGTTGAGGGTCACTTCAACCACTACATCTGATGGACCTAGGGGGGGCCTGACGTGGAGGCTCTAGTGGTAATATGGCTTACTCGATGGTCGTCGTCATCATCTGAGGTAACGAGATAAATGACTCTCTAATGTTCCACATGTATAATCAAATCATCCTACCTGAGTTCTGAAAGTGATGTAGCCAGGCCGTCCAGGGCATATGCTCGACTGTTCTGAGATCAAGGAACATAAGTAACATCTAGCTGGGATTGGAACGTTCCATTAGCTGGAGGGTGCGCTCCAACAATGGTACAAGCACTGGATTTCTGATGACGTAGTCACCATTTATTTTCTTAATGACTAGTTTGGAATCCCCTTTCACGTGAAAATGGGGCACATCGATCTCGAGGGCTAGCTCAAGGATAGTATTGAGTGCCTAATACGCTGCTTCATTATTGTTGCAGCCTTCTGACAATAGGAATGAGTATGGGAGGATGGCTTGTGTCGGGGCAACGAAAACAATACCCATGCCTACTCTATTAAGTCTGGGATAATTGAGCCTCCTACTGGAGGGGGTTCGGGAAACACCATTGAAGATCATTTTCAAACATGGGATTGCATGATCTGCCAAGAGGATTTCCTCATTGGGAAAATCCAGGTCGAGGGACTAGTCCTCGGGGGTTGGATGGGCAGCAAGGAAATCTTTCAATGATTGTCCCTTAATTGATTTTTAAGGCACGAACCTAATGTCAAACAGCTGGAGGATTACTTCCCACCATGCTAGACGACCTGTCAACATGGAGCAGTCGAGAATGTACTTCAGTGGGTCTACACGAGACACCGGCTACACCTCATGGTGCTATAGGTAATGCTGCAACTTCTACACGGAAAATACCAGCACAAGGAAGCTCTTCTCAATGTGGGAGTATCTGGTGTCTATATCGAGGAGCATACAAATGAGGTAGTAGAGGCTGTTTTCTATCCCTTCATTGTTCTTCTGGGCGAGAAGGGCACCAATAGATCGTTCTAGGGCAGACACCTATAGGATCACCAGCTTTCTGGAGATAGGTGGCATCAAGACCAGAGGTTGGAGAAGACACTGCTTGATTTCCTTGATTGCGGTCTAGCACTCTTCATTCCATTAATAGGCGGATCCTTTCTTCATGAGCTGGGTAACGGGCTTACACTTGCCATCCAGATTCGCAATGAATCGGCGTATGTAGGCTAAGTGGCAATCAAAACCTCGAAGCTCCCGAAAATTTATCGGGGGAGGCATCTGGATGATGGCCTTTATCTTATCTGGGTCGATTTCAATGCCCCGATACCTGACAACAAAGACAAGGAACTTACCATAGGTGACCCCGAAGGAACATTTCAACAAGTTCATCTTCAAGTGGTGGGAATAGAGGAAGCCGAACACTTTATCAAGGTCCTTGATATGGTCCTAGTGATGCTGAGATTTGAACACTAGATCATCCACATATCATTCCACCAATGTCATGAGGATTGGCTTGAATATGTGATGCATTGACCGCTAATATATGGAACATGCATTCTTCAGGATGATGGGCATAACCTGGTAACAGAATGTACCTTGGGGTGCCTTGAAAGCTATGGACTCTTCATCCTCAGGGCCCATCTGGATCTAATTATATCCAGAGTACACGTCCATGAAGGAGAGGGATTAAAACCCTATCGTAGCATCAATCAGCAATTTCATCATAGGAAGCGGAAAATCATCCTTCGGACAATGAGGGTTGAGATTCTGGAAATCGATGCACACTCTGATCTGTATGTTCTTATTTTAGACTAGCATAATGTTGGTCATCCACATGGGGTATTGAACCTCCTTGATGAATTTGGCTCTGATGAGCTTGTCAAATTCAGCCTTGACCTTGGCACCATGAGAAGGGTGCATCTTCATGGGAGGTTGCTTGAACCCGGGATGATTTGTTGGGAGACCGAGGCGGTGGACTACTACCTAAGGATCTAGCCTGGGAATCAGGTCATAGATCTAGGAGAATACATCACAATGTTTATTTAGGGAATCTACGTACTGATGCTTCTCCTCGAGGGACATGGAGGCACTAATCATTGTGGGTCTTGGATCTACCTCGCTACCAAGTATCACCTGTAATAGTTAATCGATCATGGTGGAGACGCCTTCATCGAAGACGGGGGGACAGTCCTCCAAATCCGCTTCCTTGCTTGCAGAGGAGGGCTCCTCAGTGGGAGAAGTTTCCAATGGGTCTAAAGATCCCGATGGGAGGCTGGTACTAGCCTGAGTGGAAGTGGTCACTACATCGGGAAACTCTGGTACTGCCGAAACTATAGCAATAAAAGCTGTTGACCCGATCCCATCTGGTCTTTGGATCAATGGGGACCTGCTTGATGATATCAAAACAATAGTGGCACGTCATCTTGAGATGGTTAATTATATCCCAAAAAAATACACACGTATAATGTACTACCATTTCCATGGGGAGGACATCCCGATACCATACGGGGGTAGGATGTTCCGGGAGCACCTGAACCTGATTTGTGTAGGAGTACGAGGTGATTTTCCACCATTGCTTGGTCTTGGGAATATTCTTCCCTCTCATACCAGAGATAAACAAAATTTCCCCATATCCGGGTTCATGGCCTCCAATTGATTGATCGGGAAGATGCAGGCATCATCCATACCTTCCCATGGGTATGTTGCGACCGTGGAGGGTTCGACCTCACTTAACTGAATTTTCTTGTCCTTGCTCTTGTAGTAGTCAGCATCCAGGTAGTGGGATTCACAAGAGGTGAAGGGATATTCCTCACATTGGAGTACGCATACATGACCATTAAGGGAGTACATGAGGCACTGGTGATATGACGAGGGGACCGCCTCCTATAGGTGGAGCCATGGTCTGCCCATCAATGCATTATATGCAGTGTCTTCAGATACAACCATAAACTTGATGCTAGAAACTAGGCCGATGAACTAGGTCTTCAAATGGATCATGATGACCGAGGTCCTCTTATTCCTGTCGTATCCCTATATCCTTATGTCATAGGGAATCAGGTCATCTTCGGATAACCCCAGCTTCCGTAGTGTCCGCATCGGGATAAGGTTAATCCCAGATCCGGTGTCAACAAGACAGCGACGAACCTCCACACAGTAAAATTGGCTGGTGAGGTACAATTGGTGGATGTGCCCTTGTATGGGAGAGCCTTCATCCTCTCCATAGAATGAAATGATGTCCTAGTATTCAGCATTCTCAAATGCTTCTGCATGAAAAGCATCTGAAGCTGCGAACTCTGTCTCAAATAGGAGGTGGATTCTTAAAGCCTCGGCGAGGGCCTCACACATATCTGATGACAGGAGAAGGGCCTCGAGGATGGAAAGCCTCACTTGGATGCTGGAAAGGTTCTTAAGGAAATCATATTTTTGCAGCAAGCATGAAATTTTACCTGTATGATGCTGCTCTATGATAGGAGGCAAGGAGGGCCCTGCCAGTTGGACCGATGAATGACTAGTGCTGGGCATATCCCGCTGCTCATCAGTTAAAGCCCGGAGAGTAGATGTCAGATGAGGATCAGACGACTGAGAGGGGCCTATAGAGGGGTGAGGCTAGTCGCGGCATGGTCGAGGTAGCTCCGCCTGATCCAACAATACAAAAAGTGGTGGAGGTGGGCCCAATAACACTGGATGAAAAGGTTGTGTGTGTTGAGCTATACGTTGGGCCTGCTATCTGGTCTCAGTGGCATGCACGACATGGATGGAAGAGCCAAATGATGTGCCTTGATGACCCATATGGTTGCGGCTCCACCGACATTGGCGTCAGCTAGGGTCATTGGGGAGGTTCACCTGGCGCTCCCCGTCATCAAGAGTCATATAGGGGTTTACCAACTCCATGGTAACAACTAAAGCGTACCATTGACTATCACTTGAAGATTCATCCATCACTAGGTGGATTATGGGGGGAAATCCCCATCTCAGGGGGCATGATTTCACCGAGAGTATGGGATGAATATGGAATTGGAGGGGTGAGCTTCTTTCCCATGCACTGCTGATGCTTGCTCTTCTGGGAAGAGGCTGGCTAAGATGGCGATGCAGATGTTGAGGCCACTACTCTTGAAGGCTTAGACTGATTTAGGATTTCCCAAATGATTCCATGGGAATGAGCGACCGTTTTGTAATCCATCCATTCATCTTACTTCTGGAACCTGCGGTTAAAAACCTGCTGCCACTCACCCTCACCGTCGTTGTTGTTGTTTGGCCTTACGAAGACACCTGCCACTTTTGTCGGGGTCGGGCCCAGCCTGACTATATTGTTATTGACCTGGTCTTGATGCCAGTCTATGAACACATAACACTACATGAGGTTGTTCCCCAAGATCCGATGATAGGCGTAGTAGTTCGGGTGATCAGTGAGGTTAGCCTCTTCTGGCCTTCTGCACTTAGGCAAATGCATGATCCCTTGTTCCAAGCCACTTCTAAAATAGCTGAGATCCTAATTATCAATGAATGAGTAGGTTTGGTTTATTCTATCTGCAAAGGGGTCCATTGGAACTAGGCGTTGATGAAAAGATTGAGGGTCCTGTCAAGGAGGCAGAGCTCAATTATCCTGCCTAGGCGGTGGCAGCACATTTCACGGGGCACCTGCCGATTTTGAGGAGGATGCTACTAGGATGGAGACTGCGCATGTGGGGGCGAGTCTCTATGAGATTCCAGAGGTGGATCCACTATTTGTAATTCTAGCTATTTGGGAACCTCTATTTGGGCCACCATGGTGGGCTCCGCTCTGACATATCTTCTCACAGGAATTTCGGGAGGGAACGGTCATGCTTGGCCGGCCTATTGCAAGGCTTTTTCCAGGCGATGGGTATTATCAAAGAAGTCTTGAAATCCCCCGGGGTAGTTCTAGGTTATCAGTGAGGGATCCAGTCACATCTTGACATTTCCTACACACATCGTCAGTAATTTCTCCGGAGTCAGTGGCATGTCACGGGACTATGTAGGCCCATTCCACCGGGAGATAATCTCCGCGACATGCTCATCAGGCTTTTGTTTTTAATTGAAAAGGTCTTGGATTATTGTTTTCCTCATGGTGGAACTAAATAGGTAGAGGAATTTCTTGTGAAGGTCCTCACAGCTGGTTACAGATCCGATAGGAAGCTGGCTGTACTGGACGAATGTAGGCCCCTCCAATGTCGGAACTAAACAGCAGACCTTGGAAGCCTCCTACTGCACTAGAGTCCCTAACATGGCCCCACACCTTGAGTTGATGTGGGCCATGTGATGCGGTGGGTCCCCCCTTCCCATTAATGTGGGATAAAGTGGGATTCCCGAAACCCATAGGTGCCGGAATATCACTCACTCATGCTTGATATGGCTTGCCATCAGATGGGATCACCACCTATCGTATTTCCAATGCCTCCCGGTGTGCAATGAGTGATTCCATTGGATAATATGGTTGGAGTCCCTATATTTATGGGGATCCCAAACTAAGAGTGCATTGGAGGGTTCTTCAACACGTTAAATAGGCTCAGTGGCTCATGGAGCGGCTAGCGGCATGACCCTCAGGGTGGCTAGGGGAGCCCAAGCTGGGTCCCTTGGATTATCGTGATGTTTGAGAGGGTTTGGTGAGACATATCATTCCCTCTTACCATAGGATCCAGTCTTAACCCTGTCTATGGGGGGGCCCAATGATCAGGTTTTCCTAGAGGCATCTTGCTGAGGGGGAGTTGTTCCTACCCCTGTTATACTGGCCTAGGATTGTCATAGTCTAGTCGCTTCCCTACAACATGTTCATCTAAGAGGTTATCAATCAAATTCATCTGCTCGACAGTTTTTTGGTGAAATTTGGCCATCTCAAGGTCTTCCTTCATCTTCTGCACAGAGGCGGATGGGTTAGAGTTCTTGGAAGCTCCGACGTGAACTTTTCCCTTACTATAATTCTGCCTGAGTATCAATGCCACGGTGGGTGTAGGGAGACCAAGTAGGTTCCTCTACTGACTCGTAATCCTTTTTGATGGGTCCAATAGTGGTGGCACTCCTTCAGGGGGGTAAGTCTCCATCAAGAAGCTATAGATCATCCTCCATATCCACTATGTCGTCCATGTTGACCGTGACCCTTCTTGGGGGCATGTCCTCGATGTCACCTAGCAAGTCGGGTTGCCGCCAGATAGGACTAAAGTGGAGGGTATCATACTACCCCCAGCCACAGATTTGAATTTGGGGGGATTCCTCCTTGATAATTTTGTAGAGTACCTTGAAACTCTAAATGCATTGTGGTTGGAGGGCCTTACAGCGACCCGGTGACTTGGGGAACTAGGCCACAGGGAGCGTAGCCAGATCATCCAGACGACATTGTTCACCAATTTCATCAAGGTGCGCTTGGATCCTATGATAAACCACTCATCGAGGACAAAGGCGAAAGTGCGTCTCCCATAGGTTTTGGTGGAAACATTCAACATCCTCTAGGGTGAGGGATTCTGGCACATGAAAATTCATTGTTACCATGGGGCAGAATATCTTGAGGAAGTGGCCCAATGTGAGGATGTTCCATAAGCTCCTCCGATTGGATTTAGGTTATGGCCCTTTATTTCCCCATTCATCAATTGGGGGTGGCTATAGAACTAGAAGTGGTACTGAGGTAGACCGCTGGGACGACAGGCTGGCTAGTGGAGTGTACGGCGAGTGGGCTGACTGGATGCCAAATATCGGGCTATCCTCTGAAGAGTGTAGTGGTCTAGCCGCTACGTCGCGATAATATGGGCTGGAAACAACAGTTCCTATCTTAGGGGATAGAGCTACTAGTGATAGGTTGCGATGCTGATCACCCACCATTGGTCCCCAGAATAGATCTATGTGGTCTCTTGTTGAGGGAGAGAGCACTTCCAGTGACGAGGGTGGTGATTGCATGACCGTAACCTGAAGGGTCACCACATATTCATCCTCCTAGATATACCGACAGAGGGAGGAGATAATCCGATGGACCTCGCATTTTGGGAGCACCCGGATGATGCGCCTCATCCATGCCTCGACCCTTGAATCAGATGAGCGAGAGGAGGGTTCCTTCACTTAGTCATAATACACTTTAGAGTCTGAGAAGTAGACCAGTTTGATCTGTGTCCGGGACTTCCCATAATTCTTCTTATGGTGGCGACAACCTGCCTTCCTGCCCCTGGGCGGCTCCTTGGGACATATCATATTTCTGACACGTGATCCTTCTGCTGCACTGGCTCTGTGGCGAAGAGGGTTTCCACCTGAGAAAGCCAGGGTGTGACGAGCATGAGAAAAAATGTCAAAGGATACATGAGGAGGACCTCCATGGGTAGGTATGGATCAGGAAGGACCTCCTCTAGAATTAGAAGAAGCATGGGGAGGACCTCCACACTTGTTTTCCCAGACGACCTTAGTACGAGGAGGGTCCTTGTACCGGTCTAGCTGCACATGGGTAGGACCTTTGTGTTGGGTGCAGGTAGAGCGAGGCTGGCCCTCACCCCTCTAGTTGTCGAGGCGAGGTGGACCTTCACCAGCTGCTGAGAGGGCATGGGGAGGATCCCCACATTGAAGAGAGACCATATGGGCAATGTCCCTACACTGGCAGTCGGGGGCAGGAGGAATGACTCCATACCCAATGTAATGGGTAGAGGAGAGGCTTCCATAATGAGTATCACCTCCATGGGGAAGACCATCATTCGGATTGAGGGTGGAACGGGGAGGACCTCTATGACAATCCTCGAAGCGAGGTAGACCCACTCTCTCCATGTTAGTGGAACAAGGAGGACCTTTGTACTAGGTGGCATCACCATAGGTTAGCTTGCGGAAACCATTACTAATTCCAGTGACCAAGAGATTCAACCCATCCTACCTGTGGGGCAGTTGGGGCCTCGATCATGGCTGGTCATATAAGTGCCCCTACTCAATGTATGTAGGGAACTAATGATATGCGTCGGTGGTGGCTCGAGCCACATTAGTTGTCGATGTTGACGCCCCTTGGAGGGAATCTTCATCTTGCACCTGACATTGATGCCGGGTTAGATGAACCAGAGCTGGTGGTGCAGGTACGCGGCTTACCTGCTCCTCTTCCAGCAACACTGGGCGGCAGTGCTGATGCGACTAGGTGGGAACCCTCACTGGGAGCCCCTAAAATGGGACTCTGACCGGGCTGATCCGGATGTCACCTACCACGTCGGTGTATGGCAGGGAGCCATCAAAGTGCTCCGGGGACAGGCTCCCGAAACAATTGTATGTCAGGATGGGGAGCAATGGCTCCCTGTGCGGCCCTCGGGGGCGACGTTGACGGCGTGGCACAGATGCCTCCAGATCCAAGCGGACCATATCCCAGGTTGGGATTATTCCCTCCTCCTCGTAACGGTACATGAGGTCATTGATCTCCCTTCTTTGGATGACATTGGAAAGGGAGAGGGGGTGTGGGAGCCCAATGGTCCTAGATGTAGAGGTTGTCATGGAAGAGGTGAAGCCATGTGGAATGACCGTGTTGGCGATGCCCCTACCCCTTCGTCAATGGGAAGGTAGTGATCGCATCCCCGGTTCAACAACTTGATTGATGAGAAGTAGGGAGATTAACTCATCAGTTCTGAATGAAAAAGTAATTGATGACCAGTGCCCCAGCGCCATTCCATCATCCATTTCCAATAAGAGGGATCCACGCTGACAACATCACAGAATGGGATGTCCAACATTCTAATGCCCCATCTTCTGGTGAGTTTCACACCAGGCCTGCTATTTACGTGGAGGGACCCAGCGCCGGATAATGGGATATGGTGACACATCAATCCATTGATGCCTTGAGCACTACTAATCTCTATATTGAAGAGATTAACATCACGCCATGTTCACCATTTTTGTTTTTGACGCTTTCTCCGGGTCGCGCACATCTGTCTCATTTGGGGACAAAATGCATGATTTTGTTGCCCCGCATTCCCATATTCCAAAGGCAAAAGGCATCCATCGCTTATTTAGGAACTTCTTCTCCTTGATCAAAATGGGATGATGGGATGCCGGTTCTTCTTTCCGTGGATTCTTCCTCAAAACTCTTCACCTAGTCTGGGTCTCCCTTATTTATTTAATACATTGTTCGTGAAAATATTCCTAGGTACATATCTTCATGATCCCAGTTAATTACACTATTTCTGTCTGGACATCACAAGGGGTCCGTCTAGGGCCGCAACATTTGGTCAGGGGAGTAGTCATGTTGGGCATCACTGGCATGTCTGGACACTGGGACATTGGCGCATATGGGTTTCTTCCCCTTATTATATGGCTTCTCAAGGGCGCGGAAGCCTGAGGCATCCCACATAAAACATGAGGAATCATATTCCCTGGGCATGTATCTGAGGTTTTCATCATCTTTCTATGTTTAACACAGGGTATGCCACAAGTTTAACGTCCAGTGGAGACAGATCAGACAGATCAGAACACTGACTGGAGTTGATCAATGGGTGCTACCCCTGGAGGGAACATCGATATTGGGGCCAAAGTGTGGTTGGATTCCCGAATGATGTTAAATGGAACATAGAATGGGGTGGTAAGATCCCATCAGTGTGTGGTGGCCTGGATAAGAATTAGGATGGATGATGGGTGGATGAATGCAGTTGGTGGGGGAATGAAATGGGACCATCGTAAGAGCGACGGTGAAGTTGGGCATGAGCCTCGAAGAGACTTTCTACGTATCCCTGTGGCAGAGAATCAAAGTCCGTGGAGTTTGGTGAACGTATTTCATCTTGAAAATGGCTTACCGCTGGATGGATTTCCAACAGATTACCACTGAAAGAGGCTAACAAAATCTTACCATTGAATAAAGTGACAACGTCTTACCGCTGAATGGGGAACAAAAACTGGAATGCGGTTTAACATCCTACATGACTGGGGTGAACCGACGTGAAGTGGCCGAGCCCATTGGTTTTTTGGATTTAACCTTAGGGAGGCTTCCTACGTACCTTACCTTGGCAGGGATCAAAGTCCACGAAGGTCATGTATGCGGTAGGAGTCGGTGAACCGATGTGAATAAGGACCCGGGGTCCAGGTGGATGGTGGGCATGATCCTCATGGAGGCTTCCAACATACCTTGCCATGGAAAATATCAAATACCACGTAGTTTAGGGCAGTATTTATGTGCAACATCAGAATGATGACTAGGGAAACAATAGCTAACCACAGATTGGGGTCCACAATTTAATGTCGTGCGGGACGGGGGCGAACTGATGTGAAGATGGTTATAGTGACCGAATGTTGGGCTTGAACCTCAGGGAGGCTTCCTATGTACCTTCCCGTTGCAAGGATCAAAGACCTCGTAGTTCATGGGGGAATTTTGGGCTTACGCTCTAGGCTACCCGAGGTGTTGGTGAACCGATGTGAATGGGATCGTAGTGATCGGGGTTGTGGGATTGAGCCTTGCGGAGGCTTCCTACGAACCTTTCCTTGGAAAGGATCAAATACTACATAGTTCAAGGTTTGGGGCTTGGTGCCCCGACATGAAGATGGTCAGGATCAATGGATGGTGGTGGGATTAAACCTCAGGGATGCTTCCTATATACCATGCCTTGGAAAAGATCAAAGCCCTTGTAGTTCAGATGGGGTCTATGTGGACGGTGGGATTGAACCTCATGGAGGTTTCATATGTTCCTTGCCTTGGAAAAGATCATAGAACATGTAGTTCAGGGTGGTGTGGGGATTATACTATAGTCTAACCAAGTAAGATGTCATGTTCAGTGCTCACTCTAAGCCCATGTGAGTCATGCTCAGTGTAAGAAACAAGTGGTAGTAAAGTCCTGATGATCACGTCACGAAAGGTGCAACTGTGAGAGGTGAAGTGGGGATTACATGTAGTTAGCAGCCCAAATAGGAAACTGGGGCTTATGCATGGTTGGAAGAATAGTGAAGTTGGGACTTACTCTAGGATAGAGTCCCGAGGGAGACAAAGCCCAATGAGAGAGGGACTTGGCACCAAAGAAAGGAGGGGCATGTATATTGCTTCCAACAAGAAAATATAGGGTCTTACACCAGGGTGGTCTCCCTTTCCCCATGGAAAGACGTCGCTTTGATAAAGGGAATCTCATTCAATTTGAGGAATGATCTCACTCTTGTGGAGATTAGTGGATGTGTAGAATGTCCAAGGTGTGGCACCCTATGTGCGAGGAACAAGGCGTGGTCACAATATAACATCATGTGCTGATGACGATGGTGCTTGGAAGTTTAACATATGGTAGCTCAGATGAGGTGGGTTCACTTTGAACCCCTAGGAAATACATAACTGGTACCCTATGCACCTTGGTGAAGAGAAGGGATAGGCAATGCCGTGGCTAGGGGGTGTTATGCAGAGAACTATTTGGGGGGTCCACATTAGCGTGGCTATGCGATAAAGCAATAGTTTCTTGCGTTCCAATATGAAGAAGCATGAGGCGAA
The DNA here is from genome assembly GCA_963277665.1 of Viscum album. Classification (NCBI taxonomy): domain Eukaryota; kingdom Viridiplantae; phylum Streptophyta; class Magnoliopsida; order Santalales; family Viscaceae; genus Viscum; species Viscum album. The sequence goes on from OY728125.1 coordinate 982,257,811, forward strand.
GAAATGAAATGGTCAATATCGTCCAAGGGACTTTGAAATCACATCGTACAAACCTAGAGGGTCTCACGGGAAAAGGAATCGCAAAGAAGAGGGGTTCATAGGCAGGGGCCATGTGAAGCTCTGGTGCTTCTCATGGAGGAGGGTACTTGCGAAGGGGTGTAATTCACGAAGTGGAGCATCCCAGCCTAAGCATAGGTAAGATATGTATATAGGAGGTGCTTCATGAAGTGGAATGGAATTTGCGGATTACTGCCTTGTAGATCAAAGGTGGATCACGATGTAAGGTCCTGTGACACAATGTGCTTTGCGAAGTACAATGACCCCGCCTTAGCATGTGGATCACGTATAAATGAAGGGTGTGTCACGATGCATAAACACTCTACAGTGACCCAGGTCCCCTTGGGGATCCCCTTCCTTCGCGGAGGCCCTTAGGATCCATGAAAGGCATCCCTCTCGAAATTTGGGGTTAAAACAAGGAAAAGGGGAGGCACTTCGTAGAGCAGAAGTACCTCGAACAGCTCATGGTTCGCAGAACAGAAGGTGCTTCGTGATTCAAGAGCTAGGAAGTTGAAAGGTCGGATGATCCGCCTTATTTTATTATGGGAGGCTAGTATTTATAGGGGAGAGGTTCTGTGAAGCAGTGATCGCTTAGCGCGAAGATAGATTTTTTGTTGCTCTGTGGCGTACTGCGAATGTCAAATGCATCCGCAGAGCATCCTGCCTCGTTGCACCACGAAGAACCGCGAATGTCAAATTCATTCGTGGATCATCTTGCCTCCTTACATTGCAGTGGGCTAAAAATGTCAAATTCATTCACGGAGCAGCCCACCTCCTTGCTTCATGGTGGGCCGCAATGCTAGGGGGACTCTACGAAGGGGCCTCGCGAGGCATCCAACAGGTTTGTGTCTTCTTCTCCTACCCACATTTTGGCATCAAAAACTTTACTCATCATGTCAAAGAATATTTCTAGAGCATTAGTGAGTTTGAAAGGACTTACTATGAATTCATAGTGCTCATACCTTGTTCGAAAAGCAGGTGGTAATATCCTCCTTCTTCACCCTTTCATGGTAGTATCCCGATCATAGATCCACCATGGAGAATTATTGTTCTCCATGTAGATAATCGTATAATTCATAATTCATGGAAATGGATACTTTTTATCATGATTTTTTTTATCTCACTATAATAAATGCAATGGTGCATTGACCCATCCATCTTCTTGATGAAGAGGACTAGTGCAGCCCATGGGAATCACATGGTCATACAAAACCATTATCCTTATTCTCATATAGTTGTTTCTTTATCTCCACAAGCTCCACAACTTCCATTCTATATGGATTCTTGGATATTGGAAACACCCTAGGTATAATATCAATCGATAATTTAACATCTCTTCTTGGAATAAGACCAGACAATTCCTCAGGAAACATATCAGTGAATTCCCTCACAATAGGCATGTCTTCGAGGATGGTTCCTTCCTTATACTCGATCAGTTGAGAAAGATACTTGTTCTTATTGAGAATTAATTTATATTCTGGAGATGATGGTTCTAAAGAAGATTCATCCACCTCCATACTGTTTTACAGAATCAGGGGTCGATTCACAATATGAAGAGAGATTTCCCTCTCACAAAAATTGAATTTGGATCTATATAGGGGAAGTCAATTGATGCCAATAATTGAAGAAAATATGACCAATGGAAGTATTACTACTATAAATTTATCCTATAGCCATGTTTTAAAACTATGGGTATAAGTTCAAAAATCGTGGCTATTGGTTATATCCATGGTTTTTTGGATTGTGGTAGGTATTGGAATGGATATAGGGAAGGACCTATAGCCACGGTCCAAGCCGTGGATATAGGGATATAACCACTATTTGAACCGTGGTTGAAAACCTAAATCCACGGTTTGTAACCGTGGAATCATCATAAGGAACATATGGCTTTAGACATGGCTTTAAACTGTGGATATATGAATATAACCACGGTTCAAACCACATCTATAAGGTTTCTCATTTCATAAATAAAACACACCCCACACCCCATAACCCCCCATCCCCATGAAAATCCCCCTTCTACTCCCCTGGACAACCCCCCTCCAAGACAGACCATGTACACCCCCTTGGACATAACGTGGACACCCAGCTTCGGGCCCCCCTCCCATTTCATAAAAAAACACCCCACACCCTACAAATCCCCCTACAACACCCCTTTTCCCATGCAAAAACCCCCTACACACTCCTGGACATCCCCCCTGGAAAGACACTTGACACCCCCCTGGATAGACCTTGGACACCCCAAGACCATCGACACCCCCCAGACCCTGGGCCCCCCAGACAGACCGTAGACAGACCCCCCCCCCCCCCCCAGGACAGACCCAGACCTCGACTCCCCTGGACATCCCCTAGAAAAACCCTGGACACCCCCCAGATAGACCATAAACATACCCCCCTAGGATAGACCCAGACCACCACTCCGCTAGACACCCCCTGGGAAAAACCTAGATACCACCTAGATAGACCCCCCCCCTAGGGCAAACCCTGGACAGTCAACCTACCCCCTGACCTTGGAAACCCCCCAAATAACCCCCTAGACAGCCCAGAGCTCCAATCCTCTGGATAGCCCCCCTCCTGGACATTCCTTTGACACCCCACACACTGGACACCCCCCCCAGAAAGACCCCCTAGGACACACCCTAGATAGACCCACACCCCCAGGATAGACCTTGGACACCCCCTCACCCCCCTAGACAGACCCTGGATACCCCTTGGACAGACCCCCCCCATACAGACCCAGGACATCCCCCCCCCACCCCCCTCCCCCCCAGACCCTAGACACCCCCCTAGATAGACCCTGGACACCCCCCCCCCATCCTGGACAGACCCTGGACAATCCCCCCATACCCTGGACAACCCCCTGGACCCCCCAGACCCTGGAAACCCCCTAGTTGTCCCCCCTAGGATAGACCCTCGACACCCCTCACCCTACCCCTCCCCCTTCATTCCCCATGCACCCCTCCCTTCCCCATGAACCCCCTACCAGTCCCCCCAGCCATCCCCCCACCCCTACAAGCCCCCCATGGTGAAACCATAGATCTTGGTCCCTAATAACACTTTCAAAACCATGGAAAATAGACCCGAAAACCATAGTTAATAACCATGTAAATTGATTCCTACCCAACAATAATTAATCCCCAAATTCTTCCATTATAGCTATACCTTATAGAAGTACTCACATCCTATTGATACGATAAAAAAACACCACCTTCCAATTAAAACTAATCTCAAGAATAATACAATATATATCATAAGAATTCAAACTCTCTCCAATATAGACAATATAAAATTTCAATATCAATATCATGAAAATAAATAGAACTATTTGACAAAATTAAATGTATAAACCAAGAATAAAATTTTCATCTAAAATGTACCTCAATGTCAGCATAACCCGAACCATGATGACCCTCATCATCTCCTATAGAAAGACCAACATCATTATCACCTCCTCTCCGACCACCACCACCACCAGCATCATGATTGTTGATGCTCTTTTTTCGTCACATTGTCTAAAAAAAATGTAAAGGGAAATGACTTAGCAAAAATTGAGTCATCCTTTGAAGAAAACATCAAAAATTGACAAAGGCAAGATCAAGGCTTCAAAAGCACAAAGGTCGCGCAAGTTCTCTCATTTTCGCGCAAGTATACATGCGTGCCACCTAATGGTCGTGAAAGTGACTTGCGTGCCCTAAAGGATAACTGCCCAGGGTCTTCTCCAGCCTATAAATAGACCTTGTGGGCCCCCCATTCAAAAGGGATTTTTTTTCCAGAATTCAGATTTAGAGCTCTGAATGCCCAAGTCTCTTCTTCAGGTCTTCTGAACACTTCTAAGGTAACTCATTAACTAGGATGGAAGGTCTAAACAAGAGTAGTATGGTCTAAGTATTAGAATTCACTAACACTTGCGCACCTAAGGTGTTTTACCCTTAAGGGAAATGAACATACTTGCACGCCGCCCTACTTTCTCACCAAAACTTGCGCGCCTCTCTTCTGGAAGTACCTTAGGATAATTATAAAGGCATTGGTCAAGGATCGCCCAATTATTACCATGCTGGTTTACAAACGTGCAAGTACCCATGTGTTGCACAGGTATACCAGCGCGACCAGGACTTGCGCGCCCACGCATTACCTGCGCGCCTGCCAGGACTTGCGTGCCCCTGCCTTTTTGGGTACCCTTTCTTGCCCATTTCATCCCTCTTATGCCATTCAACCTCTCCTATTCAAGATTCAATCCTGAAGACACTCTTCAAAACCATTTATGGTATGATTTCTAGATTTGACTTGCTTGTCTAAAAGGAATTCTATAGAATATCACTCAAAATCTAGTGATTTAGACATCATTATGTCACTAAATATTGAGATTTCATTCATTCAACCCCATCCTTTAAGATGAGAGAACTCATTAACCTGAGAATCCTTTTTAGGAATAAGCCCCAGTCATAATTCTCAAACTTGGTCCTCCTTTTCAGGAGTAATCCCCAAATCCCCTAACTTGGGCCTCCTTTTTAGGAATAAGCCCCAGTCATAATTCTCAAATCTGGGCCTCCTTTTCCGGAATAATCCCCAATCATGATTCCCCAAATTATGGGCATCCTCCTTATGAGTAAGCCCCAATCATAAAGTCTCAAATATGGGCATCCTACTCAGGAGTAAGCCCCATCCATAATTCCCTTAACCTGGGCTTCCTTTTCATGAATAAGCCCTAGTCTCAAATATGGGTCTCCTCTTTAGGAATAAGCCCCAAGTCCCTTAATTTTTCAAGTCCCTTAACCTGGGCCTCCTTCTCAGGAGTAAGCCCCAGTCTTAATTTCTCTTAACCAGTTCTAATTTACTTTTGATTTGGGGTTTCTTTCTGAGGAGTAAAACCCACTCATAAGTCCCCTCCTAACTTGGGCGTCTTCCTTAGGAGTAATCCCTAAGATTAGAGTATTCAAATATCCATAAAGTACATATACCTTTATGGACTATGTTCCTGGAATTCTTCCTTGAAGTAAATCTTAATCCTCATTTATTTTGGGCAGTCATAAACACATAAGCCCCACATCATTGCATCTTTCGTGGCACAATTGACTGGTTTCACCAATACCTCTTGTTTCTCACACCGAGCATGAATCAAGTGAGCTTAGTGTGTAAAATTAATCATGACTTCTTTCTTTGAGCCATCAGTCATGCATAAGCATCATACTCCCTTACTCGAACTACGTGGGTTCTGATTCTTTTTCTAAACAAAGGATACGTTGGTCGCCCATCTGTGGGTTTGAACCCAACTCTGAAATAATCCATGTCCTTCTGAATGACAATAAACTTCAAGTGCCCCACTAAGTGGCTTTAAAACCATAATGGTCTTCATAATGACAGAGAGACTTCTATATAAATGTGTCGAAGGATACCATTGACCAAGAATCTATAATAAATACAGATGATTCTCTATCGATGAATAACGTCAAATACATATAAAAGATTCTCTAAATTTTCTACATATTTAATCATTGATTTTCAGATCTGAAGGAAAGCTCATTTTATACTTGGTAATGTAATAAGGATTCATGAACATAACTTAAATCTATAAAGAGAGTCCCGGAGTAGACAATAATTCCCCTCAAAAAGGTGTGATGAGTCCGACCTTCCATCCTCTCGACCAATGCAAATTACTAAGCCTCATCAGTCCATAAACTAATGAGTTACTACCTTTGGAAAGTAGGTCCAAATGGATGTGGAATCATTGGAAGTTTATAGTTCTACGAACAAACCCGTTAGAAACCAATTAGAGTTTTTGAACTTCAATCAAGGAGGTCATCCCCAAATTCTGAGGGAAACAAAAAATGGTGAACCCGACGTGAATCCTTAACCAAGTTAAAATGATTTTTTATCTATTTGTTAGGACCCTATTTAAAACTCAATGAGAGGGACAACAGAAAAAATCATTGACATATGTGTTCATCCAAAAGATGTAGTGGATAAATATATCTTGATTGCGTCTGTTATATAAAATGGGAACTCTTTTCTAAGATAATCTGCATTTCCAGAATGGCTTCTCTCAATTTCACACCTGTGAATACTGCTGCTACAAATGCCACTACTGCTACTCCTACTAGATCATCATCCACTCTAAGTATGACATCACCTACTCAGCATCTTCAACGCTGGGTATCAAATGCACTGGTTAAGGATTACCTTCAACATAGTACCATCCCAACTCTGGCGGCTGCCCGACAAGCCCTCCAAGTGAACAACTCACACCGGTCATCCGAACAATGACAACCTGTGATCAAGAAAAAGGCGGTGCTAACCACTGTCTCCAACCATTTCGGGTTTTTATCCCCAGAACACAATCACCATTCACTCTCGTATTCTGGGGAGGTGAATGAGCAGGTCCCTCAGGGCCTTAATTCAAGGAAGCAGAAGTCCTTCCCAAGGGATCCCATCAATAATCGCCACCAGAATCGTGCGGAAGTGCGCCCTCAATACGATGAGGGTGTCGACTCCACGTTTTCACCTCAGGTTCCTCGAACCCGAGTAGGCAAGACGAATCGCCAGAGGCGAAATCCGTTTAACAGTGAGCAGGTTCTCATCTCTTCCATCTCCAGAGAAGTCCACGAACCTAACTTGGTGGCAAGCAACGAGAGGGCACACACACCGGCCCGTTTTAATTCCGATGTCCAGCAGACTCGTCTGGCAGCATCACGCCAATCCTGCCAGGCAATTCTAGCAGAGTACTATAGGCTGGAACATACACCTGTTTATACATCATCAGCTAGTCAGTAGGCTCGTCTGACTACATATAATGGAGCTCTTCAACCACATTTGGAGAAGTGCAGTCAGAAGGCACATACACCTACTAGTATTAATCAAGTATACCAACAGTCTCTCTTGGTAGCATTCGGAGAAGTTAGTCGGAAATACCTGGCAACAAACAGGAGGCAAACTCAACTCTCTTCCCCCACACATGAGTACTGTCAGGATCCACTGACAGAAAAAGGAGGATAGGATCTGGCACATGCACCTACTCCAAGCATGGAATAGACCTATATCCCCGTTCCGGCAGCTGAAGTCACCAAGAATATTTTATCAATGGTGAAAGAGCAAGAAGAAAATCCCTACTCATATTCTGGATGCTTTCCAGGATATTATAACAACTTCAGCAACATCTCAGGGAAAGACACATAAATCTATCCCTACCAGTGGAGTGACACATCAACAGTTCACTCCAGAACAGAAACACTCATCTGTTCCAGTCCAAGAGGGTTGTGGGGCATACTCCCCCATATCATACGGACAACCAAGTCATGCACATACACCTGATTTGAGTAGAGATCGTCAGCCTAACCAGGCCATCTCTCCTGATCAAGCACATACACCTGTTCAAAGTATCCACTTTCTTCATTGAGTGGCTTCCAAGGTGAGTAATAAGGCGTCTAAGAAGATGACCTGCCCAACACAGTCAAAAGATCAAGATCCAATCTGTAACAAGTCCTTTCTCGGTGCTGGAGTTCATGAATCCCTCAGACAGTTATCTATTAGAATTCAAGATTCTACTCCATCATTTCCCAATAGAGGGAACATTAATTGCGAAGGTCTTCAATAGAAACTTCCTCATGAAGTATTTCTTCATGATAATTCAGTCTATCTCAAAGTTTCATCTTCATATGAGAGCTACAATAACCCTCTGTGTGGCCAGAAGAGCAAGGAGCAAGAGATCTCATCTTTTTCTGTAACCCACCATGGTGGTCCTCCCCATGATGATGAATTTCACTGTGAAAGTCCTCTCCGCAGTAGTGATTCACATTGCCCGGAAAATGCTCCAGTGGACAATGTAGTGTCGAGAAAGCCCTCTTATCTTGAGTCACTTGAAAATGTGAAACCAGTCATGTCTGATGCTTCATCGTTAACAGGTGAAATACTTTCTCAATCAGAAGATAGCCCAGGGTGTAGGTCATTCTCAGAACCACCCCTAAGTCATGCATATTCTAGTATAATCAGTGATCTTTCTACCAATCTTGTTGAATCCTATGAAGTAACAATGAAGTACCATCTATGGTCCAATCAGGTAGAATAATCTTCATTTAATGATAAAGAGGAAATGATGAACATGAGAAAACAACTGGAAAAAGGTGAAGTACCAGTCATGTTTTGGCCTCTGGCTGACTCTCAGTATGACATTCCAAAGATGTTGACGGAAGATGGAATTCATGATATTTTTCTCAACATATGGAAAACTCTTTGTCAGTTGAAGAAGAAAGTATTAACTTATTATGAATATGAAAATCATCTTAAGATAATAGAAGGGTTATAACGTCAGATTGATTTGGCATCTCTATCAGTATCTCGATATCCGAAGGCTGAAAATAAGCATAGATCCCTTCAACATTCATGCCTTGGCGCACTAAGAAGATTGAGTTAGTTAATTTCCAATGGCACATCTGGTATTCATGTCAGAGGATGGGGTGTTCATGGAGCACTACATTTCACTATGCTCTCTAGTCAGCAAATCCTGCTAAAAATGGTCTCATAAAATGTTATTTCCCATGGCCGGCCAAAGTCAATGGGCTTTGTTTGTAATCAAAAGATTTCCAAAGAACAGGCGTCAACTAGTTTCTCTCAAAATCATGCATACAGAGAATAAGTTGTTGAATTAATCCTGCATCAAGCAAACAATAATATTGAACATGCCTCTTGTATAGATCAAGCACATCATCAAGTGACAGAAGTGTCGGAAATCATCCAACAGTCTTTTGAAGACGGTGATAAAAGTGGAAACATGTTAATGCATCCAGCTAATTTCCAGACTAAGGTTCGCAAGATCAGGAGAGATTTTAAGAAAGTCTCAGACATAGCATTTCAAGAGACACCCCTTCTTGCCAGACTAGGGACTCTTTTAAAAAAACCCTTGGAATCAACAAATAGGATTCGAGGAGTTGAGCGGGAACAGTAGGAAGAGCACCAGTCCACAGGACTGGGGACTTTTTCAAATCATCAATCCCCTTTTCAGAGAAAGTCGGTCTTTTCTCGATTTGGGAAGAAGCCTCAAGAGGAATGAAGATCCAAATTATCATGAGATTCCCTCCAAATTACGGTTCATCAAGAAGTTCTTGAGGTATCGAATCAACAAAAGGCAATGTCTCATCAAAGACATGGAAGAAGAGAATATCACAGAAATTCTGATAGAAGGGATGCAATGTGTTATGCATCAATCAATGTCATCAAGGCCGTTGTTGTTGATCCACTAGATGAGGCTCACTCAGGGGACTCAGATGAAGAGGTTCCTACTCTATAAGATGTATGCACCGACACAAATGAAGAAGGTGTGCGTACACGAAATCAAAGGATTACTCAGAACCTAGGTAATCCTTCAAGTAACCCACTTCTCCCTCTCCAAAAAGGATCCAACAACGGGAGGGGAAATAATCAGGTTACATATTCTTCCTCTGGAGAAGGCCAATAGCTCTTACTAGAGAAAGGGTTTGCACAATAGGAGGAAGAAATGAAGGAATTAAGGAGGTTGAATGCATAACTACTTTAGGGTAGTCTTCTTCTTAAGCATGTTGGAGTCAGTCAACCAAGGGAATTTGTTGCAACTACTAAGATGGATAAATAATATCCTCCTCTATCACTACACCCTCACAGGTCTAATCCTACGGGTCAAGTGCAACAACAATTGTCAGTGCTACCATCAGTTTCAGCACCAACCACCACATCTTTCCAAGCTCCAGTCATTGCACCTACCCAAGTCCAAGTTCAAACGGATGTTTCTCAAAAAGTTAATAACTACCATTGAGTCAATAACAGCTTGGTTAGAAACTATGGAAGGGAAACATGCATAGGTTCAACTAGAAAAGAAAGTTTACCCTGAATGGGTAGATTCAATCTCTCCTCCATCCAGTTTTGGAAACCTTGTATTCCCTATTTTCAATGGATCAAGCGACCCTGAACAGTATTTGATGCAGTATGTGTCTTGTTGTGATCCTGTGATGGGAAATCCGGAGCAGCAAGAAGTAGTAAAACTCATATGCTTCGTACAGTCCTTGCAAGGACCAGCCTTTGTTTGGTGTACAAGCTTGCAATCCCGGTTAATTACCGGATGGGAGGATCTTCGCCAAAAATTTCTTCTTCAATTCAGCTCAAATTTTCCAAAGGCAATAGTTTTAGATCTTACAAACTGTAAGAAAAGAGTGAATGAAAGGGTCTCATATTTCATTGCTCGCTGGAAGGGATTAAAATATTCCCTAAGCTTAGCACTCCCTCCAGAGGAATTGTTGCCAATATATGTGGTAAATCTGTGTGATGAATTACGCATGTCGTTGATCCCTGTGAAATACACAGGAGGGTTTTGAGACCTTACTTCAATCACTCAGCAGATTGAAGATTCCCTTATACAGGCTAAGGCTAAATCTCATGTATTTCCATCAGATCCAGGAAGGTGAATGGGTAAATCAGAAACTACTACAGTTATGATTAAACAATCACCTGTACCTGTTTCTACTTCAAAACCTTCATCTTGTCAAAGGTCTCCACCTCTTGAGCACCAACAACAAAGGATGTTTTGTCCAGATGATCAAAAAGTTCAAAGACGAAAACAATTTGAGGATCTTTATAGCAAAACATACTCTTTTCGAAATGACCAAGTTCCTGGTTACTTCATTTCGGCCCTAGATAATAATCTGGTTCAATTACCAAGGCCTAAGAGGTCAAACAAGGAAGGATATGAAGACCATCCCAATTATTTCCCTTTTCATCAAATGTTGGGGCATCCCATCCAGGAGTGTTTTGTCTTCAAAGACCTCCTGCAAATGATGTTCGACTCGGGACAAGTCAAACTGAAAGGTTCTTCAGCTCAGGTAGCATGTGTTACTGCTACAGTTCCAGAGGAGGAAGACGAATGGCCTGAAGTCAAAAGATAAAATGCACAAAAGTATGACGATTGGATGGTAAGAAAGAAAATAAACCGAAATCATGCTATTTTGTGAGCATAATTAAAGAAAGAAATTGTGTATTCTACCATTAATGTTGCGGCAAATCCCTCTTCATCAGAGGGAAAGTCCTCAAAGAAACGGCATGATTCAAATAATGAAAAAGAATCAGAAGAAGATAAGTATGTGTCAAAGCCAAAGTTTTCTTTGACTCTGGAAGAAATCATGCCATCTACTTCAAATCCACAGGCACTGCCCCACCAAAGGGAACAACCTAAATAGGCTAATCGGGTAGAGTCTTCCTCAGACGAAGAGTTAATCTTCGTTTATGTTAATATGATTCAATTAACAGATCCATATGCCAGTCGTAGTTTTGATTTCGATGAGCCTGAATTCCCTGTATCAAACAGGGGAATCGGAGGAAGTTTCAGAGGGTCATGGTACAGGGGAAGACGTGGATCTTTCAGTAGCAACTATTCCAATTCTACCCTTGCTAGAATTGTGTATGCAGTAGAAACTCGTGGTAGAGCCCTTCAGCGAGCTCAGCAAGAACAAGCAAGTTCTTCTACCAATAGAAAATTCATTCCTGGCACAATAATTTTGGAAGACTGGTTGAAGGTTCCATCTTCTTCCTCTCATCACGTAAATGGATCTAATCGGTCTAATCTTCCAAAACCATGAATATTGACAACTCCTATCCCAATACAAGATGCATCAACTTCCAAAGCATCTGCTTCCAAGGTACCTGCTTAAACATATATTCCTGTTGGGAAACGTAGACCTATGGATCAAAAGTATGATGTATTGAAACACATGGCCCAATTACCAGCCATGTTATGAATTCTGGATGCTTCGAATCTGCAAAAAGATCTTCGGGAAGCACCCATCGAGGCTTTGTCAAGTCCTCAGGAGTTTGAAACTGAAATTGTTGTAGCTGAAGTCTATCACATAGAGAATAATCCTTCATAATGCCATGAAATAATATATTTTACTGATGAAGATGAAGATGATGCTGAGCATGGGAATATTATAATGTTGTACTTATTTGGAAAGGTCAATGGCGTAGACGTCCGAAGAGCTTCCATTGACAATGGTTCAAGAGTCAACCTCATGCCCATTCGTACACTTCATCGATTGAACCTCACAGAATCTGATTTATCTCCTTCTACCATGACGTTACAAGGATACGATAAAAATGAACAAGAACCACTGGGTGAAGTTATACTCAGAACTCAGTTTGGAGATCTTGTATCCAATTCGGATTTCATGGTTGTTGATCAAGACTCAGCTTTCAACATCTTTCTTGGAAGACCCTGGCTACATCAGCATGCAGCTATCCCTTCATCATACCATTAATGTCTCAAATATTGTTTCGATGGTCAATTTGGGACATTGTATGGTGATAAGGCCCCGTTCAAGACATGTGAGTCTCAATACATTGAGGCGGAATTCTATCACTTGAAGGGAAGGGATAAATCCACAACAAAGGAGATTGCCAAAGTTAATGCTTCATATGGTTTGGAGAAGATTCCAGTAAATCCATTTGCACATGTGAGTAAAGATTATGTGTTCCCTATCAGTCAAATTGACAAGATAGACCCAAATCAAAATACTCTTATGGAAAGATCCATAATGTCAATTACGAAAATTGAGCCAGACAACATGGGAGAAATTGGTAACCCACCAAGCAGTGATGAAAGAACAAATGGTGGCGTCTTCATTTCATCTGTTGAAATAAGTCTATACTTTGCTAATTAGGCCAGAAGATGTTATAGCAACATTGGAGGTGAACAATGATGTCAATTCTCAATCCATCATCTCCTCTTTATTACCCAAAGAAGACCCTTCATCATCAATCGGGTCGGAAAAGGAAGCTTCTTCTTCAAGATGTGCAAATTTTGACATCCCTTCTGATCATGAAAATTCGGCTTTATCATCTACAATGCAAGTATAAACGGAAGAAATTACACATGATGAAGAAGAATAGGAAGATCTCAGAGATTCTCCTCCAGCATTTGAAGAGGGTATCTCTACCACTGTGGATGAACTCAGAGAAATAAATATGGGTACAAAAGAAGATCCACGCCCCACTTTAATCAGTGCGGCCACGACTCTTGAAGAGAAAGAGGTGTATATTTCTTTTCTAAAGAGAAATTGAGATATATTTTCTTGGAACTATACAGAAATTCCCGGGCTTGATCCTGATGTTGCTACTCATCATTTGGGTTTACCAGAAGAACATCGAGGATTTAAGCAAGCCGCGAGAAAAACACACCCAACATATGCTTCCAAAATTGAGACTAAAGTGGATAATCTTATCAAAGATAAATTCATCATAGAAGTTCAATATACCAAGTGGTTGGCCAATATTGTCCCTGTAAAGAATAAGAATGGACAAATTAGAGTTTTTATCGATTTTAGAGATCTTAATCGGCATTGTCCTAAGGATGATTTCCTAGTTCCGATTACAGAATGTTTAATTGATGCAACAGCTGGCTATGAAGCACTTTCCTTAATGGATGGATATTTTGGATATAATAAGATCCAAATGGCCCCAAAAGGAGAGGAATCAACAGCCTTAAGAGCCCCTCAGGTTGTGCTTTTCTACCGGGTAATGCCCTTTGGCTTAAAGAATACAGGTGCAACATATCAGCGTGCCATGCATCGTATCTTCAAACCCTTCTTAGGGATGTTTATTGAATCCTATGTAGATGATTTGGTGGTTAAATCCAAACAAAGTTCTAATCACTTGGCTGATTTGGAAGTCATATTCTGTAAGCTTCGACAACATAATTTGAAGATGAACCCCATAAAATGTGCTTTTGGGAAAACCTCAGGAAAATTTCTTGGATTTTTTGTACGCCATCGTGATATTGATGTCGATCATGAGAGGACCAAGTCAATCCTTGGTATGTCACCTCCTGAAAATTTGAAAGAATTATCAGGATTTCAAGGACACTTAGCCTATATTCAGCTTTTCATCACCAATTTGGAAGGAAAAAGTTTACCCTTCAACAAATTAATGAAGAATGGAGTCACTTACAAGTGGACTGAAGAATTTCAAGAGGCATTATATATTCTCAAGAAATAACTCTTGAGTCCACCGGTACTCATGCCACCTATTTAAGGAAGACCACTTATCCTCTACATAATAGCTCTAGAGTGATCATTGGGTGCCTTTCTTGCTCAAAAGATTGATGCTAGGAATGAAAACAGCCTTTACTATCTCAGTCGAACTATGCTTGAAGCAGAAACCCGGTATTCAAGTATTGAGAAGTGCTGCATGACATTAATCTTTGCAGTTTAGAAGTTGAGACACTACCTGCAACATCACGAGGTCCAATTGGTATCTCACAATAACCCGCTCAAATTCATCCTTAGTCGTCCAATGCTTACACGACGTCTGGCAAGGTGGGAAGTTATTTTGCAGCAATTTGACATTCAGTATGTGTCTCAAAAGGTGATAAAGTGCCAAGATCTGGCTGATTTCCTGGCTGAACACCCTTCAGTGGAAGACACATCTTTAGATATTGAACTCCTTGATGAGGAAGTCATCTTTATTCAAGAATGTCCTCCGGAATGGGAAATGTATTTTGATGGTGCTTCCAGAAGTCCAACAGGGAGGAAAATGGAAAACCCTAAATTCAATAAAGTAGGATTAGGAATTGTGCTCATTTTTTCAGAAAAGGCAGTATTACCTTATTCCTTCTTATTGTGGGAAGCTGGTACCAATAATGAAGCAGAATACCAAGCTCTCATCACAGGCTTCTAATTAGCGCTTTAAGCACAAGTGAATCACTTAAAGGTGAAAGGTGATTTAGACCTGGTAATCAAAAAAGTCAATGGGGATTATGCCATCAAAAAAGAAGAACTAATCCCTTTGTAAGATTACTTCATAGAGTTAATGGCAGAATTCCCATTGTAACTGACATTTTCTTATGTCTTAAGATCACAAAATGCTCAAGTTGATGCACTGGCTAATATAGCCACATCTCTGGAAAATCCAAATCGGGATAAGACAACCATCAGTATTTCCCACCGTCGTGCAATTTCACCTTATATTCGAATCAGAACAGAGGAAATTAATGAAATTAGTCCCATTCTGGAACCGTATGGTTATACTATAGGATGGATCTCACCTGTCAGGGAATACCTTCAAAATGGAACACTTCCACCTGATAGAGCTGAGAAAGAACAAATCCGGCAACGTGTGGTCAATTTTACTCTTTATGATAGCCCAGATCACCTAGAGAAAATTCTCTACAAAATTGGTTTTGATGGAGTTCTCTTAAAATGCATTGATGGTGAAGAGATAATGGCTGTCATGAAAGAAGTGCATGCAGGAGTCTGTGGTGCCCACCAGTCTGGACATAGACTGTCTGATCAGATTCAAAGGCTTGGATACTTTTGGCCTTCAATAATACAAGATTTTCTTGATTTCACAAATAAGTTTCATTCATGCCAAGTACATGACAACTTCATTCATCACCCTCCATATTTACGTCATACATCTAAATACTCATGCCCATTTTCCACATGGGGAATGGATGTGGTGGGACCTTACCCATCGGCTACGGCCAAGAATTTTAAGTACTTTCTTACTGCTACTGACTTTTTTTCCAAATGGGCAGAGGCAATAACTCTCAAGGAAGTGAGTTCTAAATGCGTTTTTAGATTCATCAAGTCTAACATCATTACCAGATTTGGTGTCCCTCATACCATATTGACGGACAATGGCACCAACTTCTGTTCATCCGAGGTGAAGAAGTTGTATCAAGAATACAACATCAAATCCAACCATTCATCTCAGTATCATGCAGCGGCCAATGGCCAGATATAAGCCTGCAACAAGAATCTTTCAAATATACTACAAAAGATGGTGGATAAAGATAAGTAATCATGGCTTGATAAACTCTTTCTTACTTTATGGGATTATCGGACTACCACCCGCACTGAAACTCGGTCAACTCCATATTCATTGGTATATAGAACAGAAGCAGTCTTTCCAATTGAAGTTCAACTACCCTCGCTCAGAGTTTCCATTTGTGATCAATCATCTACAGATGAACAATCTCAAAAGTTATTGAATGAATTGGAATGGTTAGATGAGAAAATATTGTGTACTTTTCACTACTTTGAAGTCTATTAGAATCGAATAGGATGAGATTTTTAAAAAAAAGTTCGTCTTCGTTCATTCAATCAGGGAGAATTGGTAATAGTTATCAGAACTCCAATGATACCAGGAAGGAAAACTCCCAAGCGTGAGCCAAAATGGGAAGGACCTTACTCAATACATAGGGTCTACTCCAATGGATCATATTCTTTAATCTCAATGGATGGAGAACTCATCACTACTCCAACCAATGCCAGATTTCTGAGGAAGTATTTTGTATAAACACGAAATATATTATCATGGTCTAGTATGACCTTAAACTGCACCACCGTCCAGAAAGTCATTAAACTACATCATCAACGGTCCATGCATATGACCCTAAACTATTTACAAGTCCCTTACGTCCAGCAAGACGTTAAAATGCGTCATCCAGGGTCCATACATATGACCTTAAACTAGTTGTATTAATTTCGTCCCACACAACGTTAAACTGGGGAAAAAATTCCCTAATTTTTCCTCACTGCATGACATTAAACTGCGCAGTCCCCCTTCCGTCCAGCATGACGTTAAACTGCACCATCCACGGTCCATGCATATGACTTTAAACTATTCACGCTTTCATCCAACATGACGTTAAACTGTGAAAAAGTACCTAATACGTCCAACATGACGTTAAACTGTGTCCCCATTCATCGTCCTTGCTATATGACGTTAAACTATATAGAAGTCCCTTTTGTCCAACATGACGTTAAATTGTATTGTCCCCATCATCCTAACTATATGATGCTAAACTGTACAGAAAGTCCTTTAATACGTCCTACATGACATTAAACTGTAATTTGTCCCTGCTACATGACATTAAACTGAGCAGCACCAATAGTCCTAACTGCATGACCTTAAAACTGCATAGTCCCTTCATATGTCCTACATGACATTAAACTGTGCAACGTTAGGGTTTTTGCTAACTCTTGTTTCTCACACTGAGTATGACTCACATGAGCTTAGAACAAACCTCAACCATAACACTCTCTCTGGGCTACTAACCATGTGTAAGTACCAACAACATCATTTTTTAGGACGTTTTCCACAAGAACAACTTGATCATTAATTAATTCTTTAATTGAACTATGCGGACTTTGATCCTTCCCTTCTAGGCTGGGTACGTAGGCAACATACCAAGGTTCAATCCCAAAATCAATCTCCTCATATCGGTTCACCTCCATCTCATACGATGTTGATTCGTGGAACCGCCCCTAGAATCAATGTCTTTACATTGGTTCAATTTCGTCCTTGTTATACGACATTAAACTATACAACACTTTTTTCCAATATGACAATAAACTACAAATATTCTTTGATACCCTCACCTGAGAGGGAACAGTTATTTACATTGATTTTTCAATCATGTTTAATTTCAAAGACTACGTGCATACATGGAAATACCCAAACCTTTTATCATGGGTTAAGCCATCATTATACTAAAGTCCCCTTTTACCCTTCACATGTACGGACCAAATTTGTACAGAGGGTATTTCTAGAACTACGTGGGCTTGATTCCCATCCTTATGGGATACGTAGGAACGTTCGAGTGTCCCTCGAATCCATCCCCAAGTCTTTTGGGCCTAACCCCAAATTCCACTTCCAGTCCCTTGGCTGAAAAGTCCCCATGAAAACACACACTGTGTATTTCTTACAATGGTCCAAGCTCTATGACCCTAAACTAAGATCTCTAATCCTTTTGTCCCACACGACGTTAAAATGTAGTTCAAGAACTATGTATGGCTCGATTCCCATCCTTATGGGATACGTAGTTAAGTCCAACATTTCCATTCAAAACCCAGCCACACCATGATTTTGGTTAGAATTGATCTGTGTATCTTTCTATACATTAAACAATACACATATTTATGTGTCATAATCCTAACCTTAAATATTTTCAGATCTTCATAACCCTTTTCTTGATTTTTAGTCACAAAAATGTCAAATTTCTGAGAATTATTTTACCTGACTATGCAGTACGTGACCTTAGGCGGCCTTGCATAAACAGTCTCCATAACAGATTTGTCATCCAAAAGATACTATTACCTAACTATTAAGCCAATGCCCTTAGGTGGCCCTGCATAATTCAACCCCCTACCGGGTTTGTCGGATATTGGTAACTTCATTCTTGGGATGAAAGCCACTTTTGTCCTTATTGGTCTTAAATGACAGTATGTAGGGATCTGCAAAAATAGACATCCTTAACATATTTGTCCCATATCCTTTTTCATGATCTGAAGTATTCAAGTCTATGGTTTATATTCTCCTTCCCTACATTTGGGTCAGACTTTCATCGGAGTGATATCCATCTAGTTCGTCGATAATCTTGTTTGGAAATATCTTCTCCATATTCAAGTACCTATTTCCATACAGCAAACTCTATACTTTGGAAAATTTGAATCTCCATAAAATTTCACTGCCTTTTTATCACTAGGAAGGTAAAATTCCAAGTGTTCTTTTTCCTGACTATGCAGCACGTTCCCTTAGGCGGCCTTTTATAAACAGTCTACATAACAGACTTGTTAGCCAAATGATGCTATTTATTTGACTATGCAGCCAATTCCCTTAGGTGGACCTGCATAATTCAACCCCCTAACGGGTTTGTTAAATAATATTAACTTCATTCTTGGAGACTACTTCTTCTGATGACTTTTAGCTGTTTTTCATATCATTCCTCAGATTCAAATATTCTTAAGCCATAGTTTACATTTTTTCCCTCATACTTGAGTATGGTAATAGGTTTTCAGATAAATTGTCAAATAATTGAGTCAATTATAATTAATTTGGTCAAATCTATTTTCGACCTTAAACATTAGCCTCTATATGTTTGACGTGCATGACTTTAAACTTCCCACAAAAGAAAAAGGAATTCTGAATAAAAGTCAAGTTCTAGCTCACTAAACATACATTTTGTATGATTTAGGTAATATTGTGCAATTAAAATATTAAAAGTTTGTAGGGATATTTATAATAATCCTAGTAAAAAATCAAACTATGATTACTAGGACCATTGGATTTGGTAATATTTAAAGCATTTACCAAAAGAAAATAGGTGCACAAATGATTTAAGATGGAAGTGTTTTTCATTGTACACAAGAGATAGAAGGACATCCACAGACTGGATTCTCTTCTCTTTTTCAAGAATTACAAGAGGCTTTAAACATAACTCTTCAGTTGATTAATGGCATCCTAAGCTTCCTCAGCAACCACCTGGAATTCATTCATTCAATTGGATAAAACAAGAGATGCAGTGATACCAGCTCTTCTTGGAACAATTGTAAAAGGATGTTCTTGAGTGCGGTTTGAGAAAATTTTCTGCTGATCAAATAGTGACTCTGTTTCTGTCCAAGAGACATAGAAGATGGATACATGGATTTGAGAATGGAGCATTGGATGTAAAGAACCATTTGGAGAGAGTACTCTTTTAAAATATTACTCTAATACCATGTTTGTCTTCCCTCCACCAAATGGAAGTGGAAAACATTTCATCCCATGGGTTTTCCATTTTCATATCTGCAAGGAAATGGCATGGAAGGAAAATTTGAAAGTTCACACCATTGTTGTTTATCTTAATGCACAACATAAACGAAATAGAGGAGTAGCAGTGCAGCTGCATTTCAGGTTTATAGTTCTTTGCATCTGGAACATTGAATCCTTGCAGATGACCGTGACCATACAGGGATAGGTAGATTCTATGTGGGAAATTAAGATGATATTTATTCAAGTACATATCCAAATTTGGGAGAGTGTTGTCACAGATATCATAGTAATCATGGAAAAAAATGTTCATCATGTCATCATTCTTCTTTCTTTCCAATTCATCAGCCATTCCAATTCCCTTGAGAGCCATTGATTCTACATGAAAGTTGAATAAATTTACTTTTAAGTAAGTTGATTTTTCATAAAATGTGTGAAGTAATTTCTGAAAAATGGCTAAGGCATTAAGGCGCACAAGTAAGGATGTGTCGCGCAAGTGTAAATGTGTCACGTATGTTTTTGGCATGCAAGTATCACTGTGCAAGTACTATTACCTTGAAAATAGCATGAAAACGAAGAAACAACGAAAAATGAGCAACTTGCATGGCGAAGGGGACCTACGTGGCGAGAGCTCGAGAATCCAGAATCAGATGATATACACGGAAAATGACAGTGTATTTATAGGCCTGGTGGCCCACCTGCGCGCCTACACCCAGCGCGTTCCATCCAGTGCGCTCTAGCCCTGCGCAACATGAACCTGCACGCGAAGTGTTGCGCACTGAAAGACTTGCGCACCGCCTTTCCTTTGGTCTTCTTCTTTTCCTCAGAGTCACACCCTCATTTCATTCGGATCCAAATCTGAGGGGGGGACTTTTGTTGATGCTCTTTTTTCATCAAATTGTCTAAAAATAATGTAAAGGGAAATGACTTAGCACAAATTGAGTCATCCTTTGAAGAAAACATCAAAAATCGACAAAGGCAATAACAAGGCTTCAAAATCACAAAGGTCGCGCAAGTTCCCTCATTGTCGTGCAATTATACTTGCGCGCCACCTAATGGTCGTGCAAGTGACTTGCACACCCTAAAGGATAACTACCTGGGGTCTTCTCCAGCCTATAAATAGACCATGTGGGTCCCCCATTCAAAAGGAATTTTATTTTTCCAAAATTCAGATTTAGAGCTCTGAATGCCCAGGTCTCTTCTTCAGGTCTTCCGAACACTTATAAGGTAACTCTTTACCTAGGATGGAAGGTCTAAACAAGAGGAGTATGGTATAAGTGTTAGAATTCACTAACACTTGCGCGCTTAAGGTGTTTTTCCCTTAAGGGAAATGAACATACTTGCGCGCCGCCCTACTTCCTCACCAAAACTTGCAGGACTCTCTTCTGGATGTAACTCAGGATAATTCTAAAGGCATTGGTCAAGGATCACCCAAGTATTACAATATTGGTTTACAAATGCGCAAGTACCCATGTGTCGCGCAGGTATACCTGCGCGACCAGGACTTGCGTACCCACGCAGTACCTGCGCGCCTGCCAGGACTTGCCTGCCCCTGCCTTTTTGGGTGCCCTTTCTTTCCCATTTCACCCCTCTTATGCCATTCCACCTCTCCTATTCAAGATTCAGTCTTCAAGACAATCTTCAAATACATTTATGGCATGATTTCTTGATTTGACTTCCTTATCTAAAAGGAATTATTTGGAATATCTCTCAAAATATAGTGATTTACACATCTTCATGTCACTAAAGATTGAGATTTCATTCATTCAACCCCATCCTTTAAGATGAGAGAACTCATTAACCTAGTCCTCCTTTTCAAGAATAAGCCCCAGTCATAATTCTCAAACCTAGGCCTCCTTTTCAGGAGTAATCCCCAGATCCCCTAACTTGGGCCTCCTTTTCAGGAATAATCCCCAGTCATAATTCTCAAATATGGGCCTCCTTTTCAGGAATAAGCCCTAGGCATGATTCCCCAAATTATAGGCATCCTCCTTAGGAGTAAGCCCCTGTATTAAAGTCTCAAATATGGGCATCCTGCTCAGGAGTAAGCCCCAACTAAAATTCCCTTAACCTGGGCTTCCTTTTTAGGAATAAACCCCAGTCTCAAATATGGGCCTCCTCCTTAGGAGTAAGCCCCAAGTCCCTTAATTTTTCAAGTCCCTTAACCTGGGCCTCCTTCACAGGAGTAAGCCCCAGTCTTAATTTCTCTTAACCAATTCTAATTTTATTTTGATTAGGGGATTCTTTCTCAGGAGTAAAACCCAATCATAAGTCCCCTCCTAACCTGGGCATCTTCCTTAGGAGTAAGCCCCAATATTAGAGTATCCAAATCTCCATAAAGTACATATATCTTTATGGACCCTGTTCTGGGATTTCATCCCTGAAGTAAATCCTAATCATCATCAATTTTGGGTAGTCATAAACACATAATCCCCAATTCATGGCATCTTTCATGTAACAATTTTCTGGTTTCACCAATACCTCTTGTTTCTCACACCGAGCATAACTCACATGAGCTTAGAGTGTAAAAGTAATCATGACCTCTTTCTTTGATCCATCAATCATTCATAAGCATCATACTCCATTACTCGAACTATGTGGGTTCTAATTACTTTTCTACACAAAGGATACGTAGGTGGCCCATCTATGGGTTCGATCCCAACTCTGAAATAATCTATGTCCTTCTGAATGACAATAAACTTCAAGTGCCCCACTGAGTGGCTTTAAAACTAGCATGGTCATCATAATGACCGAGAGACTTCTATATAAATGTGTCGAAGGATATCATTGACCAAGAATCTCTAATAAATACAGATGATTCTCTATTGATGATGAACCTCTAATACATATAAAAGATTCTCTAAATTTCCTACATATTTAATCGTTGATTGTCAAATCTGAAGGAAAGCTAATTTTATACTTGGTAATGTAATAAGGATTCACGAACATAACATAAATCTATAAAGAGAGTCCCAGAGTAGACAATAATTCCCCTCAAAAAGGTGTGATGAGTCCGACCTCCTATCCTCTCAACCAATGAAAATTCCTAAGCCTCATCAGTCCACAAACTAATGAGCGCCTACCTTTGGAAAGTAGGTCCAAATGGATGTGGAATCATTGGATGTTTCCAGTTCTACGAAAAAACCTGTTAGAAACCAATTGGAATGTTTGAACCTTCAATTAAGGAGGTCATCCCCAAATTTTGAGGGAAGCAATGATCACTGAAATATTCATTGGTTTATTCACATAAATCAGTGGAAGGAGCGAAAAATCCTGATAAACATAATGCATAAAAATGACAACTCATTTAATTAATAAAAACATTCAATGTTAATATGGTTATTCATATAATATCATTATGATACCAATAAAATACTCTGATCAAAATAATGTATACAAATGAGAACACATATAATTAATGAAAACATTTAAATATTCTTTTGTATGATGATTCGTGAACATAAAATTGATGAGAAATAAGAAGTATGTTTATAGTATAGAGCAATAGTAAGGGTATTTTGGTCTAAATAGAACAAAAAACGAATGAGAGAGTAATCATGTTTGGAGATGGTTAAAATATTAAATCATATTTATTTAATGATGCTATTATTCTATATGTTTATTCATGTATGGATTTCATGAGAGGGGGAAATTATTCTAATTCATAAATATAAAGGAAAAATTAGTCCATATATGGGGAACACTATATGTTATTGGGTGAATATCGAAATGTTTTTCATGAATGGATTCATCATTAAGCTATGCCCCACCCCCTTGCTACCCCTACCCACACATCCCCCTTACACCCCACCTACACCCCCCCACTGCCCTGCAGACACCCCTGCACCCTCCCCACTACCCTGCAATCCCCTCCTGCCCCACTCCCTCCTGTACCCTCCCCCAACCATCCCAACCTACACCTTACCCACTACCCTGCTGACCCCCAACCCCCTTCCCCTAAACCCCACCTACCAGCCCCCCCCCCCCCACACTGCCCCCTTGCACCCCACCTGCACCCTCCGCACTACCCTACAGACCCACCTTTCACCCCACTTATGGGTAACAGTACGAAGGAAAATAATCATTTTGGATGATGTAAGGATGTTAACCACACTCTAAAAAATTAATGACAGGATTACCTAGGTACGAGGAACTGATAAATAAAAAGATGCATTTTTATAATATTTGAATGTTACTATGAAAGAAAAATAACAATGTACGAAGAAAGATAAACATATTCGGAATGTTTTCATGGATGTATAGATAGAAAAATTTGAGGAATTAGTGTGGTTGGATGAAAAATAAAATAAGGATGAATGTTAATTTCTATATTACATGGTGAAGAAAACCCCACATTCAAAAAAATAAACAATGAAAAAGAAGTATGTAAAGCGTAAGAAGATTAATTATGAGATAATCAAGGGTGGTCACATGAATAAAGATGAAGCTAACATGAACAATGATTTTTTAATCGAGATAATACTCTCAGACATATTACACTAACTAATAAGGATAGGTAGATCGGCCTTATTACCTGTAGTTTCTGTGATAGTTTTCCAGTTTTATTTATAGTAATAATAGGTTTCAGGTCCTATAAATGGAATCAATTATGCCCTGTTGAACCATAAGGGATCTCATATTATTTTTCAAATGTTAAGGTCATTATCACCAATGAATTTTTTTATTTTGAAACTTGTTTCTGAAACTTTTATAAGAGTATTAGATGTCTAGTTCTTGCATATAATGCTATGTGTAAAACCCTAAAATCTGACCAATCTCAAGCATAAACTATGTTTATCAAAATATACTTGAAATGAAGAGGAATTATGAATGTAAAATTGGCTCTAATAAAATATTGTAGATAAGTAGATGAAATTTATGAAGTGATCACGATACCGAAATAGAAAAAATCAATTACCAAGAATGGAAATGGGTTTGATAGAAAGGGAATTTTTTTTGGATTTGATACAAATTTGTGAGGGGTAAGGGTGAAAAGAAAAAAAGGAATAACCAAAAAAACATAAGGACCGATATGGGGCATTGAATGTAGCATTCCAATAAAGAAAAATCTAAATATTAATGATGCAATAATTTAATGAAAGAAGTAAGGAACATATAATTTATGTTATTTAGTCCCTTTGGACCCTACGTGCTCGACAAGAACACCACCCAGACTCAAGTATTTTAATAATATCAAAATAAGAAAAAATTATAGTATACAATGATGAAGAAACATTAACATGATAAAAAACTACAACTATAAAATAAAATTCAAAGACATACAGTGCCAGACATAAAGTTGTCTCGTTGTCCGGATCACACCCCTCACCCTCCCTCCAGGACACCACTCCCCCTAGACATCCCACACCCTCCCTCCTAGACACCCCCACCCCCTTGCAGTATCACCCCCCTACAAAGCCCCCCTCTACTCCCCCTGGATAGCCTCCCCGAACAACCCCCTTCCCACCACCTTCATACCCCCTACCCCATCACACCTCTCCCCTTCCACCTGCAACCCCCTTCCCATTACCCCCAACACACCCCCTTCCCCCATCACAACCCCTTCCCCCTCCCCCCAGCACACCCACACCTACTCCCCACCAGCACACCCTCCTCCCCTTCCCCTAGCACACCCCCCCTTCCTCCACCTACACACCCCCTACCCCCTACCCCCTCCCATACCCCCACCTAAATATCCCTCCCCCAGCACACCCCCTGCATTATGTCCCCACCAGCACACCCCCTCCCCCTTCCCCCAGCACACCCCCATCCCCAATCCCCCACACCGTTAATCCCCTCCCCTACCCTAGCACACCCCCTACCCCTAACATAACCCTACCCCTACCCCCCACATGCACACCCCGGCCCCCACCCTTTTCCACCCCTGCCCACCCCACATCCCCTACCCACCCCATTCACCCCCATGCCACCCTCCACATTTTATTCCACTTCAACCACTTAATGAAATATGTGTATAAAGGATCATTCACAATGATTTTTTATGAAGAAAAATATTTTTTCCCAGATCAGGATGATGGATGATTTCCAAGAATCCAATATTGAATTTGGAATGAGTATTTGATTGCATTATGATTAATAAATCTTGATATTTTGGATAATCCAGAATGCATTCCAAGGATGTGTATCCATTTCATGGGGAGTTTATAATTACCAATATCGTTATGATTCAGAGAATTCGAATGAAATTGAATTTTTAGTATCCAAGTAGTGAGAGTTTCAAGAAGTTGTATTCAGAAAAACAATATGAGTGTTGGGATATCTCTTGATGAGTTTTTATGCCTTTTTAGGTGTTCAAGTGGTTCATGGGGTAATCAAGCAGCAGTTAGAGGCTTTCTTGTCCATTGCACTTAATTTTAACACCCATCAATTACCATGTCTAGGTAAATAAAGTACCAAGTTGAATAAAGTTAGAAAATAATTAATTATGAGTTTTATAGTGGGGTATCTTCTAGTGGGGAACTAGGTATAGCTTACTAGATAGCCATGTGCTTGGTTTTTGGTTGTGTTCATTATGTATTTCATACTTTCTTACTGTATTAATGTAGGAAAAGCCTTGAATGAGATAGTGGTAGTACATGATATGATAAGAGACTTGACCTAAAGAATAGATTGGTGATATGAGACGAGATACATGACCTAAACCGATGTGAGTGGGTGATATAATGAGATGAGAAGAAATACCTCACCCTTTGTGAGATGTTTGTGGTATACGATAAGATACAAGAACTCATCCAAAGTGAGATGGTTTCCATTTGATAGGGGTTATGTGACGTCACTTTGAGTGAGTGGGATGTGTTATAAGATAAGTAATGAGACATCAACTTGAGAGGGAGGGTGGATGTATGAAAGAAAACATGAGATCAAAACATGTTATGAGATTCCTCCTTGAGTGAGAGGGTTCTAGCCTGAATGATTAGTAGAAACTATGTGACCCAGGACACATAGTTTATTTCAAAAAGTGCGGCTACAAAGAGGGGAACCTAAAAGTCCACACTGTTTGTCTACAACCATGCAGGCTTAGGTGAACAACCACGTGGCCTATTGCAAATGGGTGGAATATCCATTTATCATGGGTGTCACATAGTTTTGAACCATGTGCATAAACCATGTGCAATGGGGTTTTTGGGAAAAAAATAACATTTTCCCATATTTAATTCTAAAAATTATTTATCATTTTCCCTTAGCTATAATGGATATTCAAGGGTATATTCCTCCCATAGAGCTTCCTCCTCCTCCATGCTTGGATCATCTGCTACTCCTTCTGGCATCCATTTTCAACTCTGTCGAAAGCATTGGATAACACACGTTAAGACTAAACTCTTGGTTATACTACCAAGTCTATGTTCAATGATCTTGGTGTTATGTTTAAATCCCAAAGTTACACATTCCAAAATCTTCCAATGGGGCAACTAGACATGTCTCAAGATGTTCTTTTTGAGGTTAAGTATTTCAGGACTGAAATGAATGGAATCCTACACACTTTATAAAGTGTTGTATTATGCTAGTTTGATTTCATTAAAAGGCTTCAACCCTATATAACTTCCACCTCATAGCCTTCATTTGCTCTAGTTTTTTAGAGTGGCACTGATCAATTTCTCTCGAAATTGAATAATATTTCCTTACAGATTCAGTCCCTATAGTGTGATATGTTCACATCATTCCTTATGGATGATTTTAAGAGGAATATTATGGATGAGTTCCATAATACCAGAGAAGATGTCATGAAGCTTGGTATTTGAACTAGTAGATCCTTAAATTAAGTAGTGTTATTTTATGACGAATTTAATGGGATGTTGAATGGGATAATGACTCTAAGGATGATCATTGTATGGTTTTTAGAAATCTTGTTCTAGTATCTAGAAACTGCTATCATTTTGTATCCTCTTTGAACAAGGTCTATAAATAAGTTCAAGGGATATATTCATATTCTTCCTTGAAAAAGATAGTTGTTATTTGAAACCATTTTCAAAAATAATAAAGTAATTATGGATACACGTTTTCTAATCAATTAGGCAATTATATAATTCAAATTAATGGTTTTGACAAAGGAATCATACCTTAACCTTAAGGAACATTTTCTTTTGATGAAAAAAACTCGAATCATATTTTTTTTTTCTTGCACGCATATGAAACTACACACATATATAAGGACATCTATCCCCCTATATACATATTATCATGGAAAATATACACAAGGGGGTCCTTTGATATATTTTTATACTTGCTTATACCCTTTTACACTTACACATGTATGCATTTTTCATATCTATATGTCAGCACACCTAGTCCCAATATAAATATTCATACTTCCATGAGTGAATATATATAAAGGGAGATCATATATATGTATATGTCTACCTATGATTACACATGTAATCCTTCTTCAATAGTGACTCGAATCCACCTCTATGAAATCGAAAATGCACTATAAAAATATAAGGAACCTAAAAAAAGATCTAATTAAAACCAGACAAAGAATAAAAATGGAATAAACCATACCTGAATCCAATGTTTAACTCACATTATTTGATGGTGGTGGATGGAACTGGCCTCAACATATAAATCCACCTATAAGAAAATAGTGGGAAAAGAAATGAGATATAATGACTTCTTATATATATATGTTACCAGCGTGTCAACTGTAACATGATAAATGATACATGAATCCATAACAAATAATGAAAAAATAAAATATAGATTGATATATACATGCCAATACTAAATAACATGATCATTAATAAATATCTTTGTTTTTCAAACATCACTCATTCAGCTAAAATCACAATGATTTAAGCTATGATGAAGAACCCAAGAATCCAATCCATATCATCTATATTATTCTTAAGAACTCATGATGTTTATTTTTTATTTTTTATCAAGAATCTATTTCACCCCATGCCCCTACACCGGCACCCCCCTTTCATCCCCTCCCCAACATGAACCCCTCCCCCTACCCCTTGCACCCAAATTTTCCTCTCCCCACTACACACCCCCTCCCCATGCACACCCCCTCCCCCTCACCGTCACACCTCATCCCCACTACACACCACTCTCACCCCATCACCCTGCACACCCCCTACCCCCTTCCCCAGCACCACCCCCCACCCCTTTCACCCCCTCACCCTGCACACACCCCTGACCCCTTCCCCAGCACCCCTTCCACTTGCACCCCCTGCCCCATGCACACACCCCTTCCCCACCTACACACCCCATCCCCCACCCCTGCACACCCCCTTCCACCCCTCCCCCTATCCTTTCCCACCATCCATTTCTAGTAACTCAAGAACCTATAACACACCAAAATTATTTCTTAAAAATGATCCAAGGCTATGTAAAATATATAAAGATTCATAACATATCCTTTATGTGTCACAATCGACCCCCTATTTAGTCATATTGTCTTTGAGATGTATCCCCTTATGCGTCCTCAAAAAACACGGGTCACTTCATGCACACCAAAATTGAATTAAGAAAAAATAATGAATAAGTAATAATAAACGGTCAAGTGAATTGGTAATTGGATCAATTTAATCAAAAGATAAAAACATTGACCCTTAAGTTTAAGAGGTAAATATCTAAATAAGGTGGTGAGATATTTAAGGTAACACTTTTAAATTAGTTTTGAATGGCATACCCTAATCCCCCTCTCAGGTTATATCTAATGTTAAGAACATAATAGGACCCAACACAATTGATCACTCAAATCTTGATAACCATAAAAAAGAAAAGGTCTAGGAAATCAATTTCAAATATTTCCAGTCAGATTTCAACTACTCTTTCATCTATAGTAAACCTAAATAATTCTTAAATAGAGGGAATTGATTCATGAAACCCATAAATAGGGAATGGTTCAACTTTACCAGTCCATTCAATGTTTGGGAATAATTTAGAACTAGAATAACTACACCAAATGATGATAAGAATCATCATCATGGTCATCCCAAGGGAAACACTCTTTACATTCTACTAAGACCTTTATGTTAGAGTTAATTTAAATATCACAATCCATGGTTCTAAACTATATATGATTTATACTTCAAAAAAAATCTCGTTTAGAACCATGGGATTAACTAAAATCACATAAATAAGAAAAAACTATTAAAAAAGATTTCTTAAAAATCCCCAGATTTTAAAAATAAGTATGAAAACTAATTTAAAAAAGAAAAATCATTGAAAAGAATCTGACCTTATTTAAAAGAAATCCATTTCATAGGGTAAAATTAAAACCTACCAAATATATAAATTTAAAAAAATATTAACACCATATTGGATAATCGTGAACTTATTTAAAAAAATATCACTAAAATTTCATAATGTTATCATCTATTTTCCAAAAACCTCATGAATTTCATCATAAGACCCAAAAAAATTTGAAATCCCATTACATTCTAAATCATTTCCCAAATTATATAATGTAATAAAAAACATTCTAATCATCATGTGAAAGTCAAAAGAAATCATAAAACCTATTTTCTAATCCAAAAAATCCATGAGTCCCATTTTAAAATTAATCACTGAAAATGTTTTAAATTAATACACTTCATGAAATGTATTTTCATTTTAAATCATTTCCATATTTCTTTTTAAACCTAACTACTCTTGAAAACATTATACATGATATTAAAAATACATTAAAAATAAGCCCCCCAAACCGGTTCTGGAATAAATGTATGTTTTAACAAAACAATTAAAGCACCAAACCTGCGAAAAGTCATAATGTTGAACAATATACAAACAATCCATTAATCGATTGATCGATCATAAAAAACTCATGCCATGTGGTAATCCCCTTGTTAACCTCTCACATATAAGAGTTCACCATCATAAATGGGAACTCAAGGGAACCTAACAAGGTCTAATAAGTCGAACATATCAAAGGAAACCCCTCTTACGTTATTAATAAATAATTCCATAATGTTTTACATTATCTACATGGTTTTATATTGACATGCAGTAAAACACATCACCCGAATGACCTCTCAAAACCATAAAATTCTTGTTTCAGTCTTTAAACATGAAGAAATGCAATCCAGTTTCATCACAAGACATTTTCAAATGCTTGTCAAGAATCACACATAATAAAGAACATACAACTCATATAAATTGAAGAAGAAACATAGAGATCACCTACCACATAGTTATATAATCCTCTTAGTCTGATATTGATGAATGGACCAATCTAAATCAACAAGATTCCTTGAAATTGATAAAATACCGCATGTTATGGATTTAGAATGAAATGGCATGAAATGGTGAGAGATATCTCCAAGGGTACCGTCGAGGTTGGAGGGTCGCGCACAGAGGGTATCCAGGAAGAGGGAGACTTCGTGAGATATGTCAAGGGTGGAGGGTCATGGATCGGGGGAGGATGGAGGAGGATAGCGCCGCCATGTGAGAGGTCTATTGTAGAGGGTCACCGATCAGAGGAGGATGGTGGATAAGGGAATCACCCTGAGAGAGAGGTCGAGGGAGGAGGGTCACAGATTGGGGGATGATGGAGGAGGATGGAGCAGAGGGTCGCAGATCAGGGGAGAATAGAGAAGGATCATGATAGATTTTGGAAAAAAAGGGAATGAAAAATTTTAGCCACTTTTTTTTAATTAAACTGTGGCTATAAAGAGGCTATAGCCACAGACCTATAAAATTATGGCTATAAGACTGGGGATACAGCGTAAATTTATAGTAGTGTATAATGAGGTTCTCTAGGAATTTCAATCATCAAACTTTGATAGGGGAGTATTTATAATCTTGGGATGCAATAACTGCCCCATTTTCCATTCTCACTAACATCTCTACTTCCATGATATGTGGTTGTGTTGGGATTGTTTTACTAATATTTTAGGAAATAAAATAATTTGTAGAACTAGAATCAAGAAGTAATTTCGCTATTCTTGAAAGAATAACCAGCGTTCCTGTCACCACTTTGTTTTCGGGATTCGATTCAGTGGTAGTGATGAAAAAATCTCACCCTTATTGCCTTGGATTTTGTTTTTTACCTCTGAAAACCCTTAGCTTTGGAAACTAGTTTGCAAAGATTCATGGTCCTTTGTAGTTGTAGAAATGAATAATGCGTTGAGTATTGAGCTGATCGTTCCTTCCCTCTATCGCAATATCGGATTTTTCTTGTTGGAAATATCTAGCTTGGTTCCCTTCCATACCACACCTAAAGCATTTCCCCTCCCCCTTTAGGCAATTTACAGGGTACTTCTTTATGCACCTTTGGAAAGTGGGATGATGGAATTTCTTAGCACCATTGGATTTTTTCATCGGACCACCAGAATTATATCCCACATTCCACTTCTTATCCCCATGATACCCCTAAGATTAACTGATCTCCATATCGTATTTTAGGGCACATCATACAATATTCTCATAGCTTTCATAGTCCCAGGTCTCTAGGGCTTTCCATAGGCTAGGTTTTATCCCAAAAAAGATGTGCGAAACTTGAATTCAGGGGTAACGATAAAACCAGTGGTGTATCATGAAAGTATAGTGAAGTTTTCCTCATATACCCTAACATATTCTCCATCCATTTTGTTGAGTGAGAAGAAGTATTTTTCTATATTATGATGGATGGTGTGGGGAAAATATTTACTTAAATACATTTTCTGGAAATCCTTCCAAAACATTATCTCGATCTCTTCCTCAGGATTTGTATTTTGGATCATTATACACCATTTATCCACTTCACCCTCCATATTATTAGAATCCATAAGAACCTTCTCTTGTTTAAAACATTAAATGAAGGAAACGATCTTAAAAATGGAAGGGATCCATTGTTCGGTGATTGAGGGATTATACGATCCATTGAAAGTAGGAGGCCATTATTTCATGAAGATCTCGATTGAGACTGGTTCTTTCTTTGGGGGGGGGGGTAAGAAATTCCTCTTAACCCATGTTTATACTCAAAACCTGATTTAAATGAGAGAGTATTATGACAATGTTTTTGATTCCCTCTTCCATTATATTGGGCATCTCATTAGAACAGTCATCACATTGATCTTCGTATTGAGTGTTAACTCAAGTCCTTTTATTAATGAACATTGGATAGAATAAAAGGAAATATAGGGTTAATTATTTTAAACTATTATACACATAAAGGGGAATACAATTAAAAAAGGGATAACTTATAATTTACATTTACCTCTTTTACTTATGAATTACTATCCTTTGATCTAAGTTATCTATGATCTACTTCTTAAAATATATTCTTCGGCGATTTTTTTGTTCCCTTAACAATGGTTCATTATAAGATTATGAATTTACGAAAGAATATTCCTTGGGATTGTTGAACCAAGGGTGAAGTAAGGCCCGTTGTCATGCACTAGTTCATGTTCGATTCTAACTCAAAGTGGAATTTTTAGGTTTTACCCCTAGATATATCTATGTCAAAGCCACCTATACTTGTACGTATCTAGATGGGGATGTATTTTTTTTAATGAAAACATACTCTATACTCAAATAAATTCAGGGATTCTATCAATATACTTAGTCTTATCCCTAAGGCTTTCACTTGGGTTTTCCAATCCTAAACCAAAAAATTACTAAACCTATTCTTTAATACCAACTATAACAATACTGGTCTTTATTACACACTTAAAAATTATTTATTATAGAAAACTACACTTAATAAACCTCATAAGATTGATAGGTATAGTTTATTTTGGGATTAAGAGCAATATATGACAACTTAAGACATAAAATACAACATCTTTATTGAAAACTTGTTTTACATGGCCACAAAATTCCATTGTACTTTGCATTTCATGAGATAACCAGAGGAAATACACAAGAAATGGATGAGCAATAAATCCCAGAAAGGGATTAAACAAGGAATAATATGAATAATACAATACATGATAGAAAATAGACATATCAATGGAGCATAATAGAAACATTTACATAAAGGCGTGATATAGCATAATTATCATAACATATAAATGTGGAAACAACTTAAAACACTACATCATAAACAAAAAGGAATTAGGTAAACCTTAAACAAACATAGTGAAAAAATGTCCTAATTTTTTTTTACCCATATACCAACATGAAATATCATGATACTAAACATTACCCAATGCATTGGAGTGAAATGAGGTCATACACTTCATAATCATTTCAATCTCATGCTTAAGTGTGCGACGTAGATCATATAACAAGGATTCATCCAACATCATAATTTATTCCACAATAACAGAATGTGGAATAAATACATGGAAGTATATGATCAATATTTATATATTAATAAAGGTGAATACCCTTGGTATAGAAATGGTTATGGAATTCACTACATGATGATTTTAGCATGGAAAATCGTGGTGCAATTTTGGCAGCCTAACTGCGTGACATAAAAATCCATTAAAATAGTTGATGAGAGAGAAAGTTGTATCTAATAATATATAAATTAAATTTAAAGTAAGGGGGTCATATAATTACATTTACCTACCTAAGATATTTGGAAATAGAAATCATAACATAATAAAGAAACTTGAAGAAACATGAGAAATTGAATAACAATTATGAAATTACGGCACGATAACAGGTGTACATGAGAGGGATTAATGAGGAAGAAAGAGGTATCCCATTATAAAAATTAATAATTGATGTATGGGGGAGGTTTTAAAACATAACCCATAATTTTTAATTTAAAAAAATGTTATAACAATACAAAGAAACTTGGACAAAAATTTGAAAGGAAGGAACCCTTACGTGTGATCCCAAAGGATTGGGAGAGGATTATTGGGATTTTGGGGGTGACTTGGGAGGTCTCTAGAGAGTCTAGAGAAGATCGAGGAAGATATTTAAGGTTTTTTATTGAAGATGAATGGGTGCTTGGTTGGTTTTATATAGGAAAGTAGGGTAAATGCTTTATTATTTAGGTTTTGGACACTACACACTAAAATATTCAAAACCAAAAACCTACCCATGGTTTTTTCCCAGGGTTTCTAGAAAAGGGGAGTGAAAAATATTATTTTATTAAGAAAAATTCAAATTATATTAAAATATTAACCTTTATTATGTGGAGGTTAATCACACTATTAAATAAATGATCTTAAAATCATAAAATAGGTTATAAATTTTGGAGGATTCACTAAGGCATTATATAATAAGTAAAATAAATCTAAAATCACATTATTTAAATTTTATACATATATTTTGTTTAATATACCTTTTATTATGTTTATTACATCACTATTGGGTCATTATGAAGTCAAAAAACACACTATATATTTATATATAATTTAGATTTTACCCAAAAATCGACTATCTCAGAAAATTATGAAAAATTCACTGTTGGATAATTTCGACATCATAATTCCAAAAATAACATTCATTTTATATAAATATTTTTCTAAATGTGTGAATTTTCACTTTTAAAATGAGAACCAACATTTATTGAAAATTGACAGGTTTTGATAAAAACATTTTTTAAACATTAATAAAAATTATATTTGACTTCATAAAAATTTTATACACATTTATTATTAGTAAAATGAATTTGATGATAATATTTTATTAAAATATTAATTATTTTAAAAAATCCTTAATTAATTGAAATAAATTCTTTAAAAATACACTTTCTATTTAATCGTATAACTCTTATCGAACTAATTTTCTCATCATTTACATATAAGGAACTGATATAATCATAATATATAATATTTTTTTATAATATTATTAATAAAAACCATATTTTAATATAATAATGTATATATTTCTCAAAAGTTCCATTTTTACCAAAAAAATAAATTTATCAAATTTACGATTTTTTAAAGAAAGACTATTCACATAAAGGTATTGATGGAATACGACTTTTATTTATAAAAAGGGATTAAACAATAAGTAACTAATATCTTATTAAATAACCCCTTATAACAACCTCATAAGAGCGAAGGGAAATGTGTTTGATCACTATTCAATTGCTATATCATCAATGATAAAGATACTTAACGGTCATTTAAACTGAATTATAAAAAAGTGCATGTCTTTTCTATATCCATAAGACATTAAACGAAAGAAAATTTTATTCATAAATGATCAGGTTGTTACAACCTTAAACTACCTAAGGAAAGATACTTAGTACTCATGAATTCAATAACCAATAAGGGATGGTCTAGGAAAAATTTCAGTCTCCTCTTGTAAGACACATGAAATATGTTATGTAGACAAAATTGAGCACCTAGAAAATAAAAAAGGCTTAAAACTAGGTGGGTCAAAAATAATCAAAGGGTGGAATAAACAAAATTAAATTTTCTTCCCACTAAGATTCACCCATAAAAATATTATGAAAAGGAATGGGACATAAAATAAAGATACCTAAAGCCTTTGAGGTTCACTATATGTCCTTAAAAACAATGAATCTATAATTTCTAGGACCCTGACCTATGTAAAAGATAGATCAATTCCTCTCTATGTCATATTTACCTCAGAAAATCCTTCATTATTTTTAATGGGCTAGATCTATATTGTTCATGTTTGTGTTTATACTAATAAATATCTATGAGCCATGGTGACAATGAATTCAATATTTTATATTTTTACTTTGATTAGTTTAATATTTTGGAATAGATTCATCGTGTTTTAGTGAATTATAAATATTGTATTATTAAGATTCCATAGACAAGGAAAAAAGAGTAAGAAGTATTAACAACACCCCATGGACTTCAAAAAATTATAATCATTGAAAATTTTAAAGGAGGGAGGAATATACATAGTCTGGAGTCTCTCCCATAATCCCTTAAATAAAAGGTGGATCCTTAAAGTATAAAATTAGAAAAATATATTCTTATAATAATCCTTGGTTTCAAACAAATTAGGTTATAGGGTGACTGTATATTGGGAAAATTAATATATTGAAGTAGTCTCCACCTCTGTATATTTTTGAAATTCAACTTTCCCTAAAAACATTAGGCTTTATATGACATATCCAAAAACCTATACTATTCTTCCATTACCTTCTCCACAATTTATAGCATATAGATATGGAAAGTTATCTGTTGTTGAAGTCTTTCAATCTAATCATTCCCAACATTGAACTAATTTTTATGAGTCAATTTTTATTGAACACTAGGATGCTTCACTTATGGGCTCATTTTGACATTTCCTAATAAAATATGAGGCTTCCACCACCAATATTTTTAATTTGAGGGCCCTCTTCTGTATATTACTGGAAGTTACCTCTTTTTCATTACTATATAGTTCATGGTTGTTAAACTCACCATAGGTGAGAGTTGTTGACATGTATGAGAGGTTCCAAAACCGGTCCTTAAAAACTTAAAAGGGGTACTTTGTGACTATATTCCATATATCCCCCATTAAACTTATCATTTTATATTTTTTTAAATGATGATTACTCTAAACATTTACTCAGGCCTACTCCACGAATATAGATCTAATATGGGACCAATTCACTAATCAATGGAATTGTTCATGTGTCTCTTTCTAGGATTGGAACAGAGTAGGTTGGTATCTCAATCATTCTAGTGGGGTGAGATCAAAATGTGTAAGGACATAGGACCTTTGAGAAATAAGGTGGTGGTGTTGTGATAAAGCACATAAAGTATATTAGATAACAAACATAAATAGTGTTTCCAAATGAAAAAAATTATGTTAACCATTGGTAATTTACATTTATCAACCATGGAAGAAGTTACTCCTATACACCAACCTTAACATTAGGGACATTTTTAATGTTTTCATGTTCTTTGAGACTTTGAGGCACAAATGGTGTCCCTTCATCTAACATAGTCTACTCAGGATCATTCTATGGCTGTCACTTTTAGAGGTTGTGAGCAATGACATGGGTCAAAAAAACATATTGACCCCACATTTTATTCAATTTTATAATAATATTCAACTCTAGGATAAATTTTTTCCCTCATGATTTGTTGCCTCATCCCATGAAATATCATCGTAAGAATAACTATTTGCATCAGGATCCTTGAAAAGCACAAACACTCATGTTGGGTGAAATGAAACTAATGATAGTGCATCAACATTGGACATTGGGTATGACCCTTCTGGGACCCTGATCGCTTCTACCACCCCACAGATGCCATCCAATTTTAGGGGTCCTACTAGAGGGATGGAATTTGTTTCATTATCTTCCAAATATGTATATGTCCTTGGATATATATGATGATATCCTTTATAATTAAATAGGTTGGTCTATGGTATTGAAGATATTCAAAAGAGAAAATTCTTCAAAGTATAACACATACTTTATGACTCTATGTGATATTTCTTAGTCGGTGATCATGCATGTTTCCCCTTTTTGTCGTTTCTGAATAAGGACTATCATAAGAGATCAGAACATAAGGAGATAATGTTTGCATTGGTAGAGGAAATTATGGTGTTACATATAGATCAACAACTATCGCCTCAATGAGTTCCATTTAACCAAGAGATACTTGATCATTGATCTCCCAGTCACCATTTGGAAAAACCTTAGTCATCATTACAATAAGAGGTTACACCAAATATCTCATTAGAGGCCACATTTTTCATCATCCTATAATTTAAAAATGAAAATAGATAAGCAGGGTTCTAATAATAATGAAAAAAATATTGGTAATTTTGAAATACATATTTCCTCTTCACACGAGTCATGATAATCCCCATCATATTCAAACACATCTATTACACTAGTAATTATAATTATTTACACAATGGGCATGTAATGGGATTAGATATAGATTAAATGTATCATCATATTGAAGAAATAGAGGAGTGTTTTGACCTCAATAAGATGTTGATCATATGAAATTCATTTAAAAGGAGTCATGTTCTTAAAACCCTCCTTCACTACCTCTTATAGAAAAAAAAACCCTCTAGGAATCAACGATCAATGTTTTAAGTCTCCATTAATCCCATTTGTAGCACACAGTAGAAAATATATTCACCACTGGAGAAGGTCTTTGGTTGGTAAAAATCACACTCACTGTAACCCCACTCATTATTTCCACATCTTTAATCATCCTTCTCGATGAAGGAGAAGACTCCTAAAATTTCATTTTCTTCTAGGGAATTTCTTGAGATGTGGGTCTATTATATGATAGTGTCTCACTGGGCCACTAACTGGTTAATGTCATTGGAGCCCTAATGATCTCAATATTGGCCATCATTGGTATTTTTATGGTTCTTTGTCGCCAATGTATCTAACTGACCATTTAGATATGACAAAACACAAGCATTGGCATAAGACATTGTGTAAAAAATACCTACATTATCTAGATGGAATGTCATTGGAAATTGATTATCGTCCAGGATAAACACCAACCATAATTCATGAGTCACCATCAAATTCCATTCTAAAAAATATGGGTGGAAGAGAAAGTTATTTATTCTAAATCCATAGAAACTTCCATTGAAAAAACATTGTGAATACCACTCATAGAATATCTTAATGTTAATCCTAGTGGTGTAGGGATTGCTCTGGGGATGAGGAAGCTTGTGTGAAGGGGAAGGAAGGGGTCAGTGGTGTAGGGCTCGCTCTGGGTTGTGTCCCTAGTCAACTAATAGGGAATGGTTTGGAGGTACATGTTCAATCCAGCCTTGGAGATGCTGGGGGTTCGGGCTCTGGCACTCTGCCAGGGGTTGTCCCTTAAACCCAGACCCT
Source organism: Viscum album (assembly GCA_963277665.1). Classification (NCBI taxonomy): domain Eukaryota; kingdom Viridiplantae; phylum Streptophyta; class Magnoliopsida; order Santalales; family Viscaceae; genus Viscum; species Viscum album. Next base: position 982,297,046 of record OY728125.1, read on the forward strand.
AGTCGTCTTGAGAAACAGGTTTGAAAGGTTGGCTGAGGTGGAATGGAGAGTTGAATCGTCTACCCTGGTTGAGGAAGATAAAGACAACAGGAGGAGCATCTATGGCTTCATTTTGTATGGTCAGATCATGGGGCATGCTAACCTAGAGTGTGCTGTTGGTGGAGGGGAAGCAGAACTCGACGAGGTCAGTATGAGTTTTTCTGAAGTAGAACTTGAATCAAGGAGAAACATGAGTAAGAGGAGGAGGATAGGTAGTAAGAATTATTCCTCCTTACCTCCTCCTATAAGGACCCAGTCATCAAAGAATATAACGGTTGAGAAGATGGACAAGGAGATTAGTGTCACCTAAAATCACCTGGATATCATGAACCCTCCTCGGATTAGGTTTTAAGTTCGGATGATGTGGTGACAGAGCATGTTCTTTTTCTCAACACCTCGGAAGAGGATGCAGCCAAGATGATGGGTCAGAATGTTGAAGTGGATCTTAATGAAGAGAAGTATACTTGGGTTGACAAACAGGACACGATCCTGGTTGGAGGCTTCAATAAGGGGTTGATAAGACTTGAGGAGTACATGCAGGTCTGGAATAAACTGACTTCTTCCTTTGAAAACATGATAAGGGGGCATCCACCTTCAGAGGTCTCTAATTTATCCTGGAAGCTATTTAGGAACACAGAATCTAGTAGAATTCAACTGGTTTTCAATGACTCTATTTACTCATTTCCTAACTAATGCTTTGTTGAGTATCCGCCCTTGCTGTGTGTGGAAATGTTGGAGGGTCAGATTGGCTCAGATGGGCTAGAGCACGCTGCTTCTTCCTCTGCAGGTCATTTGGGATGTGGCTGATTCAGAGGGATGGCTTGCCCTCGGGAGGGACCATGCTTGCATGGGATCACTGAGTGGTCCTTCTTTGGAGTTAGTGGTTGCTACTTTTGCTTGGAAGAGGTTGTTTCTGGTTTTCTGCTTGGCGTTATTTGGTGTTTGTTGAAACTTATGGTTTCTCACTTTTACCTCAAAAGTGTCTTTCATAATAAAAATAATAATTTTCATCAAATGATGGATATCATAAGGATTAGTCTTCGAGATCCCACCTTCCATTTTCTTTTATTTCATAAGTTTATACCCCATATGTCATGGAAAAAATGATCATACCAGTCCGGTATGCACTTGATCTCCCAATTAATTATTGTGTTGGGCCTAACCCCATTTATTATAGATCAAAATGGCCTATATTAGGAACCTAGAATTGTCTGAGTGTTCAAAAACTTATAATCTCCTATGTAAGCCCCATATATAAACCCACAATCCTTAGAAGGGGATGAATATTCTTAATAGGGACTTTCCCCTATAGATGTGGTGAAGTTGGTAATACATCTTCTCTAATAGGGAAACATACAAGATGATATATCTTCCACCTACCATTGATGTCATCATCATGAAGGTAGAGTCCCTCACTCCATACATTTCTCTCACAGGTAATAATAACCCACTTTACTATATTTCTAAGAAACTAGATAGCTAGACAAGGAAATGGTCCAGGGAGATGACTCAACATCCCCATTACTTAAACTGACCCTCTTAAACTATTATAAATAAGTGAAAACTTACCCTAAGGAATCCTTATGATGGGAAATCATTAGGTTTCTTGGCCATAGGTTCATGTCAAATATCCTAGAAAAATATCTCATCCAACTTCTTGAAAGGGATGTCATCCCCAGGATGTGGGTCCTTACTAAGGTCCTTCTTATCTAATTTGATTAAATCCTTTATAATGGAAGGATTTTGTTTCATATCATCCTAGAAATATAGGTGATGAAGAAACTCATCATACATGTCCCCCATAATAGGCACACAACACATGTTTTTATTGTCCTAAAGACTCATGTTGACCTCAAAATGCATCAGAACGATCATATTCATGTCTGGACTCCACTGACTGAATGGGTTTTCCATAAGACCTTATTTTTAGTATGAAATGGTTTAAAAAACTAATATGGCTTCATAAAAACCTATTTTCTTCAACTCAATTGTAAACACTATAGTATTATATTTCACCCAAAAGGGCCAACCATAGTCCATCCGGAAACATCTTCTTGAATGAATATCCCAGCTGGATAACCACACAAACTTTTATTTTGATATAAAATTTGGTATATTGATTAGTAAAAATGGATTTTAAGATTATAATCATGCCAAAATCCTTCAAAATACATCATCAAAGTATTTAAAACAAAAAAAATCAGATTGTTGTTATTCAAATGTAAAATGAACCACATATGAGATGCTCACTCTAAACGTGTTGTGGGAATCAAGGATCCAAGGGGGAGCCATGATCCTTTCCTAAGGTAGTTAGAGAATTGAATTTCTCTAAAATAAAAAATAAAATTGGTGAAACTAATCAGTCAATTGATAATCTAAGTAATTGGTTTATATTAAGCATGTAAGATGATCATTTGTGGACTAAATGACTATCCACTATTCAGCTTCTACACTATTAGCCATAACATTTTTTAGGGCCACTACTTCCTCATTTTTCTTTATTAAATATATTTGTATCATAAGATAGGGATAATTCATATTATGTATTAAAATGTAATAGTTCTTATAAAAATAGGTAATGAATAAGAAAGGGGTAAATGACTAACTATAAAGTTCAGGTGAAGCAGATGAATTATTCAAAGTCAAATGATCTTATAGACAAAGTGGGGTCGCGTGACCATATAAAACTTGGATCATTATAGGATCATATGAAAAAATGAGGATACACGATAACATAAAAAAGATGAGGATACACGACCCCCATGGTTCGAGTGAATTACTATTGACTGAATAAGTTGTTGGTTTTTCTAATCACTTCACATAATAGGGATAACATGATGGAGTCACGTGATAGTTTCACATGATTAATCCATGTGAAATGTTTTAAAAGAGATGTTCAAATGATTGAAATGGATAAAAGAGATCTCATAAATTTAATTCACAAGTGAAGTAGGAATCCCTTTATTCTCTAATTTATCAGGGAACTTCATAGAATAAAATGGGTAACCTAGAAGACAGAAAGATAGAATAACAAGGGAATCAGGTGGGAATTCTCTTCCACATAACTGAATAATCCATTAAAATTAAATACTTCATTTTAGGGGGAGTTTTTTTTATTCCCACCATATGGACATTATCAAGATGAAGTAGGGAAAAATAAAAAAAGAACATATGGAATTTTGATAGAAATTAATTTAGAAGAAACTATACATTAAAAATGGATCACATGACCACTTTAAGGTAATGATCTTAGGTTACATGATCATTTAATCCTCAAAGGGAAAAATAATGTTATAATACCAAAAAATTCGCGTGACACCTTGAAGATGGGAAAAAGAGGTTCTCGATAATGGGCCATTCATATGGTTAATTTTCTACATGTGCTGCCTCATTTGACATGTGATCATTTAAGACCTAGTAATTCAGGAAACTGAGGCTATAGATAATCAGATATTCATGTAGTTAGTATTCTTCACATAACACCACATACATGTGTCAGTGCTTAAACATGAAAGGGTCACATAATATAAGTCATCCACGATGAGGACTTATCACCGCCATTATTCTAAATGTGATGTCCTTCATGGTCATATGGTCACCCAACATCAACGTGTCTTATGATCGACTCTAAGGAGAGGTTATTTATTATAGAACCCCATTTTTTAAATTTATATTTTTTATTTGACACACATGAGATACATCATCAATGTCATGCATATTTTTTATGAGCATCACTTAATCCTATGTTGATTAATAAACATGATCCTTTACCTTAGTCTCAATACATGGGATTCCTACCATGAATATAAAAAGATATATAGGGGGTATATTCCTTTAAAACCTCCAGTGACAGTCAAAAAAGAATAGTAGTTGATACTAATGACATAGTTATTTAGTGGAGAGGAATTGATATGATCAAAAGAGGATATTGTGACTTCAAATCCCCCTACTTCAAAAATTTCGTGAGTAAATAAGAAGAAGTTTAAAAAAAATGTGATAATTTTTTCAAGATACATGAACATTTCATGCAAGGATTTTTACATGAATACTTACATGATATCCAAGTGAATGATTATCACTTGGACATACAATATCGTGATGAATTATTGTTCATGTGAGCACATGATGATCTATCAATCATATGGTCTCATCACATGATCACCAAACCAAATACAAGTTACATGGTAATGTGACCCCCTAGTGGTTAGGTGATCATCTGTCCTCCACCCCCTTTACAAGATAACATAACCCTATGGCCTGCATGAAATCACCTAGCTCCCAAGAGTTCCACTTGAAACTCTTTATCTATATTTTCTATATATCCATCATGGTAATCCACCATATTGAAAGTACCTAATATTATAATATTTCATAACCACGTGTGGAAATAATACATAGGATTTCAATTATCATTACTTAGCCACCAGTGGTCCAAGAATATATGAATAACAAGGACTTAGAATCCTGTTATAGATAGGATATAAAGGATTCCTTTTCATGTCTCAAGCTCCATATCGAATATATTTCCATCAATTGTTTCACATAGACATATTACCCATGAGTACCATAATATCACCATACATCCTTAACATTACAACATTACATAAGAAATGTCATGTCTTCCATCCTAGAGATATATTTTCTATGAGACTCATAATTATATTACTATAATTATCTTAGGAAAACCTCAATGTTTTATCCCCATAAAAATAAAATCTTGAACCCTTGTATAATGTGTTTTATCTCTTGTTATCTCTTGTTTCTTACGCTGAGCACAACTAACATGATCATAGATATTTATAATGATCAAGTTATTAGCATAAGAAAAACACCCCCATCATGGGAATCCTTCATTAGTGTAAGTACCGAATAAATTTTTCTTTCCCCTGAAGGTCCATACTCCCAGTGAAATGTCTCATGGAATCCACATAATGTATAATACCCACGTAAACCTCTATTATTTCCCCTTTTATTACATATATACCATCAAAATTGGAACTATATGGACTATAATTATAGTATTCATAGGATACACAAGACCCCCCACCAAGGCTCGATCACCCATATACAATAATCAAATGAATCATACATTCTAGTCACTTAACATTACAATTCATGAAAATGTCCATGTTGTTTGATGTTAAACTAAATGGTATGGTCTTGTCATATGACCTTAAATTGTGACACACAATCTACATTGGCTTTGAATTTTATCATTATGGGATACATAGGATGCATCTTTGATGTTGAAACCCAACATCATTAATATTCATGTTCATCCTCATGAGTATATATTTCTTATGGGATTATATATAGACTATCCTTTATTAGGCATCATTTCTAATAGAACCATACCCTCACCTTGAGGTATATATTTATTAGGTCCCATCAAACCATTCTCATTGGGGCTTACCTCGGATGGGGATCGTCTTCAAGGGGATATATTCCTTGTGATAATAATCCATTGATATAGGGACACATTCCTTATTATTTTAAACATAAAAGGGATCTCATGTGTATGTCCCACACCAACCATTGATAATAACTTTAATCCTAATTTTCCTTACTGTATGATGTTAGAAAACATGCATTAGTCCATGTCACGTGACCATAAAATGTACAACGTGTCCCTTAATTTGCATCAAACTATGTGGGTTATTATTTCATTCATAATGATATGTATGAAGTCCCTTTATTGGATTATCTTGATCTATAAACACCTTCCTCCATCCTAGACAACATTAAACCCTATAGAGCCTAGCTCTATAGATTGAAAACATAACAATCCCCAAACTAGCATCACTATGTAATAATGGGTAATAATATGGATAACTTATGATACATACTAAAGGTTCCATTAATGGGGAACCTCTCATACATACATATTTTCACATCAACGGGATACCTCTAATATGTATAGATGCTCACATCAATAGTCGACAACTGATTTTAAATGTTAGGGTAACTAGTCTCATATTGGGATCTAGTATAGATTTAAAAACATTGATTGAATCTATAATATAGTCTTGGAGTAGGAAATAATTCCCCCAAATAGGATTCGATGAGCCCGACCACCCATCCTTTTCACTAAAGTGGGTTCATAAATGTCATTTGTAAGGAAACCCAGTGACTTCTTGCCTTTAGAAAGCATGCCAGTAGCTCATTACGAATGTGGGAACCATTGGGTGTTTCTATTCCACAAATAAATATCTTTGGAAACCATCAACCATATTCATAGAAAGTATTCATCCTTTATACTATTATATTTCATACATCATTTAGAAAAATCATCTAAAATAATTAAGGCATAACCATAAACGTAGTGAAATGAGGCTTTCTTTCTCCACCAAATTAACTTCACATATCTTTAAAACTTCTCCAATCATTATGTAGAAATAAAAACAGAAATATTTTAATCAATTTCACATATTCTTGATAAATAATACCACTTTTAAAACATATCCTATCATTTGTATATTCTGATCAGCTTATGATCCAAGAAGAAATGAAACCATGTTAGGGTAGAGATCACATCATGATATTATCATCATATATTTTGAATAAAATAGGTTTATATTGATCATGAATAATAGAAATGGATATATAATATCTTATTCAAATCTATCCTTTAAAACTTTACTAATCACTACACTATGTTCATAATTTCCTTTTTATTGTTTTCAATATCCCAAGGCCCCATAACCATGACCCCCTAAATATTAAAACCTTAAATATATATCCTTTATATAAAATATTATCTTTTTATTAAAATCATAGAGGAATAAATTCCATAGCTTCAATGAAAATATCCAACACATTATGGTTCTTTTAATAACCTAAATATTTCTTCATTAATCATTGTTTCTTTTTTCAATCTCCACTCAACCATACCTATTATTCTCATCATGAAATTCTTTCTTTCATACTATATAAACTTTATTTGAGTGGGGTTTTTATAGAATAGAAATAATACCATGGTATTCAATGTGTCATGGTTCTCGAAGCTCATTGATTATTTTATTATTATTTAAATTTCCTTCCATAATTATCATTTCTTATAGGATCACTCAAATGCACCTAAAATATATTAAAAAAATAAAATCATTACTATTTTGAATATTAGAGTTCCATTTCCCATAAAAATTCAACGTTAATAATATTTAATAAATAAATCTATCTATAAAAAAATAAAAAACAATACATTTAATATTTTTTAATGTTTAAGGATACATATATTATTGTAAGTAAATATAACAGACAAATACTAAATAAAATGAACATATTTAAGTGGGATATGTATTACAAAATATCAATTCTATAGAAATTTTTATACAATTAGCATAAAAAATGCATCACACGTGGTTGGTTAAGGATATATTAATTAATGAAATTGATTGATTGTTTTTATAGTTATACTATTGTATAAAAATGTTTAGTATAATGTAAATAAAAAATGATCATATAATTTTTGTTTAATTATGTGTACTAGATTAAAAATAAAATATTAAAATTTATATAATAAAATTGATTGAAAAAATATGATGTCATTTTTATAGGTGTGAGCTAAAATTAATTAGTCATGTTTTTACTAATATTTAGTACATGATATTTTTATCATTATAATAGACAATAACACTAACTTTAATTTGTATTTATAAGTGACATTTATATTATTTATATCATATTTATTTCTAGGGAATAACTATAATATATGTTTTAAAATAATATTCTCCAGTAAAAAAATTAATTTCATCTTTAAGATTGGTAATCCTGGTACAAAGAAGAGTATGCCTGTAACTAGTAACACATTTAAATAAATTATAATTTTTCTATATTTCGGAAAAAATTGATATAATTTACAAACATTTTAAACAAAAAGTATAATGTTATTTTTTTCATATTTTTTAAAGAATTAGGAAATTTATTTGATGGTTTATAGTCAGATTTTTTTATTTTAAAATAAAATATAAAAGGAATTATTTTTTGAAATATGATAGATGTATCAACACTGGGTTTGAGGTGTGTTTTGAATTATTAATTTTTCATGTTTTTAGATTATATTTGATTGATTTTAAATTAATTTTTTATGGTTTTGAAGGAAGTGGAGAAGTTTGGGGAGGTAGATGTAACATCCAAAATATTTTTAGTAATTAATTAAACTGTTATAATTTTAAATAAATAATGTTATGATATATTTTTATGTGATTTCATTTAATTAAAATGAAAATTTTACTCTTTGAATTATAATATTTTCAAAAAATATTACTTTTTGAAAACATGATGACATATTAATTACACTTTAATGATATATAGTATCCTCGCATGATATTATTTGAAAAATAAAGATAATACATACTAATATTAGATGTGACATATTTTATTTAAGAGAACCATAATGTTTTCCATATAGTATATATTTATGAATTGGTTTTATAACTACAAATTGTGCATGTAATATTATTCAAATTAAAATGATGTATTTGAGAAATCTTTGTTTTTAAATACTTAAGAAAATAAAGTGTTTTAAATAAAAAAACAATGAACCTATTTAAGACCAATTTTTTTGTAAGTTATTATATATATATATATTACAATATATGATTCATAATGTTAATGATAATACACATATTACTCTAAAAATAATAGAAATTGTAAATAATTTTTGAAATTTAAAATAATTAATAATGTTATGTTAACATATAAAATCATATATATGTTTTAAATATAAAAACTATAAAATTATGTTTTGAAATTATTTTAATTATGGCTTAAATAAACAATTATGATAAAAAAATTTCAATTGAAAAAAAGATGAATATAGATCTTATATATATATATATGACGAAATGATATATATATATATATTAAGATAATTATTCTATTTAAATAAAAAAATGAAATGCAAAAGGTGAAAATCGGGAATGAGGGTTCCTGAAGAGAAGGGAATAATTTTGGGCGAAGTTGAAGCTCTTATGATAACCTAAGTCATGAGGAAAGTGTGATCAAGAGTTGAGGCCAATGAAGGTATGATCTTGGTTGCCAGAAAAAAAAATTTGAGCGTTGCTTTGTATTTGCATTAGAAATTGAATGCGAAGGAGGTGACTTGAGCGTTTTTAGAGGGTTCGTCTGTTGGATCTCAAACTGAGTTTGAAGAAGGGCTGTAGGAAAGTTGATTCATGGTTAGGGTTTTACCATTCATTTATCTTTTTTTTGTGGTCCATATCTTAGGGATAAAACTGGGATCATGAAATTAGGTGTTCTTTAATCCGGATATGTTTTATAGATTCATTTTCAGGGTATTAATTTCCATCCTTATCAATATTAATCCACCTTCTTCTTCTATCAATGCCGGTTCGTTTCCAATTTCTTGAACTGGATGTCTGTATTTGTTCAGGATATGGAATATCTTCAATCATTACTATTTGAAATTTTTATTTTTTGTTGTGGGTATGGTTTTGTCAATAATTTTTTTGGATTGATTAATATGTGGCTGTGAATCGAGCGTAATAGAGAAGCTTGTGTTTCAACATTCAATATCTGCTTTCGCATCTGTATTTTGTCACACTTTTGGAATTTTATAATGTATGAATAGATTTTCTAGAATTTGTTGGAATAAATTATTTCATTTTGACAAATCTTTAGTCAGAATCTCATCTAAAACCATATCTCATATTTTTCTTTTTCATTCATTTGATTTAATCTATCTCCTGTTTTTCATTTGATATAGAAATACGGTGTATTTTATTTTCAAAACCGTCAATTTATAAAATCTTAATAGATTCTTTGGTGTGAAAAATCCTTATCAAACTATGTTTATAAAATAATACTCATTAGCAACTGCATTTATTTTGTAAGTCAAAGAAATACTATATAAAGCCTTTTCTTCAACCATATTTTCTACATTTTTTTTGAGACGTTGCACTGCTTTGTGTTTTGGCACTGTGAGTATAAGAGGCAGAGAGTGATAGAGATAGTGTTTGTGTGTGTGACACGAGAAATGAGCCATTTTAATAATTATAATTCTATGCAAATAATTTTTTTTAAGGGATTATGTATTTTCAAAATTACTTTCTATGCATTACCATATTATTGTTTGTGTAAGTGTGAAACATTTATTTCCAATATTTATTTATTTTGAAATTTTTTTTCTATAAGAGATAGTTTTAGTTTGTTTTCAAATACCTCCCTTCTTTATTTTTTTAATTGCAATTGATTTATTCAAATAAATCATTCATGTTTATGTTTATCAAAATTATTTTCAAATTTGGTTTAGTATAATGGGTTAAGGGACTATTTGTTTATCATGATATTAATTTTATGGGTTTGTGTGTAAGGGGGATTTTTCTACACTTTTAAATCCTCATAGAAATAAATTATTATTATTATTATTATTTTATTTTAGGGAATATTTGCTTATGTTAAATAATATGGTTTATATTTTGTGGTTTTGGGTATTGAAAAATTATTGCTACAAAAGTTTCTTAAATGGTTCTGTTAAACTAAAATCAATATGTTTGCAGTTTTGGACATATTTTGATAAGCTTTAGAAAACCGTTTTAAAATATTTAGACCAATTTAATTATTTTAAATTTATGATTCTATTTGTATAATTAAAATTTAATTTAGAAGGGACATTGCATATAAAATCAAGTGAATAGTATATATATATATATAATCCTTCATGATTTGAAAACATATAATTGCTTTAAATAAATTAATAGTCATGTAATAATTCAAATATGAATTAATAAATTAAGAATATCATTATTTTATTAAGTCACATAAATGTCATATAAAAATCAAGGTTATGGCCATATATCGATGATCGTTTATGAAACTTCATACATGCAAATGCATATATAGGTATACACACATATTCATGAAAATTGGATTATCTTTACAATGATATGAATTTTTAATAGAATTGGATGAAATGTTTATAGACAAGTTATAATTTTAAGTTGTCTTGTACATGTTTATATTATAATTTTACTCATGAATGAAATGTTGATATTTTTTAAAAAAATACATATCATTTATAATCTTCGGTGCATGCTCATCATTATTTTATGATTTTGAAATAAAAGAATGGTTTATGTCATTTAATCATGAAAACAAATCATTGATATTTCTTTTTATTATTTAATAATGGAAGATCGGGTATGTTGGTGATTATGTACATGCCAAGTGACGTGAGTTTTTGGGAATCAATACTCCCTAGTGTTTTTTTTCAAAAAAAATTAACATATATATATATATATATACTGATATGTAGATGTAAATGTAAATTACTATTTAAATTCATTGACATGTTTAAAGGTAAAAACTCTAGTGAGAAATACAAGTATATATATATATGTAAAGCAAACTTCAAACATTTTTGAAAAAAATATCGGTGCTTGTTCATTGTAAAAATGGAAGGTCATTGGGGAGTGAACCCATACTTCGCTAAGTGGGTATCCCCAAGACAGCCTTCAACTAATTAAGTTTCCTCAAAATGATTTTTGTTTTAATGAAGTTTGCTTAATATTTTCCAATGAAAATCACTGGATTAATTTAAAAGTGTATTCAAGGTGTAATTATTTTTCAAATAATTTTTTTACAAAAATATTTCTAATTGAATATTTCAAATGTATTATCTATTTGATATTTTTAAAATGGATTTTTCAAATGTTTTAAAAAATACCTTACTGAGAAATTGAACGCTCAACCTTTTATTTTAAAATTATTTTTTATAGTTAACATTGAAGATTATCGTAGATGTCATCTATTTTGGAGTTAGTGCGCAACAGAAGCGTAGTAGACAATTGTTTTATTTTTTCTCACCTCTGATAAATGTAAGGATTTGTCTAATCCTCCAGAACCTAGACCGGTAAAAGGCCCTCTTTTGTGTCAAATTTTGTTTAATTATTCAGTTTGTTTTATAAAAAACAATTACACAACATTTTGAAGCCCTGAGTCCGGAAGAGCAGGATCGGGGCGTTATAATTGGTATTAGAGGAACGGTCTAGACAACTTTGGATATTAGATGTTGTATTTTGAGGAAAATAAATCTACACATTAGAATTTTTTTTAGCTAATTAAGTACACATAGAAATTCCTTCATTCTGAAGATGGAAATTCTGAATTTCCGTAAGTCCGACCAAAAAATTGTGAGGGCGCAATTCATTTTAGGGGGGGAGAATGTAACATCCCAAGTATTTTTAGTAATTAAATAAAGTATTATAAATATAAATAAATAATGTTATGATATATTTTTATGTGATTTCATTTAATTAAAATGAAAATTTTATTCTTTGAATTATAATATTTTCTAAAAATATTACTTTTTAAAAACATGACGGCAAATTAATTACACATTAATTAAATATAGTATCCTGTCATGATATTATTTGATAAATAAAGATAATAAAAACTAATATTAGATGTAAAATATTTTATTTAAGAGAACCATAATGTTTTCAGTATAGAATATATTTATAAATTGGTTTTATAACTATAAATTGTGATTGGAATATTATTCAAATTAAAATGATGTATTTAAGAAATCATTGTTTTTAAATACTTAAGTAAATAAAATGTTTTATATAAAAAACAGTGAACTTATTTAAGACCATTTTTTGGAAGTTATTATATATATATATATATACTTATTACAATTTATGATTCATAATGTTAATGTTAATACACATATTACATTAAAAACAATATAAATAGAAAATAATTTCTGAAATTTAAAATAATTAATAATGTTATGTTAACATATAAAATAATATATATGATTTAAATATAAAATCTACAAAATTATGTTTTGAAATTATTTTAATTATGGCTTAAATAAAAAAATATGATAAAAAATTGAAATTGAAAAAAAAAGAATATAGATCTTATATATATAAATATGACAAAATGATATATATATTAAGATAATTGTTCTATTTAAATAAAAAAATGAAATGTAAAAGGTTAAAATCAGGATTGAGGGTTCGTGAAGAGAAGGGAATAGTTTTGGACAATGTTGAAGCTCTTATGATACCCGAAGTCGTGAGGTAAGCGCGATCGGGAGTTCAGGCTGATGGAGCTATGATCTTGGTGGCGAGAAAAAAAATGTCGAGCACTGGTTTGTATTTGCATCAGAAATCGAATCTGATGGAGTTGAGTTGAGTGTTTTTAGAGGGTTTGTCTCCTGGATCTCGATCTGAGTTTGAAGAAGGGCTGTAGGCAACTCGATTCATGGTTAGGGTTTGATTATTCATTTATCTTGTTTTTGTGGTCCATATCTTAGGGATTAACCTGGAATCTTGAAATTATGTGTTATTTAATACGAATCTGTTTTATAGATTCATTTTCAGGGTATTAATTTCCATCCTTATCAATATTAATCTACCTGCTTCTTCTGCCAGTGTCGGTTTATTTCCAATTTCTTGAACTAGAAGTCTGTATATGTTTAGGATATGGAATATGTTCAATAATTACTATTTGAAATTTTTATTTTTTGTTGTGGGTATGGTTTTGTCAACAATTTTATTTTGGATTGTTAAATATGTGGGTGTGAATCGAGAGTAACAGAGAAGCTTGTGTTATGGCAATCAATATCTTCTATCGCATATGTATTTTGTCACACTTTTTGAATTTTATAATGCATGAATAGATTTTCTAGTATTTTTTTGAATAAATTACTGCATTTTGACAAATCTTCGGTCAGAATCTCATCTGAAACCTTAACTCATATTTGTCTTTTTCATTCATTTGATTTAATATATCTTCTGTTTTGCATTTTATATAGACATACACTGTATTTTATTTTAAAAAACTTCAATTTATAAAATTGTTATAGATGAGTTGGTGTGAAAAATACTTATCAAACTGTGATTATAAAATAATACTCATCAGCAACAGCATTTCTTTTTTAATGTAAAGAACTGATATATAAAGCCCTTTCATCATCCATATTTTCTGCATTATTTTGGGACGTTGCACTGCTCTGTGTTTTGGTAATGTGAGTATAAGAGGTAGAGAGTGATAGAGATGGTGTTTGTGTGTGTGACACGAGAAATGAGCCATATTGATAATTAGAATTCTATGCAAATAATTTTTCTTAAGGGATTATGTATTTTTAAAATTACTTTCTATGCATTCCCGTATTATTGTTTGTGTAAGTGTGAAACATTTATTTCCAATATTTATTTATTTAGAAATTTTATTTTTGTAAGAGATAGTTTAATTTTTTTTCAAATACCTCTCTTCTTTATTTTTTTAATTGAAATTGATTTATTCAAATAAATCATTCATGTTTATGTTTATCAAAGTTATGTTCAAATTTGGTTTAGTATAATGGGTTAAGGGACCATTTGTTGATCATGATTTTAATTTTATGGGTTTGTGTGTAAGGGGGATTTTTCTACACTTTTAAATCCTCATAGAAATAGATTATTATTCTTCTTTTTATTTTATTTCAAGGAAGATTTGGTTATGTTAAATAATATGGTTTATATGTTGTGGTTTTGGTTATTGGAAAATTATTTCTACAAAAGTTTCTTAAATGGTTCTCTTAAAAAAAACAACATTTTTGTAGTTTTGGACATATTTTGATAAGCTTTAAAAAACCATTCTAAAATATTTAGAACAATTAAATTATTTTAAATGTATGATTCAATTTTTATAATTAAAATTTATTTTAGAAGGGACATCGCATATAAAATCAAGTGAATAATATATATATATATACCTTCATGATGTGAAAATATATAATTTTTTTAAATAAATTAATAGTCAAGTAATAATTCACATATGAATTAACAAATTAATAATATCATTATTTTATTGAGTCACATACAAGTCATATAAAAAATCAAGGTTATGGCCATATATCACTGATCGTTTATGAAACCTCATACATGAAAATTCATATATAGGTATATACACAGATTAAGGAACATTGGATTAACATTACAAAGATATGAATTTTTAATGGAATTGGATGAAATTTTTATAGACATGTTATAATTTTAAGTTGTCTTGTACATGTTTATATTATAATTTTACTCATGAATGAAATGTTGATTTTAAAAAAAATATATATATCAATTATAATCTTTGGTGAATTCTCATCATTATTTTATTATTTTGAATTAAAATAATGGTTTAAGTCATATAATCATGAAAACAAATCATTGATATTTCATTTTATTATTTCATAATGGATGATCGGGTATGTTGGTGATTATGTACATGCCATGTGAAGTGAGTTTTTGGGAATCAGTACTCACTAGTTTTTTTTCAATAAAAATTAACATTTATATATATATATATATAAATGTTATTATTTCATTCATAATGATATGTATGAAGTCCCTTTATGGGATTATCTTGATCTATAAACACCTACCTCCATCCTAGACAACATTAAACCCTATAGAGCCTAGCTGTATAGATTGAAAACATAACAATCCCCAAACTAGCATCACTATGTAATAATGGGTAATGATATGGATAACCTATGATACATATTAAAGGTTCCATTAATGGGGAACCTCTAATACATACATATTTTCACATCAATGGGATACCTCTAATATGTATAGATGCTCACATCAATAGTTGACAACTGATTTTAAATGTTAGGGTAACTAGTCTCATATTGGGATCTAGTATATATTTAAAAACATTGATTGAATATATAATAGAGTCTTGGAGTTGGAAATAATTCCCCCAAATAGGATTCGATGAGCCTGACCTCCCATCCTTTTGACTAAAGTGGGTTCCTATGTGTCATTTGTAAGGAAACCCAATGCCTGCTTGCCTTTAGAAAGCAGGCCAGTAGCTAATTATGAGTGTGGGAACCATTGGGTGTTTCTACTCCAAAAATAAATATCTTTGGAATCCATCAACCCTATTCATAGAAAATATTTATCCTTTATTCTATTATATTTCATACATCATTTAGAAAAATCATCTAAAATAATTAAGGTGTAACCATAAACATAGTGAAATGAGTCTTTCTTTCTCCACCAAGTTAACTTCACATATCTTTAAAACTTCTCCAATAATTATGTAGAAATAAAAAAAAAGAAATATTTTAATCAATTTCACATATTCCTAATAAATAATACCACTTTTAAAACATATCCTATCATTTTTATATTCTGATAAGCCTATGATCCAAGAAGAAATGAAACCATGTTAGGGTAGAGACCACATCATGATATTATCATCATATTTTTTTTGAATAAAATAGGTTTATATTGATCATGAATAATAGAAATGGATAGATAATATCTTATTCAAATCTATCCCTTAAAACATTACTAATCACTACACTATGTTCATAATTTCCTTTTTATTGTTTTCAATATCTCAAGGTCCCATAACCGTGACCCCCTAAATATTAAAACCTTAAATATATATCATTTATATAAAATATTATCTTATTATTAAAACCATAGATGAATAAATTCCATAGCTTCAATGAAAATATCCAACACATTATGGTTCTTTTAATAACCTAAATATTTCTTCATTAATAATTGTTTGTTTTTTCAATCTCCACTCAACCATACCTATTACTCTCATCATGAAATTGTTTCTTTCATACTATATAAACTTTATTTGAGTGAGGTTTGTATAGAATAGGAATAATACCATGGTATTCATTGTGTCATGGTTCTGGAAGCTCATTGTTTATTTTATTATGATTTAAATTTCCTTCCATAATTATCATTTCTTATAGGATCACTCAAATGCACCTAAAATATATTAAAAACAATAAAATCATTACTATTTTGAATATTAGAGTTCCATTTCCCATAAAAATTCAACGCTAATAATATTTAATAAATAAATCTATCTATAAAAAAAATAAAAAACGATACATTTGATATTTTTTATTGTTTAAGGATACATATATTATTGTAAGTAAATATAAGAGACAAATACAAAATAAAATGAACATATTTAAGTGGGATTTGTATTATAAAATATCAATTCTATAGGAATTTTTTATACAATTAGCATAATAAATGAATCATACATGGTTGGTAAGGGATATATTAATTAATGAAATTGATTGATTGTTTTTATATTTATACTATTTTATAAAAATGTTTAGAATAATGTAAATAAAAAATGAGCATATAATTTTTGTTTAATTATGAGTACTAGATTAAAAATAAAATATTAAAATGTATATAATAAAATTTATTGAAAAAATATGAATTCATTTTTATAGGTTTGAGATAAAATTAATTAGTCATGTTTTTACTAATATTTAGTACATGATATTTTTATCATTATAATAGACAATAACACTAACATTAATTTGTATTTATAAGTGACATTTATATTATTTATATCATATTTGTTTCTAGGGAATCACTATAATATATGTTTTAAAAAAATATTCTCGAATAAAAAAAATTAATTTCATCTTCAAGATTGGTAATCCTGGTACATAGAAGAGTATGCCTTTAACTAGTAACATGTTTAAATAAATACTATTTTTTCTATATTTCTAAAAAAAATCGATATAATTTAGAAACTTTTTAAATAAAAGGTATAATTTTATTTTTTTCATATTTTTCAAAGAATTAGGAAATTTATTTGATGGTTTATAGTCATAATTGTTTATTTTAAAATAAAATATAATAGGAATTATTTTTTGAAATATGATAGATGTATCAACACTGGGTTTGAGGTGTGTTTTGAATTATTAATTTTTCATGTTTTTAGATTAGATTTGATTGATTTTAAATTAATTTTTTATGGTTTTGAAGGA
Organism: Viscum album; assembly: GCA_963277665.1. Taxonomy (NCBI): domain Eukaryota; kingdom Viridiplantae; phylum Streptophyta; class Magnoliopsida; order Santalales; family Viscaceae; genus Viscum; species Viscum album. The sequence continues at coordinate 982,314,858 of OY728125.1, forward strand.
AGTGGAGAAGTTTGGGGAGCTAGATGTACCATCCCAAATATTTTTAGTAATTAATTAAAGTGTTATAATTTTAAATAAATAATGTTATGTTATATTTTTATGTGATTTCATTTAATTAAAATGAAAATTTGTCTCTTTTAATTATAATAATTTCAAAAAATATTACTTTTTAAAAACATGACGACATATTAATTACACTTTAATGAAATATAGTATCCTGGCATGACATTATTTTAAAAATAAAGATAATTCGTACTAATATTAGATGTAATATATTTTATTTAAGAGAACCATAATGTTTTCAATATAGTATATATTTATGAATTTGTTTTATAACTTCAAATTGTGCATGGAATTTTATTCAAATTAAAATGATGTATTTGAGAAATCATTGTTTTTAAATTCTTAAGAAAATAAAATGTTTAAAATAAAAAAACAATGAACTTATTTAAGACCAATTTTTTTGGACGTTATTATATATATATATATATATTACAATATATGATTCATAATGTTAATGATAATACACATATTACTTTAAAAATAATATAAATAGTAAATAATTTTTTAAATTTAAAATAATTAATAATGTTATGTTAACATATAAAATCATACATATGTTTTAAATATAAAAACTATAAAATTATGTTTTGAAATTATTTTAATTATGGCTTTAATAAAAAATTACGATAAAAAATTGAAATTGAAAAAAAATGAATATAGATCTTATATATATATATGACCAAATGATGTATATATATATATATTAAGATAATTATTCTATTTAAATAAAAAAAATGAAATGCAAAAGGTGAAAATCAGGATTGAGGGTTCCTGAAGAGAAGGGAATAGTTTTGGGCGAAGTTGAAGATCTTATGATAACCTAAGTTGTGAGGCAAGCGTGATCGAGAGTTGAGGTCGATGGAGGTATGATCTTGGTTGTGAGAAAAAAAATGTCGAGCGCTGGTTCGTATTTGCATTAGAAATTGAATTCGAAGGAGGTGAGTTGAGCGTTTTTAGAGGGTTCATCTGTTGGATCTCGAACTGAGTTTGAATAAGGGTTGTAGGAAACTCGATTCATGGTTAGGGTTTGATCATTCATTTATCTTTTTTTCGTGGTACATATCTTAGGGATAAACCTGGAATCTTGAAATTAGGTGTTCTTTAATCTGAATATGTGTTATAGAATCGTTTTCTGGGTATTAATTTTCATCCTTATCAATATTAATCCACCTGCTTCTTCTATCAATGCCGGTTTGTTTCCAATTTCTTGAACTGGATGTCTGTATTTGTTCAGGATATGGAATATCATCAATAATTACTATTTAAAATTTTTATTTTTTGTTGTTGGTATGGTTTTGTCAATAATTTTATTTTGGATTATTTAATATGTGGTTGTGAATCGAGCGTAATAGAGAAGCTTGTGTTTCGACAATCAATATCTACTTTCACATTTGTATTTTTTCACACTTTTGGAATTTTATAATACATGAATAGATTTTCTAGAATTTGTTTGAATAAATTATTTCATTTTGACAATTCTTTAGTCAGAATTTCATCTAAAACCATATCTCATATTTTTCTATTTCATTCATTTGATTTAATCTATCTTCTGTTTTTCATTTGATATAGACATACACTGTATTTTATTTTCAAAACCGTCAATTTATAAAATATTTATAGATTATTTGGTGTGAAAAATCCTTATCAAACTATGATTATAAAATAATACTCATTAGCATCTGTATTTATTTTGTAAGTCAAATAACTGCTATATAATGCCTTTCCTTCATCCATATTTTCTACTTTTTTTTTGAGACGTTGCACTGCTCTATGTTTTAGCCTTGTGAGTAGAAGAGGCAGAGAGTGATTGAGATAGTATTTGTGTGTGTGACACGAGAAATGATCCATTTGGATAATTGGAATTCTATGCAAAAAATTTTTGTTAAGGGATTATGTATTTTCAAAATTACTTTATATTCATTCCCATATTATTTTTTGTATAAGTGTGAAACATTTATTTCCAATTTTTATTTATTTCAAAAAAAAATTCTGAAAGAGATAGTTTAATTTTGTTTTCAAATACCTCCCTTCTTTATTTTTATTAATTTAAATTGATTTATTCAAATAAATCATTCATGTTTATACTTATCAAAATTATTTTCAAATTTGGATTAGTATAATGGGTTGAGGGACTATTTGTTTATCATGATTTTAATTTTATGGGTTTGTTTGTAAGGGGTATTTTTCTACACTTTTAAATCCTCATAGAAATAAATTATTATTCTTCTTTTTATTTTATTTCAAGGAATATTTTCTTATGTTAAATAATATGGTTTATATTTTGTGGTTTTGGGTATTGGAAAATTATTGCGAAAAAAGTTTCTTAAATGGTTCTGTTAAACTAAAATCAATATGTTTTCAGTTTTTGACATATTTTGATAAGCTTTAGAAAACCGTTCTAAAATATTTAGACCAATTTAATTATTTTAAATTTATGATTCTATTTGTATAATTAAAATTTATTTTAGAAGGGTCATCGCATATAAAATCAAGTGAATAATATATATATATACCTTCATGATTTGAAAATATATAATTGCTTTATATAAATTAATGGTCATGTAATAATTCAAATATGAATTAATAAATTAATAATATCATTATTTTATTAAGTCACATAAAAGTCATATAAAAATCAAGGTTATGGCCATATATCGATGATCGTTTATGAAACTTCATACATGAAAATGCATATATAGGTATACACACATATTCATGAAAATTGGATTATCTTTACAAAGAGATGAATTTTTAATGGTATTGGATGAAATGTTTATAGACATGTTATAATTTTAAGTTGTCTTGTACATGTTTATATTATCATTTTACTCATTAATGAAATGTTGATATTTTTTTAAAAAATACATATCATTTATAATCATCAGTGCATGCTCATAATTATTTTATGATTTTGAAATAAAAGAATGGTTTAATTCATTTAATCATGCAAAAAAATCATTGATATTTCTTTTTATTATTTAAAAATGGACGATCGGGTATGTTGGTGATTATGTACATGCCAAGTGACGTTTGTTGTTGGGAATCAATACTCACTAGTGTTTTTTTCAAAAAAACTAATCATTTATATATATATATACTGATATATAGATTTAAGTGGAAATTATTATTTAAATCCACTGACATGTTTAAAGGAAAAAACTCTAGTGAGAAATACTAGTATGTATATAAATATATGTAAAGCAAACTTCAAAAGTTTTCGAAAAAAAATATCGGTGCTTGTTCATTGTAAAAATGGAAGGTCATTGAGGGGTGAACCCATATTTCGCTAAGTGGGTATCCCCAAGATAGCCTTCAACGAATTAAGTTGCCTCAAAATGATGTTTTGTTTTAATGAAGTTTGCTTAATATTTTCTAAAGAAAATCACTGGATTAATTTAAAAGTGTTTTCAAGGTGTAATTATTTTTCAAATAATTGTTTTACAAAAATATTTCTAATTGAATATTTCAAATGTATCATCAATGTGATATTTTTAAAATGGATTTATCAAAGGTTTAAAAAAAATACCTTACTGATAAATTGAACGCTCACCCTTTTATTTTAAAATGATTTTTCATAGGTAACATTGGAGATTATCGTAGATGTCATGTCTTTTGGAGTTAGTACGCAATAGAAGCGTAGTAGACAATTGTTTTTTTTGGTCACCTATGATAAATGTAAGGTTTTGTCTAATCCTCCAGAACCTAGACCGGTAAAAGGTCCTCTTTTGTGTCAAATTTTGTGTAATTATTCAGTTTGTTTTATAAAAACAATTACACAGCATTTTGAAGCCCTGAGTCCAAAAGAGCGGGCTCGGGGTATTATGATTTGTATCAGAGGAACGGTCTAGAAAACATTGGAGATTAGATGTAGTCTTTTGAGGAAAATAAATCTATACATTAGAATTTTGGTTAGGTAATTAAATCTACATAGAAATTCCTTAATTCTGAAGATGGAAATTCCGAATTTTCGTATGTCCGACCAAAAAATTGTGAGGGCGCAATTCATTTTAGGGGGGGGGGGAGAATGTAACATCCCAGATATTTTTAGTAATTAATTAAAGTATTATAATTTTAAATAAATAATGATATGATATATTTTTATGTGATTTCATTTAATTAAAATGAAAATTTTATTCTTTGAATTATATTATTTTCTAAAAATATTACTATTTAAAAACATGATGGCAAATTAATTACACATTAATTAAATATAGTATCCTGGCATGATATTATTTGATAAATAAAGATAATAAAAACTAATATTATATGTAACATATTTTATTTAAGAGAACCATAATGTTTTCAGTATATCATATATTTATGAATTGGTTTTATAAGTACAAATTGTAATTGGAATATTATTCAAATTAAAATTATATATTTGAGAAATCATTGTTTTTAAATAATTAAGTAAATAAAATGTTTTAAATAAAAAACAAAGAACTTTTTTAAGACCAATTTTTTTGGAAGTTATTATATATACATACATATTACAATTTATGATTCATAATGTTAATGTTAATACACATATTAATTTAAAAACAATAGAAATAGAAAATAATTTTTGAAATTTAAAATAATTAATAATGTTATGTTAACATATAAAATCATATATATATATTTTAAATATAAAATCTACAAAATTATGTTTTGAAATTATTTTAATTATGGATTAAATAAACAATTATGATAAAAAAAATTAAATTGAAAAAAATGAATATAGATATTATATATATATATATATATCTGACAAAATGATATATATATTAAGATAATTATTCTATTTAAATAAAAAATGAAATGTAAAAGGTTAAAATCGGGATTGAGGTTTCGTGAATAGAAGGGAATAGTTTTGGTCGAAGTTGAAGCTCTTTTGATACTCGAAGTCGTGAGGCAAGCATGATCGGGAGTTCAGGCCGATGGAGCTATGATCTTGGTGGCGAGAAAAAAAAATGTCGGGCACTGGTTCGTATTTGCATCAGAAATAGAATCTGAAGGATGTGAGTTGAGCGTTTTTAGAGGGTTCGTCTGCTGGATCTCGATCTGAGTTTGAAGAAGGGATGTAGGCAACTCGATTCCTGGTTAGGGTTTAATCATTCATTTATCTTGTTTTTGTGTTCCATATCTTTGGGATTAACTTGGAATCTTGAAATTAGGTGTTATTTAACACGAATCTGTTTTATAGATTCGTTTTCAAGGTATTAATTTCCATCCTTATCAATATTAATCCACCTTCTTCTTCTGTCAGTGTCGGTTTATTTCCAATTTCTTGAACTGGATTTCTGTATTTGTTTAGGATATGGAATATCTTCAATAATTATTATTTGAATTTTTAATTTTTTTGTTGAGGGTATGGTTTTTTCAACAATTTTATTTTGGATTGTTAAATATGTGGCTATGAATCGAGAGTGACCGAAAAGCTTGTGTTTTGGAAATCAATATATTCTGTCGCATATGTATTTTTTCAAACTTTTGGAATTTTATAATGCATGAATATATTTTCTAGTATTTTTTTGAATAAATTATTGCATTTTGACAAATCTTCGGTCAGAATCTCATCTGAAACCTTTTCTCATATTTGTCTTTTTCATTCATTTGATTTAATCTATCTTCTGTTCCGCATTTGATATAGACATACACTCTATTTTATTTTCAAAAATGTCAATTCATAAAATAGTTATAGATGCGTTGGTGTGAAAAATCCTTATCAAACTATGATTATAAAATAATACTCATTAGCAACAGCATTTATTTTGTAATGTAAAGAACCGATATATAAAGCCCTTCCATGATCCATATTTTCTGCATTTTTTGAGACGTTGCACTGCTCTATGTTTTGGCACTATGAGTATAAGAGGTAGAGAGTGATAGAGATAGTGTTTGTGTGTGTGACACGAGAAATGAGCCATATTGATAATTGGAATTCTATGCAAATAATTTTTGGAAAGGGATAATGTATTTTTAAAATTACTTTCTATTCATTCCCGTATTATTGTTTGTGTAAGTGTGAAACATTTATTTCCAATATTTATTTATTTAGTAATTTTATTTCTGTAAGAGATAGTTTAATTTTGTTTTCAAATACCTCTCTTCTTTATTTCTTTAATTGTAATTGATTTATTCAAATAAATCATTCATGTTTATGTTTATCAAAGTTATGTTCAAAATTGGTTTAGTATAATGGGTTAAGGGACTATTTGTTTATCATGATTTTAATTTTATGCGTTTGTGTGTAAGGGGGATTTTTCTACCCTATTAAATCCTCATAGAAATAGATTATTATTATTCTTTTTATTTTATTTCAATGCAGATTTGCTTATGTTAAATAATATGGTTTATATTTTGTGGTTTTGGTTATTGGAAAATTATTTCTACAAAAGTTTCTTAAATGGTTCTCTTAAACAAGAATCAACATTTTTGTAGTTTTGGACATATTTTGATAATCATTAGAAAACCATTCAAAAATATTTAGAACAATTAAATTATTTTTAATGTATGATTCTATTTTTATAATTAAAATTTATTTTAGAAGGGAAATCACATATAAAAACAAGTGAATAATATATATATATATACCTTCATGATGTGCAAATATATAATTTTTTTAAATAAATAAATAGTCAAGTAATAATTCACATATGAATTAATAAATTGAATCATCAAAGAGATGAACATCATAAAAATGCATATATAGGTATATACACATATTAATGAACATTGGATTAACATTACAAAGAGATGAATTTTTAATGGAATTAGATGAAATTTTTATAGACATGTTATAATTTTAAGTTGTCTTGTGCATGTTTATATTATAATTTTACTCATGAATAAAATGTTGATTTTTTTTAAAAAATATACATCATTTATAATCTTCGGTGCATGCTCATCATTATTTTATTATTTTGAATTAAACTAATGGTTTAAGTCATATAATCATGAAAACAAATAATTGATATTTCTTTTTATTATTTATCAATGGAAGATTGGGTATGTTGGTGATTATGTACATGCCAAGTGACGTGAGTTTTTGGGAATCAATACTCACTAGTGCTTTTTTTCAATAACAATTAACATATATATAATTATATAATTATATATAGATATCACTAGAAATTATTATTTAAATGCATCGACATGTTTAAAGGTAAAAACTCTAGTGAGAAATACTAGTATATATATATATATATATATGTAAAGCAATCTTTAAACATTTTCGAACAAAAAATATCTGCGCTTGTTCATTGTAAAAATGGAAGGTCATTGGGGAGTGAACCCATCCTTCTCTAAGTGGATAGGCCCAAGATAGCCTTCAATAAATTATGTTTCCTCAAAATGATGTTTTTTAATGAAGTTTTCTTAATATTTTCCAAAGAAAATCACTGGATTAATTTAAAAGTGTTTTCAAGGTATAATTATTTTTCAAATAATTGTTTTACAAACATATTTCTAATTGAATATTTCAAATGTATTATCAATGTGATATTTTTAAAATGGATTTATTAAAGGTTTTCAAAAATACCATACTGGGCAACTGAACTCTCACCCTTTTATTTTAAAATGATTCTTAACCGGTAACATAGGAAATTATCGTAGATGTCATCTCTTTTGGAGTTAGCGCGCCAAGGAAGCGTAGTGAAAAATTGTTTTATTTTTGGTAACCTCTGATAAATGTATGTTTTTGTCTAATCCTCTAGAACCTAGACCGGTAAAAGGTCCTCTTTTGTGTTAAATTTTGTGTAATTATTCATTTTCTTTTATAAAAAAAATACCCAGCATTTTGAAGCACTGAGTCTGGAAGAGCGGGCTCGGGGCGTTATAGTAGATATGAGTGAATATTATATTTAATGCATTATACAAATAAAAATTCAAATCAAATCTTCTAGAAGGTTGTTTTATAGGAATTAATTTTACATGATTATAAAGGGTGTTTGTTGGAAGTCATCGGGACCCTGGTAGACAACTAATGAAGCACTCAAGGTTCAATTATAGAAAGTAAATTTTGATTTCTAAAGAAAAAATATTATAATGCACATATATTTGTTCATGAATGTTATTAAAAGACAAATTACTGAATTTTATGATTTAAATTTAATGAATTTAATTTCATTTTTAATTCATCATGTCAAAAAAATCTGGGGAGGAATTTTTGATTCTTTTATAAAAATTGTTAATTTTTGGGTGAATAGTTAAAAATATTCCTCCTCCAAATCATTTTTTTTATTTTCATAAAAACCCACATTGAGGATAGAGTGGGAACCACACATAACATTCAAAATTAGTCAATAAGGTGCAATAACAACAATAAAAAATGAAGGCATCACCTCAAGACCATCGCATCAACGACACATCCCAAAAATCACGCATGTGTCTGGGAAATGATGCATCGTCAAGGATACTACGTCATTACAACACCATCATCATCATCACAACACTATTTCCATCATCACAACACTACCATAACTGTCCACAGAAAACATCATCTTCATATTCAGTGCCTACCGGCGAGTTGAAACATCCACATCCGTTAGAGTACAACGTCGCCACCGGAAAACCAAACCACCATCACAGAGAAACCAAACTAAACCCACAAAACAGATCATCACGGCTGAACCCAAAGACAAAGATGAAGACATCACGAGAGACACCACCTATAACTCCATCAAAGGCCTAGAATCGCATCCCAAAACACCTTAAAATTATTTCGCAATTCCAACTGGGAGAAGTGTGGGGGAGTCCGAGAGGAAGAGTATAGTGCAGAACAAACTAAGGCCTCGATAGAGAGCTCGTCGCCATGGCCTTCCAACGCTAATTACCACTACCACATCCTGAAATAAAATTATATCGACAGAACCAAACATTATTTCGGTCTTTCATAGGAAAAACAAAAAAAATTCAACATTTCTTGAGAAATAAATCTTGAGAAATCCATGTGACAAGAACCCAAATTCACAAGAGATAGCCAAATCTGAAACAGGAGTCCCTGGAAAGCTGAAGACCACTACACCTCGTAACCCAGAACCCCTGTGTAACCACCACTCCATATCTAACATGAATAGTTTAAGAGGAATGAGTGTTTAGAGCTATGGTTTGGGAGGCCAATGGCTTCGACAGTGCAACATATTTCAGGAACCAGCATCGAAAATACTGACTTAACACCACCTTCAACATCTACGTCCGAACACCAAACCATCATCAAGGAAAGCCGGAACAAACCCATACCTGATATAGAAGACAAAAACATCACTGGACCAACCTCATACAACTTCACTTCCAAATAAAGAACACACACATAATCACCAATGCTAGGAGCTGAAAGTCATGCAATAAGAAAAAACTATCGCTAGATCCCACCTCCCAAAACCATTGAGGAACCACCACTCGTGCTTCAAGTCAGAGAGAAGCAGAGGGACTTAGGTTCATGTCAGGCATAAGAGAGAATAGTTAAAAATATTTATTTTACAAATAATTTAAATTTTATGACATTATAAGGATATAATAATGGATTGAAATTTTATGAATTTTTTTCAAGATCAAATGCTTATTTAATAAGAAATATAATTTATTTAAAAATATATTTTTGAACTTTCTAATTTATTTTTAAAACATTTGACATCTAATTAAAATTTTTATTCAAAGAAAATATATTTTTGGTTCTTCTATCTTGATAAATTATTCATATGGTTAATTAACAATTTGGTTTTTTAAAGTAAGTTATCTAAATTTTATTTAACATTATTTAATAAATTACAGGTTAATTAAAATTACATATCATATTTTTGTAAAATCATTTTTATTCTTGAAATATTCATTTTTATAAAAATGGTTTTCATTGTGTTTTATAAACATATATTAAAATTAATTTCTACCACTTATAGGAATTGAATCATGAAATATGTATCCCAAAATTTTAATAATCGTATTTAATATTATTTATTATGTTAAAATTATTTTATGCTGATAATTAATAGTAACCATGGTAAATATTTATCACCTCGATTAAGAATAAAATGATTTAAAAGGGTTTAAATAAAGGGTTGTGGCTTCAAGAAGACAAAAAATATTCTTAAATCTTATAGGTTGTTGTTATTTTTGAACTTACCCTTCTCTTATTCTATTATATGAAAATTTGGATCCACTTTACTTTGGTAATACATATATTATATAATAAAGTTTCAAATATTTAGAAGTTTTTCATCCAACTCACTTATAAAATGGAACATCATGTCCCATATTCAACACACTTATTAAGCCTTTTATATTTAATAATAAATACTGAAAATACATTCCCAAATTTATATTTCTAGACCAAGAGGTCCTGGTCTCTCCAAAATACCACTTTAAGAAGGGTTAAGGTATAACCCAAATGAGATTACTGAAGGAACTAGTATGTGTTGTTATAGATATTTTCCATGATACTTTTTTAAACCACATCCAAATCATTAATAACCTTATTAGAATAATTATATTAGTATATTATCCATATTAAAATATTTTTATGCAAATGTTAATTCCATTTTCTATCTCTTTCATATCTTATGATCATGTTATTTGTTACTCGCCATTATTAATTTGAATTTTTTTCTCCTTCATGCCCATATATTCAATATCAAGGTTGTATTTAGTATCATTATTATTAATTTGATATTTTATTAATCATATATCATTTCAATATATGATATAAGTTGATGGAATATTATTAATAATGTGATTTACATTACTGGTTAAATATTAATGTTGTGTATTCTTGATTCAATACAAATATTTATTGATTGATAAGGAATTTTTATTGTGTTTTGTATTATTGAATCAATATGTGAGGAATAAACTGAGAATATGTAAGTGATATTTGGAGACTAGTTATAGATATCCCCTTAATGCATCGATAGGTCTCATGAGAAAAATAATTGGTATGCCTTATTGGTTGAGTATTTAGGGTATGGATACCTATTTATTGAAAGTGTGTTGGCATAAGGCCTTGACGGTAAAATTCATGATTTCATAGCACACAGAATTGGTGATAAGATCATGAAATTCTATTAGTATACATTTCCTTTATTTAGAATTTTTTATCATTATCCATGTACTTACATTCATCCATGGATGTATTTCATACTTATGTTACTGATTTAATTCAGTATGTATTGGTTATCTCTTTAAAATATTTTTATGCCTTATCTACTAATGATAGATTCCATTATATGTCTTCTCTTACCATGTATTTGAGATCAACCTTTATTATGTTTTCCATTATCCAAGATATTTATAATAAATATTTGAATTATATTCATATATGTAATAATATATTTTATGCTATGTTTAATTTTTCCAATGTACTATAGAAATTATGTATATATATACTATCCCAAGATTATTAGATTGATCAATCCTTAATTGTGAGATCCCTTGTATCTTTTAACAATGTAATAAAGTAATCATTGTCTCTAGGTTACTGGTGTTGTGTTTTTAATGTCAGTATCAAAGTTAGTTTAATAAGACCATTGGGAACAATATTTTAGAAGAGCGTAGTTATCACGAGTATTAAGATAAACCCATATAAATACAATTTTGGGATTTTTATGTTATGGGTAAATATTCATGATGTTATAAAATAATTATTCATGTATCCGTTTTTAGATATATAACATAGTGGATTAAATGGAAATTATGTCAACACTCATATTCAATGTAGGGATTTACCTTACGATCAATTCAATACCGTGGGTGTTGGAACTGACCATATCATGGCTATATTGGGGGTAACCGGCCTATGTTACGATAGATAAAATACCCCATATGGAGAAACACGTTTTTCCACAATGAAATAAACATATGTTGGATTTCTTTATATAATATTATCCTTTATTCTTTAATGGAACTTCTAATCCATGTGTTGATGATCAAAGCACCAAGTCCCTTGAAAATATATTTTTTAATTTTGGAAGTAATGAAATGAAAAAGGTTATTTATTTAATATATTTTTTAATGTGAGGTGTTGATCAATTTTTTTCATTTATCTAGAATACTAAAGGATATGAAGAAATAAAATGAATGAAATGGAGAAATTTTAAGGTCGTTTTCATCAGGAAATGTTTTCCTTGAAAGAAATGAGATGAAATGCAGAGGAATTTAGATAACCTAAAGTTGAAGGATGTGTAAAGTGTTGTAGAATATGACACCAGCTTTACATGATTATCAAGTGATTCAAAAGATTACATATTTGATCCAAAAAGAAGGATTGATATTTTTTTGGGAATAAGATAAATAGTCAAAGGGAAATAGTTTCCAAAAAAAATCATCATATGATGATATAGTATCATTTTTTACCAAGAATAAGAAATAATTTTAAAGGTATTATATATTTATGGTAATTAATGTAAATAAAAGTTTTTCCATGAACCATAGAAAAAATAAATTCATCAAAGAAGAAGAAATAAAAATATGGTATTTCAAAATTTTATAATTTTAGAAAGAAACATCCTAATAAATTATTAAAGGTAATGAGAGTTTTATACAAGTGTGAATCTAAGGCCAAAATGTTTCATGAATGTAAGGGAAAGAAAGAAACCACTGTTATCTAGTGCTTTCTCTTTATAGGGATAGATAATTATTTAAATAAATTCCCCAAGCGTTAAGGGATCCTACCCAAGAAGTGGACATGTTTATGTGATTGGTAAAGATAAATTTGATTTTCCTAAAGATGTGGTGGCATGTAATTTGATCATAAAATAAAATTTATCTATTTTTTTTATGGATATTCCCACTATTTTATATTTTCCATGTTTTCAAAGAACATTAAATAATTATATGGAACCTTAATAAGTGTGTTTATAATGAATAATCATAGTGAAAATATTATTAAAATACGGATATGTTAGTCAGTTCCCATTAGTCAAGAAAATTAATGACATATGATGGCCTTATAGATCTTGGTTTGTCATGAAGTAGGTATACCTGGTGAAACAATTTAAAAAAAAATCTAGAGCATTTACAGTACATTAGATCGGTGACTATCCAACTTGAAAGGTGTAAATTATTTCAATCAATCTTCTATTTTCTATCTTACACATTATTTATTGAACCATTATCTACTAGTGGTTTCTATAATATGGATAATAGGTTGGTGAACCATTTTCTATATTCAACTAACCATACAAAAGGGAAAGTTTTTTCGAAATTTTCTGTAACACCCCAAGCTTCTACGGTACGTTTCTCTTTGAAAAATGTGACAGTGTGTGTTGTACGCAACATCGAGTTCTAACAAACCACAACCAATCAAACTAGCCGTTATGAATAGTAAAAACTACTTTTTGAAATTTTATAAATTTTATCTCTCAAAATTGACTTCATTTTTGGATTTGGAGTATCGAATTTAGCCTAAGGTAAAATTTTGGTACTTTTCGGATAACTTTAATATTTTGATGAATAGTGAAAATTACTAAATTTTAATTAAAAACAAATTTTTTTAATCAAAATAATTAATAGTGATAAATTATGAATTTGAGTGGTTTTAAATTATATTTAGAATATATTTTTACCATTTAATATAATGTTGGTCATTGGACATAATTCCACAATTAAACCAAACATAAACAAGTATCAATCTTTTGATAGTTATTATATCTTAAAAATAGGCTTTTTATTTTGACAGCGGGAATTAATTTTAAATTAATTTCTACCACTTCTGTCTTTTGAATTTGGAAAAATGGATTCCATAGTTGGAATCAGGATTTTCAAATTGTCTAAATTGGTAACTTTTATTTTTAGACATTTTGAATAATTACTTCGGTAAATATTTTATTTACCATGGTTAAAGGGTAAATCCGGTAAATAATGGTAAAAAAATAATATTATAATAATAAAAAATTACCCTAAAACATGTCCTAACCTTATTGGTTGATACATGTCCTACCAGGGGCATCTTTGGGTCGATTTTGGGACCCCATGGTGTCACTTGTAAGTGATAGGGACACTTTATTTTAATTAAGTTAAAATGAATACAAAAATGACACAAGCATATATCTTTTAGCAAAACAATTTTTACATAGGGTTATATGTGTTGGATTTTTGACTATAAATATTCATTGGAAATCTAAACAGATTTCCTACATAATGGTATTTTATTTATAATTGTTAGATATTAAATAATATAATTAGTTTATGACACAATGGTGATGCAGTAATTACAATAATAGTAAAAAATTAAAATAATTGATATTGTAGATACCCAAATAAATATAATTTGAGACTTTTTAATGAATTAAACTAATTTTATAGGATAATATGACATAGTAGGATTGATTTAATTGACTTTTTGTGAAGTAATAATTCTGTTTTGAGTTTTAAAAAAATCAATTATTGAATAGTGTCAAAATTTACATAAAAGAGTTTTTAAAAATATATTAAATTATTAATTGATATTAAATTCCTAAAAATCTAATGTTCGTCCAAAAGACTTATATCATGATAGATGTTTCATTAAAGGACCACTTGGGGGTCGCTTGGAGGTATATAGTAAGTTTATTAACCATATAATATAAAAATATAAAGAGACTTTGTAAAAGTGAAACTAATTAACTAAGAGTTAATACTTAATAATAAGGTTAATATAGTAACCCAAACCTGTCTAAATTCTATTGGATGAGTGGTTTTCGACCCATCCCCACCTTAAACTTTAAATAATCCACTTTTTATCCATTAGAAAACGAATATGAATTTATTATAAAATAATATTTCTAGCTTTTCCAATGGTGCCCCTCACCCCTCTTATAAAAGGGAACTCCCCCTTCTCATTAACTCACACCTTCAAAGCCTTTTTTGTCAGCCAACCTCTACCCAAATACTCTCTAAACTTCCCTCACATCATCTTAGAGGCATTTCTTTAGTCATAAATCCAACTTATGTATCCATTTTGATCAAATCAAAAGGAAGAACCTGAAGAAGAGGTAATGATTTCACCACCCTTTTCCAAGTTCCTTTCTTCTTCCACTTCTTCTTTCTTTGTTATTGCCATTCTAAAATAATAACTCCAGTATCTTATATATATTGTGATGTTATTATAGATATTGTACAATCATATTCAGTATTCTATCCATCCTTTGAATAACATGTCACCATACGTGCGTACGTACGGCTTACTGTCTCCACGTCGTGGTGTAATTGTTATTCAATAAATTATTGTTTGGATGGGTACAATAATGATGTGTAATTCATGTAAATAATAAATTTAACATGATAATTATTCTTTATATATGATATAACATCCAATTATATATTATTTTAATATCAAAAGAATGATATTTTCACTCGTGCGTACGTACGGACTACCGTCTCCACGAACGCGATGAGATTCATTCTCCATCGTATCCATTCAAGTATAATTATCATTTGATGATTTAAAAATAATTTTTAAGGACTTGATATCATTCTGGATATGATTAAGATACAACCTATCCATGACAAACATGACTTACGTAACAAAACATATAAAAAAAATGAGTAAGTTAACACCCGAAACAACGATAATACTAAGATATTATTAACAAATCAATGTTAAAAGATCATATATGATATCATATTAGTGTATATGATTCTTGTATAATTTAATAACAATTATTTCACTATTATACAAGAGTTTAACCTACCCCACCCAAGGAAAAGTACAAGGTAAGGGTTATTTCACAATATCTTCATTATCCGAGGTTGTTTATACATAATAATCTACTGGGATCTCTTTATCATACACATCCATGTTTCTTAAAAATGTATTTCAAAACATTTTTACTATTTAAAAGAATATGGGTTAAACTCATTTATACCCTTGTATGACTTTTTATAAGAGTTTTATAAAGGAATCCTTCCTTCGTTTTCCAAACAAGGTTCTTTTTAACCTTTTCGATAAAATTAAGGTAAGAATGTTTTTTTAACTTATTCGGCGGGTGCAGCTATTTTCCGTCGAAGCTTACATTACAATCTTATACGAATATTTTCAAAGAAAATGTTTTATTTTATAAATATATGAATCTTAAATGATTTCAAAATAGAAAGATATATTTCTCTAAAAAGAGTTTTGATTTCATCTATGTCAACATCCTTTGATGGAATTTACACTTATTTGAAGTTGATTTATTATGATACAAAACATCTATATTGTATTGAACATATTGTGATATGTTTGACTGTGGATGTGTTATTTTTATACCATTCATGGTTTATTGATGAAGTATTTACATTTATTATGCTAGTTTTAATACGAATTTTTATGTTATGTTTAATCCTTTTCATATAAGAATGCATTGGACTTAATATGTGACGGGTGGAGACCGCTATAGCTCCTCGATGCATCAGTAGGTCTCATGAGACAAACTAGTGTCTTGGCACAAGGCCTTGGAAAAAACTTATTTGTAGTCTTGGCATGAGGCCTTGGCTATGTGGTTATGATAGTCTGGCCTTATGCATTCCATCATTATGAAAGTGGTTATTGATATTGCATGTGATTATTCGATTAGTATAATATCCATGTGAATAAGTAAATGGAATTAATTCATTTTATTTTTTCCATACTATTTTGAAGTTCAAGTTTAAAAGGATTTTGTTTTAGTTATACATTTCCTTAAATGTTTATTCTTATTTATGAATGTTTTCGCTATATTGTTATCCTTACTGGGCATTTGAGCTCACCCCTTTTCTATGTTTTATTTTTCCCAGGATGTGAAGAAGTAAATTATGAATGACCTGCAGGGATATTATGAGGGGATAATAGTGTGGACTATGAAGACAATATGTTTTTGTAGTAGTCTTTCACTTTATGATGTAATGTAAAACTTTATGAATATATCTATTGTTTCCAAGGATACTATACCAATCAATCTTTCGATATTTGATCTTTCTTGTGATCATGCCAATGTTATGTAATAATTCACCGACTCTGGGTAACTGGGGTCGGGGTGTTACAGTTGGTATCATAGGAAGTTTAGTACAAACCTTGGAAGCTAGATTTAGATAAACTCTGATTAGAGCACGTAGACCTAAGATGAACTTTGAGGATTAGTATAGAAGAACTTCCTAGAATTTTGGTATTGTAGAGATTTTCCGAGTTTTCCGAGGAATACATCCCTATCTAGATATGAGCAGGTAAAGGTGGCTCTGGCACAGATGTACCTAGGGGTAAAACCTGAAAACACCGCTTTGAGCTAGACTCGGACGGGAACTGGTGCACGACAACGGGCCTTGCCGCACTCTTGGTTAGGACACTTCCAGGGGATATGCTTAGGATAACTCTCATTTTCTTTATAAATCATTATGAAGGGTTTATGAGTATATAATTACTCAAATAAAACATTTTTTATGATTATGGATTATATCCATAAATAGTTCAATTTATGTTAAGTGTTTTATAAGTATGGGATTATATAGTTTGATTCATAAACTGGTCTAGTTTATGCCATTGTTTAGAAATGGAACCTAGTGGAAGAAATGGAAACTATATCAATGCATGCACTCCATGTAGGGATTGACCTCCTGCTCAAGATAATTTTAGTGGAGCTGGTGATGCAACTGGTGTCGATCAGCTAATCACCATACTGGGACAACTCACTCAGGTTATGAATAATAACCTTACCTGTATGGAGCACCCTGATCCGCAGTGTGGAGGATAAATGTTAGATCGATTCATGAGGCAACAACCACCAACATTCAATGGGAGTAAAAATCCCTTAGTCTGAGAAATGGATAAATTCCCTAGAGAAAATATTTCAGGCTTTGGGGACTAGTGAAAGGGAAAAAGTTATCTTGGCAGTTTACCGCCTCACTAGAGATGCTAATCAATGGTGTTCATTGATTCAAAACACGACGGAACATGATGAAGTATCAAAATGGAATGGAGGGAGTTCAAAGATCTATTTTTATAAAAATACATTCCTCGTGACCATCGAGCAGATATGGAAAGACAATATCTAAGTCTGAGACAAAAGGATGATGAGAATGTCACAAAGTATGAGGCTAACTTTACAAGGTTAGAAAGGTATGTTGGAGACTATATACATAACCCAAGAAGTAATATTTATCGTTTCTTTGATGGGTTAAAACCATTTCTCCGTCAAACATTAGTCTCACAATCCTTCTTGTCGTACGAAGACATTGTCTCATGTGCTATCAAGATAGAGAAAGAATTCTCAATGTCTTATGACTTTAAAGCAAAGAAAGAGAAGTAGAGATCTGTTGATCAATCTGGGAATGGAAATAAGGGGATGAAGGGAAAGCGTGAATATCCATCCTATGGTAAATATGGGAAGAAACACCCTGGTACTTTCTTGAAGGGAATGGGTGTCTGTTACAAGTGTGGTGCAAAAGGCCACTAAGCTCGTGATTGCAAAGGGAATAAGGAAGCTACCAATGTTCAATGCTACAATTGCAGGGAGATGGGACATTATGCGAATGAATGTCCTAATCGTCAGGGAAAATTTACCTCAGAAAAGGCCAAGGGATCAAGGCCAAGATTTTTCTATCACTACTGCTGAGGTAGAAGCTCCAAAAGACGTGGTAGCAGGTAATTTAATGGTTTCCTCATGTTTAGAAAATGCATTATTTGATTCTAGATAATCGCATTATTTCATATCTTCCATGTTTTTTAAGAAAATTAGATATTTCCAATTTGATTTAACAAGGTAGTTGTCAGTTAAAACTCCTAATGGAAGTATCATTGCAACAATGTTTTGTTAATCAGTCCCTATTAGAGCACATAAATGTTCTTTATCTACTGATCTCATCGTCATACCTATGATTGAGTTTGATATAATCCTCGGTATAGATTGGCTTTTGGACTATGATCCGAAGATTTATTGTAAGAATAAGGAGGTTTCGATTTTTTATAATGATGATAAGGAACACCTTTTCTTTAGAGCAGAATCGTCACCACCTAATTTTTATCTAGATCCACCCCCAGTAGCTTAACTAAATTCAATTATTGGGGAGGAAGAGAATGAAATGACTGTGGGTGAGTAAATTAATGTTTAAATAGAGGATGTACATGTTGTGAAAGAATATATAGACGTATTTCCAGAAGATTTACCTGGACATCCTCCAGAATGAGAAGTTGAGTTTTCCATTTATTTAATTCCTGGATCAAGGCCTATATCAAAGACCCCTTATATAATGGCCACTGTAGAATTAGTTGAACTAAATAAACAACTAGAGGAATTGAGTAATAAGGGATTTATTCGCCCTAGTGTTTCTCCAAGGGGAGCCCCTATTCTTTTTGTTAAAAAGAAAGATGGATCTATGATGTTATGTATCGACTACAGGGAGATCAATGCTATAACGATAAAGAACAAGTATTCCCTTCCTCGAATTGATGATTTATTTGACCAACTGCATGGAGCTCAATACATTTCAAAGATTTACCTTCGATCTGGATACCATCAGTTGTGTGTCAAGAAGGAAGACATTCTGAAGACAGCATTTCGAACCAGGTACGGGCATTACGAGTTTACTGTAATGCCTTTTGGATTGAATAATGCACCCTTTGTATTCATATATCTGAGGAATAGAGTTTTCAAGGAATATCTTGATGAATTTGTGGTGGTATTTATTGATGATATCTTGGTAAACTCCAAAAGCTACGAAGATCATGAAAATCACTTGCGCGTTATCCTAAAAAATCTGAGAAGACATGAATTATATGGAAAGTTTAGTAAGTGTGAATTCTGGCATCATGATATTTCTTTTCTTGGTCATATTTTCTCTAAAAATGGAATCTCTTTTGATCCTTCTAAGACCAAGGCAATCCAAGAATGGCCAGCACCTACGAATATAACTGAGGTACGTTGTTTTATTGGTTTAGCAGGTTATTATCGACGTTTCGTCCAGAATTTTGCCCGATTGGTTAACCCATTAATGAAGATCACAAGTAAAGGGGTTATGTTTGTTTGGAAAAAAGAGTGTGAAGAATGTTTCGAAGAACTGAAGAGAATATTAGTTAATGATCCTATATTGACTCTACCATCAGGGAATGATGGGTTCGTTATTTATAGTTATGCATCGAAGAAAGGACTTGGTTGTGTCCATATGCAGAATGATAGAGTTATTGCCTATGCATCACGATAGGTGGAAATTCATGAGCAAAACTATCCTACACATGATCTCGAGTTAGCTGCTGTGAACTTTTCTTTGTAGATATGGAGGCACTAACTCTATGGTGAAAATGTGAGATTTATACTGATCACAAGAGTTTGAAGTATATTTTCTCACAAAAAGAACTCCACATGAGGAAAAGGAGATGGCTTGAATTACTGAAGGATTATGATTGTACGATACACTACCACCCGGGGAAGGCAAAAAAGATAGAAGATGCTTTGAGCAGAAAAGATCATGGAATTTTGAACAATTTGAGAATTGAAAGGGATCCAATTTTCATGGATCTAGTGAAGATGGACATGGGAATAGCCAGGGAAGGTGAAACATCAATTACTTTTCAAATTGTTGGCAAACCATCTTTACTAGAAAGGATTAAGAGTTCTCAGACCGATGATGAAGAATTTCAAAAGAAGATTAAAGTTGTGAATGATGGGAGATTGAGAGACTTTGTGTATGAAGATGGAATTTTGAAATTTGGGAAGAGACTTTGTGTTCCCGATATACCTGATCTAAAAAGGGAATTACTGGATGATGATCATAGTTCCAATTTCTTTATACACCGTGGGAGCACCAAAATGTATAGATATTTGAAGGAACATTTTTGGTGGGACAACATGAAGAGGGATATTGCTGATTTTGTGTCAAGATGTATCGTTTATCAACAAGTGAAAGCTAGAAGGCAATAGCCTGGAAGAGTCATGCAACCACTTCCCATACCAGAGTGGAAATGGGACAATATTACAATGGACTTTGTCATGGGACTACCAAAGAATCTTAGAAGGAATGATGAAATATAGTTTATTGTTGATCGTCTTACCATGTCAGCACATTTTCTTTCTATAAGAGAAGATCTACCACTGGAACATCTAGAAAGACTATATATTAATGATGTTGTGAGACTTCATGGAGTACCCCTATCGATTGTTTCTGATCGTGATCCCCGTTTTACTTCAAGATTCTGGAAGAGTCTTTAGAAATCCCTGGATACTGAACTTAATTTTAGCACTGCCTACCACCCTCAAATGGATAGACAATCAGAACGAACTATTCAAACCTTAGAAGACATGTTGATATCTTGCTCACTTGACTTTCAGGGTATGTGGGATCAATATTTACCTCTGGTAGAATTTTCCTATAATAATAACTTCCATTCGAGTATTCAGATGGCACCATATGAAGCGTTATACGGAAAGAGATGTCGTACACAAACCTGTTGGGATGACGTTGGTGAAGGAAAACTTGTAGGCCCAGAACTAGTGGAGGAACCGATGGAAAAGGTGAAGGTAATCCAAAATCACATCAAAGTAGCTCAAAGTAGGCAAAAGTGCTATGCCGATAATCGAAGGAAGGATTTGGAATTTCTAGTCAGTGATCATATTTTCCTAAAGGTATCTCCATGGAAGGGAGTCATACGTTTTGGTAAGTTAGGTAAATTGAGTCCCAGGTACATCAGACCTTTCGAAATTCTAGAACGAATTGGGGTTGTAGCTTACCGATTGGCAATGCCGCCAAGTCTCTCCAAAGTTCACGATGTGTTCCACGTATCTCTATTGAGGAAATACATGACTTACCCAACACATGTACTCAACTATGAAGAATTAGAACTGGAACCCGATCTGCCTTATTGCGAAGAGCCCGTCAGGATTCTTGATACGTGAGAACAATTACTGAGAAACCAGACGACACATCTGGTAATAGTTTTGTGGAGAAACCATAAGATGGAAGAGGCAACGTGGGAACCCGAGGAACTTATGATGAAGAACCACCCAAGTCTTTTCATGCGGTAGTATTCTAGAAATTTCGAGGAAGAAATTATTTGAAGGAGGGGAGAATGTAACACCCCAAGCTTCTAGGGTATGTTTCTCTTTGAATAACGCGATAGCGTGTGTTGTATGCAACATCGAGTTCTAATACACCACAACCAATCAAACTAGCCGTTATGAATAGTAATACCTACTTTTTGAAATTTTATAAATTTTATCTCCCAAAATGGACTTCATTTTTGGATTTGGAGTATCAAATTTAGCTTAAGGTGAAATTTTGGTACTTTTCGGATAACTTTATTATTTTGATGAATAGTGAAAATTACTAAATTTTAATTAAAAACAACTTTTTTGAATCAAAATAATTAATAGTGATAAATTATGAATTTGAGTGGTTTTAAAACATATTTAGAATATATTTTTACCATTTAATACAATGTTGGTCATTGGACATAATTCCACAATTAAACCAGACATAAACAAGTATCAATCTTTTGATAGTTATTATATCTTAAAAACACGCTTTTTGTTTTGACAGCGGGAATTAATTTTAAATTAATTTCTACCAGTTCTACGTTTTGAATTTGGAAAAATGGATTCCATATTTGGAATCAAGATGTTCAAATTTTGTAAATAGGTAACTTTTATTTTTAGACAATTTGAATAATTACTTCGGTAAATATTTTATTTACCATGGTTAAAGGGTAAATCCGGTAAATAAGGGTTAAAAAATAATATTATAATGATAAAAAATTACCCTAAAACGTGTCTTAACCTTATTGGTTGATACATGTCCGACCATGGGAATCTTTGGGTCGATTTTGGGACCCCATGGTGCCACTTGTAAGTGATAGGGACACTTTATTTTAATTAAGGTAAAATGAATACAAAAATGACACAAGCATAAATCTTTTAGAAAAACAATTTTTACATACGGTTATATATGTTGGATTTTCGACTATAAATATTCATTAGAAAGATAAAATGATTTCTTATGTAATGGTATTTTATTTATAATTTTTAGACATTAAATAATATAATTTATTTATGACACAATGGTGATACAATAATTAAAATAATAGTGAAAAATTAAAATTATTGATATTGTAGATACCCAAATAAATATAATTTGAGACTTTTTAATGAATTAAATTAATTTTATAGGATAATATGACATATTATGATTGATTTTGTTGACTTTATTCGATGTAATCATTCTGTTATGAGTTTTACAAAAATCAATTATTGAATAGTGTAAAAATTGACATAAAAGAGTTTTTAAAAAAACATATTATATTATTAATTGATATTAAATTCCTAAAAATATAAGGTTCGGCCAAGAAACTTATGTCATGATAGGCGTATCCTTAATGGACCACTTGGGGGTCTCTTGGATATATATAGTAAGTCTATTAACCATATAATATAAAAATACAAAGAGACATTGTAAAAGTGAAACTAATTAACTAAGAGTTAATACTTAATGATAAGGTTAATATAGTAACCCAAACTTGTCGAAATTCTATTGGTTGAGTGGTTTTCAACCCATACCCACCTTAACCTTTAAATAATCCACTTTGGAGCCATTATAAACCGAATATGAATTTATTATAAAATAATATTTCTAGCTTTTCCAAAGGTTCCCCTCACCCCTCTTATAAAAGGTAACTCCCCCTTCTCATTAACTCACACCTTCAAAGCCTTTTGGTTCGGAAAAAATCTTCCCCAATACTCTCTCAACTTCCCTCACATCCTCCTAGAGGCCTTCCTTTAGTCAGAAAGCCAACTTAAGGAGCCCTTTTGATCAAATCAAAAGGAAGAACCAGAAGAAGAGGTAATGATTTCACCACCCTTTTCCAAGTTCCTTTCTTCTTCCACTTCTTCATTATTTGTTATTACCATTATAAAATAATAACTCCAGTATCTTATATATACTGTGATGTTATTATAAATATGGTACAATCATATTCAGTATTCTATCCATCCTTTGAATAACATGTCACCATACGTGCGTGCGTACGACTTACCGTCTCCACGTCGTGGTGTAATTGTTATTCAATAAATTATTATTTCGATGGGTATAATAATGATGTGTAATTCATGTAAATAATAAATTTAACATGATAATGATTCTGTATATATGATATACCATCCAATTATATATTATTTTAATATCAAAAGAATGATGTTGTCGCTCGTGCGTACGTACGTACTACGGTCTCCACGAACGCGATAGGATTCATTCTCCATCGTATCCATTCAAGTATAATTATCATTTGATGATTTAAAAATAATTTTTAAGGACTTGATATCATTATGTATATGATTATGATACATCCTATCCATGACAAACACAACTTACGTAACAAAACATATAAAATTAAACGAGTAAGTTAACACCTGAAACAACGATAATACTAAGATATAATTAACAAATCAATGTTAAAAGATCATATATGATATCATATTAATGTATATGATTCTTGTATAATTTAATAACAATTATTTCACCATTATATAGGAGGTTAACCAACCCCAACCAAGTAAAATTACAAGGTAAGGGTTATTTCACAATCTCATCATTATCCGAGGTTGTTTATACGTAATAATCTACTGGGATCTCTTTATCATCCACATCCATGTTTCTTAAAAATGTATTTAAAAACATTTTTACTATTTAATATAATATGGGTTGAACTCATTTATACCCTTGTTTGAATTTTTATAAGATTTTTATAAAGTAATATTTCCATCGTTTTCCAAACAAGGTGTTTTTTAAGCTTTTCGACGGAATTAAGGTAAGAATGTTTTTCAACTTATACGGCGGGTGCAGATATTTTCCGTCGAAGCATCCCTTACAAGATTGTAAGAATATTTTCAAATAAAATGTTTTATTTCATAAATATATGACTCTTAAATTATTTCAAAATAGAAAGATGTATTTCTCTAGAAAGAGTTTTGATTTCATCTATGTCAACATCCTTTGATGGAATTTACACTTATTTGAAGTTGATTTATTATGATACAAAACTTCTATATTGTATTAAAGACTTTGTGATATGTTTGACTGTGGATGTGTTATTTTTATACCATTCATGCTTTATGGATGACGTATTTACATTTCGTATGCTAGTTTTAATATGAATGTTTATGTTATGTTTAAACCTTTTCATATGGGAATGCATTGGACTTAATATGTGACGGGTGTAGCCCTCTATAGCTCCTCAATGCATCGGTAGGTCTCATGAGACAAACTAGTGTCTTGGCACAAGGACTTGGCAAAATATTATTTGTAGTCTTGGCATGAGGCCTTGGCTATGTTGTTATGATAGTCTGGCATTATGCATTCCATCATTATGAAAGTGGTTATTGATATTGCATGTGATTATTCGATTAGTAGAATATCCATGTGAATAAGTAAATGTCATTATTTCATTTTATTTTTTCCATACTATGTTGAATTTCATGTTTAAAAGGTTTTTGTTTTAGTTATACATTTCCTTAAATGTTTATTCTTATTCATGAAAGTTTTCTCTATATTGTTATCCTTACAGGGAATTTGAGCTCACCCGTTTTCTATGTTTTATTTTTCCCAGGATGTGAAGAAGTAAATTATGAATGATCTTCAGGGATATTATGAGGGGATAATAGTGTGGACTATGGAGACAATATGTTGTTGTAGTAGTTTTTCACTTTATGATGTAATGTAAAAAATTTATGAATATATCTAGTGTTTCCAAGGCTACTAAACCAATTGGTCTTTCAAGATTTTATCTTTATTGTGATCATTCCAATGTTATGTAATAATGCACCGACTCTGTGTAACTGGGGTCGGGTCGTTACATTTTACGAAATTCATGGAACAAAACCATAATTGGGGAATATTGGGTTATGTTACGCATATATAAAGCGATATATTTGAATGGATATCTATATGTCCTAATAATTATTCCAGCATATAAGGTATTAAATAGGATATTTTCAAACTTAATGACAGTCTCCAGTAGGACATGGATGAAGTAAATTTATTATACTTAATGAGAAACAAGGCGTGTTGGATGAGAAAAGGATGGAAATTGAAGAAATATATAGGGAGAAATCAAGGGTGACCAGTGTAAGGTAGGGGGACCGAAACACAGCCTATTTTCAATCTTGTATTATGGAAAAGAAAAAATCCATGGGGATTAATCTAACAGTTCATGATTATTCCTATAAAAAATATATTTAGGTCGAAGGATACATTTCCCTCGACAACTTGGAAGGATTTTTTTCATAGTTAAAGGAGTGTTAATAATTGATGTATGAATGATACAATAATAGAGGATATCATCATAAAATTCATTCCTATATTAGTGGAGGAAAAGTAAAAGAGGACATATATGATATCCTATAAGAGGAGTAATTTAAAGAATCAATTTTCTACTTGAAACTGGATAATACTCTAGGTCTAGAAAGGTTCTCGGTATATTTTATCATGATTTATTAGAACATTATCAAAGAACAAGTCAGAGATATTGGTTGTGATTTTTTAAAAGGAGGGTCTCTTCCAAGAGAGGTGTGTGCATAAAACGTGTTCCTCATTCTGAAGGTTGGATAACTTAATTCAATCAACATGTATCACCCTATTTTCCTTTGCAACAATGTTTACAAAATTCTTTCAATCCTAATAAAAATAAGACTCATTCGGATTATTCTATGACTTGTATCTAAGGTGTAACACTTTTTCTTTCAAGGATAATGTATCCAAGGTGTGTTGGGGTTAGTGAGTGAAATGGTAGAAGATATCAATAATAAAACTCTTGGATCCAATATTATCATCCAAATCGATATGGACTAGAAATATGATAATATTTAGTGGAGCTTCATCATTAGTGTTATAAGGAATTTGGTGTTCAAATAATTGTTTTCTGTTTTATTTTTGAAATGTTATTCCTCCACATGGTTGACCATTTATCTTCTGGGGAAAGGGTTAATTTTTTTCAAAATAGATTTTGGATTAAGGAAAGGTGATCTTATATCCCAAAGCCTATTCATTATGGAACAAGATTCTCTTTCAAGGAATATGAATCATGGCCTGGAGGGGACACCATCCTTCCTTAAAAAAATGGGTCTGGGAATGGAATTATTTCACATCTAATGTTTTTAAATTATATTCTTATTTTCATTAACGGTAGGTTAAGATCCATTAGTGGAATGAATAAAATCTTGGAGGAATATAGTATTCCAATATGACAATGGATTAACCAGGGGAAGAGCGATATCTTCATTTAAAAAATATGCTCAGATCGACACTTTAGGAATATCCAAATCAATATGGGCATTCAAAGGTTTCACTTTCCAGTGGAGTGTATATGGGATCCCATTTCATATGTAAGGATTAAAAAGTATCTCTTTAAAGATTCCATTAAAAAGATTAAAAGGTGCATTAGTTACTAGAAAAACCATCTTCTCTTTTAGTGGACACATTACACTAGTAAACAATGTTCTCACATCAATAAATATTTATATCATGTTGATCAAAAAGGTTTCAAATGGGTCCATATAGAGGATTGAAAAAACCAAGAAAACATTATATGGAATGTTAACTAATATATAAAATTTCATTGGTTGTCCTGGAAGAGGATAGAAATGTTTATCGTAGAAGGAAGAAGAAACCTACGTATCATTACTGAAACTATGTAGGCTAAGTTGGCATATGAGATCCTTGAAATGAATAATTTATGGGAAACTATTATGAAAAATAGATATGGTAAGGAATTTATAGAGTGGGATGGTAGAAATGAAATAATTTTGGCTCTAGTAAGGAACATGATTGATCAAATAAAAATTATAGATCTGTTTCATGGGTCAAGATTATGTTAGATGGTGGAGATAAAATGGTGTAGGTGACCCTCTATAATTCCCAAGTTTCCTAGATTAGGAGATTGTATTAATAGAAGCAATCCTTTTTCCTAAAATTATCATTGAAAAACTCAATGACCATCAAAGGATAAAAAACAACAATATATGCATGTTTGAGGATCCTGAAATATGTTTCTTCACCAAATCAATATTTAGTTAGTTCAGTAGTCAAACCTTTCATGATATGGTTCGTACAAGTAGTTGTTTGGATCAGTGGGAATCAAGGATTTGGTGTAAATATATAACTTTCATGATTAGTTTTTTGGTGTGGTGTTTGAGAATCCATGCCTTTCCCAGTAATGATAATGTGCAAAAGAAGAGAGTTCTATTGGCATCGTGTTCCTGATGTTTCACTCATATAAAAAATGAAACTATTTGGAATATGTTCTTAAAAGGTGATTGGGATTGGAATATTTTGAATTAGCTTAAACAAGGAATGGGTATTTCTGGGCATGAGAACTCTATGTTGGAATGTATTGAATCTTAGTTTCATGGAGCTGATAAAAAAGGTATGGGTGAGAATGTTTGTGGAATTGTGTTTCCCGCATAATGTTGGGTTATTTGGGAAGATTATAAAATGTAAAGATATGGTAAATGATTTTCATATATATTCCTCAAGGTTAATATAAAATCACTGGTGATAGAACATGGGGATAACATTTTAAATAACGATCCATTAGTCTCTCGGTATCACTCAATTCCAATAGTAGTTATTAGTGATGAAATAAGAAGTTACAATCAAGGGGTGTGGTTTAATTTGTTACCCCTAGAATAGGTTTGAATCTCAATGTTGATGGATCGTGTTTGAACGTTGTTATTCATGGTAGGGGGACTTAAGCATGATAGTAGAGGCTCTGTGATTTTTGGCTACAAAACTATAATAGGTTAGTAACATGATTGGTGTAGAGGTGAGGGATATGTGTTGTGGTCTCATGATATGAAAACTCCTCTACATTGACATTTATGATGTTGAATCAGATTAAAAAATTATGGTTTATTTTATTTAAAAAATGTCTAGTGACCGTTTGGAATTGTTTACCTAATAAGGATGTGTAGAATGATCATTGAGTAGGGAATTTTTGTTCATCACCCATGGAGGGAAGAAAAATATGTAACAGATGCTTTGTAATGCAAAGGGGACCCTATTGATAGTATCGTCTTTTACTTTTGTACTATCTCTTTTCCAAGTGATTACAATCTCTTTGTATGAGTGGATACCATCAGTATCCATCATTTTCTCCTTACTTGATTTGTTACTTATTCATATTAAAATTAATAAAAATTTAATTTTCATTAATTCATATTAGGATTCACATACATTATATATATTTAATAAAATTATGGAATAAAAAATGTAGGTTCTATCTATTGATAAAAAATGTAACCTTTGAATAGAAGATGTACGTATTGTGCAGGAATACGTTGATATGTTTCTTAAAGAGTATTCAAGAAATCCACCCATCCATGAAGTGTATTTTTCAATTACACTCATCCTTGATGAAAAATATATATCTACGACTCTCAAAATAATAAGCATCATGGAATTAGTGGAACCAATGAAAAAATTGAAGGATTTTTGTAATAAGGGATTCATTATCCCTAGTGTTTCACATTGGAGAGCCCCTATTAATTTTTAAATATGAAGGATGGATCTATGAGGTTGTTTATCCATTATAGAGAAATCAATGACATTAATAAAAATAAAAATTTTCCTATACCTTGAATTTATGACCTGTTTGATCAACTTGAATGAGCTCAATATTATTCAAAGATTTATCCTCATTCTAGATTTCATCAATTTATATTATTGAAGGATGATAATATAAAGACATCATTTCACAAAAGATATGTACATTATGAGTTTATATTAATTCCCTTTTTAGTAAGTAATTCACCCTCTATTTCTATATATTTTATGAAATAGGTATTCAAATATTATCTTTATAATTTCATTATGGTATTTATTGATGATATCTGGGTATACAAAAAAATATATAAGGAACAAAAGATCCATTTTAGAATTATTCATCAAAATCTCATAGGAATATAGTTATATGATAAATTTAGAATGTGATAATTCTAGAATTATGACGTTTCATTTCATTTGTATATTTTCACCCAATATGGAATATTAGTTGATCCTTCAACAAAAAAGAAAATTAAATAATTCCATACACAATTAAACATAACTGTGATATGTATTTTCCTTGGATTAACATATTACTATGAGAACTTTGTTCTATAAAATTATCTTTTAGCTAACCAATTAACCAAGTTGAAAAATGAAGAGGATATGTTTTTATGGTTGATCGAATGTAATTTTTTATGAAGAACTAAATAAAAAATTGGTCAATTCCCCAATATTGACATTAATTTTAGGAATGGATGGTTTTGTGATATATTGTTATGAATCAGAAAAAGACTCAAATTAATCCTATTTAAATATTATATAGTTTTTTGTTTATATATCTAGACAGTTAAGGATCCATGAATATAATTATTCAGCCCATGATCTTGATTTAGTATCTATAATATTTTACCTATAAATATTGTGCACTTATATCTATGGTGAAAGATTTAAGTTATATATGGATCACAATACTTTAAAGTACATATTTTCACAAAATAACTCAATATAAGACAAATAAGGTGGATATAGATACATAATTATTAAAATTTCACAATACACCACCGCCTTAAAAGGGAAATAAGGTGGTCAATGCCTTGGGTAGAAAAGATCATAGATTTCTTGCCAAAATGAGGATAAAAATAATATTTTTTTATTTTATTTAGTAATGGTTGATTTGATAATCATTATAGAAGAGTAAAATTACTCATTTTCCAACTGATTTCCAAACTATCCTTACTGGAGAAGGAAAGAATTTCTATGCTTGATTATAAGAGCTTAAAAATGAAAATTAATGTCCTGGATAAGGGATATTTGGATGAATTTATTTATGAAGATAGTGTGATGATATTAAAAAATAGGCTATTTGTTCCATCAACACCAAATATAAAGATTGAATTGATTTATGAACCCTATAACTGAATTTTTTTATACACTGTGACGATCCCATAATGTATATATATTTTAAGGAAATTTTTTTTTTGATAACATGAAGCAGGAAATTTTTTACTATGTATCAATATTCAAGAATTTATAGTAGGTAAAGACTAAGATTAAAAGTCCTAAAGATGTAATGTAACCTCTCACAATTCTTATGTATATTTGTGATAATATTAATAGGGTTTTTCTCACTATATTTTAAAAGAATCCTAAAATAAATCGTATAATATGGGTTAATTTTTATCACCATACAATGTATACATGTTTCCTTTATATATGGTAGGATCTATCTCTTGATATCCTCACATGAATCTATATTTATGAATTTGTGAGACTTCTTATTGAAACTATTTCAAATCTGTCTGATCATTACCCATGATTTACATAGAAGTTTTTGAAATGTATTAAAAAGGATGTTAACAACGAGATATATTTGAGCATTATTTATCATCCAAAGATAGTTGTATAGTTTTAAAGTACTATTAAAAACATCTGAAGACATTTTTAGGTCATGATCACTTGAATTTCAAGGTATATGGGATAATTATTTACCATTTATTGAATTTTCTTATAATATTAGCTTATATTCAAGAATTAAAATGGAACTATATGAAGAATTTTAAAAACAATTGTTAACCACCCATTGTGTTGAATTTATTTAAATGAATTTTGTAGGCCCAAAACCTATTTAGGATATAAGAAAAAAAGTAAGAACTATTCAGAGTCATATCAAGGAAGATCTAAATTGAAAAAATATTTATACCAATAACAAAAGAAGGTTCAATAATTTCAAGTACGGGATCATGTTTTATTAAAAATATCTCAGTGGAAGGGATTTATATGTTTATCCAAAAAAGGAAAACTATGCCCCATGTTTAGCATACCTTTTTAGATTTTACAAAAAAATGGGATTTGTGGCTTACTATTTGAAAATTCCACCAAAACAATATAAAGTGCATAATGTGATCTATATCTCATTGTTGAGAAAGTATATACTAGAAAAAATCCATGTAATCACCTCTAATGAAAAGGAATTTGAGCATGATCAATATTTTTTTAAATACCCTGTCCATATTCTAGAAACTAGAGAACAAGTGTTAGAGAATGGAGGACTCAACTGGTAAAGGTATTTTATAGAAATCATATGATAGGATAGGTAGTGTGGGAACCTGAAAATTTTATGATGAATAACTACCCATAACTATTCATGAGGAAAAACACTTTAAATTGTGAGGATGGAATTTTATAATGGGTGAAGAATGCAGTACTTAATCTTCAATTATTGTAAGTAATATTTTCTTTCTAAAGAAACTATAACACAATGCACATAGTTTTATTCAAGAATGTGATTAAAAAATAAATTCCTAAATTTTATAATTTTAATTTGATGAATTGAATTTTATTTTTGAATTCATAATTTCAAGATTATCTTAGGGTGAAATTGAGATATTTTTTAGAAAAAGGTGATTTTTGGGTGAATGGGGAAAATACTGATTTCACATATTTTTTCACTCTTATGACATTACTAGGATATATGTATGAGTTAAAAGTTTATGAAACGTTTTTTATATATAAAATATTTAAATTTAATAATTAATATATTTCATTTAAAAATATAATGTTGAATTTTGAAATTTATGTATAACATCTGGGAAATCTAATTTTTGTTTTTATTAAAAGAAATTATTTTTGATTATTCTATCTTAATCAAGTATTCACAAAGTTAATTTTAGTTTTGGATTGTTTTTAATGTTAGATAATCCTCATTTTATTTAACACAATCTAATTATTTCCATTTTAATTATAATTATTCTGTATTTTGTAGTAAAATCATTTTCATGGTTAAAACATACATTTTTCTAAAAACAGTTTTTATTGAATTTTGTAAACTAATATTAAAAGTAAATTTTTACAATTATTAAAATAGAATCCATAATTGGAATAATAATTATAAATACTAGTTAATAGGGTCAACATAATTTTTGCTTATAATGGATAGTAACCGTGCTAAAAATTTGTCACCTCTGTTAAGAGTAAAATGAGTGAAAATGGTTAAAATAAATAGATAAATTTTCTGGATACCACAAAAACACACATAAAACTATTTCTGGTTGTATTTATAACTTACCCTTCTTATATTATAATCTTTAAAATTTGGATCCACTTTAATTGAGTAAGACATACATTATATAATAATGTTTCAATTATTTAAAAGTCTACCACCCACATCACATATAAAAGGGTACCACCTCTCCTATATTTTACCCAATTCATGAGTAACCAATCTCAAAAAACCCAAGCTAAATATCTTCCCAACATTATGTTTCTTGACCTAGAGGTCCTGGTCATGCCAAAATACCACTTCAAGAAGGATTAATGCGTAAGCCAAAGGATATTTCCAAAGGTAGGGGTGTATGTTTTTACCAAGATTTTCCAAGTTCTTTTCTTATTAAACCTCCTCAAAATATTTAGTAAAAATATTAACATAATTACATGAGTATATTATCCATATTAATATTTTTTATTTAAATGGAGCATTGGTTTTCTAGACAAGGCACCATCTTCTTCAAAAAAACGTACGTAATACCATCTCCATGTAGTGGTGTACTTAAGTTTCAATCATTGGATCACATGAAGGGATGTAGATATGTAATTAATGAATTTATATGATATTTATAGAATAATTATGATTCTATAAATATAATATATTATTTATCTACTTACTATTCCACCCATTTGATAACATTGCTTGAGCATACATGTGGGATACCACCTCAATGAAATGATGCGAGTTTTTTTCTATTACCACCATTTATAGATAATTATATAATTTTCAAAAAAATTAATGAAAATTATATTCATTAAATTATTAACATTCAGGATAAAAAGTAACCATTTCATAATGTATTTGATCATGGTCAACATACTGCTGTTTTTTTGGAGAAATTAACTAAACAACATTAAACGATCCACATAAGAAGAAAAAATATAATGAGTAGATTTCAACTGATTATAAAAGGTAATTAAAATAGAATATAGATGAAAAATTTTATTTATAAAGTATTTAAGAAATTTAAATAAATTATTTAGGAGGATATAACACATCCAACTAAACATGAATCAAAGGTAGGTATTTTTTGTCTCAATTTCCACTCCACTAAGACATAATTCATATTATGCACCTAATTAATTTTATATGTTTTATATAAAACCCTATGAAAACTTATATCATAAATTAATATTTATTCATGGAATTTAATGTTTCAATTCATGTTTTATCTTTTAATGGTTTTTTTATTCAAGAGGTTTTAGATTTGTTATGTTTTATTTTACAATTTATCTCTTATTGGGGACTACTAATTTTTAAATTAATATTGGAAAAATTATTTTCTCTTTATTTATTAAACCCCATATATTTTCTTGTTATATGGTTATTTCAGTGGTTTCCATGTTTCTATTATAAATTTTCCACACTTTAGTACTCAAATACCTAAAGAGTGTTTTTAAGGGAAGAAAACATGGTTTCTTCATTTTGGATGGGAATATTTTTCTTCTATGTCAATGATCTTGAAATAATTTTATAAAAGATTTACCTATACATGAAATTTTTTGAAAATGTTATTTTCACATCCTTTGATTTATTTATAATGTTTTAAAAGTAGTATTCTTAATTTTTTCAAACAAGACATTTTTACTCTTTAAAAAAGTATGAAATGAATGTTTTTTATCATAGATGACATGCATATGTTTTCCCACATCTATGAACATTATCTTCTATTTATATTCTTATAAAATTTTCTTTAATTTTTGAAGGAAAATATTTTTTTCCATTATTCTATTATTTTTTAATAAAATTACAATTCTTTATTTTCTTTACTGTTGAAATGAATTTTGGAAATGATTTATAACATTTTTTATAATATAATCAAAAAATCAATAACAAAAGTTCTCTTTTATGTTTCTCTCCTTTTCACCTCTAAAATTTTCAAACTAATTACCTTAAATTAAATAATTCATTTATGATGAATCAAAGGTCTTTTATCATCCTTTATTTATTTATGGATTAAACCTTTTTATGTGACCATTAAATTTATTGTGATCATATACTCTATCACTCTCCATTATTCATTGGAAATTATTTTTCTTCTTTATGTCCATATTTTTGATGTCATGGATGTATTCAATTTCATTTCATTTACTTTCTTATTTTTTTAAACACATTCCATTTCAATATATGGTATTATATAAATGTATTTTATTAAGAAATTTAATTTATTTATTGGCGAAATATTGATGTTCTATATTATTGATTCAATAATGATATTTGTTTATTAATAACTAATTATGATTATGTTGTGTATTTTTGACTCAATATATGAAGAACACATTAGACATGTGTAAGTGATGGGTGGAGCCTGATTATTTATTTCCCTTTGATGCATTAACATGACTCAGGATACAAACCAATTATCCTTCCACATTAGATGGGTATTTAGGGTATGTTCACCCAATTATTGAATGTGTCTTGAAACAAGGACTTCATGGTAAGATTCATGATGTATTACAATAAGAACCATTAAATAAGATCATGATAGTCTGAAATTATAAATTTACTTCAATGAGAATTTATTTATCATTTTCCATTTGTTTCCTTTCATTAATCGGTTCATTTCAGGCCCATTGTATTGATTATATTGTGTATGTACTCATTATTAACTTAGTAATATTATTATGCCTTATATAATCATGATAGATTCCATTGTACTCTTTCCCTTACTGTGAATTTAATCCCTCCATTTTTATGTTTTTCTTTCCCTTCGATATGAAGGATGAATATTTGAATGGCCTTTAAGGATGCAATAAATTTCATCATGATATGTTTTATTTTTATAATATAA
Source organism: Viscum album (assembly GCA_963277665.1). Taxonomy (NCBI): domain Eukaryota; kingdom Viridiplantae; phylum Streptophyta; class Magnoliopsida; order Santalales; family Viscaceae; genus Viscum; species Viscum album. The sequence goes on from OY728125.1 coordinate 982,350,683, forward strand.
TGTGAAGATCATATATTTATAGAGTCTCCCAAAACTTCTAAACTGATCGAACCTTCATGATTATATCCTTTTATCTTTTATGAATGTAATAAATTAAATATTAGCATTGAGTTACTAGATTTTGGTTTTTATAGTTATAACTATGATGCACCCACTAGAATTTCAGTTCCTTAGTAGGTGATTTTTTAAATAAGGGGATTTTTATAGTTTCATAATCATTGTATTTGGGAGTTTAAGTGTAGTTTCTAATCCTTTATACCATTATTCTATGAATTATCCTATCTAATTTATGTCCCTCTCACTATGGCTTCTCTAAAACATTTCATTTTCAAATTTGAGTAGAATAATGCTTCATAGATGATGTTGGACTCATATTAGTAAGATGTTAAATGACCCTATCTCATTCTATGAAGGTTTTAGAGTTTTATTGTTGCCTAATTTTAGTTTTTCATTTATACTTATAATTTGTAGAATTTTTGGGTTATTGGGGGTTTTAAATGAGTTAGAGGTCTTTTTTCGATGTGTATTGTTCATCTATAAATAAGTAGTTGAAATGTCTCACTCTTTGGCATTTAATTGGGTGTTTTATTTAAATTTTAGAATGCTATTATGAATTAAGATTGTGTGAGAAACTAATTTATTGAGAATTAATATCATCTTGAATGAAATAATTTTTTGTGAATGGCTAATCATCAAACATATTTTAGATGTGATTTTCATGGTTAGATATATGAATTACCCTACGTAAAATATAATTTAAATGGGAAAAATGGTGGAATATTATTAAATTTAAAAATATGGTATTTAAGGAGAACAATAATGATTTCTTTAAGATGAAATTAGTTTTTGTGTGTGTGTTTTTTTTCAAATAATTGCTTCCCTAAGAATTAATTAACATAATTATTTTATGAATCGAAGTCAAATAATGTGAATATATTTATTAAAAATTATATTTTTTCATGGGTTTTAGAACTATATTATTGTTTTATATATTAATGATATGGTTTCGGTAAAACTCATATTAGCGAGTTAGAAAAATTAATATTGTATTTTTATGACATTAACATGAAGTTGTTTTGTTGTAAAATGATTTATAGATGCTAGAAAATTTATTTTAATAAAATAAAAATAACTTAAAAGAGTGAAAAAATTATTATTGTAAATTAACTGGAAATTTATATATAAGAACTAAAAATTTAATATTTAATAAGAAATTTTTTTCTATAATATTTTCAATAACACAAGAAAAATATGTTTTAGCCTTATGTGTTTTCATATGAAATTTTAACATAATTAATTTGATTGTATGGGATAATTAAGATATTCTTGGTGGAATTATGAGTTTAATTTTAAAGATAGTTCTGTGATATTATGATTTAAGTTCCTTATTAATAAAATCCATGAAGTTAACTAATTTGTATAGTGTTTTAAGTTTGGATATTAATTAAGATGACGTGATGTGAGACATGAGTTTTTGATAAGAATTGTTTTAACATATGTGTTATATTATATGTCATGTGTTTAGTGAATGATTTATATGAGTCATGTTTGGATACTAATCTTGAGGTTGATATTCAGTGTTCCACCAGCATTATCCAAAGTATGTATTTTATTTCATAGGTGACTCGATTAGCACCAAGTAATTAAAATTACATTTTATAAATGATAAGAATAAATTATTTAATATATTTAAGTAATTTATATATAATAACATTTAACTCCAATGTATTCTTATGATTACATGGGTTTCTACTAGGAATTCACTTACCACTCTATATTCATACACACTTCATGTGGGTATAAATTTTATGCATTATGTAGAAAGAAATGTAAATAGACATCGGTAGCTTGGAAATGATGTCAAATGACATCATAGAGATGGTTTATTTTGATTTTGGAGTCTTTAGGAGGAGTTATCTACTTCTCAATTTTTTGGTTATTTCAATTGTATCACTCATGATATGGAACTTAGAGTCTACGTGGATATTACAGTTGGTTGTATATTCTAGTTGGAAATTTTGGGAATACTGCATTTGAATTTATGGTGATAATAATTCATATATTATCTTCTTATTTTTAATTTTCTTTTACTAATTTATTTTCCTTGTGGAAAGCCATTAGAGTTTAAATAACTCCCTAATAAATACTTATAGACCATTGGTTCCAGTCACCAACCTTTAGTGATTCTGGAGAACACTTTAAGGAATGTGATATTTCACCCCATAAGAATGGTTTTTCCACGGTATGACTTTAAAAAAATTAATCCAAATTAGTTCAATTCCTAGTTCATGAAATTTTTGGGGAAGTTATAGAAAAGATTAAGGGTTTAGAGTTGGTATGGAATCTATGCATGTGTTCTTAAATAGTATAATCATATTATAATTCTAGGTTTTCTAGGGATTATGAGTTATATGTTTCTTAATTTATAAAAGTGATTTTAGGGCTATATTACTATTTCTAGTTTATGATAGGTAATGGGATCTTCATGAATCATTTAGAACGATAGGGATATAACATATCTGTTTGTGCATATAATTGAAATTGATTTAAGATGTAAATTTAGTTAAATGATTGGATTAATAAATTTATCAATGAATCCCTTATTAGGTAATTATTAAAGAAATAATTAGATAAAATCTATGACTTTTTAGGATAATATAATATTATTAGTTTGATTAGAATAATTTAATTTTGAGCCTCCATGGTAAGGGATGCTTATAGTGTTAATTTGACAAAGATATTGATGTTGATTAATAAGTGATGTGTTGATTTTTATTGAATCAATGCACCGAATAAGTGACAGGATGAGACATATGGTAAGGATGTAGAGTATGAATGACCTGATGATGGTCATATCAAGGGAGAGGTTGAGCATGTCCCTCCAGTAGGGGATCCCTGGACACTAATATAGAATAAAATTACTCAAAGTCTACCTAAGGTTATTCAAAAGATGAAAAAACCCATATTTGGAGGTAACTGTTGTCTCTGATGTGGTTAAAGATTTTTTAGAGAGAAATCATCATTTATTTAGGTGAGATGTTGGGACACCTCATGTAAAGGCCTGGCTAGAGGGGATCGACATGATTTTAGAACATATCAATGCACTAAAGAGGAAAAAAGTGGGGCTTGTAGTATTTATGATTAAGGGACCAACACAGTTCTAATGGGATATTTGTTTCGAGCCGAAGAGAGAAGAGTGATTGAGTTGGGATGATTTCCAAAATCTTATCTTTGAGTAGTTCTATCTATTGGCCTTTAGGATGGACAAAGGATAATATTTTTCTATGTGATGTCCTAACGAGCCAAATTTCTAATTTTTAAAACCTACAAACTGCTATAGTTCTGGCAGTAAGTACAATCTTATAGGGAGAATGCTTGAAAACACTAAAACGTTCATCTTAAAATAATTTTCACGTAGTTGAACTCATAATGTGGTTAATAACTAAAAATTCTAAAAATTAAACTATTTAAATAAATAAAGACTAATCTAGGAAAAGATTGGCGTGATGAGTATAGTGTCAATATTTCTTCTTGTGTGTATGTGATGATAGTTATCCAATTTCAATATCTAATTGATTATTCATTATCAGGGATTCCAATTTTTTCTGAAATACTATCAAGTATCATTCTCATATATTAGATAGTACTATAATTTCTCTCACAAATTATTCAATGTCTCATTATCTAATGTTATGAACAATTTGTTTGTAGTTTTAGTGTTGAATCACATTCTTAAAAAGTCAAAGTGTCTATATATGACAGGTTCACTCGCATAAGATCACTTTTGATGCATCACACAGAAGAGTTTGAATATAAATCAATAAAAATATTAATTTTCCAATTAATATATTTATTTTTTTAAAATTTTTGTGTGTGAAACTTATGATCCTTTAATGCAAGAAATCAAATTCTGAATAAGTAAATTTCATGATGTCCTTCCACCCATGATTGCTTATTAGATATCACATGAATAGGAATAAAACAATCTATAAAAATATCATATGATAATAATTCAAGACAAAAATATAATTAAAATGGAATAAAATCCAATTTAATTAAATTAAACCAACAATCAAACATGAAAAATAAATAATGTTCATGCATATACCATAAGAAAATTACAAAACTGACATAACAAAATCTGACATTAATCATGAAAATAAAATATAAAAATAAAGAATAGAAATTATCATTTTCATGTCGATGCAAGAATCACTATAAACAAGGTATTCAAATGCAATGAGATTACTATTCATGCTCAGTAGCAAACTTGTATACTTGTGGTAAAATCATGTGTAAATATATAGACTCGGTGTAAACTTGCCCGACTCACTGGGTATACTCATACTGTAGACTCATGATTTTGACTAACATGACTACAACCCACTACTAACTATCAATACATGGAAAACATCACTTGGTGCATCTCTACGATCGCAACGTGCTTGCATGAATCATCATTAACGAGGATGATGGGTGTAAAATGGTTATGTGCATGGTGGACGGGTTATGTAGAGAGGTTCTCAGCCAGGTGGTGGACATGGATGCTTCCCGATCTGGTTCTCTGGAATTCCAAGTGCAGCAGCAGATACACAAGGGAAGTGTTGGCCAGGTGTTGTGTCTATTAGGGTGTCACCCAAGTGTGAGGTGGGTTGTCTTTGTACGTCCCCCCTGCTATGGATTGTCTCTCCTATTTTTGAAGATGATGAAGCATCCAAAGATGAAATGGATCCCTCTATACAAAAAAACAAAATTAAATCATAAAAACACAATCCTGTTATCGAATCCTTCTAAAAAAATTAAAAGTGATAAAAATATATTACTTATATTTCATCTATTTATATTTACTGAATTTTGATAAAAGAAATATTATTTGTTAAAATTATATTAAATAAAGATATGACTATATATATAAATTTTATATTATTAATAAATATATTATAATATAATATATATAATATTAAATAATATACAAAAATATATAGATAGAATGTTAAAATAACAAATATTAAAAATAATAACTCTTAATAATATATACTTATATAAAATTATAAAAAATATCTTAAATAATATAAATCTAAAAAAACCAACACTAAAAATCATTATCCTATTTAATGAAATAAAGATGAAAAATATACAATCATATGAGTAATTTTGATGTGCATCAAATTAATTAAAATATATTGATAAACCTTTGTTTCTTCATTGATAAAATAGAAAGTGCTGATAAAAAATACCATTATCACTATTTTTTTAGTGCTAATAAGACACGGTTTATCAGCGCTAAGAAAGAGCTGATAAAGGCTTATTTCTATCAGTTATAAAAAAGCTTTGATAAAGATAAAATGTTAATAATTAATTTATATTAATATATATTTATAAACTTATATATATAATAAATAAATATTTATTTATTTATAACTATAACTATAAACAAATAAATATTTATTTATATTTATATATAAAATAAATATATTTATCAAATAACATATATTTATAAAATTATAAATATTATAAATCATTTGGAGGGTTAATCGAGTGTAAAAGGGTCCCCATAATCCTACATCAGACCCATGTTTAAATCCAAGTGGGAGTGAATTTTCTCAGGCAGACAGTAACGTTGGTAGTGACACAGGCAAGTAGTGACGCAGACATGACGTAGGCAGACAGTAATATAGACATTACATAGGCTTAATGACATATAAAGTATGATTCAAGCATGATACTGGACTAGGCCTTGGGCCATGTAATAGGTCTCATGTCCACTAGGCCTTTAGACCATATAATGAATAAATATGGCTTGATGGATGGGCTTTCCCTTGGGGGGAACTATGGTATGCCTTTCTTTCTTACGTGTGTGGTGTGTGTATGTTTAATGTAATTGTATCCATAAACACATAATATATATATAAATATCATAAATAAATAAATAATTATTTATAATTATAAAATTATAATAAGTATATTTATTATATTTATAACTATATATAATAATTATATATAATTAATATATTTATTATAAAACATTATGTAGTTGGGGACATACCTTAGTGGTAAAGGCTCTATGTAATTATTCATCCGACCCGGGTTCAAATTCGAGTGAGAGTGAATTTTCGTAGGCAGACGGTGACACAAGAAGGCGGTTACATAGGCGTGACATACAAAAATGTTGATACAAGCATGTTACACACTAGGCATTCAAGCCCATTTGTGAGCCTTTGGGCCATTTAATGAGTTTCATGCCTATTGGGCCTTCAGGTTAGGTACTGAATAAATAAGGTTTGATGTGTGGACTATCCCTTAGTGGGGCTATGGTCTGCATTTCCAGTCTGTGTGTATGGTGTGTGTGTATTTAATGTAATGGTACCCCAAGCACCTAAAAGATATTATAAATAATTATAATTATAAATAAATATATATATTTATAAATATATATTTATATATATTTATAACTATAAATGTATATATAATTATTTATAATTATATCTATACATATATATATATATTAATAATTATAAAATTATAATGACTTTATTTATTATACTTATAATTTTTAGTTGGGGCTTGGCAAGTGGTAAGCACCCCCTAATAGTACATAAAAAATGGGGGTTCAAAACTTATTAGGCGCAGGTATTGTAGCAGTATTGTAGCATACTATAGCAGCAATGAAACTTTTGGCCGACAACACTATAGTGTCGGTGGGTACTGTTGCGGGGACTATAGCGGCGATAGTACTATAGCGATACTACAACAACAACAGATGACATAGTAGCAACGACGGGTACTATAGTGAATAATGTATTGGTGGAGTTATTGTAGTGGGCACTATAGTAATCTGGTTATAATTCAATGAATGGACATTGATCCAAAAATTTCGGGCCTACGGGCCATGTAATAGGTTTCATACCAACTGGGCCTTCGGGCCAAAAATATATTATGTAATAATGTTTCAGACCTATGTGTGTGCAGTGTGTGTCTATGTTTAATATAAATTTACCCCCAAGCACCTAATATATATACTAATAATTTTATAAATATATATAATTAATATATTTATTATAAAATGTTATAATAAATATATAATTATTTATAGTTAAAATTATAAATATATTTATTTATTTGTTTAAATAATTATAAAATTATAATAAATATATTTATTATATTTATAATTTTATTAATATATATAATTAATATATTTTTCATAATTTTATAATTATTTAAATATTTCTATATTTATTTATAATTATAATTATAAATATTTGTATTTATTTTTAAATATTTGTATATATTTATAAATATATTTATTTAATTATATATATTATAACATTGTGTGTTTAATAAATATAATTTTTATAATTTTGTTATTATTTATATAAATATATATTCATTTCAAATTAAAAAATTATATATATATTTCTAATTATAAGTATATTTATATATATTTGTAATTAAAAAATTATAATAAAATTATAATTATTTATAATTATACTTATAAATATATATATATATATATATATTTAAATAATTATAAAATTATAAAATATATATTTATTATATTTATAATTTTATAAATATATATAATTAATATATTTATTATAATTTTATATGTATTTAAATATATCCTTATTTGTTTAGATTTATAATTATAAATATTTTTATTTATTTATAAACACAATATATATTTATAAATTTATTTATTTATTTATATATTTTTAAAACTTTAAAATTAGAATAAATATATTTAATATAATTTTATATTTATTTACATATATATATATATATGTATATATATATATTTATAATTATAAGTATAAATAAATATATTTACAAATAATTGTATATAATTATAAATATATTTATGTAAATATTTATAAAATTATAATAGATGCATCTATTGTATATATATATATTAGGTGTTTGGGGGTACGGTTATAATGAATCAGATACTTAGTAAAGTATAGAACATAAAAAACGAGTCATCTCATAAATGGACAACATGAATAATAATAATGGTGTAACGTATAAATGAATATTCATGATGAATACATTACATGTGAACATCAATTCTACTCATTCATCAATATATTTAATGACCAAATTTGTTAGAAACATATATTTTTTTATAATTATAATTATAATTATAAATATATATATATATTAAAAGTAATTTTATATATTTATAAATATATGATTATAAATATAATAAATATATTTATTATTTTATAAAATTGATTTTAATTATTTAATTATAATCTTATAAATACCTTTTTTTAAAAGATTATATATATATATATATATTTGAATTATTAGAAAATTATATATTAATTATAAACATGCATTTTTTATTTAATGTATATAAATAAAACTTATTTTTGAATGTAAATATAGTAATTTTATATAAATTAATAATATTTTTTATAAAAAAACCTTTATCAGTGCTAATAATAGAATTGTTAAAGACCCCCTTTTATCCGCACATTTCGCTTAGTGCTGAAAAAAGTCACCACTTAACTTGTACCTATCACCGGTAGTGAAAAGAATGGACTAATCTTGAGAACATAACATTAGGTTAAAATATTCTCTAAGGGTGTGGGATGGTTGGTCATAAGAAATATTTGGCATTTTTGGAAAAAATGAGGATTGAATCTTAAAATAAATGGATGTTATGTCTACCTCAAAATATCCCTCTCCCAAACAAAACCCATTTATTTTCCCCAATAAAATTATAGTATCAAAATTCACACAATGAGTATGTTGACATTCGTCACTAAGATATAATGAGAGGAGAACCATTTGAGTAACAAATCCAAAACCTTATGAAATATATAATAAAATCTCATTGAAAAGTACACATGTTGTTCATACGCTATAGAAGAAATTTGAAAATATGTCATATAAAAACTGTTTAGCTCCTTGAGTAATGAGTTGTCACATTTATAGGTATCCCTAAAGACATGGTTTACTACATAATAACCAAAAATGTACTCATTGTTTGGATCAAAAAAGAATATATATTCCCATATCAAAACATACCTGCAAGGAATAGATCTCTGTAGAAAAAAGATAACAAATCACATGATGAGATAAATTTTATCCATGTACATAAAATCAATCAATTTCCCCCAAATAATTGTCTCCCTGAATAACTCTCTCCCCCACACTTTAATTTAAAATATTCATGAAAATATTCACTAAATGTGTAGGTAATGGAATATATTATTGGGATCATATCAAAAAGGATACTTCATGGTTTCTACATGGTCCACATTAAATAAAATGCAAGGGTCTCTCAAGGGTACAAATGTGATAAATAAAACAAAAAAATGGTGTAGTGATTTCAATTCAACATTTACAACTCATTTTTCTTTGACAGATAGCATGAAAATTTCTATAATATATAATGTATCCATGATTTCCTAAAAAAATAGAATATGAAAGGGGAATGATTACTCATAGGTTTAGAATATAATATTATACAACACAAATGAGCATGAGTGAAAATAAGTGTCTTAAAAATAAACAATTTTTAGAAATTTTTTCCAAAGCATGGAATGATAACAGAGATCATCTAAATCATGGAATAAAGAATCAAATCATTTTGACTCGGAATCATGTGTTCAAGCTAACTGAGGATAAAATTGATATGTCCCTGCTTCGGTTACTATAGAATTATAGCATCTTTCATGTTGATTTAAAAATGAGATGGATTTTATCTTTTTTTCTTTTTTAAATGTTTTTTAGTTAGGTATTTTATGAGGTGTTTTTGGAAGGGTAAATAAAATTTGTTAGATAATATATCACTAACCCGAGTAATTTCATATTGAATGAGAGACTCTTCTTATATCCAATGAATCTAAAAAAGTGATGAAACCAATAAAATCTATACATATAAAACCCATACCTGCATCATATCATAAATATAACACCAAAATAAAGGATTTGGTTGGATGAATAAAAATATGAAAGAGAATAACTAATAAACTGAAGTGTCAAGGAAAAATGGATAAAAGAAAATTCATGAAATTTTTTTGCATAAAAACTAAATAAAATAAAACCAAATCCAGTGAAATAATATCTACCTAATGATGGATTGTCTCCCACTGAGTTCTATGTTTACCCCCTTTTCATCCATATTCTTATAACACTCCATCATGATCAAAATGAAATGTATACTATGTTTTTGGTTCCTCATCAATAAAAGTGTTGAATATATCCATTGAGAATGTAATTATCCAAAAACAAATCGAACTTCTCAAAATAAAATTGTTAGAAAAATATGTGGATGGAATGAAATAAATATATCATTTGTCAAATTGAGATTCATAAACCTATTGTGAATAAAAAATCATATAAAAAATGAGAATTTTGGTAAAGTAAATAAACATGAATATCAGGAAGATTACCTCTTTTAATGGGTATTTGAGAAGAAGGGTCCCTACTAGAATCCCTTAGTGATGGACCTTTATCCACAATATCCATGAATATAATATCTAGGATGATCCTATAAACTGGTTATAATCATTAATAACCTCCAAAATAGGGGAATACACTTGTTTTAAACTCAATTCAAACTTCAAAATTTCATTTAGTGTTGTTTGGTCTAGGGAATTGTTAGCATCTGTGGAAATATAATGTGGTGTGGTGACAACCTCAATGCATGGGAGTAGGTGGGACTAGCTCAAGTGATGCAAGAGACCCTGATTTGTTAGGTATGAAATCATCTCTTAAAGATTATTCTGTATTACCCACATCATGTCTCTCTATAGGTATATGTGTCTCTAAGAACTCAATATCTTCCAGGAAATCCCATTCATCCATAGTTTCAAAAATGCAGTGAGTGTCATAGATATCCTTTCCTTATATATTTTTTGATTCTTGAATTGTTCCAGGAACATCCATTTTGGGAAATGTTTTTAACTCACAATGATTCTTATAAAGGGGTGAGTAAATATCATTTGAAGTGAGTTCCTTAGGTTTATGGAAATTCATAGTCTCATGAGAATTATTACTTTATTACATTAAATAAAGGCACCAGTTCAATTTCCTCTTCATTATCAAATGAATATTCCTCCATAAAGGGTTGAATTTATATACATCAAAGTAATACAAAGTCAATTTGTGCTAGAAGGGTTGGGAATCCATATGAGAGGGACAAAAAATCACATTTTTTGATGGTCCATTATATTCGACGAAGTATATTACAAGATGTTCAAATGTGACAGGAACTAAAGAATCGTCTTGTAGTGCGTAGGAGTCATATATATCATGATAGGAAGAAATACCAATTTATTAAGAATCGTAATCAGAATCAATAAATATATTCTATTTATATGGAATCTCTATTATTCTTTCATTATAATAATTATTATATGTCATAATGTACTATTCTCATGAGAAGTCTAATTTAATTAGGTGACTAGTTTTATTTTTTTGATATTTCATCATGGAAACGAAATATTCATTATTATCTTCTATATTGTTAATTTTGGGTACCAAATTTTCATCACGTTGATGTTAAAATGTTGTATTTAGCTCATTGGTGGCAGTAAACATCGTGTTCTCAAATGCTTAAGTGTTTGGATCAAATACTGATTCGTAAAATTGAGTATCTTCCTCTAGCATGAAACATGATTCAATTTCTATAATGTTTTTTTAATATGTGGTTGAGTTTAAATTATTTTATAAAGGGTCATGGAATATAGATATAGATCTTGATTTATTAGGTTGTACATTATTATGAATATCTTAACCTTCAGAATAATCAAAATATCGGTATCCATTATTAGAATATAGTAATGCCCTCTCCCATGGTTCATAGAATTGATTTGAATAATAATCATTAAAATTAATATAATTATTTGAGAAATCAGAGAGGGTGAAAATTTGTAATTTGTACCAAGTATTTTGGGTGTGTGATAGTTTTAAAAGGTGATGTTTCCCATGCCATTCTTCACTCTTGGAAATCTACAATTTCCCTATAAAGACAAAATCACCCATGAAATAATATGAATTCTTTATTTAATCAAATTAATCCTTTGGGAGGATATCCTAAAGCTACAATTCTCCCCATAAACAGCGCCTGAAATTTGGTATGCACTGGCGTAGAGTAGAAAATTTAGAAATTTATAAAACCTACTAACTATAATATCAGTGAAAATTTGGTTAATCTTACTAGTAGAATGTGATTTGAAACAAGTATTATACAATTCAAAAAATATTCAGACATATGAACGTATAATGCGATTAAGAACTAAAAATTCTAAAATATAAACAGCTATTTAAAAGAACTATGACTAATCTAGTGCTAGAAAGTGTGGATGGAATTGTTGGAGTCAGGATTTCTACTTAGTCACATTTGATGAAAATTATTAAATTTCAATATCCAATTTATTATTCATCTAAATATCTCCAATTATAATTTTAATCATAATAATATCAAGCATCATTCTCTATTATTAGATAGTAATTTAAATTTTAATATAAATTATTCAATGTCACATTCTATAGTGTTATAAACAATTTTGGAGACTTTTCCTTATCAAATCACTTAGTGAAATTCAATGAATTCATTATTATAAAATAAAATTATCAATCTATGTTAGGATTTATCAGATAAGATCAGTTTTTAAGTATCACTCACTATATGAAAATGAGGCTTTAACATTGATTTATTAGTGGTGTTTCCTATAACTTCCTCTTCTTAAAAATTCCTATGTATTATTTAAAATATAGTGGTAGTTTCAAAAAACCACTGCTAAATATTTAAAAAACTTAATGAAACCATCCCCCACTTACTCTAACCATGAATCCCCCCACCCTAACCGTAACCCCCACAACCTCACCCCCCTAACATTAGCCTCGATCCCCTCCATCATCACAACCACTAAAGACCAACACCACCCCCTCCTTTAATGTGGACCTCCGACGCTTGAACCCTCCTCCCTCAATGTTGATCATGGTGGTACTCTCCAATGGGTCTTCTCTTGAGATGGTGAAACCTCTTCTCTATTTCCCAATGACAACTAAGCCCTAACGCCTTCCCCACTACCTTATAATCCTAACTCCCCCTTATATTCTCGTAATTATAAACATTTTTGAGCTCATATCTCTAAACCTCATGTTGTCTGTTTCCTTCTCATTGCCTCAGTAACCTTCTTACTCAAAATACTACCCTGTTATTATGAGGGGAAATATTTATTCATTTATGTTATTTATATTTTTCTATATTGAATTGAATCATTTTCATGTTAATTTTTTTTGTGGAATCAAGAAACTAACCTAGTCAATGACGACATTGGGTGATGTCAAAAATTGAATACAATTGTTTGATTCAAAATTTATATATTTATAACTGAATGTACAAGGAGAAGATTCGTAATCTAATAAATATGAATAAAATGTAGATTAATTTACCTCGAAACACACCTCAGTGTGACCATAGTTTAAAAGGATTTATAGATTATGAAATAGAAAATTGATTAGTGTATTATAGAACAAAATGGTTTTGTATGGTTGTAAATTCAAGAAATTGTTGAATATAAGAAAAGTATATAAATACTTGATATTGAAATAGTTTCATTGTCAATATTTATTTTGGATTTTCAAAGGAAAATCAATTTTTATTGAAAGTTAAAATAATGATTATACTTCAATGAAATAAAATGAGACTCTCCATAATAGAATTCAGTTGGAAACATGATAAATGTTGCATTTTGTTTTTTATAATACAAAGTTTATGATTTTAACTTACAAAAAACTTATTTAATCCTTAGAAGGCTAATATTATTCAAAACTTTAGTCATAAAAAGATGAGTTTTGTGAATTTGTTGAGGATGGACAATATGAACTGTATTAAGGGTGTGCTAATTATTTAAAGTTATATTTTCTACCTAAGTTCTATCATATCATGTGTCTATTTGGAATTACTAATAAATAAATGTTCATGGTTTCACAGTTGATTCATTATGCATATAGTGAAGATAAGATCCCTAAATCATTCTATGAGATAAATAAAATCATCAAAAATATTTGACTTGATTATAAAAAGATAAAAGTATTCCCTAATGATTTCGTGATTTACTAGGGATAAGGGTCTGATAAAGAATAATTCATAATATTTTAAAAAATAAAATCGAATTTAATGAGAAAAAATGAGAGTACAAGTCAATTCCTTGCTAGGAAGAAACATAATAATTAAACATTCGTAAAGTTATTTTGTTAATTTCTTATAAAACCATGCTTTAAATTATTATTAATTCAGTCCAAGACTGGATATGACATGATGTAGAATACTTAGGATAGCAACAATGATGGATTGATGATACATCAAAAAGATTCAACATCATGGATGATGTTTTCTTCATTATATCCAATTTTTCCTTCGAATTCTAGGAATATACATTTGGGATTGGCTTATGAAGGTTTGAACCCTTTATGTACTATATATAACAATTATAACATATGATTGGTTTTTTATCCTCTAATGTCTACACCCTGGGATGTGTATGAATAATAATTCAATCATTATTTCAATGATTATTCTTTAAAAACAATGTCTGGAAATTACATTTATGTATACCTTCAACCTTCAACAAAATAATTGTGAGAAATATGGGATGGTGGCATGAGGACATATGATAATGGAATGAGAAATTTTTTCAAAATGAATTCCATTTTAATGTGGAAAATTTGTCAATTTACTAGACAAGAAAATATATCCAATTAGAACACTCATATTGGTTTGGATTTTTCATTTTGTAATGTTTATTTTAAACCTTCATGATTTCCTTTAATTAGAAAATGATTTTTATATGTCATCATTGATTTATTGATTCTTATAAAAAATTTAGGTTTAACAAGACATAATTAAATATATATATTGAATTTATAAATCCACTAAAGGTGTTATGTAGCTCAGAAATATTGGGACAATTAGTGAATGTCACTATAGAATTCAGAAAATGTAATCCGTTTAATATAGGGGTAAAAGGGTATGTTGTATGATATCCAAAGTAGTAGGAACACAAAAATGAAATAAAATGAGTATATTTTACAAATTTCTTTATTGATAGTTTAATTTGATATGACATAATCTTTTCTTAATGTATATTCATAAGAATGTCTTTGAAAATGTAATTTTTACATTGTTTAATGAGAAGGGTAAATCAGAGGATCACCTTAATGATTGTAAGGATTTGTAATCTATGAATACAAAGCATGGTCTGTGGGAAAATTAGAATGAAAAGTATACTTTTCCTTTTTTTTAGAATGAAAATTATTGAGAAATACATATTCTTTCAATATAAGAAAATTGCCAGTTTGCGGTGGTATTTTTTTGTTTTGGTGGAGGTTTAAACTTCGACTAACTATTTTTGTGATGGTTTCAAAGAAATATAGAAAAAGTTTATACCAACATCTATCATGCAATTGTTCCTTCTATTTAGCAGTAGTTTTTGGTAACCAACACAGAATTTATATTTTTGTTGTTGTTTAAATTCCCAAAAATCTTCCAGTTTTTTTGGTCGGAAAACCAATGCAAATATGAAAACAACTGCTACAAAATAATATTGACTTTATATAGAAGTGATTTTACCCACCTAAATGAAACTTTACATTATATAGTGGATGTTTAAACCACTGATAAAAAATAATATGGCATATTTAGTGGTGGTTTAAACCAAAACTCTATGATTCTTTTCAAAAAAAATGTAACTACCGAATTTATAGCCCCATAACAACACTCAACATGGGAAGAAAATAAACAAACAATTCACAGTAGAAATAAGACATATAAACCATCAATGTAGAAACAACACATATAAGTGAAATATAGATATCCCAATCAGAAAGAGCGGTTGTCAGGCTGTTAGATAAATGTCATTTTATGGTGTGTTGTTCTTCATCAGAGTATTTTTTCCATTCTCTATCGTGTGCGCCTAGGAAGTGTGGAAGCTATGGATTCAACCTATTTTGGTGGAGCTACGAACTTTATCCGAACCGTGATTTTCCTTCAATTCTGGTTTGGGTAAGTCTCCCTCAACTTCCTCTTCCATTCCAGAATCCAGCGATTATGCGTATGTTATGGAATTTAGTGGGTCGGTTTCTGTGTGTTGACTCACGCACGACATCTGTGTTCCTTCCGATCAACCCACGCATGTGTGTGGAGGTTGATGTATCGAGGCCGCCGGTCGAGTATGTGTGGATTGAATCCAGCGTGGAGGTACGGTGTAAGCAACCGGTGGTCTATGACCATTGGGTGGAGTTCTACTCATCTTGTCATCGACTGGGACACTCAGAGGCTATCTGCAGACGTTGTGTTCACTTGGGGAAGGTTCCAATGAAGGTGAGGAAGGGTGATGATGGTAAAAAGATGAAGGAAGTGGTGAACAATGAAGTGAAGAGTAAACTAGTGGGAAAGATAGTTGAGGAACCCTCTATGTCGGGGTGGGGGGTTTGATCGGCTCAAGGAGGATTTGAGGGACCAGGACACCAGTAAATCTGTGGCACTGTAGAATGTTGATCCACCCTTGCAATCGCCTCAAGATGAAGGTGAGAGTTTTTCTGAGAAGGATCTTGTAGTTTGGTCAGAAGGGGTGGAGAATGAACCCCCTGTCAATAGTATTTAGAGTGCTGCTTCATCGTGGGTCATCCAAAAATCACCAGGGAAGGGTTTGGTCCAAGATGGTGTCCAGACCAACAACTCTTTTGAGTGTTTGGACAACAAGGATATTATACAAGATAATCCCCTTGATCCAGATGGAGGAGCTAAAAAAGGTATGATGTTTGAGGAGGAATATGGAGTAACTAAATCTCATGATGAGGGGAAGACGCCTGAGAAGAATAAGGGGAAGGGCTATAAGGACTACTCACATCTACCAGAACTGATGGGGACACGGTCGGGTAAAAAGTATAAACCGTGCGAGAAAGAACCGTCACCTACTTCCACGATTGTGGTGTACGAGAAGACTAAAGTTGCGGTTCATGGAATCAGCAATGACAAGCTGATTATGAGTTGTATTGAAGTGACAAAGGACTCTAAAGAACCCATACTCCACTTTGAGGAGGAAATGGTGGAAGATTTCCTTTATGTAGACATACCGCAGGAAGAGGCAGAGATGACGGGAAGACATATTCAAGTGGAGGTCAATAGGGAGCATGCTAATTGGATTGAAAATTAGGATATGATTCGGATGAGGGGCTTCAATGATGGGAAAATCAACAAAGAATAGTATATTCATACTTGGGACAAAATGACATCCTTCTTTGAAGTTGTTATCGGCAAAGACCCTGATGCTAAGGTATGGATTATGAATTGGAATCTTTATAGGGAGGAAAGTACCAATAGGATGAGGCTATGCTTTGATGGATTTTCTTTCTCTTATGAGGCTTCGCCACCAGATTGATTGGGACTAGTTTCTCACTTTATCTAAAAAGTGATTTTATTAATAAAAAGTTAATTTTCAGTCAGTCCAACCAGAAACCACAACATGGTTTTTGAATCATCAAATTATTGTTAGCTTATCATAAGTTTAGTTTCATATCATTTTCGAATTCAAAGAGACCACTAATCACTACATGATGAACACATATCGACCCCCTATACTCCTGGACATCGACGTAATATCACTGGGGATAGATCCAGTCATCTTCTAATATAAATGAATCAAATCTTTCTACAAAGTGGATATATGAGCCCCATATTCCTAAATTTCTCGTTGAATTGAAACAAACTCCCTCTAAGAATCTCTAAGTTGGGATTGACTACAACTAGGAGTAGATATATCTGCAATCCCTAATGTTCTACCAAAGACATTAGATGGTAATAGTCCCAAACCAATCCTGCACACTCAACCATGATGCTCCTTCCTAAAAACATTACCTACTGGGTTATCCCAGGTGATGGAGAAGGATTTCTCAAGATTAACATCCCATACTTTTTTATTTTTTATATATAAATCAAATATAATTAATATTTTAATAACTACATATTAATATAGTGAAAACATACATAAAGATATTAAAATAAAAAATGAATTCATACCCAAACCTCTTTGGAAGGATAATTAAAATAACTCCCATCCGATTTTGTAAGAGTATCCAACTACAATTCTGTTTTGGAGACCTCGTACCCTAAATTCTACATTAAACAAAGATCAATCATTAAATTAATATATGAAATAGATAATATTATCTTATAAATATGTAGACTGATGAATAGATTAATAGAGTCGATCAGTTTCTAAACAAACTATTTAACCCAGTAGCCTGTGGGATTATTTTATTAGCTGAACTCAAAGTATTTTTCCATGAAACACCCTCAAATAAATATCATGTAATTTAGTAGTAATATAATCAATTTAATCTCTATTTCATATGAATGTATAAATGTAAAATCAAATTATTATAATAATATATATTTACATACCACATGCTTCTCAAGATGATGGCTATGAAAAAAAACCTTCCACTGATCTCTATATACCTCTTCAGATACCTAATCATACTATTGATGGGTTATTAATGAAGTATCATTGAATCCGTTCCATAATCTCTATTTAAAATCCTTCCATTTCTTACCCAAAATTTTCAATGTCCTATTTTGTAATATAAGATCAAAAATGGTAAACTGGAAAAAAATCCATACGAAGAGATTAATTTTTAATATATTATAATTTAATAAAATAATGAAATTATGTTAGACCATAATGTATTAAAATTACCATTACCATTGAATCACAAACATCATTTTCCAAGATTGAGGCATGTTCCTCCAATTAGTATATGTAATTAGAAGGTTAAACAACTCTACCACAATCTGACAAAAAATATAGCCCAATAATCATGCAGAATCATCTATAGGGACCCCATATCTGTCAAATGGAATGACTATATTCACTCTGTTCATATTCCAGACAACTAAACATTTATATTTCTCTCTATAGTATCATTGTTTCTATATTTTATAAAAAAATAGTTAGTTGTATAAAAATGTGAAATATCCTTATTCATATTACAATTTTTACCTATAACTATCACCCTCCAATATCCCCATATAGAAACAAGGGTGAAGACTATCTCCCTCACTACTGAGGCTACTGAATGGGGAGGCGTTGGTTGAGCTAAGGATGAGATGACGACAGAGGGTGTTCCAGAAGATGATGGAATGTAGAATGTGAGAGACATTGTGAGGGGGAATGAAGAAGGTGTATCAGATGTTGTAGGTAGGGATACTAATGGATCATCATCTATAAATGTAGTATAGGTAATGTCAACTAAGAGTCAACTGGGATCAATAAAACACTAACTCCTTGGCATTATTGTCATTTAATCAAATAAAATTAACTTCAGAACCTATATTTAAAAAAAATCATGCAAAACAGATAGAAATGATTATATATACGCAACACCGAAAAATATAAATACATATCTATGATAATCAATGACTTCACATATAACAAAAGTGCTTGATAAATTAATGGATAAATTAACATACAATCATTTTTTACATCAATCATATAATTTTCCCACTCCATTATTACTTCATCTACTTTATCCTCCATTGCAATACTAATATTGGTAATATCATGATAGAAAAATAAGTGTGCTTCTTGTTGTTTATGGGATTCAATGTTAGAGGTCAAATCTTTCACTTCATCACCCATATCATACTAGTATCTTTGTTTTATGAGAGTAACTATAATCCACCCTTCATCCATTAAATATTACACATAATATACCATTTCTGTTTATGATGATATGATATAAGTATCATATAATTCACAGTCACTAAAATCCCTCAAGTGAAAGAAGTTCAAAAAAGTAAATTGAAAGGAATCTCTTTTAGCACCCATAATTATATCGACCCACTTACATTTGAATAAAACAACTAGAAAATTCCCTATAGATTAATTCAATAATATCAGTCAACTTTCCATAGTATCCCACTTCAAAAAATGTAAATTTGACACTATTATATGTTTTCAAACCATCTTCCCAATTGACTACATGAAATTTAAATTCATTCACATTGTAATCATCGAACATTCTAGCCTATTTTAGAGGACCTCGAGCAAGAAACTTCAAATATTCTGACAAATCAGCTCGAGTATCAGTATTCATGATCTAAAAAAAGAAATATACATTATTATATTTAGTACATATTTTTGTCAACAAAATATCCATATTTATTAAAATATTTATGAATATACATATTGTGAAAACCATTATACAAGATCTTTATTAATAGCTTTTATTATATCTTTTTCATTTCATGTTCAGGATCTCATTCGTCTTTATGTTTTTATCCTGAGCTCTTAAATAAATGGATTTTGAATTTCACTCTTCAACCACACAAATCAATGTGCATGTAATACTTCCATTTCTATCAGTGCAATATTTGAGCCCCTCCTAACTGATCGGCCAATTGTAGGAAAGATTTTCGATTTTCTATGTAGTTGAGATTGAGTTGATGTGTCACCAACACATCCAAATTGATTGAATATTGTATCAATATCATCCAATTTTCTATAAAAAAGGTAATATACCCCTCTACCAAATAACTTTTAGAAATAGATCCTTCAGGTTCAGATTTTTTTTCACGTATAATTTCAAATTCTAATGATATCTATGAAATAACATAAATAAAACATAATTGTGTATTTAATTAAGTTCCATGAATTATTTACTTAATATTAAAAATATATAAATAATGTACCTCTCAATTGTATACATCCGTTAATAATGTACGAGGCATCCTAATTTAGCTTCCTCGACAGACTACACAGTAAAATGCATCACAATAGTAAAAAATAATGGAGGAAAGATCATCTCCATTACACAAAGTGTCAATAAAAAACTCTTCAGAATGTTTTTATGCTCAAATGGTTGTATATTTTTCTGACATAGTTTTCTGAATAATATGAAAAATTTGAGTGCAATAACAGTAACCTTTTCAGTTAATAATGTATGAAATGCCAATGATAGTAACTATTATAACAAAATATGTTAATCATGAACATTAAATCCATGTAACCTTTGATACATTAAGTCAATACACCTTGAGATGTTACCTGAATACCCATAATATACCTTATAATGTTTTAAAATTAAAAGGAATGTATCTTTATCCCTATTTTTCATTGAAAAAATTGTCGAAGCATACTTTCCATTCTCATCTATCCAGAGATCACACATTATTTTCATTGTTTGTATGTATTTCAAAATATTGAGTTGTTCCTTCAATTTCCCATGATCATTAAGAAATGTAATGATTAAATTGTCACAAAAATTCTTCTCAGTATGCATAACATCAATATTATTCCACAACAAATTAAATTCCCAATACAGAAGAGAGAAGAATATACTTTTTTTCTTCCATTGTTGTGTTCTGATTTCAATTGACAATGAACGTAAAACATGTTTCTCGCAATCACCCAAATTATGAACCTTCCAAAATTCTATTTCAATATTTCCAATTTGTGCTAACATGTCAAAACCATTCAACAACTTTGAATGTGGTCTATGATCAATAAAACCATTGAATTTTGACTTGTTCAACTGAAATCTTGAGATGCATCGTTATATCATTGGTGACACAAGAAGCACTATTTTTTACAATGAGGTAGTCGTTCTGGCTGAAAATCAAAGATACAAATAGGAAAATCCAAACCGATGAATGTTTTCCGACCAGCTAAATTCCAAAGTCCAGGGAAGTCACTAATGGTCCATATTAGAGAGGCTTGTATTTTAAACATTGTTCTAGAAGATGCATCATGTATCGCAAGACCGTTTCTCTAAAACTCATGTAATTATTCAATTAAGGTATATAAGTATACATCATTAGAATTTATAGGTATTTGTTTTCCATTAATAATCATCAAAATGAAAAAAAATATTTTAATTGGATACACATAAATAGAGGGAGTTTTTAGGGGATCAAAAAAACTGGCCAATTTCTATAACTAGTGGTCAAAGTCCCAAATGGTTTGAATCCATTAGTATCCAATCCTGATAGAATATTCCTAGGACTAGATGAGAAATCTTTTTGTAATGAATCAAATATATTCCATGATTTGTAATCTCTTGGATGTCGAATTAACCCATCATTTTTATTATCTATAGAATTCCACTTCATGTTCCCGGTGGTTTTCAATGACATGAATAATCTTTGCAATCGAGGATTTAATGGAAGGTAACTCAAAACCTTTGCAGGTATGTTCCTTTTCTTCTTCTTTATAGTATTATGTTGATTCAGACTTCCATCATCACCCATTGACTATCATATAGAATAGGAATATTTTTTGAAATCTTATCTTCTTGAATCATATCCCCAACAAAGCATACAATCATTGCGAAACACATATATTTTTTCATAATTTAGGCCAATCTTATTAAAAATATTTTTCATATCATAAAATGACTTAGGGGTCTTTTCTTCAAGAAATTAATCATGAAAATATTCCAATATCATGGACATAACTTTATTTTTAATTCCACATAGTCATTTGATATGCTACAACTTCAACAAAAAAGAATGTTTTTAATATTTCAAACATCTACCATACAGATCATTTTTTCCATCATCAACTAAACTAAAAAACACATTTATTTTCTAGTGATGTTATATATTATATTATTATCCACAAAATCAATATGAGGATCCAATGGATTGTCAAAATCTTGATCGGTTTGTCCTAAAGTACAAAAAATGTCACTTGTCAAGTTTGAATTAGTAGTACCCTCAATTAGTTATTTTGATATGTTTTGACATTTATGTTGGTTTCTTACAATGTTGAATGCATCGTTGATAAGGTTTTTTATTTCATTGTCTATTATCGATGAAGTTTAAAGCTCATTCTATTGATTGAAATCACTGCTAAAACCTACTGTAATGTTTGATTCTCTGTGCCTAATCCAACAAACATTTTGAGAAAGTAATTTATTCAATATCAAGTGTTCATAAACTTCATATCTCTTCAACAACCTTTTAAATTTACATTTAGGACATGGAAGTCTTATCATCCCATCAACATATTTATTGCAATTTGAAAACACTAAAAACTCCCCTGAACCCTTATCATACTAAGGTGTGTTCCTTGGTAATGTGATCCAACTTTTATTCATATATATCACAATGTGCCTACATATTATTAAAAAAAATAAAACACGTAGTTATTAATAAGTAGGAAAAACGATAAATGTAATTCAAAAAAACACAACCTAACGAGTTATAAGAAGATTCATATAAGAACTAAAAATGTCAAAGTATGAAAAGGAAATAAATCATGGATAATATTATGTAAAATAGAAGAAAATTAAAAATTAGAAAATCATTAATTTGTAACATGAATTGAGATGTTCCTATCATGGGATATGGAAAAAATATTATTTCTTAATTTAAAATTAATTATAGTGATTAAACTATGTTGTCTCTAGAGAGGAGCATACAACAATCAAGCTGTCACTTTAAAATTAGAGAATGAAGTGAGGTTGTGTTTTTTTTAAATTGTTTGATTTTGAAAAGAAAATAATGAAACTAAAAAAGGAAATTAATTAAGAAAAATATCAAGATAAAAATGATAAAACAAGTGTTTGAAATATATTATATGAGATGGTGATCAGTTCAGGTTTGGGTTTACAATTGTAATTCTATCATAGTTTAACTTATCTGATTATATTTTTCTAAGTCTATTAAAGTGAGAATCCACATTCACTTATTCTAACTCCATTTGTCAAAGTGTAATGGTGATAATAAACCAAACTAAAATATCATATTGTTCTACTCTCCTTCCATTGTGTGATAGAGTCTTATAAAATACCCTCAATTGATTTAGGCAATTCCCAACTAGGTCTTTTTTATCCCAAACCGCCAAGAATGTTCACTACTCCTCACACACATCCTGGTGATCACTGAGTACTTCACCACTAAGACCTGATCTATTCCACAGTATATAGACCAGAACCTAGTGGAGGGAGATATTGATCATTCTCCCATGAAAAAAATATATAATATAAAATCATATACAACTGTACATGACAATAAAAAGCATTATAAGGAATTGAAATTGATTTCGCAGAAGAGATAAAATGATCTAAAAACATTAAATTCATGAACAAATGAATTACCAAAAGGAAAATATATCCTTCCCCAATCACACATAAGATTACCCACAATGGAAAGGGTATTTTTGAATAATATGGAATAATAATTCAATACAAAACTGAGAATATTAAAAGAGAGAAAAAGGAACATTAATTTTGATCCTCCAGAATCTTTACTTCATCAGTTTTCTTCTGTTTGTCCCACCATCCTCATGAAAATCATAGAGGTATCCTCTTAAAATATGTTATTAAATAAGTTTTCGATCGACCTTAAAATGATCTAATATTTTGGAAAGGTTTAAATTAATATATGTCTAAAATAATGGAAATGAAATTTTCTGGCCACCAAATACTATTTCACCCACTCAAATTGGACTCGCTAAAAAGATACCTTAAAGAGCTCTTAAATTTATGAAATTTAATTCGATCCTTCCATTTATATTCCTCTATAAAAATCATCTATAATCAGTTCATTTTAAGTTAGGTATCCTATGATATGATTCATTTAATGAGATATGATTCATTCTTCCGGTCATAATAACATTCTGCATTTGATTGATTTTTATGGGTCATTGTGTTTAAAATTCGATATGGTCTGAGAATAAAAATTTTTATCCCAAAACACTATAATCATAAAAAAAGAATCATATTAGTTGGATCAAAATTATAGAAGTTATGCCTAAAAAATAGAAGCAATAAAAAACTGATAAATTTACATAATTAACCAATTTTCACATTTTAGCTCAAAACTAAACAAAAATCATAAAATGATGAAAATTAGATCACATTGATTTATTTGAAGGGATTGAATCATTTAAAAAAATTAAAAAATAATGAAAATGTTATCTCTATCAATTTACCCACACTTATCACTTGGACTCCTGGACATGTAAACATCAATTTCCAATTAAAGAAAACTTAAAACACATGTCTATGAGATCTTCCAATTTGACAACAAGAAGAAAAATATATCATGTATTATAAAACAGTTATTTTAAGATATTAATTTCAGATAATTCAATATATTTCCTCTTAATTTCTCCTACCATTAATAGAAAACACTTACTTGCCTTTCATTTTTGTCTCACCACAGAAATTTCAATTTTTTCCGCAATGACTTTCACATACAAACTCGTACAAGGTTCTCCATAATCTTGTTAATTCTTACTTCTCTAACTGATGTGATTCAAGGACATATGATTATCGTGAAGACTTTATAGTGTTTTTATGTGGATTCGGGTTGGAAGTATTTAGATTTGAAAAAAAAATCTATGCCAAAATGAGAAGGCTTTGCCTCTTTTTGAAGTAAAATTGCAAGATTTTAATTTTTACTCATGTATGACATCCTTATCACTTCACATAGAAAAAAAATAAGCTCCATCATCCTAAAAAATCAAGAAAATTGAACACCATTCACAATTTCATTAGAAAAATTTCAATATTCTCAGACATAATTTTTCTTTAAAGCTCTAGATAGGCAAAACATTCTTTCTCCATTGGAATCTCCATAAAGGAAAAATATCTTTTATAATAAAAGCTATAGAAAAGGAAAAAAATTTAAAAAAATTATTTTTAGTAGAAAAATAATCTCTTAAAAAATTTACTTTCCACCCAATGTATCTCCAAATGTGGTAGCACAACACAGGATATCTTCCCCCACACTTAAGTTCAACTAGATCATTCCATTTCACATCTGGAGCAGGTTGGATATAGAAAATTATATTGTAATATGGCTAACCTAATAGATATTTCATTGATTTTAAGGGCTATAAGGATTAAAAGTTCATGGTAGGACATTATAACAAATTATATTATTGAAAAGGGGACTTTAAAACCAAATAAATGCCTCAATCATTTAAAACACAAGTACCTCAAACCCTCCAGTTTTTATAGGAATAAATCAAATTTTGGTTAAATAAACCATTATTTATTTCTCTCAAAAGGTGAGGTGAATGTAAGGAATATGAAAACAATGGTTTAGAAGCCTAAAATGAAAGTGATTTCAATGATATAGATAGTGATATGTGTCATGATATTTAAAAATTAGTGCACTTTTCATTAAATTTCTAATGATTTTAACATGAAACAAATTCATTTTCAGTATTCAATTAAGCCCAGTTTCCTATAATAATTGGTTTCACTCATGGTCATGGGTTTTAAAAATTTAAAAGACAATAATTTCTGATAAAAATTATTTAAAACACCAAAAAAATGAAAAAGAAACACACAAAATTAAAAAAACAAACAATTTTTTTTAAAATAGGAAAACAAACGACAAATAAAAATCCTAAACTATAAAGGTTACCTCCCCCACAAATAGATGATATAGTGTCAAAATTTCATTCAAATGTATTTAACATATCATAATATTTGAAAAATGAATCACAATAAGAAATAAAGTTTAAAATATAGGAAATAGTTGGTGGATTTTATTGATAAACAGTTTGGAAAAGTGTGATCTCCTCCACTGGTTCTAATGGAATAGTCCCATGGAATTTTTTTAGCCTATGTCCATTAATAGTGAATAGATCTTGCACTCTATACTTCACAATTTTTAATGCACAAAACGCATATACATGAGTAACTATAAATGGACATTCCCACTTGGAATGATGTTTACCTGATATCAACTTGAGTCTTGAGTTAAATAACAACACCATGTCTCCTGGATGTAATTATTTCGGTTGGACCATCTTATCATGATCAAATCTTGTTCTTTATTTGTAAACCTTGGAATTTTAAAATGCTTCTCTTCTAATTTCTTCAAACTCCTAAAATTGTAATCTTATCTCTTTTCATTCACTTTCAAGATCCAAATTAATCATTCTCACAACCTAATATAGCTTATCCTCTAATTTAACTGGCAGATGATAACTTTTCCCATAAATAATCCTATATAGACTCATTCTAATTGGGGTTTTATATGATATCCTTTAATACCATAATGTATCTTCCAACCCTTTACTCCAATCTTTCCTATTTAAATTAACAGTCATTTCCAGAATTTCATTTGATTTCCCTGTTTGACACTTTAGCTTTCCCATTGATCTATGGATGATAGGGAGCTGATGTTTTATGATTTACCCCATAATTCTTCAGTAAATCCTCCATTCCCGTATGAAAAAATTACGTACCTTTATCACTAATGATGGCTCTGGGAACTCTAAACCTACAAAATATGTTAGCCCCATCAAAATCACAAAGAACCTTATCATCGTTAGTCTATGTGGATTTTGCTTCCACCCTTTTGGAAACGTAATCAACTGCAAGAAAGATATAATAATTTACAAATGAAATTAGAAGTGGTATCAAGAAATCTAACCCCAAAACATAAAAAATATCACAAAAAATTATAGTATTTTTGGTAATTTCTTGTCTCCTAGAAATATTTCTAGAAAACTGACATTTTTAACACCTTTTGTAATATTCATTAGAATATATAAAAAGTGTGGGCAGATAATGTCCATATTATGATACCTTAAATTCTATCCTATGAGGTTCAAAGTGGCCTCCACAATAAAAATGGTGACAAAACCTAAAGATAAAATCAATTTCACTTTTTTGGAAACCACCTTATTATCACCGAGTCATTGCAAATTTGGTGGGAATTTAAATGAGAAGGGACCTGAGATGTTAGAAGATTATTTATTATATCAGTATACCTAGGCCCTTATCCCTCAATAAAGTACATCTTTTCTCCTGGAAGGTGGGAATTATGTGGTTCTCTATCTGTAATTTCAGCTTCAGCAGTGTTGGGCAGTCTACATATGTGGTCAGTCACTTGGTTCTCAGATCCCTTCTCATCATTGATTTCTATATTGAACTCCTATAGTAGAAACATCCATCTCTCTAGCCTCGATTTAACTTATGACTTCTTCATCAATTACTTAAGATATTCATGATAAAAAAACATAGTATCTTTTGTTTCATGTAGATATGATCTAAATCTATATAAAGAAAAGACAACTTCTTAAAACTCTTTTTATGTTGTTTTGTAGTTGCATTGGGCTGCATCTAATGTTCTTGATATATAATCAATGACTTGTGGACTTCCCTCAATTAAATGATAATGGTATTCTCCAAATACTTTGTTTGAAGCATCATAAAGTAGCTCGAATAGTTCTTCCTAATTTGGTGGCTGCATTATTGGTGGTGTAATCAATCTCCTCTTCAATTCATCAAATACTTTACTACATGCACCATAGAAATAAAAATCAGCATCTTTTATAAGTAATATAGATAGAGGGAGATAAATCTTACTAAAATATTTGAAAAACCTCTTGTAGAATCCTACATGTCCTATGAATGATCTAACATGCTTCACATAAGTTGTTTAAGGAAAAGAATTCATCACATAAATTTTTTATTTATCAACTTTTATGCCCTTTTTGGAAATGACATTCCCATGTAAAATTCCTCTCTCAACCAAGAAATGATAATTTTGAAAATACAAAACTAGATTAATTTCAATGCATGCTTTCAAAAAAAATTCAATATTTTTCAAATAATGGTCAAAATAATTTCCAAAAACTGTGAAATGATTCAAGAAAACCTCCATGAAATCTTCAATGTGATCAGAAAAAATACTTACCAAACACCTCTGAAATGTACCTAGAGCATTAAACAATCCAAATAGAATCATTTCATATGTAAAAGTGATTAAAGGACAAGTAAAGGTAGTATTATATTGATCCATAGGGGAAATAGGTACCTAGAAATAACCTGAAAATTCATCCAAAAAGTAGTAATAAGTTCTTCATAAAAATCTTTATAAAATCTAGTCAATGAAGCGGATAGGGAAATGATCTTTTCGAGTGACATGATTCAACATCCAAAAATATTTTCACAATCTCCTATTATTCTAAATTATCAATAGAATTAATTAATTCTTCTCGTTCCTCACAATATTGAGGATTATTTTTTTTGAACTACATGGTTGGGACTAACCTATTTTGAATATGAGTTGGGACAGATGATCCCAAATTCTAATAGATTCTAAGTATCCTTCTTCACAACCTATATTTGGGTGGGTTTAAACCTTTTTTGGGGTCTTCTGAAAGGTTTGGAACCCCCCTAAAAATGAATTCTATGTTAGCATATTTATGGGTTGATTCCTTGGATATCACCTAAGTATCACCCTATTTCATGGAAATTCTCTCTCAACATCCCAATCAAAATTTATTATTTATATTCAATAAAATTATGAGTAATGATCACTAGTAATTTCTCTCCCTCCATAATGTAAAAATATTTTAAATCATTGGGTAGTGGTTTTAATTCCAAATCAGGGGGATTCTCAAGGGATTAAATTAAGCTGAGGTTTCCTACTTCCAAATGGTGCACATCATACACACAAGAAATCATATCATCGCCGTCATCATTTAATATATAATAAAGTAATTAGATTTTATCTCTTCCTACCACATGAAATCAGAATCTCCAACTATTTGGGATTCTACATGTTTAATGATATTTTTAATGGATAAAGTCTCTACAGAGGATACAAACTCATTGCACATACCTGAATCTTTAATTGTTTTAGTACCAAATTCATGGGAGAGTGAAAGGAGGGAGTAATCATTTGATGGGTGCCTCATGGATTAAAAAAAATTGAAGTGGAAAGTGGTATCACAAAACTCCATGGTGAGTGTCCCTTCTGGGACATTGATGATGATTTTGGCTGTTTTTAAGAAAGGTATCCCCAAAATTATGGGTGGGTGTGATGGGATCCTATTATCTTTTATATTTATCCCATAGAAGTTAGCTGAGAATAAGAGAACATTTATTCCTGTGATGTTTCCTCTATTTGGTGCAAATATCTTACAAAAACATAGCATACTTTTAATTTTTTTTGAGTTATTTTAGCATGGGGATATTAATTTCAACTTTCGGGAAGGTGTCCATAATATATTTTCGATGTGCCTCTTCCCACAACCTCTTTTATTCAATCATCATTGATGAAAATGGTAGTGGTAATAATTTATTCTCTATTTGTTACCTTTGAAATTATGTTTCATTAATCATATTTCTGGGCCTATCATTCTCCCCACCCTATTTCTTCTATACTTCTTGGAGTATTTTCAATGAATTTTTTGAATTCCAATCTTCATTCTCCCTTAGCCTAGGTTGTTTAGTTTTGGGATCAATGGTGGCTAGTGATGGGAAGTATTTTCCACTACTTGTTATTATCATGATGACATTATCCTTTGGGTTTGTGATTTTTTGGGATAGGATTTTTCCTAGTTTTTTGGTTAGTAAGTCCACAATACTTTTGAAATTGTTGGAAAAATCTTTTATGGTGTCTTTTCGCCCCCGAATCTCAAATTTATGCTACTGGTTTTGAATTGAAGGTTGTGCACTGGTGGATGGATACTTATAGGGTCTCTTGAAATTTTGTAATTTTTTGTAAGAAGGCTGGTTATAATATTGATTTTGTTGAAATAGTGGTGGGTTTTGGAATTGATTTTGGAATGGGGGTGGTTTTTGAACTGATGTTGGTATGGGGGTCTAGCTCGCTTTTACTGATTTCAAAATCCATATTGGACTTGGTTAGGATCTATCCACCCTTGATTTTACTGAAACTACCTTTGAATAAAGGTTGTGGTGAAACTTTACATTCCCTTTATTTCATCACACTGGTTAGTGAAATGATCAGGTGATGAGCATAAACTATATACCATAGTCGATGCTTGTTGGTCACCCAATTGTTTCAAGGCCATCTATATCACCAAACTAGTTATCTCTTAAATTAAAGTTTTTAATAATGGTGATGGATAATATTTTCTTAAATCGTGAATAACTCTTGTGCCATTAACTCTTGTACCAAATTGTTTCAAGTTTTGAGAAATTTTCGCAATCAATCCCTTAGATTCTTCCGGTGACTTGTCAATCAATGTGCTTTCAAATGATTCATCCATAATGTTTGTATCATTGTTCAGTAATCATTGATAAAGTAAGATAAAAAAGTGATTATCATCAATTTCTTGATGTGGTCAACTGGCACAAAGCTTCTTAAATATCTCCCAATACTCATAAAGAGTTTCTACAAATGACTATCTAATGGCATAGATTTCATTTCTGGTTGTTGTGATCCTAGAGGTGGGGAAGAATTTTTTCATGAACCATCCTACCAAGTCATTAAAATCATTCACAACTTTGGGTTTTACGATATACAACCATTCTTTGAAAGATCCTTCCAATGAAAATCAGAACACCTTCCACTTTACCTGCTCTTCAACTACTGCTCAGGGTTTGAAAGTGGAGAAGACATGTGTGAACTGTTTAATATGATTGTTGGGTCTTTACCTTTCAAGACCTGAATTTTTTTGAGCAATGGAATCATGTTAGGTTTCATCTAAAAATCATATTGTAACACTTGAATGACATGTTGATTGTTTTTTAGGGAATTTAGGTGCAGAGAGGACTCTAAGTGTTTGGTTTTGATTTACAACCACGATGACATGATCAGAGTGAACAATTGAAGATTCAATCAATTCTACATGATAAATTTCCTCAAATTCAGATTTAAAATTGAGGTTTCTATGTCTATTCAAAACGGTTCATTCAATTTCTAGATCTATTGGGGAATGGTCAGTGTTTGTACTTCAAGTCATGCAATATAAGAGAAAAACAAATGTTGGCTCTACCTCCCCAACAACGGTGCCGAGTTTTTATGCATTACTATCACGGGGTGTGGAAAATACTATTATTTAATAATTTAAAATTAAGTTTATTAATTAACATATGTTGTCTTCAGAGAGGAGA
The DNA here is from genome assembly GCA_963277665.1 of Viscum album. Classification (NCBI taxonomy): domain Eukaryota; kingdom Viridiplantae; phylum Streptophyta; class Magnoliopsida; order Santalales; family Viscaceae; genus Viscum; species Viscum album. The sequence continues at coordinate 982,382,546 of OY728125.1, forward strand.
CCACAACAATTAAGCGGTGACATTGAAATTAGAGAAAGAAGTGAGGTTGTGTTTTTTTTGAAATTGTTTGATTTTTAAAAGATTAGAAAGAAACTATAAAAAGGAAATAAATTAAAAAAATATTAATATCAAATTGATAAAACAGGTTATTGAAAATTATTATATGAGATGTTGATCATGTAATGTTTAGGTTCTCCAATTATAATTCTATCATATTTTAACTTATCCAATTCTATTCTGCTAAGTCAGTAAAAGTGATAATCCACAATCACTTATTCTCACTTCCTTGGTCAAATAGTAATGATGACAACAAACCTTAATAAAATATTAGATAGTTCCACTATACTTCCATTGTGTGATAGAGTTGTATATAATACCCTCAATTGACTTAGGAAACTCTCAATCAGATCTTATTTATCTCAAACAATCAAGAATGATCACTACTCCTCACACACATACTGGTGATCAGAGAGTACTTCACCACTAAGCCCTGATCTATTCCACCGTATATAGACCAGAACCTAGTAAAGGTATATATTAATCATTGAACCAATCAATAAAAATAGTAGAATATAAAATCAAATACAATTTTACATGATAATAAAAACTATTAAAAGAAATTGAAACAGATTTTGTAGAAGAGAGAAAAAGATCTTAAAACATTAAGTGAGAGAACCCAATAATTAAAAAAAGGAAAACCTAACCTTCTCTAATCACACATAATTTTACCTGGAGATGTTAAGGGTATTTGTGAATAAGGACGGAGAATAATTCAATACAAAAACTAAGAAGAATAAAAGAGAGAAAACAAAGAACATACATTTTTTCCTCCGAAAGTTTGCTTCTATTCTGCCCAGCATCCACTTGAAACTGATAAAGGTATCTTCTGAAAAGATTTTTATAATGAAGTTGGATATAGATCCTCAAAATTTCATAGTTTTTGGACAAATGTAAAGGAATATATGAATTAAATAATGGGAATTACTTTTTCTGGACACCAAACACTATTTCACCCACTCCACTTGGACTTGCTCAAAAGATGCATTAATAAGATCTAAAATTTATGAAATTTGATTTGAACCATAAGGTTAGAGTCCCCTATTGAAAAATGATATAATTAAATCATTTTAAAATTGGTATTCCTATACATTCCTCATTTAATGACGTAGTGTCCATTCTGTTGGTAATAATAAAATTTCCCATTTGATTTAATTTTATGGGTTATTTTGTTTTGAATTCAATATGGTCCTAGAATGATGATTTGTATCCCACAAAAACTATAATACAAAAAAAGGAATCACCTTAATTTGATCAAAATTGTAGAAGTTATGTCTGGAAAAAATGAAATACAAAACTAATAAATTTACAGAATTAACCAATTTTCACATTTTAGCTCAAAACTCACTAAAATCATAAAATGATGAAAATAAGATCACATTGATTAATTAGAAGGGATTAAATCATTTATAAACTATAAATATTAATGAAAATATTATCTCTATCCAGCATTATGTTATTAACACACAAGGGTCAGTAAGTCTAAGTGAACCTAGTAATTCTCTATCCCCATAGAAGTGAATTTAGAGTTCTAACACATATCAAGCTAGAGGGGATGTCACATAATGCTTCACTATAATTACTAGTGGTGGTGGGACTCTTACTATCTAGGTTAACCTAACCAATAACCCTAGTTTTCTCATAAGATTAAACAAACAAGAACAACTGATAACATAACATATTTTATTTAGCATTAAATAAACAAGTCTCTTTATAATATATATAATTGTTTAGAAAACCAAAAAAGAATCAATATTATGGTTAAAAGTCCCTATTTTTATTATTATACCCATTCACATTTAAACATTTAGGTATATACAAATATCACATTGTACAAATTCACATTTTCTCAAGTGAATTTGTATATGCAGACACATATATATATACTTATGTCTACATGTTGAACCAATATATATATATAAAGACATTTTAAATACACATAACTTTAATTAATTTTTTAGGAAAATAGATAACCCCACTTTCAAAACCAAAACCTCTCTTAAAACATTAACCTTATTAATTAAAGGTTGTTCAGTCATATAAGAAACATTCTGTGTAAGAAAAGAATTAAACTAGGATTTTAAAAAACATTAAATTAGAGAAGAACCTTAGAAATGAAGTGGGAATCAAGTTAAACATGATCACCACATCAAATACCTTTTGGAAATAATAATTATTATTATTTTATATACAAATCATTGATTCAAAATAAAATCACGAAACATTAAAATATTTAAAGACCCAAAACAAAGGTTTACAAACCTAAAACTCATTTCCTTTGAAAATGGTCATACTATCCCTCCTTAACAAGGATTAAGACACCCTAGAGAATAATGTATGACCTAAAAATCAAGAAAACCTTAATTAAAATTGATCCAAAATGAAATAACGAACCAAAAAACAACCTACAATCAATGGAAATTCATCTCATTCAATTATCGTAGAATGGATTAGACTCAATTAGGGCTCACAAACCTTAGAAACCAAGCACAAACAAATGGAAGACCTAAAATCTGGTTAGGCATTGGCTAGGTTATGTGAGTAGTGAAACCTATGGAAAATAGTGAAACAGAAACAATTCTCTATGTCTACATAAATAATGTTAACAAGAGGGTGTCCAAAGGCTATGTTTGATATGCACATTCTAAAAAAGCATGGGTAGTTTCCAAATTTCTCCTAATCGTCTCTCTGAATAACCATTTGAAATATGCTGCTAAAAATGGGAAAAAAATATAAGATATTAAACACTCTGAAATGGGAATACCTAAGTATTCCAGATGAACAAAAAATTACCATAAATTGTTCTGGTTTTAAAACAGATGATGTTGTTAGTATATTAATGAAATGGTATAACTAAACTGGTTAATTTCACTTTTACTCCAGATAACAAAACAAATAAATGGCCTATAACTTTTTAAGATAGAATAAAATTTATAACAATTATTGAAGAAATTCCAAAATAATACTTTTTAAACAAAACATGACCCACTCCTCCAATAATCCCAACCTAATAACCAAAAAGAGTTCAAGAAATAATTAACATGGAATTAAACAAACACAACACATGATTCCTAGAAATATTGTATGTAAAAACAATTCCAGGGGACACATCAATTATCTATATCCAAAAAACCACAAAGAATTCATTAATTTCAACATAAGAAATAAAAAACATAAAAAAATTAAACAGAAGAAAGATAATCCTGGATATAGATTCAATACCTAGAATCAGTGACACTCTTTCTTCCTCCGTTCATCTTATTCTCATAGGCAGATGGGATGAGTATCCACTGTAGAGACCCATGTCGACGAAAAAAGACATTACATTTCTTTTTTGGAAAATTTAATACATGACACAAACAATCGCCCAAAGACCGTATTAGTTTAGTGTCTTTGGAAACTTGGAACATAATCTTCTAATAAAGGTGAATGATCTTCCACATCCCCCAAAAAGATCATCCCATTTTTTTCCTACCTAAAACGTCTCTTTATATACTGAGGAAAAGAAAACATAAAAAGGGTGATCTCAAATGGTCAGTAAGGGAAAACATGGAGAACATAAAACAAACCATAAACATTTGAACATAAAAACATAAACATAAATTTTAAATATCAAAATCTTGAATCATGAAATAAATATTGGAAGTAAGTAAGGTATGAATAATAAAAGAACATTAACCATGATAGAATAGGATGGGAATAGAATATGGAATTGTGGAAAAATATTAAGTATATAATATGATTTCCATAGTAGCCCAGACATTTCTGCCAAGACCATCATAGTGGACGAAGTCCATAATTAAACAGGGTTTACATGCCATTCCGTCCCTATGTTACTGAATTGGATTTACTTGTTGTTCCGGCCACATCTATCTCATGAGATATAAGTATTTATTCAATGAATTTTCGGGAAATATAGGTCTCACCCATCTCATAATGAAATCATTCATACATGTGCCACAAAAACATAAATCATTCATCACAGCATAACCCATGAAATAAAATGAGTTTTCTTAAACATCATTCCATCATAACATAATCCATATAAAATATCATTGCATCATTAACACTAATAATAATAATAATAATAGGTATATAAACATAACCCTATTTAAGAATAATCAACAAAGATATAAAATAATTTTGATAAACCAGTGGAACTCAGTTCTTGAAGAAAATATCCTTTCTTCTTCAAAAACATTTTCTTTTCAAAAAATTCCATGAAATTTTAAAAGAAAATAATTTAGTTGAAGATATACATGAGAATATGTAGAGTAATATTCATAGAGGTAAAACTTAATGAAGATGTAAAAATCTATTCATGTTGTATAAGTTAAAAAAACATTATCCATGTACTTTTACCGAAAAAGTCAAAAAGTACATTGTGTTGTAAACAAAAGAAGTATTTCTTCCATACCATATAGTAAAGTAAAAAATTGGTAAAGATGACTTTAAGAAAAGATATAAGAATATTAAACATTTTAGGAAAACAATTTATAAAACATGGACATGGATGATAAATATATCCCCAGAAAATACTTTTGTATAAATAATCTCAGATAAAAATGAGATTGAAAAATTATCTCGTACCTTAGGTCCAATTTCTTCTGTATGTGTCTGAAACACCTGTATAGTGGGTCTAAAAATATTATTAACATGTAACAGAATCATGATAAAATTTATGATATAATATATGATTCACTTAAGAATTTATATTACCCGTTCATTGGTCAATTCAATGTTAAAGCAACATTTTAAGTAATAATTGTTTCATTTATCGTACGTGTATGGAATAGTTATTACTATTATGCTTACATAGATCATGATTTAATTAATTATAAAATGTAAAAATGATTTATATATATCTTATATATAAATTATATATATATAATAGATAAATGAATTAGAATACACCGTTTATGGAGACAGAAGGCCGTAAGCATGCATGAACACTGTTTTCGTTTCCTTATTGAATTGGATGGAAGTATGTAAATGAAATATATATATATATATCTAGTATAAGGCCCAGGCCTTAAACCTTACTTAATATTGAATTAAATGAATAATTCACATTGAGGATCTTTTCAGGTTTAGAGTTTTAGAGAATTAGGACATAACTATTACATCTCAAAAGATTACAAAGTAGAAACTTTTACTAAGTTTCCATAAAATAAAAACTCTTAAAAAAGAAACATGTCCAGTTCCATGTTTTAGGTTGCATGACTTTCCCTTGATCTCATCCTTGACCCTATTCCATGTTATGTCCTGTGAAAAACATTTCAAAAACTTGGGATGAGCATAAAAAGCTCAGTAAGGGATACACAATGAATGAAAACTGTTAGTTTTTCAAAACAACAAGTAAACCATGTATACTTTATCAAAGTAATACTTTTCACCTTTTCGAAGTTGTAAAAACTCTTAACTGAATAAAAGTTCATTACTTACCCTTCTGTAACCAAAAGATTAACATTAAACCCATATAAAGATCACATAACATATAAAGGTAACTTACGACATAAACATACTTAAGTGTAATAACCATACGGTCGACTTCCACACATATCACTTAATGGAATAGCCATACAGCCAACTTCCATACATACTTAATGGAATAGCCATACGGCTGACTTCCATACCCAATGCATTGGAGGTTATAACGTAACCACCCATCCTGGTATTCATGGCACCACTCGTCATATGGTTTATCACGTAACCACCCGTAAAATGTCCAAGTACCATTATAAAATTATAACACATAAAACCAATATAAATGAATGATAACATTTCCACATTTCAATCACAATATATCATTTAAATATATTGACAAAATATAATCCTTTATAAAAACCATTTTCAATACCAAAATACATAAAATAGTATATGGTATTTATTTTATTTTAAAAACATTACGGCTTGTTGAGGAAGCCAAAGATCAAATAACACTCGCGGCGGCGGAAAAGGTCATTGTCACCGCGTTCGTTAAAAGAAACAATCCTTTTTGTCATTTAGTAAAACGCTTCGTAGAAAAAGATTCCTTTTGTATAAAAGTAAAAGTCAAAGGGGTTTATACACCATATAAAAGAATGTTGTGTATAAAACGAAATATGCCTCAATGAAAGGAGATTGAGACGAAGTCCCTTACAAAGACAGTATCCTTGGTTTAAGGATAGCTCAATTACATAATTATTTCTGACAAACGAATACACCAAATATAAGTGGATATTAAGTGTAAAACAATCAGAGGTTTTTCACACATATTCATAGAACTACATATTCAAAGAGTATAAGTTTATCCCAAATAATCAAATTTGGGTTAAAAACTTCCCTTGCAAAAATTTGACAGCCTAATGGCGTCACTACAAAATTCAGAAAATGAGTTGATGAGAGATAAAAAGGGTATCTCATCACATAGAAATAAAATTTAAATCAATAAGGATATATAAGAACATATCCCAACATAATAGTATGTGAATTAAAAGACATAACAAAAGATGTCTTTTAAAAAGATTTGGGTGAAAGGTTCCCTTACCGACATGGGTATCTTTCGAAACATACACCCCGTGAAAGAAGGACAATACAACATTGATGTAAATACTCATAAATGAAAGTATATTACACAATGAGTAAAATAATGGGCAGTGAATACACCACTCAAAGGAAATTATGGAAAATGTAGCATAAATCTCACGGGAATAAAAGTGAGATGAAAAATCCCTTATGAAAACTCGGCATCCTAATGGCACCACATAAAACTTACAAAAATGTATTGATGAGATCAAATAGGGTATCTCATCATATTAACATAAAGTTTATAGAAAGAGGTATATAAAAGAACATCCCCCAACATAATAAATAGGAGCTTAAAAGAAGTGACATAAAAGAGAGTACTTAAAAAGAAAGAGAGAGGTTAGATCTCTTACGAAAATTCGGCAGCCTAACGGCGCCCCTCAAAACTTCCAAAATGGATTGATGAGAGAGAATAGGGTCTCTCATCCAATGAACATAAAAATTACAGTAATAGTAATATAAAATAACATCCCAATAACAATAAAGATGATCTTTAAAAGGAATGACATAAAAGAGCGTACTTAAAAAGAAAGAGAGGAGTAGGATCCCTTACCTCGGGTCTGACTTGACTCGATCGTTATTTAATCTCCTGGATAATAAACTTGAGTTAATTTCTACTTCCTTAAGAACCTTTTTCAAGTTCATTATTCCTTTTATATCACTTATTACCATGTCATGAACATTATGTAATCATTTAAGTTAATAACGGTTGTTTTGTCATTATTTGGTACTTAAGTCAAAAGTGAACTTCTTATATTTACAAGTTGTTCACGTAGTCAAATATCCATTATCTCAATAATTATATTCATGATTTTGATATCATATACATCATATATATCCAGAATATAAATGTATTTATAATATTACATAATCATTTAGAGTTAAGAAATGAAATGCACCGTTAATAGAGATGGTAAGCCGTACGTACGCATGAACGCTACTTTCATTTCTATGTCATATTAATGGAATTAAAACTAAATGAGAGATATTTATATTTTTAATTCCATAATTATATTCATCCTTTAGATTTATCATACATCATATATATCCATTATATGTACTTATAATAGTACATTATATTTGAGGATAAGAAATGAAATGCACCGTTCATGGAGACGGTAAGCCGTACGTACACATGAACGCTACTTTCATTTCTATCTCATACATTAATATAAAGAAAACAATAATTATATAAAGGTATATTATAATTCCAGTATAAAATCATATATAATAACTTTAAATCCATCCTTTATACATCCCACATATGGCATTAACGAATCAAATCACTTTGAGGGGGCGGTAGTCCGCGCTTCCTAAAATGAAGATATCGCGTATACACATAATGGAAGCCATAAAGGTATGCCACAAATGAATAATACAGAAGCTTAAGTAAAACATAAAAATATTATATATCATATATAAACATAGTGAAATCTTAATGGCCACCTTTGAAGGTGTTATATGAGTGTTGAACAATCATCATTTCGTGAGGCAGAAATTCACCATCCACAGAAACAGTATGTTCTTTAACCATTAGATGAAGGTGTGTGTAAGTGTAGCTCTAATCCTTATTATAACAACATCCTAGTATATTGAAGATACTGGAGTTGTTACAAAATAAATGAATAAAAAGTGTTTAGGGGTTTGGAGAAGCAAAATAAAACAAAAGAGCACAAGTGAAGACGTTACCTTAAAATAGGGTAACTCCATTTGGTTTGAACGAAAAGGGTTTCTTGAAGAGCTTCCTGCCTAAGTTAAGGCTTCTAGGATGAGGAGAGGGATTTGGAGAGACAAAATTGGCAGGGGTTGGCCGAGCCAAAGGATTTGGAAGTGTGGGTAAAGAGGTAGAGGTGGGGGCCTTTTATAAGAGGAGAGGAGGGGCACTCTTGGAAAGGTATAAAAGGTTACTTTATTTTAAAATGGGTTTCAGATTTTAAAGGTCCCACATTTATGTTTTTTGAGTATAATGTGATAAGGGTTCGAAATATACCCATACAATAGGTTTTGGACATGTGTAGGTCATAGATTTTGAATTATCTTTCCATTTTATTTAAATCGTTAAATAATGAGGTCATCGCTACATCAACATAATGTCATAATGAATTTAATTTATTTAATGCATAAAAATTATAAAAAAAAACTACGATGATGTAGGAAATCTTTTTATCTTTCCAGTGACAATTTATAGTCAAAATTATGACCTGTATAACCACATGAAAAAATTTTTTAGTAAAACAAATCATGTTTGTGACATTTTTATTTTAACTTTAAATAAAAGGCATAAATGTCATTATCAAACCCAAGTGGCTCCATGGGGTACCAAAAATAGACCCAGGGGTTGTCTTGGTCGGTCATAACTCATGCAATAGGGTTAGGAAAAATGTCAATATATTTTCATTTTATTATAATATCTTTTTTACATTAAATCACACTAATTACCTTTAATCGCGATTAATAAAACATAAAAGTTACTTTTCATCAAAAATTATTTTCATCCCATTGAACCACATTTTACTTAACAATTAAAATCATTTAAATTGGATTTTTGAAATTAAAATAAAAAAACTGGTAAAGTCCCATTTAAACGAAATATCAAATTTTGTAACCACCACTTTGTGGTTTCACTATTCATTAAAAATTGATGTTTTTCATAAAAATACCAAAACTTCACCCTAAGATATATTTGATATTCTGAATTCAAAAATGATGTCTATTTTACAAAATTCATAACATATAAGTTACATTAATTAATTTAATAATTAAACCCTGCTGTTAAAACAAATAGCGTGTTTTTAAGAAATAATATCTTTCAAAAGATTGACACTCGTTTATGTCCAACCTTAATGTGGTATTAATTACAATGACAACCATTGGATTAAATGGTAAAAATATATTCTATTTACAATTTAAAACCAATTAAAAAGACAATCTAATCATATAAATAAATTAGATCAAAAAGAGGTTTTGAATTAAAATACAACATTTTTCACTATTCATTAAAAATTAATCTTTTTCGGAAAAATACCAAAAATTTACACAAAGTAAATTTTGATGTCCTGATTATAAAGAAGAATTTTATTTTGTCAAATATAACACATAAAATTGTCAAAAAGTGGATTTAAAAGAGGTTCTCCATCAAAAGGCGGTTAATCAACCCTTTAAAGAATATTAGACTGTCTACGCTTAAAATTGGATTCATTCGCATTTTTAATCCTCTAACATTTATTGTAAAGAGTAAAAATATTTTACAAACATATATAATCATTTTATAGTTAGTTCTGTTCATTCCCTCCATTACAACGGCTAGACGTTAACTACTATTTAAAATAATATTATTTTATTATTAGAGTGCAACGTAAGATTCCCAAGAAACTCATTGTTGTGTATTGGGTACGCCATCGAGCATAGAATCCCCTTTAAAGTAATATTAATATTTTATTCACAAATATGGATAAATATAAAAATGTCATATTCTTTATTTACCTGGGGTGTTACATCTTTCCCCCCTTTTGGGAATTGCGTCCTCACAATTATAAAATTGGGCTTGGAAATATCCTTGAAAGTCCCACATCGGAACAAGAGTCGGTAAAACAATCACTTTAAAATAAAGAAAGATAAGTACATTGGTCACCCGAGTTAACCCATACCAAGATTCCATGTAGGAAAACATGGACATGGAGGAGAAAACATAGGGTCATGTTCTGATGGCGAGTGATAGAAAACATGTTTAGGAGAAAGTTAACCACAAGAAAATCACAAACTTGTGATGGGTTAAACGGTATTCGATTCCCCAGTAGGAAAAGTTAATAGACAACATTTTTGTTTTAAGTTACTTTTTATTGAGGAATTTATTTTTGAGCTTAAATAAATCATAATGAAACATACTTACTTGTCATGTAGACTTTCAACTTTTACTAGATTCCTTAATCAAACTCATATTTTCTCCAAAAGACGAGTATTTAGGAAGACTTGTTTGCATTAAGAGTACTATAATCAATTTTTAGAGAATCACCTAATCCACAAAAGAGAACTATATACTTCCCATGTATTTAGACTCTAACCAAAACCAAAACCAAAAAGGTTAGTACAAGATCAGATAATCCAGAAAAGGATAACCCTTTATAAAAAGAAAATCTATTCTTAATCTCCAAAATTTGTCCAACAAAACCAAAAGTTCAACGAGGACCATTCGATAAAAAATTTGTCCATAAAATTCTTCAAAGTAAACCAAACTGAGATTGAATCCCTAATATTTTAAGGATTTATTCACATAGTCTTCCAAGGTAAAAATTAACTTTTATCTCCAAATAACATCAGTTTATCTTAAATTATCATATTGAAATGTAATTAACCTAATTACATATCTTCCATGATAGGTTAATCATTTCCATAGATATCCCAAAATAAACTTACTCTTGATTCCTAAAATCATCTAACTAAAAATAATTAGTCAAACTAACCAGGGACTTCACGTAGTCCAGTGGTAGGTGATAAATACCAGTCGCACTTTGGTTGTGCATTCGATTCCCGCATCTTTGTCCGACGCGACGGGTTGTCACACGGTCTGTGTGTTGTCCTTTTTCCAAAACTATATAATTCTTAAAACATTCCCCAAAACGAGATAACATCTTCAAAAATAATCATAATATATTTTAACCTCAAGTTTATCTCATGCCTTTCATTTTCCATCATAACATATAATAACCCATAATTACGTCAAAAGTAAGGATCATATAAACTCTAATGGTTACCTTTATAATTATTACCTGAACTTCCACATTGATTGGTCATCTCGTACATGATGCATTACAAAACATACCAAGGTTCAAGTGGTTGATCATGACTCCTTGATAGTTGGTTTAGAAAAACCACGAGTTTCCTCATTGAATCCACCATTTTATCAAGTATCTTAATCAGAGAACCACCACAGTTTCCTTCAAACCTGTTGTCTCATTGGTGCCTGCTAGATCCACCCATTCACTAAATATAAAAAATGACAGTGTGAGTATATCAACAAAACCATCATGTACTAATGAGGAAGGTAAACACTAAGATATACTTATTCATTCACTTTATATAAAACTTGGACTCCTTCTGAAATCCTAACTATTATGGTACTGTCACTTATTCTTAGAGAATACCCTAACCTATAAAGTTATCTAAACCGACCTCTGATACCAACTATAAGGCCCCATCCTTAAACCTTACTTAATATTGAATTAAATGAATAATTCACATTGAGGATCTTTTCAGGTATAGAGTTTTAGAGAATTAGGACATAACTATTACATCTCAAAAGATTACAAAGTAGAAACTTTTACTAAGTTTCCATAAAATAAAAACTCTTAAAAAGAAACATGTCCAGTTCCATGATTTAGGTTGCATGAATTTCTCTTGATCCCATCCATGACCCTATTCCACGTTAAGTCCTGTGAAAAACATTTCAAAAACTTGGGATGAGCATAAAAATCTCAGTAAGGGTTGCACAAAGAATGAAAACTGTTAGTTTTTTAAAACAACAAGTAAACCATGTATACTTTATCAAAGTAATACTTTTCACCTTTTCGAAGTAGTAAAAACTCTTCACTGAATAAAAGTTCATTACTTACCCTTCTGTAACCAAAAGATTACCATAAAACCCATATAAAGATCACATAACATATAAAGGTAACTTCGGACATAAACATGCTTAAGTGGAATAACCATACGGTCGACTTCCACACATATCACTTAATGGAATAGCTATACGGCCAACTTTCATACATACTTAATGGAATAGCCATACGGCCGACTTCCATGCCCAATGAATTGGAGGTTATAACGTAACCACCTGTCCTGGTATTCACGGCACCACCCGTCATACGGTTTATCACGTAACCACCCATAAAATGTCCAAGTACCATTATAAAATTATAACACATAAAACCAATATAAAGGAATGATAACATTTCCACATTTCAATCACAATATATCATTTAAATATATTGACAAAATAGAATCCTCTATCAAAACCATTTTCAATACCAAAATACATAAAAGAGTATATGGTGTTTATTTTATTTTAAAAACATTACGGCTTGTTGATGAAGACAAAGATCAAATAATACTCACGGCGGCGGAAAAGGTCGTTGTCACCGCGTACGTTAAAAGATACATTCCGTTTTTTCGTTTAGTAAAACGCTTCGTTGAAAAAGATTCCTTTTGTATAAAAGTAAAGGTCAAAGGGGTTTATACACCGTATAAAAGAAAGTTGTGTATAAAACAAAATATGCCTCAATGAAAGGAGATTGAGACGAAGTCCCTTACAAAGAAGGTATCCTTGGTTTAAGGATAAATCAATTACATAATTATGTGTGACAAACAAATACACCAAATATAAGTGGATATTAAGTGTAAAAAAATCAGAGGTTATTCACACATATTCATAGAACAACATATTCAAGGAGTATACGTTTATCCCAAAGAATCAAATTTGGTTTAAGAAGTTCCCTTGCAAAAATTTGATAGCCTAATGGCGTCACTACAAAATTCATAAAATGAGTTGATGAGAGATAAAAAGGGTATCTCATCACATGGAAATAAAATTTAAATAAATAAGGATATTGAAGAACGTATCCCAACATAATAGTTTGTGAATTAAAAGACATAACAAAAGAATTCTTTTAAAAAGAGGAGGGTGAAAGGTTACCTTACCGACATGGGTATCTTTCGAAACATACACCCCATGAAAGAAGGACAATATAACATTGATGTAAATACTGATAAATGAAATTATATTACACAATGAGTAAAGTAATGGGCAGTACGTACACCACTCAAAGGAAATTGTGGCAAATGTTGCATAAATCTCATGGGAATAAAAGTGAGATGAAAAATCCCTTACAAAAACTCGGCAGCCTAACGGCGCCACATAAAACTTACAAAAATGGATTGATGAGATCAAATAGGGTATCTCATCATATTAACATAAAGGTTTTAGAAAGAGGTATATAAAATAACATCCCCCAACATAACAAAGAGGAGCTTAAAAGAAGTGACATAAAGGAGAGTACTTAAAAAGAAAGAGAGAGGTTAGATCTCTTACGAAAATTCGGCAGCCTAACGGCACCACTCAAAACATCCAAAATGGATTGATGCGAGAGAATAGGGTCTCTCATCATATGAACATAAAAATTACAGTAAGATTAATATAAAATAACATCCCAATAACAAGAAAGATGATCTTTAAAAGGAATGACATAAAAGAGCATACTTAAAAAGAAAGAGAGGAGTAGGATCCCTTACCTCGGGTCCGACTTGACTCGATCGTTCTTTAATCTCCTGAATAATAATCTTGAGTTAATTTCTACTTCCTTAAGAACCTTTTTCAATTTCATTATTCCTTTTATATCACTTATTACCATGTCATGAACATTATGTAATCATTTAAGTTAATAACGGTTGTTTTGTCGTTATTTGGTACTTTAAGTCAAAAGTGAACCTCTTATATTTACAAGTTGTTCACGTAGTCAAATATCCATTATCTAAATAATGATATTCATGATTTGAATATCATATATATAATATATATCCAGCATATAAATGTATTTATAATATTACATAATCATTTAGAGGTAATAAATGAAATTCAACGTTCATAGAGACGGTAGGCCATACGTACACATGAATGCTACTTTCATTTCTATGTCCTATTAATGGAATTAAAACTAAATGAGAGATACGTATATTTCTAATTCCAGAATTATATTCATCCTTTAGATGTATCATACATCATATATATCCATTATATGTACTTATAATAGTACATTACATTTGAGGATAAGAAATGAAATGCACCGTTCATGGAGACGGTAAGCCGTACGTACGCATGAACGCTAATTTCATTTCTATCTCAAAATTTAATGGAAAGAAAACAATAATGATATAAAGGTATATTATAATTCTAGTATAAAATCATATATAATAACTTTAAATCCATCCTTTATACATCCCACATACGGCATTAGCGAATCAAATCACTTTGAGGGGGCGGTTGTCCGCACTTCCTAAAATGAAGATATTGCGTATACCCATAATGGAAGCCATAAAGTTATGCCACAAATGAAAAATACAGAATCTTAAGTAAAACATAAAAATATTATATATCATATATAAACATAGTGACATCTTAATGGCCACCTTTGAAGGTGTTATATGAGTGTTGAACAATCATCGTTTTGTGAGGCAGAAATTCGCCATCCACAGAAATAGTATGTTCTTTAACCATTAGTTGAAGGTGTGTGTAAGTGTAGCTCGAATACTTATTATAATAACATCCTAGTATATTGAAGATACTGTAATTGTTAAAAAAGAAATGAATAAAAAGAGTTTAGGGGGTTGGAGAATCAAAATAAAACAAAATAGCACAAGTGAAGACGTTACCTTAAAATAAGGTAACTCCCTTTGGTTTGAACCAAAAGTGTTTCTTGAAGAGCTTCCTACCTATGTTAAGGCTTCTATGATTAGGAGAGGGATTTGGAGAGACAAAATTGGTAGGGGTTCTCCGATCCAAAGGCTTTGGAAGTGTGGGTAAAGAGGTAGAGGTGGGGGCCTTTTATAAGAGGAGAGGAGGGGCACTCTTGGAAAGGTATAAAAGGTTACTTTATTTTAAAATGAGTTTCGGATTTTAGAGGTCCAAAATTAATGTGTTTCGAGGATAAGGTGATAAGGGTTCGAAATATACCCATCCAATAGGTTTTGGACATGTCTAGGTCATAGATTTTGCATTATCTTTCCATTTTATTTAAATCTTTAAATAATGAGTTCATCGTTGCATCATCATGATGTCATAGTGAATTTAATTTATTTAATGTCTAAAAATTATTAAAAAAATATTATGATGTAGTAACTCTTTGTATCTTTCCAATGAATAATTATAGACAAGATTCTGACCTGTATAACCACATGTAAAAATTGTCTTAGTAAAACAAATCTTGTTTGTGGCATTTTTATTTTAACTTTAAATAAAAGGCATAAATGTCATTATCAAACCCAAGTGGTTCGATGGGGTACCAAAAATTGAACCATGGGTTGTATTGGTCGACCATAACTCATCCAATAGGGTTAGGACAAGTGTAAATATATTTTCATTTTATTATAATATCATTTTTACCTTAAATCACACTAATTACCTTTAATCGCGATTAATAAAACTTAAATGTTACTTTTAATGAAAAACAAATTTCATCCCATTGAACAAAATTTTACTTAACAATTAAAATCATTTAAATTGGATTTTTGAAATTAAAATCAAAGAAGTGGTAAAGTCCCATTTAAACGAAAAATCAAATTTTGTAACCACCACTTTGTGGTTTCTCTATTCATCAAAAATTGAAGTTTTTCAGAAAAATACCAAAAATTCACCCTAAGATATATTTGATATTCCGAATTCAAAAATGATGTCTATTTTACAAAATTCATAACATATAAGTTACATTAATTAATTTAATAATTAAACCCCGCTGTTAAAATAAATAGCGTGGTTTTAAGAAACAATATCTTTCAAAAGATTGACACTCGTTTATGTCCAACCTTAAAGTGGTATTAATTACAATGACAACCATTGGATTAAATGGTAAAAATATATTCTATTTACAGTTTAAAACCAATTAAAAAGATAATCTAATAATATAAACAAATTAGGTCAAAAAGAGTTTTTGAATTAAAATACAACATTTTTCACTATTCATTAAAAATTGAACTTTTTCGGAAAAATACAAAATATTTACACAAAGTAAATTTTGGTGTCCCGATTATAAAGAAGAATTTTATTTTGTCAAATATAACACATAAAATTGTCAAAAATTTTATTTAAAAGAGGTTCTCCATCAAAAGGCGGTTAATCGGCCCTTTAAAGATTATTAGACTGTCTACGCTTAAAATTGGATTGATTCGCCTTCTTAATCCTCTAACATTTAATGTAAAGAGTAAAAATATTTGACAAACATATATAATCATTTTTCAGTTAGTTCTATTCATTCCCTCCATTACAACGGCTAGGCGTTAAATACTATTTAAATTAATATTATTTTATTATTAGAGTGCAACGTAAGATTGCCAAGAAACTCATTGTTCGGTATTGGGTACGCCATCGAGCATAGCATCCACTTTAAACTAATATTAATATTTTATTCAAAAATATGGAAAAATATAAAAATGTTATATTCTTTATTTACCTGGGGTGTTACATCTTGTATAATTATTATGTCATATATTTCATGATTATTTATGATATATACTTTATAATCATTCTTGAATGGTTAACATAGAGAATGAATCTCATCGTGTCGTGGATACAATAAGTCATACGTACACACGAGCAATGATATTATTCCAATAATTGTGGAATGGTATTAAAGTGGATGTTGTATAATATCTATGAAATTAGTATCATGTTATAATAATCATATATAGTTATCATTTCCACCATTATACCCATCTATGTACGGTGGTGGTGAAAAACAGATTACACAACGACATGGAGACGGTAAGTCCTACGTACACACACGCGATGATTTTGTTTCTCTTAGGATGGATATAAGGTGAAATAGGGTAGTTTAATATTTATATTAACATATCTGTATATTAGGAATATATATGTTATTAATTTATTATGTAATAACTAAATAATTGGATGTATAAGAAGAATGAATCTTGAAAGAATCAGTAGAGGAGATTACCTCTTCCTTGACGTGCCTCTATTGAATATCCACTTAGGGCACTAGAGATGGTCTTTTGAGAAGACCAGAACCTCAATAATGTTTCTAGGGAATTTGATAATAGTAATGGGTAGGGTTTGGAAGAGAATTATGGTTACAAATGGGGTGAAGAGGAGAGGGTGGAGGTTCGTTTTTATAAGATAGGAGTGGGGAACTTTAAGAAACTCTCAAAAATATTAACTTATAATAAAATAAAAACCTGCCCAAAAACCTCCAATGTATCCCTAATTCTAAGATGAGATGAGATAGTGTTGTAATATCATCAACCAATAAATTTTTGACATCTTATATTTTCAATTTAAACCTTATCTTTTTAATTGTCTCTTAGTTGTTCTATTAAAGTTTAATTTTGGTAATAACATTCTAAATATTTAATGGCAATGAATATTTACTTATGTGGGGATAATTGACCATAAATTAATAAATAATGATATTTTAGACCTTATTATTATCACACTAAAATTTATAAATATTTTTATTATTTTTAATTAATTTAATAAAATTATATGTTTATAAAATATCAATAGTGTCAATTTTGACACTATTCATTTATTAGACATTAAATAAAATTAAAACAGAAGATAAATTATAAAATAAATATTAAAAACACTGCTAACATTTCATACTCACATATTAAATTTATGGAGGACATTAATTATTCATGTGATATTTATTTTAACATTTGTAAATCAATTTATTTGATATTTCTATTAATAAAATAATGTCTACATCACTATTATTTCATCATTAAGGGTAATTATTAAATATTTGAAAATTATAAATAAATTTTTATAATGTGGGTAATTATTTTAACCTTATAGATACTATCTTTAGTCTATTTTATCTCTTATATATGGATATATTAAAATTAATACACTTATATAAAAAGATATTGTGACACCCCATCCATTTCATTAGTTTTTATTACATTCATGAAATTTTCATAGGTAAGTATAAATAAAGTGATTATATTTCTAAATATAGATGATAAGGGTCTAATTTAATCATCCAATAAGATTTTTACAGGTGTTAAGGTAATTTTATAATTTTAATTTTACCCTTAATTACCTAATTCACCTTTAACGATGGTAATAAAAATAATTACCAAAGTTACTATTTATAATGACCAAACATAAAAAAAGATTATTAACATAATTTGGACCTAATGATTCAAAATATGGAATAAATTTTTCAAAATTCAAAACACATGAGTTTCAGTAATTATTTTAAAATTAATCCCATTGTCGAAATAACATGTTTTTTTAAAACAATGCAAAAGATTGAAATGTTTCTACATATAAATTCAATGTAAATGTAATGAAAATGAATTAAATTGCCTTAAAATATAAAAATATATTTTATTTATACATTAAAACCATTAAATAATATATTTTAATCTTATAATGTTTTTCGATGAAAAAAGTTATTTTAAATTAAAATTTAGGGTATTTTCACTATTCATCAAAATGTGAAAGTTATCAAAAACATATCAAAAATTGATCTGAAGTAAATTTTTATGTCCCATATAAAAATAACAGTTTTATCTTCTCATATATGACTTCTGAAAGGGTCAAAAACTAGATTTAAAATGGGTGGGCCATCAAAAGGTGGTAAAACAATTTTTTTTTGAAAAATACTTCATTTATTGAATTTTTTTTTCTTATATCATGTGTAAAATGAATGGAAATGTTATATAAAATTAAAAATATGAATAATACTATTCATAAATGCTAGTTTATATAATATTTTAATAATATATCATTTTTAGTGAAACTCGGTATTGCGTACCACGCATGCTATCGAGGAAGGTTGATCTTGCGTGTAACACAAGACATGTCAGTGTTGCTTATAGTACAGTCTTCCTTTGGTGTTACGTATAGCATAATATAAACATAGTTCATTTATACATTTAAGAAAATCTATACTCAGTGTTGTTTGAAAATAATTCTATCAAAAGAACATGAAATTTTGTGCAACACTATCCAAGAATATTGTTGCGTATAATACAAGCTATTATGGTGTTGCGTATAGAACAAGCTATTTTTAGTGTAGAGTAAAAGATAAGACATCAAAGAAATTTAAAAATAATCTATGTCATAATATCTCAAGGTGTCACATTCTACCCTCCATAAAATTAATTTCACCCTCAAAATTTGTCGGGGTTATAAATTGTTTACTACTTGAAAGTTTCATTCATAGAAACCCAGATCATAAAAGGGAAAACTAAAACTTAATTTTAAAAAGAAAAGTTAGAAATATAGTAGTTAACCAAATTAACTCATCACTAGGATTCCACATAAGAGAACATGGGTGGGAAGTGAAAACATGGATATAGAAGAGAAATATAACCATCAAGTTTTGATGGATTGTGATAGAGAATAAGGTTTGGAAAAAGTTAACTACCAGAAAGCCATGAATCTATGATGATTTAATGGACCATCAAATTAATTGAATAATAAGGTACTAAGATAACATTTTTGGTTTTATTGATCCTTTCCCTAAAGTTGAAATTTTTTTCATGAGAATAAATACTTACTTGATTTTGGTACAATCTCACTATTGTTCGGGCCTTGAATAATTTCCAATTCATCTCTTATTTAAAGTAATGAAGTCACAATTTTCATTCTTGAAGTGTTAGCAGATCATATGATAGAATGATTGGTCATTCCATCAATCTCTATCACAAAAATGTTAGCAGTAGTTATTAAATATAGAGAAGTCCATCTATGGCGAGATTAATTTTATATGGTTCCAAAAAATGGACTTATACTTTAACTATCATACTAATTAATGTAATAAAACTAATTTATACTAACCAGGGACTTCCTGTAGGCCAGTGGTAGGCAATAAAGGAATGTATCACTTCATTTGTGGGTTCAATTCCCACAACCTTGTCCCATATGATGGGTTTTTACGCATCCTATGGGTTTTAATTTTTCTAAAACTATACTATAGTAACATTCTATAAATAATATAAAACAATGTTCTATCTTTAAACAATATTATATGATGTCCAACCTAATCCATTCCATCATTTAGGCTTATCCAAAATACTTATGTACTAACTCACCGCACAAAGAAGACAATTACCTAAAAGGACATATAACAAGCATGTGAATACCATCATTTATCCCTCATATATCATAAGATATATCTTATTGGTTACATCACAAACATGTGAATAACTTAATCGTATATTCTCTTGAAAAATGAATTATGAAAGAACCATAGTGAAAACATGAATTCCATCAAAAGTTAACTCTTTCCACATACTAAAATCCAAACAAATTTATATACTCAAACCATGATATCACTTTGTCCTTATACTATTGATGAGCTCATTAATACTATCAGACATCTCATTATCTTCTTATCCCTTCATTATATGCATATCATGTGCTTTACAAAAATACCTGAATAACCTTTCATAGTTACCGGTTCCATTCAACATATACATTCAAATACTAAAGAAAAATAAATAGTGTAAAAAATGCTTCGATGTTTCATTATTCTATAGTACAATTAAATTACTTATACAACATTACTCTTGATAAACATTCCATCATTCTACTACCTTCTTAATCCATTGACCAAGATTCATAATTTTATTCCACAACCCTTATTTCATCTCATATATCATTTCTAGTCTCTTCATCATCATCAACATAAATACTACCCATACGACCATGTTGACTCTCTTTATAAGATTTTCCCTTAGGGAATATATTTTCATAATGCCTGTACATTCCACATTTAAAGCATTTAACCGTTATTGATGTCATTGTCATAACATTGTCCTTGTCCATTGTGTTAATAGAACATTTTCCTTTACAATTACTTAGTTTGTGTCCTTATTTTCCTCACCCAAAGATTCCCCTAGTTCCTTTGAAGCATTATCCTTTATGTATCTTCCCACAAGATTTACATGAGGAAAATTGAACTTTCTTCCCTCTATGATCACCAAGAAACTCCATCTTTCTATTATTAGTTGCTTTAGGAAACTATCCAATGTTTAGATTATTGATCATATTATATGATTTATGATTATGCATAATAATTATGTTACTCATTAAAA
Source organism: Viscum album (assembly GCA_963277665.1). Lineage (NCBI taxonomy): Eukaryota > Viridiplantae > Streptophyta > Magnoliopsida > Santalales > Viscaceae > Viscum > Viscum album. The sequence continues at coordinate 982,404,002 of OY728125.1, forward strand.
CTACCATTTAATTTGGTTTCACATGAAGAATATCATTCCATTGTCCATAATATTCCCCCTTAACATGAATACTCTTATTTCCAGCCATTTTCTAAAACCCAAAAAGAATAGTGTGAGAGGAGAAAATCGTACTTGGAAAACAATATATCATAGGGGAGTACTTTCAATATATAAAATATTATTCTTAATCCTAGGTTATTCCGGATTGTTACCATAATTCTCAGACCGTAACCTTTAGTTATAATTAACCATTGCTACATCCCTAGACATACTTTAGGAAAATATCTAGGGATCTCACAAAAGTTTTCACATCTTAGTTTCCAATGGTTGAATAAACCTTCATTCTGATACCAACTGTATAGACCCAATATTAATGTACATGGACATTACATTTCTTTTTAGAAATACATAATACATGACACAAACAAACTCTAAAAGGCCGTATTATTTTAGTGTCTTTGGAAACATGGAACATAATCTTCTAATCATGGTGAAAGATCATCAACATCTCACATAAAGATCTTACCCTTTTGTTTTCATACCTAAAAACATTATTTATATCTTAGGGAAATTTAAACATGAAATGGGTGAGCTAAAATGCTCAGTAAGGGTAAACATGGAGAACATGAAACAAACTATAAACATTTGAATGTAAAAACACGTTCATACAGTTTAAACATCAAAATATTGAGTCATGAAAAAAAATATTGGTAGTACTTAAGTCATAAACCATAAAACAACATTACCCATGATAGAATATCATGGGAATAAAAAAAATAATTGTGGAAAACCATTAAGCACATAATATGATTTCTGTAGTAGCCAAGGAATTGCTTCCAAGACCATCATAGTGGACGAGGTCCGTTAATGAACCGGGTTTACCTGTCATTCTAGCCCTGTGTTACTAAACTAGATTTACTTGTCATTCCAGCCATGTCTATCTCATGAGATATAATTCTTTACCCAATGCATTATATGAATATATAGGTCCCACCAATCCCATAATGAAATCATTTTTACATGTGCCATAAAATCATAAATCATTCATCATAGCATAACCCATGAAATAAAATGAGTTTTCTTAAACATCATTCCCTAATAACATAATCCATATAAAATAACATTTAATCATTATAAAATCAAATCATAGTAATAATTGGGATAAGAAAATAACCCTATTTAAAGAGAATCATCTTAGACGGAAAGCAATTTTGATAAACCACTTGAACTTGGTTCTTGATGAAAATATCATTTCTTCTTAGAAAACATTTTCTATCTGAAAATGCCACAAAATTATAAAAAGAAAATAATTTAGTTGAAAATACACTTTAAAAAATATAGAGGAAGCTTCATGGAGGTAAATAATTATGAGTATTTAAAAATCCGTTCATGTTGTATAAGTTGAAAAACATTCTTCCTCATACTTTTACCGAAAAGGTAAAAAAGTGCCCTGTATGGTAGACAAAAGGAAGATTCTTTCCATACCATGTAGTAAAGTCAAAAATGGGTAAAAATGACTTTAAAAATAATTAGAATAATAGTAACCATTTTATGAATACAATTTTATAAATTCTGGACATGGTTGATAAATATATCACCAGAAAATACTTACATACTAATAGTCTCAGATAAAAATGAGATTGCAAAATTATCCCTTACCTTATATCTAATTTCTTCTGTATGTGTCCCAAACTCTTGTATAGTGGGTTTAAAAACATTTTTAACTATTAATATAACCATAATAATATTTATTATATCATATATGATTCGCTTACAACTTTATATTACCTGTTCATTTGTCAATTCCATGTTAAAACAAGGTTTTGGGTAATAATAGTTTCATTTATCGTATGTGTTTGGATTTGTTATTCCACATAAAATTACATAGATAATTGTTTAATTACTTAAAAAATGTAAAACATGATTTATATTTAACTTATATATTCATTATATATATATATATATTATAGATAAATGAAATAGAATACAACATTCATGGAGATGGTAGGTCGTACGTACGCATGAACGCTATTTTTTTCCCCTGTTGAATTGGATGGAAGTTAGTAAATGACAAACATATATAAATAAATAAATATATAATAAATCTATTATAATTTTGATGTAATATATTTCTTTATTATATATTATTTATTCTTTATAATCATTCTTGAATGGTTAACATGGATAATGAATCTCATCGCGTCGTGGGGAAAGTAAGTTGTACGTACACACGAGCAATGATATATTTCCTATAATTGTTGAATGGTATTGAAGTGGGTGGTTTATAATATATAAGACTTAGTATCATGTTATAATAGTCATATATAGTAATTATTTTCACCATTATACCCATCTAAGTAAGGTGGTGGGAAAAAACAGATTACACCACACCATGGAGACGGTAAGTCATACGTACGCACACACAGTGATTTTGTTTTTTGTAGGTTGGATAAAAGGTGAAATAGGGTTTTTTAATATTTATAATAACATATGAGTATATTAATTATACATATGTTAATAATTTATAATGTATCAACTAAATAAGAGGATGTAGAAGAAGAATAAAATTTAAATGAATCGGTAGAAGAGATTACCTCTTTCTCGACATGCCTCCTTTGAATTTCCACTCAAGGCACTAGAGTTGGTCTTTTGAGAAGACCATAACTTGAATAATGTTACTGGGGAAGTTTTTATGAGTAATGGTCAGAGGTTTGGGGAGCATGAAGGCTCAAAATGGAGTGAATAGGGGAGGGAGGATATTCCCTTTTATAAGAGAGGAGAGGGGCACTTTAGGAAACTCTCAAAAATATTAATTTATAATAAAATAAAACCCAAACAAAAAACATCCAAAGTGTCCCTAATTAAAATACGAGATGATATAGGGTTATAATAAAATCAACCAATTAATTGTGTGTAACTTATATTGTCAATGTAAACATTATCCTTTTAATTGAACATTTTTTATTATATTAAAGTTTAATTTTGGTAATAACATTCCAAATAATTATCAGTAATGAATATTTACTTAAGCAGGTTTAATTGACCATGAATGGATAAATTTTGATATTTTAGACCTTATAATTATCACTTTGTAATTTTTAAATATTTTTAATATTTTTAAATTGTTTAATAAAATGTTACGTTTAAAAAATATCAATAGTGTCAATTTTGACACTATTCATTTATTAGACTTTAAATAATATTAAAACATAGGATAAATTCAAAATAAATGATAAATACACTCCCAAAATGTCATAATTACCTATAAAATTCATGGATTACACTATTTATTTCATATGATATTTATTTTAACATTCTTAAAACCATTTATTTGATATTTTTATTAATAAAATAAATTCCACATCACTATTGTGTCCTCAATAATTGTTATTATTTAATCTATAAAAATTATAAGTAAATATTTATGAACTGGGTAATTATTTTATATTTCCATATACTATCAATATTAGATTTTATCTTCTAGTTATACATATATTAAAATTAGTACACTAATATAAAAAGAGATTGTGACACTTTGTCCATTTCAGTAGTTTTTATTACATTCATGTAATTTTCATAAGTAAGTGGCAATAAAGTTATTAAATTTCTAAAAATATATTATAAGGGTATAATTTAATCATCCAATAGAATTTTATAGGTGTTAAGGTAATTTTATAATATTATTTGTACACTTAATTACCCGATTCACCTTTAACCATGGTAATAAAAATATTTACCAAAGATACTATTTATAATTCCCAAAAATAAAACTATCCTAATAAAATAATTTGTACCTAATTATTCTAAATATTGAATCAATTTTATAAAATTAAAAACATATAAGTTTTAGTAATTAATTAAAAATTAATCCCATTGTCCAAAAAATGGGTTTTTTTAAAACATTGCAAAAGATTGAAGTGTTTCTACATATGAATTCAATGTAAAATTAATGAAAATGAATTAAATTGTATTAAAATATAAAAATATATTCTATTTATACTTTTAAACCACTCAATAATATATTTTAACCATATAAATTATTTTTATGAAAAAGTTGTTTTTAATTAAAATTTAGAGTATTTTCAATATTCATAAAAATATGAAAGTTATCAGAAAAATATCAAAAATTTATCCAAAGTAAATTTTTATTACCCTATTCCAAAGAATAATTTTATAATATCCAATATAACTAATAATTTTTAAAAAATTGATTTAAAATGAGTTCACCATAAAAAGGCGGTAAAACTAATTTTTTTGAAAAATTCTTCTTTTATCCGATAAATTTGTTTTTCATATATCATGTGTAAGATGAATTCTAACGTGATATAAAATTAAAAATGTGGTTAATAATATTTATAGTAGCTATTTTATATAATATTTTAATAATATATCATTTTTAGTTAAACTAGGTATTGCGTACCATGCCAGCTATTAAGGAAGGTCACTCTTGCATGTAACAAGAGCCATGTCAGTGTTTCTTGTAGTCAAAGCTTACTTTGGTGTTGTGTATAACATAATCCAAACATAGTTCATTTCTACATTGAAAAAAAATATATACACATAGTTGTTTGAACTGAATTCTATCAAAATAAAATGAAATTGTTTGCAACACAAGCCAACAATAGTGTTGTGTATACTACAAGCTAATATGGTGTTGCATATAGTGCAAGATAAGCTTGGTGTAGCATATAACAACATACCTAAAATAAATTTCAAAAGAATATATCACATAAAATATTGGGGTTTTACATCCATGATTAAGGGGGACGGGGTAGAGGAGATGGGGAAGGGGCAGAGACGAGGTGGATTAGTGGTGGGGCGATGACCAAGGGGAGGAGCGGTAGTGATAGTTCGGGGGAGAGAGGGCCTGGCATCTCAGGCTTGGTTACAAGGGGATTGAGGGATATGGGGTCCATCAATGAGGATTGGGATTTGGGGAAGTAAGGCATAAAGGTAGTCGGTGGCGATGGATGCCGGAGAATCCCAGCTGTAAGGGGAATATGGCATGATGGGATCTTGGGGAGAGGGGGTGGGGGTGTTAGGTTATGGGGGGGGGGTATTGAGGAATAAGTGTTGTGTTTTAAAAAAAATTAAAAGTTTTAGTGGATATTTTTAAAAAATTGATATATTTTGTTTTTTTAGCGGCAGTTTCTTAAACCAGCACTAAAAACCGCTGCAAATTGCGAATTTTGGTGTAGTGTTTTGAACATTAAATAATGTAAAAGTGTCAGATGGATATTCAAGTAACATTTTAAGGTGTGCTGACTTAAAACATCAAAATTTACATGGATTGAAAAGTCATGGATACCATATTATGTTGGATCAACTTTTTTATTTGAAATGCACAATATGTTACTTGAAAAATTAACTGTATTTCTATTTTATTTTATTTTCTTTTTTAAGAGAGATTTGTATAAAAAATATAAAAAAACTGATCTTGATAAACATCAAGTAAGAATTTTTTTGACACTTTTTCATTAAGAGATGTTATTTTTCCCTTCATTCTTCACGGTAATGATTAATTTGACTATTTATTTGGTTGAAGAATCTAAACATAGTGAATCATTATTCTATCGATGGATGTATCCAATTGAGTGGTGCGCTAATATTTTTTTTATTTTCATTGATGAATTAATTTTTATCAAATCATTGTGTAATTTATTTTAATATATTTACTATTTTATTCATCAAGTACTTAGATCATTTAAAATCATACGTGAGGAGTAAATATCAACTATAAGACTATATTGCTGAAGGTTACATAGCCAAAGAGTTCAAGACCTTCTGTTCTGGGTATTTATTTGGGATTGAGAGTAGATTAACTCCAGTTTTATGTTTTAGAAACATCTCCACCAAATCTCATTTTGAAAATAATTTATTATTATTTCAAACTTTTGGATTACCAATTAGAATGTGGTAAAATTTGACACTAAATGAATTGAAGTTACTACAAGAATATAGATATTTAATACAAAATAGTCTTATTGAAAACCTGTTTATTAAATAATTGATATTAAAAGAAATTAATTGACTAAGGGGTCAAGATCGAAATGATTTAGAATTTGAGAAAAACATTAATAAAGAGACTGTTGGATGGTTCTCCCATCATGTATGTATACTCTAAAATTTATATTATTGACATGTAGTTATTTTTCCATGTTAATTTCAACAAATTATATCTTCTTTTATAGATAATGAATGTTGAGAATAATGATGAAACATAAAATGATTTGGGACTTTTTTCTTGAGGTCCTCTAATAAAGGATAAGAGATTTGATGCCTACGATATTCATGGATTCTTGTTTTATTAAATTTATCATGAATAAGTCATGAAAACTCAAAATAATTTTGTATTTACACATGCATAGGTGAAGACTATGGAATTGTGATTGATGTGATCAAATTAAACTATCATGGTAAATTTTAAATTGTCTTATTCAAATGCAAGTAGGTCAACATTGATATGTTATAATGAATGATTCATTAAAATTTAATTTTGTCAACTTATGTTACTTGAACCATACTGGTGAGCATGTATAGCATTATCCATTTATCATAGCTTCACAAGTGAAGATTGTTTAATATATTTATGATTAAATATATTATGGTTGTAGTGACGTTATAAATTTAAAGTAGAGATACTTGTATGATATTTGAGATGAAGATCAATTGGTAAATTATGATAGTGAAACTTATCAACCACAAACCATTTAACAATTTGATCCCGAAAATATTGAATCAAAAGAACTTGAAAGAGAGGGTGAAAATGAATTACTCATCATAATGGAGGTTGATGACAATTAATACAATGAAGATCAAGATAAATTAAGGATTAAATTGGTAATGAAACTATATTACAATTTCTCATTTATAAGTGTTTCATTCATATATACATTGTTCTATTTTTTACCTTTTCTATAAAAAAACATTTAATTATGAACTTTTTTACACAATTTAAATATTATAAACATTTTTAATTATAGGAAAGATGTGAATTTTTTTTGAGATCCTATCTGATTAACATCATAGATCACACCACCAATACCATTAGTTTCAGTGGATCCAGGTGATTTCATTATGCGAGAGACTTCTAGGGAGCCAATAGTTTCTTTAGATGTTTTTGGTAGCCCTATGTCTAATTCACCTCCAAGGATGGACCAATTGATCACCCATCTATTTAGTAGATATTGGTGTGATACCATTATTGGCATGTATGTCATTATAAAAAATATATTTTTTATTAATTATTTAATTCATTTGTAAAATAGATAAATATAACTCCAAAAAAGATATAAATATAAACCCAACATATGTATGATATCTGAAAGACTTCAAGATTATCGTTTAACTTGATGAGTTTGGGGTCCTTACCAATGATGATGCCAGAATCTATGGAAAAATTCTTGGACAGATTGCTTATGTGATAGTTATCTTTCATATTAATTATAAATATTAGTGTAATTCTCACCCAACTTGGAAAAAGAGATCTTTGATAACAAATTAAAGGTAATATTAATTTAATATTCATTTATAAATAATTTATCATACACGATTAAAATTATTTATATACTTATAAAGTGTTATGTTCTTTATTTCTATTTTTTTTTGATATCCATGACTTCGTTTCACACCCATGGACACTAAAAAATTAATGCAATAAATGGAGAGATTTTAAATGAAGATTATAGATTGAGTTTATTGAAACATATATAAGCTCAGGAAAAATATATAAGAAAGTGCCTGAAGGAGTTTCTCATGGAAGTGGAAGATGTTTATCGATATTAAAAAAGATTCATATCATGAGATAATTTAATATTTTAGAGTGACATAAGAACTTAAACACAATTATGTTATTTTTTATTAATGTTTCTATTTTTGGTAAGAATTATCTAAAAAATACTACAAATTATGAGACACAATTCATTACTTATATCATTAGGTATTAAATTTTTTCAAGAAAAAGAACAATCTTGGTTGTATTTTATCCATTATTTTTTATATTATATTATTATAATCCATGGTTTTTTTTGATTGAGATATACATTTTTATAAAGGATAAAAAAAATTTCACTCTTTTGAATGGACAAATATGTGGCTTAAAGATCATAGGATACTTGATATTAGTTTTTTAAATCAACCTACCAAAGTCGTCGGAGTATGTTCCTTTCAATAATATTTAATGTTATTTCATTTCTATAAAAACATAATTATGAAAAATAAATTATAACAAAAAACAATAATTAAACAAAATTAAATGGATCCAGATACATGGATACAATGCTTTCAATTAAATCTACTGAAACCATTTTATCCTTTTAGTAGATCCCATTTAATTGGAATTATGTCTTGTTTTTTGTTATGATTTTTTTTCATTATTATATTTTTATAGTATTGAAATAACATTAAATAGTAATGACAAATTTATTAATTATATAATATTGTGAAGTTGAGATAATTTAAAAAATAATTGTTAATTTTTTTGTATTAACAGGTTAAAATTAAATACGCCTGGGATGTGAACCCTTCATAATAATCATCAGTATCCCATAATGAGGAAGTTGCGGTCATTTTAGAGAAGTAGTATCTCAGGTGTATATGTGGGATTATTATTGGGCCTACTCCATCAGTTGTCTTCGATAAGGAATCGTCATCATTTACTAATACACCATGTGGGGGCTTAGGTAGTGTTGTTGGTCAGGAAGCATAGAGATAAATTTCAAGGTTGAATGAAAAATTGAAAGAACATGACTCTTATAGGAAAACATAGGATCAGTGGTGGTAAGAAATAGAAAATGATTTAGTTTCTATATTTTAGAGGAAGACATGGATGATCCCTATGGAAATGTTTTCCTTATAACTCATCATGTTGAGGTAAATTATAAACCTCATAGATCATTGACACAATTTCAAAGAACACATACTAATACCATGAAAAATGATAAAATGAAATTTTTATTTAGAAAACAATAAATTTAAGTCATATCAACAACATTGTATGTTGTATTGATTTGTAGTCATTTCCTACATGTAATAAATTAATTATATAACATTTTACTAAGGTTTGAAATACATAGAATATCTTTTTCTTGGTTTTAGCTATTTGATAGGTGATTTAAAGTAAAATGGAACTTATATTGAAAACACACACTTCGAGTTATATTTCCCACATCGTGTGTCCAATTGATGCAAGGTAAATTCTTACACATAATAAATTGATCGTGGATCATTTTCCTAACTTTGGAAAACGATCCGTGATTTTTTCTTAGATTGGAAAATATTATAGACATTTAGAACTAAAATGGAACTTTTATTTTGAAAACATGAAATTCGAGTTACACTGAACACATCATGTTTCATACTAACATTCAGTTGATTCCTACATATCAAAAATAAATTAAAGATCATTTTCCTAAATTTTAAAAACAATTTGAGCTCTTTTTCTCTATTTTTTCTATGTGATAATTGTTTTAAATTAAAATGATACTTATATTCAAAACATTATTTTCAATTCATACCACCCAATTCATTTGTTTGATTGATGTGAAATAAATTCCTATCCATAAAAAATAAATTATGGATCATTTTAATAAATTTTGAAAACAACAAGATACATTTTTCTTAGTTTTGTTAACATGACAACCGTTTTAAACTAAAATGACACTAAAATGTGAATGTAATGGTAAAATCCATATAAAACGATGTCATATTAATTTGAAATCAAGAGACAACCACCACTGAATTATTTGTGATGTGTACGCTTCAATAACACATCCATCCAATGTGTAGTGTTCTAAAAATTACTCAATAAACAGTTTTAAAAGATACAAAAAACATTAAAAATGTGTGTCAAGGTGTAAAAAATATTAAAACAGTATCAGTTGGTTGTAAAATCATTAGAAAATTACCATATATTGATTTGTAAAATATAAGAACTGATTTGATGTCAAGTAGAGTTAAGGTTTCCTCAAGGATAATCATAAATGAATTTTATTGTTTTGAAACACAAAAATGTATGTGTAATGGTCAAACCATATAAAAAACCTCATATAGACATGAAATCATGGTAAAACCACTGTTGGATTATTTTGTATGTGTACACATAGAAAAACATCCATCTAATGTGCAGTGTGCTTAGAATGACTCAATAATGTTTTTTAAAAGATACCAATGTCTTAAAAAATGTGGCCGGGAGGGACTGGTAAGAAAACGACATCATATGGTTGTGAAATCATAAAACAATGACCATTGATTGATTTTTTTTGAAAATAGAAATAGATGAAATATCATTCTAAGTTTTAGTTTTCATGGGATTTTTATAAATTTGTTTTTTGTTTTAAAACACTAAAACATATGTGGAATAGTAAAAACCATATAAAGGAACCTCATTTTGATGTGAAATCATTGGAAAGCCACCATTAAATTATTTTTGATGTGTATGCATAGATAAAATGTTCATCTGATGTAAGTTGTGCTCTAAATGACTTAATAAAATGTTTTTAAAGATACAAATGCCTTTAAAAACATATGTTGGGTGCTCAAAAAAAAGTAAACAACATCAAATAGCCTTAAATCATTGTAAAACGACCATAGATTCTTTTTTGAAATTTACGAACATATTGCACATCAATCAGAGTTATAGTTTGATCGGGATACCCATTAACACATTGTTATTGTTTTAGAAAACTATTGTGTGTATGTAATGGTCCAACTCATAGAAAAAACCTCATATTTATGTGAATTCAGGGGAAAACAACCATGGAATTTTTTTTTACGTGTACATGTAGAAAAAATGTCTATCCTATGTGCGATGTTCCAAAAATGACTCAATAAATAGTTTTAATGGACACTGAAGTCTTATAAAACATGTGTTAGGGAGAAAAACCAATAACAAATCTCATATATCCATGAATTATTTTAAAAATGTCTCTATATTTATTTCAAAAATGTTGGAATTAACGGTATGTAATTTTGAGTTACAAATTTATTTTGATGCTTAAAAACACAATTTTAGTGTCTGAAAACACTAAAGTGTGAATTTAACTATCAAATTCATAGAAAAAGATGATATATTCACATGAAATCATGGGAAAACCATATTTGAATTATTGGTGACATGTATTCATAGAAAACAAATTCATATGTCATGTAGTGTTATTAGAATGACTCAATAAACATCTTAAAAGATACTAAAGTCATAAAAACGTGTGTTGGGGGGTCAAAAACAAGAAAATGGTTTCAAATGGATGTGAAATAATAGGAAAACAAACATAGATTGATTTATGAAATATAAGAATTAACAACATTTCAATCATATTTATAGTCTTCCAGGGTGCTTGCAAATCTGTTTCTAGTGTTTTAAAACACTAAAACATGCGTGTAAAGGTCAAAACCATTGTAATTGACCTCAAATTGGTGCGCAATAATGGGAAAACTATTATTGAATTAGTTTTAATGTTTATGAAATGGCTACATGTCTGTTTGATGTTTGATGTGCTCATAGTTACTCATTAAACAATTATAAAAGATACCAAATTCTTTAAAACGTTTTTAGGGGGTCAAAACCAAGAAAACAATGTCAGATTGTTTTAAAAGCATGAAAAATGATCTTGGAATTATTTTTAAAATATAGGAACCAAGGAAACATCATTTTAAGTTATAGTTTTCTTAGGACTATCATAAATTTTTTATTACTTTAAAACACATAATCATCTGTATAATGGTCTAAACTATAGAAAATGGCCTCAAATTGACATGAAATGATGAGAAAACTAAGGCTAAATTATTTGTGAAATTTATTCATAGACAACGCGTCCATCTGATGTGTGGTGTTCTTATAGTGTATCAATAAATAGTTTTAAAAGGTAACAAAGACATTAAAAATGTGTGTTGTTGGGTCAAAACCAAGAAAATAAAATCAGATGGTCTTGAAATCATAGTACAATGACCTTAGATTGATTTTTGAAATTTAAAAACCATCGAATTTTCAATCCATGTTATGATTTTCTCAGGATTCCCATAATTTTCTAGAGTTCTAAAACACTAAAACATGTTTGAAATGGTCTAAACCATAAAAAACGGCCTCAAATTGACTTGAAATAGTGAGACAACCACTGTTGAATTGTTTTTGATGTATACACATTGAAATCACATACACCTGACATGTGGTGTAATGATAATGACTCAATAAATAATTTTAAAATATATCAATTTCTTTAAAAACAAGTTTCACGGGGTCAAACCCAAGAAAACAACTTCATCTGGAAACAAAATCATAAGAAAATGACCATAAATTTAATTGTGAAATGTTGGAACAAACAAAAAAATCATTCCAAGTTATGGTTTTCTCGGGATGCTCCTAAACATGTTTTTAGTGTTTTAAAACACTAAAACACACGTGTAATAGTTAAAAACATATATAATGATCTTAGATTTACATGAAATCATGGGAAATACAATGTTCAATTATTTTTGATGTGTATGCATATGTAACATGTCCATCCAATGTGTGGTGGTCTCGGAATGACTCAATAAACAATTTAAAAAACATACCAAAGTCTTTAAAAACTGTGTAGTGGGATTAAAACCAATAAAACTACATTATATTTCCAAGAAATCATAGGAAAATTATTGTAGATTCATTTGTGAAATGTAGGAACCAATTACACATCATTTTGAATTATAATTTTCTTGGGATATCTATAAACATGTTTTTAGTGTTTTAAAACCCTAAAACATGCATGTAATGATAAAAACTATATAAAACACCCTTATATTGATGTGAAATCATGGGAAAACCATCGTTGAATTATTTGAGACATGTACCCATAGATAACCCATCTATCTTATGTGTGATGTGCTCAGAATAACTCAATTAACAATTTTAATGATACTAAAGTCTTAAAAAACATTTGATGGGGGGTGTAAAAAACAAGAAGATGGCATCAGATGGTCATGAAATCTTAGTGTAATGACTCATGCTTTTTTTGTAATTTCAGATCCCATGACATGTCAATCTGATTTACGATTTTCCTAGGATGTCCATAAATGTGTTGTTAGTGTTTTAAACTGATAAAACATGCATCTTATAGTCAAAACCATGGAAAATGAACTCATATTTATGTTAAATAATCAAACAATCACCATTGAATTATTTTTTATTTGTATACGCTAACAACATTTCCATCTAATGTGTGGTGTGCTTAGAATGTCTCAATAAGAAGTTTTGAAAGATATAAAAGTCTATAAAAACATGTTTTGAGGGGCCAAAACCAATACAACTATTTTAGATGGTCATTAAATCATATAAAAATGATCATATATGGATTTGTAAAATTTTGGAACTGATGGAATGACTATATTTGTTATTGTTTTGCTATAAATGAATTTTAGGTGTTTTAAAACACTGTATTTTTTAAATATAAGACATGTTACCGTATCAAAGTCTTTAACATTTGTTTAATAAGCAATTTCAAGCACATCGGGTGTCAATATAAAAATTTATTTTATTGTTATATTCTTGTCCCTTTTTAATTCCAAGTGTGAACCATATCATACATATGTACGTTTATGTTTTTTAAGAACTCTTAATGATATATATTATTTTTTTTATGTTAAAATGTATTCTATTTGTTTAATAAAATCAAAATTTTATTTGAAACATTCTCAATTTTTTTGTGTCTGTTCTTTTTCACATTTATTTTCATAAGAGTTCTGGTTTGTATTGTATGTGATAGATGCCGACAGTTGGCACGAGATTGACCGTTATGTTCAATGAAATTCTTCAGAAGGTAGTTGTGATGGTTATTAGTTTCTATGTTATGCTTAAATATAATCAATGATTATACTGTAATTCTTATTTATTATGTTTAGTTCTAATTTCAATCTTATTTTGTTTTCCAGTTGATGACTTGATGTGGTCGAAGTTGAGCATGTGTTGAATAAAAAAATTTTCAATTACATTTTGGTTTTGATACTCACAAACACCCACATTTATGTTACCAATGAAGTTACTTTTATGTGAATTTATATAAGATAATATTCATTAGAATGTTTAGTCTAGAAATATATTAAATTCTTTTATCCATGGGAAATATTTTTTGAAGTATTTTTTACATGTTTTAAGCTATTATGGAAACACTATTCATACTCTATGTTTTAATGGAACCCTATGTTTGAGGAAATGAACTTATTGTTCAACAACCCTAAATTTGGAAAAAACCCTACATTTGAGAAAAGGAAATTATTTTTTATCAATCCTATGTTTATAAAAAATTGTATCACATCAACCCTATGTTTGAGAATAACCATAAATTATCAACCACATGTTTGGTTTTTGTTTTCATGTGAAGGAACTCTATATTTGACTATTCAATGATGGAGTTTTAAATATATGATATTAATCCATGATTTCTGCAATGGTCTTGATGGAAGTAATGATCTATTCCATGATTTTTAACGACAGATTCAAAGGTTTTTTATGATTGATTCAAATTTTCATATTTAATAGATTAAATTTTTTATATTCATATGGGAAGTTATGATTCTATTGAATGTTTTTTAATTGAAATATTCTTGATTTATTGTGCAATATCTCTAGAGTTCATTATACCTCGTATTTTTTGACCTATAATATAAATATCGAGAGAACCTTCATCGGAAAAAAGAGAGAGGATATACACAATAGAAATATAAATAAGGAAAAGATGTGTTTTAAACCAACAAGTGTGTCATTACCTTTAGAGATTCACTTTGGAGACATACATGTTTTCATCAATTTGATCAATTCACTACAGATGTTATTGTTTTTGCATCTTCTTATTATTACATATTCTTTTGCAATATCAATGAAGCATTTTTCAAAGATGCACTTTGGAGACATACATGTTTATACATCTATCTGGTGTTTTCTCTATCATTGTTTGAATAAAGATTTTAAAAATTTGAAGATCTATTTATTGTTATGTATTGTTGAACATCTGAATACATTTTTTAGTTGTTGTTTCAATTGTGAAGTAAAACATGTTTTCTCAATCAAATCAATCTCTATTGATATATTGCGGATTTAGAATTTTAGACTCAATTATGATAAATTATCAACTTCATGTACTAATATGTGGATTTTAGGTTTCCTATACACAAACTAGAAGCCCTTATAAAAGCCTTACAAAGTTCCAACTGCATGCATTGAGTTGTTTTTATATTACAGGTCTCTGGATTAGAGGACTTACTAGTGAAATCACTAAGCTCATGAAGTAGAGCATTAATAGAGTAGACCATGAGATATTTGTTCCCCGGATCACTATATATCATTCTGTTCTTTTACTTATTTATTTTTGATGATCACTCATCATTAAGAGAGAAGGAAAGGATCATTGGATAACAAGATATTTGATTGGAATCTGTCAATGTTTTTGAAAAACACAATTCACCATCGTCATATCCAATCTAACCTAACTGCCGATTCAAGTTAATGATATGATTTTGAGCTAAATGGATATAGCCGAGGTCGTGGGATTGTCGTATATTGTCCATTTTTCAATAGATTTTGTTGGAAATATTTTATATGTATATATTGTTTACTAAGGATATGGGTTGACTGAGGTCGTATATGTATGACTTAGATGTATGATGAGTTTATTGTGCATTTATGGTTTAGTTTATTGTATTATTGAGTGTTTTATATGTATATAATGTTTTATTAAATTTTGTTTAAAAATTACTTTTTTTTAATATATTTAGCGGCGGTTATTGAAACCTTCCGTAAAATAGATTAAATAGAATCTATTTAGCAGAAGATTTTGATAACTTCCACTAAACCTAACTACTGCTAAATTAATTAGAAGTAGTTTATTATTATTATTATTACCATTATTACTATTACTATTATTATTATTCTGATATATTTAAAATAAACCACTTCCAAAAGTATTAAAAACCGCTACAAAGTACCTAGAAAATGACACATATAAAAACTACCACTAAAGAAGGAATAGTCATCACTAAAAGATTGTCCAACTTGAAATAAGAGGTGGTTTACTTAACCGCTTCTAAACCACATATCGAAGATCTAAACTGCAGTATATAGTAAGAATAATTACCACTAATCCTTATTTTTATAGTGACCCACCCAATTGTGAAGAGAAATCACGCAAAATATTAATTTTTCAATTAATAATTTTATTTAATTAGAATTTCAATATGGACGACTTGTTATTATCTTGTGCATGAGATAAAATTCAAAACAATTAAATTTATTGATATTTTCTCATTTGTGATTACTTATTAAGTATCATATAAGCATGTGCCAAAAATGTGTGAAATTATTTTATGACAATATGTTCAGTTAAAAATATAATTCAAATGGATAACAATACTATTAAATTAAATTGAAATCATAATCAAACATAAAAATAAACAATGTAAATTCATATAACACCACTTAATCAAGACTTGAAAATAATTAACTCGCTTAGTAATCACATAAACACTTTATAGAAAAAAAGAAAAGAAATTATAAAGAGGTGGGTCAGCATGGTGAATGGGTTAAGCAGGGAGTTTCTCAAAAAATCCAAGTGCATTAATGTGAAAGGGAAGAGGAAACCTACATCCGTGTCTTCTAAGGTTTCACCCAAGTGAGAGGTGGGTCAGTCTGGTATGTTCCCCCTTCTAGTATTTGGCACTCTTCTTTTTTATGATAATGATGTAGCCATAACATCAATAATAACATAAATGAAATTAAAATTTTAAATTCAAACCCCATTATAAAATCCTAGAAATAGAATTAATAATGATAATAGAATATTAATTATATTTCATCTAATTATATTACTCAAATATCTATATTTACTAATTTTGGCATATTTTCTACCATGTGTCACTCCCACATAAACTACCTTCACTATATCGTAACCCTCTACCCTTATTCCTTTGCCTTACCCTCTCTCCCTATCATTAATTTCCTCTTTGATTTATACAATTTCAAAAACATCATTGATCTACCTTCCTCTTCATCCAACAATTTCACCGAAATCGACCTATCAAATCTAGAGTTTTCCTTGCATCTCATACTCCATATTCCACTATTCATATCTCCACCCCATCGTGACTTCGCTACTCCATCTTCACATCTATTGATCTCCTTCCCATCGTGAGTTACCTATTCTGAATCACCTATTGGAAAACCCCTACAATTTTCCATTCCTCATCATCTGAATATTTCTCCAAGATCATTATCCCAAAATACCAAGTTTGTGCTGCTTGTCAATACTAATTATTTACCTCTTTGGATATCCGTAATATATGGTTTGGTAAGCTACCCCATTCGGTCTCCCAATTCTAGGGTTTACAGTCCTTCATGATCAACTACCAGGGCTCTGTCACCATCGACCACCTTCAATTCCTTTCCGTACATATGATGCGGTAACTCTTAAATAATCCACAACCAACTAATCTGCAATACTCTACTGAGCCAGTTCACTCAGGTTCTCTTTGGTTCAGCTCCCGTAATTCCTTCGGTAATCGGTATGTTATCCTACTAGATTGGGATACCTATCCCTTATGTTCTTTTTTATATTATTTGTAGGTTCAAACATGGAAACTAAACATTAAAAATAATTTAACCTATTTCAATACTCTTTGTATTATTTTTCTTCATCATTTAACTTCTTATGAAGAAAGTAAATAATTGTAACTTGAAATCCAACCACATTTGTGACTACATGCACATTCTATGTATTATTTTCCTTCAACATTTACATTTTCTATACTATGATCATAGTACTGCCTCCATGTAGACATGTTTAATCTAATCATCCATTTTTCAATGACAAATCATCATTAGTAGGGTTTACATTATACTAATCACAATAAATAATTGTAACTGGTACCATTCAGACATATAACCCTAGTAGTGACTACATGCACATTCTATGGATCATTTTTATTTATAGTATACATTTTCTACACTCTGATCACAATAATTCATTGCATGATTAAGGTTCTTTTCAATTCTTTTTCTATCAAATAACTAGATACACCATATAAATATGCACTCTCCATTGATATATAGATACACACGACTTCAAAGAATACTACAATGAAAACAATGTCAATTAAGTTGTCTGCGTTTTATTGTACTCTCATTATATTATTCGTTTATTTATCAATCAGTAGATTATATGTTTACTATAATTGAAATTCCCCAGGAAGAATGTCTCTAGGAAACATTAATGCAACTAAACTGGTAACACTAATAGGAAGCACGTAGAAAGGAAGAGGCATGCCATTCTCATCGATACCCAGTAATGGTAAGTTCTATTTGAAAAGTCGTCTACTTTTTATTTAGATATCATATTGAAAATATAAATATCATAACTCTGTATTATATTATCATGCTACCTGATAATATATATTCTAACATTATTGATAATTTTAAGATAACAATAACTGTTGGACAATGTTTTATAGATTAAGTGGTCCCACCATCTAATAACACTGAAATACATTGACGCACTTCATTATCACCTATATACAGAAATGGTTATTTCCATTTACTACTCCCATTTTAATTACATTGATTTCATACAAAAAATCAGGTAACCATGTCTTACTACAATTTTTTATCCCACTGTTTCGCAGTCCCTCAAGAATGTGAAAATCTGTCAACAATATATACCGAATCAAACAAGAAAAAATGACTGAATACCATGATGCAACACAATATTTCATTATGTGAGCATGTTTCCATTGAATTCTGATTAAATATATGGTCAATATGTTACATTCCTATTTAACAACTTTATGTCCCAATATTACTCTTACAAGGTACAAATACAAATGGTTGTACTTTTATAGAGCCAGTTGATTCCTCCAAGTCATTATAAGCACAAAATATTCCACTACATAATTTATTCTCTATTAGTGAACTATTTATTTTTACGCATGCAACTACTATAATTATAAATACTACTAATACTACTATCGGAAACTGCATTCCATTTTCATCCATAGGTTTGTTATACTGTTCAACTAGAATTTTAGGTTTCTATTCTATATATCTCTTTATATATTTACAATTTATAATATTTAGTAACATTGTAACCTATGATGTTATTCTAATGAGGGACTAATAAGAATTTTGGTTCTATATAGCAGCCCGATTAACAACATTAAATGAATCATATGTCCATGGAATCCACTCCTACAACAAACTCTAACATAGATCATACATTCAACTTCAGAGTTCTGTCAAAGTGGAAATTATATTTTCAAAATTAAACTATTTTACTATATATTTTCTGTTACTAGATATTCAGAAATAACAAATAACTTGAATTTGAATGCTCCAGACAAGTCACTAGAACTTCAAATAGATGAATAAATAGGTTATTTGCATTAAATAAACAATTATATTACTACATTGATTGAGTATAATATATAATTAAACAATTATTTATTTTCTAATTAATATTAAATATTCCAATACTTTTCTTCATTAAGAATATTCATATTGTGGAGACCCTTATAACATTTGTGAGTACTACAGTTTAACCTTCTGATATGAAGAGAGGAATAAAAAATATAGCTACATAAATATCCCACGTTTCTCTTTATGTTGCATGCTGAAAACAATTGCTTTACAGTTGTGGCCTTCATGTCCTAAATACATTAGAACATTAATTTTCAATAAAACCTCTAACCATTAAAAAAAATTCCAAGACCACATGTACATTTACAACTCTATGTTTGTATTCACATCACTGGGTGGTAAAGTAGAAAAATATATGAAATGTGGTCGGTCCCCAAATATTAATTTATTAAATGGAAAAAACTACCATCGCATTGGACATTATTATCCTCTTGATGGAAAACAACCAATGTTTTCTCATCTCTATGTATATGACACTACACATGAGGCTCACAAAAAAGGATGATCCATCAGGTAACTACAACATTATTTGGTAGTATCTGAATAATATATCTTGTGATTTTAACTTGTTCATAACAATTTCATATACATCTTGGATGGTAGAAACCGAAACTCAGTTATTGATTTATGTGTTTTTCAAAAACTAAAAGATATGCTTCACAAAAACAATGTATTATCACGTCAATTCAGAATAGCTAGGGATGTAATTGAGAGTCATGGCACAACAAATTTAAAGTCGCGACTTCTTAGAAGATGAGGAAGAGATGCACAAAAATACAACTTACCAACTACTTTTGAGATTTCAACTCTCATTGTTGGTGAAATTAAAGATCTAAACCAGGAGATGGATATCCTCATTCAAAGAAAAAGTGATGACATTCAACGCCTAGATGAGCTTAACCTACTATACAGTCCTCAGAAATATCCATTGGTTTTAATGGGTGGAGAGGACGGATATGTTGATGACATATTCCATCACACGAAACCATTGAATAAAAGTGAAATACTCAAAAAAGTAATAATGAGAGAATATTTCTCCTTTCACCTTCAATTTCATTACAATAATTCATCTAGTATTCTTTATTCTAGGAGGCTTCTGCAATAGTTTATTGTAGATGTGTATACAATGTTTGAGTCTCAAATTCTATCTTTTATTCTATGTAATAAAAAGTTCTTATGGGAATAATAGTAAAATGGACAGAAAGATGCTTTTCTTAGAGGTGACCGAGATGAGTCTTTATGTTGGAAGTGTATCATTTTTCCTTCCACATTTACAAGTGGTCGAAGGTATGTGATTTAAAATTACCAAGATGCAATGTAAATCTATAATTTTTTAGGGTCTCCAGATCTTTTTTTAACATTTACATGTAATCCATTGTGGCCCGATGTTTTGATATTTTTTAAAGTAAACAACCTTCACCCATCTGACTCTCCTTATATATAGTCGTGAATTTTCAATATTAAGCTCGAGAAAATCATGAAATACATATTAGTAGGATGTTTCTTTGGGAAGTCTATAGAATTTATGAAACTTCATCACTAATATATTCTACTTTTATAATGACTGCATTTACCCACAAATGTCACATGTTTTTCACATGTTTTATCTACCCTTCAATCTCCAATGTAGTTGTTCGTACCTTGGATTTTCAGAAAATAGGATTTTTGCCTGTGTACATTCTATTATATCTTAGTCATGAAGACACAGTTGTCAGTTGAATAGAAATTAACAGAATTTTTTTAGTAGCAATTCCAAACAAAGGTACCTTCCCAAAACAACATGAAGGATTTGCAAATTTTATGATCCATGCACCTTGTGGTGATGAAAATCATCGCTCACCTTGTTCGCATAATAGAAAATTAAAAAATTATTATGCAAAAAAATTTGTTACACATACCACAATAGATGATGACAATTATTTTTTATATTAGATAATAAATTCTAGATGTACTGCTGTCAAAATGGTATAGTATTGGACAATCGGTTTGTTGTGCCACACAATCCAATTTTGCTGTTAAAATATAAAGATCATCTAAATATCGAAATTTTCAATCAATAATCCTTTATAAAATACCTTTTAAATATATAAGCAAAGTTCATGATCATGTAACTGTGACACTCTATGACAAAAACAACAAACACCTGTCCGAAAATAGTGTCGATGAGATTAAAATGTACTATGACTGTCGGTACATCTCACCTTGGGAAGATTCTTAGAGGATATTTTCTTATGATATCCATTACAGATATTCCCCATTTGATAAACTAGATTTTCATTTTCTAGGAAAAATCAACATGACGTATACAGACTTTGACAATATTGAATACATCTTAAATTACAACATTTCTGATACC
Organism: Viscum album; assembly: GCA_963277665.1. Taxonomy (NCBI): domain Eukaryota; kingdom Viridiplantae; phylum Streptophyta; class Magnoliopsida; order Santalales; family Viscaceae; genus Viscum; species Viscum album. The sequence goes on from OY728125.1 coordinate 982,425,784, forward strand.
ATGTTCACATATTGGTTTGAAGAAAATATGTTGTACCCAGAGGACAGAAGTCTATCATATATATAATTCCCAACAAGATTTATCAACCACTATCATGATAAGAAATGGTATCCATGAAAATAGGGATTTATTATTTACAGATTGTACTATGTTCCACCCTCTTCTAGAGAACTATATTACTTACATATTCTAATTTCAAAGGTCATAGGTGCAACTTCATATGATTCTATAAGAAATGTGACCAGTATTACTCATTATACATTCAAACAAACATGTTCAGCTATGGGACTGTTAGCTGATGACAATGAGTTTATTCAAGCACAAAAAGATGTCTTCTGTTGGGAAATGGAACAATATTTGTGAATAATGTTTTTCAGAATGTTATTCTCAGATACCATTTCTCAACCTAAATTTGTTTGGATTGAAACCTCTAAGATTCTTACCAAAGATATTATATATTCCGAACAATAGTGACTGGAAATACAATGCACAAACAACTAACTGTCTCTGTCACTAGATATCTATGTTAGTATATTTCTTACTAATACAATTTCCCTCTCCTATAGTCTTGAAACTCAGGGATCATCAAAGACAGATGTTTGGTTTGATTGAAATAGACAACATTCTCTGCAGCAATGGTAAATCTCTATAATGTCATCCTCCAAAGCCCATTTCAGATTATTCAATATCTTCTCAACCAAGTTGGTTGATTGTAGAAGAGATTAATTATAATATTGAAAACCTTCATATTGAGAACACGTCATTACATAGTATGATTACTTTTGAAAAAAACAATTTATGGGGAGAATTATGTCAGTGTTGTTTTCTATTGCTGGTTTTTTTATTGCATGGATATAGAGGGATGGGTAAGACTTTCATCTGAAGAGTATCAACATGTCTACTAAGGTAAGAAGGTAAAAATTTTCATGTAGTTACATCCAGTGGAATTGAATCATTACTCCTACCAGGTGGGAGGACAACCCATTCGAAATTTTGAATTCCAATATTTATAAAAGACCACTTGGTCTGTAATATTCAGCAATGGAGTGACGTTTCAGAACTACTATAGTCAACAAAATTGATTATCTAGGATGAGGCTCTAATGCTTCATAAAAACTTCTCTGAATCTCTTGATTTTCCATTAAAAGATATACTTTGATTAAAGAATGAAAATTCTTCTAATTTACATTTGTTGATCTAACAGTTGTCCTTAGTGGAGATTTCATACAAATACTTCCTGTAATCCCAGGTGGTGGCATAAGTGACATTGTACTTGGATGTATAAGATCATAATATCTATAGAATCACGGTCAGGTTTTAACATTGACCCAAAACATGATGTTGCAATCCACATATTCAAATGATGGTTCTAATAATGTTCGACAAGTTTCTATGTGGATTTTTTATTTTGGTGACGAACACATTGGTGAGCTCAGAGATAGGGAAACGTGAAATAAAATACAATCAATATATCTTTGGGAAACAAATAAATAACCTTGAAAAACATCTATTGATTTTTATTACCCAGATTTCAAGGATATCTTTAGAGAAGTGTCATATTTCAAAGTTCATGCAATATTAGCACCAACCCGTGATGTTGTTCTGAAAGTCAATGATTACATGTTAACTCTCAGTACTTCAGAAAGAAAAATATTTCTTTAGTTCTGATTCTTTTTTCAATGATATTTTTGATACAGATTTTCTTGAGAACATATATACAAGTGAGGTTTTAAATGGTATCAATTTCTTTGGTCTTCATGTACCAAAAATTACTTTAAATATTATAGTACCAATTTTGTTTCATAGAAATTTGTACCAATATTTGGGGTTATGTAATGGTACTTGTTTGATTGTTACAAACTTTTGTGACCATGTCATCAGAGTTAAAATTTTAACTGATTTAAATTTCAGGTGTCTTGAATTCATCCAAAGAATAAATATGACCCACAATGATGATATATGGCCTTTAAAATTACAAAGAATACAATATCTTTTGGCTGTTTCTCATGAAATGACTATTAATAATAGTTAGGGACAATCTCTATCTTATATTTTTTTTTATCTTTGCAAGCTAGTGTTCTGTCACGGACAACTTTATGTTGCTATATCTAGAGTGTTGTCGCCAAGGGGTTTGAAAATTGTTGTTGATGATATGGATAAAACAACCTATGACTTTACACAAAACATTTCCTACAGAGAAATTTTTGATAACTATTCTTAGGTATCTTTTCATTTCAAATATATACATTTCAATTCTTTTATCAATTTTTGATATATAGAAACACATGACTTATATTTCCACTTACTATGTTATATATGTACACTAATTAAAAATATACATAACTAAAAACCTTTCATTAAGAATTTTACTTTGAATGAGATTACTATTGATGTTGATGAAACATTAAAGATACAATTCCATGTACTGAATATGTGATGTAACTCATCACCCAACTTCAATGTTGCTACCATCAATCTAATTCTCTATGATACGCAATTGAATTTATCCTATCAAGAAGTTACAGTTTATGTACTATTTTCATAATGAAAATACTATGTAATTCTATTAATGGAAATTTATTTATGTAAATGATGTATGACATATGATTTTTAAGGTTTTACTACAAAAATTAATTGACGCAGGAGACCAAAATTCAGTGTATAGTTACTAACTACCATATAATCACCAAGTAAAAACCACTCCTGCGTGAAGGCCTGTGATACATTATAAAAAACATCCAAATTGACCCTAATCATGGAAGATACTTGGGGGAAAGAAATTATTTCTGACTTTTTTCACAACAACAATGTATATTTGACCGGCCAATGTTCAAATACAACTATTCAGTTCTGACTTCACTTATTTTGATGACATTATTAACAAAAGAATTCTAGAACAACATTTAATAGGTATATTTCAGTATAAATCTTTTTTATGGAATTCTATTATTTTCTAACGCAACTTTACTACATGTTTTTAATAAATACAGTCTTCAAATACATATATGCATTCCTATACTATTCATTTTGATCAAATTCTGTACAATTCATACAGTATTAAGAGTGATACTCATTTTCTAAACATTTCCTATTTTTACATCACTTTTACTTATTATATAAATTATTGTAAATCTACACCAACCATATCCTATAATGTCTATTGGTACTTCAAACCAAAAGATCCAAATTTTTCTTGAGGACGACAGGTTAGCGTTATTTTCTTCTCACTATAATCGACAAAAAAATATTTCAATTACCAACACATATACTATGATTTCTTTCAAAGGCTTGCGAATAAAATATATCTTGTGGGGAGGGGTTCCAACATAATGTTAGAGTACATGCAAAAAACAATAAATCCTCTAAAGAACTGACCTTGCAGCTGGTCAGGGAAAAGTGACTGACCTCTACAAAATCTGTCTACATATTATAAAATCTCCCTCATTGAAAACTGTAGTTTTTACTAATTAGTCACTTAAAATTATTCTTATATTGTTCAACATGTTCCAACATAAGTTATTAACACTACTGTAATATTTAATATCTTATTGAAAATGGTAATGTTTGGAAACTGTACAGTTCCATCATTTATTACGTTCCAACATCTATTATGCATTATTACAAATCTGAAACTGTAATGTTCCAGCATCTATTATGTTTCATCATCTGTAATTCCTTTTTGAACACTATAATGTACTATCATTTGTTATGACTCATTTTAAACTATAATGTTAATAAATTATGCTTATGTTGTTCAAAATGTTCTAAAGTTTCACTGCATTGTTTACAAATTTGTCAGTTCCAGTATCTATTATGTTCCATCATCTCATATTCCTTGCAACAAACTGAAAACTGCAATGTTCCAGCATCATTTATGTTCCATCATATGTTATTTCTTATTAATAACTCTAATGTTACAGTATCTAAAACGCCATATTGGAAACAATAATGTTTAGAAATTGTGATTTTGCTCACCAAAATGTTCTAGAGTTTCACTGTATTGTTTTCAAATTAGTCCCTTTCAGAATGTGTTAAGTTCCAGTATATGTTATTCCTTATTGAAAACTACAAACTATAATGTTCTAGAATCTATTATGTTATAGAATATGCAATTCCTTTTTGAAAACTGTAATATTACAACATCTGTTATGCCTTATTGCAAATTGTAATGTTTAGAAATTATGCTTATGATCTCCAAAATATTCCAGAGTTTCACTGTATTGTTTACAAATTTGTCACTTCAAATTCTGATTATGCTCTTGAACATGTTATAACATCTGTTATTATCACCACTTTAACTAATGCTTCGAAAATACAACTCATCTTGGACATCCCAGTTGTCCATTACATTAGAATCAGGTAAAATTCTAAATGATATTAGTTGTCTAGCTATTCTATATAAAAATAACGACAACATGAATGAAATCTACATAAATTGTCGGGTTCAATGACTCATTTTTTACATTTATCAGATCTAGATTCATCAGTCACTCACAATTTCAAATTCCCCCATCAACATAATCAAAGTGTTTTTTTACACCTTTACCTTATTGTAATAACACAAAAATTATTTCTAATGTTAAAAAGTTTCTAGAGGTAAGTACAATATCGTGAATTTTTTATTTGACTATGTCATCTACAACACTATACATGTAAGATCTAATTTGATGAATATATTAATTTTACTAATTGTCTTGTAACCGAAATGGTGTTTGATTAATGCTACAATATTACACCTTCAAATCCCTAATAACTTGTATTTTGAATCATGCAACTCTTGAATGAAAATTTACCAACAGCAGATGGGAACATTTGGTACCAGAATTGTAAAAAATCTCCAATATACGCTACTCCAAGGTATTCATTTAATGTCTTACTTTATTGATAAATATTACTTGGGTATATTATTAGTATAATAATTTAATAGTTTTGATAGAACACCATTAATTGTACCAACTACAAATAAAACTAGTTTAGTGTCCAACTGCTAGTAAATGAAGAAAAAGACTCGCTATCTTTCGTTCTCTTTGATAAAAAGTTCATGAATTTAAAAAGAAAAATAGCTACTTAGTTCAGAGATGCTCTGATACAAATACGATTCTAAAATTATGTTTTTTTGATGTATTTGATGTTATTTTTAAACTCACAGTTCTATTTAATTACAAAATAGGATTGTGATGAGTTTTATTTTCCCCCAGGGCAAAATTTTTTTAAATCTGAGAATGTTTTATTGTCACTAGATGACACAAGTTATAACATTTAGAATCAATAACATTATTCAAAATAGAACATGCACCCCACTCTCTTCAAGAGTGATAATAAAAATTATATAAGCACCTGTCATCAATGTTTTACAGGAAACTAGGAAAATAGAGTCATTATTCCAAAAAAAATATTGCTAGCCTTATGAATTTCACATAACCTCATTCTTTATAACATTATTATGACATTGTAATTTATTTTTTCTTCTTTATCATTCTTATTATTTAAAAACTGTCACCAAATACCTGTAATATTCATTTCACCCATCTATTTTAGGAACATCACCGTGATGGATCTTTTGGAGTCAGCTACAAAACTGATGTTGGATTCGATACAACAAGTATAACTATATCTTCAACTGAGGTATGTTTTCCTTATCTTAAAGGTATGTTACTATCATTGTGTGCATGTTGTAGGAAATTCGGGTTTTTTCATCATTTAATTTTATTATAAAACAACTACATTATCTTCTGATTTTCCAACTGTTAAATATTACATTGCAGCTTCAATGGTGTGACCTATAAGTATTGACCGCTGCTCATTCATTATAATGATATCTTTAGGTAGAAACACATATTGACTAACATCAATGCTAAATATGCGGTCAAAAGCAATGAATCACTATCTCGAGACTCCAAAGCAACATCAACTCATGCCAAGGAACTTCTTCTCCATATAATGGATAATAGAAACAAAAAAATGAAAAATTTGACGGAATGTTTTCCATTAATTTCAAAAGTACTGCAAACATGTTGTCCTATCCATAAGTTTGAAATTTCCATTTACTAATTTTATCTATATCCATATTATATGATGTCTCTTAATTGCATTATGGTTGCATATATGAACCTCATGTGATTTAAGGAACATTCCCTGTCATTTTATTTTTCTTGGAAGCAAAAAACTTGATGTTTACTATAGTGTGTATGGTTTAAATTATTTACTTATCATTAGTTGGTATATTTCCTTATCCATGATGTGTTATGTAGTATGATGTTGACTGTATTTGGTTTCATTTATTTCTTAATGAAATAACATTATTAAATGTTGTCAAATATATAAATTTTGTTTTTTTTCAGTTTTCCTTATTAAATGGCCATTTGTATGCCTCATATTTAACTGTGCTACTGAATTGGGTGTTTACATTGCAGTGTTGTTTTTCCTATTAAAATGGAAATCTAGCAATTCCATCCCCCACCTACACCCTATTGCAATGTCAACTCATTTTCTATTTAAATAGAAGTCTTCAGTACTACCATAACATAATAGGAACCAGATAGATCATTACATCAACAAGGGGAGATGACATTAGCAAAACATGTGGTGAGGGTGAAGTCCATGTGAACTATTAGATCCTTTCATCGTCTCATATTAAAGTAAACTATCCCAAAGTCTCTACATTATCATCCATCATCACTTTTCGGGATTTGACATTTTGAATCAAATATTTTTCGTGCCATCATCCAGATTATGGTGCATCCTACAAAATTCTTAAAAAACCACTATTTTTTTTATGTTTATCTTTTTTCTTAAGATAGTTTTAGTAGTATTTATTTTTTTATTTTTATTTCTCTATAATTGTTTAAATGGAACTAATCCACATTATAGTTATGGTATATTTTTTTTTATTATTATGAGTTGAATTACAATATTTTAGTAGTTGATGGTGTATTTAATTGGGGTAGGGGATATTTTTTTATTTAATATAGTAGTGAATCGATTTATAGAGGACTATATAATATCACTGTACAAATTCACTAACAAGTACTAGTTATAATCAATGAAATATTTTTTAAATATTATACTACATATGAATATTATTATATATTTATGGAATATTAGTGATAAATATATTATAATCTAATATATAAAATGTAGAATAATATATGAAAATATAAAAATAGAAACCTAATATTGCTACCACAAAAATAATTTTACGCAGCGCCACCCTTTAAAAATGTTAAAAAAGTGCCGATAAAGGGGTACATTTATCGACGTTAAAAAAAGTGTTGATAAAAGGTTATTTTAAGAGTATTAAAAAACAATGTTAAACGCATCTATTTATCATCATTTTTTAGCACTAATAAATGTATCACATTATCAATGTTTTTAGCACTTTTAAAGGAACCCCCTTTACCAGTATTTTTTTAGTTACGCTGATAAAATAGAATTTTTATCTCTGTTCTTTTACTAGCCCTAATAAAAGGTATATTTCAAAAAAAACTATATTTCATTAAAAACAATATATTAATATATAATTAACAATATATTTATATAAATATAAAATAAATATTTTTCATACATTTCAGATATGTTAAATTGGCATTTACACTTGATATATAAGATATTTAGTTAAAATGGCTTACAAAATAATTTAATTTTTTTAATTAATAATTAACTAATTATTATTGATTAATAGTCATTTAATATAAATTTAAAGATAAAACAAATCAAAAAATTAATGAAATATCTAAAATAAGTTGAAAACGTAACTCAAATTTCAAATGATCGTAACTTTTAATCTGGGTGTCCGTTTGGGATATACCATATGTCAAATCAAATCATGCGATGATCTCTAAACTGTGGATGGTCAATAATGGGCTCATAGAGCTTAGGTGACATTTTTTCACCCCTATAAAGGCCCGAAAGGCCTCCAAAACTGATTTTTTAGTCAGGATATCCAAATGTTTAAACGTTCAATGCAATTTCAACCTCATTTAAGGGGATCTTTTTTCCCTTATTTAGCAGGGACTAAATTTATTCCCATATTATTGATATTATGGCTTTGAAATTTTATCATTTCTCACAATTTATTGTTATTTATAATCAAATATATAACAATATGTACATATTTTTTATATATTTAAACAAAAAAAAGTAATTTTATAATTAAATTATAAAATATATTTTTATATAAAATATATTTGTCAATATATAATCCTAATCTAAATAAAAATTAATATCCATTTTATTTAAAATAAAAATTTATGAATATTTATATACCTATACAATTAATATATATATATATATATATATCTGTTTATTTATTGACAAATATATATATATATATATATTAATCTATATATTCTAATATATGTGTATAAATATTAATATATAATATATGTAAATAACTATAAAAATGTATAATTATATTTATAGATGCACACATATATAAAGGGACCACCCTTTTAAAAGCACTTCGATTATTAGCACTTTTATGCATTATAAATACCCTTTTTTATTCTTTTAAAGGTCATATCTTCAGTAGTGTATAACTAATATTATAAATAATAAATCATATTAAAATATGATTTCATATAATTGTATGAAATAACTAAAATAATATAATACTATAAAAATAAACTAAACACTATAAATAATTAACCTATTTAATTAAAATAAAGATGGAAAATAAACAACAATATTAGTGATATATATGTATCATATTTCATGAATCTGATGTGGGTAAATATGTTCATCATCGAAAGGGCCTCTAAGATTATGGACCTAGTCTATTTCATGTCGACCCTGGGTAATAATGATATTTTTAAAGATCTTAATTAAGAGTATGGCTTGAAGTTGGAGATTTTTAATGATCTTCATCATCAATTATTCTGTTATGTTTATAGGTTTTGGATTGTTATTTATTATGAAACATTCCCTATTAGATTTTAGAAGGCGGGCTTTAATGTTTATAGATATGATATTGGTTTCCTATAAATTGGGAAATCTTTTATTTGACACTAATGCTTCTCATTATTTCATTTTTTTTCTTATTTTGGGTCTGATCTAGATTTATATTTGGCGATCCAATTTTGAGTTTTGCCTGTGAATACTTATCTGGGATGAAGGATTGGGTCCATCAAGAGATGTCCTATCATGACCCAACCCACTGAGTACTCTCCATAGTGGTGATAGTCCAAGGAAATCACCCCAAGCTCACATCCAGAGGTCCAGGGGCTGGTAACAAGCACCATGTAGGTAAAATAGTCAATATGGGAGGATTTTTCCTAATGTATATGTACAAATATCACACCTTCACACATGGAATAATATTTCATGAAAATAACTAAACTTCTACGAGGAAAATTAATGCATGAATCAACCTATAGAAATATAGAAGTGAAAAACATTACATAATCCATAATGAAAAGGAGAAAAATATATGCCCATTAGTAATGTGGAAACCCAGCCTAATTGCTGACATAAGGAATCTAATATCATGCCCCTCCTCATTGGCTTGATTCGAGGTAGAATTTCGATTTGAACTTAATCAACATCCCCAAGGTGACAAAGGTTGATAATAAATTACAAGGGATTCAATAAAATTTGGAGATAGTTTTCCATTTTAGAAATAAAAAATCCAACCAAATCCATCATCACAAAAACCCACTAAATGATGAAGTAAAACAATGTAATACAACACAAAGTAATACCATTCATATCCAAACCAAACTACAATAGAGTACGACTATAGAAGACTACTGACATTAAGTACAAAGTATAAGAAAAAACCAAAAAAAACTCAATGAATCAATACATATCACCAAATATCTCAACATGATCCTTTCTCTAAATACATAATACAATCCAAGTATCATGAAATACCACTAAATAAATGGTATACATTTCCTTTACCTATATCTTGATAGACAATATCTGCAAAAGCACTAACGTTCCAAAGAAAGGGTGAGTACCAAAACTCAGCTGAATTCCCCCAAATGACTTCCCTTCTCACAAAACTAGGGTAGAACATGTTAGAAAATTTATATAAAACAATTGAAAACAATTTATTTCGAAAATTAAATCAATTTCCATAGGGAAATAGGTTTATCAAAACAAATCCAATTTCCAAGGAAGGAAACTAATAAATTCATTTATATATTTCCCAAATACCATTTTCTCATAACTCATTTCATTTCACATACCCCCCCCCACACTCAACCACACTAGCCTAGTGTTAACCATTAACAGAGGAACTTCACGTCCATAACACATCCGTTTGATGGTCATACTTCACAACCATTATCCATCCCATTTAAATCATTCTTAACCTTTTAATCCAACCACATATTATTCCATATTTTTCAAACCATTTTAATAAAATTATCCTTTGATTGAAACCAATTTTCTATGCATCAAAACCAGACAAAAAATTTAAATTCATCATTTTAAAATCATTAAACCATTTTCACAATCCACTATAACATCCACTTTGAAAAATTCTATAAATTGTCACCAAAGAAGGTTTACATGAATCATTTCATAAAAAAATTCACAATTAATTTCAAGAAAAAAAAGAAATTTGAAACTAATCCTTCAATTTCTAAGATGAGGAGCTGATATTGAATCCACATACCTCAAGAATTTAGGAAGAAATGAAGAATGTCATGAAAACGCCAATAAGACCAGGTTGAAGATCCAAAAACTTGTCTTATATCAATTTCTCAAACATCAACACAACCATATATCATCATGATTGACATCGAAAGTCATATACCTATCCCTAAAAGACTAGGATTGTGAGAGAGTTAAGAAAAGTAGATAATAAAAACTACAAAAAATGAAGACTTACCATGGGAATTGGGCTTCAAAACACCAATAAAAGCCTTTGGATCACTTCTAGTTTGAAGGGGAGACTCCACAACTTTTAGGAGGAAGAAAAACTGAATTATTATCGAATGTTTAGATAAAAGAGAGGATTATAGGAGAAAAAAAGTGAGATCCACTTTTTTAGGATATCACTTTTAAGCCGTGCATGATTAGTCACATGGTTAGGTGAACCATGCGCTAACCTTGCGTCATCCTCTGCCTCTAAAAGCACCTCGCATGGTTGTCCCAAACAATTATACAAACCATGAACCAACCATGAAAAATCCATATGTCTGAAAATTCATCATTTCTCTAGGATGGCCACATTGTCTGGCCAAATCATATGCCTAATCGTGTGCCTACCCAGAATCCCCTATTTCACCTTTAATAGTTTCTTATAGGAGTTTCATGGTTTTCACTAACCATGCTAAAACCATGTATATTTATTAAATCCCCAAAACATTCCAAAATCCTTAAAAACTCTCCCAAATTATACCCAAAAACATTTGATACATCAAAAGAAAAAAGAAATGGTTACATACATGAAATTATGGGTGCTAAATTCTCCCCAAGATTGGCCTTTCCATCCCCAAAAAGTAGAAAACACCATTTCCTTAAAAGAGCTCTGAACGTTGGTCGATAATTTATTTCTCACATTCCCAAGTTTCTTCTTTAATGCAACCATGTTTCCACAAAACCATTACTAGATCGATGACTTTTCTACTCAATAATTTTTCTTACCTATCCACAATTTATATTGGCACATTCCCCAATGAAGCATCCATCTCTAGATCAATGTGATCCCATCAAATCACATCATTCAGATTAGGATGATACCTTTTAAAAAGAGATAAATGAAAAAAAATTATGCCATGCACTAAACCAAGGGAGAAAATCTAACTATTATTCCACCACACTAACACGTTGAAGTATTTCAAAAGGGCCTTTTTATCAAGGTGATAACATTCCCCACATCCCAAAACGATGACTCCCAAGCCTTGGTGTAACATCCCATGTAAATAAATAATATGAAATTTTCATATTTATAAATAGTTTTGAATTAAATATTAATTTTTATTTAATGGGAATGATATTTCCGATAGTGTACCTAAAATACAACAATGGGTTTCTCCGAAGTCTCATGTTGCACACAAGTCTGAGTAATACTAAAGACTATTAATATAATATTATTCTAAATGGTAGTTAACGCCTTACTGTTGTATTGGTAGGAATGAAAAAAACTAACTACAATACAATTATACATGTTTGTTAAATGGTTTTACATTTATCCAATAATATTTAGAGGCTTAAAATGAGAATGAATCTGATTTTAATCATGAAAAAACACTAATATTTTTAAAAGGGTGTTTTACTGACATTTGATAGAGAACCCCTTTTAAATATAATTTTTGTCACTTTTATATGTTACATTTTAAAAAATAATCTTCTTCTTTAGAATCAGGACATAAAAATATACTTTGGGTAATTTTTTGGTATTTTTCTAATCAAATTCATTTTTAATGAATAGTGAAAATACTGTATTTTAATTCAAAACTGTCTTTTATCTGATTTATTTATATAGTTATATTTTCATTTTAACTGGTTTTAAAGTGTAATTGGAATATATTCTTATCATTTAATCCAATTTTGGTCATTGTAATTAATTTCACTTTGAAATTGGACATAAACTAGTGTCAATCTTTTGATAGTTATTATTTCTTAAAAACATGCTTTTTGTTTTTGACAACGGGAATTAATTTTAAATTAATTTCTAAAAATTATGTGTTTTGAATATGACAAAATTGATTACGTATTTGGAATCAGGAGTTCCAAATTTTTTAAATACGTAACTTTTATTTTTTGACATTATGAATAGTAACTTTTGTAAATATTTTATTTACCATGGTTAAAGGGTAAATCCGGTAAATAAGGGTAACAATTAATATTATAATAATATTAAATTACCCGAACACATGTCCTAGTCCTATTTTTTGATACATTTCTGTCCACTGGCATCCTTGGGTCGATTTTGGGATCCCCTGAAGCCACTTGTAAGTGAAAACGTCAATTTATAAAAATTAATTTAATGTTATGAAAACTGTAGCATAAACATATATCTTTTTGTAATACAATTTTAATATGGGGTTATATAATTTATCTTTTCATATATAAATATTAATTATTAATATAAATATATTTCCTAAATAATGTTATTTTATATATAATTTTTAGACATTAAAAAATAAAATTTATTTAGGACACAATGGTGATGAAGTTATTACCTTATTAATGAAAGATCGAAATAAATTATATTATAAATGTTATAATAAATTTATTTGGAAAATTTTTATTCCATACACTAATTTTATGGGTTACTATGACATATTATATTTGATTTAAATAATTTTATTCAAATAAATAAAGTTGTTATCACCTTAATAAAAATCTATTAGTAAATAGTGTCAAAATTGACATAAATGATTTTTTAAAACAAATTTTTTTATTAAATGATATAATAATAATAAAAATATAATATTAGGCCAAATGACATATATAATGTTAAAAATATAATAAATTAACTACTTGATGTTATTTTCTCATTATATAGTTAGTATATTAACCATATAGTATCAATATACAAGAAGACATGGTAAAAGTTAAATTAGTTAACCAAGGGTTAAAGCTAATAGATAAGGTTATTTTTATGACCTATACTTGTATAAAACCTATTGGGTGAAAGTAATTTTATCCATCGTTATCTTAGCTTAATCTTAACTAACTTTTGAGCCTTTAGAAACAGAAAATGAAATTATAATATAATAATATTTCATGACTCTTCTAAAGAGTACCTCCCCCTCTTATAAAAAGTCTTCACCCAACCCATTTAATCACTCCTCTAAATCCACCTTGATCATCCAAGCACTGCCCAAATAAGATCCCAATATCCCTCTCTTAATCCTAGAAGCCTTAACATAGGCATATGACATTTCAAGGAAGCTTTTTTGGTTCAACCCAAAGGGAGTTACCCGATTTAGAGGTAACATATTCTCTCATGTTCTCTTCGCTTATTTTACTTATTCTCTCTATATTATATACTTATTCTTTGATTATGTAAAAAACCAATATCCTCGTTATAATAGGATGTTATTACGATATGTATTCAAACTACCCCTAAACACACCTCCATCTATGGATCTAGAACATACTGTTTCTATGGACGATGAACTATTACCTCACAAAATGACGATTGTTTGATTTTTTCGTACCACATCTCATGGTGGCCATTATGATTGTTATTTATTTATATATTATATATATTATATTTATATTGTATATATGTTTCTATATTTTTCATTTATAGCATCCAGTTATGGTTTACATAATGGGTAAATACGATAATTTCACTTGAGGAAGTGTGGACTACCGCCCCCTCAAAGTGATATGAGTCGTTCATGCCATAAGTGGAACATATAAAGGATGAAGTTAATGTAATTATATATGATATTACACTGGAATTATAATATACCTATGTATCATTATGTTTTCATTCCATTAAATATTAAATAGAAATGAAAGTAGTGTTCATGTGTACATATGGCTTACCGTATCAATGAATGGTGCATTTAATTTCTTGTCTCCAAATGTTATGTACTATTATAAATACATATATATACTAGATATATATGATATATATGATATCTAAATCATTAATTTCATTCTAGAGATAATGTAATTTTGACCACATGGACAAATTTTAATTATAAAATGTTCATTTTTTACTCAAGTACCAAATATCGAAAAAATAATCATTATTAACATAATTGATTATGTTATGTTTATAAAATTGTAATAAGAGATATTAAAGGAATAATAATCTTGAAAAAGGTTCAGAAGAAATTATAAATTAACTTTAGTTTATTATTCAGGAGATTAAATAATGAACGAGTCAATTTGGAAACGAGGTAAGGGACTTCATCTCAATTTCCCTTCATTGAGGCATACTTTGATTTATGCACGACTTTACTTTATACAGTTTATAAACCTCTTTGACTTTTATTTTAATTTAAAGGGAATATTTTATCTACAAAGAGTTTTACTAAATGATAGAAACAATGTTTCTTTTTAATGTACACAGTGACAACAACCTTTCCACCACCATGATCATTATTTGATATTTGGATTCCTTAACACGTAGTAATGTTTTTAAAAGGAAAATAAATATTGTATTCTATTTTTTATGTATTTTGGTATTGAAAATGGTTTTGATAATGGATTGATTATGTCAATATATTATATTCTTTTTTTTCATTGTGTAAATGTTATATTTCCTTTATGATTGTTCAGGTGTTATGATTATGTTGTGGCTCTTGGGCATTGTTTACGCATACAGGTGGTTCTATGATAATCCTAGGGAGGGTGAGCCTGAGATAGCACTCCAATGCGTTGGGTAAGATGATGGAGGTAAATGTTAATGTTTATCCTATGAGATTTATACATTATACTTTAATGGGTATTCAAAACGTAACTACCTACGAATCTGTGAAATCTACAACGTAAGTATGTTATGGATGCCACAAGTTACCTTTATGATTTATGATTACTACATGTTATTCATAAATCTTATGATTCCATGAGTTGTGTTATGGAGATTATGTTTTTAATTTATTGATGGAATAATGATTTATTTATTTATTTTATAACCCTTACTGAGCTTTTTATTCTCTTCCCAAGTGTTTGAAATGTTTTTCACGGGGTATAAGGCAGGGTAAGAGAAATGAACAATTCAAGAAGATATATATCAAGAAAAGAATTATTATTTTCTTTTAAGAGTTTTTATTTTATGAAAAAAAGGATTCTATGTAGAAGTTTCTACTTTGTAATATTTTAGAAGTAATGTGATAGTTATGGCCTAATTATCTAAAACTATAAACCTAAAAAATATCCTCAATGTGAATTATTAACTTAATTCAAGATTAAGTATTGTTTTAGGCCAAGGACTTATACTTAGAGAGATTATAAAGAAACCATGATGATTCAACTCAATGTGAAATGACCATTGATGATGATAAAAATAATATTTATGATGATTATGAGTAATCTCCATATATTTCCTGATTAACCGAATATTTTGTATTGCCTCTTGGACAAGGCTCGGTTCAACCAGTGAAGTATCACCTGTTCTAACCCAACAATGTTGAAAATGATAAGGATGCCCAAACAATGATTTAAAAGGATTCATATATTTTGAGGCCTGATAACTATTATTGTATGATAACTCCACTGATGGTATGTTCTCTTCCCATGAACCACCAAAATCAATTACACAAGCCTACAACATGTCTTCCAATGTTTTTATTGTGTGTTTGGAATATCCATATATCTAAAGATGATATGTCATACTGAAAATCAACAGAGTCCTGAGGGCTTACTATAGGGATTTCTAGAAATGAGTTGTAAACCTCAGATATTAGTTTCATAGTATCAAAACTGGTACACCATGCCTCTTTACCACTTCATGGATATAGATTTTATACATTTCTCCACTATATGATATTCACAAATAGAGATGATATGGGTTGTGTTTATTTGTTGATTCACTATCTCCCAAATGGAATTGTGTCTTCA
Organism: Viscum album; assembly: GCA_963277665.1. Classification (NCBI taxonomy): domain Eukaryota; kingdom Viridiplantae; phylum Streptophyta; class Magnoliopsida; order Santalales; family Viscaceae; genus Viscum; species Viscum album. Next base: position 982,442,263 of record OY728125.1, read on the forward strand.
AACAGTTCTTGAGAGACCTATTATAAAATTCATGGATATCTACTCCCATTTCAAAATAGGAAGGGATAAAGACTGCAACATACTTGATGGTCACTGATGCTCTACCTTAACCTACTAACAAGTAATGCATCTTGAAAAAAACTCAACCACCTAACTTTTTACACAGAATCACCAAAAAATTTATTTCAACACCATATACATATTTTGTATTCTAATATGAAAAAATCAGATTGAATAGTGTTAAGCATGAATAAGTTGTTCCTGAAAAGCCATAGGTATGACCATCCCATCTCGAAACCACAAAACTGAACTCACATATATACTTCATCCATCAACAGTATCCCCACCATAGAGTTTGGACCTTATAAAAATTCATTTTGAATAAGAAATATGTACCTATTTTACCATATTTACCAAATCAGAAGTAAATGAAACTGTAAAGATAACCATAACTTCACCTCAGTCACCACATTCTAAGTTCATGTCCACTGTCACCGACATCAACTGCCATTGGTTTGAAGACTCTTTTTCCAACTGAGCATATAAATTTCTACTAAATGAATCTACCACCGAATTTCCTTTAACAGGTTTATAAATCAAGTCAAAGTCAAACATATAGAGATACACCATACATATTCTTTTTCTTAGGTTTAAATCCCATTGTGAGAAAATAGGTTTCATGTTTTTATGGTATGTAAACACTATAAATTTCTCACCATAGAGGTAATGACGCCATGTCTTCATATGATGGACTACAACAGCATACTTGAAATCATATGTTGGGTACTCCTTCTCATGAAACCATAACTATTGTGATTAATAAGAGACCACATGACCTCCCAGCATGATAAAACATCCCAACATAGATCCCAAAGAATAACAATACACCGCGTACCCTTATCATGATTATGGAAGTATCAAGATTGTTGTTGATGTTAGTAAAACATTAATCTCTTGAAAATACTTCCAACATTCATAATTCCATTAGAATGGTAGATTTTTCCTTATTAAATATATCATAGGAAAGGCCAGTTGTGAAAAATCATGAAGAAAGTTTCGATAATAACTAGCTAGAATAGGGAAAACTAAGTATCTCGCAAAAATTATTTGGAGGTTACCATGAGATAATAGATTCTATGTTTCTTGGATCTATTGAAACACCTCTTTTAGAGATTAAATGGACAAGGAAAATCACCACTTGTATCTATAAATGAAATTTTTATAATTTTTCATAAAGAAAATGCACCCATTAGATTCCCAACACTATCACCAAATGTTTTTCATGCTTAGACCTTGTCCTTGAACACACTAGTATGTCATCCAAAAACACCACCACAAAATAATCTAGATACCTATGAAATATTGGATTCATAAATTCCATAAAGACCACTGGTGCATTCATAATTTCTAAAGGAATTACCACATAATCGTAATGGTCATGTCCACTCTAGAAAACTATCTTTGAAATAACATCCTCCCAAACCTGTAATTGGTTATATCCTGATCGCAAGTCAATTTTAGAGAACCACATGGATCACCTCAATTGATAAAACAGATCATCAATGCATGGAAGTGGATAGTTTTTATTTATAATAACTCAGTTAATCCTATGATAATAAACACAAAACTGAAGAGTTTCATCCACCTTTTTGAAAAACAGGACCATTGCTACCCATAGACACATTCTAGGCCGAATGAACCCTTATGGGAAATAATACTGGTCCTTATAAGGAGATCAATAGAAAAAACCACTTCTCTTATGGGCAGTAACCCAAATAAATTATCAGGAAAAACAGTCAAAAATTAATCAATGATTTTTTAAAAAATACTATTCTTGATATATTCCATTGATTAAAAAGTCAACCCTTTCAACTAGTATGACATGTTTCCAACTTCTGGTGACAACCAGCCCATTTCACCATATTTTACATTCTAGTATCCTTTAATGAGATGATTGACACCATCCTCAGCCACAAAACTGACCCACTAGGTATAATAGTTGATGTGAGATTTGAATTTTGTTAAACAATCTGTACATAGGATTATGTCAAAGATATCCATTTAAAGCATAGAGAAATAACATAGCAACTCAACTCCATAAACAGTTGTAGAACATGATCTATACATAATGGCTCGAAATTCTCTTTGACCTGGATGAGTTTTTAGTTTCAAAATAGAAGACATCCTTTCAACATTGAAACCCAACAAATCAACAACATGAAAAGATATAAATGAATGGGATAAACCCATATCAAACATTTCTCACATATGTTTATAATTCAAAAGAATTATACCACACATCATCGATGATCCAGAATGATCATCCATAATAATTTGATCACATCCATATATTTTTTTCTCACAACACGTTGTTCCTTATTTATCTTTTAGGATTACCCTTGCTAAGGAGTCATGGTATTCCTGGAATCACCATGGTTAGCTTGATTATGATGATGAGAGGCATTCTTCTACTCTCGCCCCATTGAAACATACAATGTCTATGAAAAATGAGATGTGTCCCAAACACCGGACCATGGAGAACTATGATAATAGAACTAAATATCCTGCATATGGTTACAATTGTGGTATTATCTATGTGGTTCCATACAATCTCACTTCATGTGGTCTAAAAAATAAATTGGAAACATCATATCTTGATCTTGGGTCCTGGTGAAAGATTTACTAATCCAGAAGTCTGATTATAAGTCATTCCCATACATTGTAAATAGGTGTCCCTTTTCCAATTCCTCCCAAAATTAGAGTTCACACAATTTCCCATAGGTATCAACACGCTTCCTCCACCCATAACTTTTGATATGTCTCTTTCAACTACTATCTCCTTATTGAACATCTCTATATAATCCATTATATAAAGCACATGAATATTTAATTGAATCTCATTCCTTTTCCCTGATTAGAATATGTGTGCCATCAAGGACACAACAGAAGAAACTTTGGGTGCAAAGTTGAGTAAATTAATAAATTTATCCACATAACATATCACTGAAAGGATATCTTGCTTCAAGCTGAAGAAGTCTATCATTCATAAAATACTAAACATATGAGGATAGAATATTTTTTTGAAAAATTATTTAAAATCCTCCTAGAAAATGACTTGGTCTAATTTAGCCAAAATTTCTAAATCCCACCATTGGAATGCAATATCCTTAATCATATACATCACCAACTTGACATTCAACTCTTCTAGTGTTCCAATGAAATTATAGATTTGATTCATCCTATTTAGCCACACCTCTACCTTTATTGGTTATGAATCACCCCAAAAGATGGGTGGAATCTACAATTGAAACTAAATATAATGATCCACTTTCCTTGGTTCATCACCTTGGCACCATCTATCCATATCTTAAAAATATTGGACTATACTGTGAACTAACTTTTGGTTCACCTATGGCTAAGTGAAACCACATTGTCACCAACTTCTTTAGATTGGATTCTACAATGCCTACTGGGTTTTATTTTCTATAAACACAATGAACTCTATATGTCACACTCTCTAGAAACTGAAGGCTTATCAGGGTCAAATTCCACCACTTCACATATATCACAAAAGGATTCCCAAAATTCAACACTTTCTAATTTCAACCCATTTAGAATAGTCCATCATTATTTTGAAAATCAAAACATTTCCAAAACACCACTATCTTTAATTTTTCAAAATCCAACATTTGAATTTTTTTAACACTTTTAAAAATAAACATTTTTGTACTAAATCATAAATCATTACTCAAAATCAAATAATAAATCCTAGTGGGAATTCATTTCTAAAATGCTTGTCATGCTAATCTGATTGGCTAAACCCCTGAAAATGAGATTCCAATTCCTATAATTGTCTCCAAAACACTTATGTACCCAACTCCCTAGTAAATTGAAGTTCATCATAAAAAGGATAGATACTTTTTTTTATAATCTAAACTTCATGTCTGAAAATACCACTTCTTTCTACCCTCTCAACTCCAAAACTAACCAAAATGATTATGAACTCCAAGACTGAAAAAATCAAACCATTTGTCCCAAATGATATAAGGACTGACTAAGACTAATTCCACTTGTAATTCAAGGACCAAACAATCTGATACCACTCATAACATCCATACTCTCCTCATTGTCTTTAGTCATGGTGGAATTTCTAATTGGCCTTAAGTGACATCCCCATCGCACCAAAGGCTAAAAATAAATGCCAAGGTATTCAATAAAATTAGTGGATCATTTTTCATTTTTGAAATAAAGTACCCAAGAAAACCTTTAATCACAAAAAATACCACTAAATTATGCATGATAACAATTTAAGACAACTCAAAGTACTAATAACATCAAGTACAAAGTAAAAGAAAAATATAAAAAAACTAAAAGAATCCAAAAATAACTCAAAATACCCCAAAACTATCCATGATTAAACTCGATAATATATCCCAAGTATCACAAATCACCTCTAAAGAAATGTGATATTTTTTTTTACCAGTATCCCAAAAAACAGTATCTGCAAAAGCACCAATATACCTAAGAAGGGGGGGAGTAATGATACTTATTAATATTTCCCCAAATTACATACCTACCCTTTCCACTGTGATAGAAAATTTTAGAGCATTTATATAAAAAGAATTATATAAAACAATTGAAAAAAATTTATATCAAAATATAAAGCAATTTCCATAAAAAAAAAATTTTCAAAACAAAATCAATTTCCCAAGAAAGTAACCAAATAGTCATTTATCCATTTATCATATCCCATTTTTTCCATAAACCATTACATTTTACATAACCCACCCCCACACACAATCAACCACAAAATTTTGGTGTTTACCATTGATTATAGAACTTCACGTCTATAACCCATCTATTTGATGTTGGTACTTCATGAATGTTATCCATCCCATTCAACTCCTAGTTAACCATTTAAGACAACCAAATGCCAATAAATATTTTTTGATTTATTTAAATAAATCTATCCTTTAATTGAAAATAATTTTCCATGCATCAAAACCAAACAACTATTTTCAAATCATCTTTTTAAAATAATAAAACATTTTTCACTTTCCAAAAAAATACCCAATCTGCACAATTCCACATACCATCACCAAAGAAGGTTTACATCAAAACATTTACAATAACCACCCAATTAATTTCAAGAAAAACTATAAATTTTAAACAATGACTTCATGTTCTAAGAATATGAGTTGAGAGTGAGTCCACATAAATCAGGATTTATGGAGGAAATAAATAATGAAATAAAACTCCAATATGACCAAGTTGAATCTCAAAACAATCACCTTAGATATCTTAAAATTATATAAAAACAACCATATATCATTATTATTAGAATCCTTCATAAAATATCTATCCCTAATAGCCTATATCTAGGATTTAGAGGGAGGGACTGAAAGTAAATCTAAGTGAAACAACCAAAAATGAAAACTTACCAAGGGAATCAAGCTTCAATGCACCAAGAAAATCCTCCAGATAAATTCCAGTATGAAGGGGAGAGACTCTATAGCCTTTTGGAGGAATAAAAAAAACATAGGGTTGAAAATAGTGGAAAAATAGTATTAGAGGATAAAATAAGTGAGATTATCTTGTTTAGTTTTTCACTTTTAAACCATGCATGGTTAGTCACACTGTTTGGTGAACCGCACATTAATCGTGCACCAACCATTACTTCAAGAATCACCTAGCACGGTAGGATCACATGGTTATAAAAACAGTGTCCCAACCATGTACAATCCCTTTATCCCACATTGATCCATTTCTCATCGGTGGCTGCATGGTCTTTCCAAACTGTGTGCCTACCCAAAAGCCCCTATTTCACCTTCCAAAATTTCTTATAGGAATTTTCCAGTTGCCCCTAACCATGCTCAAACTTTGAACCTCTAGAAAAGTCCCAAAAACAATCCAAAATTATTCAAAACCTCTTCCAAACACATTAAATACATAAAAATAATAAATCAATGGTTACATACTTGAAAAAGAGGGTGCTATAAGGAAGATCCCCACTCATTCCCAAACCTGATCACTGCAAGATAACACCACTAACAATTACAGATAAGATCTTCCACACTCAGTCTTCCAAGTTCCCCACTAAACTTCATTTATTCTATATTAGAAATGACACCATAGAGATAAACGTGCATGAAAGGGTGAGTATACACATATCCAAACATGAGTATGAGAAAATAATGAACCCAGATATACTCAATGGAGAGAACACAAGACAAATGAAAAGGCTTAGTTCATTATAACCATCTCTAAGAAAATTCTATAGTAATTTCCATGAATCTAAACTACCAAATTCTCTTACTTTTTTAAAATCTCTAGTTATAGAGTACATGATCCCACACCCTAGAAAATTAGAGGGAATAGCAATTCCATTGGACGATCCTAACCCCAAATGAACTCTTTTATAGGGGGTGGGGATACTGACTTTATAGATATATGATCTTAGCCCCAAGTATTTGGGTGAAATAAAAACCCTATTTTGTTTTTATTTATGAGATCATGCACCCATATTAACAAATCAAAAACAGAGGGAATTACCAACCAAACCTAAGTATGGTGGTAGAGGAACCCATTCCTTAACATCACTATGATGTTAGGGAGAGTTGACGTCCACTGGAACACTATGAATTTCATTCTGAATCCCAATAATCAACCATCCAAATATTAAGAGAGTAAAATGATTATATATCCTTGAATCTCATATTTTCTACCTAGTTAAATAAAACCATCTCATTTTTCAAAAAAAAATTCTCAATAAGTGTTATTCACTTTCCAAAATCTGAGTTTTGAGTAAAGAGATGCGAAAATTCCCAAAGTATGGAAGGAGTACAGGATGTGTTCTATAGTATAAATGTAATATATCTACTAATAAGTATTGTATACATGTATTTGAATACAATGTGATAACTAAGGTCTACTTACATGGTGTGAATTGTAGTGTCCCACCCTGGATTCCACTGAATGGTGCACCGAGACAGTGGCCACAAGACCTCAGATCGTCTCGTCGAACGTGAGAGGCTACCAAAGAGAAGTGAGGGCTTATGGGTGTCTATTGGGAGAATATTACCTCAATTATTTGACTTAATAGAAACCTTATAAAAATATAATAATAAACAATATAAGTAATAGAAACAAGCAAACAATAACAGAAATAAATACATAATCATTAAAGTTAAATAAATACATAGTGGAATATTAATTGCTAGAAGATATAATATTATGATATAATTTCATGTAATATACAAACATGAATATGCAGGGGATAGGGGACACATGAAAATAACACATGATAACAAAATTTATGAAAATTCCAAAAAATTATATGTCTAGAATCTCAATCACATGCTCAATCATCTGCTCCTAACTCCATCCTAGACTATTGTCCTAGCATTGGAAGCTGACTTCTTCTGATTATCAATACCACTAGTTATAATGTCTTATTGGGTATGAATGGTCACCCAAGTAGTGTGTGGAATATAATATTAGTATCCCCCTCCCATGGTGTCTAGGCCAATACATTTTGTACAATATAAAATAAAAAATGTTCTAAAATTAATATATGAAAATAAAAATAAATAAATAAATAAACGATACTAGTTTATGATACGAAAATCATACAATTTACCTACTTCAGCATAATCTAGTGTGTCTAAATTAAGGAATCTTGTGAAGGTAAAGTGAGAGATAAATAAGTGTAAAGAGATGAACCATTCCAACCTTGTGATTGGGCTTGGAGGAAACATTCCTAATTTTCCAAGGCCAAGTGATCACTTCTTATTTTAAATCATTCATTTAATTTTTAAATTTAATTTAAAGGCCTATTTTTGAAATATACCGAGTTTCCCTAATCCCTTCCATAACAATTTATAAGGATTTTTCATGTATCGCTTGAGGGTCTTAGTAAAAGAAGAACTCCATGGAGTCCGTCCAAGGGGACCCAATAATAAGTCCTAGGATTCACTCTAGGTATGTTGTGATAATTCCAAGAACTAACCTATGAGTCCATACATAATATCATAGGTAGGGGCACAAGTCTCTCTCATGGAATGGTACGACCATCGTTCCATTAAGCCTATCTAAGGGGTTTCTCTTAGGGAACCATCCTCACTAGTCTATGGGTAAAAACAATAATGATTAGCGAGCCCTTATAAGGCATTTATGTTGTTTCCCCCGACATGTTTACAATAATTAATAATTATAAAAAGAAGTAACAAAGGTATTTCTAAGGGGTTCTTAAGTTGAAACCCCTTATTTCAACCTCAACACTAATTGGGAAACCATTTAATAGAACTAAACACGTACATTCTGTGTTGGAAGGGATAATTCATTTTTTTTCATTAATTTATATCATAATTAACATATTAGTCAAGTAATACAATTTAAGAAACAATTTATGGAACAAGGGTAAGATGCACATCTACTTTACTGGATCACCAGTCCATCCATTTCATTTATGGGATGAGGTGTGGGGTCTCACTCATGGTTAAACCGCAAATTCAACTAAAACAATAGACACAAGACATTAATTATGTGACAACACACCATAAGGGGTGTTAGAACACTATATATAAAATACAAAGTAGGTCTATATGGTTTGGTTCACCCATTGGGAAGAATAAATAAAGGTGATCACCCCAAGGGGTTGATTTTTTTACTATCTTGGGTCTCTAGTAGCACAATTTAACTTTGAATTTAATTTAATTAGGAATTTAGAGGTGACACTGGAAGGGTCAAGATTTTGAAACAAAAACGCATTTTATAGAATGAAAAAATGAGGTTAAAGAGCCTAGACCACCTATATTAACCACATAGAGTTTACCTCATCTAGCATCGACCTTTGATTCATTCTAGATCAGAAGAAAGCTTGAAAATCATCAAATGCCCTGAAAATGGGGAAAATGAACTTGAACTAAGATAGTGAAATAGACGGGATGGAGAACATGAAATACAAGGGAGAGGATTAGATATATCACCTCTAGAAACCTGATGGATATGATGAGGATATATTTGGAGTCTGTTTTGAGGATATAGCAAGGAACTTATGTTGAGGAGGAAGGGAACTTCATGCGTGGGAGGAGCGGTCAGCCACTAGAGAAGAAGGGGAAAATAAATAAGATTTGATTGAAATTATTTAACTACCGGTGAATCATAAATTCACCATAAAACATAGGGTTGTATGGTTTACCCACAAGATTAGCCAAACTATGTGCCAACCATTCACCAAGACACAACTATAAGGGCAAACCATGCATGGTTAGGCCCACGGTTTATCTATCCATGCACAAACCAGAAAAAACCCATTTTTCAAAAAACATATGCATCACTGCACAAGAGTGCACATGGGTTCACATTGTTGGAGACAAAACATTAAGCCTCTATGTATTCACATTCTACAGCCACACAATTTAGGTAAACCATGTGGGATGGGATTCATAGTTTATATTCATCATACAGCACAATATGTCACTTTAATTTTAGGGGATCTGGTCTCCGAACAAGCCCCGAACACCCCCAACATCTCATTGACTTCACTAGATACCATTATTAGGGTAAAAAAAGAATTTAGAATAAAAAATGGTCCATAAATTTTTAAAAATCTAGGATGTTACTACCTCCCCTATTTAAGATAAATTTTCCCCGAGTTTCCCTTTCGAGGGTGGTAGAAATGTTTCTAAGAAGAATTATGGCTACTATGAACATACATTGACCTCCTGATCCTAGGTCTCATCCTGTGTGCCTACGTTCTTCCATATCACCTAGAACAATGGAACTAAACTTCCTCAGAAAGCCTTTATTCTCCGGTCAATGATATGTATCTGATTCTCCTCAAAGGATGCATTTTCTTCAAGATCTATATCTTTAGGGTCAAATGAATGAACTGGGTTAGGATGATACTATCCAATCTGATATATGTGGAATATATCATGCATGGAATAATATCTCTTATGTAGATGAAACTAATATGACACCAACCAAAATACTTGCACTATCTTGAAAGACCCGACAAATAGAGGTGATAAATTTCCATGTCTCCTGATTCGCCTCTCACCCAATATAGGCGATATATATAGAAAGACCTGATATCCCGCCACAAACTCTAGAGTTGTATGGTGACTATTAAAATAATAATTATACCTAGACTAAGCTATAACTGAATTGTCCACTCAGGCTACCCATTGGACTAAGGGTCATAAGCTGTACTCAAGGCCACTTGTGAACACAGTGTCTTTGGTAACCCTTTCCAGAACCATGATGTAAAACACGTGTCTCAGTCCAAAAATAATATAATGGGGAACAATTTGTGTTCACACTATCTCATGGATGTAAATCATTCCTAGATAATCAACAAGGACTCCTAGATTAATAGGAAGTGCAAAACATTAGTCATTCTATAAAATATTACCTAAACTACATCACCGCTTCAAGGGGATCTCGAAAATCCTATCACTAAATCCACAATTATATCATTCCATTTCCAATCATGAATGTATAGAGGATATATAAGTGCATCAAGCTGTTGGTGCTTTTTCTTCACCAACTAATAAGTGGGGCACTGAGCGATAAAGCCTTCAATATACCTCTTCATACTTGGACACCAAAACTGATGACGTATATCTATGTACATGTTGTTAATCCCATCATGAACTTCCCAAAAAGAGGAATGAAATTCTCACATCATCTCTTCCCATATATCATAAGACACCCATACATGGCCTTAGAAGAGAATGGTCTCACTCACATAAACAACCCATCCCAGAGGTGGGTTCTACCTTGCAACACTCTCCCTCAAGATGAGGACATCATAATCTAACAACTGCCTTATTCAGACCCACTCTATAAGAGAGGACGTAACAGCTAGAACTACTAGAATAAGTTTCTTATGCTATTTTTGAACCTCCAAATGCATCTCAAAAACTAGATCCATCAACTTCCACTATCTATTGGCCTCCTTGATAGCTTGTGTCTGAGTATTCCAACTCAAGGTGTCATCCACTACATTACCCTTCTTGGGTGTGTATACAAGATCCCATTTGAACGATTGCATGTATTCCACCCACCTACGCTACCTTAGATTCATGTGCAATTTAGTGGAGATGTATTTGATACTTTTATGATTCATTTTAATAGTTAACCACACACCAAATAAGTTTTACCTCTAACATTGAAGATCGTGAACCAAGGATACTAGCTCGAGGTCATGTGTTGGGTAATTCTGCTCAAAGGGCCTCAGCTGGTGGGACCTGAATTATACAACCCCATAACCTTGAATCATAATTGCACCCATATCAATACCTAAAGTGTCACAATAAACATTATAGATTCTTCCTGACTCAGGAGGAATCATGATTGGAACTAAAGCAATTATTCCCTTTAACTCTTGAAAAGTAATCTCAAAAGCTTTATTCTAGTTCAACTTCACACCCTTCTTGGTTGAAACCATTAGAGGAACTACTGGGCATGAAAATTCCAAGATAAATCTCCTATAATATCCATCCATCCCTGAGAAGCTACTTATATCAAACACATTATTTGGTTGTTCCTAGGAAACCACAACGCTCACCTTCTCTAGGTCAACTGATATGCCTACCTATTATATGATATTACCCAAGAAGTGAACCTTCATAATCCAAATTTACCATTTATTGAGCTTCCCATATAGATAGTTCTCTCACAGTGTAGTCTATATGATCTAAATATGGTTGACATGGTCATGTCTAGTGTGAGAGTACACAAAGAAGTCATCTACAAAGACTACCACAAAGGAATCAGGATACAGGTGGAAAACTAGATTCATCAGGGCCATAAAGACTAACAGAGCATTCATATGACTGAATTATATGACTATATACTCATAAAGACTATACCTACTCTGAAACATTTTACATGGTATGTATGATTGTCTCATATACACCTGATGATAGTATGACCTAAAATAAACTATAGTGAGAACCATTGCTCGTTGGAGCTGGTCAAATAAGTCATCTATACATGGAAAAATACTATTTTTTACTATGAGTTGGTTCAAATGGCAGTAATTCATTCACAATTTAAGGGTACTATACAAAATCTTGGTGAAAAAGACTGGTGATCCCCATAATGATGTGATGGGTTAGATAAAACACTTATCCTATAGATCTTAAAGCTGCTTCTTGAGTTCCTAGAGTTCTATAGGTTCCATCCTATATAGAGGAATGAACATAGGTTCCCCACCTAGAACAAGATCAATGATGAAATTGATATCCCTACTTGGTGGTAATCTATAAAAATTCTCCTAGAAGATGTCCCTAAAATGATCCACTACTAATGGAAATTCCACAAGCCGCATCCCCTGGTAACCCATAAAGTGATTGACCATCTGGGATGTAACTCTACCTACCCTAGTACACTTGAGTCCAGTTCAAAATTCTTGGAGGTATCATTATCAAATATGGATATACATGTTTTCTTCGGGTGACTTGAAGGATACCTGATGATGATAGAAATCCACATGGGATCGATAAGGAACAAGCTAGTCCAAACCAATAATGACGTTGAAACATTTCATCTTGAGGATAAAAAAACTCCATAGAAAATGATACCCACCTATTTCAAGGGGGGACTCCTTGAACTTGAATATACCCTCATCCCAATCATCTAATGGCATGTCAAGGGTCATGACACAATTTAATTATTATTTTAGTAGGCATAGACATCCCACAATTTCATCAGATAGAAAAGAGTGCAATGAACCTGTATAAAAAAGGACTGAAACTAGAGTGGAGGATTCCAAAATAGTACCTACAACTCTATATGAACTTAAAAACATCTCCTATGGGGTGAATTGCAATTCATAAACATGTCTTGAACAGTGACCCAGATATGATGCCTGAGTAGCCGGAGATGGTCCACTCTTCTCTACCTAAAACATTCAGTGCTGAATTCCTCAGCCACGACCACCTGGCCAGCATGAAATATCTTTAGAAGACAAGATCCCAGCCTAATGAGGAGTCTATGATCTGTCACCAAAATGTGGTGCAAGCATAAAACCCCAATCACTAGGCATTAAAGGATATGAACGACAGAAATTTTTGTGGTGACCCATTCTTCTACAAGCCTGACACTCAACTAGGTTCCTCACACACAAGGGAATATTATGGCCTAGCCTTCCACACTACTGACACAAAACAAGGATTTCGATGCATGCCACCTGGTTGGTATCACCCTCACATGTACCCTTGAAGTTCTACTTACTACCACTAGATAAACCACTACTTTTCCTATAATCTGAGCTACCATATTTCACAACACTTGACTCCCTCGGTTTCTTCTATGTGATGAGGGCATGGTTAACTATATCTGAATTGGTGGTCAGTTGAAAAATGTTCACCTAAGAAAATAAGACATAAGAAAGACCATCCTCAAATTTCAAAACAGTAGTCAGCCCATCACTGGTCAAATTCAATGTAAAGCATTGTAATTCAGTGATGGGAGTTGAGTACTACATCACTATCATATCACCTTTATAGAGGTGAATTAACCGATGAACATTATTAGTTTCCATGTTTTGAGGAAATAAATACTCAATGAAGGTTGTCTAGAAGTTCACCTATACCATAACCTGATGTTGACAAGCTTGAATTAGAAATTCCGACCAACACTTGAGAGAATCCATTAGCATATAGGTCGCTAGATGGACCTATCACTATTGAGGTTTCTCGATATACTCTAAAATGGACTACATAGCATCCATCCATGATTTAATAGCCAAAGTTTTGTTATCCCCAATAAAATTCAGAGGATGCTGCTACTGGAACTCATAGGTCAACACTACCATAGAAGGGGAATGTCATGGGGCACTCTGTACAGACTGCTTGGATTATAAGAATCTTTCACTGAACTGTACATCAACACCCAGTGAAAGGTTTGTAGGAGGTGCTTCAGGTGACACTATAGGAGGTACCATGGGTAGCTCAAGGCCCAAAACATATGGAGTATTCTCATCACCACTCTATTGGAATACAACATGATTTATTTATTGGGTAATAACTCTAAGAATTCCCAGAACATGCCTCATATTGGATTTATAGAAGATAGGTAAATAAATAAAGGATAGGTGATGTACCCGCCTATAAGTACACTAAAACCCTTATCCTACTCTAGGAGATTGGTCTGGGAGATAGGAACAGGCCATGGAAGGATCATATGAGACACTAACTACAACCCACTACTAAGGTCTGGTTAGGTTTAGGTATCATGTTATACATTTAAATGTCCACTTCTTTTTGAAAATTAACCATTTTAGTTAATTTACATATTTATTTCCCTTTAAGTGGATAAATTAGATGAATATCCATCCTTAATTTATAAGTACCCATAAAAATTATAAATTGGATGGTGGAGTCCATTTAATCCAAACCACAACACATTATATCCCATGAGACTGATGGTCCATGGATCAACATACCGTAATTGGATGCTTAAGGTATCTTCTTAAAACTATGCAGGAAAACACTCTTAGGTTAAGGTAGATACTTTAAGTTCCAATTGTGATTTCTTAGTTCTCTATAAAATGTTAGCACATTTATATGTATAACAATCAAACAATGAAGGAAATAATAACTAATTCTTGCACATCACTGTCATGAAAAACATGAAATACATGCAGAGAAGTAAATATGGAAAGGAATAGTTCATGTCATTTTAATCCTAAGGTGCCTATTAAGATGCATGATTTCAGTTCACCCTCACATCATCAGGATAGGGATAAAAACCCACATCTAATAATGAAAAATTAATAACATCACAAAAATATTGCATCAAACAGTGGTGAAATTTAATCAACATTAACAGCATAATCAATAACATCATTTACCCATCCTACGTAATTTGGGTTTCCCTTGTACATGGGGTATCTACTCCCAGGAACAAGATCATTAAAAAATTACAATATCCTTTTCTCATGTCTAAACCCAAATAGTAATAAAAAGGAAAATAAAATTGATACCACTTTATATCATCCCACGTAGGATTACATTGAATAGTGCCCCAAGACGGTGGCCATAAGACCTCAAGCACACATCCTCAAATTCTAGAGGATTCTGACCAAAAGTGAGGGATTAGGGTGTGTCCATTGGGATACTATGTCCTCATTTATAAGTTTGGAGCATATCAATATATAAATATAATATGAAACAACATAATCAATTGAAATAGATAGACAATAGAGGAAACAAATACATAAACATACAAGTTAACTAAATACAAAGAAAAAGCTAAATAACAGGAATATACAATATAATGATGGAATGCAATGTACTATAAAAAAATAAATATATTGGGGAAGGGGATATAGGAATATTACAAATGCTAAAAAATGTAAAAAAGTCCACAAAATTCTACGTCTAGCTCTCAAGAATATGCACAATCCACTTTTCCCAAATCCATCATACACCGCCAATCAAGCATTTGAAGCTTGTTGCTTCCCTTTATCTATACTTGTATCGGTAAAGTCTTCATGGGTAAAAAAGGTTGCCCAATAAGGGTGTGATATACAATATCAATAGGTCACCACCCATGGTGTCTTGGACAATCCATTTTTTACAATATAAAATGAATAGTTTGCTTCAATTAATAATCTCTATTAGAAATAATTAACTAAATAAATCAGGTTGGGTTCCAATAAGATACCCATCTAATATACAAACTTTATCCTAATCTGGTGAGTACGAACCAAGGGTTCTTATGAATTTAAAGTGAGTGATAAACAAGTGTAAGTAAATGGACTATTACCAAGCTTGTGATTGGACTTAACGTCCTGATGTTTACAAGACCAAGTGATCAATTCATATTTGAAACCATTCATTTACTTTTTAAATTTAATTGAAATCCTATTTATAAAAAATAGAGATTCACCCTGAGTATAGAGACCCTCACTTTTTATAAATATACAACACATAAATTTTTTGTAATACTTAAAAAATTATAAAAATAGACACCCAAAGACCGTACTCATATAGTACATTTAGAATCATGGAAATAGAAACACTGGTATATAAATGAGCTACATTATCACCCTCTAGGATCTTCATTACTAGTTCCCTTCTTAGAGTCATAAAAAATAATACATAACCTTATAAAATGGGGAAGGAAACAGAGAAAGGGGTGAGATGAAATGATCAGTATGGGAAAAAAAGGTATATATGTAATCATAATCATGAGAATAAGGGTATGATAAAATGATCATGAAAATTAAATATCATACCCTGGATATCGAAGATTATATACATGAATCATGGAATAAATATTAGCAGTTCGTAAGACCTGAATCATAGGGAAATAAAGAACATAATCCATGAAATCATAAAATAGTAATAAAACATGGAATTGTGGAAAACAAATAATCATGTAATATGATTTCATTAGTAGTCAAGGCATTGTTGCTGCGACCATGTTAGTGGAGAAAGTTCTTTACTAAACAGCATCCACACCCCCATTCTATCTATGTATTACTGAACCAAGTTCACTCCTTATTCAATCCTTATGTTACTAAATTGATTTCACTGTTCATTCCATCCCTATATTACTAAACTATGTTCATTTATCATTCCAACCTTGTCTATATCTTGAGATATAAATTTGTACCTAATGCATTGGAGGGAGATATAGGTCCCACCCATATCATAATGAAATCATTCATACATGTGCCAAAAATTCATAAATAGTAATATCATAACCCATGAAATGAAATGGGTGTCATAAAAATGTAATCATATATTAACCTGTTGTAAAATAAAGGTTATATAATAATTTCATCAAAAAATAGCCCATGAAAGGAAGCGAGTTTGAAAAGCATATAACCCATGAAAGAGAAACGTGTATCATAAAAAGCATCCCATCAACACATAATATGTTCAAATAAATAATTGAATAATTTCACCAAGAATGATTGAGTAACACCAACAAATGTTAACTTATATTGGAAATAATTTTGAAAGATCTTTTAACAACATTTCTTGAGGCAAATATCCTGTATTCTTTGAAAAATGATCTATAAAACATATAATCCTTTTTCAAAACACTTTCTTGATAATACAATTGAAATTTTATAAAGAAATATTTGAAATCCTTTTGGAAAACTTTTCCCATATAAACTAATAAATTAATCTAGAAAACATTTTGAGAACAATTATCCTTAAAAATTATAAAATATTCTTGGAAACATTTTGAAAACCATTTTCGATAAAAACATAAAAATTGAGCATGAAAACATTTTTAATACCACTTCACTTGAAAAAATATAAAACAAACTTGAAATAATTTTGAAAAAAAATTCTGTGAAAACTTATAAAAGTAGCTTGAAAATATTTTGAAAACAATTTCATAGAAAATACATTGAAAACTTTTAAATAATTCTTAAAATCATTTAAAATAATTTTTAAAACAGAATGTTTTTTGAAAAAAATTTTGTTTAAAAATATCATTGAAAACATTTAAAGGAATAATTGGTAACCATAAATTTGTTTTGAAAAAATTGTTTTTGAAATGAAATAGATTTTCGACCGAAGAAAGAAATACAATCATATTTTATCAAAAACATATTCTTAATTATCTTAAGTACCAAAGAGTGAAAAATATTGCCAATAAATAGAAATATCTTGAATAAACATACAATAAGGAAACTCATTATAGTTATTTATATATGTATCCTAATATTTAATTAAATAATCATTACCATTAACAATATCTAAAAGCGATGTGATTGTTTCAATAAACTCTTATCCCTTGGTAACATGGGATCACACACACCATCTAAGAAAAGTAAATTAAATGAAACATAAAATTACATGAAAATAATAATATTCAATACATAACATGTAAAATGTAAATATATACGCCTCAATAAATTATTTAGGTTCATAACCAAACATAAGTCTCAAAGAAGGAAAATTGAGATTAAACTATTTTACCGATTTGGTAACTTTTGAAAATTAAACCCCGTGAAATAAATATCACAGAATTGATATATAAACAATAATAAATATAAGTATATGAATCATTGTAAACATACATGGGAAGTATGCACACCACACAAGAGTAATTGGTGGTGAATAAAGCATGTATCTCATGGAAATAAAAAGTGAGATGAAATCCCCTTACCTTATGTATTGAATCTCTTTGTACTAAAAAAAATAACTTGTATAATAAATATTAATTTAATATTAATCTTTCAAATAACCATATTCTTATATATAATACCATATATGGTTTTATTATGACCTTATATTACATGCTCCTTAAGAATCACATGTTAAGGTTTCACTTCGAGTAATATTCGCCTTATTCTTCGCATGTGTTTTAATTTGTTATATATTTTGTCCTTATACTTGTATCATGACTAAAAGAATTTATACCATGATATAAATATCATTTATATTCAGTATATTTTTATTATAATAATCTATATAATATATAATTATTGTATGGAATACATTGTTCATGAAGATTTTAAGCCTTTCATACGCATGAACGTTGTTTCCATTTTTATTGTCGTATTAAAATAAATAAATCAAATGACATATATGTATATAAATATTTATTATAATTAAATTAGAAATATTTTTTCATATATATCATATAATTTCAATAAATATATCTTTAATACATTTTATGTAGGGTCTGAACGATTTGCATCGCTTTGAGGGGAAGGTAGTCCACACCTCCTCAAACGAAATTATCATATTTACATCAAGTGGAAATTATAAATATATTTGTTTTAAAAGGATTAAATAATATTATATAAATAATAAATATAATATATAACATATATAAATAGGGTTTTCATCATATTGTATACCATGATAGGTGTTAATGGAAAAAATGAATAATCACCGTTTTGTGAGGCAGTAGTTCGTTTTACATGTAAACAATATGTTTGTTAACCATTAGATGGAGGTGTGTGTAAATTTAGGTCAAAAACATGTAATATATATAACTTATTATATTTATGATATTTAGTTGTTATAAAATCATGTAATAAAGAGAGAGGTGGGGGTGGAGAAACAAAAAATATAAAAACGTTTGAGAGAAGATGTTACCTCTTAATCACGTAACTCCTTTTGGTTTATGCCAAAAAGATTACATAGATTGATTTCTAAAAAAAATAAATGATTAAAGGAATAAATGATTGATTTTTAAAATTATATTTGGTAGATATTTTATAAACCAATGTGGTTTAAGAGGTGTGAAGAGGAGAAAGAGTTGGTGGCCTTTTATAAGGAAGGGAAAGAACACACGTGGAATTTTGGAAAACAAGTTAGATGTACACATGTTTTTACCCAAAAAAGTCATTGAGAACCAAAAAAACTCAGTAATTTAAAGTTTATTGACGAATAATGGCCATAAAATTTTTGTTTTTCAAGTTTATAGGTCGTTTTGGGTCTTCAAGTTAAGGTTTTGTACTTCATTAACCTAATTTTTCTCTTAAGCATTGTAATTAATTTTAATCTCTTTTACTAATATTTTTTCTCAAAAATGTTGACCTTATTAGACATTATAAATTATTATGATTAAAAAATGGAATATATTTTTACAAATTCTAATCATATAAATTGCATAAATTAATTTAAAATTAATCCTGCAGATGGTATGATTCTGCGAGTTTTTAAAGTAAAAACGTCAAAACATTTACTAAATTTTTATACCCAATTTCAATTTGAAATTGATTACAATGAACTAAATTGGATTTATTGTTAAAAATATGATATAATTAAACTTTTAAACCAAATTAAAATATAATTTATCCTTATAAATAAATTAGATGAAAAATATCATTGGAATTAAAATCCTGTATTTTTCACTATTCATCAAAAAATGATTTTTTTCATAAAAACCCAAAAAATTATTCCTAAGATAAATGCGACATTATAAATTAAAACAATGTTTTTTTATGAAATTAAATTTATAAATGTGTATAAAATTAATTTTATTATTTTTCACAGGATATTAAAAGTAGTTCATTTGAGAAAATAATATTTTTAAACTTATGTGGAATTTACCAAAAATTATATCTTTCATCTTCAATATGTTTTATTTCAATAAAACCATTATAAAAAATATTTTTAAATTAGTTATCACTATTCATATTAATATCTTTAATGGATATATTATAGTTTTATCATCTAAATAATTATAATAATAAAAATATGTTTCTTAGAAACGCAGTGTTGCGTGTAACGTATGCCAAGTTGGTGTTTCATGTTGTGTATGCTGATTTAGTGTTGCGTGTAACACACGACAAGTCACAAGCTAACCATGGTGTTCTCTGTTGATCAATCTAAAATTTATATTGTTTGTAGTTCACAATTAACTTGGTGTTATGTATAATGCAATCCAAACATAGTGATTTAATATAAAATAAACTACCTTCTATGTTACATGAAATAAAAAATATCTCAATGTTTATATTAATTTGAAAAAAATAATTCCAAAAATCATGGGGTGTTCCATTCTACCCCTATTAAAATGAATTTTTCCCTCAAAATTCGTCTAGGTTATCAAAGGTTTAACACATGAATATTTCTTTCATAGAAACCCACATCATAAAAAAGGATATTAAAAGTTCCTTTAAAAAGGTAAAGTTAATATCATAATGGTTACCCAATGTAACATACAAATAGGTTTCCACATAATATAACATAGGTTGGGAGTGAATATTGGAAATAGAGGAAAATTTTATTTATTTATATGAAGTGATTGTGGTCATCAATCACAAATAAGTGAATGATCAAAGAAAAATTGAGGGCCTCAAAGTCATAAATATGTGATGATTTAAAAGTCCATCAGATCAAAAAATTAAGGTATTAGGAAAACAAATTTTATTTTGATCATTATCTCAAAATTGAATAATTCATTTATTTACCAAGAATATAAGAAAATATACTTTCATGAAATTTTTATATATACAAAATTTAATTCTTTAGTTGTACTTTTATAAATTTCAAATTCATCCATTACATCATGTAATGGATATCCAAAAATTAACGTTAATGCTTGAAGTGCTAAAATACACTTTTAGAAGATCTTAAGGCCCATAAAAAAATAAAATGTATACCTATTTATCTCTTTCTATTCTTAAAAAATAGATATGACTATTATATTAATTTGTATACATAAATAGTAAGTCTTTAGGTTCATCATTTATAATTATTCAATAAAAATAGTTACACATTAAACATGACCTCATGTATGCCTATGGTGGGCGTGAAAACCCTATCATAGTTCCATCATGGGTTAAAGACCCACGACCTTGATGAAATTGATTGGTTGTCACCCAACAAACATGATGTCCTTTTCTGAACCCAAAATAATATAATTTTCCAAATAGATGGACATCATTGAAATAAGGTTAATTGATAAATATTCTTTTAACTAAGGTTTTTAATACAATCTCAAAACATAAATACTTCCTCCAGTGTTAATATAAAATTTTCATGAATGGTTAACCTTATAACCCATCTAAATGATGAAAATACAAAACATTAGAAATAAAGTCATAAAAATAGCTTAACATTGATTCCCCTATATTTCACAAATTAGAAATTAGTTGTCACATTTTGACCATGTGAATACCCTTATGGTAAATTCTATTGGAACATGATAACAATCTTATTTACCATAAATCATTTTGTAAAACATTCATGCTTCTATATTCCATAGATTACTAGATATATTAAATAAATACAAGAAGTTGCAAATATTATCCATAACAACATGAACTGCATGTCGACAGGTTCTTAATTAGTTACCAGGTAATATGTACCGTCCAATTTACTTATTGTTATCCCATATATCATTATCCAAACAACATTATCATAACATAAGGAATATATAAAGGGATATATTTCCCTTAATCAAAATATAACCTTTCCGTGAAATCAATTTCCTATGTCTTTATCACAATTCAACATGTCCTTTTAAATCTATAAAGAAACACTATATAGAAAATACTTATATATTTCAAGATTCATATAAAGTAATCTCTAAATTACAAAGCATAATTACTTTATTCATCCAACAATATTCTTAAACCATTACTCAGGATTCATCAACTTATTCCTTAATACCTATTTCCTAAAGTACTAAATGTGAATCATGTATTTAGGTTTCTCAATCTCAATCTAATCATGCTTTTTATGTAAGATGTAAACAATACTAGAAGAACATTACGTACCTTTCATATGTCATTGGTGATTGATGTGGCCTTAAGAACACATGTTTTGCCACACCTTTTTAATTAATTTTTATCAATTTAATTATTTATTTTAACTCTTTTTAATAAATAATGGCGCTTTTATATTTTTATTATTAATTCCATCTTTTTCAGCATTTGTTCTTACTCCATTTCCACTCTTAGCCTATCATTCCCTTTGCAGGTCTTCTTCCCTTTCTCATTGATTCTTCATCCCACGTCGCTGCTTATTTGAAACCTATTGATGTGGAGGAGAGTAGCCACCTCACCACTAGATCCAAACGAAACAGGATATCAATTGAAAACCACCCTACATCTTTGCAGATCCGTTAAAAGCTAGAATAATCGATTCAAAAAAACCTTCTGAAGGAACCCCCATGTATCCATGAACTCATTCAGCATCCGAACAAGGAGAGTCCGCTGGAGCTGTACAAGGTGAACCAGGAGTTGGTTCCGTTGTTGTGTAGGGGAACCAAAACCGAGCTGAGGGCGACAGCGCACTGGTGTGGAGAAGTTAGAGTTGTACCAAATGAAGCCTCACTGCTGCTCGATGGAACTAGTTTTGTGCTACCGTCATCTCTCAAGCTGAGGCTAATGTCGGAATTGCAGCACTGGGAGTTCGATGGCCCATGTGTCATCATGAGCAGAGGATATGAGACCCAGCCATCGCGCTGCTGAACTGCAATGCCGTGGATTGAGAACTGTGTGTCACTTTGTCATCGGAGGATGATGTTGTGCCGCCTTGAATCTGGAGAAACCATTGGAGCCACTCCATTTTCTAAGGAGGAGGTATGTGTCGTGCCACTGAAGCAGTTGCGAGAGACATTGCTGGAAGTCTCGTTTTCACTATTTAGGTTTCTCTATTTAGTTGTTTCACACCTTATATATTTAAAAAATTCCTAAATTCAAGTTCTACTATCAAGGTAGTTCTTGAATACCTTTTTCAAAGCGTTAATGCCTTTACATTTAGATATTTACGGCGAGTTTATTTCCGAATGTTATCATTTTATAATTGTCAATAAGTTTATCTAAATTTGGAGTGGTGAACTCCTAAAATCAGTTTACTGAGTGTTGAGTTTCCTGGTGAGGGAGACTTTTCACCGTTATTTCTTGAGGTGCGATTCAATAATGTGTAGTGGAGAAGATATCATTTAAACCAATAGATTGGAATTATCAAGTATTACATCTGATCTGCGCCATAGACCATGCTACATTGTTTTAGTATTTTGTTCTTTTATATTAGTTTTACTGTAGTTCTTTGTTCATTAGTATATTAATAATTGATATAGTCTCTTCCTTAAAGAAAAGTACAAAAAAATTTAATAGTAAATAAAACAATAAGGATGTTTACCGCATTGCTGACAATAGTGAGGTTTTTTGTTTTAAAACCTTAGAATTCACTCACCTGCCTTCTCTGTGGATCTACCCTACACCACTTTGCTAGTGTAGGTTAATAAATGTAATTTTGAGGGTCGTGATGACTTTCGGCCTCTTCAGTGATCTCTTTGTCTTCGTAAGTATAACCAATAATCTTACCACCTTCTTGATTCGATGTATTATATTTCCACTTGGGAAATTGATTCACATAATGGACATACTTTCCACATCTAAAAAATGAAATGTTAACCATGTTCCTTTTAGTTATCTTTATTTTATAAAACCAGAAATCATAATCTGAGAAATATTTATCATATTAGGATACTTTATAATCATGAAAAATTACTTATAAGGTGCCTAAATCATGGATCCTACTACTTTAATCTATGAAACCTTATGTATAACCTATGTTATTCATAGTCAACCTATATTTAAATCCTTCACGATTTTCCATAAAGAGATTTTGAATTCTTAAAGCATATCCCCCAGGAGTGTCAAACCAGTTGTGCCGCAAGGCCCATTCTCGTGTACCAGATTACCCCAAGTCAGGCTCGAGACATCTTGTCAATGTTTTTACCCCTAGGTACATCTATTCCAGATCCACATCCACTATTAGTATCCAAATAGGTATGTATTACTTGGAAACCACTCACTCTATCATTTAACAAAATTCCAGGACATTTTCCTAAATGTTAACTCATCATTATACTTATCCTTAGACACAACCCTGGAAATATCCTTAGAAATATACCTAGGTATATCACTAATGTTTTCTGATCCTAGTTTCCAAAGTTTAATAAAACCTTTTACAGGAACCCAACTATAGATACCCTCTCTTTCCATACATAGACATTACATAACTTTTGTGTAATACATAAAACATTATACAAACACATGCCTAAAGACCGCACTAGTCTAGTGACTTTAAAAACACAGATAATTAAACAATGGTATATAAACGAGTTACATTATCTCCCACTAGGTTCTTCTTGACTAGAACCCTTATTAGACACCTAAAAAATAATACATGTCATCATATCCAAGGGAAATAAATATAAAAAGTGATGAGCTCAAATACTCAGTAAGTGTAAACAAGGTAGATATGTAAGCATAATCATGATAATGAGGGTATGAGAACATAATCATGAAAATATAATATCAAAACCTATATATGAGAGATCATATACATGAATCATGGCCTAATGATTGGAAATTCATAAGACATGAATCATAAGGAAATTAAAAAAGCAATCCCTGAAATCATAACATAAGAATAAAACATGTAATTGTGGTAAATACATAAGAATATAATATGATTCTCTTAATAGTCAAGTAATTACTTCTGAGTCCATCTTAGTGAAAAAATTCTATCACTGAACCATTTTAACACCCTATTCCAGAATTGTATTACAAAATCAAGTTCACTCCTCATTCTAGACCAGCATTTCTGCACCGAGTTCAATTTCCATTTTATCCCTGTATTACTAAACCAAGTTCATTTCTTATCCTATACATGTCTATATCATGAGATATAAATATTTACCCAGTAAATTATAGGGAGATGAAATGCACTGTGTTGCATTTGTTTTCAATGAGGCATGATGTTGTCATGGAATGAATGGATGTCAAGGAATGTCAAGATGTGAATGACAAAGGATGTGATGGTGATGGTGATGAAGGAGAATGGCCATGGTACTTAGAGGCATGTCACTTAGGAAATTCACTAAGTGACATAGGATGTTGTGGTTGAAACATTCTCTATGGATATCAGACGATTGTAGAACTGATCTTAATGTTTCAATACTTGTATCGAGATGATACTAAGTTACACCACTTGAAGAATGGATGATGATGGAGCATCATCATTACATCAGACGATTGTTGAACTGATATTTATGTTCCAAGACCTTGTATCAACTGGATACAATGTCACAACAAGCTCTAGAAGGCCATGCATTGTTAAGACAATGCATGACGAAGTGAATGGGATCCATAAAAAACTTCTAAGTGGATGAAGTGGATTAATGAAGTCCATGCACTAACACTTAGTGTATGTGAATGTGAAGAAGATCCAATTGATCTCTGATTAGATCAATGAAGCTCATTGGAGATTTTCTGTGATTCAGGAGCTCAGTTGATGAAGAACTTTCAAGAATTTCCATTCCTAAGTGATAAATAAATGTTGAGGATGAATGGAGAAATTCTTAAGAAGAAGAAGAAAAATGTAGAAGAAGAATGGCTTAGAGGAAGATGTCTTGGCATTTAGAATTTGCATTTTTCATATAGAGTACTTTGTTTTTTTTGACAAAGTAACATTCTGTCCCTTTTCCAAAAATTAGGCCAGCCAAGGCCAGCCCACGAGTTCAACCCCACGGCTCATGTGGGCACTAGGCGCCACGCCCATGGGGGAACCCATGGAGCAAGCATAGGGCAGCAGGGCTACGCAGGGGTGTCACGCCCGCGCGATAGGGGCAAATGGAGCGCGCCCGGAGTGCATGGTGGGTGCTAGAGCATGCCCGCCGAGTGGCAGGGGTGGGCGCAGAGCGCGCCCGCAGAAGAACTCGGTGCTGGGTGGCACCGAGAGGGGAGGAGATTCAACTAGCCGTTCATGGGAGCAGAACATTGATAAACTGCGAGAATTCCGCGGCCCGTTTCGATGTGGGACAAAGATTTTTGCCGCGGATTGAATCTGAGCCGCTCGATTGATCACGCGCCAGATCTCAGCCGCACATCTAATCCGCCGCGGCCCATTCTGATCACAGCCATCCAAATCGTCAATCCGACGGCTCCCCGTCCATCCTCAACCTCAATCCAGGCCGCTGCCACCAGCGAGCTCCGTTCAAACCAGAGGCCTCCCCGACGACAAAAATCGAGTTCCCGGCCATCTCCGATCAAGCTGAAGAGTCCATTGGGATCGTCTCGACACACTGAACATGTCCATGCTTAAAAGTGGGCTTGCATGCAACAAGAGGATAATTTGAAGTTCGACCGAAGCAACCGAAGGTGCGAGGCCATTCGGTGTTGATTCTTTTCATGGATTGGGTTTAAAAAAAGGCCATGAACACGTTCAACGAAGCATGCATGAAGAGAAAAATAACAGAAGAGGGATGTGAAACAGAAGAGAAAGTTCATGATTTTCAAATTCTTGAAAACCCGATAAATTTGGGGATTCAAAGATTTAACAACAGGGATGTAAAGCACCACCTCTGCCTATAAAAATGAGGTCGAGACCTTGAGGCTGGATTGCTGAGTTTTTTGTTGAAGACCGGTGTCTCGTGAGTGCTCTCTGCCTCGCGAAGATAGAAGCCCCGCGTAAGGTATTTGTGCGGCTGAGTCCCTTTCGTGCACCCCTTGCGCGAAAGAAGAAAGGGTAAGACCCCTGCGCGCTTTCCCCTTGCGCGACAGGGAGATCCCAGGGCCGCACCACCTTGCGCGCCCACGGTGAAGTCCCCTGTGCGCTACCCCTTTGCGCGACAGGAAGGAGAGGTTGGGTAGCGCGACCTTGCGCGCGCCCTCTATGCACTGTGCCCCCTGCGCGGTAGGCACTTGCGCGCCCAAGGCCGGTTGCACCTGCGCGCCCGCAGCTATTGGAACCTGCACGCCTGAGGTGTCTCCACACTGTGCTACAGAGGTATCCTTGCACCCTTGCACGCCGCTTTGTGCCTTGTGCACTTGCGCGCCTTGCTTGTGACTTGCGCGGCAGAAGAGTTTTAAGAAGTGGCCGCGGCTCAAACACACCCTGCGTTCCTTGATTGAAGTTCGGGTTGTGTGTGTGTACCAAGTGAGGAGAAGGCCCTACAGGCAGTAGCTTGTGAAAAGAGGGAGAACCCAAGGCTTAGTGCCTTTTGTGTGTAAATTGAACAAGTGAAGCCCGTAGCCTTGTGGTTGTGCACACTTGAAGATTAAAAGAGAAAAACAAAGTGTGTGTGCAAAGTGGAAGAGTACAAGAAGGGAAGAAGGCCATAGGCATTTGTGTGTGCAAAAGAACTAAAAGGCTGAACCTAGTGTGTGTGCACTAAGTGAAGTGAACACACTTAGAAGAAGGAAGAAAGAGGAGACCCTCACACTAAAGTACAACACACTTGTGAGTGTGTAAACCAAAAGAACAAAGTGTGAAGAAGGAAGAAGGTGTGTGTGCTAAAAGTATTTACACCCATTGTGTGTTTACTACACCAAGAAGAAGATGGGGAGTGCATGCATGCATGCATGCACATGCACACGTGAAAAAGTTCATATCAGTGTGTGTGCATTCTGAGTAATCCAAGACCAGTGGTTCTTGAAGAATTTGAGAAGGTCATGCAGTCAGTGCATGAAGATACAGAGTTGCCATGAACTCAGTGCATGAAGTTGAAGTGAAGTGAGACTAGACCAGACCAAAGTTAAAGATATCAGTTGTCTGAGTATTCAGTAGTTGGAGAGAGAAGCCAGGTCATCCTGAAGAAGGAGATAAAACCTGAGCTAGACGAGAAGCCCTGATCAACCACAAGTGATCAGAAGAGAAGAGAAAGGCCAGCAGCCTTTATCCCAGGATGCTGATGTTACTTGAAGAGCTGAACAGAGGAGAAGAGCTACTCGTGTGACTCGAGGAGCCAGAAGAATCCCCCTGTGAGACTCAGGGTGGAAGAAGTCTTCAGTGGGATTCTGGAGCAGGCCAGTGGGAATCTAGTAACACTGTGGGACGCAGTATAAAGACCCTCCTGTGGGACTCAGGAGATATATAGTGGGACTCTGTATCGACCATTGTAATTCTAACAAGTTATAATGGAGAAACCATGTTGGGGCGTAAAACCAACATGGCAAGGACGTAGGCCTTTGGTGCCGAACCTTGTAAATCCTTGTGTCATGTGCCTTTACAGTTACTGCATCATTCGAGGAAAGGCTGAGAGATACACGAAGAGTGGATCGAGTCCTTAACAAGCCATATAGGTTTAATTGATTTAGAATCAATTAGTAAAAAGTTTTAAAGGATCACTGATTCACCCCCTCCCCCTCTCTGTGATTCACACTGATCTGGGCACATCAATTGGTATCAGAGGGAGGTTACCTCTAAAAGATCCAAGAGAGTCTTTATGAAGTGCAGATTTGAGGAAATGAGCGACCAGCCTCAAATGGATATATCTGCCAAGACTCAGAAAAATAGAAAGAAGAAACAGGCCAAGAAGATGAAGAAAGCCTGTCCTAGCTGCGATGAAGTTGGAACAATGAATGATCTTCAAAGTGCAATCGAATATCTTCAGAAGACAGTCCCAAAGGAAGTGGCAATGTGTATATATACAGACATCCTTGATCTTCAAGAAGAAAAATCACAATTAGAAGAAGAAGCCAATGCAATGGAAGATCAATCGGCAAAAAGGGTTGGCATAACCAACACTCTCAGAAAGCAGGTGAAGGCTAAGGATGAAACTATTTCCCTTTGCAATGAAAGATTTGAAGACACTGATGAAGAATTGCAAAGAAGCTCTTCTGAGAAATAAATATTTATGATAAAAATCAAAGATGTGTTTCATGCACTGGAGAAGTTGCACAAAGTGTCAATGAATGTCAGAGATACTCAAATTGAAGACAAAGTCAAAATGGTGAAGGAGCTTGACAACTCATCGCATGAAATAAAGAAGGTGCATGATGACCAGATGGAATAGCTGAAACAGAATTGGGAAGGTAGGCTAAGATTGGTTGAGGATGAGAAGAACTCCCTCAACATGAAATGATTTGAACTGGAGGTGATATTGAAAAATCTGCAATCACCCAAAGCTGAAGCCTCCCAGTCAGCTGAAAGAAGAAATGTTGCTACTCAAGTGAGCTTTGAGAAGGATGATTCTAAGAGAAAGACATCCTCTAATGAAAGGGCAACATCTTCTAAAAAGAAGGTACCATCTATCCCATCTTGTACTCATGTTTCTAAATGTGTTTCTACTAAAAGTGCAGGATGGAAGAATGAATCCAAACAAGTATGGATCAAGACAGTGAAGAAAGAATGCTCTCCTGAAACAACACAGCAAGTCAAGAAAAGTACCCAACAATCAAAAGGACTGAAGAGGTCAAGATTTGTGGGTTAGTGTTGGTGTTGTAATAAGTATGGGCACTGTGCAAAGGATTGTTGGTACAATCCACTCAATGTCAAAGCACAAAGGAAGCCCATTCCAAGGGGGAGCAAGCCAGAGGAAAAGAAGCAACATCCACAGGTCCAGAGACATCTGTTCACTGCTAACAGATTTGGATTGCTTGATAACATCTGGGATGTGTGCAAAAGTGGTCAAATAGATACATGTCAATTTCCAACTGTATCCAGAGCTCAAAAGAAGAAAAGATCATAGAACCTGGCTCAGAAAGAATCCTTGGGAAGCAAACAGAAGAAAGGAGACAATGCTCCCAAGAAGATGTTGAAAAAGGAATAGAAGTCCTTGGATTTGAAATCCAAGAAGGGTGATGCATCCAGAAGGACCACCAAGAAGAAAACATGCTTCTACTGTGGAAAGAAAGTCCATACCATGGGTCTTTGTAAAGAATCCATGAAATTCAGTAGAGGCAGACTAGACTCAAACAGATAATCAATCCAGAAGAATCATAAGGGATTGGTTGAAAATAAGTTGCCTAAGAAAGGTGGCTTAACAGTATCAAAAGAACCATGTGGAACATCCAGAACTGAGGCCACACTTCCAAGTGACTTACTAGTCATATGGCCAAATCAGTTGCAAATTTCCAATGATCTGCAAAGAGCTGAATATGAAGTTCTAGCAATTGCTAAGGCAAAAGGAAAGAAATATATTTCACATGAAGATCAAGTTCTGTGTGTGAGGTGCAATCAAGCTGGACATACTAGTGATAAATGCATGATATTCATTCCAGCTCAAAAGGGATTCTTCAAAAGAATGAAGATTGCATCAGGAGACTCTAGTGCTCAGAAGGCACCTAGAAATACAGGAGTCACACACAAAGAAGTTAAAGAGGTGTTGAGATCCACACCAGAATAAACATCATTGAAGATCAAATGTGCAAGTGCGAAGAATGGTGAAAATGGGACATCTCGGTTGAGAGAATCTTCTCAACCTTGTTGGTCACATTGATGAACCAAGGAGGTTCCATCTTATTCCCTAATCACATGTATTTACATGTTCTAACATTACAGGGAATTGAAGATGATGATCATTCTCAACTGGAGGATGGTTTGAATAGAATGGAGTGCACCCCTTGAGGGGGAGCCAATCTGAAGAAGATGGGATTCTTAGATTAATACCATCTTGAGAAAAGTGAAGATATTCCAATCATACTTTCATCCCATGTTTCTTAATTGTATTCATCATGACAATAAAGGGGGAGTATTGATTGAAGTCAAATGGATGAAAGGGGGAGCTTTATCTTTGCACCTGAACTTTCTAATGAGTTTTGTGAAGTTGTGCAGGATTTAGCAAATTCATTGTTATATATGAAAAATTTCAAACCCCTAAGCATGATCTCACATGTGTAGAGAATTATGGACAGCTATTAATTACTTGGTCATATCACTCTTGTTTTCTACACCGGGTTAGCCCAAGTAGACTTAGAGCTGATTTACTAAAGTTTCATTGCTCAAGTGAACATGTGACATCATCCCTCTATTGTGAATTTCAAGACAACGCTTTTCAAAGGGAGGAAGTGATTTTTTTTTGAGAACCACACCACACCTTTGAATTTGATTTCCAACAAGGGGGAGAAATATTGGCACACATATTGACCCATTCATATGTGCAGAAGAAGTTTATTTACAACAAATACAAAGGGGGAGATTGAAATGCACTGTGTTGCATTTGTTGTCAATGAGGCATGATGTTGTCATGGAATGAATGGATGTCAAGGAATGTCAAGATGTGAATGACAAAGAATGTGATGGTGATGGTGATGAAGGAGAATGGCCATGGTACTTAGAGGCATGTCACTTAGGAGATTCACTAAGTGACATAGGATGTTGTGGTTGAAACATTCTCTATGGATATCAGACGATTGTAGAACTGATCTTAATGTTTCAATACTTGTATCGAGATGATACTAAGTTACACCACTTGAAGAATGGATGATGATGGAGCATCATCATTACATCAGAAGATTGTTGAACTGATCTTTAAGTTCCAAGAACTTGTATCAACTTGATACAATGTCACAACAAGCTCTAGAAGGCCATGCATTGTTAAGACAATGCATGAGGAAGTGAATGGGATCCATCCAAAACATCTAAGTGGATGCAGTGGATTAATGAATTCCATGCACTAACACTTAGTGCATGTGAATGTGAAGAAGATCCAATTGATCTCTGATTAAGTCAATCATGCTCATTGGAGATTTTCTGTGATTCAGGAGCTCAGTTGATGAAGAACCTTCAAGAATTTACATTCCTAAGTGATAAATAAATGTTGAGGATGAATGGAAGAATTTTTAAGAAGAAGAAGAAAAATGTAGAAGAATAATGGCTTAGAGGAAGATGTCTTGGCATTTAGAATTGGCATTTTTCATATAGAGTACTTTGTTTTTTTTGACAAAGTAACATTCTGTCCCTTTGCCAAAAATTAGGCCAGTCAAGGACAGCCCACGAGTTCAACCCCACGGTTCATGTGGGCACTAGGCGCCACACCCATGGGGGAACCCATGGTGCAAGCACAGGGCGGCAGGGCTACGCAGGGGTGTCACGCCCGCGCGGTAGGTGCGAATGGAGCGCGCCTGGAGTGCATGGTGTGCGCTAGAGCACGCCCGCCGAGTGGCAGGGGTGGGCGCAGAGCGCGCCCACAGAAGAACTCGGTGCGGGGCGGCACCGAGAGGGGAGGAGATTCAACTGGCCGTTCATGGGAGCAGAACTTTGATAAACCGTGAGAATTCCGTGGCCCGTTTTGATGTGGGACAAAGATTTTTTCCGCGGATTGAATCTAAGCCGCTCGATTGATCGCGCGCCATATCTCAGCCGCACATCTAATCCGCCGCGGCCCATTCTGATCGCAGCCGTCCAAATCGTCGATCCGACGGCTCCCCGTCCATCCTCAACCTCAAGCCAGGCCGCTGCCACCCGCGAGCTCCGTTCGAACCAGAGGCCTCCCCGACGACAAAATTCGAGTTCCCGGCCATCTCCGATCAAGCCGAAGAGTCCATTGGGATCGTCTCGATGCACTGAACCTATCCATGCTTAAAAGTGGGCTTGCATGCAACGAGAGGAGAATTTGAAGTTCGGTCGAAGAAACCGAAGGTGCGAGGCCATTCGGTGTTGATGCTTTGCATGGATTGGGTTTAAAAAAAGGCCATGCACACGTTCAACGAAGCATGCATGAAGAGAAAAATAATAGAAGAGGGAACCCGCATGAAACAGAAGAGAAAGTTCAAGATTTACAAAATCATGAAAACCCGATAAATTTGGGGATTCAAAGATATAACTCCACGGATGTAAAGCACCGCCTCTTCCAATAAAAATGAGGTCAAGCTGTTGAGGCTGGATTGCAGAGTTTTTTGTTGAAGACCGGTGTCCCGTGAGTGCTCTCTGCCTCGCGAAGAAAGAAGCCCCACGCAAGGTATTTGCGCGGCTGAGTCCCTTTCGCGCACCCCTTGCGCGAAAGATGAAAGGGGAAGACCCATGCGCGCTTTCCCCTTGCGCGACAGGGAGATCCCAGGGCCGCAACACCTTGCGCTCCCACGGTGAAGTCCCATGCGCACTACCCCTTTGCGTGACAGGAAGGAGAGGTTGGGTAGCGCGACCTTGCGCGCCCCCTCTGTGCACCGTGCCCCCTGCGCGGTAGGCACCTGCACGCCCAAGGCCGGTTGCACCTACGCACCCGCGGCTCTTGGAACCTGCGCGCCTGAGGTGTCTCCACACTGTGCTACAGATGTAGCCTTGCACCCTTGCGCGCCGCTTTGTGCCTTGTTCACTTGCGTGCCTTGCTTGTGACTTGTGCGGAAGAAGAGTTTTAAGAAGTGGCCGCGGCTCAAACACACCCTGCGCGCCTTGATTGAAGTTCGGGTTGTGTGTGTGTGCCAAGTGAGGAGAAGGCCCTACGGGTAGTAGCTTGTGCAAAGAGGGAGAACCCAAGGCTTAGTGCCTTTGTGTGCAAATTGAACAAGTGAAGCCCGTAGCCTTGTGGTTGTGCACACTTGAAGATTAAAAGAGAAAAACAAAGTGTGTGTGCAAAGTGGAAGAGTAGAAGAAGGGAAGAAGTCCATAGGCATTTGTGTGTGCAAAAGAACTAAAAGGCCGAACCTAGTGTGTGTGCACTAAGTGAAGTGAACACACTTAGAAGAAGGAAGAAAGAGGAGACCCTCACACTAAAGTACAACACACTTGTGAGTGTGTAAACAAAAAGAACAAAGTGTGAAGAAGGAAGAAGGTGTGTGTGCTAAAAGTATTTACACCCATTGTGGGTTTACTACACCAAGAAAAAGAAGGGGAGTGCATGCATGCATGCATGCACATGCACACGTGAAAAAGTTCATATCAGTTTGTGTGCATTCTAAGTAATCCAAGACCAGTGGTTCTTGAAGAATTTGAGAAGGCCATGCAGTCAGTGCATGAAGATACAGAGTTTCCATGAACTCAGTGCATGAAGTTGAAGTGAAGTAAGACTGGACCAGACCAAAGTTAAAGATATCAGTTGTCTGAGTATTCAGTAGTTGGAGAGAGAAGCCAGGTCATCCTGAAGAAGGAGATAAATCCTGAGCTAGACGAGAAGCCCTGATCAACCACAAGTGATCAGAAGAGAAGAGCAAGGCCAGCAGCCTTTATCCCAGGCTGCTGAAGTTACATGAAGAGCTGAACAGAGGAGAAGAGCTACTTGTGTGACTCGAGGAGCCAGAAGAAGCCCCCTGTGAGACTCAGGGTGGAAGAAGTCTTCAGTGGGATTCTGGAGCAGGCCAGTGGGAATCTGGTAACACTGTGGGACGCAGTATAAAGACCCTCCTGTGGGACTCAGGAGAGATACATTGGGACTCTGTATCGACCATTGTAATTCTAACAAGTTATAATGGAGAAACCATGTTGGGGAGTATAACCAACATGGCAAGGACGTAGGCCTTTGGTGCCGAACCTTGTAAATACTTGTGTCACGTGCCTTTACATTTACTGCATCATTCAAGGAAAGGCTGTGAGATACAAGAAGAGTGGATCGAGGCCTTAACAAGCCATAGAGGTTTAATTGATTTAGAATCAATTAGTAAAAAGTTTTAAAGGATCACTGATTCACCCCCTCCCCCTCTCAGTGATTCACACTGATCTGGGCAATTCAGGAGATATAGGTCTCACCCATCTCATAATGAAATAATACGTACATGTTCCAAAAATTTATAAATAGTCATATCATAACCCATGAAATGAGATGGACGTCATAAACATTTAATTTTATCTTAACCTTTGGAAGAAGATATTTTTTATAATCATTTCATAAAATCATAACCTATGAAAGGAAGTGGATTTCAAAAGCATATAACCTGTGAAAGATAAATGAGTTTCATAAACATCATTTTATCAAAACATAATCCATTAAGATTAATAATATTAATGGAAACATTGAATAATTTCACCAGAAAGGAATGAGTAACACCAATAGATGTTATCTTAGATGATAAATAATTTTGAAAGATCTTTTAAAAACATTTATTGAGGAAAATACCTTTTCTATTATTGAATTATGATATTTAAAACAAAAAAACTTTTTAAAACCATTTTATTGAAAATAATATTTAAATATTATAATGAAATATTTTAAAACATTTTGGAAACCTTTTTTACTTGTATTCTTATAAAATAATCTTTAAAACATTTTAAAAATAATTTTCTTTGAGAATATTTAATATACGCTAAAAAAATTTGAAAATAATTTTACATGAAAACATATAAAAGGATCTTGAATACATTTTCAAAAACATTTACCTTGAATAATTATAAAATAAGCTTGAATTTAATTTTGAAAACCATTTTCATTGGAAACTTATACAATGAGCTTGAAAAGGTTTTGAAAACCATTTCATTGAAAATACTTAGAAAAATTATAAAAAAATATTAATAATGTGTTACATATTTTTTCAAACATAATTTTTTCAGAAAATATTTTTTATTTAAAAACTCCTTTTAAAATTTTTAAATAAATAATTTATAAACATAAAAAAAATGAAAACAAGGTTTTTGAAATAAAACAGCTTTCCGATCGAAGATCGAAATATGATCATATTATCATGCATTTTTCTAATTATATTATGTACCAAAGAGTGTAAAATGGTACTAATACATGGATATATATTGAATAAACAGAGTATAAGGAAATTCATGACGGTTCTTGAGATATCAATCCTAATATTTCATCAAGAAGTATAATCAATAACAATATCAAAAAATAATGAGATTGTTTCAATAAACTCTTTTCACTTTGAAATTTAGGATCATACTATCCATGTAAGAAAAGGAAATTAAATAAATCTTAAAAACATTAAAATAATTATATTCAAGATATGTAAAATAAAATTATAGAATCCTTGAAAAATAATTTACGTACACGACCAAACTTGTGTCTCAAATAAGGTAAATTAAGACAAATCTATTTTACCAATTTGGTAAATTTTGAAACATAAACCCCATGAAATAAATATCAGAGAATGGATATGTAAATACTAATAAATTTATGTATAGTAATAATTGAATAAATATATGTGATGTATAAAAACCACACTAAAGGAATTGGTGGTGAATAAAGAATGTATCCCATGGAAATAAAAAGTGGGATCAAATCACATTACCTTGTGTCTTCACTCTTTTCGTACTAATAAAAAAAACAAGTATATTCAATATAAATTTATTATAAATTATTTAAATAACCATATTATTATATATAATACCATAATTTTTTTTATTATGACATTATATTACCCACTTGTTAACAATACTATGTTAAGGTTTCACTTCAGGTAATATTCTCTTTATTGTTCGTATGTGTATTAATTTCTTATATATTTGGTCCTTATAATTATATAATTATTTAAAAAATGTAAAAATTAAATAAATACCATTTATATTCAGTATATGTGAATTAAAATAATCGATATAATATAAAAGTATTAAATGGAATACACCGTTCACAGAGACGGTAAAGGGTACATTTGCATGAATGATGTTTCCGTTTTAATTATCGTATTAAAAGAAAGAAATAAAATGAAAAATATGTATATATATACTATACTTAGAATAGAAATATTATTTCACATATATAATATAATTTCAATAAACACATCCTTAATACATTCCATGTAAGGTGTGAACGAATCACATCGCTTTGAAGGGGCTGTAGTCCACACTTCCTCAAATGAAATTATTATATTTACACCATGTGGAATGTATAAAGATATTTGTTTGAAAAAGATTAAATAAGTTTAAAGACATAATAAATATAATATATAAAAAATATAATCCTATATTCCCTCATAATTTCTACTATGATATGCAGTAAAGAAAAAATGAACAATCATCATTTCCAGGGGTGGTAGTTCGCAGTACACATAAACAATATGTTCGTTACCCATTAGTCGGTGGTGCGTGTAATTTTAGGTCAAAATTTTAACATAACTAAATAATATTATATTGATTATAATAGTTTATTTATAAAAGAGTGGAATAAATAGAGTGGATGGGTTGGAGAAAGAAAAAAAAGAAAGGATCTTGAGAGGAGGCATTACCTCTTAATCGAGTAACTCGTTTTGGTTTGTGGCAAAAGACATACATGGAATTATATATTCCAAAAGGAAGGATTCAAGAAGTCAGGTAGGGATTATTCGAAGTGTATTGGGAATATATTATTGTATCCTAGGTGGTTTTAGAGGTGTAAAGAAGAGGAAGAGCTGGTGGCCTTTTATAGGGAATGGAAAGGACACACTTGGAATTTTTGAAAAAAAGTAAGGTTTACCCATGTTTCGACCTAAAAAAAGTAATAAAAAACCAGAGAAACTAAATAATGTAAGGTTAATGGACAAATAATGACCATAAAATGGGTTTTGGAAAACGTTATAGGTCATTTTGTGTCTTAATTTTATCTTTTCGTACTTTATTATCCTAATTTCTCTCTTAACATTTGTAATTTATTTTAATCACTTTCACTAATATTTTTTGTCAAAAATTTAAATTATTAGATATTAAAAAATATTCTTATTAAATGTATAGAAAAAAATATTCAAAATTCTAATAATAGAAGTTGCATAAATTAATTTAAAGTTAATCTCATTGAAGGGATGACACTATGGGATTTTAAAGTAATAACATCCAATCTTTTTCTATGTTTTTATACACAATTTCATCATGAAACTTATTATGATTATCTAAATTATATTTATTTATATAAATTTGTTATAATTAAACTTTTAAATAAAATTAAAATATGATATAACCTTGTGGATAAATTAGACGAAAAGGCAGCTTTGAAGTAAAATCTGGTATTTTGACTATTCATCTAAAAAATTAAGTTTCTTAGAAAGATCCAAAAAAACTCGTACTGAGATAAATTAGATATTATAATATAAAAATAAGGTATATTTTATCATATTCAATTTATAAATTTGTCTAAAATTAATTTTTTACCAAAAAATTACATTAAAAGCATTTTATTTGAGAAAATAGTATTTTTAATCATATAATAACATTACCAAAAATTATATATTTCAATATAAATATTTTTTATTTATTTAAAAACATTAGAATAAATATGTTAAAATTAGTTATCACTCTTCATATTACCAAATTTAATGGCTAAATTATAATTATATTATTTAAAT
The DNA here is from genome assembly GCA_963277665.1 of Viscum album. Lineage (NCBI taxonomy): Eukaryota > Viridiplantae > Streptophyta > Magnoliopsida > Santalales > Viscaceae > Viscum > Viscum album. The sequence goes on from OY728125.1 coordinate 982,480,634, forward strand.
AATTATAACAATAAAAATAATTTTCTTAGAAACATAGTGTTGTGTGTACTGTATTCCAAGTTGGTGTTGCATGTTTTGTATTACAAGTCATTATTGCATGTAATGTAATCCAAGTAATAAGATAAACATGTTGTTCTATGTAGAGATAACTAAAATTTATGTTGTGTGTAGTGCACGATTAACTCTGTTTTGTGTATAATGCAAACCAAACATAGCCCTTTAATATAAAATAAACTATTTTTAGTGTTACATGAAATGAATAATATTGTGAAGGTGAAATTAAATTAAAAAAAAATATTCACAAAGTCCTATCATGTTACACTGAGCCCGTCCATGCCAATTTATAAGAAGTTTCTAAGTATCACTTGAGGGTCTTGGTAAATGACCAATGCGATGGAGTCCTTCCAAGGTTACCAAAGAAGAATTCCCGGGTGTCACTCTAAGAATGGTGTGATAATTTCAAGACCAAACCTCAAACTTTGTACATGGTATCGCATGTAGGGGCCCAATTCTCTCTCTTGGTAGAGTATAACCATTGTGTTATCAAGCCCATCCAAGTGGTATTCCTGAGGGTTCCAGTGTCACTCATATAGAGGTGAAATCAATAACTCATTGAGATCCCATACGATTCTTATATAGTGTCACTTCTGACATGTTTAAAAAACATTAATAATTCTTACAAGAAGACATGAAGATTCTTCCAAGGGGTCCTTATGTTGGAACCCCTTGTTTTACCCTCATCACTAATAGATAAACCATCTAACAAAAAAAATCATGTGCATCAGGTCTATCAAGGGCCAATTCATTTAGTTTAGGAATTTATACCATAATTATCATATTGGTCAATGAATTCAACTCATGAAACTATTTATGGAACTAGGGTATGATGCATAAGAACTTGACCATCTCACTAGTCCATCCATTTAATTTTTGGCATGAGGTGTGGGGTCTCACTCATGGTTCAACGTCATAATCAACTAAAACAATAGGAAAAAGTCATTAATTATGTGACAACACACCAAAAGGGGTGTTATAACACTTTAGATAAAAGGGAAAATAGGCCTCTAAGGTCTGGCTCACCCTTTTGTTGGCACAAATCCAGGCAATCAACCTAAGGCGTTGATTCTTCTCTAGCTTGGGTCACCTATGGAACACTTTTTCCATCAATTTAATTTAATTGTAAATTTTGAGGTGATTGTGGAAGGGTATTTCTCACTAGACAACAATTCATTTTAAAAAAAACAACAAAATAATGTTAAAGAGCATATATCATCTACCTAAACCCTATAGAGACTCCATCATCTAGCATCGACCTATGATTCGAGCTAGATCTGAAGAAAACAAAGAAAACATCAAATTACCTAAAAATGTGGAAAATTATTTTACACTAAGATAAAAAAAATATTGGAATAATAAAATTCAATAGAAGGTATAAGATTTGATATATCGCCTCCAGCTTCCCGATGGATCTGACGGTGAGAGATTTGGAGTCTGTATGGAGGAGATAGAAAGGAACCTAGGTTGAGGAGGAATGGAGATTCACATATGGGAGGAGATATAACCAGCTAGAGAATATGTGGAAAGGAAATAAAAATTTTGTAAAATCATTCTAGTGTGTAAAAATAATAATGTAATAAAAAAACATAGGGGTGAATGGTTTGGCCTCACGGTTGGAAAAACCGTGCACCAACCATGCACCAAGCCACTATTATAAATGGCTACCTTAAATAGTTAGACACACCGTTAATCTATCCATATGAAAACTCTGAGAAAATAACTATCCAAAATACTATGTAGCACGACATGAAAATTCACCTAGGGTCACATGGTTATAGACAAAATGTACGACCTCCATGTCCCCTATCACGAACCAACCCAGGTCGACCCTGAATCAGTCATCCGAGTTGGCCCGCATCAAGGCCCGAGGGGTGTTCCCAATCCCCACATGATAACAACTACTTTTAGGAATTATCTTAAAACCATTGGGAATGATTTGGCCCATGAAAAAAGATGAAAAAAATAAAAATAAATCTGGATAATAAGAATAAATGCTCAGAGTAAATAAATAAACTATTGCACATACCTCCTTGTGACCCCATGGGTCACCACTAAACAAAGAACCAAGCTTGCTCCGAGAGCGATGTAAAACTAGGAGAACCTGAAACTAGAATGATAAATTAGGTATAAGAATCAATATGCCGAGTAAGAATGCAAAAAATAAACCATGCCCGATGTCCCCCCTCTAAAGTGAATCCTTTATTTCTAGTTTGGAAATAAGATACATAAAAATATGGTTATCCAATATTTTATAACAAATATGTAACACGATTTTACTTTTAAGAAAAAATCCCTTTTTCATTTCATTTTTGGAAATCAATACCCAAATCATATAATTCATTACAATGAATTCTTTTAAAATACAACCAGTACCAAAAATTGTTCTTTAATATATAAAAACTAAAAGTGTCATGAGATCAAATAAACAAAAGTGACACAAAATAAAGAAGGAATTTACAAGTATGAAACCATGGGAATTTCCTATACATCCCTAGAGAGATCCCTGGATGTACTCAGTTCAGAACCACCTTTTGGCGTTTGGTAAAGCTCCTAAGTCTCTATCCAACTAGCCTCCCTCAACAGATCAATATAGTGGCATAGACAACCTGGACTAACAAAAAATCTAGGGGTAACAACACATCTAATTGGGGTTGATCAGAAACTATCACTCGACCCTCGAATGGACTCTTTGGAACCCATGGTGGTAATAGTAATGCTATGTAAGTAGGAGGCACTCGCATGTGTGACTCAGCTTACCTTCCATAACCGCACTTTCTTACCCCTAACATGGAACCCTATTTGATAACCCATAAAGGGATATCACTCCTATAGAGGTTACCAATATATATATATATATATATATATATATATATATATTAATAAACATGTACACATCATATCAACCAAGGTTCCAACTGGGTTGTCACATCACCTAAACTTTTAAACCCTTTCACAATGAACTTTATGTTTCCAATCAGGTGTTCACACATTCAAAGTGTCATAAGGTGACAACTGGGAATTTAGTACTATCATTCCAATATACCATAATAATATTCCAAACCAAATTCCATTCAAAAATCCACTTCCAATTCAAGGTAAAAAATATACAACACACATAAAAAGTTCTGAATGGGCCTCCATGTCATTGAATTGTCAAACCACACTTTAAGGTGCCAAACAAGTTATCTTTTAAACATAACATTTAACCAAAGCCTTATTGATTTATAAAATACACTTCACTACTAGGAAAATTTTAGTAACGTATTATAAAACACTTAGGATACCTTCATTATTAAAAGAAATTTATAAATGGGGTTAGAAAAGTTATGAAAATTAATAGGAAACCAACCTTCAAGGGGTGAAATCCATTTTAACAAACACATATACATATCTATGTATATCAATACCACATGAATATGTATACACACTTTTTAAAAAAATTCTAAGCAATCATGGAATTCAAACTAAAGGCGCAGGCATAGAGGACCTACCTAAACAAGGAACCGGACCAAGCCGAGACACTTCAACTCTGGAAGATTTTGAAGAAAATATCCCACACCAGCACACACATACATTCTCGTACATATATATCTATCTATATATATATATAACCTTAATCTAATGTACATATTCCTCGTTCCATGAGGGAATTTTAGAAAGGAAGATATATATACATATACACTTACATACCTATATAAGTGTGTGTGTGCACCACCATGGATCCCCCAAATCATTAATTAATTAACGTAGAAGGACCAACATCATTTAGATACTAAAGAACCATTTAAGAAACTGTGGTTTTAAAAGAACGCCATTTTAAAGTTTTATCTTTATTTGAGGGAACATCCATGTGTGCACGTCATACATCCATGGATGTGTCAACATCTAACAACACACTCTAATATCCATGAAAACACACAAAATCCATTTTCACTAAATTACCATTTTATTTCAAACCAAACCCAACAAATTAAATAATTTAAAAACAGATTCAATCCCTTTAAAAACCATGGAATTCCTTCAAAAACTATTATACAGGTCTTCCAAGCTATCACCTTATTGAATTATGCACACAAAACCAAATTCCCAAACTAACACCACTAAAACAACATGAATGAGGCTAAATATTTCTCAAAACCCCCAATCCAAATCAACGTAATAAAACACTCATTAGAAAGTGCCTCCCTAATCAACTGTTTTAACTATTTGAAGCCGAATAAGATTTAATCAAATTTATTTGGTGTATGCATACTTAGGCATAATTGAAAATTCACATAGAAGATAATTTTTAAGAAATTTTATTCCCACAAAAACATAATTCTAAGCTAACAAAAGGTATTATGGGTGTGAAAGATTTTTACAAAAATTAATTTAAATTATACAAGGATTGAAGATTACTTCAAAAAGGAAAAAACAAGGATTCTCTTACATAATAAACATGTGAACGCGACACCACTTCAGCGAAAGGTAGAACCAAGCCTCGCAGTCCCATCACACACCCTAAAATCCAAAGGAAGAGGAATTAGACCTAAACCATACCCATAAGGGTTTGCCCAAACCCTTTTCATCCCATAAATTTAGAATAAACTAGAAAATAGAGGATTAAGTTCACTAAAGGGGAAGGTTGCTTCAGAAATAGGGGAAACTGGAGGTATAGTCAAGTGGGAGAGGGGAGATATTGGATGGATGAGGGTATGCCACGAGGTGGTAGGGCGGCCATAAGGGAAGTTGGCCAGAAAATGGTTCCAGAGTAGGGAATAGGCGTTGTGTAGGGAGGCAGCGTGAGGAAGGGGAGGATGTCATGAGGAGGCCATGCTCCAGTGGAGAGGACGGTGAGGGAAGGTTGCTGATAGAAGGGCGGTGGTGTTGTGCTAGTCAAAGTGTCCGTGAAAGAAGAAGAGAAAGGGTTGGTGGAGAGAAACATGATTCACATGAAGTGTGGGGGCTTCATACGTGGATGAGAGGGGGAGGATAGGTAACCAAATTTTTTTATAAAAACACATTAAAAACAAAATAAAAAAACTAAAACAAATAAAACAAATAATAATAATCATAATAATAATAATAATACTATTCATAATAATATTTGAACCTCATTAGTAATATTGAAAATTTGTTCAATTTATTATTTCATTTCTTTATTTTATTTCCAAGTTTAATAATATTACTAATATTTTTTGAAAATAATAATAATAATAATGATAATAATATTCTTATTACTCTCAAAACACCCTCTTATTTTTTTATTTTTCCTTTCTCATTTTATTCAATTTCTCATCTCATCTTTATTGAATCAATTTATTTAAAATAAAGGGAAACCATAAGGTTCTCCTGGCTCCAGATGTGTGATTGAGATAACCAAGATCAAACAGTGCCACCTAACACTATCTATATAGGCCCGCACAACATTCTTTTCACATGGATTAATAACCCTTGTGGAAATTGTGTGCCCTAAATCAGACCCACTAGGGCACTTGTATGACATCACACAACTATCCTTAACTGTTCGAGCTAACCGCACAATGGTGAAAAGATTCTAAAACTAATAAAAATAATTAAAATAATAAAAATAATTAATCAAACAAGATCAGGGTGTTACATACCCACTTTCTTTATCCACATGGTTAAGGGAAACTGTGTGGGACGGGTTGTACAATTCTTACTAACTATGCGGCCCAGTATGTCTCTTTAATTTTCTAGTCACTGAGCTCCAAATGAGCCCCAAACATCCCTGAGACCTCATTAACTTCATTATATATAATTATTATGTCCAAAATAAAGAAATTAAACAAAAAACTAATGGTCCATACCTTTTAAAAAATCTTGGATGCTACATTAATGTTGGACTACACAGTTTGTCACAATAGGTGGGGTACTCGACATGTGTCACTATGATATGAATCATGTAAAGATAAGTACACAACATGTATCTCAATCTAGTTACTTGGTGTAAACCAATAGATGTAACCAAGTTGTGTTCCACCATTACATGGTGTGTGGTCCTAACCCACATGGCATCTATGGGCAATCAAACACCTAGGAACATACTCTTTGTACATGCCATGCAGTCATCTTGGGGGTACATTATGTGTACCATAAATCACATGTCATGTGATATTTAACATGGGCCAAAACCCAAGATTTTACACAATCCAAGATACATGATATGTGTTCATCCAAACTATACTTCGGGTAGTCAGATTTTCTACCCAAATTAACCGATATAATATAAAATTACACTATCTCCACCAATCTCACATCAAATCAAACTCAGTCCATCATTCAGCGCTCATTAATGGGTTCTGCATCATATAAAGATGATTTATGTCCACTGATCCTAGATATTGAATCTATATATGAATTACTCCCCATCCTCATCCCCATGTGAATAATTATTCATCAATTTTACATCGTGATCAGGAGCACCATAATCCTATCCACACACCCTATAATCTATAGTCAATCTTCAATAATTGATTGGGGTTTCTGGCATCGATTGTGTCTTGAGATATACCAATATAGTCAAATTGTTATCCAAATATTAGACCAATGATGAATACATGAATGATGGAGGGGGAACCCAGTAAACATTAAGGTGAATAATAATGACATAACTTTCAAAATTGATCATCAATCATGGGGAATAAGATTAAAGAAAAAACATGGGAATTGGGAGAATAAATAATTTAGAAAAATCTGTAATTATACATTAAAAGGGCCATAATGTATTGAAATTGAGTAAATAAAAATCCTAACATTCTTGAAGAACACATAGAACAAATAAAAAATAATCAATTATAATGCCCTACCTCAAAAATGGATCAATATCTAGGGAATAATGAATCCAAATCATTATTGATGTTGATTCCAATCATGTTTTTTAATTTTTCTTAGATCCTCCTAGATCGCCACACACACACACAAACCAAGTGTTCTCATATGATGGAACCCTAATCATAGAGTTTTATGGTTAGCCTTATTGATAATACAAAATGATTTACAAATAAGATCCGATTAGGGTTCAAGGGTTTTTTATTCCATAATTAAATCATTTTTTATATTCTAAATCATGTTTTAGTAACACAATCTTTCAGTGGAATGAGATATCTTTGGGATTTCATCATTCTATAGATAAAAGTATTTTATGTGATTATTAGAATAGATTCTTTGACACATTCTCGAGCATACATATATAGTCACTACAGAGGATTGACAATATTTCAATATTTTTATAAATATTTTATTCATATAGGTCAATGCTATTATCATACTAATATTTTGGGATATTATTTTGGATATTCGTGTATGATCACATCATAGGCAGTAAGGATTGTTTTTAGATTGGATAAGGGGAAATTCAGTGTTGTTTTCCCTCTAGTGGTTGATATATATCTGGATGTGTTTCTTATGATTTTTTTAATATTTCCAAGATAGAAGGATATTTTGATTGGAAAAATTTTGTTGTATTTATTTATTGCATGGTTCCAGTTGAGCTTATAGAATTTAAACTCTGATGTAAGATCTTAAAACCAAATGATACATTAGGTAGAGTGTATATATGTGGGGGTGATACAACTCATTTTTCAAATAATGATAATTGTATATTATGATTATGTTTTGATTATCAAAGGTTTAACCCTATTACTACAGATAATAAATATCCTCTATGACCAATCCATAATTTACTTGATCAATTGAGATATTTTTGAGGGGTTTTAACGATTTATTTTGTTAGGTTATCATCATTTGATAGTGAGATAAGAGTATATGTAAAAGATAAACTTTTGAATGAGATATGAACATTTTAAATTCTTATTATTTTCATTCCAAGTAACAAATTCCCCACAATTTTTTATACACACAATGAATTGTGTTTCTCATTCTTATCTAGGTTTATTCATGATTGTGTTTTTTAGTGATATATTTATATAATTTCAATATTATAATTATCATGCAGAACATTTTTCAATGGTCTTCAGAATATTGAGAGTACACTGATTGTATGATAAGATATAGAAATATTATTTTTAGATATGGGGGTTAAAATTATATTGAAATTATGTGAATGATTATTGAATATGAATGCATCTTGAAAAAGTGGATGTTGTGATATCTTGATATAAACCTAATATTATCTTTAAAATTAAATTTTTTTTGTTATTAATAATTATTACAAAATATTCATCCAAGACTATCCTCTGCTTGTTTTATTGATAATAGTGTTTACTAAAAAGGGAGTTAAATTGTGGAGAGATGATATATGGGAGGGTTTATTTTAATATATGAAGAAGATATTGACATCAATAATTATTATAATTTTACTAGATATAGGTATGTACTATGATGTTTATTATGATGCCTATGATTTGGGTTTAAGGTGTGTGTTGATATAGGAGGTATGAGTGGTGGATTATGGTTTTCAGTAGCTTAAGAAACATGTGAAAAATTACCCTACCTAAGATCTCGAGCTGGAAATAGTTATTTTGAACTAACGCATCCATGGACTTATATTATAAATGCGATATTTCTTGTATACACTAGTCATAATCTATTGAATTATATATATTTTAGTAGGATTTAAATCATTGATATAGTGTATGGGTTGTATAGTGACCTAATCCTTTTACATATATTATTACATCATTTTTAATAAAAATATATAATAAATACAACAAAACGATAATAGGCCTATTTTCTTTAGAACATTAGGTACACAAAACAACAAAATGAATCTAAAATAAAACATATTTATTTTTACCTCCATAATGATATCATAAATCCAATTGTTCTATTAAAAATACATAGGATAAACTTGGTAAAACATAAAAAATGAGTGATCAAAAAATCCTAGTAAAGGAATAATCATGATAACGAAGCATAATTCATTAGTCAAAAAAATAACATGATATCATAAGAGAGAAGGATCAGGAATAATCAAATGGAAATATAACATAAATAACATGATATCATATGATCATGGAAAAATTAGGAAGTGGTTGTAATATAAAACATTACATAAGTATAACTCAAGACTAACTTTCAAGATAACATCACATAGTGGGAAAAGTCCCATCATGGATTACGTTTACTCACTAATCCCATTGATAATATCTCATGAGAGAAAATCATTACCCAGTGAGTTGGATCTCTATCTGAAAAAATCCATCATAACATATACATGCATATGTGTGACACAAAAGTAAATCAATCATAATTCATAACATAAGAATTACACATGGAAAGAAATGAGTTTCATAATCTTTCCTCATATAATTATCTAATGAAATTTCCAAAAGATTCCAACAGGAATAAGTAAATAAATATTTTTTTAAATTCATATCTAATTAAATAGGAATTGGTCTCAAAATATGGTTTTCATTTGAAAAGATAAATCCTGAGAAATGGTAGAGAATTGTGCATAGTAATGAACATTCAAAATAATGTTTTATAGAATCAGTTAATGACTTTTAGAGAAAGAATAAGTAAGGAATTTTATTTTAAAAATACAAGAAAACAAAATTGGGTATAAATTAAATATTTCTTTATTTAATGAAATCATTAATGGGATAAAATCCATTAAAAGAAAATTACGTAAAATTATTAAGGTATGGAATTTTTCCCCTTAATCATGTATGATTTTAAATATGGAATTTACGAAATGAACATAAGGAATGTATTACCCCATCAAAGGAAGGGAAAATAAGATACATATATATGTAAGAGAAATATATATATATATATATATATATATATATATATATATATAATTTAGAAAAAATATATAACCTCAAATATAGAGTGAATTTTTCTTATAGAGATATATAGGTTATAACTTAAAGAAAAAGGGTTGTTTGGAGAGATCTATTAACTTATGTTCCGGAATCATTCCCGTATTACACTTAATGCCCTAAATAATCAGATTTAATTAATTAATTAATTAATTTAGAACCTTATATATATATATATATATATATTATATTTTGATTATATTATGCTAAATTAAAATCATCTCCTTGATATATAAATACTAATTTCATTGTTCAAAGTGTGTTCGTTTCATGAATCAATGGCTGGATAAAATATGGATAATTTTTTAGGTTATTTTCAAATGGGAATACAAATCCAGAATTAAAATTAAATGGTATTCATGTATTACATAAATTTAAATGGGCTCAAATACCCTTATGTGTTCAAACATATATATGATTCTTTCAGTAAAAATGTTAACGTTTTATGGTAAGTTCACTTAGTTAGTTTTACAAACCATCATAAATTAGATATGTTTTATTAAAATAAATGATTATTAAAATATTAAAAAATTTAATTAATCTCTAATATACTTCTTATAATAATACTTAACCTTAATGTTATCCCTATAACCATCCCTTAAGGTGGCGGAGAAAAATCAAGTATGATGTTCATAGAGGTGGTGAAACAACCACCTCGAGAACAAGACTTTCGTTTCAGAATAAATTTATTTGTTGGTAGAGGATTTATATTACACAATAATAATAAAATATCAATATATTTATGATACTTATTTTACTATTTTTATCCATATGGAGAACATATGGTGGTGGTTGAAGAAGAATAAAATTGAAAGTGGTTGATAATTTAATCTCTTCCATTCTCTTCATAGGCTACCACTTAAGGATCTTTGAAATGGTGTTTGGATGAGTCCAGAAAAACTAGGATATTGATAAGGGATTAGTAATAGAGTTGGTTGTACATTTTTAATTCCCCAATTCTTATATGTTGTGAGAAGAAGGGGGGGGGTGATATTTATAAGGGGATGAGATATGTGTTTTGGAATATTATATTCATCAGTTAATTATTTTTGTTTAATAATATCTACAGTATTGATTCTTGTGACTGTATATACTAAATGCTTAGTCTGACTTCAATATATGGGGTTATTATATTATACATGACTAAAAAATTTATTTATTAAGATTATAATGTTAAATGATTCATTTTACCTCATTTCACTTTTCACTAGAAATTCAAATATTCTAGAATATTTTTAAGGATCGACCCTAACCATATTATACGTGTAGATTCAAAAAATTAAATCCATTTTATGAAAATAATTTTATAAATAAGTTATATTTAATTTTTTTATAAAATACTGATTTGTTTGAAAAATATAACTTTTAATATTATGATCAAGTTTTCTCACCCCTTTGAAAAATTACTTATGATCTCATAAAATTATATTATCATTTTAACAAGACATAAAATTTATTTTCAAACCATTTTTTTGAAAATAAAATCTCTTTTAAATCATTATATATTTTTATAAAAATTCAAATAAAACATATATTTTTTATAAGAATATTAAAAATTACTTTATCGTTTTAAAAACATTTATTTACATGTATTAGGATATAAATATATCATATTTTCATTTTAAAAGATTACATAATATTATTTTACACTTGTATAGTTGTGTATATTATTTAAATAGTCATGTTACTGTTCTTAGTTGTCTGATTACTATTTCAACATTCAGGTTACTATTATAATGGTAAGATTAGTATTCCAACAGTTAGATTTGTAATGGTCATATGAGTTTTAGACTTCCTATAAATACCTCATATTTCATTAATTATTCATTAAATTCTATTTTTTCTCAAGATAAAATATATTTTCACTTTCAAAATGCATAATGCATTACAAATATTCGAATTCATTTATATAGTTTTATTCATGAGTATGATTATTCTGGGGGATCACGAAGATCAAAGTTTTCTTATTATTATTATATTATTATATATATATTTTTCGGATTAGAACACAATCAATTATTATAGAAATTTGTATGCTCTAATTTTAATTTATAAATTAATATAATAAAATTGATTCTGACGCTTTCGTCGGGGCGCACACATCTATCCTATATGGGGATGAAGGATGTGGATTTTTGTTACCTCGCATTCCTGCATTCCAAAGGTGGGCGACATTTACTCCTTGTTCAGGGACATCTGCTCCTTGATCGAAATGGGATGATGGGATGTCGGTTCTTCCATTCGCAGATTCCTCCTCGGAACTCATCACCTAGTCCAGGTCTCCCTCAAGGATTTAATACGTTGTTCGTGAAACTCTTCCCGGTGACATATCTTTATGGACACTAGTTAATTACACTACTTTTGTCAGGACCAAGGGGTCCGGTTAGGGCAACAACGTTTGGTTAGGGGAGTAGTCACATTGGGGTAACATTGACGTGTCTGAACATTAGAGATCGAGGTGTCTTTCTTCCTTCCCCTATTATAGGGCTTCTCGAGGGCGCGAAAGCCTGAGGAATCCCACATCGAATGCATGGAATTTTTTTCCATTGGAATGTATATGAGGTTTTCCTCAGCTTACTATGTTTAACATGGGGTATTCCGCAAGTTTAACGTCTAACAGAGATGGATCAGACTGATCAGAACACTGATTAGAGTGGATTAGATTGAATAACCCCATTGAGGGAACACCGGTATTGGGGCCAATGCGTGGGCAGCTTCACGAATGTTGTTGAGAGGAATGAGGTGGCATGATATCACCGGGATGTGGTGGCCCGGGAAAGAATCATGATGGACGGTGGTTTTTTGGGCTTGATCCTTGAAGAGACTTCCTACGTACTATGCCTTGACGTGGATCAAAGTCCACATAGTTTTGGAATACAATTTAACATCTTGTGGGATGGGGGAGAACTGACATGAAGGGGGGTCGGAACAACCGGTTGAGGGGCTTGAACCTCGTAAGGCTTCCTACGTACCATGCCTTGACATAGATCAAAGTCCACATAGTTATGGATGGAATGTATCGGAGGACCGATATGAAGATGGACCTTGGTCCAGATGGATGGTGGGCTTGAACATCGTAAGGCTTCCTACGTATCCCCGTGGCAGGGAATCAAATACCATGTAGTTCAGGATGGGATGGGGCATATGCTCTGAGATGACCCATGATGGGTATAGGGCATACACTCTGAGGAGGCCCAAAGTGGTTATGGGGCTTACACTCTGAGGAGGCCCAAAGTTGGTATGGGGCTAATGCTCTGAGACAGCCCATAGTGGAAATGGGGCTTACTCTCCGTGGAGGCCCAAAGTGGGTATGGGGATTACACTCTAAGGTGTCCCATGGTGGGTATGGGGCTTACACTCTGAGGAGGCCCAAAGTGGGTATGGGGCATGTACTCTGAGGAGTCCCATGATGGGTATGAGGCTTATACTACGAGGAGGCCCAAAGTTGGTATGGGGATTACGCTCTGAGACTACCCATGGTGGGTATGGGGCTTACACTCTGAGGAGGCCCAAAGTGGTGGGGCTTGAACCTCATGGAGGCTTCCTACGTACCATGAGTTAGTACAGATCAAAGTCTCTGTAGTTCGGGAATACAGTTTAATGTCATGCGGGACGAGGGCATTTGGGGCTTACGCTCTGAGGCGGCACATGGTGGGTATGGGGCTTACACTCAGAGGAGTCCCATGGTGGGTATGGGGATTACACTTTGAGGTGGCCCAGGGTGGGTATGGGGCTTACAATATTAGGAGGCCCATGATTGTGGGGCTTGAACCACGTGGAGACTTCCTATGTAACATGCCTTAACACAGATCAAAGTCCTCGTAGTTTGGGAATACAGTTTAATGTCATGTGGGATGAGGGTATTTGGGGCATGTGCTCTGAGGCGGCCCATGATGGGTATGGGGCTTATACTCTGAGGCGGCCCATGATGGTGGGGTTTCAACCTCATGGAGGCTTTTTATGTACCATGCCTTAGCACGGATCAAAGTCCCTATAGTTCGAAAATACAGTTTAACGTCATGTGAGATGAGGGTGAACCGACATGAATGAGGTCGGATCAACTGGGTGGTGGGCTTGAACATCGTGAGGCTTCCTACATACCATTCCTTGACATGGATCAAAGACCATGTAATTCATAAATACAATTGAACGTCATGTGGGACGAGGGAATTTGGGGCTTATGCTCTAAGGTGTCCCATGGTGTGTCATGGTCGGTGCTCACTCTAAGCTAATGGGAGTCATGCTCAGTGTGAGAAACACGAGGTTTCAGGAACCTGACAATCACGTCGCAAAGGGTGCATCCCTAGGAAGCGAAGAGGGTCTTACGCGCTAAGCGGCCCAATGTGCTAGGGCTTACTCTAGGATAGAGGCCTGAGGGCGACAAAATGCAGCGGGAGAGGGATCTGGAACCTAGGAAGAGAGGAGGAGTCCCATTCCCTATCATGCCCTTGGCTGGCTCTGGCACCAAGGAATTGAGGAGGAGCAAGGACGTCGCATCCTATAAGGAAATCTAGGGGCTTACACCAAGGTGGTTTCCCTTCCCCCGTAGACAAACGCCACTCCCAGAAGTAGGATATCATCCCCTATGGAGACCAGGGGGTGTGGAGAATGTACAAGGTGGGGGAACCCCGTGTGAGAGGCAGAAGGCGATGTCACAGTTTAACATAATGTGTTAGGGAAGATGGTTCTTGACAGTTTAACGTCTTGCAGCTTGGACAAGGTGGGTTTACTCCACACCCCTAGGAATTACATAACTGGTACCCTATGCTCCTTGTGGGAGGAAAGGTACCGGCAATGCCGTGGTGAGGGGGTGTTGCGGAGCGAACCATCGAGAGGCCCATGTTAGCGTGTCTAGGAGAAGAATCAATATCCATTAGCGTGCCTATGTGAAGAAGCTTTAGGCTATGACGTTATGGGTGGTATCACCCGAGGGACATTGAAGTCACATCGTGCCAACATAGATGGTCGCATGGGGAAAGGATTTGCCAAGAAGAAGGGTCTATAGGTAGGATCCTTGTAGAGCTCTGTTGTTCCGCGTGGTGGAGGGAACTTCCGAAGTGGTGTGCTTCATGAAGTGTGGTTCCTTAGCCTTAGCATGGGGTGGAGGTGCATATGGGAGGTGCTTTGAAAAGTGGAAGGGCATTCGTGGAGAACAGTCTCGTGGAACAGGGGTGCCTCGCGGAGCAGGATGTTGGGAAGCAATGTGCTTCGCGAAGTACAGTGATCCTGCCTTAGAAAATTGATCAAGTGTGCATGAACAATGACTCGCGAAGCATAAATTCTTCCCGATGACCCGGGTCCCCTTGGGGATCACCTTCCTTCATGAAAGCCCATAGGATTCATGAAATGAATCCCTCTCGGAAGAGGGGATCAAAACGAGATAATGGGGAGGCACTTCATGAAGTGTAAGTACCTCGCGTAGCTCATGTTTCACCGAGAAGAAGAGTACTTTGCGATTCGGGGCCTCACAGGCCGGGCGCGCCGCAAAGCTCCACGCGGACTAGATGTGCCGCGATGCTCTGCATAGACTATACACGCCGCGAAGCTCTGAAGGTCGTCGCCTATAAATAGGGGGCCTACCATATCTTTTGTCCTTTTCATCCTCTGTGATATTGTCTTCTTGTGCTCTCAATTCGCGAAGATCTGCGTACTCTATTAGTGATCTATTCAAATCGAGGATTCATGGCCCAAAGTGAGTCTTCAACTCCGTGTTTGTGCTCTACGATCTGGTTTTGAACGCCAAGGAAGCCTTCCTATGAGCAGTCTTCACGAGCGGCCTTCATGAACTCACTTCATGAACAATCTCTACAAACTAGCCACCCAAACATCCATGTTCCAGAACCAAATGGCCTACCAAGAAGCAGCACGAGGGGTCTTTGGGGATGCTGCCCAGATGGAAAAAATGGAGAATAACCTAGGGCTGAGGGATCTTGTCCGGAGCCACTCGGACCCTTATTATCTAGTGGAGCTATAGCCGGAGAGCCAGAAGAATTACTTTTTTTGCAAGAGGTCTCCTCTGTGTGGATTCAAGATGAGGAACGATGTCTTCATCCCTCTAGCAGGTCAGGATGAGCTAGCTTACCGGTTTCAAAGAACACTGTGTCAGCACCAATGGTTCAGGGTGCCCGACGGCCATGCCCGAGGGGACTTCATGCCTGTCACTACCGACTGCATATACAATCATCTGAACAATGTCAGCGGGAAGCCATTGCAGCTGGAGATGTCCCCTCCACTGTACCGAACCATCATTAAGGTGGCGGTGGGGAACCCGAAGAAGGTTTGGTCCGAGGAATGGTACCCGCGCCTGGGCGACATCTTTATCGACGACTGGGCTTGGGCCTACTGGGTAGGCGCCTCATGCGAGGAGTTCAGGGCGGAGCTGAGAATAGTGGTCCAGTATGAGGAAGCTTGGGCTTCCCAGTTCTATATCTACCAGCTGAAGAAGTTGAAGCTGGAGCTGTTGAGCTAGTGGTCACCGGGGACCAATACCTTTCACCTGTATCACAGGGAGGTTGGCATCAGCCTGTGGGATGTACATCATATCTTAGGTGTCCCAATACCAGGGGAAATTTATGACGAATTCCTCCCGGCCATGGGTTCTTGGGAGGATCCGAAGCAGATGCCATGTCTGGTGATGGCATTGATGGAGCTCGTGCCCGGGGAGGAAAAGGAGGCAGTGGGGGACGTCCACATCAAGAACTAGTTCAAGAAGTTCTTGAACTTCCTAGAGTATAGTTTGTTCCCAGCGAGGCCTCGAACTTGCCCGAAGGGTGCCCGGAGTAAGGAAAACTCATACTGGTGGTTGTTGAAGGATAGCCAGTGGAAGACCTGGGGGTTTAGTGTCAGTATTGAACAACGACCAATAGTCAGGCTGGCAGAATTCATCGCAGCCCTTATCTATGGATGGATCCTGCCAGTGAGCGATACAAACATGGGAGTTCGACCAAGGACATTCATCATGGAATCAACTTTGGCGAGAGTAGGGCGAGTCAACCTGGGGATCCCAATGCTCGCCAAGTTGTACAAAGTGATGTGGCACATCAGCGGGGGGAAGAGGTCACATAGGATATGCGGGACATTACATATCTTTTATGGGTGGATGGTGGCACACATCAGGTGGATCTATGAGTATCAAAACCCCATCTCACCTCTGGGGTTGAATTTTTTTCCCTTGATCTTGAAGGTGGCGGGGATCTTTTCGACCAAGCTGATCGCACCATCAGTTCTGAACCGGGTGTGGAGTGTGGAAGAATTCAATTTCCATCCATTCGCATTGCCGACGGGGGCCTTCGCGGATGATTTCCAGGGAACAGAAAATAATTGGGCCTAACTCTTTCCCTTTCTAGGTGGATTCCTGGTGGACAGGGTGGATCGTGAGCGTCTCTACAAGCCTTACACCCCACACCAGTTCTCTAAGCAATTCTGGTGCCTGCAGCGGCTGACCCCCACAGGTCTATTGGTTTGAACTAAAATGGGTATTGGTTATAAATGGCTATTGGTTTGAACTAAAATTCCATATTTACTATATTTAGTCATTGAATCATAACTATTTAGTTTTTAGAGGGAAATTAATAAACTAATCAATTAAATATTGAGAAAACACCCCTCCCCTCTACAATAAATACCACCTCTCACAACCTCATTTCCTCACACATCTCAAGATTAAAGACATATAAATTTTATTCCCAAATCTCTTCCCTAGACCCTAAACTACGTTTAGGAGATCTTGGTCTCACATAAATACAAATACATGGTTTTTTGAGGAGGATCTCAAGAGGAGAATTCAAGAGGTAAATTCCCTAACTCTTTTCTTTCAAATTCTTTTCAAATTTCATTTCATTTCATCAGTTATCCTCAAAATCTATTATCCAAATGTCATGATTACTATACTATGATTTATATACTAGTATTATATCATGTTAATGGAATATTATTCATTATACTCCTCCCTCTCTCTCTCTCTCTTTATAAATAATGAAATTGTCACCTGTGATGTGTTAATTTATCTACATCGTGGGTAATGCACTTTCATTTTCCTTGAATTACTTAAAGGAAGTAAAAAAACCATTAAATGGTTGAAAAAAGATTATAATATTTAATTTTTAACTCCTTTTATGTTTTGGAAAAAACATTTATACATAATAATAAATGATAAAATAAAACATGTTCCCTGTGATCCAAAAACCACCGCAATTAACCTAAAACGATCATCATTAAATTTTAACTAATGATACAGCCTCATGGTATATAAAAAATCCATTATAAGATCATTATAACTCATTTAAGATAGTTAATATCATTCAATATCAATTATAGATATTTATACATGTTCTACAGGATTTTCCATTCATGTGTACAAGTGAACCCTTCTTGAAAACTAAGAAAAGGAAAACTCTCAAAAAATGAATTTAAACTATATAACTCCTAAAAAGGACCCTAAAATTGATTAGTAAAACCATAATAATTCAATTAAAAGTATAAAAGTTTTTCAAGTGTCAATTAATGAATCTAATATGATTATATAGAAAATTAATGTGAAGAAGACGTTCAGACATAAGGTTAGGGGAACTCTCGAACCCAACACTCTTTCTTCAGGTATTCCCTTTTGACTTGATTTTTGGTATTCTTATTCCTAAAAAATAATTTCTTCATCATTATATTACAATTTCTGTGATATACATGTTTTACATTGGAGTTTATGTCTAACACAACGTTTTTTAAAAGAATACTTCTCTCAAAAACACAACTTTTACTTCTCACTCAAGATAGATAGTTCTTATATCAATAATGTTATTACCTCTTTCATTTGGGAACCAAAAGTTTAGGAATTTATTCTTATTAAATGAAATACATTCAATTAAATGAGTTATTAAGCATTAAATATTGATATATGTTCTATGTGGCATGTATGATAATGTAAATGTTGTGATCTGACGGGTGTGTCCGGAATTATATAGTGTAATGAAAATGTTATGATGTGATGGGTTAACCTAGAATTATATAGTACTCTGATGAATTGGGTAATGTGAAGAACCTAATTAGTAATGTGAAATATTCAGGAAAATGATTCTAGATTCGTTCACAACTATGTGTGGTAGATGACCACTAAGACATGATTTTTCATTTTTATTTATTTTCACATTTCGTGCTATTATCTAATGCTTCTTCTCATTATTATGATTACAATGTTATAATTATGATCACCCCATATTACATTGTTTCTATTTATTATCTACCCTATTACTAGGATATTAGATTACCACTTTTTATTTATATCCTCATGTGACTACTTTTTCTAAGGAAAAGTCAGGATCCAAAAATAAGATAGGGAAGAAAAAATTAAATAAATTTTTTGTGTTGTTAATGTTATGTATGGTCCTATTTTTCAAAATACAATAAAGCATTGGATTATCAATGTGAATTTTTTTTATATTTTTTATAATTAATATGATGTAAAGGTAATTTTGGAAAATAAGGGTCACTATAGTTGGTGTCATAGGTATAATTTAGTTAATTTCGGAATTAGGATGAGAGAACCTTAGTGAAAACCCTAGCATGATACCAAGTATATGAAAGCACAAAAGGAAATTTTCTAAACATAGTGATACTGTAAGATATTATTTTAGTGTTAATTTTATAATGAAATAAATTATATATTAATTATTGTTGAATTATTATTATTTTCCATCCTTTTCTATTTTAGAAAATGGTGGGAACCTGGTCAAAAACCCGTGCAAGGGACAATTCAATGATTTCCTGAACAACATCCCCAATGATTTGGGAGGTGGAGTTTAGAACTTCATGGTGAACCATACCCAGTTGTCTGAGGTTATAAATAATAAAATAAATAATGTAAAATTTCCTCCTTCACCTAAGAGGGAGAAATTAGCTATCGAATGTTTTATACGGCAATGAGCACCGACATTTAGTGGATCTTCAGATCCACTAATTTTGGAATTGTGGGTAAACATGATGGAGAATATATTTTCTTTGATCCACTATTCTAAGATAGAAAAGGTGACTCTAGATGTTTATCATCTTGATGGAGAGGAAAACCAATATTGGGATTTGATTAAGAACTCTGATCTAAGAGACAAAATTGAAGAGATGGAGTGGGACGACTTTCAGATAATATTTCATAACAAGTATTTCCCATTAACTCTTCATGAGAAGATGGAGAGAGAATTTATAGATATAATGAAAAAGTTCATAGAATATATCAAGGACTATGAAGAAAATTTCACTAGGCTTTCAAGGTATGCTTCTGGTTTTGTTATAGAAAATGATAGTAAAATTGATAGATTGTTTAGTAGATTAAATCCACACCTTTGAAAGTATCTTTCAGTTTGAGACTTTGGGAGTTATAAAGAAGTCATTCAATGTGATATGAAAGTGGATTAAGAGTTTGTATATTGGTCCCATGGCTATGTTGATAAAAAAATATGGAGTTTCATGCCAGAGGATCCAATGAGAAAGGTGGAAAGAAAAATTTACCACCCACATGCCAAAAATTTGGAAGGAATCATCATCTGAACTGCCTCAAAGGGTTGAAGAAATGATTAAAGTGTAGAAGAGAAGCCACCAAATTTTATCTTCATCAACCTCAACTCTCTATAAATACTATAGTGTATCATTTTTTATATCATGAGATTGATCCTAACAAGGATTTACATATATATCAATCCCTAAAAAATAAAAATACTCTAGTGACTTCATAAAAAATGAATATGGAATCATTAAAATTAAATAATTAAGGTTCTTCCCAATCCATATCATCTACCCAATTTAATAACTTTCACAAAAAATTAGAATACATTATCCTTACTTAGGTCCTTACCCTACAAACAAAATCACTTATCATAGTACATTCAAAAAATATAAGGTCATTAGGTAGGATCCTAGTGGGACTTAATCACTTATTCTATAGTAAATATATCTCTCTTATATAACATACTAAGTTCAGTTAATATTATATCCCAACTGACCCATGAAATCCTCAATAGTGCAAATCCCTAAGTTTCATCATATCTCTCATCTAAAATCTTTAATAACACTCTTTCATGACCCCTGACCCCCCCACCGGTACCCCTCTTAGGCTAGAAGTAAATAATAGGGAGATCCTAAAGCCTAACTTCCATAAGATACAAGTTATATACATTCAATAAGGGTACAAAACATCTACATATAGAAGGAATTTCCCTTTTCTTTGAAACGATAAAGGATCCACCAATCAACTCCATAAAAAATCCCAATAAATATAATGTAATATATAGTAGAAAAAAAGAAGGAAAAACCACCAAAACATCCAATATTAGTGACTCACAAACAACAATGAATATAAAACCACATCTAAAGTAATGAAATGTTAAGGAGGACCACCAGATCCCCCATGTAGACCTTAAAAATAGTTATATAGAGAGAGTTTTGAATAAAATTATATACAATAGGATTCTCACCAAAACCTCTTAAGAAAATGTGGAAGAAAAATATTAATACCCTGGTGAAGAAATAATGTAATAAAATTATTTCCAAAATAATCTTAACAATACTCCAATACTTATTATGTATTGATTACCATTTATCATTTAGAGTCAAGTAACTTATCATTGAAAAAATATATACAAATAAATGTACTCTGCATCAACTTTCCCACTAAACCAATCACACTAAACCCAAAAATCACAAGTCCTAACACTATACTCCCCTCTATAAGGCATACCTCACATCCATGCAAGCACATTACAACCTCATATAACTAATAAACTCACGAATTTCTCATAACATAAACATCACTAGCATATACCCGTGATCCCATAGTAAAAATTATATCCATTATAGCCAGTATAAATAGACACTATTCCTTAGGTCATTAAAGAACAAGTATATATATTCAAAAACATGATCACTATTAGCCATTACAAGTATGGATACACATATACACTAAAACCTCATGCTACCACAACCCGTATAAATATGTATATCATAACCATGATCTATTACATGCCATATGAGTACACCTCCTATAAATATAATCCACAACATCTTGGAGATACACACATACCATACTATATCTAAAAGGGAGATTAGCGTATAGGGATTAGTTATTCATATATATCCTCAACAACCTAGATATTGGGAAGAAACCTATAACCCAAGGCCAAATATGGGCTTTAGTCATATTAACTAACTTGGGTGGTAGGTAAAAATATGAAATAAAACCAATATGATAACACACAAACATTATATGTGAAAATATCCAATCGAAGATTAGAACTATTAATAATGTCTTCTTTGATAATGAAATTTCCAATAGTAAAAACTAGGATGATATTACTCACCTATGCACTAAAAAACAATTAGGATTCATACCTAAACCTTAAAACTTATTATTAACCAGTCACTAACTATTCTACATAATTATATCATCAATTCTATGTTAATATTCACATTATTAATTTGAAAAAATTATACTTTATTCAATGTCATATTTATTAGGTACATTACCCACATTCATTGAATTAGTCCCTCAATCCATGATTACTCTATACCAACGTAATGATGTTTTAATGAATCTATCGATGATCATTCTATTCACAAAATTCATTCTATATTTATAGGTCATCTATGAATCATCCTAAACCATCCCCATTAAATAAATTATTATTTATTTACCATCCCATGGTTCTAAGGCACTAAGACATAACTAATATACTATAAAGAAAGGAAACTCCATGAATTATGTATGAAAACTGAATCAAGAAAATAATCAAGTGCCTAATAATCATAATATATTTCTCAATAAATCATTTATAACATAATTCCCAATACTTTTCTACACCACCCATACCATCCCACTATCATCCACAACCACCACCACTACCAAAAATATCAACAATGAAATTCTTTCTTTATAATCATATAATACAATGTGAAAATTAAAACATACCGTGAGATATATAATTATAAATCGCATGGTAGAAAAACAATAATATAAGTGTCAACTTCTATGAATAAATAATCTAAACCAATTCAACCAATTCTCATAAGATTATGGTTAACAAAGATTGAGTATAGTAGACCACTAACATTATTCCCATAAAAATTATATTTTCATACTATATTAATTAAATGAATTCATTATGAGTATGTTTTCTCAATCAATGAATTCTATTTAAATAAAAAATAATAGTAGTAATACAAATCAAATACATATACACAATGACATTCTTTATCATATTAAAAAAATTTAAGGAAGAATATCTACTATAATGGCTGAATCTTTCAGTAACCTCTATATATGACCATAATTAAGTTGTATAATAAGTTCTATCCATAATTAATATGAAAGAGAAATAATGAAAATTATATCACAACATATCAAATTGTCTGCCAAATATCCTTATCCCACAATATGCTCAAAAGAATAATTACATTAAAAAATTTCTCACCATTCAATTCCATAGAATCCAAATTATTGTGTTACGTAGGTTAATTATAACTATTTACTTATTATAAAGAAATGCAAGGGAATACCAAAATTACACAAAATTAAAAAGAAGAAGTCTCAAATCCTATACCAATAAAATTCAAATGAAATACCCAGTTGTAACCTCTAAATGAAGAAATATTATAGAAGAGGAGCATAAATAGTGATGGAGGGAGAATATAGTTCCTTGGATCATGAGAGAACAATCACCGTGAATAAAAATGTTTGAATTCTTAAGAGAGATGACGAGAATACATTAAAGAAAAGCACATGGTTATCCAAAGATGAAGAGCGTGGAAAAAATGTCAAACCAAAGGAAATCCAAATCTCTATTTATACAAGAAAGCTGAAAAACCCCATCCATGTTGTGGAGACTACTAAAATGATGGTGGTGGACTCAGTCAAATAGAAATATAAAATTTAATGTCTTTAAAATGATAGATACCCATGGTCTTAAAGGAATTTAAATGGTTTTAAAATTGGATGTGACTAACACCGTGACATATTGGTACTCAAAATGGACATTAAATCCTTGGACCTCGACACTTGTGAAGAACTACAATGGACTAGAGGAACAAAATAGAAGTCACTAGGGCCTAGGGAGCTCCTCACATAAGATTAGTTTCCATAGTCATGATGATTATATATGATTAAAATAAATCCCATTATTTATTAACTTAAAAACATGTAATATTATTGTAACCTCCAATGATACAACCCATCTCACTATTTCAAAATTCCTCCATGACAAACTAAAAAGGAATTACTTCCATCCAAAATTTACATAGTAACTAAACCAAAATCACCCCTAGGACAAAACCCTTAAAATGGTTATCTCTTCAAGGATATATACCCTAAACAACCTCCATTGAACCTTTTAAAATGGGTGTTTTAGACCTTAGATATTGAAAAATAATCCTCAACTCTATACCTCCATCAAAATTTCTCTTAAAACCTCCAAATCGTGAGACAACATAATGTAAATGTTTATAAAGGGTCATGAAATTATAGAAATTGTGGGATATTTTTTGAATTTGATGACATCATTATTAAAATGATTAATGTTTAATTTTGTAAGATAAAATTGAAGTTTTGGTTTTATGTTTTATTATTAATCTTTTATTTTTTTCTATATTAACTCAAATAATTATTGAATAAATTGGATTGAATTATTGGGAACATATTGATTTAACATTTTATGTATTTGATGTGGGTTTTTTCTGTAGGAATAAATGTGTTATTATATATTTATGGATGAGGCTTGATAAAGACTCATGATAGTGATTTTGATAAATTAGTACAATGTCTGGATGACTTAATTAGTATTTTTTGTATATTAAAATGATATATACATGCGAGAAAATTCATTTGAATAAAAGAATGTGAAAAAAATGATAATTCATGGTTATTGTAAAATAAATGTGAAATGTTTTTCTAATGGTTCAAAATGGTAAATTTAGTATGAAATATACCTGCTATATTTTTGAAATAACACATTACAAGTGTGTTTTTAACTTGAGTATTTTCATATGATGATATAAAAAAATAAATTTTTGTCTGTGGAATAATTAATGAATGGTGGATGAATTGATCTACCCAATTCTTAATTTGTGTTTATGATATTGTTATATAACATCAATGTTTTAAAAATTCATGAAGTTAGTTAATTTTTAGAGAGCCTTGGGTTAAGATATAATATTAGATAATAACATATAAGTGATGGGTGTTGGCTAGGCCTTTTGTTAGGCCCAAAATTATGTTTTATTCCATGTGTTTGGAATATGATTCATACGATCCTTGAGTTTGGAAGCTCATTATGTTGTTGGTGTTTAAAGATCCATTGAAATTAACTGAATGTGGTTTTTCGTTTCTTAGGTGAATTAAATAACAGCCATAAATTAAAATTTTATTTTTAAAATGATATGATTAAACTATTTAATATTTTTAAATCAAATATATATTAATATATTAAACTAGAAGGTATGTTTATGGTTATGGTGGTTTCTATCTAAAATATATTTATTACTCCCTTTGTGTTGAAACATTTGGTATGTATAGACTTTATGCATGATTTTATAGGTAATGTAAAGAGTCCTTAATAGTTTCAAGATGATATCAAGTGGAATATATTACCTAATTTCTTATACTTTGGATTAATATAAATGTTATTTCTACTTCTCATATTTTTTTTATTTCAATTGTATCACTCATGATATGGTACTTGGGGTCTATATAGATTTAATTATGATTTTATATTTAATTTAATAATTTATTTAGTTAGACATTATGGTGATGATATTGTTTATTTTTATACCTAATGTTACTGTATAGTTTACTTTTTTATTTTCTTTTTAATGGAACACTAGAGGGTAAATCGCTCACCAAAGATATACTTTCATACCCTCGACACTAGTATCTATCCTCTTAGAGATCAAGGTGTACACTTTAGTTTATCTGACATTTCACCTCAGTAACATAGTTGCATTGGGGAGAGATGTTACAATATATTTATTTATGTGAAATAAATTATTGGAATTCATTTATCATGGATAAGATACATAGAATTATTTTTACATCCTCTTCTATTATTATTTATAGGATACGATAATGCTTTACACATAATAATAATTTCAATTGTATTCTTATCATTTAATTTTTCTAAATCTAGATTCCATCTTAATTATATATATATATTTTTCATCATCAAAATCGGTAATGTTTTGTTTTATAATAGTATGTTAATAATTAACAGTACATGACCATAAATATTTATTTATTTATTTTAGAAAAAAATTTCTAAGAAATATTTTTTCATAAATTGTTGGATAGTAAGTTTATTGTAATAAATTTATTTGTGGAATTTTTAAGTATTTTATAAAATATTTTTATGTATATAGTAAAAAATTTATATATTCTAATTAATATACACTAGAAAATATTTTCTATAATATTATAGATTTATTTATCATAAATAAATAATTCCAATTGATTTATCAAAGGAAAACTGATAATAATTATTTATAAAATCATTTAATTTAATTTTAAAAAATATATCATCAAATATTGTATATTCTAGAAAAAAAATATTATATTTATTTTAATTATTTATGGATATTTGAATCATTTCATTTATTAAACATATTTATTAACATATACTATGAAATTAGAAATTTTTTCATTTTCAATCATTCAAATGGGAGTTCAATTATTATCATTTTTGTACACTAGGTAATGATGAACTATATATGTTTAGTTATTCATTGATAAAATATTGGATAGGTCATTAGTTATTGGATGGAAAATTATAAGACCTAAATTTACTAATGTCAAATTGTAGTTATAGAGAGGGTATTATATGAATGCTAATCCAACTCCATTAGACTACATGTGGTCTAGGGTTCAACCCCTGATGGACCCTAAAATTGGGGGAATTTTATAGGTTATTGTAGTAGTACATTAGCAGTAGCAAAACTGTAGGGGCAGTAGGTACTATTCCAAGCACTGTAGTGTTAGTGGGTACCATAGCATGTACTGTAGTGGCGGTGAGTATTGTTATAGTACTATTCATTGAAGGGTCCTTTTGAAAAAGGGACTCTAGGCCTAGAGAAATGGGATTTCAAGACACATAGACTTCAGGTTCTCACATTAAAATGGGACTATGGTGCATTAGGCATTATGGTGTTATAAGGTTTACTACTCAACCCAGTTAAAATGATGGATTTATTTTTGTAATAGTGGGGGTTATATCCTACATATTTAAAACAATTTAAATTGTGGTTATCATTGTCAATTTATATTTAGGGATCATATTACATTGTTTTTATAAAGTTCACTTCTTTAATTAATATTATGATTATCTCACATCTCGGTTGTGTATAATGTTTTATTATAAATGGGTGTGCATAAATTTATGATTTTACTTAATGAAATGATATAAGTTAATCTTGATATGAATTGATAATTAAATTAATGTATTAGGGTAAAAATGGATGGATTCAAATCCTAACAATAAATATATTATAGTAAATATAATTTTACATTGATAATTTCATTTTAAATGGGTATATATATAATCATTGTTGTGATATGATTTAATTGTCATTTCATATGGTATTGTTTGATACTTTAACTACTATAATGATCCAATCATGTGATGTTTGGTTGAATACATGTTTTTTTAGATATAATTATATGTTCCACATTATGGTTATGGGTGTAATTCCATTTTCATGATTTTGGGATGTTAACTATGATTATAGTGTGTATTTTAATTTGTTAGTAATTTTGTTATATAATATGAATTATGATTGTTTCATGTCCTTAGTGATTAGTTTACAAATCATGTTTAATTAACCAGTTTATTTTATGATGTGAACATTTATTAATATATTTTTTGATGATTATATGTGATTTAGGTAGATTAAAAAAGTTCTATTTTCATATTATAATTTTCCAATTTATTAATTTTTTGATATTGAGGTTATTACCTTCTTGAGGACCACGAAGGTTACTATTCAATATGAAAACATCACTCATGGATACAGATAGTAATATATAAATATCTAGTATGAGATATATGGATGACTACTATGAGTAAGCCCTAGCTAGATCACTATAGATGTACTTTGGGTTGGGGTTATAGACAGTCTCTGGGATCTAGGTGATTTATTGGTAGGGCATATATTATGGACCCCTGTATATTAATTTTTTTGAATAACATTTGATATAAATAAGATATCCCATGAAACAAAAAATCACTATTAATTTTATTATAAATAATAAAAAACAAAAAATATTTGAATGAACTTGTAAAATCTCACGACATCAAATATTATATTTTTGGATTATTAGATGAAATCATCAAATCTTTCACAAAATACTTTTCATTTATCGAAAATATTGTCTTCATCCAAAAATATTTACATCACCACTAAAATATACGATTCAAAACATTTCCCCATTTTTCTATAATTTTAGTAGTGAGCGCTCAATAAGTTTACAATTATTCCACTCTGAAACTTTATATAGAATTTCATGCCTTTGTACATTATATTATTAACTAATTGAAGGAATAATTTTCATATCTTATATTAATATCTGAATTTATAAATAACAGATATATTCTATTTATTATATCATTATAAATTTTGTATTAAATATTTATTTTACATGTGTCTAAAATTTCTTTTAACTTCATCATAAAATCCATAATAGATATGATGACTTTTATTTTGTATCTCTTACTTAGATAATTTTTTTATGATCATATGATAAATTTGGGTGAAAAAATTAAATTTCATTAGCTACCCATAAAATATCATCACCATTTAAATACTTTAAATAGGTCTAAATGGTTCATATATAATTATTCACTAAAAGATTATTTTTTGTCAATTATTTTAGAATAAAAAAAATTATTACCACTAAATTAACATTGTGCGACCCCATACATCTATTTCAAATATAAATGGATTATAAAACCTAATTTATTCATCGTTAGACTATAAATTTAAAATTACTTGTTTTGTTACATGTTGTATATTTCTGAGGGAATTTTAAATTTTCATTTAATGAAGGTTTAATTGTTAGAACTGGTAATCAAAATGGGTTTATGATCATTTCAACATCACTAAATTGTGTTTTCTGATATAGTTTAACTCTTTAGTGGTGTCCTACATGTTTGGGTGGATATTAGAGGTGGGTCCAAAGGTCAGACCGATGAAAAATATTATCATCAAGTCATTAATGGTGTGAAGGGAACATTCACATCACAAATGCATTTCAAGGGGTGAATATAAGAAAGGAAATGGGTGGTTAGGTAAAGGGGGCCACTGAACATAATATTCATGGTGAAAACCTATGGATCATTTTATGAATTATGATGATAGATTTTTTATTTAAAACCCAAGGGGTTTTAAAATAGAAACCTCATTGGTTTTATTCTCTCAAACACCACACAAGCAGTGGAGGTCAAGCCCCCTTGCATTCCTCCCTTACTTATTATTTGATCAAGCGATTCTAGAGTGATTTGTCGCATCATCTAAAATTAATATCTCCTCCACCATTCTCTTTTTTCTTCAAAATTCCCTCTCATTAATTACTATTTATTTTTTCTAGGGTTTGGTTGATAAATTTATCTGAAGGATGGAAAAATAATCAAACCCATTAGATATTTTTTGGGTGGATTAGATGGAAAGTATCATTAGGTCATATACAAGTCTTCATTCATCTTTTTTAATTATTTATGTGTCTTGGTGATTTTACATAAGTTTTTTGATAAATTTGGGAAAAAATGGACTTCAATTATTGTTTTAAATTTGGGGATTTTTTGTTGCATATTATTAGAGGTGTTTCGAGAGTGGATAACACCTGGTTTCTCATGATCCTGGCATAATTGGACTACTTAGTATCATTGGAAACTATTTTTAAATTTTTGGTTTTTGGTTTAAAATGTCTAATTAATTAATTTGATATATTTTATGCTTGATAAAGGTACTCATGGACTCAATGGAAGGTTGTTTAGTGTTGGGAATATTTATTAGAGTGTTTATTGAGGTAGGGATCCTTGGATTTATATGAGTCACTTGGTTAATTGGTTATTTTATATTTGCTTTAATTCAGTAGAAAACTTATCTCCATATTTCATGGTTTTGTTAGTTTACCAACAATGTTGGGATAATATTGCACAAATATAATATTTAACATAGACCAGATAGATTATTAAATGTTTCAATGATTTTTACTTGGTATAACATGTTTCAGTGGACCTTCTTGTGGATTTTTTTAGGAATGAATTTTTTTTTCAAAATGTAAAATGATTTTCATTTTTTAAAATTTATTTTAAAATGCGATTTTGGATAAATATAATTTCAATGGGATAGAGGTTATTTAGGAATGGAATTTGAAATTAATTTCAACACTTTTATTGTACTTGTTGGGATATTTTATAAGGGACTAACATGATTAAATAGGTGTGATATTCCTATTCAATGGTTTAAAAAAAGGTTATTTGAATCAGTTTTTAAAGGAAATCCAAACTGGATTAAATTGTCTTATTTTGGTCTATTTGACCTTATAAAGGTGATGGTATATTTTCCAAAATCTTATGTTCTTATTGTATTTCCCATTTATTTTTTCTCATAGATTGTATATGTTAATGAATTTGTTATGTGGGTTGCCTCATGTGAACTTGTTTTTCATGAATTTACACGTGTTGTCTAGGAAACTTATTAGAACATTCGTGTGGTATCAAAGTAGCGGTTGGCCCATATTGAAGAGATGGACCCCTAGGAGGGTTGAGTATAATCAGGAATGTATTAAATACATCTGACTAGTCCATTAGAAACTATTTCACCATGTGATGAGTAAGTGAGTTGTCATATGGGATGTGTTCCCTATTTGTTGTTGCATGTATGTAGTTGTGGCCTCCCTAGTGTTTGTGGGAAAGTGGGATTGATTATGGATTCCCAAGACTTTGTTGATATGGGATGGTGTGATTTATTATGTCTTATCTTTATACTATGGAGAAGGGTTGATGTGGTTTCTTGTGTCCCCCTTATTTTTATACTTAATGGGCTAGTGAGATTAACTATGGACTCCATAGATTCGGTAGGGATAAGCCGGTTTTATTCACTATGACCTCCCCACAGTCCATGTGGATGGGCCGATATGATTTTGGTGACCTCCCTATATGTGAAGGGATGATTTGGGGTTCTTGATGTTGTTGTGACATGATTTATGGTTGTATTCCATTTGATATATATATGCTACCAGAGATTCAACATACATTCTTACCAGAATGGTGATAAAGAAGATATGGTCTTGTGTTTTGGTGGATTGGTTAGAACAAGGTGATCTAACTTCTTTGATTAATTATGTGGTGTGTGTTATGTTTTTGGGTTAGTGTTTTACACATATAATATTAAACATTATATATATATTTCATTCATATCCACCTAATCACAGTTCAAATGAGTATTATTGAGGAATTGGGGATATATACTTAGTCGTTGAACTCACCCCCTACCTGTATACATGGATTTGGATTCGATGTACATGGGTATAATTTCTTATTTTCAGTTTAGAAATATTTAAAACTTTTTGATAGAAACCAAATATAGGTCTAGAAATTTTTGGTGGGCATGGATATGGAAGGATGGTACACGAGTTTATGTAGAGGTTGGGAATTTAGTTTTCAGTCATGGCTCATCATGTTCTAGCTAGTGTTCCATTTTATTTATGTTTTATGTTATTCAATGTTATCTATTTACTATTTTTTATTTATTGATTCATTATATATATAGTTTTAATACCTTCTACACTAGATTGTAGGGGTCTAGTGGGATACCTGTTTTATGTCTCTCGGGTTTTCAGATATATGATACATAGATGGGTCATACAAAATTTTTGGATGAATTTGGGTGTGGCCCATTATGTATAATTTTAGGGAATAGTCTCCCCATGACTATTTTAGGATATCAATACTAATTGATAGACTATAGAATATTAGGAGGTTCCCTAGAGGTAATGTGGTGACCCCCCAGAAGGTTCCATTTGTTTGGCCTGGTCCTAGGTGTTTGGAAATAGTTTCAAAAAAAATATTTGGATGAGATAGTTTAGCTATGTGTGGATTTAGTTTTTTAGAACTCGGGAGGTGGACTGAGTGCAAGCCTGGACAGAATGACATAAGTTGAAACCCATGATTCTTGGGGATGTTTATTTATGAGAGTAGTAGATATAGGATGAGTGAAGTTACGTATTTGACTGGGAATACCATGTGGGTGGATAATACATGGGATAAGTCATAAGGCATTGATATGATCTTATTAATTGCACATTCATCCTGATTGTAGCATGATGTTGGTAAATATGCACATTCATATGTGTGGTGTTTTTTGATATGACCCCTCATTTGAATCCATATTTATTGAAGCAACTCATAATATAAAAAATGTTTTCTTTCATATATTATAAGAGGTGACTAGATTAACAAGGATACAAGGGGCTTGTTTTCTTGGTTGTTGATTTTTTTTGAATTTTGGTTTTTCAAATGGATAAGAGAGACACTAGTTTTAAAATAGAGTAACATTTTTTATTTTTTTGGAAATCTAAGGAAAAAGGCCTTCGAGATTGGATTTCGAAGTTGTTTGGGAACTAATTTCAAAATGGATTTTTGAAATAGAAATGGTTTTTGAAAAATGTGAACCATCTAGGCTAGAGATTTTTGGTAATTGTTTTTGAAAAAACCCATGGATTCCAAAGGACACTATTTGAAAACTCTGGTGAGTTATAGAGTGTATAAATTTTTTTTGTAATTGATTTTGAAAATAGGTGATTAGTGACCATGTAAATAATTCTACAAGGATTTTTGGGTGTTTGGTCAAGGGTTATCTGGATAATTTAATAGTGTGATCATCTTGGTTGAAAGGTTTTCTTGGAAACCACTATTGGTGATTGGTGAGAACGGACCCATTGCATTCAAATTTTGGTAATATAAACTAATTCCAATATTGTTTATGTTTTTAGATCATTGGTGGTTTAATGGGAAAGGGTCAATGGTTAGTTTGCACATTTGGAGGTTATCTTGTGTTTTTTTGAGGGATCCAATTGTGTCAGGATTTTGGTGGATGCTTTGTGTGAGGATCTTATGATAGATCAGGGATTATGATGTTGGGATCGAGTAGTTGAATGTGTTCTTGGAGGGTTTAATGATTAGACCCCATTGATGTGTTTTTATGATTCATGGGTTGGATATCGTGATGCGTGATTTAATGGTTTCGTGATTTGGATCACTTAGTTTGTGCATTCTATGGTTGATTCCAATGGTGGGGATCACCATTAAGAAAAACTAGTCTTTGTTAGCTAATCCTTGTGGTGAGG
This sequence comes from Viscum album, assembly GCA_963277665.1. Taxonomy (NCBI): domain Eukaryota; kingdom Viridiplantae; phylum Streptophyta; class Magnoliopsida; order Santalales; family Viscaceae; genus Viscum; species Viscum album. Next base: position 982,513,844 of record OY728125.1, read on the forward strand.
AGCACCATAATCCCCTTGATTAATTGGTTGTTAATACTTTGGTGATTTGGAATCAAAGGTGGTGGTTGAGCACTTTTTTAGTATTTTATAATCAACATTTCATGTATAGAACTCTAATGTGATATGGAAGTAAAAAAATAATAAAGTGAGGTTTGGTTCATGTTGAAGATTTTTGTTGGGATAAAAAATTATTTTTGACATGTTTGATACACTGAACCATGATTAGTTCCATGTTTCAAGAGTGGAAAAATAGTTTTAGTGAGATTTAGGTGTTGAATTATGTGAAAAAAATAAGGTGAGGTGACATTTTAGGGTATCCAATGTGTTTTGTGGACTGAAAAAAAAAAGAATGGTATATAGAGAAATGAAGACCCCTTCATTTAGTTTTTTTGATTACATGGAAAACTCCAAGAAGAGACTCAAAGTTGAGAATTATAAATACAGTGAAATGGTAGATTTGTAATGGACTTACTGAGAATACCATAATAGAGATTTAGATATAGTGTTGGAAGGAGTACATGTGTGGAGAAATACTTGGGATCAAAGGATAGAATCAGTGCATTGGAATCAGGATTGAGGTTATAGTTGATGTGGTTTGAGGGTGAGTCAGATCAGGAATGCATTAATTCTTGGGGTCAAGTATGATGGTGGATGTAGTTGATTAAGGATCGACCAATGGAGTTGAACTGAGTGTTGGTTTTGGAAATCAATAAGGGTGTTTGAATATTTATAAATACTATTTGGTATAAATGAATCATGAGATGGAAACATGATTATGTGGAATTTATTCTAGATTTATGGAATCATGATCTGGAAGGTGATAACACATTAGTGGTTGGGGTTGAGCAATTTTGTGGAAATTTATTGAAGGATGAATTGACTGGTGTTGTTTCGTAGAAAGAGAAGTGATGAGCTCTTAACTGCATCGATAACATTGTTCAATATCCATTTGATATGGTTTGAGGATTGAACTTGGGATTTTAGGGATGATTTTTTGTATCCATGTTTGTGGTTTGGAGTGGCATAGTAAATGAGTTTTTGGAATTGAAGATGATTCATGGAGCATTAACACTGAAACAAATGAGGTAGGTTATGGTTTGTGGTAGGAAGGCTACCATGGATTCTTGAATATGAGAATCATTATAGTTGGTATTTTTTAATGAAACCATCATTACATGTTGGAAATTCTTGAGGGAATTTGAAAATTTTCTTTAGGGATAAGTTGTATTTTATTAACATAATTGATATTAGGTTTTCTATGTTTAAGCATCATAAAAAAGTGTTTTTAGAAAATATTTGTGGATATAGTGGTTCCCCAAGTATTTAATTTGATTTTATATGAATTTTTGGGGGTTATATGGATGTTAAATAGTAGAAAATGGCCATTCGTGGTATGAATGGGTCATTTATGATGTGAATTCATTTCAGGCATGAATGTAGGTCATGAAAGGGTTAACTGAGTGAAGGGTTCCATTTACCAAAAAATTAGTAGAGTCAACCTACGATTCACATCATGAACCATTCTAGTTGGTTTTTTAGAAAAAATGGTGTTCTAAAATAGATTACCCCTCGGGTTTCTTCTCTCATATGTCAAAATGTATGGGAGTCCAAATACCACTTCCATCTTTTCATATCCCTTGATATGGGTGATTCTGTAGTGCTTATTTGTACTATTTATAGGTAAGATCTCGTACTTCAAAATTTTTTTTTCATCTTCCTTCCAACTCACTGATTTATATTTGATTTATCTATGGTTGGATGGGTAATTTCATAGTAGCATGGTGAAATAATTATCACCATGGTGGATTTCTTGATTAGTTTGTAGGCTATTTCCTAATAGGGTGTATTCATACCTTCTATAACCATTTTCAATAACGTATGTTTTCAAGTAAGTTTTTATATTATTTATAATGAATTTGTGTAAAAACTGTTCATGGATCTGAGTTTTAAATTTGGTTCTTCTTTACTAGGACCAAGGATGCATGAGGAGTGGATTGTACCATTTTTTTCTAATTCCAAAGTCATTGGACAATTGGCTGAGAATGGTTTTTATTATCAATTTTTTTAATTAATTAATTAGATGGATTTTATTAATGAAATTGGTGTTTGTAGACTTGTTGGAATTTAGTAGGTCTTGGGATGATTTATAGGAACATTTATTGAGGCCTAGATTTTGGATTTATCTTATTGTCATTGTTATTTAGTTATTTTATACTTTTATTCCTTCATCAGTATATATTTATGTATATTTATTACTTTTTTGGGGTTCCCCTTAAGAATGTGACGTTCTCACATTAGCCTAATAGTTAACATGGACATTATATCTTGCTAAACAGATAGATTATGGTTCCCTTGTCGAACAAGTATTGGTGTACCTTATAATGGACGGTTTAGAGGCAAGGGTTTTTTTAAAAGTAAAACTACTTTCCTTTTAAAAATCTATTTTACAAATATTATTTTGTTAAATAGAATTTCAATGATAAAGAGGCGATTTGGGAATTTTTTTTCAAATTAATTTTAAAATTGGGGTTGAAGTTTCTTGGATGTTTTTAAGGTGAATTACTGAGTAAAGTGTCCTAAAATCCATTTTTATTAGTTTTAATGGGGGTATTTTATTAGGTTATTAATGAAAATCTAGAAGATATAGGCTTTATTTTTTTGAGTCAAATTTTCCTTATGATGGTGATACCCTATTTTCTAAAGCTTGATTACTTTTTGTGGATTTGTTTTATGAGTGCACATGGATTTTGTATTTTGAAGCATTAACCAATGGGGAAGCCACATGTGAACATTTTATTAATGATGATTTATGTGTTTTGGGGGTATCCCATGAGAGAAACACTTTTTGTATCAAAGTTACTATTGGTCTAGATGAATGTGAATGAAACATTAAAGGGTCAATATGGGTTTGAAATGTGTTTGAGACATGTTATTGGGTCACGAGAGGCTAGTGCCACGGGGGTAGAGCTAGTGACTTGTGATACAAGTTATATGATCTATGTTTTTTACCAATGTGTTCCAATAGCCTCCCTAGGGTCGATGGGGATGGGTTTGTTGACTGTAGACTCTCTATAATAGGTAGCGATGGGTCAGTGTGACTGATGATGTCATCACATGAGTCTATGGGAATGTTATGATGTGGTTGGCTAGGGCCTCCCTAGATTCCATAGGGTTGGGTTGAATTTATTGACTATATCCTCCCTATAGTCTATAGGGGTTGGCTAGTGTTGTTTATTATGGAACCCACTAGTTTTGTGGCGGTAGGGATGGTGTGCTTTACTATGACCTCCCTAGAGTCCCCAATAATAGGTCGTTGTTATTTTGTTGACCTCTTTAGGTTAAAATAGATGGGTTGGGGTTCTTGAAAAGTCTACAACCTGAGTGAAAGTTATGGGCCATGTAATGTAAGTGCGCTTTTGGTTTTGATAGACAATCATACCAACATGGTTCCAAAGAAGATTAGTTCAGGTGTCACAGTTGTTTGGTTAGCACATGAAGACTCGACTTGTGTGATTTATTTTACATTTTGTGTTATTGTTTTTGGTGGGTGTGTTGTACATAAATGATTTCACCTTGTAAGTATATATATATATATATATATATATATTTCATATGTATATTCATGATCATAATAACACAAAATATTGATAAGGCATTGGAGATACAAACTCGGTCATTGGACTCCCCCATACCCATGTGCATCAAATGATTTTCAATGTATGTGGGTACACATTCCATTTCTCTTTCAGGACATAGGTATCATTTGGAGGTTGAAACATAGTACAAGTTTATAATTATGTAGTGGTAATTGATGTGGAAGGATGGTAAATGAGTTGGTTTGGAGGCCATGTATTTAATTTTTTAATTTATGGTTAAACATGTAATAGTTTTTGTGTTGTTTTATATGAGATTTTTTTATTCCATGTTATCTACCACCACATTTTTATGTATTTTTTCAACATATATATATATATATATATATATATATCTACTCCTTTCTATTCTATACTATGGGTTCCTAATGGGATCCCATTTTTATGTCTACAAGGTTTTGTATAGTGTTCATATATAGAAGAGTTAAGATAATATTTTGGAAGAATTTATGTATTCCCCCTTTGGTTTACTTTGATGTCATAGTCTCCCCATGACTTTGATAGGACCTAACCACTAGTTAGTATCCTTTAGTGCATAGGGATGTATATACGAGGTCATGTCGTGACCCCTGATCTGGATCTACTCAAGAGGCCCTAAATATGGAATTAAAGAATTCTTCTCATTAGACACTTTAAGAATCACTAGATTTCCAATGGGTTCCATCAGACTCTCAGTGGTCTGGTCAGTGTCTTTGATTTCCTCGATAATTATTTCTTTCACATTTGAATGCTACTTTGACATTATAATATTAACTCTTCATAATTAATTATCAATAAATAAAAACATAACCTTGGATCTTTAATCTCCATCTTTGTATTTGTTGGTAATAATTCATATGTCAAAAAATTCCTTAAATAATATTACTTCTAAATAATTTAAATACCATAATATATTCTCCCATTAAATTAGATCTTCCCCTTTTATTGATAAATAAAAAACTACACTTTTATTTTATTTACTCATCCTTTTATTTATGTACTATTTCTCTCTCATTTATATTATAACAAAAATAATGTCATAAAGGTCAAGTTGGCTTTTATCGCGACCTCAAGGTGGTACGAGCCAAATAACTAGTTTTAGCATATTTTTTTATCATTTTTTAGGAATAAACATGATATACCCTTCTACTTATACCCTTGAACATATTTATCTTCCTTGATCATTTATTCCTCTATATAATATATACTATAATTCCAAAATAATTAAAATTTCATAGTGGCCATGATGGTTATCTTTATTTTAGGCCTATCTACCTCTATTCATGTCTCTGAATATACATATATTACATATTATTGTAAAAATAATATCTAAAAGTTTTTCTTCAAATAATACCAACATAAATAAAAAACAAAAAACATTATATCATTATTAGTATGAAAATTATTTATATAATACATTATATGATAGTTTTTATTTTCTTTTTTAGAATTCTAATACATTTAATTTTATAAAAAAATTAAAAATTTCTTATTTATTCTTTAACATCCCAAATGTTTCTGGAAATATTTCCCAACCCATGTGAGAATTTTTTTTTTCAATGTAATACATAAGAATAAAAATCATTCTATTTATTATTATATGGAAACCACAAGTTCTAAATCACCCTAATATTGGGATTTATTTGGGTGGTAAATTACTTTTTAATATTAATCTTGTCATTTTTTTAGAAAGAACATATAAATATTTTAAGGGAAAAAATAATTTTAATATCTTAATAATGGAGGTAAATTTCAATGAAATGATAATTTTATGTGGTTCACCCAAAAAAGGACACACCTTTATAGGATACATTAGTGAAGTGATGATGCACTAAAAAATCTATAAATACACAATTTAGTGAATACAAGTTTTAGGAATATATCACTAAAAAATACAAGTAAAAATTCCTCTTCCAGTATATCCAAACACTACCTAAACATAAGTTAATGAGGAATACAACTCTCAGATCATGGAAATTAAATTATCAAAGAAACAACAATATACTATTCCATTAAATGTTATTCTTTTTGTCTCCATCACTAGAAATAAATCTAGATATTAAATAATGTGAGTGTTCATTAGACCTGACATAGAAATTCTCATATAAATTCATGATATTTAATAATAAGAGTGTACACTATAAATGGAATAGAAATATATTTTAAATCCATGTGTAATAATTTCTACCTTATTGTGTTTTTTCTCAATTCTATTCCCTATATCATTCAACATCCATGAACCATCATTTTAATATCACCATTATCAATTCTACAAAAATAACCAACACATTCTAATACACATAAAATTTTTATTAGTCTTTAAAATCATCATTTTAGTAATTTAATTTATCTTATAAAATATTTAAATTTTTATATTTGAAAATATAAAAAATTGAAAAAATCGTACAAATATTCATAAAATCATGAAATTTACTACCAAACTATAATGTGGTTTTTCTATAAAGGCATTGAATATGAATTTTTTTGATAACAAATCTTCATATCCATGAAATTTTACCCATTGATAACTTTTAAAAAAACATTTATGAAGTTATATAAGATGCATTTCTACTCTCCCATAGTGCTATTTTTTCTAGATAACTCTAGTAGCATCCAATATCATCCTTATGTAAGACCACCAAGTCTATATTCATAAACACGATTGGTATCTCCATTTTCATCAAACATATTTAGTCCATGACTATAAGTCATTCACATACAATTTTTCATCGTTAATCTTGAGACACATTCATAAGCATGATATATTTTTTCTATATTACAATAGGGTTTTATCAAGAGAAGTATAGTAGTGTTTATAAATATAATTAAGAAATCCATTATGGTGGTTAAGAAACCACTACATAGAATGATGAATAACAATATAGATTTCCTCCTTATGGATTCAAATGAAAAACACCTTATCACCTTTAATATATAATTTAAACCAACAATATTTGTTATTCCTATAACCCCAAAATGTTTTTTTCTCCTTCACCAAATATTTTATCATTATTTATTAAAACAAATAAAAACATGTTTTATCCTATCTCCAATACATATTTCTAATTAAAAAATAATTATCAAAAAAAATAAAAATATTGAAGATGTTTTATCATTATCCACTTTCGATCAACGTGTTTTCCAATATTCTCCTCCATTGAGTTTCTATAAAAGTCCGATTTTTTCTTGACATTAACTATATTTTTGAACCTTGTTATAATAATTATAAACAATTAATAGAAATAAAAAATAAAATATATCAATATATAACTACATGATTCATTATTAATGTAAAAAATAAATGTTATAATAGGTTTTATAATTTACTTAAGTTTTTAATTCTATATATCACCATCCTTACATTACTTGACCCCTTATTCATTAATCATTGACGTTTTTTCACCTATTTTATATCATACTAATTATTGTGAAATTTTACTCCAATAAAGTGAAAAATCACCATCCTTGACATGATTGTGGATGAGATTTTTTACAACTTATTGAAAAATGAGCTATTCTAGCACCTATTAAAAAAGATTTATATAATATTTTATGGTTTAACTAATTTCTAAAATTTCTCTAATTTATTCCCCATAATAATGAAATAAAAATGGAAAAATCCATTTAGAATTTTCATAGAAAAACAAATATGTTAATAAATATGAAAATATAGGGAGAGGGGATACACTAATCATATTTAAGATTTGGGATGTGGTTAAGCATCATGATTCCCTTGATGATGCTCAAGTAATAGTATATCCAATTGTTTTATGAAAATATATTCCACTTATTGATTCATTACAATGTGATACACTTTAAAAACCTATAAATAAAGTCTTATTGAACCGTGATATGTTTTGTGTGTGGATATTGTATTGGATTCTTTTTAAACATTATTTAACTTTTATTTTCACACAATATCACCATATTTATATTCAAATTATCTCTAAGATCATATAACTATTTCTTCATTAAAATTGTTTGGTCAAATTCCTTTGTCACTAAGATATTTGATTTTTTAGATATTTTTAGGGGAGTACTTTATGTGTTTTTTCCTAAAATGACTAACATAATTACTTTAAATATATAAATATCTTATAGTTTTTTATTTTTTATTATATTATATCCATCCCAATCCACATTTAAATATTCCACACAATATTTATCTTTTTTTATACCTTATACAAATCCATAATCAATAGTGAATCACACATAGCTCATGATTTTTGACTACAATAAGATTCTATCCCTTTGTAATACATTGATTTTTTTTGTAAAAATTTGAAATAAATAATCAAAATCACTATCATAATGTAGTGTATGATTCATAAAAGTATCTATAATAATGTTGGATCAATATATTTTCACATTCATTATATACAAGATTTTTTCTAATAGTTATTGGTGTTGAAACCAAGAATGAATCTTTCATTTTAAACTTTTTAAACAATTTATTTGAATATCTAACATGAGATATATGACTATACCCACATTTTCATATTTAATTTAAGTCATTGAAAATAAGTGTGTTTTCTATTCATTGATATTTTAAACACATATCTCATCTAGTTTGGAAATCTTCCCCAAATTCCTTCTTTCCTACACCAAATTTGATATCATCAACATAGATATGTACTATGAATTGTTTATCATTAAATCTTATCACATAGTGTTTTTGATCAAAAATAACTCTCTTGAACCCTAATTTCATCAAGATTGAATCAAATTGAGTTTACCAATATCATGATGTCTGATTTAACCCAGGTAAAGAGCTCTTGAGATAAAAAACCTTGATTCATTTTTCAATAAATTAAAATTCTATCGATTTTATAACATAGAACTCATATTTAAGAAACTTATTTGTATAATATTATCTCTAAATAAATTTCATAGAACATAAATCCAATTTTAATTGCAACGAAAAAGAAAATAGGGGTTGATTCATGTTTTTCAATTTGTAAAAATGTATCCTCAACATACTTTCATTAAATTCGAGTACAACCATCACATGCTAACTATTCCTTGTTTTTAATCACATTCCCATTATTTTCATATTTAGTTTTGAAAACCCATATCACTTTAATAAAATCTTGACTACTAGGACTATTTAGAAGCTCAAAATTTTTATTTTTTTCTTTTTGAAAACGTTTTTTTCAATGAAATTAACAATTGATATATACTTTACCACTTCTATAATCAAATTCGGTTCCAAATATGACAAAAAATAGTTTTATTAACACTTATGAATTGTTTAGTTTTAGTTAGAGTAGTTTTTTCACCAATGAAATTTCACTTTTTAATTTTATCTTTTATTTTTATCCTTTATTTCAATGATTGAATCACTTCAATTATTGTTTTTACCTTTAATTAAATCATATAATATTTTTCATGAGATAAACATTAATGTTCTCTAATAACTATTTCATGATCATCCTGTTATTCATATATTTCCTCAGAATTTTTATTTCTAAATATCTATTCATTATCTTTGACATAACTACTTTAAAAAATTTCAATAAGCCTCTTGTTAAAGAACTTATAGGATTTAATCTTTGGTTGAATAAGAAAAAAATATAACTGCAACAGTTATATCACCATATTTTCCTTTTTTCATTATTTGTTTTGAATATAAAATCTACTGCTAAAAATTTTAAAATATTTTATAGTTGAATTTATCCTATGGAACATCTCATATATAATTTCATTCTCTCAAGTGTTTACCCAGATACGATAGCTTCAATATAGGTGGAAAAGTTAAGATTAAAAAAAATTATAATTTTTCCAACTCAATATAAAAAAATAGTATAATTTATAATTAATCAATTGATCAAAGTAAAAATAATATTAAATTTAGTGGATGTAAAATCAATCTGATGTTATAAAAAATCAGATTTAAACAAAAAAATTAGAATATGAATAGTAAAAAAATACAAAAATAAATGTAGTTATTGATGAAAATTCATAAACTTCTTTAAAATATATTAGAATTGATATCAGCTGTTCCAATCAAAGGAAATCTACAATTTTTATCCAAATAGGTAGGAGGATCAATACCCAAACCAAGGGATGCAAGGTGAAATAACTTTGAATTTCCTCAATCCAACTGATTGGAAGATACAAGTCATAACCCAAACTTCATCAATAAACACTAATAAAATCATGGTTTATCCCAAATATCCTCTTCGATCAATATGATTGGAAGAAATTCCAACTCCCAAAAATTATCTAAATAATATTTTATAAAAAATATATTTAAATATATGGAATCACACAACTAATGTGGGATCAAAAAAAATAATTATAGTAAGAAGAATTAATGTTTTTACGATAAGCACATGAAAAATGAAAGCTGTAAGAAAAAATATAAAAAAATACCAAAATAAGAACATAAAAACACATAGAAAGTGTATAATACTAATGTAATCAACCTTTAATCACTTTAATCTTCTAACATAACATTCATTAATATGATGCACAGATAAAATTTATAATATTTAATATAACAAAATTCTAATGATAAAATTCAGTCTCATTGGAACTTATAAAAAAATTAAATATTCAACCCTATATTTAGTTTAATGTAGTTTAAATTACTTTTCAATGTTATTGAAATTATATAGCTTAGAATTATCTCACTGAAACATGTGATATGAAAGTGAAGCATATAAAAAATAGAACTAAAAAAAATACAAAGTAAGAATAAGTAAACCAAAGAGTGTGATGTGATTTATCAAAAAAATAAAAAAGAATTTAGTTTAGGTAAGTGAAAGAGACTAAATGATTTAGTAATGTTCTATTTTGAGTATAAAATAGAAGGACATCTGCTTTTTTGGAATGTAGTTTTGAGAAGAAATTTGAATATTTTCTTTCTAATGATTATAAGGGGGTAAAATTAGTCTTTTCCCTAGGTAAATGTTCTCAGATAATTTTTATGACCACTTCATTCGTCCGGAAAAGGGTTTTAACCCTACGACGAATGTTTAGTCAAAATTTGGGATGTTCGAATCTTGGTGGAATAATTAATATTCATTTTTTAATAAATTAAATATTAAATTATTCGTAAATGTTCATTCGGCCATAAATGTTTTAACAGAGCATCAGATTGAGATTCCTTCTCTTACATTAAGTCAAGAATGGATATTTTTTCCTTGGCAAGGCATAAAATCGAGTTGGGCACTGGGGCCGGCCTGAGCACCCATTTCTTTACCTTTTCTTTTCTTTCTATTCATTTTTTCCATTTCTTTTATTTCATTACTTCATTTCCTCTCAAAGATACATCCTGCATGGATCCCCCTTCACTGCAACCTAATAGAGAAAGGGAGAGCGAGAGAGAAAGATAGAGAAGGATAAGGAGAGGTACCATCGTGAATCCCTCAGCATGTTTGATCGATGCATGATAGTTATAGACCACGAAAAAAATATTTGGTGGTTACCACCCATAGGTAGTCCCTTTTATGTTTTTACTAACATAACCCCATTATATTCATTGTTTTATATTTATAAATCTTTATCATTCTTGTATATGGAACTTAATGGACAAATATGTAGTTTTGGAGATGGAAACAGGGGTTTTGGGCAATTTGAGGGTTTTCCATTCGGGAAAAACATGCAACATGGTATGTAGTCCAGGGGGCCATGCTGTGTGTCATTTCTATTTGGGGAAGATATAGTTTTGGAAGTACATTCCATGTACTATTTCTCGGCCATGTAGCCAAGTACCTAGTCAGGTTAACCCATGTAGGGGTACATGACCATGTAGAGCACATGGTCAGACCTCATGCAGGTCGCATGCCGTGTTTGAGTACACAACATAACCATGTATCTGGCTAGGTCAGATGAGGGACACTAGCAGGTACCCCATGTAGGGTACATGCTGTGTTCCCTATATATACACCATGTACCAGGTCATTTTATAACCCCTAGTATGTTGGGGTACACACCCATGTGGTCCGTTTGGAGTACAGATCGTGCACCGAGGGTGACACACTAGGTATTGCCCCTTTACAACCCTTTGAGGGATTCTTCATGTCTTCTTTCCCCAGAATCTTAATTCGACATTAGAGTAGTCCATTCTTAGTATTTATTTGTGTAAAACACGATGGTGAATCTCGTGGAGTGATATGAAAAGTCCTAATATTTTTTTTGGGGGTTTCTATATAAATTGAGAAGTTCTTCATCAAGTAATCATATTAAGTCATCTTCTGAGAGAGAGAATTGAATGTGAATGGTAGGTTGGGTGTTGGGACCATCCTAGTTTGAGTCCTTGATCGGAGATGACCTATGATCTCTCTCCCCTGACCTATTTTTTCAAGGACACCCCCCTTTTGAGACGTGCCCTTCAAGCCTAAGAGTTTTTGATACCAGTTTTTTCTATGAATACCATGTGGGTTTCCTTTGTTTAGGAGTTATTCTAGGGAGACCCTTATAGGATTTCTTACCTATATGTATGATGACGCTCCTTTCGTCACAAAATACAAAGATCGGAAAAGGGTAATATATGAGCACAAAGTGATTCAACATTTGAAAGAAAACATCAAAAATTGACAAAGGGATGAACAAGGAAAAATTTTCCCATAGGCCGTGCAAGTTCCTTCATGGTCGTGCAAGTGGACTTGCATGATGCAACTTGGCGCGCAAGTGACTTGCGCGACCTAATTGATAACCGCCCGGTAACCACCCGGGGTCTTCTCCTGCCTATAAATAGACCCTGTCGGCCCCCCATTTGAGAGGATCTTTTTTTTCAGAAACTCGGATTGAGGCTCCCGATGCCCAAGTCTCTTTTCAAAGCTTCCGGAACACTTCTATGGTAATTTCTTACCTAGAACGGAAGATCTAAAGAGAGGGAGTAAGGCCTAAGTGTTGAAACTCATCAACACTTGCGCGCCTGAGTGGTCATCCCTTAAGGGAAGTGGTCACACTTGTGCGCCGCCTTATTTCTTCGATAGAAATTTTGCGTCCCTTTTTTGGAAGAACCTCAAGAGGATTTTAAAGGCTGTAATGAAGAGTCACTCGAGTATCTCAAATGCTGGTTGAATATCGCGCAAGTACCCACCATATCGTGCAGGTATACCTGCGCGACCAATACTTGCGCGCTGCCGCAGTACCTACGCGCCTTCCAAGACTTGTGCACCCCTTCCTTTTTGGGTTCCCTTCTTGCCCATTTCATCCCTCTTAAGACATTACACCTTTCATTTTCAAGATTAAATCTTTAAGACACTCTCCAAATCCATTTATGTCATGATTTCTTAATTTGACTTCTTTATCTGAAAGGAATTATGTGGAATATCTCTCAAAACCTAGTGATTTGAATATCTTTACATCACCAAATATGGAGAGTTCATTCATTCAACCTCATCCTTTAAGATGAGAGAATCCTTAAACCTGGGTCACCTTTTCAGGAATAAGTCCCAGTCATAATCTTGGGCTTCCTTTTCAGGAGTAAGCCCCAAGTCCCCTAACCTAGGCCTCCTTTTCAGGAATAAGTCCATGTCATAATTTTGGGCATCCTTCTTAGGAGTAATCCCCAGATCCTCAAATTTGGGCTTCCTTTTCCGGAATAAGCCCCAAGTCCCTTAAATTCTCTTTAACCAGTCCTAATTTATGTTTAATCTGGGATTCCTTCTCAGGAGTAAAACCCAATTATCAATCCTCTCCTAATTTGGGTTTCCTTTTCAGGAATAAGTCCCAAGTTAGAGTATTCAAATCTCCATGAAGCACATATACCCTTATGGACCCTGTTCCTAGATTTTCTCCCTAAAGTAAATCCTAAACCTTCATCTATCTGGGCAGTCATACATACATAAGCCCCAAACCATTTCTTATGATTACATCTTTCATGGCCCAATTTTCCATTTTATTACCAATACCTCTTGTTTCTCACACCGAGCATGACTCACGTGAGCTTAGAGGGTAAAAGTAATTATGACATCCTTATTTGAGCCATCAATCATAAACATCATACTCCCTTATTCGAACTACATGTGTTCTGATTCCTTTTCCAAAACAAAGGATACGTAGGTAGCTCATCTATGGGTTCGATCCCAACTTTAAAATAATTCATGTCCTTCTGAATGACAATAAACTTCAAGTGCCCCACTGAGTGGCTTTAAAACCAGCCTAGTCATCATAATGACCAAAAGACTTTTATATAAATATTTTGAAGGATACCATTGACCAAGAATCTCTAAATAGATATAGATGATTCTCTATCGATGAAGAACCTCGAATAAATATAAAAGAATCCCTAAATTTCTTACATATTTAATCATTGATTGTTAAACTGAAGGAATTCTCATTTTATACTTGGTAATATAATAAGGATTCTCGAACATAACTTAAATCTATAAAGAGAGTCCCGGAATAGACAATAATTCCCCTCAAAAAGGTGTGATGAGTCCGACCTCCCATCCTCTCGACCAATGAAAATTCTTAAGCCTCATAAATCCACAAGCTAATGAGCACCTACCTTTGGAAAGTAGGTCCAAATGGATGAGGAATCATTGGATGTTTCCGGTTCTACGAACAAACCCGTTAGAAACCGATCAGAATGTTTGCATCTCCCATCCAGAAGTTCATCCCCGAATTCTGAGGGAAACAAAAAAATGGTGAACCCTACGTGAATCATTAACCAAGTTAAAATGATGTTTTTTCCTATTTGTTAAGCCCCTATTTAAAACTAAATAAGAGGGATAACAAAAACAATCATTGACATGTGTGATCATCCAAAGTATGAAGTGGCTGAATTTTTTCTTGATTACGTCTGTTATATCAAACAGGCACTCTTTTCCAAGATCTTCTGTATTTCCATAATGGATGCTCTCAAATTCACATCTGTGAATACTGCTACTGCAAATACCACTGCTGCTATTTCTACTGGATTTTCATCCGCTCTGAGGATGACATCACCTACTCAGCGTCTTCAACGCTGGGTATCAAATGCGCTGGTTAAGGAGTACCGTCAACACGGTACCATCCCAACTCTGGAGGATGCCTGACATGCCCTCCAAGTGAACAACTCACACAGGTCGTCCGGACAATGACGACCAGTGATCAAGAGGCAGGCGGTGCTGACTACCGTCTCCAACCATTTCGGGTCATTATCCCCAGAACGCAATTTCCATTTGCTCCCTTACTCTGAGGAAGTGAATGAGCAGGTCCCTCAGGGCCTTAATTCAAAAATACAGGAGTCCTTCCCGAGGGCTCCCATCAACAATCGCCACCAGACTCGTGCAGCAGTGCACCCTCAACAAGATGAGGGTACCGACTCCAGGCATTCAGCTCAGGTTCCTCGAAACCGAGCAGGCAAGACTAACTGCCAGAGACGGAATCCGGTTAACAATGGAAAGGTTTTCATCCCTTCCATCTTCGGAGAAGTCCACCAACCTAACTTGGTGGCGTACAATGAACATGCACACACACCTGTCCGTTTTAATTCCACTGTCCAGCAGACTCGTCTGGCAGCATCAAGCCAATCCCGCCAGGCAATTCCGGCGGAGTACTATAGGCAGGAACATACACCTGCTTTATAAGGCCCCAGCCTTAAACCTTACTTAATCTTGAGTAATTACAAGATTACACATTGAGGATCTTTTCAGGTTTAGAGTTTTAGAGAATTAGATCATGAAACATGCATTACATTCCACATTTAAACAAAGTGGTTACATAAAAGACAGTATTCATTCTTCCCATCAATGTAAACATATTGAAAATAAAACATGGATTCTTTCTTGACACATCCTTGAAACTATCATCACATCATGTACCTTTCCATTGACCTGTGAAAAACATTTCAAAAACTTGGGATGAGCATAAAAAGCTCAGTAAGGGTTTTAAAAATATGTAAAGGAAACATGAGTTCATATATACATAAGAATGAAATCATACTTTACCCATAAAACATAGGCACTTTAACATACCTCATCAAACCATGAATATATCATAGAAAACATTAGACATAAAGGTAACTTGAGGCATTCATAACATTCTTACATAGGGAGTAACCCTCTTGGTTACGTTTGGAATACCCATCACAGTATATTCCCAAAATCTCTTCGGAAAAACCTTAACGTTTCACTCCTTCACGTTACCCAATGCATTGGAGAGCTATAACGGGCTCACCCGCCCTTAGTTTATCACGGAACCACCCATTCTTCATAACAATGCCCAAGGACCATAACATAATTGTATCACATAAAACATGCTTAAAGGAAACATAGAATTTCCACATTTCAATCACAATATAACATTTTAGTATATTGAAATAATGAATCCATAAAAAAACCATTTCCAAAACCATTTAAAACATTTAATAAAGAGATTTTTGAATCAAAGTGTCCTATAACACCTTGAAGATTAAAATTTTAAACCATTAATATCCATATAAATAAATCCTTAAAACCATTTTGAAAACATGGATATTAATAAGAACAAATAATTAAAACATTTAAAACAATATTTTGGTTAAAGGGGTTTTACCAAAATTAGAGACACTTGAATACAATAATTGAGGAATAGCATATAGTCAGAACTTTATAATATCAGGAGAATAAATGGATTCATGATATAATACTCCAAAGGATAGTATATACACCATATAAGAGTGAATTGGTGCATAACAACAATGAACCCTCAATAGAAATGTCAAATGTGATGAAATCCCTTACAAAGATGGTATCTTTAAATTAAGGACAAATCAATCTCAAAAATATGTGTGAAAAATATAAATACACCCAATATAAGTGTATATTAAGTGTAAAACAATAAAAGGTCATTCACACATATTCAAAGGATGACATATTCAATAACTACATGTTGAACCCAAAGAAATCGAAATTGGGTTAAGAAGTTCCCTTGACAGCCTAACGGCGTCACATCAAAATGAGCTGATGAGAGATAAAAAGTGTATCTCATCACTTGGACATAAAATTTACATCAATAAGGATATATGAAAACATATCCCAACATAAAAATATGTAAATTAAAATACCTAACAAAATAAGTCTTTTAAAAAAGAGGAGGGTGAAAGGTTCCCTTACCGACTTGGGTATCTTTCAAAACATACACCCCATGATAGAAGGACAATAGATCATTGATGTAAATACTCATAAACGAAAGTATATTACACAAACAGTAGAATAATGGGCAGTACATACACCACTCAATGGAATTTGTGGCAAATGTAGCATAAATCTCATGGGAATAAAAGTGAGATTAAAAATCCCTTACGAAAACTCGGCAGCCTAACGACGCCACATAAAACTTCAGAATTTGGATTGATGAGATCAAATAGGGTATCTCATCACATTATAATAAAATTAACAGCAAGAGGAAAATAAAATAACATCCCCCAACATTACAAAGATGAGTTTAAAAGAAGTGACATAAAGGAGAGTACTTAAAAAGAAAGAGAGAGGTTAGATCTCTTACGAAAGTTCGGCAGCCTAACGACGCCACTCAAAACTTCCAAAATGGATTGATGAGAGAGAATAGGGTCTCTCATCACATGAACAGAAAAATTATAGTAAGTTTAATATAAAATATCATCCCAATAACAAGAAATATGAGCTTTAAAAGGAATGACATAAAAGTGTGTACTTGAAAAGAAAGAGAGGAGTAGGATCCCTTACCTCGGATCCGACTTGACTCGATCGTTCTTTAATCTCCTGAATAATAAACTTGAGTTAATTTCTACTTCCTTAAGAACCTTTTTCAAGTTCATAATTCCTTTTATATCACTTATTACCATGTCATAAACATTATGTAATCATTTAAGTTAATAATATTTGTTTTTCCGATATTTGGTTCTTAAGTCGAAAGTGGACTTCTTACAATTACATGTTGTTCGTGTGGTCAAAGGTTCTTTATATCAAGAATGACATTCCTGATTTGGATATCATATATATAATATATATCCAGCATATAAATTTATTTATAATATTACATAATCATTTAGAGGTAAGAAATGAAATGCACCGTTCATGGAGACGGTAAGCCGTACGTACGCATGAACGCTACTTTCATTTCTTTGTCATATTAATGGAATTAAAACTAAATGAGAGGTATGTATATTTTAATTACAGAATTATATTCATCATTTAGATATATCATTCATCATATATATCCATTATATACATGTACTTATAATAGTACATTACATTTGGGGATAAGAAATGAAATGCACCGTTCATGGAGACGGTAAGCCGTACGTACGCATGAACGCTACTTTCATTTCTATCTCATACTTTAATGGAAAGAAATAATAATGATATAGAGTTATATAATAATTCCAGTATAACATCATATATAATAACATTAAATCCATACTTTATACGTCCCACGTATGGCATTAACGAATCACATCACTTTGAGGGGGCGGTAGTCCGCACTTCCTAAAATAAAGATATCGCGTATACCCATAATGGAACCCATAAAGGTAAGACAAAAATGAAAAATACAGAAGCATAAGTAAAACATAAACATATTATATATCATATATAAAAATAGTGACAACATAATGGCCACCTTTGAAGGTGTTAAATGAGTATTGAACAATCATCGTTTCGGGAGGCAGAATTTCACCATCCACGGAAACCGTATGTTCTTTAACCATTTTATGTAGTTGTGTGAAAGTGTAGGTCGAATAAATCTTATAACAACATACTTGTATATTGAATATACTGTTGTTGTTACAAAAGAAGTAAATAAAAAGAGTTTAGGGGGTTGGAGGTTCAAAATAAAACAAATGAACATGAGAGAATGAATTACCTTTAAAAGTGTAACTCCTTTTGATTTGAGCCTAAATGCTTCCTATGAAAGGATTATGCCCAAATGGAATCCTCTAGGATGAGGAGAGGGATGTAGAGAGAGTAAATGGGCAGGGTTTGGCCGATCCAAATGCTTGAGGAGTGTGTGAAAAGAGGTATAGGTGGGGGCCTTTTATAAGAGGAGAGGAGGGGCACTTTTGGAAATTAAGGAAATATTACTTTATTTGAAAATGTGTTTCTGTTTTAAAAGGTCCCATATTGATATAATTCGTGGATAAGGTTATAAAGGTTCTAAATCCACCCATAAAATAAGTTTTGTACATGTGTAGGTCGTAGATTTTACATTATCATTCCATTTTATTTTAATCGTTAAATAATGATGTCATCACTGCATCATTATGATTTCATAAATAATTTAATTTATTTAATGTCTAAAAATTATAAAAAAATTACTATGATGTAGGAAATCTTTTTATATTTCCAATGACTGTTTATAATCAAAATGATGACTTGTATAACCCCACTTAAAAATTGTTTTAGTAAAACATATCATGTTTGTGTCATTTTTAATTTTAACATTAAATAAAAATATATTATTGTAATTTTCCAACTAAAGTGGCTCCATAGGGTCCCAAAGTTGGCCCATGGCTTGTCTTGGTCGGCCATGACTCACCCAATAGGTGTAGGACAAGTGTCAAGGTGTTTTGACATTCTTATAATATCATTTTTACCTTAAACTACACTAATTACCACTAATCGCGATTAAAAACTTAATAAGTTACTATTCACCAAAAAATTATTTTTATCCCATTGAACCACATTTTACTTCTTAATGACAACCATGTATGTCGGATTTTTGAAATTCAAAACACAAAGATGGTAAAATTCCATTTAAACGGAAAAATCAGTTTTTATAACTACCACTTAGTGGTTTCACTATTCATCAAAAATTGAAGTTTTTTAGAAAAATCCCAAAAATTCACCCTAAGCTATATTTGATATTCTGAATTCAAAAATGAAGTCCGTTTTAAAAAATTCAAAACATATAAGGCACATTAATTAATTTAATAATTAATTCCCGATGTCATGACAAATAGCGTGTTTTTATGAAACAATAAGTATCAAAATATTGACACTAGTTTAAGTCTGATTTCAAAGTGAAATTAATTCCAACGACCACTATTGGATTTAATGGTAAAAATATTTTCTAATTTCACTTTAAAACCAATTCAAAATATTATCTAATCATATAAATAAATTAGATTAAAAAGAGGTTTTGAATTAAAACACAACATTTTACACTATTCATTAAAAAAATGAACTTTATAGGAAAGATACCAAAAAACTACACAAAGTAAAATTTGATGTCCCGATTCTTAATAAGAGTTTTATTTGGTCCAACAGAATTTATAAGAGTGATCAAAACTATATTTAATGACGGTTCGCCATCAAAAGGCGACAAGTGAACCTTTAGTGAAAACTAGGGCATATACGCCTAAAATTGAATTCTTTCCGTATTTTAAGCCTTTATCTTTTATTGTATAAATGTAAAAACATTTAAAAACATATATAATCATATTTTATTTATTTCTATCCATTCCCGCCATTTCAATGGCTACATGTTAACTACCATTTAAAATAATATTATTTTATTATTAGAGTGCAACGTAAGATTCCCAAGAAACTCGTTGTTGCGTGTTGGGTACGTCATCGAGCATAGAGTCCCCTTTAAAGTCATATTAATACTTTATTCACAAATATGGATAAATATGAAAATGTCATATTCTTTATTTACCTGGGGTGTTACCTCCTTCCCCCCTTTTGGGAATTGCGTCCTCGCAATTTTAAAAAATTGAGCTTAAAAACATCCTTGAAAGTCCCACATCGAAACAAGAGTCGGTAAAACAGTCACTTTAAAATAAAGAAAGATAAGTACAGAGGTCACCCGAGTTAACCCATACGAGGACTCCATGTAGGAAAACATGGACATGGAGGAGAAAACATAGGGTCATGTTCTGATGGAGAGTGATAGGAAACATGTTTAGGAGAAAGTTAACAATAAGTAAATCACAAACTTGTGATGGGTTAAACGGTGTTGGGTTCCCCTGTAGGAAAAGTTAATAAACAACATTTTCGTTTTAAGTTACTTTTATTGAGGAATTGTATTCATAAGGAAACATAATCACTTATCATGTTGACTTTCAACTTTTACTGGATTCCTTAATCAAAGTCATATTTTTTCCAAAAGACAAGTATTTAGGGAGACTTGTTCGCATTAAGAGTACTATAATCAACTTCTATAGAATCACCTAATCCACCAAAGAGAACTATATACTTCCCATGTCTTTAGACTTTAACCAAAACCAAACAGGCTAGTACAAGATCAGATAATCCAGAAAAGGATAACCCTTTATAAAAAGAAAATCTATTCTTAATCTCCAAAATTTGTCAAACAAAACCCAAAGTTCAACAAGGATCATCCGATAAACAATTTGTCCATAAAATTCATCAAACTAAACCAATATAAGATTGAAACCCAAATATTTGAAGGATTTAGTCACATAGTCTTCCAAGTTAAATCGTAACATTTATCTCCAAACAACATCAGTTTCTCCTAAAGTCTCGTATTGAAAAGTAATTAACCTAATCACATATCCTCTATGATAGGTTAATCATTTTCATAAATAACCCAAAATCAACTTACTCTTAATTCATAAAATCATATAACTAAAAAGAATCAGTCAAACTAACTAGGGACTTCACGTAGTCCAGTGGTAGGCGATAAATACCAGTCACACTTTGGTTGCGGGTTCGATTCCCGCAGCTTTGTCCGACGCGACGGGTTGTCACACGGTCTGCGTGTTGTCCTTTTTCCACAACTATATAATTCTTAAAACATTCCCGAAAATGAGATAAAATCTTCAAGAATAATCATAACATATTTTAACCTCAAGTTTACCTCATGCCCTTCATTTTCCATCATATCATAGAGTAACCCATAATTACCTAAAAAGTAAGGATCATATAAACCCTAATGGTTACCTTAATAATTATTACCTGAATTTCCGCATCAAGTTTTCCATCTTGTACATGATGCATTAGAGAACTCACCAAGGTTGAAGTGGTTGATCATGAATCCTTGATAGTTGGTTTATAACAACCATGAGATTCCTCATTGAACACCCCATTTCATCGAGTCTTTTAATCAGAGAACCACCACTGTTTCCTTCAAACCAATTGCCACTTTGGTGCCTGCTAGATCCATCCATTCACTAAAAACAGAAATGTCACTGTGAGTATATCAACAAAATCATCATGTACTAATGAGGAAGGTAAACACTAAGATACACTTACTCATTCACTTTATCTAAAACTAGGACTCTTTCTGAAATCCTAACCATTATGGTAATGTCACTTATGCTTAAAGAATAACCTAACCTCTAAAGTTATCTAAACCGACCTTTGATACCAACTATAAGGCCCCAGCCTTAAACCTTACTTAATCTTGAGTAATTACAAGATTACACATTGAGGATCTTTTCAGGTTTAGAGATTTAGAGAATTAGATCATGAAACTTGCATTACATTCCACATTTAAACAAAGTGGTTACATAAAAGATAGTATTCATTCTTCCCATCAATGGAAACATATTGAAAATAAAACATGGATTCTTTATTAACACATCCTTGACACTATCATCACATCATGTACCATTCCCTTGACCTGTGAAAAACATTTCAAAAACTTGGGATGAGCATAAAAAGCTTAGTAAGGGTTATAAAAATATGGAAAGGAAACATGAGTTCATATATACATAAGAATGAAATCATACTTTACCCATAAAACATAGGCACTTTAACATACCTCATCAAACCATGAATAAATCATAGAAAACATTAAACATAAAGGTAACTTGAGGCATTCATAACATTCTTACATAGGGAGTAACCCTCTTGGTTACGTTTGGAATACCCATCATAGTATATTCCCAAAATCTCTTCGGAGAAACCTTAACGTTTCACTCCTTGACGTTACCCAATGCATAGGAGAGCTATAACGGGCTCACCCGCCCTTAGTTTATCACGGAACCACCCGTTCTTCATAACAATGCCCAAGGACCATAACATAATCGTATCACAAAAAACATGCTTAAAGGAAACATAGCATTTCCACATTTCAATCACAATATAACATTTTAGTATATTGAAATAATGAATCCATTCAAAAAGAAACCATTTCCAAAACCATTTAAAACATTTAATAAAGAGATTTTTGAATCAAAGTGTCCCATACCACCTTGAAG
Source organism: Viscum album (assembly GCA_963277665.1). Taxonomy (NCBI): domain Eukaryota; kingdom Viridiplantae; phylum Streptophyta; class Magnoliopsida; order Santalales; family Viscaceae; genus Viscum; species Viscum album. Next base: position 982,536,542 of record OY728125.1, read on the forward strand.
CTTAAAATTTTAAACCATTAATATCCATATAAATAAATCCTTAAAACCATTTTGAAAACATGGATATTAATAAGAACAAATAATTAAAACATTTAAAACAATATTTGGGTTAAAGGGGTTTTACCAAAATTAGAGACACTTGAATACAATAATTGAGGAATAGCATTTAGTCAGAACTTTATAATATCATGAGAATAAATGGATTCATGATATAATACTCCAAAGGATAGTATATACACCATATAAGAGTGAATTGGTGCATAACAACAATGAACCCTCAATAGAAATGTCAAATGTGATGAAATCCCTTTCAAAGAAGGTATCTTTAAAATAAGGACAAATCAATCTCAAAAATATGTGTGACAAATATAAATACACCCAATATAAGTGTATATTAAGTGTAAAACAATAAAATGTCATTCACACATATTCAAAGGATGACATATACAATAACTACATGTTGAACCCAAAGAAATCGAAATTGGGTTAAGAAGTTCCCTTGACAGCCTAACGGCGTCACATCAAAATGAGTTGATGAGAGATAAAAAGTGTATCTCATCACTTGGACATAAAATTTACATCAATAAGGATATATGAAAACATATCCCAACATAAAAATATGTAAATTAAAAGACCCAACAAAAGAAGTCTTTTAAAAAAGAGGAGGGTGAAAGGTTCCCTTACCGACTTGGGTATCTTTCAGAACATACACACCATGAAAGAAGGACAATAGATCATTGATGTAAATACTCATAAACGAATGTATATTACACAAAGAGTAGAATAATGGGCAGTACATACACCACTAAATGGAATTTGTGGCAAATGTAGCATAAATCTGATGGGAATAAAAGTGAGATTAAAAATCCCTTATGAAAACTCGGCAGCCTAACGACGCCACATAAAACTTCCGAATTTGGATTGATGAGAACAAATAGGGTATATAATCACATTACAATAAAATGAACAGCAAGAGGAAAATAAAAGAACATCCCCCAACATTACAAAGATGCGTTTAAAAGAAGTGACATAAAGGAGAGTACTTAAAAAGAAAGAGAGAGGTTAGATCTCTTACGAAAGTTCGGCAGCCTAACGGCGTCACTCAAAACTTCCAAAATGGATTGATGAGAGAGAATAGGGTCTCTCATCACATGAACAGAAATATTACAGTAAGTTTAATATAAAATATCATCCCAATGACAAGAAATATGAGCTTTAAAAGGAATGACATAAATGTGTGTACTTGAAAAGAAAGAGAGGAGTAGGATCTCTTACCTCGGGTCCGACTTGACTCGATCGTTCTTTAATATCCTGAATAATAAACTTGAGTTAATTTCTACTTCATTAAGAACCTTTTTCAATTTAATTATTCCTTTTATGTCACTTATTACCATGTAATAAAACATTATGTAATCATTTAAGTTAATAATATTTGTTTTGCCGATATTTGGTTCTTAAGTCGAAAGTGGACTTCTTACAATTACATGTTGTTCGTGTGGTCAAAGGTTATTTATATCCAGAATGAAATTCCTGATTTGGATATCATATATATCATATATATCCAGCATATACATTTATTTATAATATTACATAATCATTTAGAGGTAAGAAATGAAATTCACCGTTCATGGAGACGGTAAGCCGTACGTATGCATGAACGCTACTTTCATTTCTTTGTCATATTAATGGAATTAAAACTAAATGAGAGGTATGTATATTTTAATTACAGAATTATATTCATCATTTAGATATATCATTCATCATATATATCCATTATATACATGTACTTATAATAGTACATTACATTTGGGGATAAGAAATGAAATGCACCGTTCATGGAGACGGTAAGCCGTACGTACGCATGAACGCTACTTTCATTTCTATCTCATACTTTAATGGAAAGAAATAATAATGATATAGAGGTATATAATAATTCCAGTATAACATCATATATAATAACATTAAATCCATCCTTTATACGTCCCACGTATGGCATTAACGAATCACATCACTTTGAGGGGGCGGTAGTCCGCACTTCCTAAAATGAAGATATCGCGTATACCCATAATGGAAGCCATAAAGGTAAGACAAAAATGAAAAATACAGAAGCATAAGTAAAACATAAACATATTATATATCATATATAAAAATAGTGACATCATAATGGCCACCTTTGAAGGTGTTAAATGAGTATTGAACAATCATCATTTCGGGAGGCAGAATTTCACCATCCACGGAAACCGTATGTTCTTTAACCATTTGATGTAGTTGTGTGAGATTGTAGGTCGAATAAATCTTATAACAACATCCTTTTATATTGAAGATACTGGTGTTGTTACAAAAGAAGTAAATAAAAAGAGTTTAGGGGGTTGGAGAATCAAAATAAAACAAATGAACATGAGAGAATGAATTACCTTTAAAAGTGTAACTCCTTTTGATTTGAGCCTAAATGCTTCCTCTGAAATGATTCTGCCCAAAGGGAATCCTCTAGGGTGAGGAGAGGGATGTGGAGAGAGTAAATGGGTAGGGTTTGGCCGATCCAAAGGCTTGAGGAGTGTGTGAAAAGAGGTATAGGTGGGGGCCTTTTATAAGAGGAGAGGAGGGGCACTTTTGGAAAGTAAGGAAATATTACTTTATTTGAAAATGTGTTTCGGTTTTAAAAGGGCCCACATTGATATAATTCGTGGATAAGGTTATAAAGGTTCGAAATACACCCATAAAATAAGTTTTGGACATGTGTAGGTCATAGATGTTACATTATCTTTCCATTTTATTTTAATCGTTAAATAATGATGTCATCACTGCATCATTATGATTTCATAAATAATTTAATTTATTTAATGTCTAAAAATTATAAAAAAATTACTATGATGTATGAAATCCTTTTAGATTTCCAATGACTATTTATAATCAAAAAGATGACTTGTATAACCCCACTTAAAAATTGTTTTAGTAAAACATATCATGTTTGTGTCATTTTTAATTTTAACATTAAATAAAAATATATTATTGTCATTTTCCAACTAAAGTGGCTCCATGGGGTCCCAAAGTTGGCCCATGGCTTTTCTTGGTCAGCCATGACTCACCCAACAGGTGTAGGACAAGTGTCACGGTGTTTTGACATTCTTATAATATCATTTTTACCTTAAACTACACTAATTACCACTAATCGCGATTAAAAACTTAATAAGTTACTATTCACCAAAAAATTATTTTTATCCCATTGAACCACATTTTACTTCTTAATGACAACCATGTATGTCGGATTTTTGAAATTCAAAACACAAAGATGGCAAAATTCCATTTAAACGGAAAAATCAGTATTTATAAGTACCACTTAGTGGTTTCACTATTCATCAAAAATTTAAGTTTTTTAGAAAAATCCCAAAAATTCACCCTAAGCTATATTTGATATTCTGAATTCAAAAATGAAGTCCATTTTAAAAAATTCAAAACATATATGTCACATTAATTAATTTAATAATTAATTCCCGCTGTCATGACAAATAGCGTGTTTTTATGAAACAATAAGTATCAAAAGATTGACACTAGTTTAAGTCCGATTTCAAAGTGAAATTAATTCCAACGACCACTATTGGATTTAATGGTAAAAATATTTTCTAATTTCCCTTTAAAACCAATTCAAAATATTATCTAATCATATAAATAAATTATATTAACAAGAGGTTTTGAATTAAAACACAACATTTTACACTATTCATTAAAAAAATGAACTTTATAGGAAAGATACCAAAAAATTACAAAAAGTAAAATTTGATGTCCCGATTCATAATAAGAGTTTTATTTGGTCCAAAAGAATGTATAAGAGTGATCAAAACTATATTTAATGACGGTTCCCCATCAAAAGGCGACAAGTGAACCTTTAGTGAAAACTAGGGCATATACGCCTAAAATTGAATTCTTTCCGTATTTTAAGCCTTTATCTTTTATTGTATAAATGTAAAAACATTTAAAAACATATATAATCATATTTTAGTTATTTCTATCCATTCCCGCCATTACAACGGCTACATGTTAACTACCATTTAAAATAATATTATTTTATTATTAGAGTGCAACGTAAGATTCTCAAGAAACTCGTTGTTGCGTGTTGGGTACGTCATCGAGCATAGAGTCCCCTTTAAAGTCATATTAATACTTTATTCACAAATATGGATAAATATGAAAATGTCATATTATTTTTTTACCTGGGGTGTTACATGCTTATACATCATCAGTTAGTCAGCAGGCTCACCTGACTACATATGATGGATCTCTTCAACCGCGTTTGGCGAAGTGTAATCAGCAGGCACATACACCTGCTAGTACTAATCAATCCTACCAACAGTCTCTCTTGGTAGTGCACGGAGAAGTCAGTCGGAAAGCTCCGACGACAAACAGGAGGCAGACTCAACTCTCTGCCTCCACACATGTGTACTTTCAGGATTCACTGACAAGAAAAGGAGGACAAGAGCAGGCACATACGCCTACTCCAAGCCCGGAATGGACGTATATCCCCGTTCCGGCAGCTGAAGTCACCAAACATATTTTGTCAATGGTGAAAGAGCAGAAGAAAATTCCTTCTCATATTCAGGATTCTTGCCAGGATATCGTAACAGCTTCAACATCATCTCAGGGAAAGACACATAAATCTATCCCTAGCAGTGGAGTGACACATCAACGATTCACTCCGGAAAAGACACACACATCTATTCCAGTCCAAGAGGGTTATGGGGCATACTCCCCCATATCATACGGACAACCAAGTCAGGCTCATACACCTGATTTGAGTAATGATCATCAGCCTAACCTGACCATCTTTCTTGATCAGGCACATACACCTGCTCAGAGTAACCACTTTCGTCAATAAGTGGTTTCCAAAGCGATTAAGAAGGCATCTAAGAAAAATATCTGCCCAACACAGTCAGGAGATCAAAGGCCAATCTGTAACAAGACCTTGCTCGATGCTGGAGTTCTTGAATCCCTCAGACATTTATCTGTTGGAATTCAAGATTCTACTCCCTCAGTTCCCAATAACAGGGACATTAATTACGAAAGTCTTCAACAGACTCTTCCTCATGAAGGCTTGCTTCATGAAAATTCGGTCAATCTTGAAGTTTCTTCTTTAGATGAGAGCCACAGGAACCCTCTGTGTGGTCAGAAGACCAAGGATCAAGAGATCTCATCTTTTGTTGTAACCCATTATGGTGGTCCTCCCCATGATGATGAATTTCGTTGTGAAAGTCCTCTCCACAGTAGTGATTAAAATTTCCTAGAAAATACTCCAGTGGACAATGTAGTGCCGAGAAATCCATCTTATATTGAGGTACTTGAAAATGCGAAACCAGTCATGTCTGATGCGTTATCGCTAGCAAGTGAAATACTTTCTCAATCAGAAGATAGCCCAGGGTGTAGGTCATTCTCCGAACCACCCCTAAGTCATGCATCTTCTAGTTTGATCAATGATCTCTCTACCAATATTGTTGAATCCGATGAAGCAATAAGGAAACACCAACTCTGGTCAAAAAAGGTAGAAGAATCTTCATTTAATGATAAAAAGGAAATGCTGAACATGAGGAAAAAACTGGAAAAAAGTGAGGTACCAGTCATGTTTTGGCCTTAGGTTGACTCCCAGTATGACATTCCAAAGATGTTGACGGAAGATGGAGTCCATGATATTCGTCTCAACATATGGAAAACTCTTTGTCAATTGAAGAAGAAGGTATTATCTTATGATGAATATGAAAATCATCTTAAGATAATAGAAGGGCTACAACGTCAGATTGATTTGGCATCTCTATCAGTCTCTCGGTATCCGAAGGCTGAAACGCAACAGAGAACCCTTCAACGTTCATGCCTTGGCGCACTAAGAAAATTGCGTCAGTTAATTGCCAATGCTCCATCTGGTGTTCATATCAGAGGATGGGGTGTTCACGGAGCACTACATATCACAGTGCTTTCCAGTCAGTAAAGCCCGCCGAAAATGGTCTCATGCAATGTTATTGCCTATGGCCGGCCACAGTCAATGGGCTTTGTTCATAATCAAAATCATTCTCAAGAACAGGCTTCAACTAGTTCCTCTCAAAATCAAGAATATAGAGAACAAGTTGTTGAATTTCTCCTACATCAAGCAGGCGAGAATATTTCACAAGCCTCTCGTATGGAGAAAACACATCATCAAATGACAGAAGTTTCGAAAATCATCCAACGGTCTGTTAAACCAGGTGATAAAAGTGGATACAGGCTAACGCATCCGGCTAATTTCCGAACTAAGATTCGCAAGATCAAGAGAGCTTTTAAGAAGGTCTCAGACATAGCATGTCAAGAGCCACCCCAGCTTGTCAGACTGGGGACTCCTTTAACCCAACCCTCAGAGTCAACAAATGGGATTCGAGGAGTTGAGCGGAAGCAGTAGGAACATCCCCAGTTCTCGAGACTGGGGACTCTTTCAAATCATCAATCCCCTTCTCAGAGAATATCGGTCTTTTCTCGATTGGGGAAGAAGCCCCAAGAGGAACGAAGAGCCAAATTATCAGGAGATTCCCTCCAAGTTATAGCTCGTCAAGAAGTTCCTAAAAGTTTAAATCAACAAAAGGCAATGTCTCACCAAAGACATGAAAGAAGACAATATCACAGAAATGTTGATAGAAGGGATGCGATGCATTATACATCAATCAATTTCATCAATGTCGTTATTGCTAATCCACCAGAGGAGACTCACTCAGGGGACTCAGATGAAGAGGGTCCTGCTCAAGAAAATGTACGTGCCGATACAAATGAAGAAGGTGTGCGTACACGAAGTCAAAGGATTACTCAGAACCTAGGTAATCCACTTCCTTCTCTCCAAAAAGTATCCAACAAAGGGAGGGGAAAGAATCAGGTTACATATCCTTCCTCTGGAGAAGGTCAATCGCTCTCGTTAGAGCAAAGGTTTGCACAACAAGAGGAAGAAATGAAAGAATTAAGAAGGTTGAATGCAGAACTACTTCAGAGTAGTCTTCTTCTTAAGATTGCTGAAGTCTGACAGCCGAAGGAATTTGTTGTAACTACTAAGATGGATCAGGAATATCCTACTTTATCAGTACACCCTCAGAGGTCTAATCCTATGGGTCAAACACAACAACGGTTGGCAGTACTACCATCAGTTGCAGCACCCATCACCACGTCAGTCCAAGCTCCATTCATTGCACCTACCCAAGACCAAAGTCAACCTGATGTTTCTCAAAAGTTAATAACTACTATTGAGTCATTAACAGCTCGGTTAGAAACTATGGATGGGAAACGGGCGAAAGATCAACCAGAAAAGAAAGTTTACCATGAATGGGTAGATTCAATTTCTCCTTCATCTAGTTTTGGAAACCCTGTTTTCCCTACATTCAATGGATCAGGCGACCCTGAACAACATTTGATGCATTACATGTCTTGTTGTGATCCTATGATGGGAACTCCAGAGCAGCTAGAAGCAGTGAAACTCAGATTCTTCATGCGAACCTTGCAAGGACCAGCTTTTGTCTGGTATACAAGCTTGCAATCCCGGTCAATCATCGGAAGGGAGGATCTTCGTCAAAAATTCCTTCTTCAGTTCAGCTCAATTTTGCCAAAAACGACAGTTTTTGATCTTACAAACTGCAAGCAAAGGGAGAATGAAAGTGTCTCTGATTTCATTGCTCGCTGGAAGGGATTAACATATTCTCTGAGTTTAGCACTCCCTCAGGAAGAGCTATGTCCAATCTGTGTGGCAAATTTGCGTGACGAATTACGCACACCATTGATCCCTGTGAAATACACAGGAGGGTTTCGAGACCTTACTTCAATCGCTCAGCAGATTGAAGATTCCCTTATACAGGCTAAGGTTAAATCTCGTGTAATTCCATCAGCTTCAGTAAGGAGAATGGGTAAAGCAGAAACTGCTACAATTATGCTTAAACAAGCACATGTACCTATTTCTACTTCAAAACCTTCATCTTCTCGAAGGGATCCACCTCTTGAACGCCAACAAAAAAGGATGTTTCATCCAATTGATCAAAAAGATCAATGACGAAAACAATTTGAGGATTTGAAGAGTAAAACATACTCTTTCCGAAATGAGAAAGTTCCTGGTTACTTCATTTCAGCTCTGGAAAATAATTTGGTTCAATTACCAGTGCCCAAGAGGCCAAACAAGGAAGGAGATGAAGACCGTCCCAAATTTTGTCCCTTTCATCAAGTGTTGGGGAATCCTATCCACGAGTGTTTTGTCTTTAAAGACCTCCTGCAAAAGATGCTCGACTTGGGACAATTCAATTTGAAAGGTTCTTCGACTCAGGTAGCATGTGTTACTGCTACAGTTCCAGAGGAGGAAGGTGAATGGCAAGAAGTCAAAAGCAGAAATGCATAGAAGTATGATGATTGGATGGTCAGAAAGACAATAAACCGGTCTCATGCCATTTTTTGAACACTATTAAAGAAACCAATTGTGTCTTATGCCATGAATATTGCGGTAAAACCCTCTTCGTCAGAGGGAAAATCCTCAAAGAAACGGTTTGATTCAAAGAAGAAAAAAGAATCAGAAGAAGATGAGTATGTGTCAAAGCCTAAATTGTCTTTGACTCTGGCATATTTTATGCCATCTACTTCAAAACCACGGGCACCGCCCCATCAAACGGCACAGCCAAAACAGGCTAGTCAGGCAGAGTCTTTATTAGACGAAGAGTTAATCTTCGGTTCTGTTAATATGATTCAATTAATAGATCTGTATTCCAGTCATAATTTCAATTTTTATGAGCCTGAATTCCCTGTATCAAATAAGGGAATCCGAGGAAGTTCCCGAGGTTCAGGATACAGGGGAAGACGTGGATCTTTCCGAATCCACTACTCCAATTCTACCCCTACTAGCACTATGTATGCAGCAGAAACTCGTGGTAGAGCCCTTCAGCAAGCTCAAAAAGAACAAGCAGGTTTTTCTGCTAATAGCCAACTCAGTCTTGGCACAGTTATTTTAGAAGACCGATTGAAGGTTCCATCTTCTTTATCTCAGCATGTAAATGGATCTAATTGGTCTAATCTTCCAAAACCTAGGATTTTGCCAACTTCTATCCCAATACAAGATGCATCAGCTTCCAAAGCATCTGCTTCCAAGGTACCTGCTAAACCACATATTCCTGTTGGGAAACACTGACCTTTAGATCAAAAGTATGATATATTGAAACAATTGGCCCAAGTACCATCAAAGTTATCAATTTTGGATGCTTTGAATCTATCAAAAGATCTTCGAGAAGCACTCATTGAAGCTTTGTCAAGTCCTCAGAAGTTTGAAGCTGAAATTGTTGCAGCTGAAGTCTATCACATAGAGAATAATCCTGCAGAATGCCATGCAGCGATATCTTTTACTGATAAAGATGAAGATGATGTTGTGCATGGGCACATAAAACCTCTGTACTTATCTGGCAAAGTCAATGGTGTAGATATCCGATGAGATTTCATTGACAATGGTTCAGGAGTCAACCTCATGCCCATTCGTACACTTCGTCGATTGGGCCTCACAGAATCTGATTTATCTCCTTCTACCATGATGTTACAAGGATATGATAAAAATGAACAAGAACCACTGGGCGAAGTTACACTCAGAAATCAGTTTGGAAATCTTGTATCCAATTCGGATTTCATGATTGTTGACCAAGACTCAGCTTTCAACGTCTTTCTTGGAAGACCCTGGCTACATCAGCATGCATCTATCCCTTCATCATACCATCAATGTCTCAAATACTGTTTCAATGGTCAAGTTGGAACATTGTATGGTGATAAGACCCCGTTCAAGACATGTGAGTCTCAATACATTGAGGAAGAATTTTATCACATGAAGAGAAGAGAAAAATCTACAATGAAGGAAATTACCAAAGTTAATGCTCCATATGGTTTGGAGAAAATTCCAATAAATCCATTTACAGATGTGAGTACAGATTATGTGCTACCTATCAGTCAAATTGAAAAAATAGTCCCAAATCAAAATACTCTTATGGAAAGATCCATAATGTCAATTACGGCAATTGAGCCATACAACATGGGAGAAATTGGTAACCTACCAAACAGTGATGAAAGCACAAGTGGTGACGTCTTCATTTCATCTGCTGAAATCCAACAGGTCTATACTTCACCAATCAGGCCAGAAGAAGTTATAGCAACATCGGAGGTGAATAATGATGTCAATTATCAATCCATCATCTCCTCTTTATTTCCCAAAGAAGGACCTTTATCATCAATAGGGTCGGAAATGGAAGCTTCTTCTTCAAAATGTGAAAATTTTGACATCTCTTCTGATCATGAAAATTTCGTTTTGTCATCTACTATGCAAGTAGAAACGGAAGAAATAACACATGATGAAGAGGAAGAGGAAGATCTTAGAGATGCTTCTCCAGCATTTGAAGAAGGTATCTCTACCACTGTGGATGAACTCAGAGAAATAAATCTGGGTACCGAGAAAGATCCATGCCCCACTTTAATTAGTGCGGCCATGACCCTTAAAGAGCAAGAAATTTATACTTCTTTTCTAATGAAAAATCAAGATATTTTTCTTGGAACTATACAGAAATTCCTAGGATTGATCCTGATATTTCTACTCATCATTTGGGTTTACCAAAAGAACATCGAGGATTTAAGCAAGCCGCGAGAAAAACACACCCAACTTATGCTTCCAAAATTGAAGCTGAAGTGGATAAGCTGATCAAAGATAAATTTGTCAGAGAATTTCAGTATCTTAAGTGGTTGGCTAATATTGTCCCTATAAAGAAGAAAAACGGAAAATTAGGGTTTGCATCGATTTCAGAGATCTTAATCAGTATTGTCCTAAAGATGATGTCCCAATTCTGATTACAAAACTCATAATTGATGCAACCGCTGGCTATGAAGTACTTTCCTTCATGGATGGATATTCTGGATATAATCAGATCTGAATGGCCCCAAAAGATGAGGAATCTACAGCCTTCATAGCCCCTCAAGGTGTGTTTTGTTACCGGGTGATTCCCTTTGGTTTAAAGAATGTAGGTGCAACATATCAACGTGCCATGCATCACATCTTCAAACCTTTCTTAGGGAAGTTTGTTGAATGATAAATAGAAGATTTGGTGGTTAAATCCAAACAATGTTCTAATCACTTGGATGATTTGGAAGTCATATTCCACAAGCTTCGACAACATAATTTGAAGATGAACCCCTTAAAATGTGCTTTTGGGGTAACCTCAGGAAAATTCCTCGGCTTTGTTGTATGCTATCGTGGTATTGAAGTCGATCCTGAGAAGACCAAATCAATCCTTGGTATGTCACCTCCTCAGAATTTGAATGAATTAAGAGGACTTCAAGGACACTTAGCCTATATTTGGCGTTTCATCACCAAATTGGAAGGCAAAAGTTTACCCTTTACCAAATTATTGAAAAAAAGAGTCACTTACCAGTGGACTGAAGAATGTCAAGAAGCATTTGATGTTCTCAAGAAATACCTATTAAGTCTACCAGTACTCATGCCACCTGTTGAAGGTAGACCACTTATCCTCTATGTGACAGATCTAAAGCGATCATTGGGTGCCTTTCTTGCTCAAAATAATGATGCTGTGAATGAAAATAGCCTCTACTATCTTAGTAGAACTATGCTTGAAGCAGAAACCTGGTATTCAAGTATTGAGAAGTGCTGCCTGGCATTAATCTTTGCAGTTCAGAAACTGAGACACTACCTGCAACATCACGAGGTCCAATTGGTATCTCGCATTAATCCGCTCAAATTCATCCTTAGTCGTCCAATGCTTACAGGACGTCTAGCAAGGTGGGAAGTTATTTTGCAGCAGCTTCACATTCAGTATGTATCTCAAAAGGCAATAAAGGGCCAAGCTCTGGCTGATTTCCTGGCTGAACATCCTTCAGTGGAAGACACGTCTTCAGATATTGAACTCCCTGATGAGGAAGTTTTTTCTATTCAAGAGTGTCCTCAAACATGGGAAATGTATTTTGATGGTGCTTCCAGAAGTCCAACAGGGAACAAAATGGAAAATCCTAAATTCAAGAAAGTTGGTTTAAGAATTGTACTCATTTATCCAGATAAGGCATTGTTACCTTATTCCTTTTTATTATTGGAAGGTGGTACCAATAATGAAGCCAAATACCAAGCTATTATCACAGGCTTGGAGTTAGCGCTTCAAGCACAAGTGAATCACTTAAAGGTGAAAGGTGATTCAGACTTGTTAATCAAACAAGTCAATGGGGATTATGCCATCAGAAAAGAAGAGTTAATCCCTTTGTATGATTACGTCAGAAATGTAATGGTGGAATTACCTTCAGAACTGACATTTTCTTATATCCCAAGATTAGAAAATGCTAAAGCTGATGCACTGGCTAATATAGCCACAGCTCTAGAAGATCCAAATCAGGATGAGACAACCATCAGTATTTCCCACCCTCGTGAAATTTCACCTTATGTTCAAGCCAGAACAGAGGAAATTTATGAAATTAGTCCCATTCCTGAACCGTATGGTCATACTACAGGATGGATGTCACATATCAGGGAATACCTTCAAAATGGAACACTTCCACCTAATAGAGCTGAGAAAGAACAAATCTGACGATGTGTGGTCAATTTTACTCTTTATGATGGCACAAACCACCTAGAGAAAATTCTCTACAAACGTAGTTTTGATGGAGTTCTCTTCAGATGCATTGATGGTGAAGAGACAATGGCTGTCATGAAAGAAGTGCATGCAGGAGTCTGTGGTGCCCACTAGTCTGGACATAGATTGTCTGATCAAATTCGAAGGATTGGATACTTTTGGCCTTCAATGATACAAGATTGTGTTGATTTTACAATGAAATTTCATTCATGTCATGTACATGCCAACTTCATTCATCAACCTCCAGAGTTGCTTCATACAGCTAAATACTCATGGCCATTTGCCACATGGGGAATGGATGTGGTGGGACCTTACCCTTTAGCTACGGCCAAGCTGTTTAAGTACATTCTTACTGCTACTGATTTCTTTTCCAAATGGGCAGAGGTTGTACCTCTCAAAGAAGTCAGTTCTAAATGCATTGTTAGCTTCATCAAGTCTAACATCATTACTAGATTTGGTGTCCCTCATACCATATTGACGGACAACGGCACTAACTTCTGTTCTTCTGAGGTGAAGAAATTGTATCAAGAATACAACATTAAATCCAACCATTCATCTTGGTATCATACGGCAGCCAATGGCCAAATAGAAGCCTTTAACAAGACTCTTTCAAATATACTGCAAAAGATGGTGGATAAAGATATGAGGTCATGGCCTGATATACTCTTTCATGCTTTATGGGATTATCGGACTACCACCCGAAATGCAATGCGGTCAACTCCATATCCATTGGTATATGGAACAGAAGCAGTCTTGCCAATTGAAGTTCAATTTCCCTCACTCAGAGTAGCCATTTGTGATCAGTTATCTACAGATGAGCAATCCCAAAAGCGATTGAATGAATTGGAACGGTTAGATGAGAAAAGATTGTGCACTTTGCACCACTTGGAAATCTATCAGAATCGAATAGCACGAGCTTTTAACAAAAAAGTTCGTCTTCATTCATTCATTCAGTGATAATTGGTATTAGTTCTCAGAACTCCAATTATACCAGGAAAGAAACCTCCCAAGCTTGAGCCAAAATGGGAAGGACCTTATTCAATACATAGGGTCTACTCCAATGGAGCTTATTCATTAATCTCGATGGATGGAGAACTCATTACTAATCCAACTAATGCCAGATTTTTGAAGAAATATTTTGTATAAAATACAAATTATTCACAACATGTCCCCGCAACATGACACTAAACTGTGCAGCACCAGTTCGTCCTTTCTATATGACGTTAAACTATACAGCAATGGTCCAGTATGACCTTAAACTGCAACTTCGTCCCACACGACATTAAACTATGAAAAAGTTCCCTAAACTGTCCTGTATGACTTTAAACTACACCATAGTCCTGTATGACATTAAACTGCACCATCCATGGTCCATTCATATGACCCTAAACTATTTAAAAGTCCCTTACGTCCGGAAATACGTTAAACTACAAAATCATCAAAGGTCCTGTATGGCCTTAAAACAACACCACCGTCCAGCAGGACATTAAACTGCACCATCCACGGTCCATTTATATGACCTTAAACTATTTTCCTTTTTGTCCAACATGACACTAAACTGTAGAAAAAATCCCCAATGCGTCCAACATAACGTAAATGGTGTGTTATTTTGTCCTTACTGCATGACATTAAACTACGCAGTCCCCCTTTTTTGTCCAACATGACGTTAAACTGTATTGTCCCCACTGTCCTAACTACATGACGCTAAACTGTACAGAAATTCCTTGATATGTCCTACATGACATTAAACTGTATTTTGTCCCTGCTACATGACACTAAACTGCGCAGCACCCATAGTCCTAACTACAAGACTTTAAACTGCATAGTCCCTTTATATGTCCTACATGACATTAAACTATGCATCGTTATGGTTGTTGTTACCTCTTGTTTCTCATACCGAGTATGGCTCACGTGAGCTTAGAGAAAACCTCAACTGTAACACTCTCTTTGGGCCGCTAACCATGTATAAGTCCCAACAACATTTTTTTTATTATTAGATCGTTGTCCCCAAGAACAACTTGATCATTAATTCATTCTTTAATTGAACTACAAGGACTTTGATCTTGCCTTCCAGGCTGGGTACATAGGCAACCTCCCAAGGTTCAATCCCAAAAACAATCTCTTCACATCGGTTCACCACTATATGATGTTGATTCGTGAAACCGCCCCTAGAATCAATATCTTTACATTGATTCACTTTCTTCCTTGTTATATGACGTTAAACTATGCAACACTTTTGTCCGGTACGATAATAAACTACAATACTATTTGATTTCCTCATTTGAGAGAGATCTATTATTGACATTGATTCTTCAATCATGTTTCATTTCAAAAGACTACGTGCATACATGGTAATGCCTAAACTTTTTATCTCAGGTTAAACCATCATTGCACTAAAGTCCCCTTTCACCCTTCACATGTACGAACCAAATTTCTACAAAGGTTAGTTCTGGAACTACGTGGGCTTGATTTCCATCCTTATGGGATACGTAGGAACGTTCGAGTATCCCTCGAATCCAGCTTCAAGTCTTTTGGGCCTAACCCCAAATTTCACTTTCAGTCCCTTGGCTGAAAGAACCTTATGAAAACACACACTGTGTATTCATTATTATGGTCCGAACTCTATGACTCTAAACTAAGATCTCTCATACTTTCGTCCTGCACGACGTTAAACTGCATTTCATGAACTACGTATCGCTTGATTCTCATTCTTATGAGATACGTAGTGAAGTCCAAAATTTCAATTCATGACCCAGCCACAATATGATTATGGATATTATTGACCTATGTATCTCTATATACATTGGACAATACCCATCTTTATGTGTTATAATCATAACCTTAAATATTTTCAGATCTTCATAACCCTTTTCATGACTTTTAGTCACAAAAATGTCAAACTTCTGAGAATTCGTTTTGCCTGACTATGCAGTACGTGCCCATAGGTGGCCTTGCATAAACAGTCCATGTAACAGACTTGTTAGCTAAAAGATACTATTTTATTTAATTATTCATCCAATTCTCTTAGGTGGCCCTGCATAATTCAACCCCTTAACGGGTTTGTTAAATGATGATAACTTCATTCTTGGGAAGAATGCCTCTTTTGTCCTTATTTTTCTTAAACGACAGTATGTAGGGATCCGCAAAAAAATAGCCATACTTAACATATTTGTCCCATATCCTTTTTCATGATCTGAAAGTATTCAAGTCTATGGTTTATTCTTCTTCCCTACGTTTGGGTCAGACCTTCGTAGGAGTGATATTCATCCAGTTCTTCAATATTCTTGTCTAGAAATATCTTCTCCATATTCAAGTACCTCTTTCCATAAAGCAAACTCTATACTTTAGAAAATTTGAATCTCCATAAACTTTCACTAAATTTTAGCACTTGGAAAGTAAATTTCTGAGAGTTCTTTTTGCCTGACTATGCAGCACGTGCCCATAGGTGGCCTTGCATAAACAGTCTACATAACAGACTTTTTAGCCAAAAGATAATATTTTATTTAACTATGCAGCCAATTCCCTTAGGTGGCCCTGCATAATTCAACCCCCTAACGGGTTTGTTAAATAATGGTAACTTCATTCTTGGAAACTACTTCTTCTAATGACCTTTATCTCTTTTTCATATCATTCCTCAGATTCAAATATTCTTAATTCATAGAATACATATTTTCCCTCATACATGAGTATGGTAATATGTTTTCAGATAAATTGTCAAGGAATTGAATCAATTTTAATCCATTTTGGTCAAAGATATTTCGACCTTAAACATTAGTCCCTTTATGTCCGGCACGCATGACTTTAAACTGCCCACAAAAGACAAAGTAAATCTGAATAAAAGTCAAGTTCCAGCTCACTAAATATACATTTTCGTATGATTTAGGTAATATTGAGCAATTAAAAGGTTCAAAGTTTGTCGGGTTATTTGTAATAATCCTAGTAAAAATCAAACTATGCTTACTAATCCCATTGTCTTAAGTAAATTTGAAGCAGGTTGTGAAAGAATGCAGGTAAAAATGATTGAAGATGAAAGTGTTTTTCATTGATACACAAGAGTTAGAAGAACATCCACAGACTAAAGTCTCTTCTCTTTTTCAAGAATTACAAGAGGCTTTCAACATAACTCTTAATTTGATTTACGGCATCCTGAGATTTATCAGCAGTTACTTGAAGCTCGTGCACTTGACCATCTTCACTCTTTTCAGCTTGATGAAGTGCATTCTTAGCATCTACGATGGATTTAATGCCATTCATATGAGTTTCATCCAATGATTTATTAAGCTGATCAAGTTCCCCAATAACAGAATCTAATTGTTGCTGGAGTTGCACCTGCTGGACAACTTTTTCTTTGATTTTATGCTTCAGCTCCTTCATCTTGGCAGCATAATCAGCTTCAGCTTGGGATACTGCAACCTCAAATTCGCCTATGTTGACTGACAGTTTCACTCTGATCAAATCTTCACGACTTTTTTGAGCCTGCTCCCTCCTGAAAATGATCTGTTTCACCATGTTGTGGATCTTTTCATATCCAAAACCACCAAGTCCTAGTATAACAAATTTGGATGACAATCGAGGAATTTTCAATGGTATCTCTTCTAAAGGAACCCCAAATATGATGTTCCATATGTTGTTCCATGCCTTACGTCGTGAAAAGATGAACGCTTTAAGCATCTCTGGATCTGATTCAACATTATCATCAGAGGGGGGCATGTAATCTGGAATTAATGCACTTAAATAAGTGCCATATCCTGCTTTCCCCCCCCCCCTGATTTGTGCTTCTTCAATTTCAATTCCTGTTGGGGCAGAGGCTGAGGCCTCACCTCCGGATCTAGTCATTGCAGTTGATGGTCCTGCATGATTAATTGAATGATTTAGTTAGCTTCAAAGGATAAAAAAGGAATAGGCTGTCTTGTGAATAAATTAAAATCATAAATATTGTTATCCCTTACCCAAGGATGGTTTAGAAACCTGAGAAGACTTCTCCCCATCTTTCCCGGTCTCAACAGGAATTTCAAGATGGGTCTCAGGAGGGTTTATTAGGTTTAGCTCTACTTGAGCTAATGTTTCTGCAATGGTAAGGTTGACATCAATGTCCACACCCTCTTCCGGCATTGGCAGTTCACCAGCTTCTATGGAAGAAACTGCATATTGTTTTCAGTCATGGTTAGAAGTGTAAATTTTAAAAAAAAATTGGGCAAAGGGTAGCACTCATGCCCAAGGTCTTCTAAATCACATGACAACTTAGCATGATCATAAAATTCTTCGAAAGTCATTCCTTGATTCATCATTTCATCCAATGATATTTCAGAATCCTGGTTAGTCTCACTAGTGGGAGCATTTGCTACATCTTCTTGTCGACTTATGTCCTACAACCCCTGACCCTAGATAGCATCTTCAGCAGTAGGAGGGATACTAGGAATGGATGCTAGCTCTTCTCCAGGAGCAACCAAGTCAGCTTGGTTCTGTGATCGTTATACAGCACCCTCCACGGCATTTGAAGGAGGGTCAGTCCCTTCCCTCAAGGGGGAAATTAAAGAAACCCCTGCAATCCTCAGAAATATGAGTAACCATGTGATTATGAGTATAAACTCATGATTATTCGAAGGACTTACCGCTACTAATGAAGCGTTTAGCTGTGGATTTCCTCCTTCGTTGCCTTTGCTTCTTTTGTTTTTTTGGAGTATCAGTAGTCTCCCTTATTGGCACTTGGATTGGCGAATGGAAGGCTATGTCCAGCGCCTCATTCATGGCCTCCTGGCCTGGAGATATCTCACCTGGTTCGCGAGGAGAATTAGCAGCGACCCCGATAGTAGTACCACCAGGGCTATACTGTGGTGAAGGAACCCTAGTTCCTTTCTTTGCAAGCTGCAAGATGAATAAAATAACTTCCTTAAATAATAAGGCTTCAACTGAAATCAAGTTGCAAAGAAAATAAGGAAAGAAAACTTACATCTTCAGGAGCCACGTACTCTTTCCATTCCTCATATCCAGAACCACCAGCCCCCTCAGTGGCGCCACGATCAATCATTTCCTTCACCCGCCTAGTGATAGGAACATAGTCATCAGTGGCATATATGAGCATTTCCAGCTCTCTGATGTAAGATCGCACTTCATTGGGGTTATCATCGTATTAAAGATTTTTAGAAGCTATAAGATTTCCTATTCCAGGAAGTTGTAGGCCCTCACACAAATCCAGCCAAGTGGTCTCAGTACCACAGTATAAGCCCTGCCATAGCTGAACTGCCTCTGGTCTTAGATATGAAGGATGTGAGGAAGGTCCTACAATTTTTGATTTTAATTTTTTCCCAGCTCTTGCAGCTACAGATAAAGAATAAGAAAGTAAGACTTATTACTTTATAAAGTAGCAGTGATTGAAATTACTACAATGAAACAACTCCCCAGGAGTTTATAGAGTGGGTCTTTTAATTCTGGCTGGAGGATTATATCAGGCACGAAACCGCTTTGCTGCCGGTTGTGCCTCATTATCCCCATCATGATAATCCGATGAATCAGTTCTAGGAGAGGAGTCTGTTGAACCTATTTCAGGTGGGGAAGCGTCACCTTCATGAGGAAGGGTGTCTTTCTCTACAGTCCTCTTCCTCTTTCCCACTTGAGATACTGGGTGATTAAATATCATTTTGTGGTATGATGCTCTCCAGTGTTCGGCATAATATGTAGTCAAATTATGTGCCGCTTTTTCAACTAGTAGATCAAATACTGCCCCAGTCTTCTCTCTTGATGTCAGCAGCCATAGTTGTCGAGCAACTATTGGATGTTGCTCTAACATGACATGTACCGGAGGGGATACAACAATATGTTGCAGACATTTGAATTGGAATGCAAATCTATATGGAGAATAGGCCTCACATATGATCTCTCCATCAATACTGGATACTAACACACCATCCCTGCAAGCTAGCATGTATGCCCTCAAATCCAAATGGGTTGTCCCATCATCAACAAACAGCCCGGATGTCGGACTTCCATAGGGAAAGAAGTTGAATTCCTTAAACATGCTCAGCCTCACTTTCATGTCATAACCATTAACATCTAATGGAGCAATTCCAGAGAATGCTTGCACTGACAGTCTGAAAGAGATTCTAGGAATTTGTAATCCATTCTATACATTGTAAGTCCTGAAGTGAGTGGCGATCCATCCCCACAAAACCTGTAATGGTCCCACTATTCGTAAAGGAGATTTACCCAGGAAGACATGAAGTAAACTCCTTTGAATCTTTGCTAAAATGGGGGTAGCTAACCCAACCATTTTTTCCTCAGCCAACTTTGCCGCAATGACGAAGGTCCCTGGCCTAACGCCTCCCTTCGAATCCCTGACCGGCAAGAGATAAACACTGAGCCACATTTCCAAGAAACCCGCTAGACGAGTTTTCTTTGGAATTATTTGATTCACTTCATATCCCCACTTTTCAAACTCTCCTACTTCTATAGTTGGCCAGAATGTGCCAAGAGCTCCTCTCTTCTCAGGTTTTGGACAAGTGGTAGGACGTTTGGGCCTCGTATCCTTGGATTTCTTTTTCTTGGATCCATTTTCTTTTGGCTCCATCCCTTTCTTCTCAATAAGAAACACATTCATCCATTCTTCCGGATGAGTATCTTTTCTAAAATGAGATAATGAGGTCTCTGAACTCTTGAGTCTGTGGAAGATCTTAAATAATTCTCGATCTAAAGCAGGAGTCTTCTCTGAATCATTCCAAGTCACCTTGGGAGGAATGAATTCATCATACATATCGCCCAAAATTGGAGCACCTGAGATCTTGTGTACATCCCACAAACTGATACCAACTTCTCCATGAGCCAAATGGAAAGAATTAGTTGCTGGGCTCTAGTGGCTGAGTATCTCTGGCACGAAGATATCATGTCTGTAAACATATGTTTGCCCAACCCAGATAGCCTCATATATTGTAGCTCTCTTCAGATCCTCAATAAACTCTGCGCAGGTCTGTCGCACTCAGTATGCCCACATCCAAGTTGGCTTCACACCTCCCCCAGGTCGGAAATCCCAACTTTTCTTCCAGCCTTTGGATTGATCCATTTGAGCATTTCGGAAGATCGAAGGATGACAATGTGGTTGAAGCTCAGGTGTATGTTTTTTCAGATCTGGTGTGCAAGGGCTATGGTGCATCATATAGGCCTTCTCCACTGTTCCAGCAGTTAGAAATACTCCTCCACCTGAGATATTTGCTGAAGCAAAGTTGGTATAATTCTGAAACCACGAAAATGGAAGATAATTCTTTACTTCTGGAATAATGACTTCTTGTAGATGACCATAGCCATACAAAGGTAGATAAGTGCATTGAGGAAAGTTGAGATGATATTTCTTCAGATACTTAGCCAAATTTGGAAGAGTACTATCTTTGACAGTATAATAATCATGGCCAATGATGTTCATCATATCATCTATCTGCTTGCTAGCCAGTTCATCAATTAATCCGGGTCTAAGATCCATTAATTCTGCACAAAGATTTGAAAAAGTTAATTTATAAATGAATTAATTTTTCACAAACATTGTGAAAGAAATCAAAAAAATGGCTAAGGCATTAAGGCGCACAAGTATGGAGATGTCACGCAAGTGTTACATATTCCGCACAAGTTTTTGTCGCGCGTGTATCACCGCGCTAGTCCTATTACCTTGAGAGTAGCGTGGCAGCGAGGAAACAGTGGAAAAGAGACTTGTGCGACGAAGATGGCTTGTGCGGCGAGAGCTCGAGAAATTCGGGATCAGATGCTATACACGGCCAAAATCTGTGTATTTATAGGCCAGGAAGCCTATCTGCGCGCCGTTCCCAGTGTGCTTAAGGCCTGCGCGGAGAGAACTTGTGTGCCGCCCTTTGCGCCATCAAGACTTGCGCGCCATCTTTCCTTTGGATGTCTGTGATTTCCATAGAGTCAAATCCTCATTTCTTTCGGATCCAACTCTGAGGGGGGACTTTTGTTGACGCTCATTTCGTCATAGAATCTAAAGATCGGAAAAGGGGAATATATGAGCACAAATTGATTCAACCTTTGAAATAAAACATCAAAAATCGACAAAGGGATGAACAAGGAAAACTTTGCCCATAGGCCGCGCAAGTTCCTTCATGGTCGCGCAAGTGGACTTGCACGACACAACATGGCGTGCAAGTGACTTGCGCGACCTAATTTATAACTGCCCGGTAACCGCCCAGTGTCTTCTCCTACCTATAAATAGACCCTGTGGGCCCCCCATTCGAGAGGATCTTTTTTTTCAGAAACTCGGATTGAAGCTCCCGACGCCCATGTATCTTTTCAAAGAATCTGGAACACTTCTAAGGTAATTTCTTACCTAGAACGGAAGATCTAAAGAGAGGGAGTAAGGCATAAGTGTCGAAACTCATCAACACTTGCGCGCCTGAGTGGTCAGCCCTTAAGGGAAGTGGTCACACTTGCGTGCCGCCTTATTCCTTCAATAGAACTTGCGCGTCCCTTTTTTGGAAGAACCTGAAGATGATTTTAAAGGCTGTAACGAAGAGTCTCTCAAGTATCTCAAATGTTGGTTGAATATCGCGCGAGTACCCACCATATCGCGCAGGTATACCTGCGCGACCAATACTTGCGCGTCGCCGCTGTACCTGCGCGCCTTCCAAGACTTGCGCACCCCTTCCTTTTTGGGTGCCTTTCCTGCCCATTTCATCCCTCTTAAGCCATTACACCTTTCCTTTTCAAGATTCAGTCTTTAAGACACTCTCCAAATACATTTATGGCATGATTTATTAATTTGACTTCTTTATCTGAAAGGAATTATGTGGAATATCTCTCAAAACCTAGTGATTTAAATATCTTTACGTCACCAAATATGGGGAGTTCATTCATTCAACCTCATCCTTTAAGATGAGATAATCCTTAAACCTGGGTCTCCTTTTCAGGAATAAGTCCCAGTCATAATCTTGGGCTTCCATTTCAGGAGTAAGCCCCAAGTCCCCTAACCTAGGCCTCCTTTTCCGGAATAAGTCCCAGTCATAATTTTGGGCATCCTTCTTAGGAGTAAGCCCAAGATCCTCTCATTTGGGATTCCTTTTCATAAATAATCCCCAAGTCCCTTAAATTCTCTTTAACCAGTCCTAATTTACGTTTAATCTGGGATTCCTTCTCAGGAGTAAAACCCAATTATCAATCCTCTCCTAATTTGGGTTTCCATTTCAAGAATAAGTCCCATGTTAGAGTATTCAAATCTCCATGAAGAACATATACCTTTATGGACCCTGTTCCTGGATTTTCTCCCTAATGTAAATCTTAAACCTTCATCTATCTGGGCAGTCATACAAACATAATCCCTAAACCATTTCTTATGATTACATCTTTCATGGCCCAATTTTCCATTTTATTACCAATACCTCTTGTTTCTCACACCGAGCATGACTCACGTGAGCTTAGAGGGTAAAAGTAATTATGAAATCCTTCTTTGATCCATCAATCATAAACATCATACTCCCTTATTCGAACTACGTGGGTTCTGATTCCTTTTCCAAAACAAAGGATACGTAGGTAGCCCATCTATGGGTTCGATCCCAACTTTAAAATAATTCATGTCCTTCTGAATGAAAATAAACTTCAAGTGCCCCACTGAGTGGCTTTAAAACCAGCCTAGTCATCATAATGACCAAGAGACTTTTATATAAATATTTTGAAGGATACCACTTAACAAGAATCTCTAAATATATATAGATGATTCTCTATCGATGAAGAACCTCGAATACATATAAAAGAATCTCTAAATTTCTTACATATTTAATCATTGATTGTTAAACTGATGTAAAGCTCATTTTATACTTGGTAATATAATAAGGATTCACGAACATAACTTAAATCTATAAAGAGAGTCCCGGAATAGACAATTATTCCCCTCAAAAAGGTGTTATGAGTCTGACATCCCATCCTATGGACCAATGAAAATTCCTAAGCCTCATCAGTCCACAAGATAATGAGCGCCTACCTTTGGAAATTAGGTCCAAATGGATGTGGAATCATTGGATGTTTCCGGTTCTACGAACAAACCCATTAGAAACAGATCAGAACGTTTGAATCTCCCATCCAGGAGTTCATCCCCGAATTCCGAGGGAAACAATGTAATTCATAGGATCTCATGTAGGATGACTCTATCCTTTTTTGTTAACAATGATCCCCTATAGGATTCCTCTACTTATGTGTGGACTTAGGGTGTTCCTTGTAGGATCTCTATACCTATGTATTTATTTTAGGATCCCATGTAGGATACCTCCTCAATGTTTTGATTGAGGGACCCATTAGGTTCCTGTTGTTTGACCAACTCCTATTTTTACATCAAGTTCGGGTAGAGATGGTAGCAGGTGTCACCTTAGAACCCATGTCGATCTAGTAAACCCATGGGGCTATGGATGGAGTGTTAATTTGGGATTTCGAGCCACCCTCACAAATTTGTTTATATCTTTGACATGGTTATTGCGGATGCAGTGATGTTTACCAGAGGTGCTTCCTAGTTGGTGGATGTTGAGCCTGACATGAGGCATCATTCTTTATTTTTAGATTCAGAAATGTTTTACATGGGATCAGTACTACTTATTAGGATGCCCAAATGTTTTTACCTGGGATCTGACTTATGGGGCATGTTATTTCGGATGTAGACTAGTATACCCATAAATAGTACCTAGGATTTGGATGTCGATCCTCGATGTATATGTATTGTAATTATATTTTGTTGGGTTTTAGAAAGGTTTTTCCTAGAATCTAGATGTGGAGCCTTATTTGACGTATATAGGAATACTTGGATGAGCTCCTTGGATCTTGATGATTTGCATGCCCCAACTGATACATGAATTACCATTGTAGGAATTCCTTATATAGAATCAAAATGATACTGAATTATATGACATGGGTGATAAATGGATTCCCATTACAGGAATTCCTTTGACATACTTAGAGGGATAATGACTTGTATTCCCTATGTGATACTTGTATTCCCTATTGTAGGAATTCCATAGAAAAAATCCTAGATGTTTGATTCTATAGGCACCTTGTATGTTTCTATGTGAATATTTATGGGGTACTGGATTCCTTGGATTGAGAATTCTACTTGGTTCATGATTCTGTGGGATGCCATGGGCCTTACTACCCCTTAGATCTAGCTTTCTTGGAATCGCACAGTACATGTACTGTTGGCATGGTTTTAGGACTCCTACCAGTGCCTTTACTAAGTTTCTAGTGAGAAACTCTTGGGACTTGATGAGGATGACCTGGAATGTTACTTGGATCTGGACCTTTCTGGGTTGACACGAGATTATACAATGCGACCATTATGGAAGTTACTTATTATTACATGGAATAGGCCATTGTGGATTCCTTGGATGAGTCCTTGGATTTGTACCTTGGGATCTGATACGTGATTACACATTGTAGGATGATGGGGATTTCATGGATGGGTTCCTTGGATCTGGCCCTTGGGGGATGACACATGATTACACAACATAAGTTGTAGTGGTTTTTAGTGACCATTTATGGGATTGACAATTAGTATATGGTATACTTTCTTACAAGATCGAACATCGGTATACAATATCCTTGTTAGTGATTGGAGGTGATTACGAGTGAACCTAGGTGAAGGATGAGTATACCGTTGTGGTGACATATCATTCATAGAGACATTTTCATATCTTAGATGAAGTAGGTAAATGTCGGTTGGGATTATGAACATAGCGATAGACTTGATGGTTCAAGACTTGAGTGGAATGATGTCCAGCTCAATTCCCTTGCACAGGATGTCCAAGTGATTGGGATTTAGGACCTAAGGATTGACTACTAATGTGGTTTCATGTTATTTGATTTACATGATCATGCATATTCATATATATATATGTATGTATAGGTATTGGACTAAACCAATATTTGTATATAGATATAGGAATTAGTGGTGGAACATGCCCAGTTGAAAATGATTACATACCTAGGGTTCGACTTTGGTTTTATGTTTGGTTTCACTTTATTTTTTCATGTGCCTTATCTATGCTAGGAAGTCTACTTTTATATACACTTAGAAGAACACATTTATAGGATTCTTGTATGGGTGGACTATAAATATTATTTCTCACCCTTGAAAATGTACCTTGGTGTACGAATAGACCATATGTTTTCTTTTTCATGTTGAGCATAGTTGCATGGTGGATAGGGTTGAGGCCTAGAGTTGCATGTTTGAGTGGAACTGGCCGGGTGAGTTCTTCTGATCAGGTTGCTACAATTCTATAGTTTCTAGAGTTTGGGTATGTGGTATGGCATAGACTTAGTAGTAGAGCATGTACTTTTTCTTTTAGTTTCTTTGTACTCTTGTATCCGTATGGTTGACCTAGTGGATGAATTGTGTTGTATTATATGACTCAGCAATTCAGACTTTTATAGTATTTTCATTTATTATTAAAGCATGTTATATTAATTTTTTTAATACTTATACACTCAATTTATTGACATCTATGTATGAAACTTAGTTATTTCCACTACCTTCATACTCTGATATGAGGGTATAGTCTCATCATTGTTAAAAATTTAGGCCCCCAATGGTAGTCAGAAGCCTCTAGCATACAGGGAGGCACAATTGAGGCCTCATATCCCACTGGCTCAGAGCACCTATTTAGTGTAATCTGAGTTATAATGTAACAAAGTGGTATTAATGGAGTTCTTTTCCAAGTCTTCACTATTTCAGATATGGTAGACAATACTATTATTAATGTGTTGGATTCTAAGATGGATATCATGTTGCTACATCGAGAACACTTGTTATGGTAGGATGTATTGTTTTATAGGGTATGGGATAGTTGTTTTGATCTATGATGTTACATTTTTATATGAATTTCACCATTAAAAATACACATTTTTTGTGGATGTTATGATTTAATTTTAATCTTTTGATTTTGGACATTGGAAAGAGACTGGGGATAGATTTTGAATCATGGATGGAAAAGGAAATAGGCATCTTATGCATCATATTTGGCACATAGAATTCACATCATATAAGCCTGCTAGTGTGCAATTATTATTGACGAGTGAGGTATATTTAGTCGGTCATGCTAACTTATATATATATTTCATTATGAAGGATGTTTATGTGGATTTGTGTTGATGCATTTTGGGGTTGAGACTGATGACTTTGTCCTCATGCATAGGAGGTGCAGTGACCATACTAGGTCGATATGGAACATGATGAATTTATGTTTTACCCCCTTGTAGGGTGTTATTTTTCAGATATGTGGTCATCTAGTGTGATAGATGAGTACGATAATGATGAATACCATGTATTTCTTGCGAACTGGTCATATAAGAGGGTATTTCCATATACAGATGCCCATTGAGCATCAGTTCAGTTTCTATTTTGTGTTGGTATTGTGACCTCTAGGGAGCAGTTCATTCTGAGGTTTCGTAGAGAGGTTCAGGCCCTTGTGGGCTGTGTTTTTAGTTTTGACCTTTGTTGGTCTTTGTGATATTTAACTTCTTTATAGAGGTTTGATATTTTGGTCCAGCTGTTTATAACTTGTGACCCAATTGTGAGAATTGTTTTGTAATGCTATGTGGGAGGACTATATACCATTAGTTTTGACTCATACCCCTATAGAAAGATGTTTGTTTTTTTAGGGAAACCTGTGGGAGAGTTTGACCTTTGTCTTCAGATGCCTTTTTAGGTAGTGAGCCTTTTGTATGAGTTTTTTTATATCAATACATGGTAGCAGATTGGGTTTTTAATTATAGGGATGTTGATACCTTATATTTTAGTAATAACATTGGGTGATTGTGTTTTCAAGACTGTCTATGATGGGTAGGACTATTCAGGTGCTTGACACAGTCTACCAGTGTTTTTTCTACTGCTAATGTAGTTAGAGTGTTGGTAGATACTCATGACTAGAATGACGTCGGGTGATGACTGTAAAAGAAAAAATCACTAAACATATTAGGTGCTAGATTTTGAATAGGATTTCCCAGGGAGCTTCTGGATTCATGAGGCTGACATTCCATGTAGCATGGTCAACTTATCCTTGTAACAGATGACTTGCTGGATTATGAGTCAGGTGAAAAAGGTACATGTTGGTTTCATGTGGTTCCTTTTGAACCATAATCGGTGAGTGGCCAGGTGCGAACTGAGGACTGATGGTTTCAGCACTTGTATTGGGATTGATGTCTTAGGAGTTGTGCGGTTAAATGATGAAATTCCCTCTGTGGTAGAGGGGGCTTTATTTTGGAACGTGGACACACTTTTTCGGGAGACATGGTTTTGGGTGTTGGTAAAATCAGGTGTATCCTTGTTCATGTTGAGCGTGGATGGGAGAGATTTGTACACAGAGTTTGTGGAATCTTATTGTACTCACGTTAGAGAAGATTAGTCTCTATCTTGATTTTGTATTGAATACTCTCAGAGATCATCAGCCCTACACCAAGCACCTTTTTCTTTACAAATGTTATTCCCTATTAAAGAATGAAATAGTTGAGGTTGTGATAAAAGAGAAGTGTAAGGTAATACAAATGGCGGGGAGTACACTATTGACTATTTGGGGGTGGTGACATTCATTTTTAGTTTAAATTTGATGTTCTTAAGCTGATATTGAGCTTAGAGTTGGTTCTGAGACGAAAATAAGGGTATTCCTATGGTAGCGAGTGCTAGATCGGTCACAGTAAAATGTCATCCTCATAGGAGACAGTTGTTGATGCTATCAGACTACATGTTGGATAGTCTGGATAGTTTTGTTGTTTAGATGCTCAGGTTGAGAGCACGGTTATTGGTCTTTTCACCGGGTTTCTCAGGGATGATAAGGTTTATAGAGGGGATTTTGTAAGGACCCATTTTTTTTACAAAATGTATTTTTGATCATAAATTTGAATTTTTTTATTCTTGTAAGGGGGCTAAAATGGTCATTTTTCATAGAATATGCTCTCATATAATTTTTATGACCACTCCATTGGTCCTGAAACATGGTGTTTACCCTAGGGAAAGTTTTTGATAGAAATTCGAGGTTTTCAAATTTTGGTGGAATAATTAATAATTAATAATTAAAAAATTAAAAATTAAATTGATCACACATGTTCATTTAGCCATAATATTTTAACAAAGCATCAGATTGCGATTCCATCTCAGTTCTAGAGTCAGGAATAAGGATTTTTTTCTAGGAGAGTCATAAACTCGAGTTGGGCATAGGGGTGGCCCCATGCCCCATTTTCATTTTCATTTTATTTTCTTATTTTAATTTATTTTTCTTTTCTTTTTTTTATTTACTTACTTTATTCTCACGGAAAACTCCTATGTGTATCCTCTTTAACTAATATCTAAGATATAATTATATAGGGGGAGATGAATAGTGAGAGAGAGAGAAAGAAAGGTACTTCCATGAAGCCCTCGACACATTTTATTGATGTGATGTAGTCATGGACTATAAAATTAAGATAATATTTGGTAGTTTCCTCCCATTGGTAGGCCCATTTATATTTAAAAAAAACACCTTTAGATTCATCATTGTAAGTTTTCAAATCCTTATTATGCATGTATGTGACCCCTAGTGGCCAGATCAATTATTTTGGTGAAAAACAAGGGGGGTTTGGGTGATTTAAGGGTTTTTAGTTCAGGAAAACCATACTACACAATGTTTTGTCTAGGTAGAAACATTGTTTGATCTTTCCATTTAGCGAAGATAATGTTTTGGGAGTACACACTATGTATATGGGTGTACACACCATGTATTGGTGCCCGACCGTGTAGCCGAGTACCCGATTAGGGTAACCCGTGTAGGGGTACATGTCCATGTAGATCACACAACCAAAACCCATGTGGGTCACACACCATGTACGAGTACGCAACCAGACCAAGTATCTTACTAAGCTGGATGGGGGAAATGGGAAGGTACCCCTTGTAGGTTACATTTTGTGTTCCCTCTTAACACACAGTGTACCTATGGTTTTTACACACCAAGGTCGGTAGGGGTACCTTCCCATATGATCCATTGAGAGTATACACTATGTACCGAGGGTGACACACTTTGTCTTCCCTTTTCAACCCTTTGATGGATTCTTCACATCTTCTTAACGTAGAATCAGATTAGGACAAAAGAGTAATCCATTCTGAGTTGTTTTCCTCATAGATTATGATGGTAAAACCCATTGAGAGATATAAGGAATCCAAATGGGTGTTTGAGGATTCTACCTAAATTAAGAGGTTCTTACTCTAATAATAAAATTCAGTGATCGCTTGAGATAGATACTTGTACCTGAATGGTATGTTAGGTCTATGGACCAACCAAGTCAAAGACCATGATCTGAGATGAACCATGGGCTATCTCCTGTGACCTATTATTTTGAAGACATCCCCCTTGTGTGATTTAGGCTTCTAACCTATGAGGCTGTGAGACCAACTTCCAAGGATCCCATAAGGGATTCCTTTCATTATTAGTTGTTATAGGGAGACCCTTACAGGATCCCTTACCTGCATGTTGTTCAGAGGATCCTATGTAGGATGACTCTATCCGCTTTTTATTACCAAGGATCCATTGTAGGATTCCTCGATTAATATGTGTACTTGTGGAGTCCATAGTAGGATCCATGTACCTATGTATAATTTGAAGGATCCTTATTAGGATTATAATTCAATTATTATCTTTAGGGATCCAGTGGGTAATGGTTTTTTGACCGAACATAACTTTTACATCAAGATTAAGTATAGATATTAGTAGTTATAACCTTATAAACTATGATAAACTTTTAATCCTAGGGGGATCTTGTTGAAGTGTTGGGTTGGGTGTTCGGGAAACCATCCTTCATTTGTTTATATATCTGAAATGGTTATTATTGATGCAATGATGTTTACCTGAGGTGATTTCTGGTTGGTGGTTGTTGAGGCTAACATGAGGCTTCTTTATTTCTTTTCAGATACTCAGATGTTCTACCTAGTATTCATATTGATTTTTGGGATTCCCAAATGTGATTACCTGGGATCCAACTTCTAATCCATGTTATTTCTGATTTTTACTGGTATACCGAGTGGTACAACCTGGGACTTGGATGTTGAGCCATGATGTATATATGTTGTGATTATATTTTGTTGTGATGTCTAGAGGTATTTCCTATAATCTTGTTTTTGAGACTTATTTGATGTATATATGATTCCTTATATGACCTCCTTGGATCCTGATGATTTGTATGCCCTAAGTGATACATGGATTCACATTGCAAGAATTCCTTGGACATAATTATAGGGATTAATACTTGTATTTCTTTGGTGTTACATGGATTCCCATTCTAATAATTCCTTAAACAGACTTAGAGGGTTGATGAATTGTATCCCTTGAGTGATACTTGGATTCCAAATTGTAGGAATTTCTTGGATGAACTCATAGGGTGGTTTTTTCTATAGATTCATTTAATTTTTCTCCATGGATCTTGATGCAGTAGTGGATGACTTAGATTGAGGTTTCTCCTTGGTTATTGAATCCATGGGATTCATTGGGCCTTGATAACCCTTGGATCCATCATTCTTGGACCCATCTTGGACATTTTCTGTTGGCATAATCCAAGAACTCCAACTATTTACTTTACCGAGTTCCTAGCGAGACACTCTTGGAACTCAACGATGATACCTTGGATGAGTTCCTTGGATCTGTCCCTTCTTGTCCTGACACTTGATTATACTACATAGCTGTGATGGATGTTACATTTTATTACACAGCATAGGCATTTTTTGATTCCATAAATGAATTACGTAGATCTGGAACATGGAATATGATACATTATACATGGTGAAGGCAAATGGGGATTCCTCCTAAGTGTTCCTTAGTTCCGACACTTAGTGTCTACACGTGATTGCTTGGCGTAGGCTATAGTGGGTTGCAGTGACCATTTATATAATTGAACATCGGTATATGGTATCCTTCCTTATAGGATCGATCACCAGTATGTGGTATCATTGTTAGTGATTGGAGGCGAGTACTGTTGAACCCAAGTGTATGACGTGTATCCTCTTGTGGTGACATAGCTTTCTTAGAGAAATTTTTGGGCATTGGACGAAGCGAGAACTTGTCAATTGGAATTATGGACCCATCGATCAAATTTATGGTTCATGACTCGAGTGGAACAACATCCATCTCAATTCCCTTTCAAAGGAATTCCATGTGACTTGTATTACAAAACCAATGATCAAATGTTGATGTGGTTCCATGTTATTTGATTCAACATCTCTTGAATATTCATATTTATGTATGTATGTATAGGTATGGGACTATAAATATATACATATATATATATAGACATACATGGTGGCACTTTCCCAATTGATCAGGATTATAGACCTAGGGTTCGACTGTGGTTTCACATTAGGTTTTACTTTCTTTTTAATTGTGCATCAGGTAGGGTGGACTGTTCAATTTTTCATACACATAGAGAAACACATTTATTATGGAAACTCCGATCTTTTTTACATAATTAAACATAATTTATTACATAAACTTTAGTTGATACAACATGGAAGATCAAGAGGTATAGTGTATTTTGGGCTTAAGATCATTTCATAACAACTTAAAACATGAAATAGAACATCTTTATTTAAAACACCCTTTACATGCCCACTACATTCCCTCGTGCTTAGCGTTGCATGGGATAACCTGGGGACATGCATAAGAAAAGGGTGAGCTAAAAATACTTGTAATGGAATAAACATGTAGTAACATGAGGAATAAAATAATTGTTATAAAATAGGCTTATCATTATAGAACAATAGATGCATAAACATAATGGCATGATAAAGCATGATAATCATAACATGGAAATGTGGCAACAACACTTAACATGGAATTAGCATGAGCCAAGATCATTGCACACAGAGCATGAGTAAATCCTCATTCCACATGAAGCATGAGTAAAAATTCATTTCAGTTGAATTATCTTGAGTAAACACCCATTTCACATGATGTATCATGATACTATACTTTACCCAATGCATTGGATCTCTATAAGGGCACACCCTTCTTAAACATTTAATTTCATGCATAAGTGTGCCACATAGATCATATAACATGGATTAATAAAACATAATAATTTATTCCATGATAAAGGAATGTCGAATAAATACATGAAGAATTATAATCAATAAATAAATGTGCATAAAGTTGAATACTCTGGATAGAGAAATGGGCATTTCATTCACTACAAAATGACATTGGATTGGAAAATCGGTGCAATTTCGGCAGTGTAATGGCGTGACGTAAGAATTCATAAAAATGGTTGATGAGATATAAAGGAATGTCTAATCATATGTACATGAAATGGAAAGTATGGGGGGTCATATGGATACCTTCCCCAACCATTGTAATTGAATTTAGAGTCATTATACAAAATAATTGCTTGAATGTAAAAGAGGAGAGATAAATTCTTTTCGGAATTTCGGCATAGTAACGAGTGTACATGGGAGGAAATTTGTGACAGAGGAAGGGGTATCCCATAATTAAAACATAAATAGGGAATTATGGGGGAGGTTAGAAACCATACACCAACATTTATAATTGAAATTAAAATGCATAACAATTTAATGAAAATTGGACAAAAATGAGAAAGGAAGAGAAAACCCCTTATATGGAAGTGTGCTACCAAAGGCTTGAGAGAGGCTTGAGAGAGGCTTCATGGGAGCTTAGGGAACCTTGGGAGGATTCTAGAAAGCATAGGGTAGAGTTGGGAGGAACTCCAATGTCTTTGAGTGGGGATAAAGAGGGAGCTTGGGTGGGTTAATATTTGAAAGGTGAGGCAATTCTTTATTATTTAGGTTTGGGACACCTCACATTAAACTAATCCAAACCACAAATCATCCCATGGTTCTTGCCCATTTTTTTTGAAAAATGGAAGTGGAAAACAATATTTTATATGGTCAAAGTCCGAACTTCTTAAAATAATGGGGTTGCGTATTTGGAGGTGAGTCACACTCTCAAGGAAAACAATTTCAAAAGATGTGATGTTTAATAAACCATGAAGGGTCCATTAATGCTTTGTAAAATAATTCAAATAATTCAAAAATCACATTATGTTAATTTTAAAACATATATTGTCCGAACATATGGCTTATAGTATTTTATTACATCACTATTGGGTCATTATGATGTCATAAACAACATTATATATTTAAACGGTATTTAATTTTTACCCAAAAATTCGAGTGCCTCAGAAAATTATGAAAAATTCACCATTGGATAATTTCAATGTCATGATTCCAGAAATAATATTAATTTTATCGAAATAATTTTGTAACTATGGTAAATTTCACTTTTAAAATAAAAGCCTACATTTATCGATAATTCATGGGTTTTGACAAAAATGGCTTTCAAACCTTAATAAAAAATTACAATTGCGTTCATCAAATAATACGATCATTTTATTTAATGAAAATTAATTTAATAATAATAAAAACTGTTTTATTAAAATATTATTTAATTCAAAAATCAATTAATTCATCAAAATAGATTTCTTAGTTGAACATTAACTAAAAATACTATTTGTTCTTTAAAACTGTTTACAAGGTAACAATAATAAAATGAAAGTATATTCATTATTATATACAAAAAAAATGTACATAACCATAGTGATAAGGACTTTTTACCTAACCCCTTATAACACCCTCATAAGACCGAAGAGTAAGGTGTTTGATTGTGACAGACTCTTAAGGTGGCTCAAATAACATTGATCGGGTGGTAATCTCTATCAACTTCCACTTCTCTCATAGGCAGTCCCCCTTGAGCTTAACCTGTTGAAGCTCGGCTTGGGATTGTCCAAGAGAGAAGCCCAATGATGCCACCTCTTTTCTGAGATCTGAAAAATGGGCTTCGTATGGGGCATGTCTACTGGATGAGGATATTGCTTCCTTTGTATGAGTAAATTAGATTCGTTAAAGACCTATATTTATACAAATCTTGTGATCACTATTCAACGACCATATTAGCAACGGTCACAATTCTTAACAGTTCTTTAAAATCCAAAAACATATAACTAAAGAAGTTGAAAATTTATATAAACATTTTACATAAAGTGATCAAGTGGGATTTCCATTAATGAAATTTTGGGTCGTTACAATCTTCCCCCCTTAAAAAAAATTTTACCCTCAAAATTTTCTTTTCCCGCACTAAAACAGATATGGGTAACTCTACTTCATCATTTCCTCCAATTTCCACGTCGCTTATTCAAACTTGTGGTTTCTCCACAACACCTTGATGTGGGGCATTATCTTATTTCACAGAACTTTTTATCTATGATCTAAGATCTTAACTGGATGCTCCTTATAAGAAAGATCATCCTCTAATTGTACCACCTCTTAAGAGAGTAAATGTGAAGGGTCCAGTATGTACTTCATTAAGAGGGATACATGAAAGACATCATGTACTTTGACCATAGTAGGTGGAAGCTCT
Organism: Viscum album; assembly: GCA_963277665.1. NCBI lineage: Eukaryota > Viridiplantae > Streptophyta > Magnoliopsida > Santalales > Viscaceae > Viscum > Viscum album. The sequence continues at coordinate 982,571,583 of OY728125.1, forward strand.
AGTCGATAGGCCACAACCCTGACACGATCAAGAATCTATAAGGGGCCTATTTACCTTGGACTTAACATCCATTTCTTTCCAAACCTCATGACCTTTATCCACAGAGATATGCATAGAAATACCATGTCTCTAAATATAAACTCAAGGTCTCATTGAAAGTTATCTACATAACCCTTTTTTCGACACTAGGCTGCCTTGATATACTGCTGAATGGTTTTCACCTTCTCCACCATTTCATTGACCATTTCTGGTCCAAGTAGCTTACGCTCACCAACCTCATCCCAACAGGCTGGTGTTATGCACCTTTTCCCATAAAGGGCTTCATATGGTGCCATTTGGATTCTCATGTGGAAACTGTTATTATAAGAGAACTCAACCAGAGGAAGATGATGATCCCATCTTATTTTAAAGTCCATTGAGCATGATCTCAACATGTCCTCAAGTGTTTGGATAGTCTGCTCAGATTGGCCATCTGTTTATGGATGATAAGTCGCACTAAAATTTAGTTCAGTATTCAGAGCATGTTGAAGACTCTTCCAAAAAATAGAGGTGAATCTTGGATCTTGATCAAACATAATAGATAGTGGTACTCCATACAGCCTTACCACTTACCTGATATATATATATTCCAGTTGATCCAATGAGAAATCCTCCCGAATAGCAATGATGTGTGAATCCTTTGTAAGACGATCCACAACAAGCCAGAATACATTGTTGCATTTGGATTTCTTCGGATGTCTGGTGACAAAGTCCATAGTGATGTTCTCCCATTTCCATTCTGGTATGGGCTATGGTTACATCATCCCCTTAGACTTCTGCCTCTCTGCCTTTACATGCTGACACACCAGGCACTTTGATGTATATTTAGTGATCTCATTATTCATATTATCCCACCAATAATTCTCTTGGATATCTCAATTCATATTTGTGTTTCCTAGGTGAATAGAGAAATTTTAACTATGTGCATCATCCAAAAGTTCCTTCTTCATCTCCAGACATGATGGTACACATAGTTTTTTCCCACATCTCACAATTCCTTCTTCATTAACATTAAACTACGAGGATTTCCATTTTCTGATTGCATTCACATTTTCCTGAATTCCCATATCATCTTTTTTAGCATCTTTTAACCATCCAAAAAGTAACGGTTGAGCAATCATTTGTTAAAAGATTGACGATGTTACATTTTTTATGATTGCCATGTCCATATTCATCAAATCTAAGAAGATTGGATCCTTTTCAATTATCATGAATGATAGAATCGCTGGGTCCTTTCTACATAGGGCATTTACCACCTTGTTCACTTTTCGAGGGTGGTAATGGATTGAGCAGTCAAAGTCTTTGATCAGTTATAACCATCTTCCTTGGTGCATGTTCAAATCTTTTTATGTGAACATATACTTGATTCTTTTGTGGTCTATATATTTTACACACTTCTCCCCAAAGAGATAATGCCGCCAAATTTTCAAAGAGAATATCACTGTAGCCAACTCGAGGTCATGTGTTGGATAGTTCTACTCATGAACTTTCAATTTCCTTGAATCGTAGGCAATGACTTTGTCATTTTGAATCAACACACATCCTAGACCCTTTTTCAAAGAATCACTGAATACCACAAAAAGATCTCCACTTGTCATGAGAAATTTCTCACAAATCGTCGATAATAGCCAGCTAACCCCAAGAATCTTCAGATATTCGTTATCGATGTTGGCCTTGACCATCCCTCAATTGCATCTGTTTTGGAGGGATCCATAGATATCCAATTACTTGTGATGATATGGCCTAAGAATGAGACCTACTTCACCCAGAACTCACACTTGATGTACTTTTCATAGAGCTTCTACTTATGCAAGGTCTCTAGTACAGTTCTCAGAAGATACTCATTATCCTCATTGGTTTTGGAGTATATCAGTATATCATCTATAAAGACTACAAAAAATTTGTTTAGGTAATCTCTAAAGACTCTATTCATTAAGTCCATGAAGATTTCTGGAGCATTAGTGAGTTTGAAAGGCATTAATATGAATTCATAGTGCCCGTATCTTGTATGAAAAGTAGTCTTGGGGATATATTACTTCTTCACCCTTATTTGATAATATCCCAACCACAAGTCCACCTTGGAGAATTATTGTGCTCCATGCATCTGATAAAATAATTCATCAATTCGTGGGAGAGGATACTTGTTCTTTGTCGTGATTTTTTTGAGCTCACATTAATCGATGGAAAGGCGCATTGATCCATCCTTCTTCTTGACGAAGAGGACTGCTGCACCCCATAGGGAAGCACTTGAGTGTATAAACCCTTTATCTAGATTCTCCTATAGATATTTCATCATCTCCTCAGGCTCCACAACAGGCATTATATACAGAGTTTTGGATATTGGTAATTCCCCAGGTATAAGTTCAATTGGGAATTCAACATCTCTTCTACGAGGAAGACATGGAAATTCTTTGGGAAACACTTCAGAAAATTCCCTCACAATAGGCATGTCTTCTTGGATGGTTTCCTCCTCAGACTCAATCATCTAAGCCAGATATGTGGTCTCATAGGGCAGTAATATCCACACTTGAGATGTTGGAGCTAAAGAAGACTCATCTTCCTCCTTACACTTGTAAATAATCGAGGGTCGATTCTCCACATGGAGAGTGATTTACCTCTCATGGAAAGTTGTGTTGGCTCTATATAAAGAAAGTCAATCTATTCCAAGAATTGAATCAAATTCCACCAGAAGGAGTATGACATGGTTCTATGAGAAGTTTAATCCACAGATTATGATAGAGGAGGAGTTATATTAATGGTATGTAATGATTTCCCCATTTTTCGTACTCACCGACATGTTCACTTCTATGATTTTTTGGTGGTGATGGTATTGTTCTACTGAACATTAAAGATATAAAAGAATGCAGAGAACCTGAATCAAATAGTATGTTTGCTATTCTTGAATGAATAACTAGTGTACCTGTCACCACTTCATTTTCAGGGTTCACTTTGGTAGTAGTGATGGAAACATCTCGCCCTTTCTGCCTTGGAGGTTGTTGGTGGCCTCCGAAAACACTTGGATTATGGAACTAACTTGAATGATTCAATGGTTATTTTCAGTTGTTGCAATGAACTAGTGCATTGAGGTTTGAATGGAGTGTTCCTCTCCTCTGTTGTAGCCGCCACTTTTTCTTGTCGGCCATTAATAGCTAGGTGCCCTTCTCTTCCACACCTAAATCATTTCCTTTTCCCCTTCAGGAAATTTATGAGGTTCTTCTTTCCTCACCTTTGGAAAGAGGGTTGTTGGATCTTCTTAGCACCATTGGATTAATCCATCAGACCACCATCAATGATTTCCACCTTACGCTTCTTAACCCAATGATACCCCTGAGATTCAACGATCTCCATTTCGACAATGAGGGCACATTGGACAATTTCGTCATAGCTGTCGAAGTCATGGATTTCTAGTACTTTCCACTAGCTGGGTTTTAGCCCACCAAAGAAGTGGACAACCCTACATTTAGGGGTAATGAAAAAGATGGAAGCATATCGTGAAAGCCTTGTGAAGTTTTCCTCATACCCTCCAACAGATTCATTGTCTTTTTTCTTGAGGGCAAGGAAGTCCCTTTGGTTCTTAAGCCAGAGGGTGCATCGAAAATATTAATCGAAAAAAAATTTCTGGAAATTCTTCCATTCCAACACATTGATCTCCTCCTCAGGATTCATATTTTTTATCAATGTACACCATTGACCAGCTTCACCCTCCATATGATAAGCATCATGGAGAACCTTCCCTTTTTTAGAACATTGAAGGATGGAGAATATCTTTTCAATGGTGTTGATCCATTATACAGTGACTGAAGGATCAGATGATCCATTAAAATTAGGAGGCCTTTGTCTCATGAAGCCCTCGATAGTGACTTCTTCTTTCATAAGGGGGGTTGAACATTCCTCTTGACCCATGTTTCTATTCAAATCAAGAGTTAGATGATAGATAATCAGGACAATGTTCGCAATTCCCGATCCCATTAGAATGGGCATCTCATTAGTACAATCGTCACATCGATCTTCCAATTGGTTGTTAGCCGGAGTCCTCCTATTACCGACCATTGGCTGGAATAAAATTAATGATAGGGGTAACAAATAAAGGGTAATACAAGGAAAAATCTAATGACATATAAAAAAATTATTTTCTTAACATATGAATTTATTGGCTTCAGTCTATGTTATCCACGGTCTACTTTCTATCATATATTCTTAGGAATTTGTTTTCCTTAATAGTGTTACATACTAAGCTTGTGAATTTACCGAAGCATATCCCCCGGTATTTTCATAACCAAGAGTGAAGCGAGGACCATTTTCATGCACCAGTTCCTATTTGAGTTTATCTCAAAGTGGTGTTTCTGGGTTTTACCCCTAGGATACATCTGTGCCAGAGCCACCTCTACCTGCTCGTATCCAGACAGGGATTTATTTGCTTGATAAACCACTTAATAAACACTCACCAAAACATTGGGATGTTTTTAATATACACAGTCTTGTCTCTAAGGCTTCACTAGGGTTTTCTAATCCTAATCCCAAAAATAACTAAACCTATCCTCTAATACCAACTTTGACAACCCTGATCTTTTATTACACAATTAAACATAATTTTGTACATTAACTTCACTTGATAAAACATGGAAGATTGAATTTTCTAGTGTATTTGGGTCTTAGGATAAAATTACATAACAACTTAAAACATTAAATACAACATCTTTATTGAAAACTTCCTTTACATGACCACTACATTTCCTTGTACTTAGCGTTGTATGGGATAACTAGAGGACATGCGTCAGAAAAGGGTGATCTAAAAAGCCTAGTAAGGGAATAAACATAAAGTAACATGAGGAATAAGATACATGTTAGGAAATACGCATATCGTTAGAGCACAATAGAAGAATAAACATAAAGGCATGATAAATCATTATAATCATAACATGGAAATGTGGCAACAACACTTAACATGGAATTAGCAAGAACCAAGGCTCCTTGCACATAGAGCATTGGCAAATCCTCATTGCAAATGAAGCATGAGTAAAGCATTATTGAATTTTAATTATCATGAGTAAACACCCATTTCACATGACGTATCAGGATTCTATACTTTACCCAATGCATTGGAGTGCTATAAAGGCACACCCTTCATAAACATTTCATTTCATGCATAAGTGTGGCACATGGATCATATAACATGGATTCATAAAACAAAATCATTTATTCCCTGATGAAGGAATGTGGAATACATACATGAAACTTTATAATCAATAAATAAATATGCATAAAGGTGAATACCCTTGATTGAGAAATGGGCATGGTATTCACTACACAATTACATTATCTTGGAAAATTGTGCAATTTCGGTAGTGTAACGGCGTGATGTATGAATTCATAAAAGGGTGAATGAGAGATAAAGGGTTGTCTCATCATATTTATATAAAATGGAAAGTAAGGGGGTCATATAGATACATTTCCCAATAATGGTAATGGAATTTAGAGTCATGATACAAAATAATTTCTTGAATGTAAAAGAGGAGAGAGAAATTCCTTTTGGAACTTCAGCATAGTTACGAGTGTACATGGGAGGAATTTAGTGAGAGATGAAGTTTTAAACCATAATTAAAAATTAAATAGTTATGTATTGGGGACTATTGAAACCATACCACAACATGTATTATTGAAATAAAAAGGCATAACAATTTAATGAAAATTGGACAAAAAATGATAAAGGAATAAAAAACCCTTACATGGAAGTGTGATTCCAAAGGCTTGAGAGAGGCTTCAGAGAGTCTTATTGGGAGCTTGGGGCACCTTGGTAGGATTCTAGAGAGAGTAGGTAATAGGTTGTGTGAACCAAAATGTCTTTTAATGAGGAGAATGTGGGATCTTTGGTGAGTTTATATAGGAAAGGTGAGGGAATTCTTTATTATTTAGGTTTGGGACACCTCACATTAAACTAATCCAAACTACAAACCATCCCATGGTTTTTGAAAATGGTTTTTGGAAAATGAAATTGAAAAACAATATTTTATAAGGAGAAATTCCTAACTTCTTAAAATAATGGGGTTTCTTATGTGGAGGTGAGTCACACTCCAAGGAAAACAATTTAAAAAGACAAGATGTTTAAATAGATTTGAAGGGTCCATTAATGATTTGTAAAGTAAGTCAATCAAACCCAAAGTCACATTATTTTAATGGTAAAACATATATTTTACGAAAATAAGGATTATAGTATTTTATTACATCACTATTGGGTCATTATGATGTCATAAAACACATTATATATTTAAATGGTATTTTATTTTTACCGAAAAATTTGACTGTCTCAGAAAAATATGAAAAAATAACCGTTGGATAATTTTGACATCATGATTCCAGAAATAATATTTATTTTATCTAAATAATTTTTTAAATATGGTAAATTTCACTTTTAAAATAAAAAAATGACATTTATTGAAAATTCATGGGTTTTGACAAAAATGGCTTTCAAACCGTAATTAAAAATTACAATTCCATTCATAAAATTATACGATCATTTATATTTAATAAAATTTAATATAATAATAATAATAATATTTTATTAAAATATTATTTAATTCAAAAATCCATTAATTCATCAAAATATATTTCTTAGCTGAACATTAACTAAAAATACCATTTGTGCTTTAAATCTATTTACAAGGAATCAATAATAAAATCAAAGTATATTCATTATTATATACAGAAAAATGTACATAACTATAGTTATAAGGTCTTGTTACATAACCCCTTATTAGACCCACATAAAACCGAAGAGTAAGGTGTGCGATGGTGACAGACTCTTGGGGTGGCTCGAATAACATTTCTCGGGTGGTAATCTCTATCAACTTCCACTTCTCTCGTAGGCAGTCCCACTCGAGCTTAACCTGTTGAAGCTATACTTGGGCTTGGTCAAGAGATAATCCCAATGACACCACCTCTTTTCCATGATCCAAAAATGGGCTTCCTATGGGTCACATCTACTAGATGAGGCCATCACTTCCTTTGTCTGAGTAAATTGGATTCATTAAAGACCTATATTTATACTAATATTGTGATCACTATTAAATGACCATGTTAACAATGATGAAAAATCATAACAGTATTTTAAAATCCAAAAACATATAACCAAAGAAGTGGAAATTTTATATAAACATTTTATATAAAGGGTCATTTTATTAGATCAAGAGGGATTTCCATTAATGAAAGTTTGGGTAGTTACATTTATAGGTTTCTTGTCAGGGTGGCCTACTGAGATTATTTCTCACCCATTCACATGAGCCTTAGTGTATGTGTATACATTATTTATGATTTTTAGGTTTAGAATAGTTTCATGGTGGATAAGACTGGCACCCAAAGTTTCATGTTCGAGTGGAGCTACTCGTGTGAGTTCTTCTGATCGGGCTACTGCAGTTCAACAGTGTCTGGAGAATGGGTACGTGTTCATGATATGAGTTAGTAGTAGAGACTCATAATTTTAATTTTACATTCATTTGTACCCAAGTATCTATTTGGTCAACCTAGTGGATGACCCATGTTGTGTTTTATGACCAAACTACTCAAGCTTTTATAGAATGTTCATTTATTATTATTTCATGTTCTATTTCAGTTGTTTACCGATTTCTAACTATATTTGTCCACTTTTTTTATGATACTTATCTATTGATACTATTTTATTAATCTGATATGAGGGTATTGTCTCCCCAATATACGACCTTTAGACTCATTCTACTAGTCAGTAGCCTCTAGCGTATGGGGATGCATGCTTGAGGCCTTATAACCCACCAGCTCGGAGCACCTGTTTAGTGGAACTCGAGTTAGAAAATTATATATACCATAACTCAAAATCCCTTCTTCCAATAATGTTAATAAATAAAACTCTCGACATGTCATATTTTTTTATTTTCTTCTCCATATAGTTCTACCATTCATCAAAACCTTTTTATTGAGGAGCTATAGTTGATGACACCTTTTGTTTTCTCTTATGCTTCTCTATGCAATTTTAAAATTCAATATAGGCAAGTTTCATAATATATTATAACTATAATACTATGATCATACATATGGGGTATTTATCTCACCTATAATATCTTTTGATGCTTTTTATCAAATATTTTTTTTGTTTATGAAAATATCAATAATGTTATCCAGATTTATTCATAAAATCTTAATTTCTCCTCTTTATTTATTCATATATATATCATTGAACTACTCATACAGTTATAAATCACATCAAGAAAATCTAAGGATATTTTATTCTCAGATTATAAAGACATCACACTATATTCACTATCATGTATGTATTAAAATCATTTACCAATATATTTCTAAATTAATAACACAAATAACTATATTAATCATTGAGTATTTTTCCATTATTATTTGTCATATATTCTTGATCTATCATTTCCCCGTGCCATTTTTCTATTTTTACCATTATGTAAAATACAATTTCTTTATTTTACAATAGACATTTACTACAAAAAACGCTCCTTTTTTACATTAATGTATCATCTATCGATCATTTGATTAATAAACCCATACTATTAAACATGAATTATATTTTTGAATCAAAAAATTGAGTCACACTCAATATTAATTTTCAAAGTACATAAAAAAATATCACACATATGGTTCTAAACTATTCACCAACAAGCCTAAAATTACTAATACATTTTATCTTTAAGGATCCATTATTTACAGAAACCAATAATTCCTTCCAAATAAGTCACCATGTTCTTTACCAGGACCACATTACATGTAAAGTGGGAAGAAAATCCACATTTATGTATCCATGTGATATTATTTTTTCTTCCATTGAGTGATATTCTAGTTAATATTTCATTTTCCTTCTTATTTTCTGTCTAAAAAATTCTCTATTGAGGTGACAAATAAGTGGGAATTTCCTTGTTTTTTCTATGAATAGTAATGTTGTCCTTACCCTCTTCTAATAGAAATAATTTTTTCTCTAATGAAATTGTGTCCAAAGACTGTATGTCTATTTTAATTGAGCTTTTATAGAATTTATTTATCTCCCTAATTTTTTATTAATCACATGTTTTCTGCTAAAGTTGTATCAGTGAATGAAATACCCTTGAGAATAATTAATTCATTAGTTTAAAGAACATTCCATCATCATAATTTTCTTTCATCCAATTGATTCTACTAGTAAATATTTTCTTACCTCACCAAAAGAAGCTATGATGTGTCCCAAGTAACCATAGAATTGGTACATCATCAATGGGAATGGTTTCTCACTTTTACTTAACATTCTAAGTAACTTTTTGGTTTTTGGATAACTCATAATGATTGTGATTTTGAATTTACTCTAAAAATTTTCATTCCTTCCTTTATTAAAACCATTTTTTCGGGTTTTGGGTGATTATATTTCATATTCATGTCTAACATTACCCATAGAATTTGGTTTTTGACAATTCAATCAATTTATAATTTTTTATGTACCTATTTTGGAAAAATCATCAACTTCCATATATGAAAACATACCAAATTATAGCTTTTTCTTAGAGTTTATAGATTTTATCACATATTTTAACTTCTTCTCAAGGGTAACCATTTCTTGTTTAAGTAATTGTATCCTTTTTCCCACACTTTAATACAATAATTATGTTCATTATTTAACTTATATAATTACTAAAAATATATTTTTAAGTAAGTTAATTCTCTTAAATTATCTTAAATAAAAATTATTTCTTGAATAACCATCTATAATTGAGTGATTTTGGATTCATATGGATCAACATTATTAGTATATTTTTATTTATTAGTCCCTTAATCTTATGATTTTTATTATTTTTTATATCCCATATGAAACGTTTCATCCTTAAAAAGATTCATCCTTATCCATAAATTTGAAATTAACAATATAATTATATTATCATAAAAATCAAAATTAAATAAAAATCCTAAAAAAAGATAAGGAATAAAATTTAAAACAATTCAAGGTGTTGAATTTTTATCTTAGATTTGTATTCCCATTTTCATTATTATATTCTTCCATTATTTTAGTGGACTAATTCCAATTTAATAACACATCAAGGAGGAACATTCAATAGAAGATCTTTAATATCTATAAAATGTTTCTTATAATTCACATATTCCTAGAAATTATAACACCCTCAATGATTACATTAACAAGATCATAAAAATATTTCCTATGTTTTGAGAATATATCATAAATCTAGATCAACTTAGTAGGTAGTACCACATGATAAATGACTTTTTCTACTGAATATAAAACTAATAAAGGTTTGATAACCCATAATGAAAGCTTATTTTCCCATATAATCCATTGTCTCCCACATAAAGGGGATATCCCCAAAAATATAGGGTAACCAATTGAAAACTCCAATGATCTCCTTCATTATGTATTAAAATTCTATAAAATTTGAGTAGTTTTAATATGATCATGAATTATATAAATTTCCTTAGTCATATCCTGCACTATGTATTATAAAAAACTAGTTGTCTCACTAGAATTAACCCATATAAATGTATATCAGCAAGGTAATATATACAATTCCCTAAACAGTGTCATTCTAATAGATTAATGATAACTCTTATTATATGATAACATTATAAATGGGGAATAATCTAGAAATTCTCCACCAAAGTCTACAACAAAAGACATGAACATATCCTCTATTATAGTGAACATTATCTCTATTATATTATCCATATAAGGATGAATGACAATTCTAAGACACATATATGTACCAAAATCATGCGAGATTCCTTTCCATTTCTGAGAGGTTATTCGACCATCATGGTCATATATAATCATATGAGAAACACCATGTAATATATTTATATATTATACTAATATATTTTCCAAAATATTCTCTAAACACTATTCCATAATTTAAAATAAATAATTATACATCGTCAATTTGTCTACAATAAGCAATATTGCATCACAACATTTGGGTGATTGATGAAAACCAGTTAAAATGTCCATGGAAATATCATCCCACTTCTGCTCAAGAACATCTCGGGGTTGCAATAATCATTCTAGTAATTAGTGTTCTATCTTAACTCAGTAGAAGGTAAGAAATATCTTAAAAAATATAGTTATTATAATTTACATACCCCCAAAATTATCTCTTCAGTTCATAATACATATTAAAATTACTATGATTTATTGACACATAAGAAATATGGGACTCTCTAAAGACATATTTGCAGAACATATAATGAACAAAAAATACTTCTAGAAAAGAATATAATGTTATTCACCTTTAAACAAACTATCTATATAATCATTGTATATATTAAAATCCCTAAAAAATTAGTTTAAATATAGATAAGATGAAATTCTACCACTATTTTCCTCAATATGAGTAAATGATCATCTTATTGAGGAAAACCCCTTTTTTTCTAGATCTAAATGTATAGATTCTAAGTTGTTCATTACTTTCCACTTCTCACTTGATTTGAAAACAATATCATTGTGATATCTCATATTTAGGTAAAAAACTATTGTATTCCAATTTTATAGATTATATATAATCTTTAAATGAAGATCCCATAGATTCTACACCCATATTCTTTTCCTTTTGTCCAATTATATTAGAAAAAGATTTATTTAAGACTTTTGTGATTCATAAAGATCAACAACTATTATTCAGGAAGATAATTTCTACATAAATGAAGATAAAAAACTACCATAAAAGGCTCTAAATCATATATTATACATTTAAATTCATAAGGTTGAAATTGTCTATACCCATAGGAAATAACTTCTTTATCTTACTTTAATATTATACCAATATTTTATGTGATGAATCACAATATATATCACAAATAATTCCTTCTTTGGGTAATCATAAAAATCGTACACTCTTCAAATATTATTTCAATCATAAGAATTTTTTAACTAATCCAATTGAGAAAGGGTTTTTTCCTTTATTGGTTATGGTATATAGAGATGTATCTATACAAAAACAATAGTTAAGAAACTCCTATAATACCCTACAAAACCCAAGAAATTACTTAGATAAAAATATTATCCATGGTCCCTTCAAGGAAAAATGACTTTTACCAACAATGGGTGGATTATAATGACCTTATTCAATATAAAATTGAAAATTAAATGAACATAATAATTTATGAAGAATCACATTGAATTATTTACATATTATATTTGGAAATCCATAAAAATATTTTAATACAACACATTATGCTCTTTTATCCTTGAATAAATAGGGTCTCTAATGAATAATATAAAGAAATGATCAAAATATAGTTGAAACACCCAATTTCTAAATCCCATAAATATTGATATATTATTTACAATCCCAAATGGAATTATAAATAAATTTAACTTCCCATACCAACATTGAGAATCCATTTTTATGATATCATCATCCTCCACACTAATTTAATGGTTTCACAATTATAAATCAATCTTTGATAACCCACTAAAACATTTTATTTGATCAAATAAATCATTAATTCAGGGAAAGAGATAGTGGTTCTTTAATATTGCTTGATTCAAACATAAATACTCTATAAATAATCTCAATATACCATCTTTGTTTCTTTTAAAATAGCCCTAGGGCTTACCACAATGAGACACAATGATGTATAAACCCCTTATATAGAACTTACTATATCTGACTACTTATCTCTTTCCAATCAATCTATGCTATTCAATAATCCACCATCACTATTGATAGGTCTCCCTAATATAATACTATTCTAAACTCAATATCACGTCTTTGAGGTTTGGTCTTTACTTTATCTAGGTAAACATCTAGAAATTACCAACCAACCCTATAGAGTTCCTCTCTCTTCAATGTAGGTACTATAGGAACTGAACATGATATGAGGGTACTTACGTCATATTGATTAACACATTGATACTACATCTGGCTACCAATCCCCCTATAAAGGTCACAATATTTCCTTTAGTGTTGGAGAATAAAACCATTCATTATTAACAATATACCATTTTTATTAAAATATATAACCAATCCATGAAAAGTATGAAATTATACGGTTTAATTATTAGCAATACTAGATCCTAAAAAATTTTATCCCTTCTAAAAAATATCCAACATTACTGACATATCCTTATAAAACTCAATCACACCCCAACTGGAGTTTTTACTTTCCTTGTACAATGATGTCTTTCTATAATATGATCTACTCCTTGAACATGGGTATAAGTGATCAAATATTGTGTGGAACTGGTATCAAATAAATAAATTCATATAAAAAAATAATATAAATCACACCAATAATCAATTATTGACCCTCTACCTCCTACACTTATCGTGTTTATAGTTTTCCACACCTAGCTCATCCAACTCATAAACCACGATTCCTATCATTTACATATCAAGAAATAGATGATGGTCCTAATTGTCATGGAATATCACCATGTTTTTCTCCACCATCTTGGCATTGAGGTCCATATGGTTTCATATTAATCTAATACTGATTCCTCAAAGGTATCTACTATTGATATTTATTTTAAAAATATTATGGTAGTCCATACACCATTTTATTATTTAAAATTATCTAAATAATTGGATATACAACATGGATATGAACCATTCAACTATAGTGATAGAAACTTTGGACCTAGATGTCCCAAATTGGCGAATAACTACCAATACTAGATCCCTAAGCATGCTTTAATTGTACTCACATACCCTACCAATGTCTATAAGACCTATGAGGGTGAAATCTCTTATCTCCTAACCTAATACTAGAATGAATTTCTTCTTCTCCATTCGAAATATTTTTTTTCAATCATCCATTTTACCAATTTGGATGTTTGCACCACCTTTGAATACTTCGTCAGACTATGAGAAGTCAACTAACAATATATTTGTGGTTACAATCACATTTTTAATTTCAATCCTCAAACTTATCATTTGAAAGAATTTGTGGTAAATATGAAACATGATTCATAAAGTGTGAGGTGAAATCTTAAGCAAATGAACTTACCAACTAATTGAATAATAATTCTTTCAATTGATAAATTACTTGAGCAAAATATAAATAATCATTTATGAAATGGATATAGAATAAAACCCTTGAAATTTAATTCTCCATCTCTTTCACCGAAATATACCTTCAAAAACTATATGAAAATAATTACAAATAAACTTGTTAACAAAAAAACATGGTACTCATCTAGAGTATATATAAGATTAAAGGATTATTCTATCATATCAAGATACTATCTAGGATAAAACATTAGGTAACACTGTTAAAATTTAAGAACCCCTTATTATTAAAATATTATAATTATAATTCATGAGTCCTGTCAATTTTCTATCATATGGTGCATGCCTACTATAGCTCCTCCAACTCATTAGGACCACACAAAACTATTCCTCTTACAATATGAATGTATAATGTAGAACACAAGTCCTTAAATAACCACTTTATGGATATGGATGTACCAAAAATATATTATCCCATGGTTCACCCCATTCATATCATTCATCTATAAACAACATATGTGAACATCCTGACATGAATCTATATAATGCATGTCCATACATAATATACTACCATTTTGATAATATACCACCCCTTAGGTATAATCGAGATAATATAAAAGTCCATATATAGTAATATGTCAGTCACCCGCATCATTAGCTAGTTTCCCCAGTCTATGATCTAGTCCTAAATTTAAATACATTATTTCCAAACCAATTACAATGAAAACCTCAATATATTCTATATAACACCCGATATTGTTTTCCCTTTAACATGTTTAAAATATTATTTCATAGACAACACAAAACTAAGATAAACTATGATATATTTTAGTAAGATAAATGTTTACAATGAAATATAAACATTAATACATTATAAGAATTCAATATAAAACATCTTTATGAAAACATAAAAAGAAATAAAACCACAATTAAATAAGAATACCATGAACTCTTAATTCTCATGGTTTAATAGGAAGATCACACCCATGATTATCTCTATAAAAATAATGTAAGACACTTTAAATACATAAAACAATTTAATAAATATGTAAATGAATATAATGAATTAATTTTAGTAAATCATGTAAGGGTGTATATATGAATGTAATATAACCATTAATAAATCGTTGTGGGACATATGGTAATTAGATATGTAGTTTTGGGCTATACATGTATCCAATATGTATATTAATATTTTATAGTTAAATTTAAATAATTGTTTACCTAAATAATATAATGAAAAATATATATTAATTCATTTTTAAAATATCTATTATTTTAAAGAAACTATTTTTGATACATATTTTAAATTATTATTATTACCCTTATAATGATTTTAATAAAATATATTTATACAATTAATTTAACGATCGTTTAATATGTAATCAACATAAAACAATTACATATATAGTTATAAGTATTAATAATTTTTGGATCTATAGTCAATATAAAATATTTTAATTAAAAAAATTATTCTGATAATATATTATATATTTTTTATTTAAAAGAAAACTTATCATATTTTAAGTATATAATTTAATGAAATATGATGTTTATATATTAAATAAATAAATTAAAATTCATTTAGTTATTATTACATGCTTGGGAATAATATTCACTGATCATGGGCTCTGACCTCCCCTTTCTCCTGATGCGATGGTGCTCCTCCTTCTCATTGGCTGAAGTGGGATCTCTCGGCCTCATGGACTAGATCATTTGGGCCCACCGCAATAATGCCATTTTCAACCATGTTCAAAAACCACCCGATTTCTGGATTGAATGGTCCTCTTCCTGGTTAGTGGGATGACATCACCACAATGGACAACATTGTTCCTTTAAATCCCCCTCCTTTCCTCCCTTTGGAGCCCGCCCCCAGAAGGGATTCTCATGATTAATGTGGATGCATCTCTCCCTATGGATGGTCTTGCTGCCCTTTGAATGATGGCCCCGAACCATCTTGGTCAAATCCTTACTGCCCAAGATGAGACTCATCACGTTTTCTGGGAACCGGTGGTTTCCGAGGCTGCCGCCATCCTCGTTGAAATGATGATTGTTATTGACCGTGGATGGGATAGAATCAACAATGAATCAGACTAACTCATCATTATCAATTCCATCAACCTCAATGATGGCGAAATTCATTCCTTTGGGTCCCACATCAAGAAAAATCCACTCCAACGGTCACTGCTTTGCTCTCTACACCTTCTCCTTTACAAAAAGGGAAGGAAACAAGGCTTCCCATCAGCTGGCGGTAGCTATCCCCTTTGATGTCAACCAGCACTGGGTGGACCATTTTCTTTCTTGGCTTCGAGTCTGTATGTCTACTGATTTTCATCATCAATGAATCTGTCTTTTATAAAAAAAAATCACTTTTTTTATTCAAATATAGTTTTATAAGAATAATTTTTTATATGTTTTCATTTCTTATTTAAAATTAATTTTAATCACACTTATGAACTGAATTTAGGAAAATTTATTTCATTTTTTTGTAATATTATAAATTAAAATAGGTAAACGATTAAATTTTACTTTTGGGTATGAAAAATAAGATATTGAGATAAAAAATGAGTTACCAATTTAGAAAAAAAATGATGTTACATGGTTAAATTTAGGTGTAAAGGCCCAAAATATTACTAAAATTATCAATAAATTGTGTTAATGATGGTATTAAAGACCAATATCCATTATTTTTCCACTTTGGATCAACATTCCATTTATAATGATATCCTTAAACATTAGGGATTTCAATTTTTTAGAAATTCCACCCAAAACACATATATAAAAAGGATCATCTTGCACCCCTACCTAAAAGATCTTTAAAATAACATATACCTTGAATCTATGCCAAAATTACAACTCATAATTCTTTAGTACATGTTTCTTAGACTATGGTTCAAATAAAGAAGCTTGAAACCTAGGATCCTATTCTAATGAGTGATTTCATTCTTGTATAGAGTTATTCTATAACTTTTTCAATTAAATTATCATCTAAACTATTTTTAAATATTATTATCCTCTACAATGATTTTATATTAACCTCATTATACTTAAATGATAATCAAAGTACTCTTATATAACTCTAAACTCTTACCCATTCCAATATCTTGTTCTTGTTCGGGTCAGTTCAAACACCAACAAGAACAATGATATATTATCTTCACTATTTCTAGCACTAATGATTATCAATACATTAATAAAAATAATAAATGGTATTAAATATTAATTTATGTTATCATTATTTTTATATAAGAATAAAAAAATTAATTGGAATTATAAATTAACCCATTATTTTCAGTAAATTACTTGAAAAATGCTCTTTATAAATTCTATTCACACATACCATAACTATACATCAAATAAAATTAACAGGGAACTGAATAATTCATTAAAACATAATTAATCCACTACCGAAAATAATCTATTAATGATGAAATATTTATCAATGAAGTGGGATCAACATATCCATCATGAAACTTGTAGTAAATAATCAAAATTATTAATATCCAATGATGAATTAAACAACAAACAAATATATGTTACAAAATTGATTAAAATGTAAGATTTTAAAAGGTAATAGATGTAAATAATTTTATTAAATAAGTGATAAATATGGTTATTTTTATTATTCTTGAGGTTAATATAGTTTCATGGGTTAAGGTACAAAATATATGGGTTTCTCAACTCAATTTCTTTTCATTGAGACAAGATCCATATTAAAATATTATTTTATTTTGTGTGGTGTAATTACGTACTCATGTAGGAATTATATTATAATATTCCTGATACTTAATAACATATTCTAGTCTATAGCAAGTTCTGTCTTTCATGGGATTTTAATTAAAATGCTACCAATGTTATAATGGTTTCTTTTCCAATATCACTTTGAAAATAAAATTATTATTGAATAAATATTAATTAGTGTGAATTGTAAGTTACTTATCTCTAAAAATCATATATTTTATTTTCATATATTTATTTATTGGTTTTACATGAATCCTTACCATTTCACCTCATTTTCATTCTCAATTCAATTGAAAAGATGCTTTTAAGTACAGGCAACCTTATCTCTTATTTTTGAATCCGAAATCCTTCTCCTCCATGTATATATATTTATCATATTGTTTTATATATGTCCTTATACATACTTATATGATTTTATATGTTCATTTACTAATAACTTTGACCTTATTTTAAAAATTATTAATGAAATATTTTTAATTTTTTTGTATCATCTTTTCTCCCACTATTTAATTATTTTTCGTTTATAAAGATTCCATTCCATGTTTTCAGGGTTATTGAATGTTTTTTTAAAATAATTTATCATCAATATTATAAAATCATTGATTTATAAGTTATTAAATTTTAAAATAAATTTTATTTGAATTTTAATTAATATTTATTCTTATTTTGGATACATTTTTGTAATATTCTATTAAAGTGATTTTAATATATGTGAAAATGCATTAATGGTTCATAGGATTCCTTAGGGAATAACATCTAATGATACCATCAATCTTCTTTCTCTTGATGGATTGTGATCATTTCTTGCTGAAATTTTTATGAAATATTTTTCTTTCTCATTGGTTAATTAAGATATGATGTTATTATGCATATTTTCATGTTCCTATGGACCATGTATGTATGGGTTTTCAGTATGTTATTTGTGAGACTAAAATTATACATCTATCCAAATATTTGGATAATGGTATATATCTAATGGGGTGAAATTTAATGAATTGAGCAGTGAACCCAATCCACTATTACACTCTATCCACTTTGTTTATGGTATTAGGGAGTGAACCCAATACAGTAGGGGACATTGTTCACTATATGGTGATGGAATTGGTACTGAGCCTTGATAAAAGAAATGATTTTCTATGATAATATATGTTCCATATTTTTAGGACAAATTTTTATGTTATATGACATTATTATGTTATGGATTTTGTGATTTTCCCAAGGATTCCACATTCCTAATAATGTAATACTAAAATCCTTATACTGTGATTCAAGACTTATGATCCATGTTTTACTTGTTATGATTTCCTTATGTTATGCTCACAAACCATTATTACTTTCTAATACCAAAAGTTTTAGCTTATGATCACTTATGATCATCAAATTATAAGTATTATATTTACCCCTTACTATGTTTTTGATCACACCCTTTCTTATGTTTACTTTCCCCCAATAATGAAAGAGTGTATTTTGTGTGACATGTCTCAAAGGTTATCATGTATAAATTTTATTTATGGGAAATATAGAAGAATGTTTTTAAAAACATTGGTTATGTATCTAATCTCTACCTATAATAGTCTTATAGCATATGGGGTTGGAATTATTATAATATGTAATTAATATTCATAAAAATAGTTAATATGTATGTATGTTATGGTTGGTTCATATTAGTTGGTATTAGAGTGATGTTAAGTTAAATCTAGGGATTAGTTCATGAAGAATAAATGGATAGAACATTAATAAACCTATATTGTACCAAAATAGATGTAAGATGAACCTCAAAAATCATACGTTGAAATGAAAGTGTCATAATTTTGGACATTATAGGAATGATTTTTCTGATTGTATATCGATTAATATAATTATTATTTATTTATACAGAAACTGACCTTTTTATTTTTAGTCAATGGTTGTAATCATGATAAACTATGTAAAAAATAAGGTAAATGAAAAATGAATTAATTATACTAATGAGAAACTAAATAGTATGGGGGATAGAGACAAAAATATCATTGTGATGCTCACCCAACATTCTCAATCTATGAACAATAATAAGAACCCTCCCAAACTCCCAAATGTACTAAAGAATAAACAACCCTCCATTGATTCACGCTATAGATTACTTTATAGAGAAAAACAAACCATCCAATAGTGGGTCTTCCAATCCTCTATCCTCCCAAGTATAAATAAACCGAATATAAAAGATATTTTTTATTCCCTAGTACTTAGAGCATGAAGAGGATAATTTACATATTCAACATTTTGAAGGTGAAACTGGCCAACGTTTCACTCTCATTAAGAGTAATAGGTAGGTGAAAAATATATAATCCAAGTAAAGGGAAAATTTATAAATAAATTTTATAATAAATATTTCTCACAAACTCTTCACACCAAAATAGAGGTAGAATTAATTGAGATGAAACAAAAGGGGGTGAATACATAGGTACATTTAGGGAAAACTTCACAAGAACTGTAAGGCATTCTTCTAGTTTTATCATTGATCATGAATGGAAAATAATTCATCTCTTTATCAAATTTAAAATAAGTCACTAAAAATTGATAACTATAAGGTATGTGGGTATCTATGAATTTTTTTTCAATGCGATCTAAAGGTCACGGTAAAAATTTGGTAGTATCTTTATTATCATTGTTTTGTGGAGAATAAGAGGAAAATAGTGTTATATAAGTACTCAACTGATAAAACAATTGAGAAAAAAAAAATCATCTTTCTATGTTTTAGAAATGCATGAATTATAGAGTTAATTTCTTTAGATTAATAACGAAATGAATAAAATAAGGAAGATAAAGACACAGTACTAAAAAAAATGTGTTTATCCAGAACAAGGGATTTAACCGCACTAACTAGAAGTGTCATTAAAGTCCCCCATAGTCTGCGCTGAAAAAACACAATTAAAGGGGGTATTTAAGAACACTTTTTTATAGTGCTGTTAAAGGGGGACTTTAATAGTGCTGAAAAAAAGCACTTTTAAAGGGGGACCATTATTAGTGCTTTTAGAAAACACTGATAAATGGGGTATTTTATAAATTCTTTTTTAGTAGCGTTGATAATGGTATACATAAAAAAATTATATTTCAATAAAAATAATATATTATTATATAAATATATTTATATTGATATAAATATATTTAAATTGATATAAATATAATATACATTTTTTAAAACATATTTTAGATAAGGTAAATAATAATTTACACTAAATATATATAAGATATTTCATTAAATGAGTTATAAAATAATTATAAAATATTTTTAATTAATACTTTTCTTATTATTACTGAGTAATAGCCATTTAATATCAATGTGAAGTTAAAGAGAAAAATAAATTAATAAATGATCTAAAAAATTTGAACATGTAACTCGAACTTCAAACGGCCATAAATTTTGATCCGGGTGTCGGTTTGGGCTCTACCACATATTGAATCAATGACTGCGATGAGATATACACCATTACATATAGAGGTAAACATATATCCCATTTTTCAAGGCCAAAAAGGGCCAAAAGTACTCCAAAACTGTTTTTTTTATCAGGGTACTCCAATTTTTTAACATTAGATGGATTTTTAGCATCGTTTAAGGGGTTATTATTTCTTTTTGGGTGGAGACCTAATTTATTCCTAGGTATAACATTTATATTGATATTATAGTTCTTTAATTTTATTTTTTTGATAACTTAATTTTATTTATAATTAAATATTTTCTTTTTTTCTTATATTTACTTATAATAAATCACTCATATAAATACATATATCAAATATATTTATATAAAGATTTATATTCTAGTTTATGAAAATCAAGAAATATTCTAAAAAATTTC
This sequence comes from Viscum album, assembly GCA_963277665.1. Lineage (NCBI taxonomy): Eukaryota > Viridiplantae > Streptophyta > Magnoliopsida > Santalales > Viscaceae > Viscum > Viscum album. The sequence continues at coordinate 982,593,169 of OY728125.1, forward strand.
CTAAAACAATATATAACCATTTTTTATATTATAAAAATATATTAATAATGTTTATATATTCATATATGTGTGTACTAATAAACCAATATATATTTGTATTATATTCTAGTATATTTAAATGAATATTATATGTAATATATTTATAAAAATATTAGTATATATATATATCACACACTCACGCATATTTTATAAATTTATTGGAAAACAATTACATAAATACATGAATACAATATATATAAATATATATATATATATATATAATTAAAAATAAATATCCTTAAACAGACAAAGAAAGAACATGGTCTAGTGGTAAAGGTGTTCCATCTTTTGAAATATATGTTCAAGGATTGAATCTAGGGGGCATTCATGAGGATATAAATTAAAAAATGATGATAAATGGGGTGTTGGGTGATATGTTCTAATAAAGGTGGGTGGATAGCTATTAAATGGTTCATGGAAGCACTGATAAAGGGGTCGGGCTCATGGATGTCTAAAAAAACATAACTTTACCCTCTTTAATAGTGTCACCTTTATCAGTGCTAAAAAATGTTGTTAAAGGCCCCCTTTAATAGTGCTAGAAAACACTTTTAAAATGGACCGTTAGCAATAATAACAAAAGAGATGATAAAATATTTAGGCTTCTAACCAAGGTCCAATTATCATCTCTTTTTCAGCATTCAAAAAGGGCCTATTATAGTGCTGGAAAATGCCTATTTTTTAGTATTTACATTAGGAAAATGAATGATAGAGAGATATGAAGAGGCCATCCATTGAAATATATGAAGTAAAAGTTTAACCAAACTCACCACCCACACCTAAATACTTTTGTAAAAAAGTACATAAATTATGCCAATTAGAGTAAAATTAAATGGTTAATGATGAAAATCAATGACAAAAACATAAAAATTAAAGGGATAAAGGTAAATCATATATAATCACAATTACAGAAGTGGGTCATGAATTGATGTGGTGATAATTAGACTCATCATATACCCAATAAGTGAAAATATATTATTTGATTCTAGTTTCATGCACTCATTCATATCTAAAGAGTTTTCTATAAGAATCAATTTACTTTCCTAACATATAGATATATAATAATCAATTAAAACCCTTAATGGTGCGATAATTTTTTCCCAGATAAGGTACACCTCTTTTATATAAATTTTTGGGAATTTTCTTCTTCCAATTATTACCATTCACCCTTAGTTGAATTTTATGTGATTTTGGGGATGGGATAATTACTTATAAATAGTTCCCAAATTAATTTTTGGGAATTGGAAATCACATTGCTTATCCCAAATAAACCTATGAACATACATGGTAACAAGGATGACTATTAATTATATTTGGGAATAAATTTCCTTATATGGTTATTAATAGCCAATCATGAGGGGTATTTTACTCAAATGGTTGGGGAGAAACTTAATATTGAGGATATTTCAACTGTGAATGAATAAAATTATGTTTTTCCTAATGTTATCTCAAGTATTATCCCAGATAATGAGGTTCATTTTTCAATAGAAATCATACCTAGTGTTTCACCAATATCAAATACACTTTATATAATGGATTTTGTTTAATTAGATTCATTAAATAATAAAATCATAGAGAAATGGATAAATGTTTTATGAACCCAATTGATTCACCATAGGGGTTCACCAATCCTTTATGTTAATAAGAATGATGGATCAATGTATCTATATATGGATTATCATAAAATTCATTAGATAATGATAAATAAGTAGTGTCTCCAACACCATATTAAAGACTTATTCAATAAAAAATCGTGGAAATAATATTTATAAAAAATTGAAATTTGATCTAGATATAATAAATTAAGTGTGAAAAATGAAGATATAACCATGAAATACTTTAAAATAATTCATGGATGCTACAATTCACAATGATGTAATTTTGGTATATAGATTCCCTTATATGTTATTAGATTTTATGTATAGAGACTTTAGATATTAACCTGATTAATATTTGGAAGACTTTATAGATGATATTATCATATATTCCAAGAGTAAATAAGAATATTAGGTTTATTATAGGATTTTTCTAAAGACCTTGATAAAGGATAATCTATAATCCATGCTTAGAAAGTGTGAATTCTAGTGACATAAAGTATCATTATTAGGTCATGTAATCATATGTTACGGTATATCTATGGATCCTTCAAATAGGGAAGTTATTTAAGAATGCCTTATACTAACCGCTATAATATAGATATGTGGTTTTCTTGGATTAATTGAATATTATTGATGTTGTGTGAAGAATTTATCATAACTATCATAACCCAAAACTAGTTAACCTAAACGTGAGTCAAGTTTCTTTGGATTGATGAATGAAAAGAAAAATTCAAGGAGATTAAAATTTTTTTGGTCATTTTACCTGTAATCAAAATAAATTATAGTGGGGAAGAGTTTGTTATATAAAGTGATGAAAAAAATAATGTAATTGGGATGTGTGCTCATGTAAAATTATATGGTGGTAGCTTATGTCTGATGTTAATTAATGGTTCTTGAGAAAAATTACATGATGCATGATTTGGAGCTATCAGTGGTAATATTTTCATTAAAGATATAGAGGTCTTAGTTTTATGGTGAAAAGTGTCATATATATATATATACAAATAATAATATCTTAGATTGAATATTCACACAGAAGGATTTTAGCATTCTTTAAAGATGATGGTTGAAGTTGATTAAGGATTATGACTACATAATACATTTCCACACTAGGGATATAAAAAGGGTGGTTAATTGAAGGGATAACTCTACGTTATCATTGATAAGGATTTAAAGAGACCCAATAGTCTTTTATTTTCTAATGATAAACCATGTAATCATAAGTTAAGGTAGATACATTTTCTTTCCCATGTGATTGATCAACCATCCATCCTTGTGAATATCAAAGAGAAATAAAAGGAGGGCATGAAGCTTAAAAATATTCTATGAAATATACAAAAATTTCACCATGATAATGATTTATTTTTATGAATTTTAAATGAATATATGAAATCCAACCGTTTTATCACATAACTTTTCATTACATTTAAAAAACAGAGGATCTTTAAAGTCTAATGTCTTGTAAATAAGGTATATAATACATGAAAACATATAAAATTATTTGAATCCACCTGAAATAATTCATTAAATGTTCACACTAAGTAAATTTACTTCATCACATTATTTGGGTATAAACATCAAGGAAATGTTGAGAATAAGGCCCAATAAGGGAAAAAGAGGGAAATATTTTACATGTGAACTTGGGAGAAATCAATAAGAACATAAGGAATTTCATAAAGGCATGAGAAAGTGGAATATAAAAAAAAATTACAAGAATAATAACTTGAAAATTTGGATACAACATTTATTTTATACATTCATAAGCATATCACCATGTTCTATCCCCAAGGTGTCATAAAAAGTACTAAGGTTATTTACAAGGTATCATAAAACATGTCATATTTAGAGATTAATTTATTTACCCACTGCATTAGAATTATATCAGAGTGCACCCTTAATTTTTTTTATTTTCATGTGATCCACATTTCTCATAATAAAACATTTCATAAACAACTCACAGAGAATAAAAGAAATGGGCTTCATATCAAAATCAGGGCATTTTAAAAAGTGCTTAAAAAAGTTCCTTTTGTCCATTAAATACCATAGAAAATGAAGGTGGGTTTCATGTATGTCAATCCCAGAATTAAAAAATATCATTTTGAAATCCATGTAATACCCCTAGAAAAGATATAGGTTTGGGTATTCAGAATATAAAATAAAATAATTTCTTGATAAAAAGAGAGAAATTTCGAGTTGAAAATATGACATCATAACGGGTAAGAAATAAGGTTTTAGAAAACCTTAAATAGATTGGAAATGGTCTCCAAATAATAAAATCCTTATTATATAGTATTAGTATAGATCAAAAGGGACATAAGGACATTATATGAAAATTCGAAATATATATAGTGTTAAAAGAGAACATGAAAGGAAGAAATGAAGTTGAGATTTAACTTACCTTGAGCAGTGACTCCAAAAACATGAAGGTCAAGACCTTGGGGATTGAGGAAACATTTGGAGGAATCCTTGGAAGGTAACACTATTAAACCTTATAGGATAGTGAATTTGGAAGGATATTTTATAGAGTAATGAGTGTGTATTTATAGTAAAAGAAAGGGAGTCTTTTTATTAATTTCCAAGGACACCTCATCTAGGTTATTTGAAAAACCATGATCTTTACCATGGTATTTGACCATTTATCTAGCCATGAGGGACATATAATATCATCATTAAATCCAAATGAGTTTACCATTATTTTAAATTACACATTACATCATTATGATCTCATTAAACACACCGAAAACTCAAAAACTGTATTTTTACTATTCACAGAAAAACAAAGCCTTTTATAAAAATATCATAAACTCAACCTCACCTAATATCGATGTTATGAATTAAAAAATTAACTCCATTTTATTAAAATAATTTTCTATGTATGTGAAATTTAATTTTTTGTAAAATCACTATATATTAAAAAAATACAAATACATAATTAATAATTTCTAAAACAATTATTTACTTATACTATTATATCACACTACCATTGATGACGACTAAATAATATTTATACTTTTATAGGTGAGGTTACTATTCCATGAGTCATATTACTATTTATAAGAGAAATATTACTATTCATAAGTTACTATTTACAAAAAAAAATTATGTTGATCTTATCAGACTCAAAATTTCTTACTGATCAAAACTGTGTATGCCCGTTTTTATAAAATAATTTCTATGTATAAATTATTTAATGAATAAAAATATTTCAAAATACTTTTTTTCAATATTCATCAATTATATGAATCTTCATAGAAAAATACTAAATATTAATCCTAGATTAATTTTTACATTTGAATATAAAAAATGATATTTATTTTACCATAATAAAAACTTTATTTATACAAATGTATTACAAAAATTAACTATGGCCTCGATACAGAACCCCTTATAACACCTTCATATGACCTAAGGGTATGGTGTGCAATGGTGATAGACTCTTGGGGTGGGTTGGATAACATTTCCTGAGAGGTGATTTATAACAATAAGAACTTCTCCTATTGGATATTTCATTAGGGCTTGACATATTGATGACCGAATCAGGCTTGGTCCAGAGAAAAGACCAGTGATGCTACCTCCTTCCCAAAATCCGACAAATGGGCTTTGTATGGCTTGATTCTACTAGATGAGGTCATCAACGCTTATTTATGCATCAATTATCCATTATCCTTTCTTTTCAAAAACAATATTTATAATGTTAAAAATTATTACTGTTTCTAGTGGTCATATTAACCAACAGTCATATAATTGTCAAAAAAAGATGGTAATATTTCAATTATACGTATATAGTTTTATTTATTATGACATAGTAAAACATACATTTTGTGGTAAAAAAATTATTCAAAAAGTTTGGGTCATTACATTCTTCCCCCTTAAGAAATTTCATTTTCAAAATTTCAACTCATACCCTTAGAAGAGAAAATGTATGGGTACTTCTGCGTCATAGTATCCTCTGGTTCCCATGTTTCTTCTTCCTATTTGTGGTTCCTCCATAACACTTTATCAATGATGGTAGTCTTGTTTCTTATAACCTTGTCTCTATGATCCAAAATCTCCACTGGATGGTCCTCATAAGATAGGTCATTTTCCAATTATACCACCAATGTATTCATTACTTGTGAAGGTTCGGGTATGTACTTCTTCAAAATGGATACATGGAATACATCCTGAACTTCAGCTATATTTAGAGGATGTGTAAGCTGATAGAGTATTGCACCTATGCGATCAAGGTTTTCATAGTGGTCAATACACCTAGGGATGAGCTTCCCTTTCATTCACATCCCCATGACTCTCTTCTATAATGAAATTCAATGGAATACCTTATCACAAAAATCAAACTATGTTTCCATTCAATGGTTTTTGACATATCCCTTCTACTAAATATGAGCATCATTAATGTGTTGTTGGATAAAATGAACCTTTTCTATAATCACTTTCCCATGATCAGGCCCAAGAAGCATTCTCTCACAAGCTTCATCCAATAAATTCAGAGTTCCACATCGCTTTCCATATTGAGCTTCATAGGGTTCAATTTCAATGATCAAGTGAAAGTTGTTGTTGTATAAGAAATCAACTAACGAGAGATGTTGATCTCATCCTCCTTTATATTCCATTGAGCATTTTCTCAACATTTCCTCAATTTTGGGTATTGTTTTCAAATTGGCCATCAATTTGAGGGTGATAGGACGTACTGAAATTCAATTTTGTACAAATAGCATGTTGAATAATTCTCCGTAATTTTAATATGAACCTTGGATCATGATTAAATACAATTGAAAGTGGAATCCTATACAACCTTATCACTTCTTTCACATAAATCCTGGCAATTTGATCAAGAGGGAAATCTTCCCAAATTAAGATAAGATGGGTAGTCTTGGTGAGATGGTCCACTATAACCCATATCACATTGCTTTATTTAGAAGTTCTCAGGAGACCAATGATACACTCCGTAGTGATATTGTCCCACTTCTATGTGGATATAGGTTGTGGTTGTAATACCCCTTTAGGATGTTGTCACTCTACCTTCACTTGCAGAAAAACCAATAACCTTCTAGTGTATTTAATAATCTCACTTTTCATATTGTTCCACCAATAATGATGATGAAGGTCGCTATACATTTTTGTGCTTCTAGTATGTATACAGAATGTTGATCGGTGAGCTTCATCCATAATATCCTTCTTAATTTACCGAATATAAAGAAAACATAGTTTTGTACAAAATTTAAATACACCTTCTTGATCAATATTGATTTCAGAAAACTTCCCATCCTTCACAACCTCAATCTTCTTCTGTAAAAAGGATCTTCATTCTGAGATTTCATGATCTTCTCTAGTAACGAGGGTTAAAAAATCATTTAGGATAGGGTTGACGATGTCCCCTCAATTACAATTCCCATGTCGAGTTTCATTAGGGATTTTATCAAGGGATCTCATTGAATCCTCATCATTTCTAGAACAACAAGGTCTTACCTACTTAATGCATCAACAATTTTGTTTTCTCATTCAGTATGATAATGAATTGACCGATCATAGTCTTTAAAAAGTTCCAACCATCTCCTGTGTCTCACGTTCAATTCCTTTTGCATGAAAATATAATTCAAATATTGATGGTCTGTGTATATATTATACTTCTCCCCATAAAGATAGTTCCACCATATCATTATAGCGAAAATAAATGCATCCACATGAAGATCATGCTTAGGATAACTCTTCTCATGAGGCTTCAACCATCGAGATGCAAAAGCAATCACCTTTTAATTTTCATGAGGACGGACCCAAGACCTTTCAAAGATTCATCACTAAAAATATTGAATCCTTCTCAAATTTTGGTTAAATTTAACCCAGGTGAAGTAACATTATCTTATTCAGCTCTTGGAAACGTTCTTTACACTTCTTTATCCAGATGAACTTTACCCCTTTTCAAGTTATCATAGTTAATGTATTATAAAGTTGTGATTTTTTTCACAAGCCTCCTATAATAACCTGCTAACCCAAGAAAACTATGAATATTAGTTACTGTTTTAGGATGAGGCCACTCTTCTACAAACATTGTATTTGTAGATTCAACTATGATTTCTTCATTTGTTACAATGTTCCCCTAGAAAGTAACTTATTGTAACAAAAATTAATATTTTCTGAAATTTCCAGAAAGCCTTTCATTGAGTAGAGTTTAAAAAATAACCCTACTATGATCTTCATTCTCCTTGTGTCTTTTTGAATATATTAGAATATCATTAATAAAAACTACCCCAAAATTATCAAGGTAGTACATGAAGGCTCTATTAATCAAATCCATATATATAGCAGGTGCATTAGTCTATCTGATGAGTAGAACAACAAACTCATAATGCCCATATCTTGATCAGAAAGCAGTTTTTGGAATATATTATTTATTCACCCTCAATTTATTATACCTAGATCTAAGATTAATCTTGGAGAAGAATGATCCCCACAAATCTGGTCAAATAAGTCGTCAAATCTTGGAAGATTATATTTTTCCTTCACTATGATCCTGTTCAGTTCTCTATAATCAATGCGTAACCGCATTTATCCATAATTCTTTTTCACAAAGAGAATAGGTTCTCCCCTAGGAGACGCACTTGTCCAGAGAAACACATTCTCCAAAATATCGTGGAGTTTCTTCTTTAAAACCTAAAGCTCTACATTTTCTATTTGTTAATGGGTTTTTGAAATCAGCTTGGATCCAAGCATGAGTTAAATAGATAACTCTACCTATCATTCTAAGGGAGTTCTAGGTAACTCATTAGGAAATAAGTTAATGTATTATTTAATTATGGGTCAATTTTTTATTCTTATACTCTCATTTCCTTCTTCTTATTCACTGATCAACTCCAGAAAAAGGCTATATGAGGTGATTCTAGATAAATATCTCATCAAGATATGTCTCCTTGGGAGATAATTGTTGGTTGTTCATTCAATAAAACTAAGATTTACTTGATTTTTCATTTGATCTTAGAATTATACTTTGAGAGCTAGTCCATGCCTAGTATAATGTTGAATTCCAACCTGGGAATGACTACAAGATTTACGATAAGATTTTTACCTATAAAGTAAATACTAGAGTTTCTAAACACTGTTAATGATTTGATAATACCTCTAGGAGTATTTAATGATATCTCTACTTTTATAAGTTTAGGGATTGATTCTATATTCTTTGAAAACATAGATAAAATAAAGGAATGTATAGAACCAAAATCAAACAATGTACTTGATAGCTTTGAGAGAAAAACAATAATTCCTTCCACCACATCATTTGGAGCTTCAACTTCAGCTATTCTGATTGAAAAAGAATGAACTTAATCCCTTTTCATGTGCTAAGGCAGATGGTGATTTTTCTCCACTACCCTTGGATTCAGAAAGTGAATGGAAAAGTTCCCAAGTTTTCCACCCATGAAGAATTGGACTTCAGGTAGGGAAATCACCATCTTCCCATTATTATTACTATTGAAAGGTTGAGGATTCACCTAAATACGACAATTATGACTAATATGGATATCTCTTCTATACATATAACACTTCCCACTCCCAATTAGTTAGTTCCCTGAATGCTTCTTCCCAAATTTATTACACATGGGAAGTTTCACTTTCATTCCTTCTCCTCCTTAATAAAATATCCTCTCCAAGAACAGATCCATTGATCTATTCTTTTCAATATATTTGTGTGACCACTGACTCTCATCGAACAGCAGTTTAACTTTCATATCACACCGAACGATCTCTTCATAGATATAATAGTTTTGGTTGGATATATTCATCCTTGGATAAGGTCTTAGTCCACCATAGAATATATCAAACTTCCCATTAGGATCCATGATAAATCATGAGGTGTAATTGGAAAGTATTGTGATGTTTATCTTGTAGAAATCCATAGATTTATTCTCTTTCTGCATCAGCTCAAGAAATTCCTTCTCATTTTTTTCTCATCAAATGAAGGAAATATATATTGAAGAAGATCATACTAAACTATTCCAACTCTATAGCTTCAATATCCCCTCATGGCCTCATGTTTTTAATCACCACCCACCACTAATAAATTTCTATTTTTATGTGATAAACATCCAAGGTGACTTTCTCTTGTTAAGAACTACAATGTACAAAAAATATTCTTTCTATAGTGATTATCCACTATTCCACAATTAGTGGGACTGTAGATCCACTAAAAGTATGTGGTCATTAGCTCATAAAGGAATAAATGGACTTTTGTTTCCTTCATGGAGAAATTGGTCGCTCAGCTCAATTGAAGTTATTTTCCCTAACTTGAGTCATTTGATTCATCATTCTCATGAAATATTCCATTCCATCTTCTATCGGATGTCCATCAGCACATGGTCCATTGTGGTCAATATTTGTACAGTTCATCCTATTTTCCTATAATTTCAAAAATAAGAAAAAATTATTGAGAAACTTGTTTCATTTAATAAAATTATATTTCTAAAGTATTTTTATTTCTTAAAACATAATTCTAAAACACATTATTCATTATCAATAATTGCATTTCTACAAATTCTTCAAAGTGGTTCATAAAAAGCTTCTGATCAAGAAAACATATCTGTAGGGAGTGTCAAAATAGGCGTGCGGAAAGTCCCATTGTTGTTCGCTAGTTCTCATTCAAGTATACCACAAAGCGGTGTTTTTGGGTTTTATCCCTTGATACATCTATTCCTAAGCCACATCCACTTCTTCATATCCATACATTGATTTATTTGTTCAAAAACCACTTAAATGACATTTCACCAAAATAACAAGATGTTTTCATATATTTAAACTTTTATATAAGGTTCTCCCAAATGATTTCATGTCTTAATTTCCAAAAATAACTAATCTATCTATTTGATACCAACTATGGAATCCTCCCTTTTTATTTCATAACATTTCATTACACTTTAAAAATAGAGTATATTTAAAGACTAGTGTCTTGGAAATAAATTACTTAATAAATGAAAGAATATAACATTATTTTAATCCACTTTAGAGGTGTCCTGAAATGTACATAATAAGTAAATTTATTTAGTCTTATAACCTAGATACATATGTCAAAGTAAAGGGTTAGCATAAGGCTTAGTAAGGGAAAATAGGGGAAACTGTTTACATGTGAACATGAGAGGTATCAATAAGAACATGCACAATTTGATGAAGGAATGAGAAATAATAATATAATAAAAATAATAACATGAATAATAACTTGAAAATGTGGCTAAAAAATTTATTTTATACATTCATAATCGTATCACCATGTTCTATCCCCATGGTTTCGTAAAAATTACCAAGGTTATTCACCAAGGTATCATAAAACTTGTCATCTCTAGTGATTAATATATTTACCCAATGCATTGAGTGATATGATAGTGAACCCTTAATCTGTATTTATTTCCATGTGATCCACATATATTATTGTCAAACATTTAATCAACAAACCATATAGAATAAACAAAATAGGGTTCAAATGAAAATAATGGCATTTTAGAAAAGTGCTTAAAAACAATATTTTTTTGTCATTTCAATCCCACAAGAAAAATAAGGTGGGATTCATGTATGTTACTACCAATATTGAAATATATAATTTGTAAATCTAGGTGAATACCCCTAGATAAGATAGTGGTTTGGGTACTCACAAAAGAAAATAAAACATTTTCTTGATAAAAAGAGTCAAATTTTGAGATGAAAATACAGTAGCATGGTGAGTATGAAATAAAATTTTAGAAAACATTCAATAGGGAGGGGAAAAGGGTATCCTAATAATAAATACTCATAATAGAGTAGATGGATTGAACAAAAATATATAGAAGAACATGATATGGAAATTTGAAATACCTATAACATAAAAAGAGAACATGAAAGAAAAAACAAAGTTGATATTTCCCTTACCATGAGTAGTGACCCCTAAAACATAATGGTTGGGACCATGGGGGCTTGAGGAATCTTTTGGAGGTAATTCTATCATATATTAGAGGATATAGAATTTGGAATGAAATCTAAGGGAGGAATGAGTGGGTATTTATAGTAAAAGAAAGGGAGTTTTCAGTAATTTATGAGAACACCTCATTGGTGGTATTTGCAAAACCAGGGGCTTTCCCATGGTATTCTCCCAAGGTTTAGGCCACATGGGACACATAATATAATAATTTAATCCACATGATTCAAACAAAATTTTAAATTACATATTACATCATTATGATGTCATTAATCACACAGAAAACTCAAAAACTGTATTTTTTTATTCACCAAAAAACAAAACATTTTATAAAGATATGATAAATTCACCATAACCTAATATCGATGTTTGGAATTCCAAAAATGAACTCGATTTTATTTAGTATAAGATAAATTTAACTTTTAATTAAAATCACTATTTACTCAAAAATACTAATACTTAATTAATAATTTCTATAACTTTTATTTACTTATACTATTATTTTACATTACCATTCAAGATTCCTAAATCATATTTATACTTCATTAGGTGAGGTTAATATTCCACTGGTCATATTACTATTCATAAGGGTAATATTATTATTCAAAATTTATTATTAACAAAAAATTTATTTGATCTTATCAGAATCTAAATTCTTACTAATAAAAATTGTGTATGTCCATTTTTTTAAATCATTTCTCAGTATCAATTATATAATATATAAAAATATTTTAAAATAGAATTTTTTAATATTCTTCAATAACACGACACTTCTTATAAAAATAGTAAAAATTCATCCTAGATTTATTTTGACAGTTTAATTTAAAAAATGATGTTTATTTTACTCTAATAAAAATTTTATCTATACAAATTGATTACACAACGTAACTAAGGCCTCGATACATAACCCCTTATAATCCTCGTATATGAACTAATGGTAAAGTGTGTTATGGTGACATACTCTTGGGGTGGATCAGATAACATCCATCAAGTGGTGATTTCTATCAATTTGAACTTCCCCTATAGGTGATTTCATTCAAGCATGACATGTTGAAGCTTGGATTGGGCCTGGTCTAGGGTAAAGACCAGTGACACTACCTCCTTCGCATGATCTGACAAATGGGATTCATATGGTTTAAGTATACTAGATGATTCCACAACCATTCTTTCTGTATTAACTATACATTATCATTTCTATTTATAAAAAAATTATAACGTTAAAAATTATTACAATTTATAATGGTCATATTAACCAATGGTCGTATAATGGTCAAAATGCGATGGTTATATTTCAATAATACTTATATATTTTTATTGATTATAACACAATAAAACTTAAATTTTGAGGAAACAAATATTATTCAAAAAATATGGGTTGCTATAGAATATATATCCCTTATATACCCGAATTGAAAGAGGGTTTATTGAATGATTCACAAATATTGTCATTATTTATCCATCCTAGAAGAACTAATACGTATAGAGATCTAAAATAATTTCTTCTGTGATGATATGAAGAACTATATTGTAAATTATATATCATAATTCCTTGTATTCCATGAAATTATGCTTGGAAATTTATACTCTAAGGGGATAATGAAACCATTACACATACTTATATGGAAATTGGAGAATATCACCCCATATTTCATTATAGGTCTTCCTAGGACCACTAAATTCCAAAATTCCATTTAGGTTATAGTTATTTATCTTAAAAATTTATCACACTTCATTATTATTCAAGATGATTACTTACTGGATCGATATTCAAAGATATATATAAAGGAATTTGGACATTTTCCAGGAGTATGAATTCCCATTTTATCATATTAAGAATCAAGGTTTACCTTTATTTTATAGAGAATTATTTAAAAAGTATTGATATATACTTCAACTTATGAACTATTTATCATCCATGGATTAATGGTCAATTTAAAATTGTTAGGTCCTTAATGGGTGATGGAAATGGACAAGAGGGGTGAATTTTCATCCTTTAAAATTTACAAGAGTTTAAAATTTATGAGAAGCAAAATATCAGTCCAAAATATTAAACAAATTAATAACATCGATATGAAAAATAAAGAAAAATTAAAGTGAAATAATGTAAAAGATGACCACAATAATATTATATTTTTTAGATCTAAATGATCATACTCCAATCTTCACTCACTAATATGGTGTGAGGAACCCCCTATGGTATATTACTTATGAAGAATAGTGAAACTATTTACACCACCTTTTTTAAACCGAGAGGCTTAACCCAATTCCCTATTCTTTAATGGGTTTATAATAAAACCCAGCCTTTTAAAGGAGAAGAACTAATTGATAATTTATTAGGATTAATCAATACCCCTAGAATTAATTAATTTAAGATGGAAAAAAATTTACAATGGAAAAAACCAACATTGGATTTTATAGGCTAGGTATTAACAACTTCTATGTAATTGGTTAAGAGGAAACTGATCATATAAGTTGAAAAACTAAGCCCAGACTCCTATAGGAGCTATCATTTCCTATTTTATTTTGCAGGTTAAGAGGAACCCAAAACCCTAAGGGGAAATAGTAAACCAAAAAATATAGTATTTTATGTTATTATAATCCCATATAAGACAAACTATGTGTGGAAAATAAAGTACATAAAGATAAAATTAAAATAAATAATAGAATAATTTAACCTAGTGAATGATCATCAAATAGATGATGGAATTTGGATCTGATAGTGCTCAGGCCGTTCAAGATTTTGAGACAATGAAGCTCAAGAAACCATTAGATTACATTATAAAGTTGTTGAAGTTATAGGTCTTAGTTGCAGACTATGAAATACGTCGGAGTTAATGTAGAGTTACATATATATTTCTTCGTTGAATACATTGTTCTTTTTATATAATGAAAATTACAATGAACATTTTATTTACATTAAAATCCATGATGCTTCTTTATAAATTACAATAATAAAATGTTCCCATGTAAGAAACTATTAATTAGCTTTGACATACAGTAAAAATGAAAAACAATTGTGTATAAATTATCACATTAGGATCAAAAATAAATATTTAATACTATTACTAATACATACAGAAATGTTCATTATAAATTCCTTGCAACACTCCCTCAATTTATATGATTCAAACTCTTAATATTCCATAACAAATCCAATTTTAGACTTCCACTTTTTCTGTACTATCATACTACTCATGCTTATTTTATACATAAATGAATCAAATGTAGTTTTTTATAAATGTGGTACTGTTAATATCCAAGTGAGTTATATCTCATTATTTTCTTTTTCGAAATTAATTTTGTACTGGGAATAAATTTTAGAATAATTTGTACAGTATTTAATTATTAATATCAATATTTATGAAAAACACCATGACAATATATGAGATAATCTCTTCATATTTCAACCTTCATAAAAATTAAAATTTTATGTTCCAAAACCTAAACGTGAATATCAATACATTATTAATCCCATTATTAATCTCATTTAATTATTCATAAAAAATCTAAAAAGTATTTTCTTATAATTTAGAAGATTAATGGAAAATTTTCAAACAAATGAAACACTAAGAGTATTTATAATAAACTTATAGAAAATGGAAATATGAAACATATAGAAAAATTGAGCATATTTCTATATATAGAAAAACCGGTATAAATTTATATAACCACATAGTTAAATTTTACTACATTTTTTGATTTTCACATAGTATAATTGATATAAGATAATTCAAATAGCATAATTCACATAAAAGAATTAATTTAATCAAATTAATTTAAGTGAATTCACATAATTAAATCTATCAACATAGTAGGTTTCACATATCCTAATCCTTCACATATCCAAATATATTCACACAGAAAAATATATCATGTAATGTAATTCTATACATTGCTTAAATTCATATAACCAAAATTTGATGTAGTTGAATATTCCTATAAGAAAATTTCAAGAATTATTGTATAACAATGCTTTTTAATTTTCAAACCCAAATAATAACTTCTAAATTAAATAATAAGATTTTTATCTAGTTGGCCTATATTTATAAAATGTCATTACATGTATAAATAATCAAAAATCACCTTAATCTTACATATATAGCCTATGATTTCATTAAAATAAAACAGCAAAAAAATTTATGAAAAAATGAAAAATTGATACTAATGACATGTAATGATTTATAACCTAATTTTGGACAATAAAAATATCTGTTGATAATTTTATATCTTCAAATTAAATTAATATAATTTTATTATATTTCCAATTTAATAAGAATCAATAAATTTAGAGTTCTATATATCACATTATGGTTTAAATATAGAAGGTTATATAATCTAGAAATTTGGAAACATGGTTTACAAATTTTATACATTAATTTAATATATTTATAAATGGGTAAATTACATTGGCTACATTGTAATAGTGAAAATCATGTATAAATGATATTTAATGGTCCTAAATAACATATTTATCCTATGAATTCAATATAAAACATGTAGAACATGTTTTAAATAATAAGTTTATGAAATATAAATATAATTTAATCAAAGAAATATATGAATCAATGTAAATTATTTCATAATCAATATATAAGAGAATAAAATAACGATAAAACTCAATAAATATATGAGATATTATAATTATAAAATTCAATGCATCAATAATTTTATTAAATGATGAAACAAAAAATATTTTTTATTTATCAAACAAAAAGTGGTTCAAGGAGAGAATAAATGAAATAAATACCTGTAATTATCAAAACATAAAATGTTTCAAGGATATTCTCAAAATTCCACATCTTTTTTATATTTTTAAAACCAATTATAATTTTAAAACTTTTCCCACTTTTGAAATTATCAAAAAGATAAAATTTAAATAAAATATTCTATCTTTGAATTGATAATATTTATCCACTATATTATATAATAGAGTGTCACATTTCCTCAGTTTTAAAGTCAAAAATTAACTCCCCCAAAATTTTAGCGTGTTTGGAAAATAAAAAAAATATATTTTATATGTATATTTGTCAAGAAAAAATTGAACGTAAATATTCGATAATTTTTTCCTAAACATGAATATTTGAAAACATGTTTCAACAATCCAGTAAAAGCCTTATGTTGATTACATAATGATTTGAATAGAGTTAGTAGTTTTTAAAATATATTTTTAAAAATTAATTAGAAACCTTTTATAAAATAATCATTTTTTTCATATAAAATGTTTAAATAGTAAGTGGACAAAAGCTAATTTCTTGAAGAAGTATTAAAATAATAAAAAAATAAGAAAATGTGTATATAAATAAATAAAAGTAATCTAAAAAATATATTCTAGATTACTATATATTTTAAGTAAATCAAAATAAATTAGTATATAATCACATTCAAACTCCCCCAAAATTTAAGCATTAAATATGATTCTCAATGAGTGTAGTAGAATCAAAATGTTTCTATAAGATAAAAAATATATATTTTTAGAATAAATAGTATGTTTAATCTGATAATATATAAACACGAATAAAACATATTATCTTTCCCTAGATATGTCATGTTATTCACTAATTCACTTATATAAAATTTCAGCATTCATAAATAAAAATAAAAAACATATTCCAATATTTTTGAAAGATACATAAAAAATTATTGTATTTTAGGCAAATTTCTTAAATGGAATACATTTATCTCTCCCTCAATGGATGAATTTTGAAAATATGAATTTTAAATACTAAATATCCACCTCAAGAGACTAGTTTATATTAAAATTTAAATCTTTCTTAGATAATATAGTGAAAACCCCTTTCATGTTTATACATTTAATAATGATAAATCAGATTTAAAAAAATATACCCATTTGAATCATGAAAAAAAATCAATAAATTAAACACCAAAATAGTTCAAAATTACAGATTAAAATTAAAATTATGAAACAAGTATTTATTCCTCATTAATATGAGTACCTTTTCTTACAAAAAAAACCAGTGCATGCATATTTTAAAATTTGAAAAATTAAATCCACTCAAATAAAACAATGTATAACAGGTTTCAAAAAATTAAAATATCCAAGATGAATTCCAAATTAATAATAAGAGTAAATCCCACCAAATTGATGATATCCTTTCAAAAAATGATACTATGAAAATATTATAAACAAAATTTTAATTTCATAAGTTTACAATCCCCTAAAAACTTACTTAAATATCACAAGGTCCCATGAAACATGTTATAATATATTAAAAGGATATTGAAAGTAACATAATGATAATAATACTCTAGAAAAACATGAATTCAGAAATGAAATAACACATTCACTGGTTATACATATTTCTGAATAAGAGATTGTCTCGGTAATAAATTACTAAAAATGTGTATTTTGGTAAAAATAAAATTATTTCTAGTTAATGTCAAAAAATAACAAACTAAATAAAATTTTACACATGTTTACTAACAAAATATTAAAAAAAGTAAATAAGTGCATTCTAGAAATTAAAATAATATATTATATTCATGTTATCCATAATAAAATTCTAAATATATTTTCAAAATATCATTCTAGCATCCCAATGATAAAACTATAATTACATGCATGGTATGTATAATAAATTGAAATTAAATAGATA
Organism: Viscum album; assembly: GCA_963277665.1. Taxonomy (NCBI): domain Eukaryota; kingdom Viridiplantae; phylum Streptophyta; class Magnoliopsida; order Santalales; family Viscaceae; genus Viscum; species Viscum album. Next base: position 982,611,345 of record OY728125.1, read on the forward strand.
TTACCAAGGTATAAACAATAATTTAAATTCACATGAATTACAATGTAAACTTTTAGGTAACCAATGGGTAGATGGTTTAGATAGTTTTACATAAAAAATAAGACTTCAGCATGAATTTCATTTTAGGACCAAAATATTAAATGAAAATCAATGGAAAATCACAAGTTAAATTACCATAAGATAAATTTTTTTAGAAAAATAACTTTATAATTTCTAGTAGATTTCCCTTCCACAAATTTGTTTCCAAACATAGTTGGAATAAAATAAACACAATTAAGTTTTTTTAGTTTATTATAACATTTAATGAAGAATATAATAGATGAATGAACTATGGAGGTTATGGATAAGGTTTAATATTATAAGGAAAGATAATAAATTCTTTCACAATTTAAGGTCACTTTTATTCCTAAAAAATAGAAACATAGACCTATCATTCATAATATTATTGAATTAAAAAAATCTAAAACAATTTGGAATAATATTAAAGATTAAAAGGAAAAATCTACATTAATTTAAGGAGACATTTTACAAACATTCCACTACCCCTAGGGAAAAGAAAACTCGGTTTAGAGGACAAAAATAAAACATTTCTAGAAAAATTTGTTATCAAGGTGGAAAATGAAGGTTTGGAGGTTTTTACTAGTGATGTGGGTGGTACAAAATAAATATTACTCTTTCTACATCACCATACCATTTACTGGGAAGAGTTAAGAAACAAGGGGGATCTGTGGTTTTAAAATGAGGTTTTACACTTGGAGAAATACATCCATGACAAAAATTTAATCAAATATATAAAAAAGGTTACTTATTTAGAAGAAATATTTTACAGATGTAAAAAATATTTCCTTAATTATAAATAATGAATACGTAGATTTGAAAAATAGGTTCTTGTGGTTTAAAATGGGAGGATTATTCTAAGGTACATGGTGAAATGTTATATTTTTCTAATGATTCTTAGAAATCACATGAAAAATATAAAGAAATTTATAATGTAAAGAATTAAAATTTCACAGTTTAGCCAACCCAATTAGAGATTGATTAGAAAATAAAGAAAGTATAAATAAGTGATAATGCCAAAAGAAGTAATGTATTTCTATAAAATGATATTAATTCTCACAGATTATTTTCAATAGGTAATGAATTAAAAATTTATTCAAATCTATTTGAAATATCTATATAAGATGAACTTGGTATGAAATATTGTATGGCCATCATTATAGGTCAAGAATTATTAATGACAAATATGATGTAAGAAATGGGAAATTAATTTTTCATGATGATTCCAGTGAAGAAAACTACGCCACACAAGGAAGTTGTTGAAGGTAAAAAATGTCATGAAATCTATTGAAACTAAATAATAAAAGAGGCATAGAGAAATATTCCCATACTCACAGTAAATAGAATGGAAATCCTTGGATGAGAGGAAACTCTCAGCCTTATTTCTTTATCTGAGGAATTAATATGATCATATTTATTTCCATATTTTATGTTATTTTTTTCTAACATGAAATGAATTAAATAAGGTGGGTAATTATGCCACCATAGGAATACAAGGAAGGCGCTAATCATGGAGTTTCCAAAATACAATGAAAAATAGGAAGTGAGTCCAACCTTTTATGGGGATAAACTGTGATGTGAATATATTAAATTTTTATCTTGGAATGAATTTAAAATTTTGGATAGCTTAAAAAAATATAAAGGTTGAGGTAAAAAATCACTCTTCCTTACTTTTTGTAAAATATTGTAAATATATTTATCAAGGGGGAGTTAATGTTGAGTTTAAGAAATGGGAGAAATAAATATTTCACTTGCAAATTTCTAATTTATTTGTTGAAGATCATTTATATTCATATATTATTGTTAAAACTAGATGAGAATCTCTTAATGTGACTTGTGTTGAGTTGGTTTAACATGTATAATAGTTTATGGTCATATTTTACCACCTTTGTTATTCACTCTTGTTCTATACAATAGTTTTTTCCACAGAGACATACATTTGACTAGATAAAGGTGAATTTATATAAAATCATGTGAATCAATATTTCTCTAAATCGGTGGATCAAGTTACGATTAAAAACAAAAGGGGATAATACGTTTTTTGAGAACTATTGATAAATCTTAAAGTTGAGATGATTAAGATACAACCCTAAATTACATTGAATTTGTTTTCACCAAAAGAAGAAGATAACATTAATTTTTGGAATGAGTTTTAATAATATGGGTATTAATATTAAATCTAAATGGGAATACTGAAATGTAAAAATGGTTTTTTGAAGATAAAGTTGCATTTTTATGTCATTTTTGAATATAAAAAAGTGAATGTGTAAAAGATAACTTTTTCTATTGTTTGGAGAGCTTGGAAGGACAAATTCCATGTGGTATATATTACTTATGATGATTTTGTAAATAATTTTTAGGATAAATATAAGTGATATTTTCTTAGGATTACTATCCACAACATCATAGATAATGGAGAAGTAAGTAATCTAAATACAGATATTCAAGACTTGAATAGTCAAAGGTGGTATCTAGCTGGAAGTTTTAAAATACATTCATTGGGTAATAATTATTAATAATACTATAATCAGAAAAAAAAATACTATTTTAATGTTTTTATTATTTGATTTATGTAGCTGAAGAAGTACCCAGTTGATTTGAGTTCAGCTAAATTCCATTCATAGAATTTTAGAATTTAATATAATGTAGAAAATGACCAAGTGAAAATTCATAAGAGCCTTTTACAACATCATAAGAGTAACTAAAGGACATAATAATAGTAAAATTAGAGTTTATAAGATTAAATTAAGAGTTTTCAGTAGTGATCCATGACAATGTAAGATTAAATTCCATACTTCAGAGGATTGATTGAATCTTTCACGGAGTATGACCATTGTAAACATTGAGAATAATATATATTGAAGGAATATAATAATATGGATAGTATATATGATAAATAATTTTTTAAAATATCAACCACTTTGTAAGATATCCAGTTTTTGAGAAGTAATTTTTCACCGGATACATCTAGTTAAGATAAAAAATGACATAAGATAATATAAAATTGTATGATATGAGGTTTCACAAGATACACTATATATTATTAAAAGATCTCCTAATAAGAGTCTAAGATCATCATAAGGTTCAAGGAAGCATAATAGGCTACATGAACCCTACGTTTAAGTCCTTTTAGGGTATAATATTTGTAAGGGAAAAATAAACACTATGATGAATTTTTGAATTCATGCAACCTTATGAAAATAGTGAAATAAAACATTATAGGGTAAATTTATAAAACAACTCTATGAAGATAAAATATCATAAGGAAAATTCAGTATTATTAGAAGAAGATAATTAGGAAAAATTAGAATATCTTTATAATGAATATTCCATCATTTTTTGAATAAAATAGTTTATTCTTTTGAACCAATCATCAAAGAATACAAATATTAAGAATTATTTTCTTATGTAATAAAGGATTGAGGAGTGTAGAGATGAGTTCCACTCTACAAGAAAGAGATCCCAATGGAAACGATGCATGGTTAGATGTACACATGTATTAAATTTAATTTCCATTAATTATATGTGATTTGAATGATAAAAATGATCTAGAGTATTTTGGATATTCAAAACTAATGAATAACCAATAATATAAATGAGTTTTAATGGAATAATAAAATCATGATTTTTTTGACCAGATTCAAATGTAATGAGAATCACACAGTATATTTTTATTCAATTTATATAAAATAACAATTGAGAAATAAATTCAAAATTTTATTTGTGAATATTTATGTAAAAAAATAAAAATAAAGAGATTCAATAATGGAACTATACAAGAAGAGGGATACCTTCATGACCAAGTATTTTCAGATGGTGATAAGATATAAATTATCCATGTTATAAAGAATAGTGACCAAGATTGGTAGACTAGTTCATGATATTTTTCTATTAAGGATCCTGAAGAAGCATGATAATACCAGTTCATCTAATGTATTCATGGAGGTAGTTTTAAATGAAGATATTTTCAATCAACCCAAATAAGATGGAGATCTATCCTATTTTGGATCAAACCATGTAGTTGTAAATAAGTTGTTTTATTATCTAGTTTAACTCTAAATAATCAACACATTGGGAATTTATGTTGATAGGATGATGATAGTCCTTGGTGTAATCCATTGAGTTTATCGTTTAGAATAAAAGATTGGGGAGAATAACCTATCAAGATAAGGAGTAGGATTTTAAGGTCAAACCTTGTAAATACATGCATGTTATACATTATTTACATCTATTACATACAATATGAGGCTATTTTATGAATTTTGATTGGAATGATATATTAATAGGTCAAATAGGTTAATTCTAATATAAAGAATTGTAAAAATAACCCTAGTGATTCACCCACCTCCCTGTGATACTAACCAAATTGAACACTATAATAGCTAATAAAGTATATTATTATGCATGTTGTTTCTATAAGGGTGTCATGTGTGAACATTATTGTTATAAAATATCGAATATTTTCTGTAAAACTTGTTTTCTATGTATCAAATCTAAACAAACATATAACTTCTTTCTGAAGATTTATTATAAGATGTGGTGAATAATCATGTAAAAGTTTTTAATATGTATGTATGTTATAGTAGGATTTTTAAGTAACCCATTCCTTTTACACATATTATTACAATATTTTTAAAATATATTTTTAATAAATACAACCAATGGATTACGAGGCCTAGTGTATTTGGAATAATATATACAAAAAAACAACTATATGAAACTAAAATAAAAGTTATTTATTTTAATCTCTATAAATAGATCCTAAATATATTTTATCTCATAAAACTTGATTGGATAAACTGGGGAACACATATACATTATGGGTGAGCTAAAATACCAGTAGTGTAATAATCATGATAACAAAGAATAATATGTGAGTCAAACGACATAACATGATATCATAAAAGTTAGGTATCATAAATAATAACATGGGAGAATAAAATAATGATCATGGTATCATTGGATCATGTAAACATAACAAAGCAGAATAAATTTAAAATATTACATAAGAACAAGTCAAGGCTAAACGCAAAGATAACATCAAATAGTGGGAAAAAACCCATCATGGATGAGGTTTACTCTTTAATCTCATAAATTATGCCTCTGGAGATAAAAAAAATTACCCAATAAATTGGAATTATATTTGTCTACACCTATCATAAAATTTATATTCTTATGTGTTCCAAAAAAATGAAATCAATCAGATGGCATAAATATAAGAATTACCCATGGAATGAAATGGTTTTCATAATAATAACTCATGTCATAATCAAAGGATATTTCATAATGATTCTAAAAAGAAGAAGGAATTAAATATTTTAGAAATTTATATCTGAGTAAACAGGAAAATATCTCAAAATATAGTGTCTAATTGAAAAAAAAACATCATCAGAAAGCATAGAGAATTGGGTATTTAAATTAACATTCAAAATGGTGCTTTAATAAAAAAGTTACATAGTTTTAGAGAAAAAAATAAGTCTGGAATTTTCTTTAAAAATCATAGATAAATTATATTGGTTATACCTAAAATATTAAATTATTTAATGAAATAATTAATCGGAATAAATTCTTTAAAAACATTTATAAAAAATGATTAAGTAATAGAAATTTCACCCTTAATCGGGTTAGATTTTAAAGAATTCATTTGAGAAAAGAATATAAGGATTTTATTAACCCATAAAATAAAGTGAGAATAATATATGTATATATATAAGATACATATTTAAATAATTTATAAGAATTACATAACATAAAATAAAGAGATAAACTGATTGAGAATGAGAAAGGTCATAACTTAATGGAAAAAGGTTGTTTAGAGAGACACCTTACCGCAAGTTCTAGAATCATTCTGCACTTTTTCTTAATGTAATGAGTAATAAAATTAAAATCAATAACTACATAGTTAATAATAATTTATATCTATATTTGGTTTATCATAATTTTTTTTCTTTTATTACCATTTCATTGAGATATAATGACTAATTTTGTTGTTCTTGGGGCTTTCATTTCATGAATCGAGGTTTGGATCGCCTGTGGTTAAATTTTTAAGTTGTTTTAAAATTTTAATATGAATCTATAATTGAAATGAAATTTTATTCGTCTACTTAAAAAAATTTAAAATAGTCCCAAATACCCATACATTTTCTGATAAATGGATAATTCTTTTTTAAAAAATTTTAACTTTATACGCTTAATTAATTTAACATGTTTTGCTGACCTTTATAAATTAGTTTTGTTTTGTTAATTATTATGGAAATATGTTCATTAAAAAATTATAAAACATATAAAATAATGTTATTATTTTATTTAACTATAATAATATTTTTATGACTATCCTTGAACGCATTTGAGAAAAATATAGTATGCTATATATATGGGTTGTTAACCAACCATATTGTAAACAATTTTTTCATTTTATAATATAGAGAAGAGAGAGTAGAATTTGGATACTACACCAAAATAATAGAATATAATTATATTTAGGATACATAATTTACTATTTCAATGTTTAAGGAAAACAAATGGGGGTGATAGAATAAGAATAAAATTGAAAGTTAGTCAGGATTTTTACACTTCTATAGGTTGTCCCTTATTAGGATACGCCTAAAGGCTCCTTAAAATGATATTTGGTGAGACCATAATAAGTAGTATGTGTGTGATAGTATTTGGAATAGATTTGGTAATAAAATTTTCAATATCCTAGGATTAGAAGTTTTGATGAGGAGTGGTGATGGGTGATATCTATAAGGGTAGAAGATGGGTGTTTTTGAATATTATATTCATTAGTTTATTATTTTCTCTAAATAATGATAATTTTACTAATTCTTGTGACTATATTTAATAAATATTTTATGTTATATTTCTATATTAGGTAATTATATTATTCGTGACTAAAAAATTAATTTATTTAGCATATAATTTTAAATATCCTAATTCACTAATCACCAGTAATTCAACTATTTTATAAAAATAATAAAAATAACCATAACCAATTTTAAACAAGTAGAATAAAAACTCATTTTATGAAAATAATTTTCTATGTATGAAAAATATAATTTTTAAATTAAATCTTCATTTATTTGAAAAATATAAATTTTAATATTATGATCAATTTTCCAAACATTTAAAAAATTACTTATGGTATCATAAAATTAGATAATCATTGCAATGAAACTAAATATTAAAATATAAATCAATTTTTGTGAAAAACAAATATTTTAGATAATTATATTTATTATAAAAGTAAAATCAACGAATTTAGGTTTTACAAAAATAAAAATAGTTAATTTATCATTTAAAAAATTTATTTACTCATATCATGATATAAATACGTCATATTCTAATTTTAAAATATAATATTATTTTACATTTCATAGGTGAGGTTAATATTATAATGGTCAGGTTATAGTTCCAATGGTTATATTACAATTCCAATGGTCAGATTACTATTCCACTAGTTAGATTTCTAACAATCATATGAGTTTCATAATATCTATAAATACCTTATATTTCAATCATTATTAATTCACTTATATTTTCTCTCAAATTTATATATTTTCATATTTAAAATTCATATTTCATTACTAATATTCTTTTTCATTTCTACAGTGTAGTTTTTGAGTACTGTTTTTCTAGGAGATCTTGCAGATCCAAATTTTCCTATTATTATTATTACCTTAATTTTTTGTACCGTTGTAACACGTTCAATTTTTTTTGAAATTTTTATTATCTAAATATAATTTTTAAATAAATATAATAAAATTTATTTGGTTTTATCAAGTGTCGAGTGTGCATTATAAAATGTTATATTATTAAATATGGAACAATTATATAGTTAGATGATAAATTCCATTGATAAAATTTGAGGTTGTTATACCATTCCTCCCTTAAAAAATTTCACCCATAAAATTTCATTTTTACACACTATGTTGAAGATAAGTTAGGGTATATCTGCTTCATTCCTTCATCTGGTTCCCATGTTACCTTCTCGTAGTTATTTTTTTCATAGTGATTTGACTAGTTGAGTTACCTTTTGGTGTTCAACTTTATCCATACGGTCCACGATCTTCACCGACTTCTCCTCATAAGAGTGAAAATTTTACATATATAAAAACTATGAATTTTGTACATACGATGGATCTAGTATGTGCTTACTTAAGAGGGATACATTGAATACATCATATACTTGATATAGGGTCGGTGGGAGTTCTAGTTGATAATCCATGGCTCCAATATAATTAAGAATATCTAATTGGTGGATATACATGGGAATTACCTTTCCCTTCTTCCAAATGTCATGAATCTCTTCCCGAGGGATATTTGGAGGAACACCTTATCTGCTACCTCAAACTCTGTGTTTCATATGTAATTGTCAGTATAGGTCTAATATCAGTTCTAGGCTACTCTAATGTGTTGCAAAATGATATTGACATTTTTTACTATTTCTTCATCCATTTTAGTTCCCACTAGTTTTTATTAACCAACTTCAACACAACACATAGGTGTTATACATATAGTCCCATAAAAAGATTAATATCAATCCATTTAGATGCTTGAATGAAAATTATTATTATATGATAACTCAACCAGAAGAGGATACATATCCTATCCTCCTTTGAAGTCTATCAACTCTGCTCTCTAAACATGTTCATCATTATGGATAGTTTGCCCAAAATTTCTATTATTTTTGGGGGTGATAAGCTACACTAAAATTTAATTTAATGTTAATATAAAGTGTTAGAATTTTCTAGAACATGGAGGTAAACCCTATATCTCGATCAGATATAATCAATAATGGTTATCCATGCTGCCTCACCAATTCTTTGATGTATATCCATGCAATTTGTTTGAGTGATAAGTCCTCTAAAATTTATATTAAAAGAGTAGTGATGGTAATATTAACCACCATAACCCATATATAATTATTTTCTATTTATTTATTCATAAGAATAGTAACAAATTCCATGGTGATGTTTTTCCATTTCCATGTAGAGATGGCTATTCATTACATAATCCCCTTTTACTTTTTCTGTCTAGCCTTCACATAAGGACATGCAAAGAATTTGTATATATATTCTGCATTCTCATTCTTTATATTATTGAACTAATAGTTCTCTTATAGATCTTTATATATCTTTATGCCCCCTTAGTGGATTGAGAATCTTGAGCTATGTGAATCATTACACAATAATTTCTTCAACTCGGGATTTGATACAACATATAGTATTGAACCAAATATTTCAAATATTTCTTCATCAATTTTGTTCTCGGATGATTTCTATTTCCTTATATCTTCCACATTCTTTTGAATTTCCACATCATATATTTTATAATCCATTATCTTCTCTAGAAGGGATAATAGATAAATAATTTTAGAAAGGAGTGATGATGTTCCTTTATTTATGATTCACATTTCTATCATCTTCAAGCCTATGAATATTGGTTCCTTATCAATTCAAATCATTGATAAGGTTCACAAATCCTTTCTACTTAGAGAATATTCCACTTTATTTCCTATCCTAGGATGGAAGTGGATTGATTATTCAATGTCTAAGATCAGCCCTAAACATATTTTCTAGAGAATATTAATCTCCTTATATGTGAGTATATGGGCTCTCACGATCCATGTATATTTCACACTCCCCCCAGAATTATAATGATGGTAAATATTTAATGTGAATAACATGGAATCTCTTAAAAGATCATGTGTTGGTTAGTTGTTCCCCAAAACATTCAACTACCCTGAGGCGTTGGATATCACTTTATGATTTTGTAATTGTAAAAAACTCAAGACTTTTTTTGAAGCATCGATGTATACCCTGAAAATTTCTGGACTTAAGGGAAGTATAAGGACTTTTGTAGTGATAAACCTATTTTTCAATTTCTTAAAGGACTCTTCACAGTCATCAGTCCCAATAAACCTCACTCCATTTTGAGTTATCTAGGATAGTGGTTTTTAAAATCATGATACATTTCTCAAAAATAATTTGTAATACCCTGATAGTCTAAGTAAACTATAGAGATCTATTATAGATATTGGTCTGAGACACTCTTTAATTTCCATTATCTTATAAGGGTGTATATATATATCATTATTAGTGATAACATTCCCCATGAATGAAACTTCCTCTATCCAAAAATTAAATTTATTATACTTTTCATACAACATGTCCTTTAAAAAATTATTTATTATAGTATTAAAATTCTTATCATGCTCCTACACACTTTTAGAGTATATCATAATTTAATCTATATATATTACCAAATTTTTGTTGAGGTAATCTCTAAACAATCTATTCATTAGGTCCATAAATATTTTTGGTGAAATATTCAGTTTTAAGGGAAGCACTATGAACTCATAGTGTCCATACATTGTTTGAAAGGAACTCTTGGGAATATCTTACTTATTTATATAATATTGGTGATATCCCGACCAAAGTTTCAACATGTATAAATATTGTTCCCCTAATAGTTGATCAAAAAACACATCTATCAATGGTAGGGGATATATTATCATTATTATGATTTTATTGGTTCAAAATAATCAATGTAGAGGCTCATTATCCCATTATTCTACTTGATGAAGAGAACCAACATACCCATGGTGAAAAAGTCAATGATATAAAACCATTTTCTAAAATTTCTTGTAATTAGTTATTTAGTTCTTCTAATATATTGGTGGAAATTCTATAGGGTTTATTGGATATAATAATAGATCTAAGTAGAAGTTCTATTGAGAAATCAACCTCTCATTTTGGAGGAGAACAAAGAAACTCTTCAAAGAATACATTAGTTCAAATCCTCACAATTTGAATGTCTTCAAACATGATTATATGTGTTTTCTCAATAATTTAGTATAGATATTGTTGCTCATACGGAAATAATATCAATACATGAGATGAAAATTCCAATAGAGATTCATCCTTATCCTCACACTCGTACAAAATTAAATTATGACTCGATATGTGAATAGTGATCACACTCTACCAATGGTTTATGTTATATTTATATAAGGTAAAACAATCAACGTCCAATATAAGATCAAATTCCCCTGATATATGTATTGAAATATTTTATAGGAGCTCCAATCTGTAAACATTTACATGGAAAAATTATGAACTTAGAATTCCATAGTTTCTCTATATGTTGTTATCACAGATAACTCATCCCCTATTTTTTGAGGGGGTGTTTGAATAATTCTACCTAACAAGCATGAATTGAAGGAATGTGTAGAACTTGATCCAAAAACTACATCCCTAATTTTTGAATGAATAACATGTATACCTATCACCACATCATTATCAAGATCCACCACTATAGTAGTGACATATTATTCCATTCCTTTCTCTCTAGTCTGTGGTGATTGTTTTCATTAAATGTCTATGAAAAAACACCTTGGTTTAAGGAAATGGATTTCATAATTCTCATGTTCCCTATAATTAAAGAACTATATTATTGGCTAAGTTTTACTCCAAATTTTCTTTTCTTCCATCACATTAACTCATTTCTTCCTATCCATAAACATTAACTATCCCAAATCCCCAATTTTACATACCTAAAATATATCCTACATCCATTAAGATAGTTTTCAAGATTATTTTTCCACACTTTTGACATCTTATTAATTGATATTTCTTTCCTCCATGGTATTTATCTATTGATCCGCTCAAATATAACTCTACTTTATAATTTTTATCTCCATCCCCACGAGAGAACTAAGATTCACCAATATCCATCATGGCCTTAAGGGACAATAAAATATCTATTCAATGTTGTTAAATTCTAAAATTGCTAAACATTTTTATATGCATGGATGTTATTCACTAAATAAGTGGTCCACAATACTTTTGGTGTTCATGAAAATGTTGAAGTTGTGTTGTGAAGGCCCTATAATTTTGTCCACACATGCCTTGATAAAATCATATTACATTATCTCTAATTCAGGGACTCTTTATCCATTTTAATATAAAGTGTTTAGGGAAAAAATTTATTGAAAAAATATTTTCTGGAATCCATACCATTTCAGGGAATCAATTTCCTCTTTGGACTTCATGTTCCTAATTTGTGTCCACCATTTATTAGATTCCCCCTCCATGAAACAAACGACCAACACAACTTTATCTTGTTATAAACATTGGATGAAATAAAATATATTTTAAACAGAATTAATATATTTTTCTATGATGATGGGATCAAATTATCCTCTTAAGGTATGTTGAATTTGTTACATAAATTATTCTACAACAACTATCTATTTATTAAGATAATGAGTTCATTCTACATGGATCAAGTTATTATTCATGACATGAGTTAACTGAACCAATAAATCCATGAAGTTCTCATATTTTTATCTCATAAGGTTAGGCATCACATTGGGTAAATAATCACATGTTCTATCATGTTAGTTGTTGGGATGGTTACCCCTATTTCCACCATTATCTAAAATAATTGATATAAAAAAGATTGAGAATACTCAAACTTAAAATTATATAAAAAGGGAAACTATGAAATAGAAGGAATAAACAATAAATTGGAAGTTCATCCTAACATATTAATATCTATGTTTCCATATTGGTTATCTATGGTAATTTCTCTATTATGTTTTTTAACCTAAAAAATTATTTATGTCCTTAATAATTGTTTAAAATAATTTTGATTTTGAAAAGCATATCCCCTGGGAGTGTTAAAACATATGTGATGTAAGTAGTCTTTTTCATGAATCTGGTGACGATTGAGTTAATAACCAATCTTACATTTTTAGGGATTTTACCAATAAGTATAAATATTCAAAAACCACATAAACTTGTAGTATTTAGATAGATGTGGAACTGCTTGTAAACCACTCACTCTATACTTTACCAATATTTTAGGATATTGTCCTATATATAGGCTTATACCTAGGTTTCTCACGAAATTATTCTATTCTTAATACCAAAAAATAACTATTTATTTCCTATTATACCAACTATATTGACACAAGCCTTTTAAACAATTTTTTACATGATTTTGTTAAAAAATATCTAATAAATACATCCAAAGGATCGAGAGGAGTATTGTCATTATAATACTAGGTACATAAAACATCATCATGAAACTAAAGGAAAATTAATTATTTTAATATAGATAATGAGATCCTAAATACTTCTGATCACCTAAGACATTATAGGGTAACCTAGTGGAATACCTAGACAAAAAGGGTGAGCTTAAAAGCAAAGTAAGGTAATAATTATGATAACAAAGAATAGCATGTGATTCCAATGACATAACTTGATATCATAGAAGAGAAGGATCTAGAATAATAAAATTAGAGAATAAAAGAAATAAAATGGTATCATAAGTTCATGAAAATATAGGAAATTGGAATCAACAATAAACATAACACAAGCATAATTCAAGGAAAACTACCAAGACAACATCATATGGTAGGTAAAGTCCCATCGTGGATTGGGTTTACTCTATAATAAAATAATAATGTCTCATTGGAAAAAATATTACCTATTTCATTAGATTTAGGTCTTGGTGAATCCATCATAACTTGTACATGTTTATATATTCCATAAAATTTCCATAAACATAAAATTCACCCATGGAATGAAATGGGTTTAATAATATTTCATCATATCATAATCAAAGGATATTTCATAATGATTCCCTAGAGAAGAAGAAATTAAGTATTTTATAAATTTATATCAAAGTACAGAGCTATAGGTATTAAAATCCGATGTTCATTTGGAATGTTTTTTTGATAAATGATTGAAAATTTGGTATATAATTTAACTTCCAAAATAGAGTTTCAAAGAACCAATTAAAGAAATTGGGAGAAATAATATGTATGAAATTTTATTTAAAAATGATTAGTAAAATTGAATGGTCATACCTAAAATATTCTTATATTTAATGAAATAATTAATGTTGATAATTAATTAAAAATAGTTTTATATAGATGTATTATGAAATGGACAAGTTATTGTTAACCGGGTTATATTTTAAAGAAGGCCATTGAGAAATGAATATAAGGATTGCATTAAATCATCAAATGATTTTGGAATAAGCTAGGTATATATTAAAGATACACACACACATATATATATATATATAATTTTAAATCATTATATAACATAAAAGAGAGGTATAAATTGAGTTATAGTGGGAATGTTCATAAATCAAATAAGAAGGATAGTTTAGAGAGATCCCTGACCATATGATCCAAAATCATTCTGTACATGAACTTAATGTCTTGAGTGTTAAAATTAAATTCATTAATTAATTTATTAAGATCTCTTTTATCTATATTTGATTTATCATTATTATATTATGTTCATTTACAACCATTTTATTGAAATATAATGGCTTATTATATTATTATGGGGGGGTGTTTTATGCATCCACAGTCGGATAACTTTTGGATAATTTTTAAAGTTATTTTCAAATGGGAATATTACTAAAGATGTGAAATGAAATGTTATTAATTTATGTCCAAAATTTTTAATATTCCCAAATACTCTATCATTTTCTAATATAGGGATGATTCTTTTAATAAAAAAGGTAATGTTATAATGTTAGTTCATTTAAGATGTTTTACTGACCTAACAAACTAGTTTTATTTTATTTAATATTTAGAAAAAACATTCAGTCCAAAATTTTGAAAAAATTCATAATATAATTTTTATTATAATATTTTACCATAATAATATTTTTATTACTAGGCTTGAAAGTAGTAGATAAAAAAAGTACATTGTTCTTGGAGGCGGCGGAACATCCATATTGTAAACAATGTTTTCATTTTATAATATAAATAAGCGAAGGTAAATATAGTTATTTAAAAATAATAACAATAGATTATTATGTTTGGAATAATTATGTTACTGTTTCGTGGTGGATGGAAATCATAATGGGGTGGTAGAATAAGAATAAAATTGAAAGAGGATAGTAAATATTTTATCCACTTCATATGGTTATCTATTCTTAGGATACCCCTTAAGGATACTTGAAATTGTATTTTGTGATACTATAATTACTAATAAATTGAGGATAGGATTATTAAGATATTTATGTATAAATTTTCTATGTTCCTTGGATTAGATGTTTTGAGGAGAAGAGGTAGCGAGAGTTGTATTTATATTGGTAGGAAATGGATATTTTTTAATATTGAATTTATTAGTTTTTTATTTTGGCTTCAGATTATCAATAGTATTGAATCTTATTAATAAATATAGTCAATGAAATATGTTATTTCAAACTAGTTGGTTCTTATATAATCCATGACTCAAAAATTTGTGTATTAATCTTATAATGAAAAATTATATATTTTACCATATCTCTCTATTCACGAAATTCAACCCTTTTAGAAAAATAAAAAAATACAACCTAACCATTTTTCAAAATTTATATTCAAAAAATGATATAAATATTATGAAAATATTTTTAAAAATTTGATATATTTAATTTTAAAATAAAATCTCTATTTATAGAAAAATATAAATTTTAATTTTATGATCAATTTTCCATACCTTTAAAAAGTAACATATGGTGTCATGATATTTTCATTATAATTAAACATAATATTAATTTTTAAATCCAATTTATTAATAATAAATTTAATTTATATATTTATATTTATTATTAATGTGAAATTAAAAACATTATGTTTTATAAAAATGAAAATAATTATTTTTTGTTTAAAATATTTATTAAATTCTATCCTGATATAAAAATGCCATATTATAATTTTATATGATATATACATATTATTTTAAATTTCCATAGGTGAGGTTTATATACTAACAACCAAGTCACTATTCCAATGATCATATTATAATTCCAAAGGTAAGATTTTTATTCCAAAAATATGATTTTTAATGGTCATGTGGGATCCCTACATTCTCTAAATACCTAATGTTTTATTTATTCTTAATTCACATTTTTATCTTAAAGATATATATTTCCATTTTCAAAATTCATATTCTAATATAAATTTTTTTTCTTCATTTCAATACTTTTGCTCGTTAGTGTGATTATTCTTGGGGATTGGAAAAAACTAAAATTTCCTCTTCTTCATATTATCTTATTTTATATTTTTTGTACCATTGTAATACTTTCAATTATTATGGTTATTTTTATTCTATAAAGGTACGTATTAAATTTACATAATACAATGTACTTGGTTTAATCATGTGGTAAATGTTTATCATATAATATTATATTACTAAATATGATGTAATTATAAATTTAGAAGGGAAATCCATTGATAAAATTCTATGCTGTTAAAGATTATGTAACAACTTAGACTCCAGAAAAACAAAGTTGGTTTTTATATTATATTTTCTTAATAATATTTTTTTATAGTATCCAAAAGCTTAGTGGTCTTTTAATACTAGAAAAATTTATAGACCTAATTTGAAAACATAAGATATAACATGAATACACTATGAGAACATTATTATCCATTTCAACATTTCCAAAAACATATACAAAGTTATCTTATAGGTTTACTGTGTATTGGAAAAGAATAATTGGGAGTGTAGATGCTTTATAAGGGGTATCATACAATAGAAACTATTATAATATAAATTTGTCACAAGTGATATGAATGGAATAAATAAAAAACTTGAAGCAATAATAAACTAAAACTGATAGCATAACATATCCATGGATATAAATGAAAATAAATTGGTCACATATATAATAATAACTTCTTCCTCAATGCTGAAATGTATAATTTGGAACAATGAATTCCATACCATAAGCTAAGACATCATTCTCTTGTATATATTGATCTTAATATTAAGGAAACACCATGTTCTGGCCTGACATAAACCAAAATACCATAGCATGCTTGTCTAATGAGACCCACTAA
The DNA here is from genome assembly GCA_963277665.1 of Viscum album. Lineage (NCBI taxonomy): Eukaryota > Viridiplantae > Streptophyta > Magnoliopsida > Santalales > Viscaceae > Viscum > Viscum album. The sequence continues at coordinate 982,628,257 of OY728125.1, forward strand.
CGCATCAAGGGTACATATCATACCGGTCCCCACCTACCACTTTTTAATGTTAAACACTTTCATTATATGAGTAAATTAATAAATAATACACAATCAATACTTCTAATTATCATCCATCCTTTGATAACAACATAAAAATGTCAATACTTTTCCTCATGTCAACAAAAGGGTTAACATGATCATAACCCATCCAAAGAGAGAAGTTGGATGGGTGAAGAATATGTAGTAAGCTTTCCCATAATAATTTATATTTGAATAACAACTTATGGAGTTCCAATAATTTTCCCAGTTTCAATTAAAGGGAAACTACAATCATAACCCATCCGAAGAGAGAAGGTGGATGGTTATAAAATACATAATCAACATATAAACTATGAAGAATTGTCAATGTAAATTGATGTTCCTTATAAAATAAATAATGATATGGTAGTGGTGAAGGGTAATTTAGAAAAAATTATTATTAGTAAAAGATAGTAATTGAGTGCAATAATTTTCACTCATAGGAGACCATAAAAATGGTAGGAAAATTCTTTCATCGATGTTTATAAAGGTTGTGTGAATATTACAAATCATTTCCCCTGAGAGTGTCTAAAGAGGTGTGTAGTCTTAGTCCCACTAATCAAACATTAGGGCTATGTTTGATTCAATTATTATACCAACCCTTTTGGGGTGATTACCCCTTGGTGAATTTGTGCCACATGTAAATCCACTTGTTAGTTTTCTGATAAGGATTTCATTTTTATGAAAACAATACAGTATTTGATTTCTAGAAATTTAGGATATTTGGTTAGTAAAAAATCATAGTAAATGTATTTAATGGGATTAAATATAAATTTTAATATGTAAAATGGGTGACAATTTCATAAAATTACAATCATGAAGGCATTAAAATAAAAGTTTGTAATGGATAATGGAAGGGGGAATAAGAGCCCTTATGTAAGAATAATAATGAAATAGTAAAGTGGATATAATGAGAGGGGGTAAGTATCCCCTCATAAATAACATTTAAAAATGGAGATAATATCATGCTATTAAAAAAGACAACTATATTAAATGGTATTGTAACTATTGAATTTCAATTAAAAAGAAAAGGGAAAGATTGGAAACCCTTACCTTGAAAAGTAGTTTCATAATGATTTAAAGGACTCCTTATAACCTTATAAACTCATAGTATGGATTTATAGAGGTTGATGGAAGGGAACTCCATGATATATTCCTTTTGGGTATAGTAATGTGAGATAATTATTAGGAGTAAAATCCTTTTACAGGTGAAAAAAAAGTTCTTTCATAGAGACAAATGTTAGGTAAGGGGAAAGAATAGAGTCACATAGATGTTAGGAGGGTTAGGTGAGTTAATTGTGTAAGGTTGATAAATAGTAGGTGATGAATTTGGGTAATACATTCTTACATAAAAAACTTTTTATAAGATGTATTTGACCTTTAAATTATTAACAATTTAAGTTACCTCATTTACCCATTTTACCCTTATTAGTCTTGATTAAAAAATAACCATGTTAATTATTTTATTACTAAAAATATAATATGACCATTATTACCAAATATAAATGTTTTTAATGTTATCTTTATGTCAGTTTAAACTAATTTTATTTATAAATAAGACTAAAAAAACTTTTAAATTAAAACATAAAATATCGGCAAACTGTTTTTATAGAAAATTTATTTTTATATATTATGTGTTTTTATTCTTATTTATTACTAATTATTCATTGAATGTGTATTTATATATTTTATAAAATGTTACTGCATTATATTAGAGTTACATTTTAAATTATATTAACATAATTTATTTATAGAAAAATTAAATAACTATTCAAAATTAATTCTTTAAAAACAACCATATTACCTTTATCATGCTAATTAATCATTATACTATGTAATTTATTTTCAATTATTAAAAGTAATATTAGAATAGTTACTCTATTTATAACTCATTATTATTATTATATTTTCCTTTTTTTCAAATAAAATTAATATGTTTAGGGAAAAATAATTTTAATATTTGTGTGCATAAAACCGGTTTTTTAGAAAAAGTGGTTTTATGTATAGTTTTTTTGTTTAGGATAAAATTAGAAATATGTCATTGTAATAAACTAAATTAATCTATTATAAAAAAAAATTTCTTGTTCCTTATAAAGAAATCCAAAACTGAATCTTACCAAAATAATATTTAATTAAAGTAAAAGACTAAAAACATTTCCTTTTATTGGAAAATATACCTTATGTTCCTACAATGTTAAAATTTAGTTATTTAATTTAATAATAATACAAAAAAAAAATTTACTCCTTAAACACATTTTTGGACATTTATAATATTTTATATACTTATAGGCCCTTCTTATATATTGATATGTTATAAAATTCATGGTTCATTAAAAAAATGTATTTTTTAGTAGTCACATAAAAATAAAATATTTTGACAAAAATATATAAAATTAATGTTAAGTTAATATATTTACAATGAATTAAAAAATGATGTTTATTTATCTAAAATCAAATTCTAACATTCATAAATTATACTTTAAAATATACTTAGGAATAAAGGCTCTTTAGACGATCCATTGTTTGATATTTCACGATATGGTTCTTATATGCTACAATAGGGTATTAGGAATTACACTATCCTCCATTAGATAATTTTTTCAAAAAAATTGAATTATATATAAATTATGAAATAATTTTTGATATTACTTACTCATATCTTCTTTAAGATCCCAAGTCCCCTCTTCTCTTTTCTGGTTTCAAAAAAGTGGTTTCCCTAATTAAGTGGTCTGATTCTGATATACATTCTATATCGTGTCAAACATATTCCAATTATTCTTATAATATGATAAGTTAGGAATCATATATATTCCATCATGTGTTAGAACGTGCATTGGATATGACATGTATTTACATAGTTAGAAAACATGTAAGATAACGTATACTTTAGAATGTTTTGGTGGAATAACCAATCAGTAAGCTACAATATAAATTCATTATAATATTTCAAAAATCCCATTTCACTTAGGGATTAACTTCCAATTTTTATAAAATCTTACAACTCACATCCATGGTAAAATATTAAATAATACATATTCCCCCACTTTAGATTCCAATTATTTCCTTCAATTATCAGTATATATATTTTATTTTACATGAATTACTTTAATATGATCCCAAATAGTCAGTACATTATTAGTCATATTTTGTAAAATATTTTTCCAACTAATTTTACTTCTCTAACTTCTTCCTAATAGGATAGAGTACGACACCTCTTCCCATAAAATTATTCCTATAGTTCAATCAAGATGGTTGAATAGAAGCATGCATTGTATAAGAATTTCACTAAAGGTTGATAATGATCCCACATACCTTGTAAGTAAATAGAACATGATCTAAACATATACTCTAATGTTTTTATGGTCAATTAATTATTCCCATTAGTTTGTGGATGATTGTCCATGGTTAAATGTATCTCAGTTTAAATATCCCTTTAAATACTATTTCTAAATTTTGATGTGAACTGAGGTTATTTATCTGGTATAATTGATTGTGGTGACCCATGAAGCCTTGATATTTCATTGATATATGGACAAGAAACTTTCTCAAGGTATATATCTTCTCTTATCCTTAATAAATGTGTAGACATAGTAAAATGATCAATGATGACCCATAAACACTATTCATAATTTGAGTCTTTGGGAGTCCAGTGACAAAGACCATTGTAATGTCATCCCACTTCTATATAATATGGAATGATGATTCATTAATCCCTTATGATTTTATATATTATCCTTTAACTAGTGGAATACTAGGAATATGGACACATATCTCACAATTTCACACTTCATACCAACCCACTCGAAATTTTCTGTTAAATCCATATGGATATTAGTCCTAAAACCATGTATAGAAAAAGTTTAGATATGTGATTCATCAAGAAGAACCATTTTTAAACATTGTTACAGGTGGAGCACTGATCCTCTTTACAAAATTCACCAATCTATCTCTATATATTATTTCTATAAAATTACCATCATTCTCTAATTTAACCATCCTTTATAAGTCTCCTTCATTCTATTGGTACTTCTTTATCTCTTATAGTAAGGATTTATTCTCCATATCATGTAAAAGTAATGATGGATCCACTTGCCCCAAATTCACCATATCAATCTTTACAAGATCTATATATATATATGGTCCTTTATAATCCCTATTGTCATCATAACTCTATGGTCTCTTTATCTCAATGTATCAGCCACCTTGTTTTACTTTCCAGGGTGGTAGTTTTTCAAGAAATTGTAGTCGTTGAGTAGTTTTGTCAATCATCATGGCCTCATATTGAGGTCCTTCTAAGAGAAGATTTATTTGAAACTATTTTGGTCTTTATATATATCTAAACTTTTACCACATAGGTAGTGTATACATATTTTAAAATAAAATATTTTAGATACCAACTCAAGTTCATGAGTTGGATAATCATATTCAAGTATTTTCGACTGTCTTGATTCATAGGAAATAAACCTATCATTATATATAAGGACAAAACCATGTACTTTATTCTATGAATCACTATATATTAAAAATACTTCCTTATATGATTATAGAGTTACTAATGATTAATTAATTCTCATCCTCTTAAACTCTTCAAAAAATTTCTCACATTCTATTGGATATGTTAATTTAACCCATTCACATGTTAGCTTGGATAAAGGGTTGGCCAACTATGTGAAATCTTGAATAAACATGAAATAGTAACCCATTCAAATTAGGAATATTTGGATTTTATTTATCTTCATCAGTGTAATCCATTATTTAACTAAAGCTTTCTATGAAGGTTTAATAAATATTCCATCATTAGAGACAGTATGGCCAATAAAAAAACATTATTGAACCAAAACTCACACTTTCGATATTTACCATATAATTAATTTTTTATGAGGGTCTACAGAATTATTTTTTATATGACTATCATTAACTTAATAGAACATATAGTATATCAATATATCATAAATTAGTAAAAACAATTATCAAGATAATCCATGAATAATTTGTTCATTAGATACATAAAGACATAAGATAGAATTTGTTATTCCAAGGGAATTATCGTCACTCATAATTTCAATACCTTATTTGAAATATCATTATTACTATATCATCCTTCCACACCCTTAGATGATGATTAATGTAATGAAGATAGATATTCTAAAAGTATTAGGCTTATTTAATTTAATAAAATAAGTTATGAATGTATAGTAAAGGATACATATTATATATAGTATTGGAATTTATCTCCCTATAATCAATAAAAAATTTCATAGACCCATCATTTTTTTCATGAATAAAATAGGTGATTCCCATGAAAAAACACTAGGTTATATAAATCAATTATCACATAATGCCTATTGTTGTTTCTTCAACTCAAAAAATTCCAATAGTTCCATTCTACATGAATTTTAATATAGGAATTACATGAGTAATTAGTTCAATAGAGAACTCAATTTCTACCTTAACATTTCTTGACACAACATCCTCATATGACACAATTGTATTAGATGCTAAAACCAATTTAAATATTGAATTTAACCCATCAAATAATCTATTAATATTGATTTCTAACTGACATACATAGTAAAAAACATTTTTATATAAACATATATTGTTAGACTCATACTCAACCAAAATTCTCCCTATTTTATTTCTAAAATTGAGGAATTTATTTTCATTTAAACTTTTTTCTCACAAGGAAAATTTTTTCAATATAATATCTCATTAAAATTTTGATTTTCCAAATGCACTATCCCATTACCATCTTTAGATTTTTGAATTATATACCACTTTTAGTCTTTACCTCCCATCAGATGATAGACCACAATGTTGGATTTTTTTATTATTTCTACACTCTAAAGAGAGAAAAATATTGTCTATGGGATGGATCAATTGTTCAGATAATAATGTATTTGTAGTTTCACTGAATTATATAGGTTGTTTTTTCTTAAGCATTACAACATAGTTACGCCATGTTTTGGATCCACAGGTTGCTCTATATAGGTCAGTTTATATATCATAACCTGGGTCAACTACCATAGTATGGTTATGGTCTGATTAACCTCAACTCTAACTTCATTAACTTGTTTGAGGGGACCATAACTACATTGAATATGGGTGTTGATATGGTTCCAATTCCCCCCATTAGTCACCATCTATTTGAAATGGAACACACATAATTAGATCATGATATTAAATTATAAAATCTAATTCATATTATACTTTCTAGAGCATTTTCTATAAATCCCCAGGGGTTTTCATAGTACTAGGGATATCTAACTAGGTTCCTCTAAATATACTCACCATGGTTCCTACTGAACATTCTCTAATAACAATTCTAACAACCAGGACTCTAGAAACTCGAAGTTGATTTTTTTATTACATTATTAGTATAAAATAAATGAGTTTTTGGGGGATTCAATAGCTTCTTAGTCTTGAAAGTGTAGATACTTATATACATCACAATTGAAAATATAAGATGCATTATGAACTCATTGCAATAATATTATTTTTATTCCATTATATCCTTAAAATTACACATAGTTATACTATAGGTTTCCTATAGTGGAAAAAAATAAGGGTGACCTCAGAATCTCTGTAAGTAGTAGTATACAGTGGAATCTACAATAAAAAAACATGAAACAAGTTATATGGCGTGAATAATTTTAAAACATGATTCCATAATCAACCTAAACTGAGAGAATAATATATCAATTGATAAAAATGAAAATAAATAGATCACATGGATAATAATAACTTGTTACTTAGTAATGAAATAAATAATTTTAGATATATAATTATATACCATAATCCAATACATCATGGTCATTTTCATCATGATCTTACCATCATGAAATTATCTTTTTCTAGGAAAGAATAAAATAATAACCACACATGTTTGTCTTATGAGACTTACTAATGCATCAAGGCTCTAAAAAATTGTAAGACCCACCCATAAATTTTTCAATTTCAATGCATTCATCATATGATAAATTGAATAATAAATTCATAATAAAATTTTACAATAATAATTTCTATTATAATAATAGTATTTATAATGACAATACTCTTCTTCATGTCAACAAAAGGGATTACATGATCATAACTCATATGGAGTGATATTTTAGATAGTTAAACAATGCATAGTCAACTTTAAAATAATAATCTATATTAGAATAACAACATACAAAATTTTAATACTTTTCCCCATTTTAATAAAAGTGATAACATGATCATAACTCATCTTGAGAGAGAAGGTATATGGTTAAACGATACATAATCAACAAAGAACTATATGTTATTCTTAATTTAAAAGGAAGTAACCTTATCAAATAAATAAATATAAATTTATAATAAAGGCTACATTAAAAGTTTTGAGTGATCAATAGAAAATAATAACTAACTAAAATAGTATAGACAGGTAGGATACCATAATAATGGTTGAAAAAATCCTTCCTCAAGGTTCATAAAGGGCATACGAATATTCTAAAGAATATACCCTATGAGTGTCTATATAGGTGTGAAATATTAATAGTAATCATCATGTATCAGGGTGATGGTTGAGTCAATACTTCAAACAACCCTTTTCAAGGTGAGTACCTTTAGATTAAATTGTACCATAGATGTACCAACTTTCTAGAATACAGAAAAGGGATGTCATTGTAAAGAAAACCATAAATTCTTTAATTTATAAAAGTTATTGATTTTTAAGAATTATAACTACTTTTTAAAATGCTATAATGAGAGAAAATATCAATTTAAATATCTCAAAAGGGTGATAATTCAATATAATTACAAGCATTATGATATTATAATAGTGGTTTTTAATTGATAAAAGAAGGGGGAATGAGATACCATATGTTGTCATAATAATGACATAGGAAAAAGGGAATAAAGATATGGGATTATTAGTATCCCAATAATAAAATATAAAAATGGATATTATATTATGTAATTTCAATTAATGAAGTATTTTTAAATTTAATTTTAATAAACTAATTTCAATTAAAAAAATAAATGAGAAGGATTGGAACCCCTTACTAATCTGATAAATTTCTCAATGCTTGGGAGTACTCCTTAAATAATATGAACTACATGGGAGGGATTTAGAGAGGGAGAGGGAAGATAAATTATTGATAAATGTGTTTGGGGTGGAGTGTGTTCCATTTGGAAATGCAGATAACCTTTTTTGTTTATGGTTCCAACCTTCCAATCGGTTTCTAACAGGTTTATTCGTAGAACCAGAAACACCCAATGATTCTATATCAATTTGAACCAACTTTCCAATGGTTGGTGGTCATTATTTTTGAACCAATGAGGCTTAAGAATTTTCATTGGACGAGAGGATGGGATGTAAGGCTTATCACACCTTTTTGGGGGGAATTATTTCCTGATTCGGGACTCTCTTATAGATTTAAGTTATGTTCACGAATCCTTATTAATTCACCATGCATGAAAATGAGTTTTCCATTAGATTTAGCAATCGATCATTGATATGTATGGGATTTAGAGAATCTTTTATATGTAATTGAGGTTCTTCATCGATGCAGAATCATCCGTTTTTATTAGAGATTCCTATTTAATGGTATCCTTCAATAAATTATATAGAAATATCATGGCCATTATTATGACCATACTGGATGTAAATCCACTCAGTGGGGAACTTGAAGTTTATTATCATTCAGAAAGACTGGGATTATTTCAGAGTTGGGATCGTACCAGCAGATGGGCTACCTACGTATCCTCATTAAAAAGGAATCAGAACCCACATAGTTTGATAAAAATGATATAATTTAACGTCATATGGGACGGAAGATAATTAATGAATGATGGGCTTGAACCTTAGAAAGGATTCCTACATATCTACTTTTTAGGTAGTGATCAAAGTCTATATAGTTTAGGTGAAGAAATATGGTGCTTATGCATAGTTAACGGGCCAAAAAGAGATGTTTTGATTACTTTTACACTCTAAGCTCACATGAGTCATGGTCGGTGTGAGAATCAAGAGGTATTAGTAAACCTATTGATTGTGCCTCGAAATATTATGTCACAAGATATTATGTGGGGCTTATGTATGTATTAATGCCCAAGTAGATGAAGATCAGGACATACATCAGGAAAGAATCCCAGGAGCAGGGTCCATAAAGGTATTTGTACTTTATGGAGATTTGGTGTTTTAACTCGGGTCTTACTCATAAGGATGATTCCCAAATTAAAGGGGACTTATAACTTGGGGCTTAATCCTAAGAAGGAGGCGCAAATTAAAAGGGACCTATGATTGGGGCTTATTCTTGAGAAGGAGGACCAAATCAATAAGAAATTATGACTCGGGCTTACTCCTAAGAAGGAGGCCCAGGTTAAGTGGACTTGGGGCTTATTCCTGAGAAGGAGGCCCAAACTAAGGGAACGTATTATTGGGGATTATTCCTTAGAAGGAGGCCCAAATCCAAAGGAAATTATGACTGGTTCTTACTATTGAGAAGGAGACCCAGGTTAAGGGGACTTTAGGGCTTACACCTGATAAGGAGGCCCAAAATCAAAAGTTCTTATCATCTTAAAGGATGAGGTTACATGGAGGAAACCTCTAACAGTGGTGACATAAAGCATGTATGTGATGAGGTTTTGGGAGAGGTTCTCATAGAATTCCTTTTAGATAAGGAATCTAAAAAAGGAACCATGGCATAAATGGCTTTGAAAAGGGGTTTGAGGGCTAATATCTTGAAGAGGAGGGGTGAACAGGAGAGAGGCACACAAATGTTATTGGAACACAAGTATTGGTCGCGCAAGTGTACTTGTGCAGCATGGGTTCACCTGGGTGATGAAGAATATGTAGGGTAATTATTTGGTGAGGCATAACTCAAGCCTTTAGTATTATCCTAAGATGTTTTTAAAAGGGTGGTGCACAACTTTCATCGAAAGGGTAGGGCGGCGTGCACGTGTTTCCATTTTTAAGGAGGTCAAGATACTTAGGCGTGCAAGTGTTGATGACTTCTAAACACTTAGTCCTTATCTTACTCCTTCAAGTCTTCCATTATAGGTAAAATGTTACCTTATAAGATTTCAGAAGAGTTGAGATGAAGACTTGGGTGACCAGAGCTTGAATTTGAATTTCAGAAAATTCAACCATGAAATAGGGGCCCACAGGGGCTATTTATAGGCCCCCTTAAACCTTGGGTGAAAAATCAAATAGGGCACGTAAGTGAGCTGCGTGACCCAAAGGTGGAACGCAGGTGACATGAGGGATGTGCAAGTAACTTCCATGCCTCACTCCAAATGAGCTCCTGGTCCATCCTTTCATCAATTGTTTTGATTTTCCTCAAAGGGTGACCCTCTTTGTGCTTATGGTACTCCCCTTATTGGACTATGTGATGGAAAGGGGAATCAACAAAATTGTTTTGTCTGGAAATGGTGATGACCATGTTTGTTTAAGGTTCAAACATTCCAATCGGTTTCTAAAGGGTTTATTCATAGAATCAGAAACATCCAATGACTCTATATCCATTTAGACCTACATTCCAATGGTAGGTTCGCATTAGTTGTGGACCGATGAGGCTTAAGAATTTTCATTGGAAGAGAGGATGGGAGGTCAGGCTCATCACACCTTTTGGGGGGGAATTATTGCCTACTTCAGGACTCCCTTATAGATTTATGTTATGTTTACGAGTCCTTATTAATTCACCAAGAATGAAAATGAGTTTTCCTTTATATTTAGAAATTGATAATTGATATGTATGGGATTTAGAGAATCTGTTATATGTATTGGAGGTTCTTCATCGATGGAGAATCATATGTATGTACTAGATATTGATAGTCAATGGTATCCTTCAATACATTATATAGAAATCTCTTGGTCATTATGATGACCATACTGGATTTAAAGCCACTCAGTGGGGAACATGAAATTTATTGTCATTCAGAAATATAGGGATTATTTCAGTGTTGGGATCGTACCTGCAAATGGGCTACCTACGTATCCTCATTAAAAACGAATCAGAACCCACATAGTTCAATAAGAAGGATATAGTTTAATGTCATATTGGATGGAAAATAATTAAGGAATGATGGGCCTGATCCTCAAAAAGGCTTCCTACATACTCTAATTTTATGACGCAGATCAAAGTCTACATAGTTCAGGTGAGGAATTATGGATCTTATGCATGGTTAATTGTCCAAAAAGAGATTTCGTGATTTCTTTTACACTCTAATCTCATGTGAGTCAAGCTCAGTGTGAGAAACAAGAGGTATTAGTAAACCTGATGATTGCTACATGAAAGATGCAGTCATGAGAAATGATGTGGGGCTTACGTATGTATGAATACCCAAGTAGATAAAGACCATGACTTACTTCAGGAAAGAATCCGAGGAGCAGGGTCCATAAAGGTATTTGTAATTTATGGATATTTTGAGTTTTAACCTAGGGCTTACTCCTAAGGAGGATGCCCAAATTAAAGGGGATTTATAACATGGGGTTTATTCCTAAGAAGGAGGACCAAATTAAAAGGGACTTATGATTGAGGCTTATTCCTAAGAAGGAAGCCCAAATCAAAAGGAAATTATGATCGGGGCTTACTCCCAAGAAGGAGGCCCAGGTTAAGGGGACTTTGGGGCTTACTCCTGAGAAGGAGGACCAAATTAAAAGGGACTTATGATTGGAGACTTATTCCTGAGAAGGATGAAAAAATTAAAGGGGACTTATATCTTGGGGCTTACTCATGGGAAGGAGGCCCAAATTAAAAGGGACTTATGATTGGGGCTTATTCCTGAGAAGGAGGCCAAAATCGAAGAGAAATTATGACTGGGGAATACTCATGAGAAGGATGCCAAAGATAAGGGGACTTTGGGGATTACTCCTGAGAAGGAGGCCCAAAATTGAAAGATCTTCTCATCTTAAAGGATGAGGTTACATTGAATAAACTTCTAAATATGGTGACATAAATCTTGTAAGTCACGATGTTTTGGGTGAGGTTCTCACAAAATTCCTTTCAGATAAGGAATCTAACAAAACAATCATGCCATAAATGGCTTTTAAAAGGGGTTAGAGGGCTAATATCTTGAAGAGGATAGGTGAACAGGAGAGAGACACACAAATGAAGTTAGAGTGAATTTCTTGGTTGTGCAAGTGTACTTGCACGGAATGGGTTCAGTTGGACAACGAAGAATCTATAGGATAATACTTGTGCAAGACTTAACCCAAGCCTTTAGTATAATCCTAAGATGTTTCCAAAAGGGCGGAACACAAGTTTCATCGAAAGGGTAGTGCGATGCGCAAGTGTTTCCATTTTTAAGGAGGTTTGGATACTTAGACACGCAATTGTTGATGAATTATAAAAACTTAGGCCTTATCTTACTCCAGGAAGTCTTCCATTCTAGGTAAAAAGTTACTTTAGAAGCCGTTGGAAGAGTTGAGTTGAAGACTTGGGTGACCATATCTTGGATTTGACTTTTGGAAAGTCAATCCTTAAAATGGGGGCCCACAGGGGCTATTTATAGGCCACCTTGTACCATGGGTGAAAAATCAAATAGGATGCGCAAGTGAGCTGCGCAACCCATTGGTGGCGCGCAAGTGACTTGCACTCCTCACTCCAAATGATCTCCTAGTCCAGCTTTCGTCAATTTTTTGATGTTCTTCCAATGGTGACCCTATTTGTGCTTTAGTTATTCCCCTTTTTCATTTGTCGGACTCTATGATAGAAAGAAGCATCAACAAAAGTCCCCCCTTAGGGTTGGATCCGAAAAGGAAAGAGGATCCGGCTTTGAGGTAATGCTGGAGAAATCACGGGTCTGTGGAATGTAAGTTAGGAATATAGATGCTGGGGCATGCAAGTATAGTGTGACGGTTTTCTGGATTGCCTATATATAGAGGCACACTACTGCACAAAGTCACTCGGCTTCCCGCGACTTGAGCTCTCATCAGGTAGGTGCTTCTGTCTTTGGTGAATCTCCCTTCTGGATTTTGTCGCACTTCTACTGAAGGTATTTGACTTGCACGCCATGAATAGGGTAGAAAAACTTGCGCGACCAGTTTGAATTGCCTTCCAAGATGGGACTTGGATACCTTAATGCCTTTTTCCATTTTTTTATTTCCTTTATCAAAATTTCACAAAACAAACTTTCTTAAAAGTTTATTGTTTGATCTTTGTGTAGATTCAATGGCTCCTAGAGGAATTGGATCTACTGATGAGTTGGACAACAAGAGAATAGATGACATGATGAACGTCATCGTCCGTGACTTCTATGTTATCTATGATAGCACTCTCCCATATTTGGCTAAGTAATTGTTGAAATATCTTGCCAATTTCCCACAGAGCATACACTTTCCTTTATATGGTCATGGTCAACTACAAGGAGTCAACGTTCTAGAGGAAATGAATTATATCCCTCATTCTTGGTTTCAAACCTAAAAAAAACTTCTTTTCAGAAAATATATCAGTTTCAAGATCATTTTTCAATGCTGGGACAGTGGAGAAGGCATACATAATGCATCATTGCCCTTGTGCTCCAGATCTGAAGCCTCACCCGGCTGAGCTGCAGCCCCATTGCCATCCTTCTATTTTCCAAAATTCTCAGATGGACCAATCTATGGGATGGATGATGAGTTGTGATTTCAGTCAGGGAGGAGGTGTGAATCCGACTTGGATGTGGGGAAATTGGGTGCGACAATCATGTGTAGAGTTTGTCGATGATCTGAAGGGAGCTGCAATATATGAAGTTTTCTGGGATGGGAGGACATATGTCTACAAGAATGAAAATTTCATATCAGAGTTAATTAGCTATTGGATCCTGGAAAAGAATTGTTTCCATCTGAATCTTGCAGAAGTAGGCATTAGTTTGTGGGATGTACACAGGATTTCAGGGGCTCCAATTTTTGGAGATACATATGATGAATTCATCCCCCACCCAAGGTAACCTGGAATGATTCAGAGAATACTATGGATTTGGATCGAAGGTTAAAGAAAATTTTATAAAATATTAAGAATACCACCACCACGAAAACGCACATCAGAAAAGATATCCATCCAGAAGAGTGGATAGACATGATTCTGATTAAGAAGAGTGAGGTGGGATCTTCCTGCACGCGTCCTACTATTTTCCTTTGAGAAGCAAAGAGGGGTGCTCTAGGCACATTTTGGCCAACTCTAGAAGCAGGAGAGTTTGATAGGTCGGGGTATGAAGTGAACTAGAAAATTCCAGCGAAGACCCATCTGGTAGGATTTTTGGCCTTGTGGAGTAGTGTTTACCTTTTACCAGTTCAGGATTCGAAAGGAGGTGTGAGGTCAAGGACGTTTTTCATTGCAGCCAAGCTGGCTGAAAAAAATATGGTTGGGTTGGCCACACCAATTTTGGCAAAGATTCATAGGAGCATACTTCATGTTTATATGGGTAAGTCTCCTCTATGAATAGTGGGAAAATTCTTAGTTTTATGGGGATGGATCGACACCCACTTCAGGACATATGTTGTGCAAAGTGGGGTACAGGTTCCTGGAAGTTCTTTCCGGCCGTCTGTTCAGGCCTTTTCTAGAATTTCTCCATTATCCCTCAATGCTTATGATATAAAAATAAGGCTGAGAATGATCAAGGAGTTTCACTTCTTTCCTTATGGAAATCCTCCCACAGGGAGATTTTTTGATGATGGAATAGCTATCCTAGAGTCAAGGGCATAAATTCTAGCTTGTAGAGATGGTACACTGGCCATGAGGATTGACAGAGAAATTATATGTGAGGCCTATGCTCCATACAGATTCACATGTCAATTCAAATTTCTGCAGAAAATTAACGTATCCCCTCTGGTTCATGTTAGGTTAGAGCAACATCTGATGGTTTCTCATCAACTATGGTTGATGACATCTATGGAGAAGAATGGGGCGGAATTTCATCTACCAGCTGTTGAAGCGGCAATTCGATTGACTACATGGTATGTCGAGAGCTGGGTAGAATCATACCCTAAAGGGGTACTGAATAAGCTAGTCCCTTTAGTGGGGATAAATAAGAGAACCATTAGGAAGGAAGCTTTTCATTTGGAAGGCGACTCTTCCTCACCCGGAGCTGATTCACCACATTCCTCACCAGGAGCTGATTCACCGGATTCCCAGGATGGGGATTAGGAGGCATGAAATTCGTCAAAGTGGCCTTATGCCAGATATATTCCTCCTTCCTCTGTCAAGAGACATACTTCATCGACTCCTAGTGAGTTAAATCATTGTGGCAATTTAGTCACCATTATTTTAAAGAGAAACAAGTTTCATTTTCTTATCCTTTATCTATGATTGCAGGAGCTGGGAAGAAGTTGAAGTCCTAGATTGCAGGACCCTCCTCACGGCCTTCTAGTGCACATACTGAATATTTACGACCAGAGGCTATCCGGACATGGAAGAGTTTATATAGAGATAATGAAACCTCCTGGATGGACTTATGCAAAGGGCTATATATCCCTGGAGTGAGGAATCACCGGGCTTCCCCTAATATCTGTTTTGAGCACAACCCCAACGAATTGAGGGCTTACATCAAAGAGATAGAAATGATCATATATTCCACTGATGAGTCAGTTCCTGTCACTAAGAGTGTGAAGGAAATGATGGATCATAGTACCGTTGAGGGGATTGGTCCTTCATTAGATTAAGAGTGTCATGATTACGTGGCTTCTAAAGATGTAAGTTTCCTTTTTCTCATATTTCTATTATCTTTTCAATTTGAATTTATTCATAGATATGTTATTCAAGGAAATATTCTTCTTAATATTGCGTCTTGTAAAGGAAAGAACCATTGATATCCCTTCTCCATGGTATAGCCCTGGTGGCACCGCTCTTGGAGCCACTGAATCTCCTCGTGAGCTGAGAAAAGTATCTCTTTGCCATAAATTCATGGATGAGGAGTTAGAAAGGGTGTTATTCTCTCTTATACCTATTTTTGGAGATGATGATGCCCATCCACCCAAAAATTCCAAGAACCAAATGTATCGAAGAAAGAATACCACAGTCAAACGTTTCAACTGTAGTGGTAAGTCTTTCTGTTAGTAATGAATCATAACTTCTGAAAAAGTGCACAAAATTCTCGAGATTGTAGGGGCTTCTTCAATTTCCCCTTTAAGGGAAAGGACTGACCATCCTCATAGTACAATGGATGGGACTGTAGAACCATTGCATGTTCTTACTAAAACGGCTGTTCCTGAATGAATATTGAAAGAAGATGAGCCAGCATCTGTTCCCAACACCGCTCCTGTTTCTGATGCCAAGAGGTAAAAGACTTCTGGTAAATTAACAATACTTCATAGATCCTCAAATGAGACAACAATTGACTTCCATTCTGTGATGTTTTAGGTTCAAAACATGCATAAGAACATTTGGAAACCACCGAAGCTGACCCCACATCTGTCTTTGAAGAAGCTATCTGGGGTCAGAGATTGCTAGATGAATTTCAAGAAGAAGACATAACGAGTGCTCCCATTGGTGAGACAAACCCAGGATCTGGGACATCATTGGATAAAATGATGAATCTTGGCAAGTCCTATGAACTAATTTTAGAACATGATAAATTACCATGTAATTTAAAAGATTTTGGAGATCTAGTTATATAATCAACTGGATGTGAGTTTCATAATTTGTCCTATTAATCTTCTCATGATTACACTTCTAACCCTGTTTGGTTAAAATAATGTGCATTTCCATCTGAAGAAACTTTTGAACCGACAATGATTTATGTGGGTGTATACATTGATGTCAACCCTATTATTGCAGAAACACTGGCTCAGGTGAAACTTAACATGGAATATTCTCCTGAAACCCATCCTGAAAATCATTTTGATGCTAGGAAAGATTGTGAGGAGTCTTCACATGTTTTTGATCTACTGTTAGTTAAGAGATGATGATATTTTTGGCTTACTTAACCTGAAATAAAATCAATAAACTTTTACTATCCTTTGAAACTAACCATACTTTCAATTGACTAAATAGTGTTGTCAACATCAATGGTTAGATCTGGAGGTGAAGCCTCAGCCTCAGCCCAAACAGTAGAAGAAATTGAAGCAACTGGGGCTAGGGAAGAGGCTGAACATGTGACTTCCATAAGTGCATTAATCCCAGAATATGTTCCTCCCTGTGATATCGATGCCGAATTATACCCAGAGGTGAAAACGGTGCTCCAATTCTCATGTCGCAAGGCATCGAAAAATACATGGAAGATAATATCTGAGCTACCTCTTGAAGAGATACCTTCAAAAATTACAAGATTATTATCCCTATTCATCATGTTGGGACTTGGCGATTTTTCATATCAAGAAATCCATATCGCAGTGAAACAAGTCATTCGAAAGAGTGAGCAAGAGAAAAGGTGTCGTCAAGTCCTGATCAAAGCTAGATTAATAACCAATATCAGTGAATTTCAGGATGTAGTGTCTCGAGCTGAGGCTGATCATACTGCAAAGCTAAAATAGCTGAAGCAAAAGATTAAGGAGACGATTGTCCAGCAGTTTCACCTTTAGCAAGAACAAGATACTATTACTGGGGAGCTTGACCAGCTTCAGCATTCATTGGAATAAGTCCATGTGGATGGTATAAAATCCATAAAATTTTTCAAATAATCAATTCATCGAGATGAAGAGAGTGAAGTTGGATGAGTAAATAAACTTCAAGTGGCTGCTGATGAAGCTTAGGATTCTATGAAACAGATGAGAAATCATGTTGAAAGTCTTCTGTAATTTCTGAAAAAAAGAGAGGAGACTCAAGTCTGTGGATGTTCTTCTAATCTTGTTCATCAATGAAAAACAGTTCATCTTCAATCATATGTACCTTAATTTTCTTGATAATTTCTCTTATTTTTACGAAATCCATTGGCCCTAGTAAACATAGTTTGATTTTTTACTAGGGTTATATAAACAACCCCACAAACATCATCTTTTAATTGATTAATATTGCCTAAATCATACAAAATGTGCCTTTAGTGAGATGGAACTTGACTTTTGTTCAGAGTACCCATTATTGGTTCCCAATTTAATGAGTACCATGTCTTTTGATATTGGAAGTTCAAAGTCATGAATGTTGGACTATAAAAAGGATAAAATTTAAGGTCGAATAACTTTGACCAAATAAATGATATTGACTCAATTCTTGATAATTTGTTTGGAAACATATTAACATATTTATGTATGGAGGGGGAAAATTCTAAACTGTGACTGGAGAAATTTTGAATCTGAGGAATGACATGGGAAAAGAGATTAAAGGAATTAGAGGAATTCTTTTCTAAGAATGAAGTTACAACTACTTGACAAACATGTTATGGGGGTTGAATTATTCATGGCCAACTAGGGAATATGATGCATAGTCAAATAGTAGTATCTATTGGCTGACAGGACCGTTATATAGAAAACTTATTCAAGGCCACCTAAGGGCATGCGATGCATAGTTGGGAAAAATAACTCTTATAAATTTTACTTTCTATTGCTAAAATGTTGAAGAATGTTTTATGGAGATTCAAATTTTCCAAAGCATAGAGTCTTCTTTATGGAGAAAGGGTCTTGAATATGGAGAGGATATTTCCAATCATAATTGTCAAAGAATTGGAGGAATGTGAACTCTACAAAGTTATGACCCAAACGTGGGAAAAAAGGTATCTATGGTTTTAAATCATATGACTAAAACCGGAGATTAAAACATTATACGATGTATGGTCAAGTTTTACAAGGTTATTTCATATTTCTATGAACATATAGAGAAGGAGGAAAATGTAAACCATAGACTTAAATACATTCAGATAACGAAAATGAGTATGGAACAAATATGTTAAGGATGGACGTTTTTTTACAGATCCCTACATATTGCCATTAAGACTAATTGGGGAAAAAGAGGCTTCTCCTAAGAATGAAGTTACCATTACTTGAAAACCCCATTATGGTGGTTGAATTATGCAGGGCCAACTAGGGAATAAGATGTATAGTCAAATAGTAGCATCTTTTGGCTGACAGGTCCATTATATAGACAACTTATGCAAAGCCAACTAAGGGCATGTGCTGCATAGTCAGGTGAAAGTACTCTCAGGTATCAGACATTTTGAGACCAGAAGTCAAGAAAAGGGTTATGGAGACCATGAATATTATTTTTATAATGTTGTGGTTGGGTCCTGAATTGTGATTCTGGATGTCACTACGTATTTTATTAGGATGAGAATCAAGCCACATGTAGTTATTGAAATAAAGTTTAACGTCATGTAGGACGAGAGCATGGAAGATCATAGTTTAGGGCTGTAGAGCTTGGACCATAGTGAGGGAGAAACAACATGAATTTTTTATAAACCTGATGTGAATAAATAAAAGGGTGTTCTATATCACACCATGTGCTCCCAGGGGGACTTTTCAGCCAAAGGACCGAATGTGGAGTTTGGGGTTAGGCCTGAAGGCTTGGGGCTAGACTCGAGGAATGCTCAAGCATTCCTACGTATCCCATGATGATGGGAATCAAGCAACACATAGTTCATGAAATACCCTTTGTATAGATTTGGTTCATACATATGAGGGGTAAAGAGGAATTGATTACAATTATGGCTGGACCCAGGATTAAAGACTTTGGTGTCACTATGTATCTCATAAGGATGATAATAAATCCACATGTAGTTCTTGAAACATGACATGGATGGAGACCATGTCAGTGATGATTCCTCTCGAGTGAGGGTATTAGGAATTATTGCAGCTTATTGTCATACCTGGAAAAAGTGAAAATAGATTAATGTCATATGCATTGACCAGTGCTATGCAGTTTAATGTCTTGCAGCAAGGATAATGTGGGATTGTATAGTTTAATGTCATATAGCTAAGATGATGGTATATACATAGTTTATCATAATGTAGGAAAAAAGTTAACTAATATGATTAAGACAGTTGACGGGGGCTTTAATGATCAACATCGTATCGGATGGTGGTGAATCGATGTGAAGAAAGTGGTTTCAGGCTTGAACCTCAGGAGGTTGCCTACGTACCCAGCCTAGGAGGAAAGGATCAAAGTCTGCATAGTGCAATTGAGAGGGATTCGGTGATCATGGTGTACTTGAAGACAAAAACCAGAAGATAATGTTGGGACATAAGCGTGGCTAGCGGCCCAGAGATTTTTTCATGGTCTAAGCTTACTCTAAGCTCACGTGAGTCATGATCGATGTGAGAAACAAGAGGAATCAACAGACCTAACGATCGTGTCCTGAAAGATGTGACCAAAAAGGATGGTGTGGAGGTTATGCATGGTTATCTGCTTGGGGTATGCGTGGAAACAGAGTTTAAAATACAATTGTGCATGCAGCGATCACAGTTTAATGTCATGTGTCATAGACATGGGGTGCTTGGTAGTTTAACATTCTGCAGCTCAGATGATGCACAATTTAATGTCTTTTTGGATGATAGAGGGGCACAGTTTAACATCATGTTGGACAATAGAGGGGACTATGAATTTTAATGTCTTACAGCATGGAAATTGGTGTATTTGTGTTACAAAAAATACTTCTTCAAGAATATTTCATTGGTTGGAGTTGTAATGAGTTAACCATTCATTTAGATTAAAGAATAAACTCTATTGGAGTAGACCCTATGTATTGAGTAAGGTCCTTCCTACATTGGCTCAAGCTTTGGAGGCTTATTTCCCGGTATCATTAGGGTTTTGAGGACGAATACCAATTCTGCATGAATGAACTAAAACACCTTTTTTTATTGAAAGATCGTGCTATTCGATTCTGATAGACTTCTAAATGGTGCAGTGTGCACAATATTTTTTCATCTAGTCATTCTAATTCATCCAATTTCTTTTGAGATTGTTCATCTATAAATAACTTATCACAAATGGTGACTCAAAGCGAAGGTAATTGGACTTCAATAGGAATGACTTCTTCTGTTTCATATACCAATGAATATGGAGTTGATCGTGTAGTAGTGCGGGTGGAAGTCTGATAAGACCATAGTGCATGAAAAAGTTTATCAGGCCATGACTTCTTATCTTTATCCACCAACTTTTGAAGTATGTTTGAAAGAGTCTTATTGAAAGCCTCTACATGACCATTGGCCGCTGCATGATACCGAGATGAATGGTTGGATCTGATATTATATTATTGATACAATTTTCTTACCTCGAATGAACATAAGTTTGTTCCATTATCCATTAATATGGTATGAGGAACACCAAATCTGGTAATGATGTTGGTCTTGACAATGCTAACAATGCTTTTAGCACTGACTTCTTTGAGAGGTATTGCCTATGCCCATTTGGAAAAGAAGTCAGTACGAGTAAGAATATACTTAAACTACTTAGTTGTAGCTGTAGGATAAGGTCCTACTACAACCATTCCCAATGTAGAAAATGGCCCGGAGTATTTAGCTATATTAAGCAACTCCGGGGGTTGATGAATGATGTTGGCATATACTTCAAAAGAGTGACATTTGGTAGTGAAATCAACACAATCTTGCATCATTGAAAGCCAAAAGTATCCAAGCCCTTGAATTTGACCAGAAAGTCTATTTCCAGACTGGTGGGCACCACAAACCCATACATGTACTTCATTCATGATATCCATTGTCTCTTTACCATTAATACATCTAAATATAATTCCATCAAAACCTCACTTTTAGAGAATTTTTTTGGTGATCTGAGCTATCATAAAGAGTAAAATTGACCACATATCACCGAACTTGTTCTTTCCCGGCTCAATCAGGTGGGAGTGTTCCATTTTGAAGGTATTCCCTAATAGGCATCATCCATCTTGTAGTATAACCATATGGTTCAGAAATGGGACTGATTTCATTGATTTCCTATGTTCTGATTTGAAAAAAAGGTGAATCTATATGACGGTGGGAAATACTGAGGATTGTTTCATCCTGATTTGGATCTTCTAGGGCTGTTGCTATATTAACTAGTTCATCATATTAGGTATTTTGTGATCATGGAACATAAGAAAATTTCAGTTCCGAGGGAAATTCATCCATTAACTCTCTGACGTAATCACACAAAGGGATTAACTCTTCCATTCTAATGACATAATCCCCATTGATTTTTTTGATTACCAAATCTGATTCACCTTTTACCTTCATGTGATTCACCTATGCCTGAAGCACCAATTCCAAGCATATGATGAGAGCTTGATATTCTGCTTCATTGTTTATACCACCTTCTAAAAATAAGTAGGAATAGGGTAGAACTGCCTTTTCTAGGAAAATAAGAACGATTCCTGACCCAATATTGTTGAATTTAGGATCTTCTATTTTCTTCCCTGTTGGACTTCTGGAGGAACCATCAAAGTACATTTCCCATGTTTGAGGATTATCTTGAATAGAGAATACGTCCTCATTAGGATGTTCAATGATTAAAGATGTATCTTCTAAATATGTGTGTTCAGCAATGAAATCAGCCAGATCATGGCACTTTATTGCCTTTTGAGACACATAATGGATATCAAAGTGCTGAAAAATAACTTCACCTATTGCCATACGTCCTATAAGAATTTGATGACTAAGGATAAATTTGAGAAGGATATTGTGAGATACTAATTGGACCTCATGATGTTGCAGGTAGTGTCTCAATTTCAGAACTGTAAATATTAATGCTAGGTAGCACTTTTCAATACTTGAATATTGAGTTTCTGCCTCACGCATAGTCCGAATAACCTAGTAAAGTCTATTTTCATTCCTAGAATCATTCTTTTGGGCATGGAAGGCACCCAATAATCGCTCTAAAGCTGTCACGTAGAGAATAAGTGGTCTTCCTTCAATAGGTGGCATTAATACCAGTGGACTCAAGAGATATTTCCTGAGAATATCGAATGCTTATTGACATTATTCAGTCCACTAGTAGATGACTCCCTTCATCATTAATCTGGTCAAGGGTAAACACTTCCATGCCAAATTGGCAATGATACGCCGAATATAAGCCAAGTTTCCTTGAAGTCCTCTTAATTCCATAAAATTTCTAGGAGGTGACATGTAAAGGATTGATTTTTTCTTCTTAGGATCAACTTTGATACCTCGATGGCGTACATAAAATCCGAGAAAATTTCTTGAGGTTACCGTGAAAGCACATTTCAAGGGGTTCATCTTCAAATTGTGTTTTCAAAGTTTTTTGAATATGATTTCCAGATTAGCTAATTTATCATAACATTTTTTGGATTTAACCACAAAATCATCCACTTAACATTCAGAAAATTTCCCTATAATGGTTTTTGAAGATATGGTGCATGGAACGTTGATACATTGCATCTGCATTCTTCAGGCCAAAGGGAATTAACCAATATCAAAAAACACTTTGATGATATCTGAAGGGTGTGTAATCCTCATATTCTATGGCGATTCATATTTGATTATACCCAGAGTAACCATCCATGAAAGAAAGAGCTTCGTATCCAGCTGTTGCATCAATTAAGAGTTCTGTGATCGGAACTGGAAAATCATCCTTGGGACAATGCCTATTAAGATATCTGAAGTAAATGAAAATTATAATTTTTCCATTCTACTTTTTCAGAGGGATAATATTATATAGCCATTTGGGATATTGAACTTCTCTGATGAAGTTATCTTTGATAATCTTATCAACTTCATCTTCAATTTTGGAGGCATAAGTTGGGTGTGTTCTTCTTGCTGCTTGCTTGAATCCTCGATGTTCTTCTGGAAAACCCAAACAATGAGTGGAAACATCGGGATCAATTCCAGGAATTTCTGTATAATTCCAAGTAAATACATCTTTATTTTTCTTTATAAATGATGTATACATTTCTTTCTCTTCAAGAGTGATGGCTACACTAATTAAAGTGGGGGTGTGGATCTTCATTTGTACCCATATTTATTTCTCTGAGTTCATCCACAGTTGTAGAGATACCCTCTCCAAATGTTGTAGGATCATCCCTAAGATCTTCCTCTTCTTCTTTAATATTTTTTACTTCTTCTCTTTCTACATTCATATTAGATGACGAAGAACAATTTCCATGGCCGGGGGAGATGTTAAAATTTGAACATCTTGAAGAAGTGGCTGCCATTTCTGATCATATTGATGATGAAGGATTTTAGTGGGGTGATAGAGAGGAGATGATGGAAAGATAATCGACATCATTGTTTTCCTCTGGAATTTATATAACTTCTTCTGTCCTAGTTGATGAAGTATAGAATTGCTGGATTTAAGTGGATGAAATGAAGACATCTCTATTTAAGCTTTCACCACAGCTTGATGAATCAAGAATTTCTCCCATATTGTCTATCGTGGTTGCCGAAATTGTAATTATGGAAGTTTCCATAAGAGTTTTTTAATATAGGTATATCCTATCAATTTGACATATAGTCAACACATAATATGTTCTCACATGTATGAATGGGTTTACTAGAATCTTTTCCAAACCATTTGGAGCATTAATTTTGGTGACATTCTTTTCTGTGGATTTTTCATTTCCTTTCATGTGATAAAATTATGCCTCAATGTATTGAGATTCACACATTTTTAATGAGGCATTGTCACCATAAAATGTCCTAATTTGACCATTGAAACAATATTTGAGACATTGATGGTATGACGAAGGTATGACTGCATATTGATGTAGCGAAGGTCTTCCAAGAAAAATGTTGAAGGTTGTGTCATGTCGAACAACTATGAAATTTGAATTAGACACAAGGTCTCCAAACTGAATTCTTGAGTGTAATATCACCTAGAGGATCTTATTCATTCTTATCATATCCTTGCAACATCAAAGTAGATGGAGATAAATCAGATTCGGTGAGGCCCAATCGATGAACTGTATGAATAGGAATGAGGTTGACTCCTAATAAATTATTAATGAAATCTCATCGGATGTCTATGTCATTGACTTTTCCAGATAGATACAAAGGTCTGATATGTCTATGTACAACATCATCTTCATCCTCATCTATAAAAGATCTCACTACATGGCATTCTGCAGGATCATTCTCTATATGGTAGACCTCAGCTGCAACAATTTCATTTTCTAATTCTTGAGGACTTGACAAAGCCTCAATAATCGCCTCCCGAAGATCTTTTGAAAGATTCAAGGCATCCATAATTGATAACCTCACCGGTACTTGGGCCAATTGTTTCAATACATCACAGTTTTGGTCCAAAGGTCTGTGTTTCCCAGCATGAAAATGTAGTTTTGTAGATGCCTTGGATGTTGATGCTTTGGAAGTAGATGTATCTCGTATTAGGGTAGGAATTGGAAACACTCCTGGATTCGGTAGATTAGACTAACTAGATCTATCTATTTGCTTAGAGGAAGAAGTTGTAACCTCTAACCGGTCCTCCAAAATAACTGTGTCAGGACTGAATATGCCATGTGTACAAGAACTTTTGAGTTCATGTTGAGCCAACTGAAGGGCTTTTCCACGAGTTTCTTCTACATATACAGTTCTAGTAGGGGTAGGATTAAAATAGTGGCTTCTAGAATATCAATGTCTTCCCCTATATCCTATACCTCTATATCTTCCTATAATTCCTCTGTTAGATACAGGGAACTTAGGCTCTTCATGATTGAAACTATCATTCACACAGGGATCTGTTAAATGAATCATGTTAACAGAACCAAAGATCAATTCTTCATCTGATAAAGATTCTTCCTGATGATCCAGTTTAGGTTGTGTCGTTTGGTGGGGTGGTGCCCGTTCTTTTGAAGCATATGGCATAATATCTTCCGGAGTTAAAGACAACTTATGCTTTGACATAAGTTTGACTTCTTCTGACTTCACTTCTTTCTTAAAATTATGCCTCTTCTTTGAGGATTCTTCCTTATAATGAAGGGGGTATTGCTGTGGCTTAAATAGAAGAAGACAAAATTGGTTGATTAAATTGTGTTTATAAAAATGACATGAGTTCGGTTGATCATTTTCCGGACCATCCAATCATTATATTTCTGTGTATTTTTATTTTTGACTTTGTGCCACTCGCCTTCTTCCTCTGGATCAGTAGCAGTAACACATGCTACCTGGGCTGAAGAACCCTTCAGTTTTACTTTCCCAGAGTCCACCATGTTTTGCATGAGGTATTTGAAGAAAAAACACTCCTGAATGGGATGCCCCAGCATCTAATTAAACAATCAATAGTTGGGGAGGTCTTCATCTCCTTCCTTTTTCGGACTTTTGGACCTTGGTAACTGAACAAGATTGTTTTCTAGAGCCAAGATGACGTAACTAGGAACTTGTTTATTCCAAAAATAATAAATTGTTTTCCTTAAATCCTCAAACTATTTCCTCCCTTGATCTCTTTGATCATCTTGATGAGGCAGCTATTGTTGTTGATGCTCATGATATGTAACCCTTCGTTATGATGAAGTTTTTGAAGTAGAATCAGGTAGAAGTGCTTGTTTAAGTGTAACTATATCAGCTTCTACCTTTCCTATTATCCTTCCTAGAACTGATGTAATTACATGATTATTATCCCTAGTCTGTATAAGAGAGTCTTATATCTGCTAAGCAATTAAAGTAATGTCTCGAAACCCTCCTGTGTATTTCACAGGGATCAATGGTGTGCGTTATTCATCATGCAAATTTGCCACACAGATTGGTAGCAACTCTTCTTGAGGGAGTGTTAAACATAAGGAATATGTTAATCCTTTCCAACAAGCAATGAAATCTGAAACTCTTTCATTTTCCTATTGTCTACAACTTGTACGATCAAAATCTATCTTCTTTGGTAATGTTGAGATAAATTGAAGAAGGAATTTTTGATGGAGATCTTTCCACCCAGTAATTGACAGAGATTGCAAACTTGTATACTAGACAAAAGCAGGTCCTTGTAATGACTGAACAAAACACCTGAGCTTAACTGGTTATTGTTACTGAGGAGTTCCCATCATAGGATCACAGCGAGAAACAAAATGTGTTAAGTGTTGTTCTGGATCTCCCAAACCATTAAAAATTGGGAATGTGGTATTCGAAAAATTTGATTGGGGAGGAATTGCTTCCACCCATTTAGGGTAAGATCTTTTTTCCGGTTGAACTGGTGCACGTCATCCTTCCATAGCTTCCAACCAAGCTGTTAATGACTCTATGGTAGTCATTAATGTTTTGGAAACATCTAGTTGAGCTTGGACTTGAGTAGGTGCAATAACTAGATATTGGGCTGGTGTGGTGACCGGTACTACCACTGATGGTAGTATTGCTAGTTAATATCATGTATGACCCATAGGATTGGACCTGTGAGGGTGTACTTGTAAAGGGGGATATTTTTGATCCCTCCCAATAGCTGCAACAAATTAACTTGATTGATTAACTCCAGAATTCTTAGTAGGAAGACTACCTTGAAGTAGTTATGAAGTTAACCTCCTTAACTCCTTCATTTATTCTTCCTTCTATGTGAACCTTTCCTCTAATGAGAGTGATTAGCCTTCTCCCGAGGTATGGTGGAAGTTAACATGACTTTTTCCTTCCCCCTTGTTGGATGCCTTTTGGAGAGGGGAGAGATAGTTATTGGAAAGAATGCCTAGATTCTGGGTATGCCTTTGATTTCGGGTATGCATACCTTATTCATTTGTTTCTATGTATATGGCCTCTTGAACATGAACTTATTCATCTAATTCTTATGAGTGAGCCTCATGTTCTGGGGGATCAGTGACAACGACATTGATGGCATTTATCGATGCATAACGCATTGCATCCCTTCTTTCATCGTTTCTATGATATTGTCTTCTTCCATGTCCTTTATGAGACATTGCATTTAGTTTGGTTGATCACTCAGGAACTTCTTGATGAACCGTAATTTGGATGGAATTTCATTATAATTCATCTTTGTGTTATTCTTGTGGCTTCTTCCCTAATCAAGAGAAGACTAACTTTCGCTGAGGAAGAGATTGAGCATTTGAAGAAGTCCCTAGTCCAGGGGACTGGGGTTGTTTCTGTTTTTCCTGATCAACTTCTCGAATCATGTCTGTTGATCCTGAGGGTTGGATTAAAAGAGTCCCCAGCATGGCAAGCTGAGGTGTCTCTGGAGCTACTACATCTGAAACATTATTAAAATCTCTCCTGATTTTGCAGATTTTAGTCCGAAAATTGGCTGGATGCATCATCTAACATCCACTCAAATCCCTTGTCTCAGATGATTGTTGGATTATTTCTGACACCTATTTCACCTAATGATGCACAATCTCTAAATGAGAAGCTTGTTCGATAGTCTCATTATCTTGATGAAGGAGTAATTTGACAACATATTCATTATATGTATGCCTTTTCAAAGAACTAGTTAAGGCATGTTCCTAAGCATTCTTTTGATTACACACAAAACCAGTTAGATGTGGCCATCCATGGGCAATAACATTTCATGAGACCACTTTTGGTGGCCTTTGTTGATTGGAGAGCATAGTGAAATGAAATGCTCCTTGAACACCCCATCCCCTGAAATTAATACCAAATGGGGCAGTGGTAATTAATTGGCACAACCTTCTTAATGCACCAAGACATGTACACTGAAGGTCTCTCTATTGCTTTTCAACCATTGGATTTCAGGAAACTGAGAGATATGCCAAGTCAATTTGGCATTGAAACCCCTCTATTACCTTAACATGATTTTGATATTCATCATAAGATAATATTTTCTCTTTTTAGTGACAAATAGTTTTCCATATGTTGAGATGAATATCGTGAATACAATCTTCTGTCAACGTATCTGGAATATCATACTGAGAGTTAGCCAAAGGCCAAAACATGATAGGTATTTCACCTTTTGCCAATTTTTTCTCATACTCATCACTTCCTATTTGTCATTTGATGAAGATTATTCTACCTGATTGGACCAAGGCTGGTGCTTCATTGTTGCATCATCAGATTCAACAAGATTGGTAGAGAATTCATTTGTCAAATTAGAAGATGAATGACTTAGGGGTTTTTTGGAGAATGACCTACACCCCAGGCTATCTTCTGATTGAGAATTCATTTCACCTTCTAGCGGTAAGGAATCAGACATGAATGGCTTCACATTTGCAAGTGCCTCATGATAAGAGTGATTTCTTATTACTGTATTTTCCACTGAAGAATTTTCTAGGCAATGTGAATTACTACAATGGAGAGAAATTTCGCAGATAAATTCATCGCCATGGGGAGGACCACCACGGTGGGTTACATCAAAAGATGAAACCTTTTTCTCCTTGGTCTTCTAGCCATGAAAAGGGTTATTATGGCTCTCATCTGAAGATGATGCTTCGAGATTGACTGAATTGTTATGAAGTAAGACTTTATGAGGAAGTGTTTGATGAAGACCATAAGAATTATTATTGTTATTTCCATAATTTGGAAATGAGAGAGTATAATCTAGAGTTAAAAAAGATAATTGTCTAAGGGCTTCAAGAACTCTAGAATTGAGCAAGGTATTATTGCAGATTGGCTCTTGATTTGTTAACTGTACTGTATGGGTGTTTTTCTTGGACTCCTTCTTACTCACTTTGGAAACCACTTATTGATGAAAGTGGTTATTATGGGAAGGTGTATGTGCCTACTCAGGAGAAATGGTCAGGTTAGGCTGACTATCTCCATTTAAATCGGGTGTAGGTGCCCGACTTGATTGTCCGTATGACATGGGGGAGTATACCCCATGAACCTCCTGGACTAGAACAAAGGTGTTTATCTACTCCGGGATGACATTTCAATGAGTCACTCCACTGATAGAGATAGATTTATGTGTCCTTCCCTATGATGTTGCTAAATTTGTTATAATATTCTGGCAGGTATCCAGAATATGGGTAGGGATTTGCTTTTTCTCTTTCACCAATGTCAGAATGTGTTTGGTGATGTCAGTTTCCAAAATGGGAATATACATCCATTATGTGTTAGGAGTAGGTGTGTGTTCCTGCTCCTTTCCTCCTTTTCCTATTAGTGAATTATGATAGTACTCATATGTGGGGGAAGAAAGTTGTGTTTACCTTCTATTTTTCATTGGAGCTTTCCAATTGACATCTCCAGGTGCTACCAAATGAGACTATTGGTTATATTGATGAATTGCAGGTGTATGTGCCTACTGATTGTTCTCCACTGAATATGATTGATGAAATTCCTTCAATACTGGCAGATGATACAGCTGGCACAATTGAGGTTTGTAAGCAGGTGTATGTGCCAGTTTACTGGTGGTCACCACCTTTGTTTGGCAGGCTTCTTTGGATGCAGTCAGACGAGCCTGTTGTCTGGATGATGATTTATAAAACGGTGTATGTGCCTGTCTATAGTACTATGCCAGAATTGCCTAGTGGGATTGGTGTGTTACTGCCAGACGAGTCTAATCGACACTTAAATTAGGATGGAAAAGTGTATATACTGGCTCGTTGTTTTCCATCAAGTTAGGTTTATGGACGTCTTTGGAGGGGGTAAGAGGTAAGAACGTGCTCCCTATTGGCCGAATTTCACCTCTAATGATTCAACTTTCATGCTCGGGTCTGAGGAACCTAAGCTGAATGCCTTGAGGCAATACCCCAATCATGTTGAAGGTGCACTACCGCACGAGTCTGGAGTCGATTGTTGTTGGGAGTCCTCGGGAAGGACTCATGTCTTCTTGAACTGAGGCCTTGAGTAACCTCTTGATCCACCTACCTGTAATTTGGGAGGGACTGGTTGTTGCGTTCTAGGGATAAAGACTTGAAATGGTTGGAGGCGGTGGTTGGAACCACCTTCTTCTTGACTACTAGTCGTCGCTGTCCGGACAACCAGGGTGAGTTGTTAACTTTTAGGGACTGTTGAGAGACCTCCAGAGTCCGGATGGTACCGTGTTGACGGTATTCCCTCACTAATGAATTTGAGACCCAGGGTTGAAGAGACTGATTATGTGATTTTGTCCTCAGAGCGGATGATGATCTAGCAGGAGTAGCAGCTGAGGCATTCATAGGTGTGAACCTTAAAGAAGCCATTTTATGTTGTAGAGAGATCTTGGAAAAGAGTGGTTGTTTGATATAGCAGACACAATTAAGATAAGTCTGACCAAACTAAATCTTTTGGATAAATAGATGTGTTATTGATTTCTTTGTTGGCCCACATATTGAGTGTTTTGGGGGCCTAACAAATAAGTAAAACATCATTTAACTTGATTAAGGGTTCACATCAGGTTCACCATTTTTTGTTTCGTCTAGAAATGGGGATGACCTTCTTTGTTTAAGGTTCAAAATTTCCAATCGGTTTCTAATGGGTTTATTCATAGAACTGGAAACACCCAATTATTCTATATACATTTTGACCTAATTTCTAAAGGTAGGTGCTCATTAGTTGTGGACTTATTAGGCTTAAGAAATTTCAATGGTTGAGAGGATGGGTGGTCAGGCTCATCGCACCTTTTGGGGGGGGAATTATTCCCTACTTCGGGACTCTCTTTTAGATTTAATTTATGTTCCTGAATCATTATTAATTCACCAAGCATGAAAATGATTCTTCCCTTAGATTTGAAAATCAATGATTGATATGTATGGGATTTAGAGAATCATTTATTTGTATTTGAGGTTCTTCATCGATGGAGAATCATCTCTATGTATTAGATATTCATAGATAATGGTATCCTTCAATACATTATATAGAAATCTCTTCATCATTATGATGACCATGCTAGTTTTAAATCCTCTCTGTGGTGCACTTGAAGTTTTTTGTCATTCAAAAATACATGGATTATTTCAGAGTTGGGATCATAACCGCAGATGGGCTACCTACGTATCCTCGTTAAAAAAGAATCAGAGCCCATGAATTTTGATAAAAAGACATAATTTTACGTCATATGGGACAAAAAATAATGAATGAATGATGGGATTTAACCTTAGAGAGTTTTCCTACATACTCTACTTTTAAGGAAGAGATCAAAGTCGGCGTAGTTCAGGTAAAAAAATATGGGGCTTAAGCATG
This sequence comes from Viscum album, assembly GCA_963277665.1. Lineage (NCBI taxonomy): Eukaryota > Viridiplantae > Streptophyta > Magnoliopsida > Santalales > Viscaceae > Viscum > Viscum album. The sequence continues at coordinate 982,660,109 of OY728125.1, forward strand.
GTTAACATCCAATAAAGAGAAGTCGTGATTACTTTTACACTCTAAGATCATGTGAGTCATGCTCAGTGTGACAAACAAGAGGTATCAGTAAACCTTATGATTGTGCCACAAAAGAAGCAGTCAAAAGAAATGATGTTGGGGTTTACGTATGTATTGCTGCCCAAGTAGATGAATACCATGACATACTTCAGGAAATAATCCTAGGAGCAGGGTCTATAAAGGTAATTGTACTTTATAGAGATTTCGAGTATTAACCTGGGGCTTACTCCTAAGGAGGATGCCGAATTTAAAGGGGACTTATACATGGAGCTTACTCTTGAGAAGGAGGCCCAAATTAAAAGGGACTTATGATTGGGGATTATTCCTGAGAAGGATGCCCAAATCAAAAGGAAATAATGACTGGTGCTTACTCTTAAGAAGGAGGCCCATGTAAAGGGGACTTGGGGCTTATTCTTGAGAAGGAGGCCCAATCTAAGGGAACTTATGATTGGGGATAATTCCTGAGAAGGAGGCCAACATCAAAAGTAAATTATGATTGGGGATCACTCTAGATAAGGAGGCCCATGTTAAGAGGACTTTGCTGCTTACTCCTGAGAAGGAGGCCCAAAATCAAAAGATATTCTCATCTTAAAGGATGAGGTTACATGGAGGAAACCTCTAACCGTGGTGACAAAAAGCATGTATGTCACAAGGTTTTGGGAGAGGTTCTCACAAAATTCCATTCAGATAAGGCATCCAAAAAAGGAACCAGTCCATAAATAGCTTTGAAAAGGGGTTCGAGGGATAATATCTTGAAGAGTAGAGGTGAACAGGAGAGAGGCACACAAATGAAGTTGGTGCGCAAGTCTTGGTTGTGCAAGTGTACTTGCGCGGTATGGGTTCACCTAGGTGATGATGAATCTATAGGTTAATACTTGGGTGAGACTTAACTCAAGCCTTTGGTATTATCCTATGATGTTTCCAAAAGGGCGGTGCAAATGTTTCATTGAAAGGGTAGGGTAGCGTGCAAGTGTTTCCATTTTTAAGGAGGTCTGGATAATTAGGCATGCAAGTGTTGATTAATTATAAACACTTAAGACTTATCTTAATCCTTCATGTCTTCCATTCTAGGTAAAAAGTAACCTTATAAGCTTTCGAAAGAGTTGAGTTGAAGACTTGGGTGACCTGAGCTTGAATTTGACTTTTGGAAAATCCGTCCATGAAATGGGGGGTCCACAGGGGCTATTTATAGGCCACCTTCACATTCGGAGGAAAATCAAATAGGATACACAAGTGAGCTGTATGACCCATAGGTGGCGCACAAGTGACTTTCACGGTGTGCAAGTAACTTGCGCTCCTCACTCCAAATGAGCTCGTGGTCCATGCTTTCATAAATTTTTTTGACGTTCTTCAAAGTGTGACCCTATTTGTTCTTAAGGTATTTCTATTTTCCATTCGTTGGACTCTGTGATGGAAAGGAGCATCAATAGAGTGGTTTGAGGAAATTAGTGGGTGTGATCTCTTTTTATAGGTGAAAAATAGGGTATCTTAATGTAAAATAATGTTAGGTAAGGGGTAAGAATTGAATCACATCAATGTTAGGTAGGTTAGGTGAGTTTGGTGAGTTTGGTGGATAAATGGTAGGTGATACATTTTTGAATGAATTTTATACTTATTATGGACATATAGTTGGTTTATGTGACCTTTTAATTATTAAAAGTAAGAGAAACATCAATTACTTAATTTACCCTTACTAACCTCGATTAAAAAAACAACCATTGTAATTATTTTATTACTAAAAACATATGATGAATCTTATTACCAAATTTAAATGAATTGAATTTGAATTTGGGATCCATTTATTGTAATTCAACTTCTAAATATGAGAAAATTATCTTTTATATAAAAATATAAGATATTGTAAAAACAATTTTTATAGAAAAAGGCCTTTTATATATTATGTGTTTTTTACTTTTATTTCTTCTTAATTAATAATTGGATGAGTGTTTATATTTTTTTTCTATGAATAAAAATCATATTAGGGTAATATTTTAATTAATATTATTCTAAATTATTTAGATAAAAATTAAATAACACTTATAAAATTAATTCATTGATTACATCCATTTTTCCTTTAACATGGAAACTAATCTTTATCCTACATAATTTATTTTCAATGAATAAAAATAAAACATACATAGTTAAATAATTTGTACTTAATTATTATATATATATTTTCCTATTTATCAAATAATATTATTTTGTTTAAAAAAAATTAATTATAACATTTACACTAATAAAGCCTATTTCTCATAAAAATTTTATTTCTAAGAAAAAAATATTTTTAGATTAAAATTATCATTGATTTTAGTTTTCATTAAATGAATTGGTTTATTATAAAAAAAATAAACATTATTTGGGTTCCAAATAATGGAAAAACTAAATTTAACAAAATTAATATTTAATTAGAGAAAGATAAGAAATATTAAATTTTTGGAAATTATTTCTTATGTTTATAAAATGTTAATTTTTTTTATAATTTAAGAATAATATTTAAAAAATGCATAATTTTTTCCACAAAATTTTTTACCGTTTTATTTTTTTATAAACATCTAGGTCTTTATTAAATAATTATAAGGTTATAAAATTTTTATTTTTAGTAAAAAATTATTTTTCAATGATCGCTTAAGTGTCATCTATTTTGAGAAAAAACCTAAAATTTTAAATTATACTAACATATTTATGAAGAATTAAAAAAATAATGTTTATTTTTTATAAAAATAATTCTAAAATTCATAAAATTAACTTTTAAATATACTTATGAAGAAAATATATTTGGAATTGTGTGATAGTTTAGTATTTAGTGTTTACCTGCTATAGTTAGGTCTCAAGTATTACATATCATCTCAACATACTAAAAAAATCCAACCTAAAACAATCATTATATTTTATAATTTTTTCCACAATTAACCCCACTAAAAATCTTCCTTATCTAGAAATGAGACCATATATGACCCACAATTCATATCTCTCATAGATAATGCACTGGCGACCAACGCTAAGGGTATAAATCACACAAAAATGGAAGTAATTTCACTTTATAAATGTAAAATATATCCACCATTATGAATAAAAAATAAAAAATTTACAATGAATTAATTATAAAATATAATAACCAATACAAACATTATGGAGTTACAAACATAAATGATCCTCAAGTATACCTTAGAAAATGAATCCAACTAACTCTACAAAGTTTAAATCTCTACACACTAAATCTAACAACCACCGATACCACTTCTGAAACACTTTTATAAATATATAAAATAGTATATAGATTATATGGCTGAGCCTAGGAATAATTTTTCACTTACTTTATAATACTAACTAATGTTAATGAGTAAAAAACATACTAATGCATTAGTGAAATTATGAGATAAAAATGAAACCTTTAGTAATTTCACAAAGTTGATCCATTCTCTCTATAAGAACCGACAATAAAAAAGTATAGTATATAATTATAAATCAAAAATAGTTTAAACCATGAAATAAGTACCACAAAATTCTAACTCCAACTAATTATCTCACCATATCTCACAATATCAGACTTCATTTATCCACTTGCCCAAATCTTATCATGGGTGAGGTGAGAGTGGAAATAGAATACCTGGACATTTAGTATCTTGTATCTCCCACTAAACAGTAGTCATATTTTATCTCAAAAAGGTACGTGGTATAATAGTATATGGTGTGTTTTCATCACTACTCAAATATCATAAACATACATGATATACACAAAAATACCATTCTCGAGAATATTCATCAATATTAAGTATTTATTCTCTTTATTTCAACCAAATTAATAGATTTTTACCTAGTATTTCAACATTGATTATTACATAGAATATCCACTAGTAATTCAATCTGAATATCACTACAAAAATTATTGATATTCACTTATTGAATTGATTATTATTACCTTGAATTATATATAAGTATCATTGGTAACTACCTAGAAGAACCATAGTTAATTTCCCATTAAGTACATGCATTCGTCGCCTAGTAAGAATCATTTCTAACTACATGAAATTGCCATTATTAATTAAGTTATAACATCATTAATGAATTAGAAATTAAACCATTTGAAATTAAATAAATTCCCGATAGATAAACTACTCGGTTATATGATTACACCACTTGTAAAGACAATCAACCACTACTAGAAGAAATACATATTTCCACAGATCTATAGACATTGGAAGGAAAGTTATGGTCATAGGTTGGCCTATGGCCATGGGAAATTTATTATCATGGTTTTATGGGGAATAATATCATAGGAATAATGACCTTGGTTTCATGAGGACTCAAAAATATTTTTTTGACCACGTAAATAGTGAGAGAACATGGACAGAATGCCCTATATCTACAGGCCAAATTTCCTGTGAACATAGCTAGGATAAATACAATATTCAAAGTGAGAAGTGGGTGTATAAACAAATAATGAATACATTACAACCATGGGAATTTATGCTTTTGGTAGAAACCTCTTTGATCGAGACTATATCACCACGTGCATTTGTACTTGGGGTAGAATCCATCCCAGTATGACCTTATCACAACATCCATTTATGCCCATGGAATAATCTACTTCTCCCGATGCATTATGACCATATTAATCAATTCTTATAGTGGAATCCCCATCTACAAAGACATTGCAGACTTAGGGATTTATGCCTAATGAGAAAGAACCTCCCCGTGAACCCATATCTACAAAAGAATTTTTTCTCTTAGCTATAGGCTTTCATGTGGTCCTAAATTAATTTTTTTGGAATTACTCTATCAGTTATAATAATTATAAAAATTATACTGTTAATTATTTGATATATATATATATATATATTAAAAGTGTTGAAATCACATATAAAAGGTTTGTAAACGTAATACCATGGTCTAGGGATTAAAAATTGATGTGGCCTATTTTTAATATTCTATATAGCCATGTAAATATTCACATGGTGGTGGGATCTAAAATTATTTCTATTATAATTGGTTACTCTAGAAATGTCCCTATATCCACAGGTGTTACCCATGACAATACGTCCTTCTATAGTTGTGGTCAGTATTATCAAGGTGATAGGTGATGGATTTTATCCATTAGTATATACTCATGGTTATAGATACCTACTACCAAAAGAAAAGTACATGAAAATAAGGAAATGTTTGTAGCAACCAAAGCCTACTTACATAGGTAGTGCATGTGGCTATGGGAACCTGAATATAACAATAAGCATGTTTCCTATTTTCACATCAATATTAAGAATGCACTAAAAGACCATATTTGTAAACTATAATTATAAATTTTCTCATATACATCTAAATCCATATACATTTTCATACCATCCCAAATATAAATATAATTTTTCTAACCCATGAACCGCCTATAACAACATCTTATAAGCTACCCAAATTAGAGTTTTTCTTTATGATTTTATGATCACGTCCTCTAAGCTATTAAATTTGTACTAAAAATATTCTAATCGAAATATATAAGAGGATAAAAGGGTGAATAGCTACAGTGAAATACTTAGAAGAACCCATTCTAAAGAGACATGTCCTTGTAAAAATTCTACACCACCATGTGTATCTTACTACACAATTCTGATTTATACCAGGATATGGAACAACAACCATACCAAAGTGGAATTACAAATATAAAACTATAACATCTCATTTAACTATCCCTCACCATCACCTCAAATAATTTCTATGGTAGGTGTCAAATCCCCCATTTGTAATTGGAAGGGACATTGGGACATCTATAAATTCCATTATCTTGCCACAAAAATAAATTTTCTACGGTTTTTAAATATTTCTGACTATAATCCTAAATTTGAGGACTTTACCAATCATCAAATTATTTCCCAATATCACCAGAATCCATTTGTTTGAATTTATTAAAATCCCCTTTTGGAAAAGTGGGAACTGAACCAAAGTTCTACAATCCATTCATAGTCACACATATCCTCCATCCACACCGCACACAATGTTCAAAATTCAAGATAAAACAATCCCATTTCAAAATCTAAATGCAAAAAAAGCAGCCTAAATCAGTGTCTAACCATATGATACCAACATTAATACACATCATGGTGTCCTCTAACCACACCACATCGCCATCATTATACCGCCAGCCAGACATCGCATCATCGTCACTACCATTATGCCTCCATGCCAACAAAGAAATCACCCTCATCTTCATATCACAACAATCCACTTATTTGGCATTCCACTTCCTAAATGTAGATATCCCACATAGTAATGATTCATCATACCCTAACACCACAACACCATTATCATCTTCACAGGGGTCGAACCCAATCTCACTGTTGACGATCAAAATTCATCACCATCATTCTCCTGAAGCCTCCCGCTCAGGCTTATATCCAAATGAAACATAAAGACCTCCTTGAAGATCTTTCTTAGAGTGAAAGGATGACCCTTGAATTTAGAGGAGTTAAGTAAATAGATTTTTTAGGATGAAACAATCACAAAAAACTCCTGGAACCATCAAATGTGAAGAAATCCAACACTTTCATATTCATAACAACTGAACAACAAACAATAAAAATAGCAGACCAAACCCATCACAAAAACACCCAAAAAAACTGAACACTGCATAGAGGAATGAATGAAAAAAAGGAATTATAACTAGGGAATAAACCAAAAAGAAATCAAGAATAACAAGAAAATAGTAAAAAGCTAAAAAAACAAGGAGGAATTCACATTTCTAGGGTTTTCATACACTTCCAACAATCATGAAAATATTAAAATTTAAAAATTATTTATTATATAATATATATTAAACAATTTAAATCCTGAAAATTTAATTAAAATGAGTTTGAAAAATCAATAATAAAACATTTACTTTTTTATATTTTATTTCTCCCAGTTATTATTTTCAATTCATCATCAAAGAGTAATAAAGTATGATCATTCCATAGTTAATCAAAGAATCGATTTAATTTAAAGAGTCACATACCTCATGTAAATGATGAGAGGGAGCCTAAATTTCTTTTATAATCACAATAAATTTCTTATCTATCTATATTATTCATTTTTAATTAATTTTTCATGACACGCCAACACAAAAAATAGATTGATTTATTAAAAGAACCAATAAAATAGAATAGTGTGAAAGATAATTATCTTGATGGAAGAAATGATTTAAAGGGTAAAATTCTCAATTTTTTTTTTAAAATTACCAGAATATAACATGTCCATCATGTCTCCTCTCTCTTTTCTCTTCAAATGAATTCTTCCCTCTACTATTATTATTCATTTAAATTCCATATGACTTTAATTTCCATAAATTAAATTTACTTTTCCACACTTTCCCTAACATTATTTATCAGTTACACATTATAAAATGTCTAATGTGATATATAATCCCATATACCAAATAATATAGAAAAAGGGTTCCATAATAAAAAACTAAATTTTAAATGCTTTCACCAACACTCGATACTCAAAAAATTTCAGAACGCTTTACAAAATAACCCAAATTTAACTTAGTGGTAGGGAAAATGTCCTGAATCCAATGAAATGATCAAAATTTCAATATGATATTTAGAAGAATTAATAATTTATCAATTATGATAAATTTTGTTTAAAAACATCAAACTCTAAAAAATTTAATTTTTGGGTCTCTATATATATTTTATTTCCTTATTATCTGGTACTTTCATTAATTTGATAACGATTCGATCCAAAACAATACATAAAAATTACTACTGAAAATCATTCAATTTTCAGAAATAATTCATAAAAATAGTTCATCATTAATTGGAAATTTGTAAATCAACAAACATTGATCATCTATAAAGATATATGAGAGGATATTGATGAATATGTGAATTCGTAAACCCAATAAAAATCATGATTTATATATAAAAGAGTCCAACAATTCAATAAATTTTAATTAAAAAACTTAAGTATTAGAAGTTTACCTTTCCATGGTTTTATGAAAAACATATGTTTTTATCCTTGTTAGACATGAATAATGGATTGAAAAACCATGATATAAATTTTAACCACAACATTAAAGTTATCATAACCTACATAAAAATTACATTCTGCTTGATATAGATATGTTGATGTGTTTTTACATGATAAATCCTTATTTTTACAAATAATATATAACCATATATCTCAATATTTATCAAATATAGTATTTTATTCAATTAGTTTAAAAATACCGTCAAATTAGTCCTTAAAAATCAAGTGGGATGCACTAAATATCTCTAAAAAGTTTAATAATTTTTTCATTTCTTCAAAATATATAATACTATAAAGTAGGTTAAAACATGCATAAATATGGTTCATGAATAATATACATTCCATTTTCCCTACCTCAAGGTGGAAAAGGGTTATTAGACATATAGAAATGTTTACCACCACCTAAAAAATGAACCCCACCTTATGGTAATTCCTTGAACAGTTTAAAATTCTTTCAAAAGTCACCAAAATAGATTCCAATTGCTTTGAAACTTATGTCATGATCCACTAACATCATTAAAAACATAAATTGAATAAAATGAAATATATTAATCCTTTATAACATCATCTAATATCCTAATATGGTTCATCAAAAATTACATACATTATATGAAAATTAATCAAAACCATGGAATGGTGGGTGTTATTAAGGTGTGGTCTCTCCATATCTGCAACTCAACTTCAAATACCCTCCAAAAAAGATGTTTTTATATATATTAAGATTTTATTTTGTATATAATATATCAAAATATCTTCACTTCAATGTATAAATTTCATTCAATGTTGAATTGGTCTTCCTTCGTACTGGTATTTTCAATCACGATCAATTGATTATGTTCACAGTCCTTCCTAAGTTTATCCTTACCATAAATAATTAAAAAAATTGTCACTTTTTTAATTGAAAATCCCTTTATACTATTAAAGAGTCTTTGTATGGCCATATTAACATCAATTATCACCATTTTTGAATTCCATATAGGGACCAAAGTGTGGTTTGGGTAACACTAAGGAATGTTTTCACTTCTATTCTTTGACTGTTCCAAAATTTATCAAAAATATACTTTGAAAATTATTCTGAAATAGTACCTTTGTATTGAATCTATTTTTTCTATGTATTGTTTTGGAATATTATATGTATTATTCAGTGTTCGAGAAGCTAAGACAACATGAGATTCTTAGGTTCTCTCTTCCCATATATTTTTTTTCAAATAAATTAAATATTTTAAATATATGTGTGTGATGTTTTCCTAAAAAATGGAATAACTTATAAATAGAGGATTAGATTGGAAATCTATGTCTCTTGTTGAGTTTAATGTGTGAGTTTTACCCTAGTTGTGATATAACCTTAGAACATTTTGGATGTTCAGGTTGGGTGTAGTTATGGGTGAGCATTTAAATAATATAATTTATTTAATTAAATACCCTGACCTAATATCCTAATTTGTAAATACTATTTATATGGATTTTAAGGTTCATCCACATAACCCTATAGATTTATAGGAGCCATTGTAATGTTTTGGAGGGGTTTCTTTTGGAGAATGATGACCAGATCACATATCATCAATCGATGTGAGACGAAACTCAAGGATCTCATAGTGATTGATCCAAATTTAGGTAAAATGTTGTTTTATTTAGATTTTTCAAAATTTATTTATTCCTATCATTAATTTGAATCAATAAAATTAGGAATTGATTTGCAGATCAAGTGTATTTTGTATATGATATCGATATTTTTCACGATTGGGGATTGCGTTGTTGATTTTTTAATCATATCTTCATTATTCATTCTAACAGAACCAAATAGATGAAAAAATGAACATTGGAATAGGTTTATTTCTCATGTTTGTGTGTTTTCATTTCTTCCCCCATTCATCATTCCTCATTGGAAATTATTCTATCATGTGGTTTGATGAATGCCCAAAAATAAATCATTTCACAATAATTTCTTGGAGCAATGGATTGAAACCACAGATCTAGGTATAGATTTATGATACATCAAGATATGATGATGGAGAAAACATATCATGTTTTTATGGGAGGATTTTGTGTGTGGGATTTTGTTATATGATGATAGGTTGACTTCAGGTAACATTTCCTAGAGAATCACAACCCGGAATCCGACCAACTGATGATGGAAGTGGATGGTCAGCCCTAGATCTATGATCCCCAACAACACTGACAGTGGAATGAAAGACAAAAAAGAAAAAATGTATGTTAATAAAGAACATGAAATCCCATAAAACATAGTTTGTAATCTATGATAACATGACATGTCGGGCCTTGTCAGTGGTGCTAGGGTTTCCACAAAATGTTAAATATCACATGGTGTGTGACTTTAGTCAAAAGAAATGTTACTTGACCTCTAAGATCAGCATGTACCTCAGAGGGTAAACCAAAATTACTATAAGTACATGTGATCTAAATTGTACATTGACATGGACACTATTAACATATTTGTACATAGTAAGATCTATTTACTCAGACATAGTTAGGTGTACATGGGATCAGTCACAAGTTATACTCATCAATGGATATAGGCATGGGCCATGACACATGGTAAGGACCTAGTGCAGAAGGGACACACCACGTACTGCTAGTACACATAGTGCACCAATTAAAACATGGATTAAACACATTTTCTTCATCGACATGAATATTTTCATTAGGGTGCATTGACTTAATCCATTCCCTGAGGGTTAGTATAGAATCACATCATATACCTAGGATAATGATCCTTTCAGAGGGACTTATGTCTTGGATAGAGTTGTTGGAATCCTTTCGTGAGTCTTGGAGTGAGATCTGCTATCATCATCTTCCCTAGGTAGAGTTTTGGCATTGTTGTGACCAACACTACATGTGTGTCGATCCTGTACTTAGCAAGTTATTCCAGATTGAGTTTTTGGTATACCTTATAACCTTGTGTGTGATTCTTATTTATGTATCATTCTATTCAGACTTCTAGTGTGTATTTTTTATGACCATACCAAATGAGCATGAAATATTAGATAGACTCCATTATTTCTATGTGACTCATAGTGTGTTTCCTCTTTGTTGAGATATATGTGAAAACTTCATGTAGGAATCCTAGTCTAATATTACGATGGTGACTTTACTATGATATTTCTTATCCTTGTTGAGTATATCTAGATATTATTGTAATATGTTTCGTAGACATATTTCTATGATGATTTTACTATTATTATTGATGTTATATTATTAGTGATTTCAGGGTGTCCAATTGTGTATTATTATACTCACCCCTACAAAGGATTTTCCCACACGTTTTGTGCCATATACAGATGATTGACCATCTGAAGGAGTCCTAGAGGAACCAGGACCAGACAGAGCTTAATGATCCAGAATGACCGAGGTATGTTCCTAAGGTTTCATTAACACCAGTACCCTTTAATAATTTTATGTTGGACTTTTTTTATTTTCCTTATGGTGGGACTGTATTTGGAAATTTTTCTTTTTAACACAGGTTGTTCTACTCTGATGGTGTTATTTATTAGTATGAATGCATGGTTATCATTTAGTTTAAATTATATAATTTTATGGGCTTGGATATGTGTGTGTGTGTTTACAAGTACATTAGGATAATGCCTCCCATATGAGTGATATGCCTACTCATTACTGGTCTCTTGTCCCTATTCTTTTTGAGATGGCTTGGGGTAGTTACGGTTTGGGACCATTGGGCTGGTTCATGGCAGACTGTTATCAGAGCAGTCATTTTTACCTTGGGACCAAAGTCTGTATGATTGGTTTGAGGAAACAATGTTATGTTTTTTGGGTTTGGTTTTCAAGACAGGTTCTGTAGTTTTAGTGCTACAGCTAATAAATCTATACACTAAGACTTTGATTACACTCTTTTGACTCGGTACATATAGATATTGGTTTTAGAGGAAAAACATCATACATGCAACGTATAGGAATGTGTTATAATTTCAATGTCCTTGTTGAGTCATCTCCAAATATACTCATAGAGTGTGATACATATTTTCTGTTTATGGATTCATCTTCTATGTTTTATTATTAGGATTCTTTATCAAGATCAAGAGGATGATCCCCTCAGTGATGAGGCTTTGATTTAGGGACATGTTTTAGTGGTGTTCCCTCCAAGTGATGCACCAGTCATACCACCACCTGTCTAGTAGCATATGGTACTAGTAGTACTGAAGGATGAGGTTTTTTGTATTTGTGTGATTTAAGTATTTCAGTGATAGAGACCCCTTGGGTTCTAAGGTGATCCCAACCCATAGGTGGATGATGATTGGATTAAGGCAGTGGCATGGGGGTTTTCAGTTTTTCAAGACACTTGAACATTAGATGGTGGTCCTGGTAGTGAGCCTTATCCATATATCTAAAGGATGATTATAGGGCTTAGTGACATGGTGGTATGATGAGGTGACTCATTCATGGCCAAAATTCATAATCCTTTTTAGATTGGCTTTTTCTCTAGGTAATTTTAAATATGTTCACATATAGGATCTTCTAAAGCGTTAATAGTGCAGTACGATTGTTCCAAAGTATTCATCGAGGTTCACCATCCTCTCTTAGTACTCGATCAATATGGTGTATGATTCTTTATTTTAGGTTTGAACCATCAATATAGGTCTATATAGACACATCCAAGATATCATTAAAAATATTTTCATTACTATCTATGCTACAGTGATAGAGTGTTCCTTGGTATTTGAGAGTTTCCTAATTGATAACACATAGTTAATTGTTTCTAGTGGTGGGAAAATAAGATAATAGAATTAAAAATTAGGGAGATGATGCTAGACTCATGGGGAATGGATGTACAAGAAATTTCAGTAAGCAATCCAAGGCTAGATGTTGTGTGAATTAGGTCTCACATGATGTGTCTAGGTAGCATAATAAGATGTGATGTTACTCTTATATAAGATGGATATATCTCATGCAGGATTGTCTAACCCACCATATGGATGAAAGAGAGATAGTAGATGTGATTAATAGTTAGAGGTAACCAAAGGAGTATGTAGGTCCATAGTAAGGTCTATGATTTAAAGAATATTGGAATGAAGCTAAAGGTGGTGGAAGTTTTGACCTGTCACCACCACCACCCCTAGGTGGTCCATGCCAGGCTCGGGGAGTTGAGGGACAAGAGCATGGGGAGCTACAGGAAATAGTGTCTTATGAGCCAAAGGCTATAAGGATGATATTATGTTTTATCTATGTCTTTTCTATAATAGTTTTAGTACTTATTGACAAATGTGTGAGTCATTCATTTTTTTTACTTTTCTGGTTCAAGACGTAGAGATTATGGTTGATACCTTGGCTTGAACCATGAACTTTTAGACTCCATCTTGAGGTGACTCAATGATCACACACTTGTCTTAATGGTGTGAACTGTCTCTTATAGGAGATAATTTTTCTTGGGATCAATTTTTAATAGCAATGAGGCCTTACGAAACCATATTATGTATGGACTATTTATCTAAAGTTCATGCCCATATATACTATTTCATGTTGAGTATGTGGTGTGTCCACAATGATGGGATGATGTTTTACTTTTTGGGAGAAAATGAAACCTATGAAATGAAGGATGGAATCATGCATAGGATGGTGTAACCAATTTCTCATCAGTTGGTTAGTATGATCCTTGGTGTAGTGGATGCTATGAGTTTTTAGTTTTTTTCTATAGAAGTGGTAGAGTACAAGGAAATATTTCATAAGGACATGAAATAATTACATTAACTCCAAAAAATATAATTATTCATTGATATAAACCATAGTAGGACCCTAAAATATTCTTCAGTGTATTGGATGGCTCTGGTAGATCATCACCAACATAGGGTACAACTGGATGCCTTGTGGAGGAAGGGCTTTGCCAAACCCAGTGTTTCACCCTTGTCGGCCCTAGAATTGTTCACCAAGAAGGTGTATGGGAGATGGAGGTTTTATATAGATTACCAACTCTTAGCCATGTGACTATAAATAACAAGTATCCACTACTAAGTATCGATTCCCTCTTTGATCTATTAAGAGGGGAAAGATTGTTCTTGAAAATGGACCTCATATTAGGATATCACCAGTTGTGAGTACAGGATGATGATATATCAAAGATGAAATTATGATGTATCTATGGTTACTATGTGTACATAATGATTCCTTTTGGCATGATGAAAACCTAATAAGTGGTTATGGGACCCATGAAACATATATTTTAGAATTTATTAAATAGGTTCTTGGTAGTATTCTTCGACGATATCATAGTATACTCAACATCCAAAGGAGAGCATGTGAGGTACTTGAGGATGGTTCTAAACATACTCTGAGAGAACCATCTTTATGGGAATCTCTAAAAGTAATAATTTTGGTTTCAATAGGTCCAATTATTGGGTTATTCTATCTAAAAATATGTTTTAGAAGTGGACCCTATAAAGGTTGAGGCAGTTTTATATTGGGAGCCACACAAGAGTGTGATAGAGGTGCAAATCTTCCATGGGGTGGCATGAAACTATTAGAGAATCATACCATATTTATCATGGAAATAATATCCCTTGAAGGATTTTACTAAAAATGGGAATCAGTCCACATGGGAAAAGATGTTCCCTCTAGGCCTTCCAAGAGTTGAGGTAGATATTTAAAAGTTCTATAATATTGATATTTCTATTAGAGGGTGTCGAGTATATAGTGCTCTATAATACATCAAGAACTAGGCTTGTTTTTATTCTGATGAAGAGGCAGGCAATGATTGATTATGGTTCATGCTAGCTAAGACCACATGGGCAGGACTATGTGACCAATGATTTTGAGGAATCAGCAGAGGACATTGTACTGAATATGTCGAGACACTGCCTGATGGGTGAGTCGTTTATCATCTATTCAAACCTAAAGAGTCTAATGTGTGTCTTATCTCAGAAGTTTCTTAACTTGATATAGAGGTGATGAATATATTTTCTACAATATTATAACATTGAAATTATCTATATTATTGAAAAAGGGAGCATGGTAGAAGATTCTCTTAAAAGGAGATCTTGTTCACAGTTACCGATTATGGTGTTGGTGGAGTTGGCCTCATTACAGTTATCCTTTTTGGATAGATATAGAGAATCATAACTCTAATTGATGTTTGCTATCCCTCTAATTTTAAAACGATTCAGGGAGGCACATCTATGGGATACTGACTATGAGACAATACACACTAAGATATCCACTAGACCTGCTCATGATGGATTTTAGTAAGGTGAGGAGCATTTTATTATTTTTAGATTACAGAAAATGTCACCAATGATGTTACATGAAAAGGTTTTGAGAGAGTTTCATACTCCTCTTTATAATTATATCCAAGTGTGTAAATGATGTAACAGGACCACCGAAGTCTATTTTGGAGGCCGTGGATGAAGAATGGTGTCACAGAGTTCATATCTTGATGCATTACTTTTCAAAAAATGATGGCTAAGCAGCATGTTCATGTGGGTTTATCTCAACCCATTGAGGTTCCATAGTAGAAGTGGGATGGGATATCCATGGACTTCATGAATGATATACCACATATGTCCAAAGGACATGATTCCATCTCGGTGATTGTAGATCAACTCACCATGTCATCCCACTTCCTACCTATCAAAGAGAAGAGTTAAATAGAAAGATTGGGACATCTCTATGAGTAGATGATAGTCTCACTCTATAGAGTTTCCTCAATAATTGTTTTTGTCCATGAAGCTTTATTGAATCCCATGTTTTTTGCCCGAATGAAATTTCTATGGTTTTTGAATTTTATCATATAGTGGATGGTCTATTTTCTAAATTGAACCTCATATCATAATTATGAGGGTTGGATCACATAAAGATAATTTTTAGGCGTTTTTAAGGACCTAGAGGTTTGTTGGATGTTTTTTTTGAGTTTCAAGCACATTAGGATCAATAAAGTCTGAAAAGGAAGGTTTTATTTCCTCATGGTTTGTCTGAAACCACGCGGTCCACCAAAGGAAACAGTATTATTATTTTAGTTGAGCTATACATATCATAAGGATTGATCTTACCATGTGAGAGGAGCCACATGGCTGTACACATTTATACAAGTTCTTGGCAGGGGTATTTTTCATGGAGTGCATACAATTATCCATACCACACCACTATCCCATCCAAGGGGGTCATTGGGCAGTTCTATAGAGCATAGTTGGCACACTTTTTGGCCCACTGTGTTTCCAAACCATGCTCCCGAATCGTTTCTGTGAGTTTACAATTTCTCCTTTAATAAAATTATATTATAAACCCCTTTATTTACTCCTCTATTTTCAATCCATATAAGGCTCCTTCTTTTCTCTCACAAGATCATATCATCTCTTTTTCCAGGTATGGAAAGATATCCCTCTTCTAATATAGGATTCAAGATCTATTTTTCTCTATGGATTCCCCTCTATAATCTATTCATTCATCTAGATACATTATTATTTTATCTTTTTCTCATCTATTGTATCTTTGTGTGACCTAATTCTCCCTATTTTTAGGTTTTTTGTCTACTTCTTTGATTTATCTTGAACCAGACCTAATCATGACTTGATATTTGATGTGTGTATAATCCTACGAACAAGGTAGGTGTTCTAGCCTCTTTCCTAACTTTTCGATGTTTTCTATATAGTGTGTCATTCTTTTATATTCTAGAACCTTCCAATGATTCCTCTAACTTGTTGAATAAACAAAATCGAATTCATGACCATGTATGTTATGATGAAAATGAATGGATACTCAACATATTGGTTGATCTACTTTTCCTTAGGCACCTAAATGGGTTGGTTCTTTCCTTAAAGGTATAATAAACATGAAATTTTATTTCTTAGACACCTCTTGGTGTGTGGTGCACCTATAATAAATTCCTCATAGTCATGAGTTTAATTAAGATGAATTTTTGGAAAGTAATTAGGCCTTTAGGATTGATGCCTTTTGTTTTATACATCATTTATCACAATTAATTCTACATGCTCTATGAAATTTCCTTATTATTATGCTTCATGCATGTTTCCTTATGATCAAGATTGGTAAACCAGTGATTATTCTTATACTTAGTGCCTTAAGATCAATGCCTTATACCTTATACCATGTGACTTATGTGATATGAATAATTGATTATGAATTTATGATTTTGTATTATATCATGTTCCCAATGATTATGATTATTCTTAGTTCCTTATGCTTATTTCCATGTATGTATGTCTCATATCGGTATGCTTGTACTGGTACCTTAATTTCATTTTTGTGCCTTATACCTATTTCCTTATTTCATGATTTCTTGGATTGAATGAAATTATTTGGAAAGATTTTTAATGATGTATAATTTATTTGCCTCATTGATGAGATGTTATTGGGTAATATATTCCTTATCTACATGAAGGTTATGAGAGAAAATTTGTTCCCATAAAATTACTTATTGGATGGACTTATCATTCTTGGCTTTGGGACTACTTGATTATCCGGGAGTGACAATTGGATTCCCTTGTATGTGTTCTTTATGTGGATTATCATATATGCATCAGTGAAAATGATTCACTAGGATAGAAAACATAGATGAGCATGTTGTAAAGATAGTTATTCCATTCCTCATGTGATACTCGGTCCCCTATGTGAGATACCTGGTACATGATTAGATGTTACCATGCCATGAGTGATATGAGGGAAACCTTTATGTGTCACCTTGGATGGACTCAATGGTATTGGTTATATTTGAAGCTCCAGTAGTGACCCTTGGGATTCATTATAGATTTAATTGGATGGGATCAGGATTACATTACTGAATTTGACGGATTGATTAATAGGATTATGTATGATGAATTTTTATTTAAATGATGAACATGACTAAATGTAGTTCTAGGGACGTGTCTGCAAAGCTAAAGCAGAAGATTCAGGTCAGTCAATACTTGATGCCTTCTTATGATGGGCCATGATCATACCTCATTACTTTTATATGTTCTCTTGGTTTAAACATATGGCTTAGGATATTCTCGTATAATTGGTTTGGTATTCATTGGAGAACCATGTCAACGTGTTACTTATTATTTATTTTTTTATTGTCCTGCATTTACCAATATCAGTTCACTATTCATAATATATTATATTAGATAGTTTGATCTAGAAACATTAGGTAGTGGCCTACTGTGATTTTTTTTCACACCCTGATTGGGCCACCTTTGGTACCCACGTAGATCCTCTTGTTTGGAGGTCTATGGATTATTGCCCGTGTTGTGCTTTGTAAATGGGAGCTTATGAGCATAGGATTGAACTAATGCTCAGGATTCTCATGGAGATCACCCTTGAGGAATTACATTATTTTCATTATTTATGTATTGTGACAAGTCTTCCTACTGTATTACCCTACTTTTAGAATCTTCTAGACATGCATGAATAGTTTTGTTTATTCAGTCTATTATAATCTTCCGCATAATTTTCATTTATTAGTACTACTTCCACTGTTGTCTATTGATTTACCATATATTGTACCACTATGATACTCTAATCATGAGGGTATAGTCCACCCACCATACCACAATTAGTCCCTTGATTCTAGTCAACAGACTCTAGCATACATAGAGGAATGCTTGAGGACATGTGGTGACCAGTCTGACTATGGGTTTGGTAGTCAGTCGGGTTAAGACGTTACATTCTCTATTAACATCTCAATTATGGAAGGGGTTGTAAGAGGATCTTGGGACTCAATTTCATTTGAGAACATTGTTTCACCCTCAGAATGATGACCAAACTAAGTGGAACATTTAGGTATTACACAACATGATGTAGGCTTGTATGTTATACTTTGGACATAGTTGGGAGGATCACAAACCATTGTAAGAGTTTTCATGAAAAAATATCTATCATTCCAAAATAATTATGGAACCACTCGAGGATTTTTAGGGGTGATCCTAAAAGTAACCACTATGTTGTATTGACCTAGGAGGTTCAACACTTATGGGTCCAAAGTTTGTAAAAGACACTACCTAGAAGTTGCAAATCATCCATGAGTAGATGTGGACTGCACAAAGATGTCATAAGTAATATGAATATAGATGAAAGAGGCCTCTATAGTTTTTGGAGGGAGACCATGTCTTCCTTAGAGTATCACCTTGACATAGATTGAAGATATTTGGATGGGGTGGAATGTAATATCTAAGATTATTTGGCCCTTTCCAAATATTGTGCAGAGTTGAAGAGGTGGTGTACCACTTATCTATATCACCGTAGTTACAGTGGGTACACGATGTCATTCATGTGTCGCAGTTGAGGTGGTTTGTTCAAGATCTGTCTCATGTTATCGACTAGGGTGTTCTAGACATCATGGATGGATATACCTTTATTATTTACCCAGTAAATATAGAGGATCAACAAGATAGGATCATTCGTGGTTGTTAAATTTTCCTAGTTTTTTTTTCTAGTGAAAGCATGTGAATCTTTAGGAGAGCACCTGGGAGTGGGAGACTTAGATGCATGATCAGTACACACATCGATTTATATATAATTTTTTATATTTTTACGATGTAAAACCCCAAGGTTGGGGGAATGTAATGAATAAAAATTTTCTATGTATTATTTTGAAATATTATATGGATTATTTATAATGATAGGCACTGAGATAGTGTGACATTTCACATCTTGGTGTGCATGTATTTAATTTTTGAAGCATATTAAATAAATTTAATGAATTCATATGAAAATTTCATAAAATATCGGAAATAATTATAAGAAGAGGCTCATATTAAAAATATGATAGCACCGTTGAGTTTATAGAATGGTTTTTACCCTTGTCTCTATAAAACCTTGGAACACTTTAACCATTCGGGTTGGGAGTGGTCATGGGTAGAAAATTTAAAAAATTAATTAATTTAATTAAATACCCTAACATAATATTATTCTATATAAATGTTGTTATGGAATATTTTTAGGGTTAGCTGCATAACCCTGCAAATTGACAGGATCTATTGGAGAGCATTGGAAGAGCCTGTATTAGAGAATGATGACTGGATGATGGATCATCGATCAGTGTGTGACAAAAGTCAAGGATCTCACCAATGAAAACAACACAAAATTTTTCTTCACAAAACATTGATCAAAATCATGGTATGATATTTTTGTATTTTGATTTAACCCCATTGATTTATTCGTACGATGAACGTGAATCAATTAACTAATGAATTGATGTGCAGATCATGCACATTGTGAGCATGGGAGAAATATTATCTGGGGTTTGGGATTTCATTATTGATTATTTTATTATATCTTAATTATTCTATTATAATGAAAATAAATCAAGGACAACATGAGCATTGGTCGAGGTCTGTTCATCATGTTTGTGTGTGTATATTTCTTCACCCATTCTTCATTTAGCATGGGCTTTTATTTTGGACGACGATAAAATGAATACTCAGAAATCAATTTTTGAGAACCCATTTTATGAAATAATGTATTGATACTACATATTTGGGTATAGATTGATGATACATCAGGTGTTGATTATGGTGATTAAAAAATGGGTTTGGATAAGAGGTGTTCATGTGTGGGGTTTTGGTGTGCGATGATGATGTCGATTTGGGTAACATTTCCTGGCGAATCGAAACCCAAAATCCATCCAATCAGCGATGGAAGTAGACGATCGAACAGATTTTTACAATCCTCATAAACAGTAATGAAGTAATCACCAAATATGGAAGCATGATTTATATGGAGGAAGAACTACAGGTTCTATGAAATCCCACAAAACAAGATGTGTAATCCAAGATTTCACAACATGTTAGGCCCTGGTTGCGGTGCTAGAGTTTCTACAGAAAGTTGAATATCACATGGTGTGTGACCCTAGTCCCACGATGTGTGAATCAAACTCTTTGTTCAGCGTGTACCTAATAGGGACAAAGACACAACCAGGAGTACACAATATCAACCACACTGTGTACTTTAACATGGACATGACTAGATATGTATACATGGGAAGAGCCGTGTACTCAAACACATCTAGTAGTACATCATCTTGAAAATTCAGTGTACTTAGGAATGGACACATGTATGGTCCGTGATTCATGGGAAGGACCGAATGCGAAGGGGAAATACCTTGTACTACCAGTGCATGCTATAAACCCCTTCAAACATGTATTAGAGCCCATTTCCACTTCATCTTGTACAAGTTTCATTACATTGCAATACCCCGATCCATTCCTTAACTGTTAGTATGAAATCATGTTCTATATAGAAGATGATCATCCATTCAAAAGGGACCTTTGTCTTAGATAGAGTTTTTGGAATACTTCTATGAGTCCCAAAGTGTGATCCTCTATCATTATCTACTCTATGTGGAGTCCTTTGTATCATCCTGAACAACACAAATTGAGTGTCGATCCCCTACTTAAGAGGTTATTACAATTTGATTTTTTTTGTATACCACATGGCCTTGAGTGTGATTCTCATCTACGCATCATCATATTGAGATTTATAGAATTTAATTAATATATAAATACCTTATGATCATAAAATCTTGGATAGTCACTATCGGTGCTATGTGACTCATGGAGCGTGTCCTCCCAGATGAAAGCTATGTGGAACCTTCAAACAAGAATCCTACACTGAGATTAAAGGGGTGATTTTACCTTGAGACTATGTGTCTTTGTTGATTATATCAATACATTCTTGTTATATGTATTGTAAACATATACCTATGATGAGGGGAATATTATTATTAATGTTATGTGCATAGTGATTTTAGGGTGTCCTGCTAGGTATTGTTATACTCAAACCTTCATGGGATTTTCCCACACATTTCTTATCTTATGAAGGTGATTGACCATTTTATAGAGTTATAGAGGGACCAGGACTAGGAATATCCTAGTGATCTAGATATACCAAGGCATGTTCATGTTGTTGCGTTGACATCATTCCCCTTCAATGCATTTAGGTTGGTATTGTTTTCAGTTTCCTTATTGTCGGAATATATTTAGCTTTTTTTTATAATTTTTTTTATACTATGATAGAGGTATTTATATGTTTACATGCATGGTTATCAGTTGTTTTCCATTTATGCATTTTATGGATTTGGAGATGTGGGTGTGTATATAGGTACATTAGGCTAAGGCCTCTCATGTGAGTTAAATTCAAAATTAGTGCTAATCGCTAGTACCAAGACTATTAGTGGTGGGATAGGGGTAATTATGATTTGGTAACCATTGGGATGGGTTGTGAAAGCATTGAAAAATGAAAAACTAGATTTTACTAACTCAATTTTAAAAAAATTATGAATTTAGAAACATACATATTTTAGAGAAAACAATGACACCCATAATTAAAATATTTATTTTATACAGGAATAGATATCTAAAACATCACAAAAAAAATCTATCATATATAAATTTTTGGAATTATGGTTAATATTATGTTTCACCATTATATTTTAAAATAAGAACATTATTTTTGAAAACTTATATGATACACAACAACAAGTTTAAATGACACGTGGAACATATTATTCAATCATCACAATTATAACATTGCTATTAAATTCGTGGGTATTAATAGGACCGACTAAATTATGACAAATTTATTCTGTAAACATGAAAAAATAATTTAATTTGTTATAAATTTATTATAAATAATAATAATAATACTATAAAAGGGTAAACAATTTTTTTCTAAAAAACATCCTTTTTTCTTCTAAATTGTGGGTTCATCACGTCTTGAGGACTTTTGTAAAAATAAAATTTTACAAATTTAGAAAATTTATTTAAAAAATTTTGCTTTATTTTTTAAAAAATAATGTAAGAATTAACATAGATTGATCTTTTGAAAATTTTCTAATCAGATTAATTGTTCAATTAAAAGTGGAAACTACTTATTTTTTTTTTGAAAACCACATTTCATTTAATGAATTTCCAAAGATACGTTTTTTTCAAATTACACTCAGTTCAATTATATTATAATTAATATAATTTAAGTTATTTTAATTAATTATGTGTTCAATTTTAATATAATGCTTTTACACCTTTGAAATCAGTTCCTTTGGAAAACTATTTTTACATCGCATTGGCGAGTTTAATTTTAAATTAAATTAAGTAAATTTGGTGATTTTAATTTGGTAAAAATGATAATATATTTTGAATCTTAATAATTAAAATTATATAACAATTTCAACATAATTTTTTTCTTAATGAATAGTAAAAATAGTAAAAACAAATTATTGTTTTAAAGATAAAATGGGTTTACTGGGGGAGGGTTAACTTAAGAAGATAAGGTTTAAAATGACCTAAAAAGACATCCAATTTCTATTTTATGAAAATATTTAGAGAAAATATCATATTAGGTTTTATAATTATCCATTTTAGATCTTTTTGTAATGTTAAAAATATGGTAATAATATATTCTTTTTAAAAAAATTATGTGTGTCCACTCCAAACCTATAAAAGGGTGCCACTCTCCTTGCCTCTTCACACTTAATAATTATTTTTGGTCAGAAAATAACTAAAAAAATAACTTCATAAAATCCATATCCATTACATAGAGTGTTTGGTTTGATCAGAAAAACATTCTACGAAGGATTTATATATTAACCTATAAAGGTTTTCTAAAGAATATGTATAGTTCATAACCAAGCATCTTCATTTTATTTAATCCTATAGCCTATTAAAAAATTAAAAAACTATATTGAAGTAAAAACACCATTATAATAAATATAATTATATGTTATTATGTTAATGGAATAAAATATATATTCCCCGTCTTCTATCAAATAATAAACAAAACTATCGATTGTGTATGGCGGACTACCGCCTCACGAACTAATGTAATTCATTTCCCATCATTATCTCTCACATATTTCTATAAATATGTATTTAATATTTATGGGTTATATTTATTAAATAATTATACATATATAATTATAATATCATTTATACCTTCTTACCTTCTAATCCACTGGAAAACGATATTGTCACTCGTTCGTACGTGTGGACTACCACCTCTACATGGAGATGCGATACATTTTTCTATTTATTCTTACATGGATGGTAATAAAGATACATTTAATGAATATATATGATATACATGATATAATAATTATTACATAAAGATTATTTAATAATTACCTTTATTTCATTCCATCAGTCATCAAAATGAAAACAACGTTCATGTGTACGCGTGACCTACCATCTTCATGATTGGTGTTACTCATTTTTCTATATCTAAATTTTTTGAAATATTATAAATAATTACATGATGAATATATATTATATTTATATAATGTTTAAAATTCAGGATATTATGTAACTAAAATCAAATAACAAAGACCAAAACTACCAAACCAAAATATACTTGAAAAATAAAGTAGTTATTTTCTAAAACAATGATTTTAACAAATTATTTTTCTTTAAGTGGTTGATAAATTATTATAAGAACTACTAAAAATATCGATTTTATCAGTTCTAGAAAAGTGCATTAACATCACTAAAAAAATTATATTAATCAAGGCGAAGATAAAGGGGGGTCCCTTTTATCAGCACTTTTTAAAAGCGCTGATAAAAGAAAAAAATAAAAAAAAATTATATTCGTGGGGGGCTTTTAACAGCACTTCCCCCCTATCAGTGCAAGGCGGACCCTCCCCACTCTCACACACTACCCTTTCCCATGTGTCCCAAACATGCGTGCTCAACTTCCTTGCTTCCACTCGAACTCGAACCCACGACCTCCCCCTTGCATTCCTGCACAATTACAACTAAGCCATTTTGTTTTTTCTCTATCTAATGACACATCTATTTATTTATATATATAGTTATATTTATTTGTATATTAATGTAGATCCATATTAATATAATTATATTTAGTTATATTAATATATATATGTTTCTTCGTATATTAGTATATATACATTCATTCGTATATTAATATATATTTATATCAATTTATATATATATTTTTAGTTATGATTTTTTATCTGTATATTTATTTGTATATTAATATATAATTATAATATTAGTTTTAAATACATTTATGAAATATTTTTTGTATTTTTGTTTATAATTAAATAAATAAATACATACATATATACAAAACACACACAGAGACACATATATATTTACGAATAAATACATATATATGTGTATTTGAAAAGCCATAGAATGTTAAGACGATCATAACTTATAATCCAAAATCCCATTTCAACTCCACACATAGTCAAATCGAAGAAAATGAAACAATATTCGATATGAAATGTGGTATAGGCCTAACAGACATCCAGATCAGAAGTTATATCTGTTTGAATGTTAATAAATCAAGGTATCCTAACTAAAAACTCAGTTTTGGAGGCCTTCTGGGCCTTTCTTGGCCTTGAAAAATGTGACAGAGGCTTTTCTTGGGTCACCAGCATGTAGAGCTCATTGTAGGCTTTGATTTTATATGATGTAGAGCTCAAACGGACACCTGTATCAAATGTTATGCCCGTTTGAAGTTTGAGTAACATTTTCAACTTATTTTAGATGTTTTATTAATTGTTTTGATTTTTTGTGTCTTCAAATTGTTATTACATGATTTTTAATTGATAATAATTATCAAATTTTTAATTAATAATATTGATTTAAATACTTTAAATCCATTTTCACTGAATTTCTTATATATTAAATGTAATAGTCTACTTATACTTATCTTAAACATATTTAAAAAATATATATTATATTTATATCAATATAAATATTCTTATATAACAATATATTATTTTTCATGATTTTTTTTTGAAACATAAAATTTATCAGCGCTAGGAAAAAGAACTGATAAATCCCCACTTTATTAGCGCTGTGAAAAAAAGTGCAGATAAAGGGGTCCCCTTTAAGAGTGCTAAAAAAAGCACTGAAAAAGAGGGGCCTTTATTAGCACTAAAAAAATCATTGATAAAGGGTCACTTTTAACAGTGCTTTTTAGTGCTATTAAAGGCCCCCCTATCAGCGCTATTTTTAGCACTGATAAAGGCCCCCTATATTAGGGCTTTTTTAGCACTGATAAAAGGGTAGCACTTCCGTTGCCCATTTTTGTAGTAGTGAAGTAAATAATATATGGTGTGATATATATGAGTGTGGTTATTTAATATATTTATTATAAAACTATATTTATCATATAAGAGGTTCTGTCATGTACAAAGGAAATCAGACCTATGGTATGAGTTTCTCATCTCACTTTTACTTTAGTGAGACATATGAAATATTCACCGCTTATTTATAATATATGGTGAATATACTAACCATATGATATTATATATCATGAATAAATTTATCTTCATGTTATTTAATGTTTCATTTGATTTTTTTTTTCAGACACAGAATTCAAAAGTTATCGAAGAGGAAATGATTTATTTCAGAATCTCATCATTATTCAGGATTGTTTATGTTTAAGTATACCTTGGGGGTATTGTTTGATATTTGAGACCTAAAAAAATATAATTTCATATAATATATCTATTCATGAAAATTTTATGCAATATTACAATTTTTATCTCATTTGTATATAAAATAATTGATACTTTTTATTGAAAAGATGATTTTATTTCCCTCTTCGGTCGAAAATCCATTTTATTCCATATCCCAGTTTTATAAAATTATTCTAAAAAATGTTTTTATAATTCTAAAAATAATATATTAATGGAATTTTAAGCCATTTATTATTTTTTTAAATTAATTTAAAGAAATTCTAGGGTTTTTTTTCGAACAAGGTACTTGTTATCCATTTTTCAAAAGTGTGAAATCTTTTTTAAATTATATTGAATGTATAGATTTAACCGATGTTATGAAAACTCATTGTTTTCATTCTTGATTTAGAATTAAACAAGGTTCTAAAAAAGTTTTTTTCCCCTAATATTCTATAAAATTTTAGTTTCTAAAATTTACATTCAAATTGAAAAAAATATTTTCCTGATGAATGTTTTAATGACATTTTTATGTTTTTTCTATTTATAAAATACAACATACCTCATTTTAATTATTCTTCATTTTTTGATATTTTTTAATGGTGTCGTCCACCAAATTTATATAGATGGTTTATGATGAGTTTGGTTGGGGATGTATTATTTCAATACTATTCACCATATTATTATAGATGTTTTGTGATTATATATATTGATAGGATAAATTATTAACATTTCATTTTCTAGTTTTTTGAATATGAATGTTTGGGTTGATTATGATTCTAACCTTTCAAATTAGTAATTCATTGAACATATTATGGGACTAATGGGGCCCACTATAGCCCCTTAATAGATTGGTAGGTCTCATGATATAAACTAACTGTGGTATTTGGCATAGGACTTACCTATTTATATAAGATGTCTTGGAATTAAGCCTTAATGGTATTTTTATGATGTACAACATTATACATTTCATCAATATGAGTTATTTATTGACTTCCATTTTATTATTTGTTTAATTATGATATCTATGGATAAGTTTCAAGATGACATTATGATTTACATGGAATTATTCGATTATCATATATTTATTACATATTATTCTTCATGATCAACATATTGATTAAATGGAAAGTTTTTTTTTGTTATTTATCTTGAAATATTGATTAATAATTATGTATTAATGATAGATTCTTCTATATTCATACCTATATTGAACATCTAAGAACATGACATTCTTATTTTTCCTTTCCCCAGGATTTTTGGATGTGTTTTATGATTGATATACAAGGACATGCTAAATTTAATCATGGTATTCTCAAATAAAACCCTATGTCATATTTTATGTTACCAATATTAAATTAAGATTTTGTTATATATATAGTTTTTCAATACAACTAATCTACTTGGTCATTCAAGATGTGATTAATTGAATCTAGTTCCAATTTAATAAAGTAACCATCGACTTTAGGCAAATATTGTTAGATGTTATACCTAAAATCCATAAAAGTATTAAGGAGGAATAATATTTCGAGAATCATATAAAAATATATTTTTATTAATTACTTCTCATAAAAACCAATATATGGTGTTTTTCAATTTTATACAAAATTATATCATAAACATATATTGATATAGGATTTATAATAATTGATGTGAGAAAGGAATTATTTTGAATTTAATTGCTACTCATACATGGGACCCTAAACTCAAAATGTTTTCCTCTAATTATTTTACTATTATTTATTTATATTTTCGATTTTTAAATTTTTTTCTATCACCAATTTAATGAAATTCATGAAAGGAATAAGCCACACATCCACTAAACTATGTTTGTTTGATATCATCCCAAAACTAATTGTAATAGTCATAACAGGGTCATAGGTTGTGTATAAATGATCATTAAAGCATAATAAATGTATTCATAATCATCATACAAATCTATAACCATAATCCCCACCATCAATTTCCTCTCACCACTATTTTTATAGTCTCGAAATGAAAGGGGAAGGTTATTAGCTACGACAATCCCTAGAATTTATATTTTTAACCCATATTTTTTTCCCTTTTTTCTATTTTTACTTTAAAATGTATTAAACAAAGTATAAATTTAAATTTAAAATATTTAATAAATCTCAAACTACTCCAAGAAATATTGACCTAAAAATAAATAATTCAAAATTCTAAATATATATATATATAAATCAATATATCTTCCAAAATTAATAATTCATCAATTTAAAAACACATTATTATGTTTACGCATAAAACAATCATATTAATCATTAATTAATATCAAAAATAACTTTTAAACCATGAAATTATTGATGAAATCTAATTATATTATTTAAATTATTAAGCATAAAAATAATTTATTAAATTTTAGGAATGTAAAAATATAATGAATTTAAAAATATACTCATGTATCCACTGAATATCATACTCATTTTATCTTATTATATATATTTTGTGCATTCCTCCACCATCCTAGACCTAAAAAACAAATAAAATATAAGAAATTACAATATCCATTCATTTGAAGATAAAAAAAGGGGTATTTTATTTTTTTTACTTACTAAAGCAATCCTAAAAAAATCATAGAGTGAAACCTAAAAACTAATTCTTAAATAAAGAAATAAAACAATATAGGATTTTTCATGTAAACTTCTTGTTTATAATATTATAACTATACATGACATTAAAATGTAATTTTTAATAAGGAATAAAAGAAGACTCCCAATCCAGACCAATGAATTGTCTAATTAGATATTCTTCCATATAATTGGTTTTCATGTTGAAGTTGGCTGTCTAGGACCAAGAATTTATACATTAGATTAAATATATATACATAGAAGTGAATATTAAATAAAATATCTTATTACATATTATTCACTGTTCTATGTGATTTTAATGTAATAATATATTATTTTATCTATCACATTGAAAAATGGTATACTAGTTCCCTATTAAAATGAGATCCTTGAAATGAAATAATGGTATTGTTAAATATTATTCTATAATTAGACGGTATTCTATGATGGGACACATAGTATGTTAACTATTAGGTGAAAGTACACATAAGCAATTAAGACTTTATTTCTTGAAGTTCATACTTGGTAATCTCTAAGACCAAATATTAGGAGAATAAAACCCCTAGTAATAATTTGACATCTTTTTATGTAATTGGATATTAATGTTTTTATGCACATGAAATGATAAATTATCTTTTATAATATTATTAATGAATTTCATGGCTCACGCACTTACATATATTATCATAAACCTCAATGACATATGTTGACAATGAATTTGGGTATGTTGGGAACATCATGATTAATATTTTATTAAGGAATATGTTAAGGAAATATTTATACCTTCTATATTTATTGTAAAGACCCGCAAATTTCAAGGAAATTTTTTTCTTAATTTTCTTTGAATTTTACAAGAGCGCAGCTTCAGACGGCACCTGATTCCGAGGCCCGGTGTGCCCGGAATCAATTTCCGAAGTTTGGCTCGGGTACGTTCAGTGAACGGACGAGCGGGTTTTTCTATCTTTTGAACCGGTGCCCGGAATCAAATTCTGAGGGCACCGATGAAATCGCAGCGCCGGTATTTTCTTAGAAACGCCTCTTCCGGAGTTGCGTTTGCTCAGACGTGGTTTTTAAATTTTGGGGCTTTAAGTCAGAAATAAAATAAAATTTGTGCGACAACTTTATTTTATTTCACTTAAGCTGCTTGGAAGTCACTTGGAATCCACTTGAACTGAGTTAAAGAGGATAGGGTGCTATCCGGAAATATCCTACCCTCTTGGTAGGATATTTGTGAGGCAGGGCCCGCACGAGCCCCGCCGTTTCTTTCGCTAAGTAACGCACCCGCGAAAACCCGTCAAAGTAACTGAAAAGTCAACCGATGCGTTTTCTTTAATTTCTTAACAGACCATTTAATTGGGCGGTTTATTTCGTGAATTAAATGGGCTGTTTCATTCGTTGAATTAATTCAACAAATTTAATGGGTCGTTACTTACGCGTTTTGCGTTTGTTGGCAAAATAATAAAATAGACAAACTTGTCTATTTTGGAGGATCCTCCTGTTGTGCGAGATCCTCTAAACCTCCACTCTCCCCGCGAATAACGCGAAGAACGAGAAGAACGCCGGAACCGGAATTCGACGACGCACACCGTGATCTGCGACGTCGACGAACTCTACCCGCGACGTTCTTCGGCGACGCCTCTTCTTCCGCGGCCGATCCTCGTTCGGCAACTAAGGTGAGAATCGAATCTTCTAATTCTCCCCTTTTTATAATTCGATATCAACGGATTTAAATTAATTAAATCCGTTTGATCTTGATCCGGAGATCGTCGGCACGACGTTTTTCCCGCGGTGCGACGAACGTCTCCTCCGCAACGACGCGACGATCCCCTCCTTCCGCGACGAGCGATTCCGCGACGACCTCACGTCCGACGACGACAAGGTACGGGATGTTGGAATATTTTATTTCCCGTGTTTATTCTTTTAAAATAAAGAACCTGATCTCCGAACAATTTTAATTTAATTAAAATTGTTGTTGATTATTTTCTTTTCCTCCCGTTGTTTATGACTAACGCGGAGGGTGCGGATCTAACGAACAAGACCCGGCAACCCTCCGTCGATCTTTTGTTGTGCGGATTTGGCGGACGACGACGAACCATGCGGCAAGGGCGATCCGTTGATCCCGCAGTGAAGATAGGCCCCCGGGAGGAGCAACGGCGCAAACGGGAGGCAAAACGGGCCACCAGAGCAACTCCGGCGGCCCGCGGAAGGCGGCGGCGGCGCCGGCGACCGGAGGCGGCGGCGCCCGGCGCGCCGCCGGAAACTCCGCCGCGGCCGAGCCGCGGCGGCGGCGAACCGCCGGACCGTGTCCGCGGTCCGGCCACCCAGCAAGCGGCCCGCGCGGACCGCGTTCCTCCAAGCTGCGGGTCAATCCCGCGGCGGTTTCTTCGGCCGCTCGGCCGACCCAGGGGGGGTTCGGGCCGGGTCGCCCCGGGCCCAGAACCCCCGTTTTCGGGCCTTCTTTGGTCTTTTGCCCATATCTTGGACCTGAGACCTCCGATTGACGAACCGTCAGTGGCTACGCGATCCTTGGATCGATACGGTCGTTTCGGTATATTATACTCAAGGATTCGGAAGACTTTGGGTTCGGCCGGGTTGGTTCGTACACGAAACCAACCGGGCCCTCGGAGCGGAAACGCTCATAACTTGAGCTACGGATGTCCGATCGACGTACCGTCAGCTGTGGTAGTTTCCTCTAAGTGAGACGGAACTTTTGGCATACTCCGCCCGAGGATCGGATACGGGCGGAGTACGGTCGGGTTTGTTTTTCCTTAAAAAAAACCAACCGGGCCCTTGGGACGAAAATGCCAATAACTCTCAGACCGTGTGTCCGATTGACGTGCCGTCTGTTGCGCTGAGATCCTGTTGTCGATACGGAACTTTTGGATACATCAACTTCGGACTACGTGTCAGTTGATGTATCAGCCTCTCGGCTCGTGGAGCGGACCCTCCTAAACGAGCTCGCTGTGTGCGGGAACCCTAGCGCTGGCTGTGACTTCGACGACAGAGCAGAGATCCTCCGTGGACTGCGACGACGGCAGAGCAGAGATCCTCCGTGGACTGCGATGACGGCAGAGCAGAGATCCTCAGTGGACTGCGACGACGGCAGAGCAGAGATCATTCGTGGACTGCGACGACGACTGTGCAGAGATCCTCAGTGGACTGCGTCGACTACTGCACTCAGCGATCCTACGTGGATCAGTGCTACAGGTTCTGTGTGAGCCCGATCCTATGTGGGTCCTTACTACCGGTTCTGTGTGAGCCACTGCCTACAGGTTCTGTGTGAGCCCGATCCTGTGTGGGTCTTTTGCGGGGGTTTGTACCTATCGATCCTTCGTGGGTCCGACGACTTAGATGGATCAGTGATCATCTTTGACGTCATCTGAAAAAGTATACCTGGTTGAGCTGAATCTTATGTTACTCTCCTTTGTGGTTGTGTTGAACTATCCTTTGTGGATTTACAGTTTACTCTCCTTGTGGATTTGAGTCTTGCTTTCCTGCGTGGATTGAGTTGTTCTTGAGCTCGTGAGCAGAGCTAGAATTGGGGACTTAGGTATATGTATGGGCATATACCTAAGTCGAGTCAGATGTTACATCGTGATTGCATCTTTCTTTTGTGTTATATCCTTTGTGGATTTCGGGAGACCTTCGGGGGTCTCGGGGTCCTTACTGAGTAGCTTATACTCACCCTACACGGGCTATGCCCGCACCTTGTTGTGTTGGATGCAGACGACGGACAGCGCTGATCTCGGTTGGGGCGTGGAGCAGGACGGTACCTGGAGGTGGACCACTGGGCGGGACGTGCTCGGAGCGGACGTGGGACCCGAGGAGCCTGGAGGCTATCTGTACCCACCCTTCAGGTGGGATTGCCAGTGGACGACACGAGGCCGCCGTCTTTTCTTCAGTTGCTGTTCTTTACTTTTTCAGTTGTACTTTCAGTTGGGCTTGTATTCCGGCCCCCTTTACTTTTCTGCACTTGTAGTTACTTTCCGCTTGCTGACTCTGTGGTGGTTGTTACTTATAAAGGCAATGCCTTCCCTGTTTACCGGGATTTTACGCCTTGGTGCTAGTCGCCAGCCCCTGTCCTATGGAAGGCGGGCTTGGGGTAGTCACGGCACGGGCCCCGAGGTCGGGTCGTGACAAATTGGTATCAGAGGTGGTCGGTTCTACCACAGACTCTGATCGTCTTTTCTTTCTATATGAAGCAATAGTGTTTAGTGTATTGAGTGTGGTTATCAGTTTAGGGAGCCCAGTGTTGGTGCGGCGGCCGACGTATCCGTACACCAGGACCCTGACTCCTGATTTCCGACTTAATGCATGAAAACATTGATTGCGTGTGTGTTTCAAGTTTTCTTCGTGATTACTTGTGTCAGCTCACCGGGTATACTGATCTGGTTTATGAAAGTCTCAGGTTTTCCTTGTGATTACTTGTGCCAGCTCACCAGGTATACTGTTCTGACTGTGGTGCTCTTGTTCTCCTTTTCAGGATGGCCCCGCGACGACAGCCAGCTAGGGTTCCGAGTGTAGGGCGCGACGGCAGCCCACCGAGCGACGAGGCCTCGGTGCAGGGCCCTTTGCCAGCAGTGGCACCGGCGGTAGCTTTACCCGCCGAGCCACCGATGCTGCTAGTACCAGACGCTGACGATGCACGTCGCCTCAGGGCACTGCATGAGTTTCAGAGCCAGCGACCGCCCAGGATTCGCGGTGAGGCGGACCCCCAGGCCGCCGAGGACTGGCTAGAGGCGGTGGTACGGATCTTTAGGCTAGTGAGGACACCAGCGGATCTCATGGTGATTCTCGCGGCGAGCCTCCTGCAGGCGGCGGCAGGACGATGGTGGAGCTTGATGCTCCAGGTTCACGATGAGGCATCCTTGCTCTGGACGGACTTCGAGAGCCTCTTCCACTCTGAGTTCGTCCCGGCCACCCTCCGAGCGGTGCGCATCCAGGAGCTTCTCCAGCTGCACCAGGGCAGCATGACGGTCGCTCAGTAGGCGGCGAGGTTCACTAACCTATCTCGCTACTCGACCGACATGGTACGGGACCCCTTCTTCCGGGCCCGGACCTTCGAGCAGGGCTTGCGACAGGAGATTCGGGCGTCGCTGATCTCCCTCAGCATTCCGACCCAGGCGGGAGTGCTGGAACGAGCCCTCCTGATCGAGAGCTTCCTGGCAGAGCCTTCTTCAGCAGCGAGACCTAGCGCAGGGCGGCAGGTAGGTGAGTCTTCGGCAGCAGGTAGCCGACGGATGACTCTCGGGTCCAGGCAGACCAGACCCCCACGCAGACGGCCTCAGGACACCGGCTCAGCAGTGCGGGGCACACAGCGGAGTGCCAGCCTTCCGAGAGGCAGGCTGTGCTACTCCTGCGGCGGGCAGGGTCACATGGCTCGTGACTGCCCGACTCGCCGATCAGAGGAGCAGCAGACGGTGGAGGGGCCACCCAGGCAGAGGCAGAGGGTCGACCGTGGCGGTCCGCAGGGAGGAGGCGAACGAGGCAGAGGAGCTGGCCGAGCAGCGGGTGGTGGGCGACGCTTCCAGGCTCTACCCCCACCACCACCAGGAGGGCCACCTCGACCACAGGGAGCTGGCGGGCAGGGACAGGCCCAGCTCCAGGCAGTGGAGGCCTACGACCCCGACATGCCAGAGATGATTCGAGGTACGATCTGTGTCTATTCCACCCTTGCTGCAGTACTTATAGACACAGGAGCGAGTCACTCTTTCATAGCCTCTTCCCTTGTTCGGAGCTCAGAGATTCCGACTGAGCCGTTGGCTCTATCCTTACGGCTAGAGACTCCTACGGGAGTAGACTCGACGATTACGCACTGGTGCCGGCAGTGTGAGCTTACTCTAGGAGGCGACAGCTTCGGCTGGGATCTCCTTGTAGCGGCGTCGAGGCCTTACGACGTCATCTTGGGCATGGATTGGCTATCCACGGTTCATGCCCAGATCGACTGTTTTAGGCGCAAGGTGCGATGTGTTTGCACCGACGGGATCAGGTTTACCTTCACCAGCGAGAAGGGAACCTTTGCAGCACAGGATGGACTTCCGCAGAGGAGAGTGCAGCCCATCTCTCATCAGTTGGCTAGCCTCATCCTAGGAGCAGTGGACGTGCGGAGTCCAGCTTTTCCTGCAGTGGTGGACCAGTACGTGGACGTCTTTCCCGACGACGTTCCAGGGCTACCTCCTCGTAGAGAGGTAGACTTTTACATCGACTTGTACCCCGGGACAGCCCCGATATCTACTCCAGCATATCGGATGGCCCCCGCCGAGCTTCGGGAGCTGCGGGTACAGTTGGAGGACTTTCAGAGCAAGGGGTTTATCCGACCCAGTGTTTCACCCTGGGCTTCCCCGATTTTGTTCGCCAAGAAGGCGGACGGGAGCTTGCGACTGTGCGTCGACTATCGTCGCCTGAACCAGGTGACAGTGAGGAACAAGTATCCGCTGCCACGGATTGATGACCTCTTCGATCAGCTCAAGGGAGCGCGGTGGTTCTCGAAGATAGACCTCCGGTCAGGCTATCATCAGCTCAGAGTTCGAGACGAGGACGTGCAGAAGACGGCCTTCAGGTGTCGGTATGGCCATTATGAGTTCTTGGTTATGCTGTTCGGCGTAACCAATGCTCCAGCAGTGTTCATGAGCCTCATGAACAGGATCTTCCAGCCATACCTCGACCGATTTGTCGTGGTCTTCATTGACGACATTTTGGTATACTCGACGACAGAGGAGGAGCATGCCTACCACCTGCGAGTTGTGCTAGACACACTCCGAGAGAACCAGCTTTATGGCAAGCTCTCCAAGTGCCAGTTCTGGTTACGTGAGGTCCACTTCTTGGGGCACGTCATCTCTGAGGCGGGAGTTGCAGTGGATCCCGCGAAGATCGAGGCAGTGCTAGCTTGGGAGCCACCCAGGAGCGTGACGGAGGTGCGGAGCTTCTTGGGCCTAGCCGGATACTATTGGAGATTCGTGCCAGACTTCTCCAGAGTTGCGGCACCACTCTCAGCGTTGACGAAGAAGGGGAAACCCTTCGTGTGGTCAGACAGATGTCAGCAGAGCTTCTAGGAGCTGAGGAAGAGGTTGACCAGTGCACCTATCTTGAGGTTTCCTGAGGAGGGAGTTGGATACGTAGTTTACTGCGATGCGTCAGGGACTGGACTCGGGTGCGTCCTGATGCAGGAGCGGGCCGTGATCGCCTACGGATCACGTCAGTTGAGGCCGCATGAGCAGAACTACGCCACTCATGACCTGGAGTTAGCAGCAGTGGTCTTCGCTCTGAAGACTTGGCGGCACTATCTGATGGGCGAGCACTTCACAGTCTTTTCTGACCACCAGAGTCTCAGGTATATCTTCTCTCAGAAGGACCTGAACCTGAGACAGCGGAGATGGCTTGAGTTCCTCCAGGACTATGACTTTGAGATAGTCTATACTCCTGGGAAGGGGAACGTGGTAGCCGATGCCCTCAACAGGAGGACGGGCATTCAGCTACTTGAGGAGGCGACGGAGCAGCTAGCCTCCTTACAGATATCCTTTGTGGATAGAGACGGAGCAGCCTTTCTTCAGTCTCTCACAGTCTCTCCTCCACTTCTACAGTGGGTCAGAGAGGCTCAGCGTGGGGACGCTGACTGTGAGACCCGGCGTGCACTGATATCCTCAGGTAAGGCGCCTGATGGTTTCTCCCTTGGATCAGAGCACGACATCCTTTTCAAAGGACGTACCTTCGTACCAGTCACTTTACGAGAGGAGGTGCTGAGAGAGTTTCACACTTCTCCCTTGGCAGTGCATCCCGGAGTGGCGAGGATGTACCAGGATCTCAGACGACAGCACTGGTGGCCGGGCATGAAGAAAGCTGTGGCAGAGTTCGTTTTACGATGCCTCACCTGCCAGCAGGTGAAGGCAGAGCATCAGGTACCAGCAGGCTTGGTACATCCCTTGGAGGTCCCGGAGTGGAAGTGGGACGGCATATCTATGGACTTCGTGACTGGACTTCCACGCACTTCCAGAGGTCACGACTCCATTTGGGTGATTGTCGACCGACTCACCAAGTCGGCACACTTCTTACCCATCAGAGAGCAGGGCTCAGTGGAGATCTTGGGACGTCTTTACGTCCAGGAGATCATACGGCTTCACGGTGTGCCATCGTCTATCGTCTCCGATCGAGATGCTCGTTTCACTTCCTGGCTTTGGAAGGGGTTGCAGGAGGCGTTCGGGACGCGGCTCCATCTGAGCACAGCCTTCCACCCTCAGACGGATGGTCAGACGGAGAGGACCATACAGACACTCGAGGACATGCTCCGTGCATGTGTTCTCGACTTTGGTCGCAGCTGGGAGGACCACCTACCCTTGTTGGAGTTCGCGTACAACAACAGCTACCACTCCACCATCGGGATGGCACCATACGAGGCGTTGTACGGCAGACCCTGCAGATCACCGTTGTGCTGGACAGACCCTGGGGAGTCAGCACTCGTGGGACCAGAGATGGTCCGAGCCACGACAGAGAAGGTCCAGATCATCCAGGAGAGGATGAGGACAGCTCAGAGCCGGCAGAATTCATATGCTGACAGGAGGCGGAGGCCACTAGAGTTCGAGGATGGCGACCACGTCTTTTTGCGTGTCTCACCTCGACGTGGTTTACGGAGATTTGGCCGAGGTGGCAAGTTGTCTCCACGCTTCATCGGGCCTTTCCAGGTCCTCAGCAGGATAGGAGAGGTGGCTTATCGCCCGGCTCTACCACCTCAGTTGCACCGGATGCACGACGTCTTTCACGTGTCTCAGCTGAGGAGATACGTGCACGACCCGACGCACATCATCGACTTTGGGGAGCTGGACGTGGACGATGGGGAGACTTTTGCGGATGTCCCAGTGGAGATCGAGGATCGACAGGAGCGGGTCCTACGTGGGCGGTCGATTCCTCTTGTGCGCGTCAGATGGCAGCACGGGAACCTCCAGGAGAGCACTTGGGAGCGGGAGGCTCAGATGCGTGCTCAGTACCCCCATTTGTTCCCCTAGTTTTTGATGTATCTTTACGGGGACGTAAAGCCCTGAGGTGGGAGTAATGTAAAGACCCGCAAATTTCAAGGAAATTTTTTTCTTAATTTTCTTTGGAATTTTACAAGAGCGCAGCTTCAGACGGCACCTGATTCCGAGGCCCGGTGTGCCCGGAATCAATTTCCGAAGTTTGGCTCGGGTACGTTCAGTGAACGGACGAGCGGGTTTTTCTATCTTTTGAACCGGTGCCCGGAATCAAATTCTGAGGGCACCGATGAAATCGCAGCGCCGTTATTTTCTTAGAAACGCCTCTTCCGGAGTTGCGTTTGCTCAGACGTGGTTTTTAAATTTTGGGGCTTTAAGTCAGAAATAAAATAAAATTTGTGCGACAACTTTATTTTATTTCACTTAAGCTGCTTGGAAGTCACTTGGAAGCCACTTGAACTGAGTAAAAGCGGATAGGGTACTATCCGGAAATATCCTACCCTCTTGGTAGGATATTTGTGAGGCAGGGCCCGCACGAGCCCCGCCGTTTCTTTCGCTAAGTAACGCACCCGCGAAAACCCGTCAAAGTAACTGAAAAGTCAACCGACGCGTTTTCTTTAATTTCTTAACAGACCATTTAATTGGGCGGTTTATTTCGTGAATTAAATGGGTTGTTTCATTCGTTGAATTAATTCAACGAATTTAATGGGTCGTTACTTACGCGTTTTGCGTTTGTTGGAAAAATAATAAAATAGACAAACTTGTCTATTTTGGAGGATCCTCCTGTTGTGCGAGATCCTCTAAACCTCCACTCTCCCCGTGAAGAACGCGAAGAACGCGAAGAACGCGAAGAACGCCGGAACCGGAATTCGACGACGCACACCGTGATCTGCGACGTCGACGAACTCTACCCACGACGTTCTTCGGCGACGCCTCTTCTTCCGCGGCCGATCCTCGTTCGGCAACTAAGGTGAGAATCGAATCTTCTAATTCTCCCCTTTTTATAATTCGATATCAACGGATTTAAATTAATTAAATCCGTTTGATCTTGATCCGGAGATCGTCGGCGCGACGTTTTTCCCGCGGTGCGACGAACGTCTCCTCCGCAACGACGCGACGATCCCCTCCTTCCGCGACGAGCGATTCCGCGACGACCTCACGTCCGATGACGACAAGGTAAGGGATGTTGGAATATTTTATTTCCCGTGTTTATTCTTTTAAAATAAAGAACCTGATCTCCGAACAATTTTAATTTAATTAAAATTGTTGTTGATTATTTTCTTTTCCTCTCGTTGTTGATGACTAACGCGGAGGGTGCGGATCTAACGAACAAGACCCGGCAACCCTCCGCCGATCTTTTGTTGTGCGGATTTGGCGGACGACGACGAACCATGCGGCAAGGGCGATCCGTTGATCCCGCAGTGAAGATCGGCCCCCGGGAGGAGCAACGGCGCAGACGGGAGGCAAAACGGGCCACCGGAGCAACTCCAGCGGCCCGCGGAAGGCGGCGGCGGTGCGGGTCGCCGGCGCGACGGCGGCGAACCACTAGACCGCGTCCGCGGTCCGGCCACCTAGCACGCGGCCCGCGCGGGCCGCGTTCCTCCAAGCCGCGGGTCAATCCCGCGGCGGTTTCTTCGGCCGCTCGACCGAAGCCGAGCCGGCCGGTCCGGTCGGCCGGGCCGCGCCCAGGCCGGACCGGACCCGGCCCAGCCGGGTCGGGCCGGGTCGCCCCGGGCCCAGAACCCCCGTTTTCGGGCCTTCTTCGGTCTTTTGCCCATATCTTGGGCCTGAGACCTCCGATTGACGAACCGTCTGCGGCTACGCGATCCTAGGATCGATACGGTCGTTTCGGTATATTATACTCAAGGTTTTGGAAGACTTTGGGTTCGGCCGGGTTGGTTCGTACACGAAACCAACCGGGCCCTCGGAGCGGAAACGCTCATAACTTGAGCTACGGACGTCCGATCGACGTACCGTCAGCTGTGGTAGTTTCCTCTAAGTGAGATGGAACTTTTGGCATACTCCGCCCGAGGATCGGATACAGGCGGAGTACGGTCGGGTTGGTTTTGCCCTAAAAAAAACCAACCGGGCCCCTGGGACGAAAATGCCAATAACTCTCAGACCGGGCGTCCGATTGACGCGCCGTCTGTTGTGCTGAGATCCTGTTGTCGATACGGAACTTTTGGATACATCAACTTTGGACTACGTTTCAGTTGATGTATCAGCCTCTCGGCTCGTGGAGCGGACCCTCCTAAACGAGCTCGCTGTGTGCGGGAACCCTAGCGCTGGCTGTGACTTCGACGACAGAGCAGAGATCCTCCGTGGACTGCGACGACGGCAGAGCAGAGATCCTCCGTGGACTGCGACGACGGCAGAGCAGAGATCCTCAGTGGACTGCGACGACGGCAGAGCAGAGATCCTTCGTGGACTGCGGCGACGACTGTGCAGAGATCCTCAATGGACTGCGTCGACTACTGCACTCAGCGATCCTATGTGGATCAGTGCTACAGGTTCTGTGTGAGCCCGATCCTATGTGGGTCCTTACTACCGGTTCTGTGTGAGCCACTGCCTACAGGTTCTGTGTGAGCCCGATCCTGTGTGGGTCTTTTGCGAGGGTTAGTACCTATCGATCCTTCGTGGGTCCGACGACTTAGATGGATCAGTGATCATCTTTGACGTCATCTGAAAAAGTATACCTGGTTGAGCTGAATCTTATGTTACTCTCCTTTGTGGTTGTGTTGAACTATCCTTTGTGGATTTACTGTTTACTCTCCTTGTGGATTTGAGCCTTGCTTTCCTGCGTGGATTGAGTTGTTCTTGAGCTCGTGAGCAGAGCTAGAATTGGGGACTTAGGTATATGTATGGGCATATACCTAAGTCGAGTCAGATGTTACTTCGTGATTGCATCTTTCTTTTGTGCTATATCCTTTGTGGATTTCGGGAGACCTTCGGGGGTCTCGGGGTCCTTACTGAGTAGCTTATACTCACCCCTGCACGGGCTATGCCCGCACCTTGTTGTGTTGGATACAGACGACGGACATCGCTGATCTCGGTTGGGGTGTGGAGCAGGACGGTACCTGG
Organism: Viscum album; assembly: GCA_963277665.1. Lineage (NCBI taxonomy): Eukaryota > Viridiplantae > Streptophyta > Magnoliopsida > Santalales > Viscaceae > Viscum > Viscum album. Next base: position 982,701,151 of record OY728125.1, read on the forward strand.
AGGTGGACCACTGGGCGGGACGTGCTCGGAGCGGACGTGGGACCCGAGGAGCCTGGAGGCTATCTGTACCCACCCTTCAGGTGGGATTGCCAGTGGACGACACGAGGTCGCCGTCTTTTCTTTAGTTGCTGTTCTTTACTTTTTCAGTTGTACTTTCAGTTGGGCTTGTATTCCGGCCCCCTTTACTTTTCTGCACTTGTAGTTACTTTCCGCTTGCTGACTCTGTGGTGGTTGTTACTTATAAAGGCAATGCCTTCCCTGTTTACCGGGATTTTACGCCTTGGTGCTAGTCGCCAGCCCCTGGCCTATGGAAGGCGGGCTTGGGGTAGTCACGGCACGGGCCCCGAGGTCGGGTCGTGACATTTATTAAATTTTTAATCTTAACCCTTTTATTTAAATGGAAACATTAGATTGATTTTGATTTTGATTTTTTATTGACTAATTCACATCAAATAGTCAATGGAAGACATATCAAGCACTTAGGTTAGCAGAATAGGTGTGAAACTTGATTGATGAGATATCATAATAAGTGCATTTTATTATATAGTTACCGTGTTTGTAGTTATTGTCATTGTGATATCTCTTCTTCCATTGTGGGTTCCTTGACCCATTTCGAGACAATGATATTAGACTTTATCTAGGTCTACCAAATTCTACTAATGAAAACACCTAGATGTTCACACAAAACGTGTTTAAATTGATCTTGGTTAAACATTATTTATATTTAACAATTGTTCTAAATATTATTCTATAGACTAAGAGGTAGAATTTATTCATGATTTTTTAAATAATAACAAAAAATTAATAAATATATATTCACATGGTAATTGTTTATTTATGTTAACATATAATACTTTTTATCTCTTAATATTCATAAGGTATTAAATAATTATTTATTCCTTAATAAGAAATTTATATCATTGTGTATATATTAAAAAATATTTATTTTCCAAATTGTGAGTAAAAAACTTATTTACTTATAAATAATTAAAAAAATGATGAAGAGGAAGAGTGGACGATATTTGTTTTGTTGAAATATATTTATTTCCCAGATTATAAAATAGTATTTATAATTTTGTGGGTTTTTGAACACCATGAGTTAAAATAATAATAATATTATTTTACAGGGCATTGGGTTATTTAGTGGTTAGATATATTATTAAGGGCCTAAGTTAAACTAATAAATATTCAACCCAAACCATGGCTCTGTAAAAAACTGTTATGTCATTTGTGATGAGGTCAATTGTTTTTTACAACATTCTTCTCAAATTATATTTCCTGGTCTCTTCATCTCATGACTAATAAGAAAAATGAGTTTTCTTCAATTTTGATTGAATGTTATATAATAAAACTGAACAACACATAATGATTAATCAACCACACAAGCACTCGACATTTCATTGCCATTGTTTGGAGATTAAAGGAGACAATGTTCCTCACCACTAGATGAGATATAAATTTATTCCTTGATATAAAAAATGCTACAATGATTGGTTTTAAACGATAAAAATAATTAATGATGAAAGATAATAATATTGATATAACCTTTAATCTTTCATTATAAATTAATTATAAATTAACATGAAAATATCCTCTCTTAGGTTCTATCGAAATAATTTTTTAATATTATTTGGAATCTTTTCATTGTTCATGATGTTCATGCCATATAGATTACAAATTAATCATTGAATCCAAAAAACTCAAGTTATTTATAGGCCCCATAGGTGTTTCTACTACATCTGAAACCTACATGTTGTGTCAGATAAGTCTTGTTAAATTAATAATTATTTATTGAATATTATCATTTACTTTTTAGAAAGTTTGTTTTCATTTCTTGAGATTCATTCTTATTATCTAATTGTTTACAACACTGATCCCCCTTTTTATCCCTGTCATATAACCCAAATATGGTTAATAATTGATGAATAACATCCAAAGAATCCATTTGTAGTTCGTGGTGATTCAGGTTAAACAATAAATAATTATATGGAATGCAGAACGATGGCACACATTGTGCATCCATGTACATTGAACGAGGATGAACCATAGTCTATGCAGGTCATGATGTAATAAATAACCCACTAATGTATTAAAGACATTTTTTCATATTTCTTAGAAGAATTTGACACAGAACATGATAGACTATACATTATGTAACTATTTAACATGTTGTTTAATCCATTGGTTGTCAAATACACGTCCTATATTTATCACATGATGTGTAAGGACTATCAACCTGGAAAAAAGTAGGTTACATGATCTGTATGTGTTTCACATGTCATATAACACTAGAATTTTCATGAAGTGATTCAAGCTTAATCCCAATACATATTCCATGAACATACTGTGAGTGAGGTACATGACATGTAGTTGGATGTACATGTTATGTTCCCAAACTATTAATGAGGAAAATTAAAATTAATTTATTATTCCAAAAACCTCATCATTATGTGTTTTTAATGCCTATTATTTACTAATAGATTCCATATGGTAGGTTTTATATGAAATTAAATGTGGAATTAATTTCTTTATAAAATTCTAAATTGCATACATTATATAGTCATAATACCTAGACTACTCCACACACATTAAAAGAGAAACAAAATATGTTAATTAACACATGTTTTGTGTGTAATTTATTAACTCGTACATGTTGTGTAATTATGTGATACTTTTTTTTATTATATACTGCATGAGTCTATTATATACGATCACTTTAGAAGGTGAGTGTTCTAACATGTACTCACTGATTTTCAAACAATTATAAGTTATGTACTTTTTTTATTAATTATAAATAATATTAATTTAATTATTTTATTTAAAATCATAGTGTACAGGTATCTCCAGGAAGAATTAGATGGATAATATAATAAATTGAATTATTTTATTTGTTACATAATTATTTATATTAATTAATACGCATTTTATCGTAATAAAAGAATAAATAAAAATGAATGCTAGAAATTTATTATAAATGTGTATTCATAGAATAAGTATATGATCCTGGAATTAGATCAACCAGTGTATATGTGTGGTTTATTTTAATTTTATTATTTTATGGGGGGTTTCTAATAATTATTATAAAATTTTATTGATAACATGTGATGCATCCTGCCATCCCTATTATGTATGGTAATATGTTCAAAATCATTCTTTTTCCCATAGGGACTATGGTTTGTTTATTATCCCCTTAATAAAAAAACTTCCACTTAAGGCTCACGATCATGAAATATTTTATTTAGTCTTGTTATTTTTATTATTTTTTAGATAATAAATAATTACCTTAAATTCATACACAACACCAACACAACAATTATTCAACAAATGAAAGTAATCAAATAAATGACATTTAAAGTATTAAAAGTATTATTCATTGAGATAAAAAATGGGATCCAATAATTTTATAGATAACCACGAAATTTATTGAATGTAATAAAATATTTGTATGGAATTCTATATTTTGTTCTGATATTATTAAATTAAATGTAATGAATTGTTCGATAAATTGACATTATTGATATTTTATACTAGATAATATTTTATTAAATTATATAAAATTACTAAAAATCTTAGATTCAGCCAAATTAATTATTTATGGTTAATGAATCTATCATGGTCCATTTATTGGTCTTTTATAATTTTATAGTAACATTATTGATCCAAATAGAGTAGAAAATTTTAATAGTATGTTAATTGTCAAAACGGTTAAGATGGGGTTCAAAGTAAAAGATAAGGGTGAACAAATTTCCAAATTATGTCCACATTTTATTAGATGACATGATTTAGCATTATATTCGCCTTAAATTCAATTTATATCCGTTTTTATCCATTTGGGACTGATAATTATTTTATATTAATTTAATATTTTAGGAAATTACATGAACACCCGTCCCCTCAATTACAAAAAAGGGAACTCCTTAATTTAATTATTTACATCACTTTGAGAAATCCATGTAGAACAAAACTAGAAAATTTATCCTCTAAAAAATGTTATAAAATTTATTGAGGTTCATTCCCTTCCGAAATACCAATCCTAGATCCATTAATAAGAGATCTAAATGGATTCCACAAAATAAGTGGTAATCATATTTAGCGGCTCGTTCAAGTTTATTTATTCTTATACTTCCTATTCATGTGTTCTAGCCATCCAAAAAAAATAAATAATGAATAATAAAAATAATAATTTATTATTATTATTATGGTACAACCACATTCCATTCCTTTTTCATCCCCTTAAAAGAAAAAACATCGTTTGTGCATTCATACGACTTACCATTTCCACATAGTGATGTAATTCATTTTACACCAACACTTTAAGTGGATTGTTATGAAGATTAAACTGATGAATATATATGATATATATGAAATAATAAATATTAATTAATGTTTAATTATTCTTTTCCTTTATTTCATTCTATCCATTAAAAAATGAAAACATTATTCACGCATACATATGACTTATCATCTCCATGAATGATGTAATTCATTTTTCTGTCTATATCTTTTATAGATGAATATAAATATCTAAATATTAAATATATATAATATTTATATAATTAATAATTTTATATAGATTATGTAATCATAATAAAATTACATGTACTGAAACTACCGAATAAAAACATATAGGAAAAAGGAAGTTAACACCAAAATAATGATAATACTAAAAAGATTGTTAACAGAAAGGTAATAAAATGTTATTAATGGATCATATGATAAAATATATATATTTTATATATAATTATAATAAATATAAATTTATTATAAAAGATGTTAAAATAACTTTGAAGGCATGTTAGACCTTAGGTAAGGGTTTCTCATATCACTTTTACTTCTTTGAGACATATGCTATATTCACCTTTTATTTAATTTATGAGGTGTAAATATTTTCCATTTTATATATTATATCATAAAACTCTTTGTATAAATGTAATTTAATGTTCCATTTTAATCCATTTCCTTCATGGGAATTATGATTCAAAAGAAACCCAAGTTGTAATCATTTATTTAACAATCTCATCATTATTCTAGATTGTTTATTTTTAACTCTCAACTGAGGATATTTGTATTCAATGCCAATGTTTTATAAAATGGTTTTCAAAAAATTTTATACCATTCTCTATTTATTTTTAAATTTAAATTTTACCTTTTTTCTAATTTTTAAAATTTGTTTTAAAATTAATCTTTCTTCTATTTTTTCTGAAAAAGGTACCTTTTGAGTTTCTTACAAAATTGTAAATGAAATACTTTTTAACATATACACCATGAACAAAATTTCCATCCTCCATTAAATGTCAATGATTTTATTCTTACTTTATATTTTTGCAATGTTCATTTCAAAAAAAATATTTCTTTATCACATGTGTTGTTTTTTAGATTCTAAACAAAATTTTCAAACTAAAAAGGGAGTTTTCCTCAAGAAATATTCTGATAATCACATTAAATTATTTTCATCTATTTTAACATGCATTATTGAATATTATATTTAAGATATAATATAATAAAACTATTAATTATATTTTCTTTTATAGTTTATGATTATGTTTGTTGATTGTGGAAATCATTTAATTTTCTTATGCTAGTTTCAATATGAATGTTTATGCTGATTTTGTATCAACCCTTTCATATTAGGAATGCATTAGACTTAGTTACTGATAAGTGTGGCCTGTTATAGACCCTAATTGAATTAGTATGTCTCATGAAACAAATTATGATGGGTTTTTTCTATGGGTTTATCTATTTATTCATATGACATGGAATAAGTAAATGATAGTATTTTCCAATGTATTTTCCATGGCGTTGATGGTATATTTCAGATATCACGATTTTTTCATTCTATCATCATGAAATTATTTACAATGTACATGAGGTTTCTCAATTAGTTATAATATACATGGAAATGTTTTGAGCTCATGTGATTATTTATTTTTATTATTTGATCATCCTTTATTCCAATCATATTATGATTAAGTTATTATTTAAATTATATGTGTTTCAATTATTTACCTTTCCGTATTTCTTATGATGTTTTATTCGTAATAGGTTCTATTATATGAAAATGATTACTAATCCTATAATGTCACATGTTTATTATGTTTCAATTTCCCCAATATATCAAAAATGTTTTTTGTTATTAACTTACATGTATTTTATAAAGGGCATAATGGAATTATCAATGAAAACGCTTTTTTTATTTTATGTCTTTTAATTATACTGTGAATTTTAAGTTTGTATCTCTTTTTATGAAGATTAATAAAATATTAGATCCTATAGGATTTTTTTTGGATTTATATAGTTCCAATGTAACAATTTAATCATTGGTTTGAGATACTAGGGTTGATGTATTTATTGTTTGTATCATAAAAAGTTCACTGGAATCCTTAGAAACTAGATTCTGGAAAACATAGATAATATAATGAAGTCTTATGATATATTTTTTAAATATTACCAAATAAAAAAATATTATGATTTAGAGAATATTTATCCCTAAATATTGAAATTATGTTAAGTGTTTCACTAGTTTTGAGACGATACATTTTCAATCAATATTTTAAGATCTAACATAGTGTATGCAATTTTTCAGAAATTATGCCTAGAAAATGGTATGAAAATAACATCAATGCATGTAATATATGTAGAAATTTCCTTATATAAAATATAATTTATCTAGAGATGTGTATTTAGCTTGATCTAATTAAATTATAACTATATTAGGATAGATAACCCATGTTATTAATAAAAAGTGTTTCATATGGAATAGCCTACTGACGCACAACATGCTGTTTTAATGTTAGACTACTTAATTCATTAATAAAATCCTCCATTCAATGGAACTAACAATACACTCATAGACGAGTAATGCATAAGTTCCTTAGATATGATATTTCTCTCTTTACGAATTAATGAAAGGGATAATTTTTTTCATGTCCATTCATCATCTATTATGGGATGCATATCAATGGTGGGGATTGATTCAAAACACTAAGGGTGTGGAAAAAATAACAAGAATTAAATGGATGGATTATAATGACCTTTTATTGGAAAAATATTTTCCTCAAGAACAATAAGAAGATATGGAGATTAAATTCCTGAGTCTAAGACCAATGGAAGTGAAAAATGTTTCTATGCATGAAGAAAACTTTACAAGGTTATCCAGGAATTTTGAGGACTACTTATATAATCCATAGAGTAAGATTGGCCATTTATTTATTGGTATTAAAAAAATATTTTTACGGGAACTAGTCTTCCAATAACTGTCATCATATGAGGATATAATATCTTATGATATTTGGGCAAAAAAAATAATTCTACACGTTTTATGGATATGAATGAAATAAATATAATAAGAGGATAGAAGAGAAAATAATTGATACGGGGATGAAAATAAATAATAATTTTCACATAGTTGATAATTTTATAATGAAACACATGAGTGCCTTCTTGAAGGGAATGAGAGTTTTCTGCATGTATAGAGAGAAAGGCCACTAGGCTCATAATATAATGGAAAATAAAGAGGATTCCAATGATCTATACTTCATATGTAAGAATATGGGACACTATACAAATGAATTCACAAAGAGTTAAGGGAATATAGTACAGAATAAGAAAGAGGATCGGGGTCAAGCTTGTACTATTACTATATTCCATGTGAAATGATTAATGTTTTCAGATTCAGTAATTAGGTGTTAGATGTATTTTCTCAAATATATTAAAGAAATAAGAATCATGATATATGTAAATTTTATACTACATTAAATTTATTAATTATTTCATGAAATATGTTGAAAGGTACCAACAAACAAGAAAATAGATTAGTGGTAAGGTAGTAGTTTTGGAGAATACATGAAAAGGGGAAATAAAACTATTATATATTCTTAATGATGGGGTGGAATTAAACTGGATAGTGTTGGTGAACATAAAAATGGTTAGTTATTTTATTCATGATGATGTTTACTAAATTTTTGGATTTATGTTCGATAATATAATATTTTTTTGAACAAATAAGGAGAGTGTTAATTTTTGGAAGTATGCATGATTTTATTATGGTTCTATGATGATTCAAGTTATTATAATGTTTTCAAAACATATGTAATTGTGGTATTCACATGTGATATTGAGAGATAATTTGTGGGGGGTTTAATGATATGTTGATATTGGAAACTTACTGAGCTTATTACTATTTTATAAAATTTCCAAGACATATGTAGGAGGAACATTAATATTGAGTTATTATGGAATAGATTAACAAGAAATTTTTCTATTATTATTTGAATTTAATGTATAACTTGTTTGAAACATTTTGGTTTTATTAGGTATTTAGTGGATAAAGTAATGACTCATATATATTTTTTTCTATAAAAATGGTTCTGGAATAAAAAATTAATCTTGAATATTTATCTCCTGTCATAATAGACAAAGTAAAAATCGATTGAGGAATAACAAAAGGCTGAGATTATGAATATGGCATGGAAATAAATCCATTATCTATATTTCTTCAAAATATGTATCTAAATAGTAAAATAATCCCTTCAATTTGGAAAAAATACATCAAAATTAAAAAACTGTTATCCATTTAATTTTATTATCGGGAAATAAATTTTAATTTATACCATCATAGATTTATGGTTTTTAATTGTTAAATTTCTCCTGATTATGTTCTCCATCACACTCTATTAATCATTGGGTGTTATTTTTTTTCTTCCATGCCCATATTACACTTCCTACAGATTTTATTCAATTAAAAAACCTAGTTTTGTGATGACCTTTGCATTTATCTTTCTCTCTTTTTAATAGAATGTTTTATTAACTCTTTTTTATAGTGTTGGTTTTCCAAAAATGAAATTTCAAATGTCAACCCCATTATTTTTATGAATAAGTTAAAATTGAGAGGACATAATTTATTAAGGGGGTGGGGGGATGTAGCACCACAAGATTTTTTGACATATTTAATTTTAAATAATTTTAATATATCTTATATATTTTATTGAATGCAACAATAATAATTTAAAATAACACTATGTTTAATTGGGTGTAAAGAACAGAACAACAAGAGTCAATGAACCGAAAATATTATTTAAATATGACTTTTATAACTAACCTATTAAATTTGTGGATATGATTAGTACTAGAAAAGTTATTATATATATATATATAAATGGACCACTTAGTAAAATTTTATTGATTAATTCTTATTAAATATTTATTCAATTTTTAGTAATGTTATTTTATGCTTCAGAAATATATTTTGTTCAAAAATAAAATTTATTGATTTTTGTGGGAAAATAATAAAAATGAATTATGGAACTTATATAAGTAATATTTTATAAAAATGATATCATTTTCGAAATAATCATATAAAAATTATTTGAGGTTAAAATATTCATATTTTTTAAAAATATTTATTTTACATAGAATAGTGAAAAATACAGATCATTTTTGAAAACTGAATTTTAATTTCAACTATTTAAAAAGATCCAAATTATTTGAAAATATATTAAAAGTAAGGTTAGTTATATTATATTATTAATAATATAATTAATTTTATTGTAATTAATCTCATTGATTAATTTTGTATAAAAACATTTTTATACTTAAAAGGGAATTTTTATGGAAAACTTTTTTCTTGTTTTTTCTATTAAATTTTAAATTAAATAGTGCCACTAATGAGTTTTTAATTTTTAAAAATTGATTTAATATTTTTATTAAGGTAGTAAAAATGAATTAAATATGGATATTTTATTTATTTTTTCTAATATGAATAGTAACTATATTAATTCTTTTGTCATGATAAAGGGTAAATCGTGTAATTATACTTAAAAATAAAATGGCAAGGACTATAAAATGACTATATCGCTTTTCTTAATCTTATTAGATGATTATATTTCATCCATAATAATCTTAGATTCATTTATATTTAATTTTGTTTCTATTTAGATGATATTATGACATTTATAGTATTTTATTTCAAGAAAAGTCAAACATGTCACTCTCTTGTTTTTAATAAATATAATATTTTTAATTTGAGATTATCCAGAGAATATGTTTGACTATAAATAATATTTTTAAATCTGTAATATTTATATTTATTGTGGTGATTTAATTTTATTTTTTAGGAAGAAATAATTACCTAAAAATGTTTACACAACACTAATAGGATAATTATTCTTTTAATGAAAAATCAAATAAATTGTACCTAAAATATTACAAGTAATATAATTTGAGGTTACAAATGTGATCAAAAAAAATTATAGATTAAAATGAAATTTTAGGGATGTAAAATATATATTTTTTGGATTATATGTCTTATATATATATTATTTATGTCAAATTAATGAATAATTCTAAAAATTAAAATTATTGATATTTAATAATAAATAATATTTTATTAAATAATATAAAATTCCTAAAAATATTAGATTACACCAAATTAATGGTATATGTATAATTAAATATACAATGGTTCATTTATGTGAATTGTTTCATTTTATAGTAACATTATTGACCCTTAGAGAGTAGAAATGTTTTATAGTACCATAATTGTTAAAGGGGTCAATGGGGGGGGGGGGGTTAAAACAAAATGAAAAGGTTGAAAGCATAATTTTTTTACAAATTTTGTTGGATGAAATTATTTAGAATTATATTGACCTTATTATTTAATTATATCAATTTTTAATAATTTTTAAAATGGAAAAATAATTTATATTTTTTTAATATTTTATGAAATTCCAAGAATACACTTCCCCTCAATTATAAAAGGAAAACCCTCCTTTACTTTTTTACACCAATTTGAGAAATATATACCAACCAAACCATGGTAATTACTATTAAAAAAATATTTATCCAATTTCATGAGGTTATAGACCTTCAAAGAAATCAATCCTAGGTCCGTTAAGAAGAGATCTAATGGGAGTCCACCGAAGAAGAGGTAATCATCGTTACCAACTCTTTAATGTTTATTCCTTATTCTAATTCATCTTAATGTGGTGTACCCATAATAATATAATAAATATAGTATGATAAATATTATGATATATATATTTTTATTATTGTTATGGTATAACCATTTTCCATCTCTTTTCCATCCTATGAAAAGTGAGGACATCATTTGTGTGTACATACGGCTTGTCTTCTCCACGTAGTGATGTATTTATTTTTTCATCACCAATTTACATGGAAGGTTATAAATATGAAACTACATAATATATATGATATAAATGAAATAATAAATACTCTTTAAATATTAATTATTATTTACCTCTATTTTTTTCCATCCATTGAAAAATGAAAATAGTGTTCATGCATATATACAATATACCATCTCCATGAATGGTGTAATTTATTTTTGTATCTCTATAATTTATGAATATATAAAAACATTCATATATTTAATTTATATGATATTTTTTCCATTAATAATACTATATAAATTATTTTACCATTATAAAATTTCATGTTCTTGAAATACTGACTTAAAACCTACGTGGAAAACAAAGCAGTTAACACTGAAATAATGATAATAGTAAAAAGATCATTAATAAACGGGTAATAAAATATTATAAATGGGTTATATATAACATTTTATATGAGTTTATATTAGTATAATAAATATTATATTATTATAATTGAGGTTAAAATAACTTTTTAGGTAGTTCAGACAAAAGATAAGGGTTTCTCCTCTAACTTTTACTTATGTGAGACATTTTACATATTCCCCACTTCTTTCTCTTATGGGGTGTATATAATTCCAATTTGAGATATTATATCTTTAATCTTATTTTCTTGATGTAATTTTATGTTTATTATAATGTTATTTAAATAATGGTGATCAATATTCAATGAAAACTCTTGTGTTAAGGGTTTATTTTACAATCTCAACATTATTGAAGATTACTTTTTTTAAGTCTTGTCTGATTATATTTCTCTTCTGTATAAATATTATATGAAAAATTCAAAAATATATTCACTATTCTCCAATGAATTTTAAAAATTAAATTTTCCATTTTTTATTTTTTAAAACTTTTTGAAAGGAATCTTCCCATTATTTTCCTAGAAAGGTACGTTTTAACTTTTATTACAAATTTGTGAGAGGATTTTTTTTTAACTTATACGGAATGAATTTAATTTCCAACCATTATGATGAATTAAGGATTTGAATCATACTATATTTTTTACAATGTTATTTTCTAATAAAATCCTTTATTTATTACATTCTATGTTTTTTAGATTTTAATAAAAATCAATGTAAAAGGGTATTTTCCACACCAAATATTCTAGTAATCTTTTTAATATATTTTTTTCCTTGTAAACATCCATTGTTGAATCGTATGTTGAGGATTTAATCAAATTATATCATTAATTATATTTATTTTTTGAGTTTCTAATTATGTTTATTTATTGGGAAAATTATTATCATTTTATATGCTAGTTTCAATATGAATGTTTATATTGATTATGTTTCGTTACTTTCAAAAAAAGAATTAATTAGACTTATTAAGTGATTAGAGGGTAATGATATAAACCATCAATGTATCAGTATATCTCATGAGAAAATCTAGATTGGGTTTTTTATAAGGACTTACCTATTTATTCAGATGTCCCGACATAAGGCCTTGATGGTATTTTCTGATGTCTTGGATGAGTCTTTAATAATATGTTTTAGATTTCCAAAATTATATATTATTCCATTATGAAATTAGTTATTGATGTTCATGTAATGATTCAATTATTTATAATATCCATGGATATTTTTTGAGCTCATGTTATTTTTTATATGGCTCATTTAATAGTCCTTTATTATTTCCATATTATTCTAAAGTTATTACATAAATTGACTATGTTTCAATTATTTACCTTTCCATATTGTCTATGCATATTATTCATGATAGATTCCCCTACACACAAACTCTTACTGATCATCTAAGATCACCCCGTTCTTATGATTCATTTTCCCTATGATACTAGTAAGTATCTTTTTATTGATATACAAGGATATCATAAGAGGAATAATAGTGTTCTCAAAGAAAATAATTTGTGTATTTTTTAAAATTTAATGTGAATTTTAGTTATGTATTTAGTTTCCCAAGAATAATAATCTAATTAGTACTTCAAGATATGATTTATTGTATCTAGTGTTAGGGTAACAAATTAACCACTAGCTCTATGATACTGGGGTCAGGGTCATTACACATCCCACTATAATATAGATATTGTGGGAAATATTGAGTTCAATGGGGCGGGACATTGAGAATTGATAAAATAGTTGTAGAATTAATGAACTAAAATTATTACTACTAAAATAAATTTGTTACAAAGTAATGCATTGATAATGTGAAATGGTATGATATCTCAAATGAACATTTCATGATAAATCTTGGATAAAGTGTTCTAGCTCGTCACTATGTGTTCAAACTTATTAGCTATATTGAATACCTATAGATTCTTGGGTTTAAGGATCTATATGAATTATGAAATAATCACATTATTTCATCACTCCCTCATTGATTCTCCATTTTTGTTTTAAAATTTCAATATAAAAAATATAGAATATTATCTACCATATCTCCTCTCTCTACAAAGATAACAACGATATGAAACATGAAAGTATTGGGTATTTATGGTGAATAAGTGGAAAGGATAAGAGAAAAAAATCAATAATAAATCCAATCATAAATCTTCTTTTTAATGGATTATGAAAAAATGAGAATCAAGGGGAATGTAAGGGAACACGAGACTATCTATTTCATATGTGGCAAGAAGGTACACAGAATGAAAAACCGCACCTATAAAAAGAATCTTGGGAAGTCTTTATGTGTGTTTGTTATTGAGTGTAGTATATCAATTTCTACAATTATCGATATTATATATTTCATTTGGTTCTCAAATATGTATTCAAATAAAGGATCCTAATATATTTTGGATGATTCACATAGTGAGGTAGATCATTGAGTAGCTAACAAAGAAAAATTTATTATTATGGCTATTAGAGACTACACCCTCCCACAGCTGACTGAAATAGTATTTGTTTGGAAATATTATTATTATGTGTATCTAGTTACTGAAAATACTATTTCATTGTCTATAATTGATATAAAGGTGTTTCTTTTTTAAAATTTGGGAATGAATTTTGATTATTTTATAAATAATGTTTTTTTATAGTACACCATTTTTAAACAACTATAATTATGAGTTAGATTACATGAAACATGTAATTAAACTCGATAATGACAATAGTTCACATGAATTAAGCTATACCCAACTATGGAATCACTTGTTAGGTCATATAAAAAAATAATTTTATTAAATTACACCAATATTGATATTTATATTCATTTTAACTAAAACCACATGTTATATGTCACACATGTTTTATATGAAAAAAAACCAAATCCATATTTATTGGAAAAGGTGAAATTGCCACAAAAATTCATGAGTTGTTTCATACCCATGTGTGTGGACCATTTATAATTGAATCCATAGGTTTGTACTTATGATTCTCAAAATTTACTACTGAATTTGTTAAAATATGGATATATATAAATATAGAGGTATAAGTCATATTCTTTTGATAGATTTAAGGAATATATGAATGATGTTGAGAAGTATCTTGGTTAGAATATTAAGAATCTCTACTCAGTTTGGGGTGTATAATATATTAACCAATACTTCATTGAATATTTAATGAAGCTTAATATTTTTTCTCAACTCACTCCTTCTTATACACCATAATGTAATGGTATCAGGGAAATGAATAACTATACCTTGTTGTAAATGGTGATATTAATGATGATTTGAGAAAGTCATCAATTATTATTATTGGAAAATGCATTATAGAAAACAACAAAAATTCTAAATTGAGTACCAAATAATGTGGAAACAGTTATTTAATAAGAAATTTGGAAATTAAATAGATATGTTTTATCATATATATGACTATGGGGTTTGGATTAAATTATTAAGGCTATTTATTAAAACAAAATTTCACCTTGAGGCACTATGTGTATCTTTATAGGATACAACACAAAAGTGGATATTACCTATAAATCCCCTTAGATAAGAAGGTTGGGGTTAAAAAAATACCACATTCATTAAGAGGGATTACATATCAAAAGAAGATAGTGGGTGTGAGATAGAATACAATGAATTCTAGGATCAAGATGAAAAAGAGTTGGCACAAAAAAATATTCCACTAAGACCCATAGAATATGACATTATAGAAACAGAAGTACTATATAGGAGTACAAGAGATGTTAGAGAACCTGAAAATATGATTTCCTAGTCACTTATAATGATGAATCGTTATTATTAGATAATAATGATACCATAACCTACAAGGAATTAAGAAGTAGAAAAAAAGATACAAAATAACAAGAAGCAATGAATTATGAAACGGATTCCATTCACCAAAATTATGTATGGATTTTGGTAGATCCTTATTTTTATATAAATCTAGTTGATTTAGAATTTCTATTTAATAATAAACTATACATGGATTGAAAATTTAGTAGCAATAAGACATGAATGGTTGGAAAAAGGTTTAAATAATATCATGTAATAGACTATGATGATACCTTTTCAACCGTTTCCATATTAAAATCCATTATAATTATACATTCCACTAATTTCATACATGACACTAATATTGGTAATATGGATGTCAAAATAGCCTTCTTAAATGGGAAACATAAGGAAGATGATGATATTACATAACGATAAGGGTTTATGACTCCAATGGATACTAATTAGGTATACAGGTTGCAGAGATCCATTTATAGACTAAATAAAGCATATGTTTAATAGGCATTTTGATTTAGTAAAACCATAATGTAATTTGGTTTCACAAATAATGAATGTGAGATATGTGTCTATATTAATTGAAGTAGGTGGAAAATCATTTTCATAATAGTATATCATAATAAAATTATTCTTATTGAAAATAAAATAATAGTATTACAGATTGTTAAGGCCTAGTTAGAAACTTGATTATATATAATGGAATTACAAAAAATAATATTTATCATTGAGATCATGATCAATCATGACATATCCAATAGGATACATTGTATAATATATGGTACACACATTGAAAACATGCTAATGAGATTTAGTGTATAATAGTTTATGAGGGTATTGTTTCTAGTGTCACATGGAATTCATCTTTCCATTAAAATGTTTCCTTAGACACGTGAGTACATACTAATGAATGAAATTGTTCAATATGATTCAATGAATGGGCCAGATATGTATACTATATTACATACTAGGTTTGATGTCACCTACACCTTAAGTGTAGTAGGGAGATATCATGCTGACCTAGGTGATGACCATTGTGTGGCAGTAAAGACAATCCTCAAGTATCTAAAGCGTAGTAAGGATATTTTCTATGTCTATGGAGGATAATGGGATATACTAATTAGGGGATATGCATATTACAGTTTCCAAATTGATTAAGATGATCTAAAATAACAGTCATGGTATATCTTAACTCTCAATGGAGGTGAAATAATCTACAATTTTTCATATAAATCCATGTTCATTGATTATACTATGGATTATGAGGATATAAATACTTCTATGGTTGTTGAATAAGTGATTTAGATATGATTCTTCATGTAAGATCTTATTGTGATATTAAAAAGTTAAGACCATATCACACTATACTTTGATGGCAGTACAGTGGTGGATATTTTAATGGATTTAGGGTCACATCATTGGATGAAGCACATACATTGAAAATAACATCACTTGAGTGATTTTTCTTATAGAGGTGTCATCATAGTGAATATATTCTCTTTGGAAAACAATATAGAATACCCATTAACTAAAGAATTAACATAGCTCAAAACCTGATTATTATATTAGATTGGGTGGAATAAATGTCACAATTAGTTGAGTCGAGTATAAGTGGGAGTAATTTGGAGTTGATGTTCTAGAACAAACTGTTTCTGCATTAGATAACATGTATATTCAAAGTGGTGAATATTAATTAAAACAAATTATTACATATTTTTCATTATTTTGTGTATCTTTACTGTAATAATGTCATAAAATATCTATTTATAAGGGGTTTCAAACCCAACCCATCCCAATAAACCTAACTCGATGTTCCTCCATTAGGTTAGGTTGGGTCAGGTAACACATGGGGTATAAATGAGTTTGTTTTGGGTCAAATTGGGATCAATTTGTGTCGGGTCATGGGTTGGAAAAATTCGGAACCAACCAAACCTAACCAATCCTTAATGTATTTATTATGGTGGTCATGCACTCAAATTTCCTCTTATCACTTCTCAAAAAACAACTAATTCCTTCAGTTATAATCTATCCATTTTAATTTTTTGACTGATAGAAATATTTGTTGTATTTGTTTCTATAAATGTTTATTTTAATTTATATTTTTATTGGCTGATACCACTTAAAATTTTTCTATAAGTCAGGCCAAATTTATTTGGGAATTACATGTAATGTTTTGTTTTCATATATAAATAGATTAGGTTCTCTACATGATGATGTATTAATAATTTTTTATAAATATTTTATAATTTTCAATTAAAGTTATGGGGGATTTTTTATTTATATTTATTTAGAATGATTTAAATGTTCTAAATTTATTCACTTTATAATTTAACTAATAGTTTCATAATTTTTTGTCATTATTTCCTAAAAAATTTAATTACCTAGACAAATTAACCCTACCCACCTCAGGCTGTGATTGGTAGGGTCATTATAAGGAAATGTCTATGACCAAACCCAATCCAATCCAACAACATTGATTAGGGCAGGTGGATTTTTTTTAACAAACCTAACCCATGGACAACACTATTTTTCATATTAAAAAAGGAATAATAGTTATATACTTTGATGATAACCTGAAAATTCTATGATTATATCCTCAAATTATATTTATGGTCATATAAAATTATTTAATAGGACACATTAAATGTTGTGTTTCTAATTTAAGTTCTTGTAAGTGGATGAGAATTCATCTCATGAAGTTCATACGTGGTAATCTCCAAAATAGTAATTTTTTTAAAAAAAGACATGACATTAGCATTTCAAAATGTTAGCATATCATTGGAAATTACTTTTTGTGAGTGTGTTTAATGATTCATTGACATTAATATTATTTTTAATTCATTTCATGACACATTCACTTAGATATATTTTCATAAACCCTGATTACATAAGTTCATATTAATGATAGGTGTGTTGGGTGTCTAAAAAATTATATGTTAATAATGAATAATTTTCAGAAGGATTTTTCCCTTCAATATTTATTAAAGTTGATATCAAGCCCTTTCATTGAAATAGAACCATCAAATTAGATTCCATGGAAAATATGTATTCAAGAGTTTATTTTTGATAATCAAAGAAAGGTGTATCAATATTATATCTTGATGACATGTGAGTGAAACCATCTTGATGATGTTTCATGAAAATAGATTATATTAAACAATAAATGTTCATATGTGGATGTTTTCATTGTAACATATCATATTCCATAGTAGGTTCTTTGACCCATTACTAAATAGTAATCTCGAATAGTAGGTCATTCAACATAATAGCACTATGGAAGAGTCTCAAAGGGTTATACATAAATATTTTCCATTAATATGAGTTATATATTATTTATATTTAACAATTTTAATAAATATTATTCCCTAGATTGTGAAGTAAAAATTATTCAAGATTTATTAAATGATTTTAACTATTAAATAAATATTTATCTCTATGGTAATTATTTAATTATGCTAATATATGATATTTATTTATCTTATATAATTAAAAAGTTAATAGATAATTATTTATTCATTAATAAATATTATTTTTCAATAAAAAGTTATTAAACAAATTTTTAATTTTTATATTGGGAGAAGAATATTTATTTACTTATTTAATAATTATTTAATTTTTTTGATAAATCAATAAAATACGAGGATGATGATTGGGCAGAATTTTATCTCATGATAAATATTTTTTTACTATACTATAAGACAAAATTTATCATTTTATTGGTTTTCACATAAAATGAGTTAAAATAATAATGAAAATAATGTTTTACCTAGCCTGGGGTTCATTATTGGTTTGATA
This sequence comes from Viscum album, assembly GCA_963277665.1. Taxonomy (NCBI): domain Eukaryota; kingdom Viridiplantae; phylum Streptophyta; class Magnoliopsida; order Santalales; family Viscaceae; genus Viscum; species Viscum album. Next base: position 982,720,234 of record OY728125.1, read on the forward strand.
TATTATTAACATCCTTTATGAAATTAATAAATATTTAATCCTAACCGCATGTATATAAATATATTGTTACGTCGTTTCTGAAGTTGTTAATTATTGTGAAACATTACTCAAAAAAATTTCCTCCTCTCTTCCCCTCACGACATAGAAGAACAAGAGAGATTCAATAAAGCCCAAAGGAATGTTAAGTGATCAAAGTGAATAAACACATGATGATCAATTGGTCATGATAGTACCAGGTGTTTCATCCGAATTTTTTAGAGATAAAAGGAGAACATTTGGATCATTCTTAGAGGGGCTCTACATTGGGTCCAAGCAAAAAAGTGAAGTTATAATGATAAATTTTGGACGATCAAAACTATCAATGAAGAAATACATCAATACTGAAGTAACCTTTTATCTTGTATAATAAATAAATTATAAATTAATGTGAAAATATTCTCACTCTAATTCCCTTGAAATCATTTGACAATATTATTTTGAAAACTTTCATTGTTCAATATATTCATGCAAGGAACATTTCATATTAGACATTGAATCCAATAAAAGTGGAGTTGAATATATTCCAAATATGTGTTACTTCTAAATCTAGAGCCAACACTTTTTTACTTCCTATAAAATTATATTTTTTATTCATTCATGAAGCATCTTATCGACATCCATTTGACCAATCCACCAATAATTAGATAATATTTTAAAATCAAAGGTTATTTGATTAACTAACCATACATGTTGGCATTATTTTATCTTTTAATCCATAAATAGTTTCGAAAATCTCTAATCCTCTAACTTATCCCCTATTCACATTCATTTCAACATTTTTCCTTTTATTTTTCCATATAGAAGATCATTCAACCCTATCAACTATGTAAATTAAATCGTCAGTGCTTAAACTATTGTACTTACTGAAAATCCCTTCTTATTCATGAAACTTTTTCATAACTTAATAAAAATTATAATATACATTCTCACCACCATTTATTAAATATAAATCCTTATATAAAACATCCAATAATTCACTTCTCTTTAAAAAAAGAATTCCAACTATACGGGTTGTTTCTAATAATCCATCTTAAGAAAAATGAAATCCACTAGCATGTAAAATTTATCCACTTATGATAAAAACATTTATGTGAACATTCTGGATATACCGCTATTTTTTTTCTAATAAAATATTATGTTTTGTGGGATTCACCTCCTATAGTACCAATATTTTCTATATTGAGTACAACTTGATGTTCACACTGAAATCTAAATCTCACAAATCTCTTCCAAACTCATAATATCTAATGGTAAATGGAATTAAAAAAACCTAGATATTATTAATTATTTAATAAACCCCACAACACCTTAGTTAATAGCTCTCCAAGTAAATTCTTTATTAATGATCCTCATATAACAATGTCATCCATCTACCTATTACTTTGATACAAACTATTGAAATTTTTTTAATATTAACCACATATCATTTCTATAATGGGTTAATAACATTTCTTTGAACCGATATGATGAACCATAAATTGAATTTGATTATGATTTTTGGAATTTAATATATTTAAATAGGCATTCAAGACTTTATATGGGGAAATTTTATTTAAAAGCGTCTTATCATATCACCCCATGTTTTAATGAAATGTGTTTATAATCTTTGTATTCCATGTTCATCTATTTCTCATAATAAAAAATTGAATTATCCAAAATTCATCACATCATCAGAAACATCATTGAATGAAAAAGTGTCTCCCAAAATTGAAGGAAACATCACAAGGGAACATTTGGATGTTCATGTGGAATAATAATAAATTTTATTTTATTTGAGATCATTTGTCAATTGTTTTCTTTATATTGGAATTTATTTATGCAACCAGTGGCATGGGAATGATTGGTTGTACCCCGACACTTAAAGGTAAATTGAACTATATTAATGTTCATTACCGTAATTCACTTCTTTTTATACTTTATGAATTCGATAATACCTGTCCATATTATTTTCTTTAATTTTCTTCCTAAATATATATATTTAATATTAATATCGAGATTAATAACTTTCTTACCTTTATTGGAAAAATTTAACAATTTTTAGTACTCATTTATCAATAAGATCAAACATGAAAATCACAGTAAGAACACATTAATCGTTATAAAAAAAATTAGGAATGTGAAATATGCTTTTTACTCTATTAAAACATATATTCTTATATGTTCACAATTTTTCTACACCTGAACCAAAAACTTTGACTAGACACAAGGAATTATTATTTACCAGGTGAAATCATGTTTGAAAATATATAATTAATCCTCTATAAAACCAAAACTAAAAATATTTAGTATATATATTATTTGAGGTAAAACCTATAGAAACTACGGATCCCTATCACAAAACATTAATTCAATATTGAATAATTTTTATTTAAAGGATTTGAATAAAAATAATTCTAATGAAAATGGATTTAAATAATGAGTGAATATTGAGTTTTTATAAATCCAGGATCATGAGATAATTGAAATTAAAATTTTATTAATGTATAATCATTTGGTTGTTAAAAATGGATCTAAAAAATCCCTAGTAATATTATTTATTATAAATTTACTATACTCTTCTTTTCTTATTATCATGTACATAGATTAATTTAATAATTAAGTGATCCAAATACATATATAACCAAAGATAGTCAAAATTATTCCATTATCTATGAGTATTACAACAACTATATTATGTATTAAATGAGAATTCAACAATCAATAACACCAGTTATGCAAAAAAGAAAAAATAATGGATGTAGAATAATATGTTAATTTATAGACCTAACAATAAACACCATTTGAAAAAAAAATCTAACAACTCAGTCACCATTCATTATTAAACTTGTCATAAGAAGTATACAACTCTATTTTTTCCCATAAAAAAGGTTTCATTTAGGTTATACATTAAAAATGGAGAGAAAAACCCCAATCCAAACACATTGAACTAGGTAAAATCTCTTAGAATAATCATATAAAGTCCATTTATCTTGATGTAGAATTATTAATGTGTTCCTCCAATATAAGGACTCCATTTTATAGATAAAATAAATCCTTATATTTCCATTTATATCATATGTATTCATTCCATTAATTAATATCTAAATACATTTAATGCAGTCCATAAAATTCAAGTGGAACGCACTAAATATCTCCTAAAGATTTCCCAAAAGAATTCGTACATTTTATATAAATAAAACCATTAGAATATGATAAGACGTATAAAAATATAACTCTATCACTCTCATAATTTTGTCAAACCATTCTAATAGTGGATGAATTTTAACCATGCACATTATAAATATCAACCACTGTTTCAAAACTAACCACAACCATATGGTTATTCCCTGTATGATTTAAAAATTCCTCCAAAATTCACCCAAATGTTCTATAATTTTTCTAAATATAATACCATGGTCCCCAAACAATATTAATGGCCTACATTAAACAAATAAAACTTTTGAAAATTTACAACATATTACAAAATCTTTTAAATGTTCGTTACATTTTACATACATTTATTTACTAATTTCCAGAACCACAGTGTGCTAGGTGTCATTATTATATGGTTTCTCCAAATCTCTAACTCAATTTCAAATATCCTGCACCATTAATTTCTATTATCTTTTGAGGCATGATATTGTATCTTATATTACATTATATATACAAACCATTGTTTAATGTTCTTTAAACTAAAATGAGATCTTTTACGAAATTAAATTTTCAACCATAGTCAATGCATTATGGCCATGGTTCTTTATCGTTTCTTCCACATCGTCAATCATCCGGCCATAAAATGTAATCCATTGTATATTAATTCTTATTTTTATTTAATAAAATCCCTGTATTCCATGAACAGGGACAACCATAAATATTTTCACTTCAATTTTCACAACTTTCCAATTCCATTCAATGATTATTGTGTGGTTTTAGGAACTCCATAAATTATTTTCATATTATATTATTAAAATGTACCCAAATTCATTTAAAATTCAATTTTATATTAATACCATTATAAAAATGAAAAAAAAATCTAAATTTGATGGTATTAACTCATTTATCAATTACATTATTAGTAAATCATAAGTGTATTTCATGCATATGTTTTATGGTTTTTTAATATAGTAATTTTAGTAATTTAAAGGATAATCTTACCAATTGATTAACTATTTGAATTGTATTTCTTTTATGGAAGGATAGTGTGAATATTGGAAAACAATGACATGAATATAAGAGAACGAGATTGCACGAGATAGGGAAATTGAAGATTTAGAGGTTCTATAGAATCTGGATAAGGACATTTTCATGAAATTTAAACAATACTCAATGTGAGTGTATTAGGAGAAGAATCACCCTTGTCTAAAATGAACTAGATATTCATAGTGTGTGACATAACATGTCAGGTAAAGAATATATGATGTAAGAGTATCAAGACTAAAATATATGGAGAAGCTTCTCCCACTGCAAATTACACGATGCGTGAATAGTAAACATTGTGTACTAATGAAAAATACTGAAACATTAGCTAACTTTGACTGAGGGTTTGACTTCAGAGGAAAATATTCACTTACCTTTGACCAATTATTTAGGGGATTAGAATATTAAGGGGAATGATATGACACTAGATCAAGGAATGTTTTAGGTCCTGATGTAGTTGATCTGAAGGTTTTTATTTATTTATTTTCTCACCCACTCATGGATTGCATTAATGGGTGATTTATTTGTGTCAAGGCATGCATGGTGAATGATATTGAATGTATAAGGTATTAATTTTTTTTTTAATTTTTTGTTGGGATTTAATATATGTTCTTTATTTCTATCTCTTCAATTACTATTTCTTCATGAAAATTGTAATTAGGGTTAGGAAATGCATTTTATATATTTCTTTTATTGATTATGAATATTATTTGAGTTTATTGAATTCATTTGATTAATGTGAGATCTAGGGTTTATACTTCCTCCATGAAAAATTGGACAAATATTAACCTCTGTTTAAATAAATATTCTATTTACCAATTCTTTGAAAACCAAAGTATGTCACCATGAGAAAAAGAGAGTTTAGGATAGATAGATTTTACCATGACTATTGAACTCACTAAGACATGATTCTAATGACTGCATGATTTTTAATCAATTATTTTATACATGGTTATATTATGAACTTGGATTCTTTGATGGCCTTCACTCATTTTCTATTTTATTCTCCCCTATTCTTCACCAATCACATGCCTAGTAACTTATATTCAATTTCATCAGATCACAATTGGTTTAGGTATTTGTTATATAATTAATATTTTCTATAATCCTATCTCTTTGTGTTCGATCTCATAATTTTATGTACTATACTTCCATGATGTTCAATGTTTTTTTGATTCATATTATAAAATTAAAAATCAGGAAACCATGTAGAAATTAATTACATCACATGGGATATCAATAAAAAAGAATTTGAATTTTCCAATTATAAATAAACACCAAATATCATACGATCTTTAATAAATACATTTAATCTAACTTTAATTCTTCAAGATTGATTTTTATTCATGCATAATAGTAAATATCTTAAATCAAAAAAAAATATTTGTTCTCATAATATATTTATTGTTCAACATAAATTGTCTTGATGATATTTTGTTTTTTCTTTTTTCCATATATAATACCCATGTCGATTAAACATTGTTCAATACTTCTCCCCATCCAAGATTCATTCCTCTCATGTTAGGGATAATTTAATACTCACCATCATTGGGTGTGATTTTTTTCACCTTAAATCATTTAATTTCCAATGGGTTCAAAAAATAATTTCCTTAACCAAAATTTATTACAAATATCTTCCCATGAATTTCATATTCAATTGACTTATTCTAAAATTCCAATATCCATATATATTTTTTAGTTTATTTACATTATTCATTTCACTTAAAATTTATTATAGAAAACTCATGGGATTGAGTACAATACAAATGAAATGTATGTATAATAAAAATCAAGTTCCTCGAATACTTAAATGAATTATATATTGTAGTTGGGGTTCGTCTTAGTGGTAAGAACCCCATAATCCTACATGAAAATGGGGGTTCAAAACACATTGGGAATAGGTTACTGTAGCGGTACATTAGAGTACTTTAGCAGTGGCGACACTGTTGTCACGGAGGACACTGAAGTGGCTGCATGGCACTGTAGCAGCGGTGGGTACTGTGTGGTACTCTAGCAGGAAGGTACTATAGAAGTATTATTCAAAGAATGGGCCTTGGGCCAAAAATTGGGGCCTATGGGCCATGTAATGGTCTAAATGACCAAAGGGTCTTTGGGCTATGTAATGGATCTCCCACTATCCAGTTAAAGAGGTGTTTTCTTTGCTTTAATAATAAATGAGGCTTCGTCCCTACACTTTTAAACAAAAAAACATCCACTATATATTCCTTATAGCCTACTCTCATGAGGAGAGGTTATTTACACCACACTAAGGTTTAGAGTGATGAATTTGAGGAAACTCCATCCATTGATGAGAAAATATTCATTTTTTTGTAGTATGTATTTATTTTCAATCACTTAAAATAATGAATCCATGATCCATCTTCCTTAAACTCACTATTCTCATTTTTATTAAGATATCTTCTTTATAGAATGATAGAAAACTTTTCTTCTCTTTTTCATAGAGCCAACTTCAATATGATTCAACTCAACCATACCTCAATCAATCTTTTTATCATGAATAAATATAATATATTTATTTAATTTTATCATGTTTGATATTTATTATTAATTGAAAAAATATATTATGTTTTTTTCAGGTTCCTTAAACCTATAATTTTCTTATATAATCTCTAAAATCCCCATGTATATTTTATTTAAAATTTAATTCAACATAATTAATATAATTACACATCCCATTTCACTTTATAAGTAACATAGATGTACTTTTAGTGTGTTAACCATAATAAGTATTCAACTCAACCTTTCTTTATCCTCTTAGATAATCAATAATAAATTATCCCCTTATTCATTTTCTCTCCCATATTGAATTTATGTCTCTTTTTCTCCCATTTTTTTTGATTTTATCTCCCCATATTTAGTTTGAAAATATCTCTTCAAATATGACAATATAATCTATATAAATGTCTAGGTAATGGAGTGGGATTTTATGCATCATTATATTATGGGATTTATAAAATGTATATGAATTTCCAAAAAACAATTCTCATGTATATGATTAATAAAAAATAATTTCCATGATAATGATGGCCACTAACATCATTCAACATTATCATACACCATGGATCCAGTTATATCAAATTAAAAATATTAATGAAAGTGAGTATAAATATATTATCAATGGATAAATGAAAAAAGTTATTTTAAAAAAATTCCTATTTTTTCTTCTTGTATAAATAGATAGTTTCTTTTATTTCTATCAATTAAAGCATTATACCTTTATAATTTTACATTACAATTTCTCAGCTATGAGATCCCTAAAATAAATATTTATGGTCAGCCTTTGAAATTTAATTATAATGTTTTATTTTTACAATAACTGAACTTTTCTCTCATAAAATCAATCCCTGAAATGTGGAGGGGTGGAGACTCATTCTCATACATCAACATCAAAGAGTATATTAGCCTCATTGAAATGGAATTGGATTCATATAAATTTTATAATAATATTTAAGACAATGTTTACACCATTTTATACTCTTTTATTATTTAGTCACTTTTTATAATTTTGAAAGGATATATATTTTTTCCTATAGATTTATCCCTATAAAATGATTTCTATTGTTGGATTACCAATCTATTGTGATACGATCAATAAGAATTATTAATATATAAATAATATATTTTTAGTAATTTTAAAATTTTAAAAAAAACATCAGACTTTAGTATTTTTTAATTATTATTCATGGTGGGTTTCTATTATAATTTTTTTTAAAAAAATTGAAACTATCCTCAACATGTGTCTCTTAGTGATCTCAAGTGTAGTTCCAATTGTGTTTTTTTAATTATATGTTTTCATCATTCCATGTTATCTCTTTCCTAGTTTCATTCCATAAAGATATATCCCCATTGATACATTCTTTTAATTCTTTTTAAATGTTATAATAGAATATAAACATGAAATAAATTTGTATAAAAAAGAATACACATATCAAATATAACCCTTTGAATTTATACTTTTTCAAAGATTATATTATATAAATATTTAAAATAAAATTATATTTCTAAATTCTTCTATTGTTGTTGTTTTATTCCTTATTGTAGAGTCACTTTTTATCATCTATTTCTCTTGTTTAATTTTCCAATTTGACTCATGTACTTTCCTTTTTGTGAGATAATTTTATTATAATACTTTATAATTTGTTGTTCCCTTTTGGAGTTAGTATGAATTATAATGTATGTAATTTAATTATTCATAAATTTTTTATCAAACCAAAACCTTTTAGGCTTGAACAAACAATGAGTGACCAAATTTTAAAAATCAGACACTTATAAATATAATTTGTTTCTTTAGCTAAACCAGTTGCTCAACTAGAGTTTGATAGTATCTAAATATATTGTACCCATTGTCGGAGTTGTTATTTTTATTAGAAATTTGTATAATTTTATTCAATATTATAACTTCTATTAATCATATTTATATGTATCCATTATTTTGAATTTATGTTTTTATGAAATATTTCCTCAATTCCCATTCAACTTCTCATTGGAACTATCATGTAATATTTGTAATTTTTGGATAATCTCTTCATGTGCTAATATTTATCACTAAGATGACAAATGTGATCTTATAGTATTTTTTGATACTTAGAAGCCATATTTGATGATTAAAAAATTGATATTTTTCCAGTAAGGATATTCCGTTAAAAACATTTTATCTTCAACTTCATTGAAACATCCGATAATTTTTATAATATTTTTATTTATTTTAACTTTAAAATTTATATATGTAAATATAAAATGAATTCCCTTTATTTTTCTGTAAATGATATAAACAAAGATATAATATAAATATCCATCACATAATTATTTTCTTTTATTATATACTTTTTTTCTTTGAAATAAAAATTCAAGTATAATATAATGTCATGGATAATAACACATAATGTAGTAATAATCAATTTATTTCTTCATCACAATGAATTACAAACAAAGGATAAATAAATTATAAAAAATTAAAAATAGTATAACGGGTCAATGAAAATAAATATATAATATGAGAATATTTTTAACATCCCTATGTTTTTGGTCTCATATAAATATCATAGTTGTGGAAAACATTAAGAAAAGGAAAAAATATTGAATTACTATAACTAGAATTTTATAAATCAAGTATAGATAACCTTGAGATAACATTGAGTGATATAAAATTAATGGTCATAATAGATACTTATTATATGTGAAAATATTATATTATCACTAACAACATGGTTATTATAATAGTAACATGACCATTAAAATATTAATATGGATGTGGGATTAGTTAACTGGCCATTTTGAAAACTAATTATATGACCTTGTAATTAATTTTTACCAAGAATAATGTGTTTAAAAATAAATATCAAAATTTCCAAAAATATTTACATAATCAATATAAAATATTTCCAAAAAAGTATACATGTTTAGTAAAAGGTGATTTTAATTATATAAATGCAAATTTTTACACAAGAATTAAATATTATAATTACCATATTTATAAAAATAATTTTTAATACTGAATTTCATTTTTTAATTCAACACAGTGAAGGTAGGTATGAGTGATTTTTTCTATAATTTTTATTATTGAGTGAAATATGTAGGTGAATAAGGAAATATAATATTTTGAATAATATGTTAGGTACCTGAGTAATTGAATCCTATATTATGTAAGAAACCATTAGATCATAATTAAAAGTATAATTTTATATAAATAATTACTAGAGTTAATTAAATTGATAGTCTTGATAAAAATTAATAATTTAACAACAATTCTATTTTCAAAACCGCTCCCTCTCACATATAAATACCACCTTCCACCACCCATTTCTCCTAAAACATTAATATTATTAACATAATAATGATTTTCCAAATTCACACCCAAAACATAATTATATATGTTTTATTTGTTATGGTATCATCAAAATACCATATTTTAATGGCCAAGGTTGTTTATTAAAGGATTCATCCCAAGGAATAAGGTATTAATTCCTTGTCATGCACTTTCCATTCGATAACACTATTTATTCCCAAAAACCATTATAAATATGATAAAAGAGTTAAATGTCATAAATTAAATGACAATATGAAAATGTAATATTGATGGTGAAATCATTTAATGAACATAATAGTTTATAAACAAACATCCATTCATTGTTAGTATAACTACTTATAAGCATATTGTTATTACGAAACTAACATTGCCTTCATAACTAGTTATAATAAATCATTTTATGGTAAAATATAAACTTAATAAGGATATTATATTATTAATTATATTATATAATGATTAAATAATCATAAAATTAAATAAAAATTAATTTCAGCACGGCCAATAAAAATGCCTAAATAAACACATTAGTTCATGATGACATTTATACATATAAAACAAAGATTATTAAAGAATGTGATTTGATATTTAGAAATATTTAATCATATTAAATCATATTATCTCTATATAATTAAACTTAAAATTTTATGGACTCATTTTATAAGGAACATGATTATTACTAAAAACCAATGTTATCATGGAATTTTGAAACAAGCATTACATGTATGATCAATGCGAACACCATGTTTTAATAAAATTTCTATAAATGAAAATAAAATAATAATAATAAATTATATTGACCTGAATTATGTTCTGAATATGGTATTTAATAAATTTAATTTGATTATTCTGGAGGTTATATTTTCATACTATGTCTAATTAAGGATCAAGGTAGGGGAACTCTACCACGTTCCTTTTTCATTCAATTTATACTCTATATATCTCCACCACTTTTTCTATTTCAGTTTTTCTTTCTATTTTCAATGTACATATTTATTTTTTTCATCCTAGTTCACTTTCAATTTATTTTCCATGGATATGAATGTTGACATATTTCCCTTTCGAATCTAACTTTAAATTAATCATTATAAAGGGAAAATATTTATTTCTTATTCCTTTTCATGTTTCAATATTATAAAATTTATTATTCATATAAGATTTAAATATAATTTTATCTTTTATTATAAACTATGTAACAACCTGACTTACTAGAGTATGATTTTCTGACCAAAGGTAATGTTTTCACATCCCTAATCGTGCCTCTAATAGGCTAGGGGCTATAGACAAGTACCAAGAAGTAATAAATGAATTTTGAGGCCTTTTCTAATTTACCTATATGCATTAAACCAATAGTCTCCATGAAAAAGTGAAACGAATATAAAATAACGTAAAATCTAGAGTTTAAAAAATTATGAGATAACCTCTATCAAAATGAAACATAGTAAAAAATCATAATAAAAATGATATATAAGGGGAAAAATACCATACCAACCCGAAATATAGGGGAAACCCGAACTTATAAAAACTACAAAGAGTAGATAATGGGAGAGACCTACTCCATATCAAATAGTCCAAGCATAAATTGTTTTTAGCACCACCACATACTAATAACATCCACTGATACTCAGTCCATCATAGAAAATTATAATATATCTATTAACTACATAATACACAACACATGTAGTAAAATACCATGCATGGTTGAGAATTAACATACCTAGTAAGACACTATGAAATCACTAAACACAAATCACCAAGAGATATTACTCAAATCCTCATAACAAATTCATGTCAAGTCGTATATGATATAATAACAATAAAAATATAACCCAGATGTTCTACAAAAGAATCCAAAATGAGTGAGAAATGGGATCATTAGCTCCATATCTAAATTAAGAATGATGAGTCATCCTACAGCTCTAAAAGTCCATATTTTATGCCCTATATCATGCACAATAATATACGAATCCATGTAGAGGGGCTCAAACCTAGCCGTTGTGGTCCAAAACCAAGGGAGTTATAATTCTGAACCATGTATCCCACCTAATCTCACCAGAATATGAATGGAGGGGCCTACTTTTCACAACTACCATCCAAAACGAAGGGACCCAAAACTCATATAGAGGACCCAATCACCACAATATCTCAAAGATGGGGGAGTTCCACTACTGTATGTAGAGGACCCATACTCTCTACATTATGGGGGATTTCTGACTCTACCCATGTTAAGAATACGGAGAACCTACACCAAGGTGTGTCTAAGATGTACTGACACTGATAACACTTCGATGATAACACTTGATTGCTACCATCATAAAACATCCCCCAAAAAATTTCAACACTCATAAAACCTTGAATCATATATTTTATGCCACAAAAAAGTTCACCATTGTGTTGAATGTAACAAAATAATCAGTATAGGTTACTCACATGCTAAAATAAGTGTCCAGAAAAAAGAGATACAAGAGGGAGAAGTTGAATGAGGGAATACTTGACATGCGACCCCACCTAGTCCTCTAGTTGTGTTCTCATATGGAAATGACATGGGATCCATGTCATAATATATGTAATGTATATGTGTAAAATTGTGTGTATCATCCACCTAGGTCTTGCCCGTGCATATTTGGACATTCTCATGTACTTTGATTCATGTCAATGTACCTGTCTATGTACTTGGTCGCGCCCGAGTACTTAGTCATGCCCATGCAACCCTTGGTAAAAAAGTGTACTCTTAGAGTAAATTTTTTTATGTAGAATAGCCTAATGGGTTGACATGATAAAATGTAATTCCACTAATATTTCTCCACAAATGGACCATAATGGACAAATGAATCATGTCTTTGTGATCCTCACAAAAAAAACACTCTGGAATTTCTATTTATTTTCCAAAAACCAACATCCGGTGAAAAAAATGAAATTATATCATAACCCATATTTATGTCTCTTTATGGGCCCAATCCCTGAGTTAGGATTAAATACCCATCATTTGTCTTGAATTTTCTAACTCAAACCAAAATCAAAGTACCACAGACAGATCACCAATCCAACATTGCTCATAGAAGTTATAACTGAATCAATGTTTTCAGAATAAATAATAATGATAATATTTTTAATAATATTTTTAATATATTTCATTCACATGTAGAGGAACCCATCAATGTACCCCCTCCGTCACATGTGAACAACTATTCTCCACCATTTACCCTCATTTCATGATTTTTATATTATTATAATGTTATTTTCATTAATAAATAATATTCAATTACTATACCACCCCTCTCTCTCTAATAAAACACATAGAGGGGTTCACATAGCAGGCTATCGAGAACTTCCTCCTAGAACCATATTCCCCATTTTTTTAATTTTTATTGTCATTTTTTAAAATTATTATTATTAAAAATAATATTAACTACTTATCCCAAGTCACATGAACCCTTCTGTGAGCACCAACATAAGACGATATCATCACCAGTGGCTAGATTCTAGCCACCCATTTGTTGAAAACTTCAATCACTTCTCCTTTGAAGAGATCCACCAAATCCATATCACAAAATACAGATACTAGATCCAAATTGGGGTTCCTATCATCTCTTCCATACCTCCACCACATCTCCAAAATCAAAAAATATGAAATAATGATTGAGATAAGTTGTTCCAAAGAACAAGCACCCAGTAACTAGTATTCCTGAATATCGTCGAATCTCCAGTAAACCAATTACTGATGAAGAACACCAAGAATAGAGGTAGAAAGACAAATAGAATAGTGCGAGTCTTGACTGATGGCCTTGTTCATTTGGATATCATTGAAGAAATATAATGAATGAGGTTATCAAATCAACAAGAATCAACATTAATAAATAAATCTAAAATTTATAGATATAGGAATATAAATAAAACGTTGGACAATAAACTGATTGATCCATGAATTATTTTATTAGAGGATTAATTCAAGTTAATCTCAATCTTTAAATGATTATAAACACACCAAATCAACTTACTAAATCAAATTATGGTTACTATTTTGGGTTTATGCATATAAAACTATAACATATTAGGTAAAATCCAGTGCTAACCTTTATTAGCACCTGAAAAAAGACTTAATAAATGAGGGCCTTTATCAGTGCTAAAAAAGTTTTGATAAAGACTAATTTTATCAGCTCTTGAAAATATAACATATATATGGGGACTTTATTAGTTCTTTTTTATTATTTTAAATAACCTCGCCTATCTTTATGTTTTAGCACTAATATATACCCCCCTTTATCAGCACTTTTTTCATGCATTGATAAAAGGTATATTTCAAAAAACAATTATATCATCAAAAATAAAATATTAATATATTAATATATTTCTATTAATATACATATAATATATTTTGTTAAATATGATTTATATAAGTCTTAATACGTTCTGACACTAAATATATAAGATAATTTGTAAAAAATGGATTATAAAATAATATAAAAAATAAAAATTTTAATAATATTCTAATTATTATTAATAAGTAGTCATTTAATAATAATTTTAAGTAATAAAAAATCAATTAAAAAATAAATGATCTAATATAAGTTGAAAAAATGACCTTAACTTCAAACAAACAAAAATTTGGATCCCAACTACTGTTGTTACAAGTAAAAAGGGCCAAGAAGTCCACTAAAACTATGTTTTTTGTTATATACCCTAATTTTTCCTATTCGATAGGATTTAACCATCATATAAGAGTGCCTTTTTTATTTTTAGTGGATATTTAAATTATTCTCTATTCATACATTAAAATAAATGTTATAATTTTTAAATTTTATCATCTTTCACATTTTTATATTATTTATAATTAAATATATGCCTATTTTCTTATATTTACATATAATAAATAAATTATACAATTAAAAATTTAAATATATTTACATTAAAATTTATTTTAAAATATGTAAATCATGTAGAAAAAAATATTTATTATTCTTTTTATTTAAAATTAAAAATTTCCCATTTAATTTACCGTATAAAAAATCATTAATATATACATACAGACCTATGTAATTATTATATAAAAACATATTATTTAATGTCCCGACACTAGTTACCTAGAGTCGGTGCATTATTACATAACATTTTCATGATCACAAGGGATCATGTCCTGAAAGACCGATCATTTTAGTAGTCTTGGAATTACTAGATGCACACATAAGTTCTACATTACATTATGAAATTAAAAAACAACATTGTGTCTCTTTTGAACACACTAATATCCCATACCCTATCCTTTAAGGTCAATCATAATGTACTTCTTCACATCCTTGGAAAAATATAACATAAGAAAGGGGTGAGATCAGATGCTAAGTAAGGATAACAATATACCAGAAACATTCATAAATAAGCATAAACATTGAAGAGAATGTATAATACTAAAACACAAGTCTTTTAATGTTAAAATTCAGCATAATAGGGAAATGATAAATCATATAATTCTATTTTATTATTTACATGGATATTCTACTAGCGGAATAATCACTTGTAATATCAATAACTAATTTCATAATGATGGAATTCATAATGCCATACATCATAACCACATATTCAAGGCCTCGTTCTAAGCCTACAAATAATATTTTTTTCAAGACCTCGTGCCAAGACACTAGTTTTTCTCATGATACCTACCAATGCATCGAGGAGCAATAGCAAGCTCCACCCATCACTTAATAAGTCCAATGCATTTCTCTTATGAAAAGGTTGAACCATAAAATAAACATTCGTGTTAAAACTAGCATAAAAATGTTTATAATTTAACAATAAAACATGAATGGTATAAAAACAACACATCCACATTCAATGATATAACAAAACCGTCAATACAATTTGGAAGATTGTATCATAATAAATCAACTTCAAACAACTGTAAAATCTATCAAAGTATATTAACATATATGAAATCAAAAATATTTGTGAAAAATATCCCATTCTATCTTGAAATTATTTAATAGTCATGTAATTATAAAAAGAAAACATTTATTTTGGACATATTCTTTTAATCTTGTAAGTAAAACTTCAAAGGTGTTATAATAGGAGAAAATAGCCACACTCTCCATATATGTTAAAAAACATTCTTACCTTAATTTGTTAAAAGGTCATAGAGTACCTTGTTTAGAAATCTTTTGGAAGAGCCTTTCAAAAAAACATATAAGCTCAGAAAAGGGTATAAATGACTTTAATCCATACTATAGGAAATAGTATAAAATATTTTGAAATACATTTTTAAAAACACAGATGTGGACGATAAAGAAGTCCCAGTAGATACTTAAGTATAAATAACCTCAGATAAGTAAAGAGATTGTAAAATTAACCCTTACCTTATAGATTTCGCTAGTCAAGGGTATATTAACCTTGTTTATAATAGTTAAATAGTTTTTATTAAATTATACAAGAACCACATACATAAATATAATATCATATATGATCTTCTAATATTTATTTTTTAATAATATTTCAGCAGTATCATTGTTTTGGGTGTTAACTGATTCATTTTCCATTATATGTTTTGTTACGTAAGTCATGTTTATTATGAACAAAAAATATTTTATTCATATCCAGAATGATATTAAGTTATTAAAAATTATTTTTAATCATAAAATGAATATATTTCTTCAATGATTACAATGGGGAGATGAATCTTATCGTGTTCTTTGAGACGGTACTCCGTACGTACACACAAGCGACGATTTCATTCAATTAATGGTAAAATAATATATAATTGGATGATGTATTACATATAAAGAATCATTAAAATTTTATATTTATTATTTTCCTTAATTATACTCATTATTATACCCATCCCAATAATGAAGTGTTGAATAACAAACTACACCACGATGTTGAGACGGTATGTCATACTTACGCACGTATGGTGACTTTGTCATTTATAGGATGGATAGAATAATGAATATGGTTGTAAAATATTTATAATATTATCATAGTATGTATAAGTTACTATATTTGTTATTTTTTTATGGAATCCACAAAGAAAGGGGAAGTGGAAGAAGAAAATAACATTGAAAGAGGCAATGAAACTATTACCGCTTCTTCGGGTGATTTCATTTGATTTGATCAAAATGGCTCTATAGGTTTTATTTTTGTTCAATGTAATGACTCCATGTTTAATTGAGGGTATTTGGGAGGATATTTGAACAGGTTTTGGCCAAGAAAAATGTACTTTGAGGTGTTATATAAATAGAAGGGGAAGTACCCTTTTTATAAGAGAGTTGAGAGTCACTTTAAGAAAAGATTGAAATATTATTTTATTATAAAATAATTTTCAGCTTTAAATGGCTCCAAATGAATTCATTTAGAGGATAATGTGGTTATGGGTAGAAATAATCTCAACCAATAGGTTGTAAACATTTTTATGTCACCATATTAACCTTATCATTTAGATTTTACTCTTAGTGAAATAGTTTATCTTTTACAATGTCTTCTGGTATTTTTTTATTACATGGTTAATAAACATACTATAAAATGACAACATAACCATAAGTGGTTAATTAATGAAATATATATTATTATATAAGTCCTTTGGTAGAACATTAGATTTTTCTGAATATTATATCATTTAATAATATAGTATTTGTTTTAAAAACTCTTTAATGTCAATTTTTACACTATTTAGTATTTGGTTTCTGTGAAAGTCAAAAAAAAATTGATTACTTCAAAAAAATACCTTCAATCAATACGAAAATGTCATATTAAACTATAAAATTCATGAAATTTATCAAAAGTTTCAATTTACATTTATTTTTATATTCTTAATTTCAATTATTCTAACCATTCATTAATAAGGTAATTAATTCATCATCATTGTGTCATAAATAAATTTAATTATTTAATGTCTCAAAATTATTTATAAAATACCATTATTTAGAAAATATTTTTATATTTCTAATTAATTTTTATAGTCGAATTTATCTAATGTATAAACCTATATTAATAGTTTTTTAGTTATTAAAATTTAAATTTAACACTTTTAACTCTTCTATAAATAATATAAAAATAAATGTTCTAATCTAATAAAAGTGTATCAAAAAGGGTCATATTTTATTCCTAAGGTTGTTTTTTGTTTAAATACACTTTTAAAATAGAATTAGGACATGTGTTAGGGTAATTAGAATATCATTTTTACCTTTAATTTCCCAATTTACTTTTAATTGTGGTAAATAAAATCCAAAAGTTGCTATTCACCAAAACTTATTTTCATCCTATTGATCCACATTATACGTATTGATGTCAACTGTGTCTCTTGGATTTTGGAAATACAATTCACATATTTTGTTAAATTTTGTTTTATACAAATTTGCTAACTTGCCTAGAAGGTGGGCAAAAGACGTTAAAAAGTTCAATAAAATTTTATACATCTAATTTGATTATAAAATAACTCCAATAAATTACATTGAAATTATATAGTTATTAGTTTTATCTTATTACATATAATAAATTTAAATAAAATAAATAATTATTTAAATAAAAAGTTAGTTTTAAACAATAACGCAATGTTTTTCACTATTCATAAAAAATTGAATGTTTTTAGAAAAATATCAAAAATTCATTCTAAGGTAATATTTATATTTTGAATCAAAAAATTAAGTCCATTATGAAAAATAAAATTTATAAAATTTTAAAAATGTGGTATTACTATTCATAACGGCTATTTTGATTGGTCAGGGTGTGCTAGAACTCGATGTTGCGTACAAGGAAAGATATTGTATTATTCAAAGAGAAGCGTACTATGGAATATTGGGGTGTAACATTCTTCCCTCCAAATAATTTTGACCTAAAAATTTATAGAATATTACATCATAAAAATATTTAGGTGGTTCTTGATCAAATGTTTCTCGGGTTCCCATGTTGCATCTTCCATCTAATGGTCTCTCCATAGATCTTTTACTAGACAAATTGTTTGGTTTCTGAACACTTGTTCTCTGGTACCAAAAATCTTGACAGGCTCTTCACAATAAGATAGATTGGATTTCTGTTCTATTTCTTCATCGGTGAGTACATGCGTTGCTTCCAGGATTTATTTTCTCAACAGTTTAACATGGACCACATCATGAGATTTTGAGGGACCTGGAGGAATTTCCAAATGGTATGCTTCAACTCCAATTCATTATAAAATTTTGAAAGGTCCAATGTACCTAGGAATTAATTTTCCCTTCCTACCTAATTGTATAACACTTATCCATGTAGATACCTTCAAGAATACATGATCTCCTACTTGAAAATCCAAATTATTTTTTCGGTTATCAGCATAGATCTTTTTCCTACTTTGAGCTGCTTTGATGTGGGTTTTGATAATCTTCACCTTTTCCATTGATTCCTCAACAATTTCTGGTCCTACAAGTTTTTTTTCACCAATATCATCCCAAAAAGTTGGTGTGCGATATCTCTTTCCATATAATGTTTCATATGGTACCATATGAATACTTGAATGAAATCTATTGTTATAGGAAAATTCTACAAGAGGTAAATATTGATCCCGCATACCTTGAATGTCATGTGAGCATGATATCAACATGTCTTCTAAGGTATTAATAGTCTGTTCTGATTTTCCATCTATTTATGGGTGGTAGGTAGTGATCAAACGTAATTCAATATCTAGGTATTTCTAAATACTTTTCATGAATCTTGATTTAAAATGAGGATAATAATCATAAACAATCGATAGGGGTACACCATGAAGTCTGAAACTTTATTAATATATAGTTTTTATAAACACTCATGTTGTAAATATTCTATTATAGAAAGAAAGTGTAACATCCCAGGTAAATGAAGAATAAGATATATTTCATATTTATTAAAATTTGTGAATTAAATATTAATTTTAATTTAAAGGTTTTCTATGTTCGATAGTGTACCCGATACGCAACAACGGGTTTCTTTGTAATCTTACGTTGCACACTAATAATATATTATTATTATTTTAAATGGTAGTTAACTCCTAGATATTGTAGTAGTGGGAATGAATGAAACTAACTACAATATGATTATACATATTTTTTAAATTTATTTACATTTATCCAATAAAAGTTAGAGGCTTAAAATGTGAATGAATCTAATTTTAAGCATAATTTACTTTTAAAGGCTGGTTTATCGACTTTTAATGGAGAAACCTTTTTAAATATAGATTTGGTCACTTTAATACATTAAAATTGACCAAATAAAATCCTTCTTTTGAATGGGGACATCAAATTTTACTTTGGGTATTTTTTTGGTATTTTTCTGATAAAGTTCATTTTTTAATGAATAGTGAAAAATATTGTATTTTTATTCAAAAGTGAATTTTAATATAATTTATTTATATGGTTATATTATCTTTTTAATTGGTTTTAAAGTTAAATTAAAAAATATTTTTACCATTTAATCCAATGTTGGTCATTAGAGTTAATTTCACTTTGAAATTGGACAAAAACAAGTATCAATGTTTTGATAGTTATTGTTTCCTAAAAACACGCTATTTGTTTTAACAACGGAAATTAATTTTTAAACTAATTACTGCCACTTCTACGTTTTGAATTTGGAAAAATAGACCTCAATTTTGAATTTTGAATATCAAATAATGCTTAGGCTGAATTTTTGGTATTTTTCTGAAAAACTTCAATTTTTGATGAATAGTGACACCACTTAGTGGTAGTTAAAAAACTGACTTTTTCATTTAAATGAAATTTTACCACTTCTGTGAATTGAATTTCAAAAATCAGACATACATGGTTGTTATCAAGATGTAAAATATGGTTCATTAAAATGAAAATAATTTTTGGTGAATAGTAACTGTTGACATTTATTTATCGCGGTTAAAGGTAAATAGGGAAATTCAAGGTAAAAAGAATATTATAATAATTCCAAATTACCGTTACACTTTGTTCAAACCTTATTGGTTGAGTCATTAACGACCATGGGCTTCTTTGGGTCTATTTTTGATCCCCTTTGATCCACTTGAGACTAATAATGATAATTTAGATTAATTAACTTAAAGTAAAGGAAAATATGACAAAAGAAAATATATTTTAGTAATTTAATTTTTATAAGAGGTTATATGAATTATCTTTTCAACTATAATTATTCATTTGAAATCTAAAATGATTTCCTACATGATACTATTTTTTTATTTTTAAAAATCGAATTAAGTAAATTATTTATGACACAATAATGATGCAGTATTTACGTCATTGATAAATGATTTAAATAAATAAGATTATAATGATTAAACTATTATCCAAAACATGTCCAATTCTGATTGGATGATTTTATTTCGACCATGAGTCATCTTATCTTGGACTATAATGATTTTTGGACCTTTAGAAACTGAATGTCATTTTATAATAAAATAATGTTTTCACACTTTCCTAAAGAGCCCCTCCTCTCCTTTTTAAAAGGAGACCACTTATACCCAATTCCACACACCTCTCAAGCAATTTTTCTCTTCCAAACTCTACCCAATTATGCTCTCAAAATCCATCTCCTCATCTTAGAAGCCTTACCTTAGGAAGAAGGCACTTCATAAAGTCCTTTGGTTCAAACCAAAGGGAGTTACCCAAATTAAAGGTAATGGTTTCTCTTAAATTGTCTTCTTTTATTTTCATTCTCCAACCCCTAAACTCTTTTTTATTCCTTTATTTTGTAACAACACCATTATCCTCAATATACTAGGATGTTGTTATGAGAATTATTCGAACTACACTTACACACACTTCAATCTAATGGATGAAGAACATAATGTTTCTATGGATGGAAAACTAAGGCCTCACAAAATGATGATTGTTCAATTACATATTACCGCCTCTCATGGTGGACATTATGACAGAACTATATTTATATATGATATATATTATGTTTATGATTTCCTTATGCTTCTGTAGTTCCCATTTATATCATGCCTTTAAGGTTTCCATAGTGGGTAAATACGATAATCTCATTTGAGGAAGTGTGGACTACCGCCCCCTCAAAGTGATTTGATTCGTTAATGCCTTATGTGGGATGTATAAAGGATGGAGTTAAAGATATTATATATGATATAAAACTGGAATTATAATATACCTATGTATCATTATGTTTTATTTCCATTAAAATAATAAATTGAAATGAAAGTAGCGTTCATGCATACGTGCGGCTTACTGTCTCCATGAACAGTGCATTTCATTTCTTACCACTAAATGTTATGTACTATTATAAAAACATGTATATACTGGATATATATGATATATATGATATCCAAATCCTGAATATCATTCTAGATATAATGAACCTTTTACCACATTGACAACTTTTAAATATAAGGTGTTCATTTTTACTCAAGTACCAAATATCGACAAAATGAACGTTATTAACATAAATGATTGAATAATATTTCTAACATTGTAATAAGTTATATAAAAGGAATAATAAACATGAAAAAGGTTCTTAAGAAAGTATAAATTAACTTTAGTTTATTATTCAGGAGATTAAATAATGATCACGTCAAGTCGGACGTGAGGTAAGGGACTTCATCTCAATCTCCTTTCATTGAAACATTTTTTATACACGACTTTATTTTATACGGTGTATAAACACCTTTGACTTCTCATTTTATTCAAAGGGAATATTTTTATATGAAACATTTTAGTAAACGACAAAAGGAATGTTTTTTTAACGTACACGGTGACAACAACCTTTTCCTCCACCGCGAGTATTATTTGATCTTTGGCTTCCTAAAAAAACTGTACTATTTTTAAAAGGAAAAATAAATACCATATACACTTTTTACGAATTTTGGTATTGAAAATGATTTTGAGAATGGATTTATTATTTCAATATCTTGAAATTATATTTGATTATTTTAATGTGGAAATGTTATATTTCCTTTATGCTTATGTTATGTGTTATGACCATGTTATGGTTCTTGAGAATTACTTACGTATATGGGTGGTTCCTTGATAAACCTAGGGCAGGTGATCTCGATATAGCTCTTCAATGCATTGGGTAATGTGACGGAGGTAAACGTGAATGTCTCTCTTAAGCGATTTTAGGTAAAATACTGTGATGGGTATTCCAAAGTAACTCCTTATATAGATGTGATAGCTACAATGTAAGTATGATATGGATGCCACAAGTTACCTTTATGATTAATGATTTCTATATGTCTTTCCTAAATCTTATGATTTCATGAGGTACATAAAAGAGTTCATGTTTTGTATATATTTCTGAAAAAATGTTTTCATTCTTTGTTTTATAACCCTTACTGAGCTTTTCATGCTCATCCCATGTTTTGAAATGTTTTCACCGGACATAAAGATGAATAAGGTCAAGGATGGGATCAAGGAAAAGTCATGTTGTTTAAAACATGGAACTAGACAAGACTCTTTTTTTCAAGAGTTTTCATTTTATGAGAAAAATGGAAACTATGTGGATATGTCTACCTTGTAATCTTTTGAGATGTAATAGTTTTGTCCTAATTCCCCAAAACTCTAAACCAGAAAAGATCCTCAATGTGAATTATTCATTTAATTAAATATTATGTAATGTTTAAGGTCGGGTCCTTACAGTTGGTATAAGAGGTCGGTTTAGATAACTTTAGGTGCTAGGGTATTGTTAAAGTAATATCCATAAAGTATTTTATGTTAATATTGATATCATGTAGCATTTACAGATTACCATGTTTCTTCACCTAAGATTTTTCTGTGTTCAGAATGGTTTTCCGCAGAGGAAATAGGGTAGCTATGTAGCGACAACATCAGGAGGAAGACAACCTTCCAAATTAGTAACCTGAGATTGTCAGAATCAGAACAAAATAGTTTGTTGCAGCGATGTCATAGTTGAATCAGGCTATAAATGGTGGTGGTATCCATGTACGAGGTCAGCTAGATCACCCACAGAGGAACATGTCAGTAGTAGAGCATTTCATGTGGCAATATCCCCCATCATTCAGAGGATCATATGATCCGGTGCTAGTAGAAGGGTGGATTAAAGCACTGGAAAAATATTTTCAATGTCATGGGTTGTTCAGAACATCAAAAGGTTAGTCTTACTGTTTACCGTTTTGAAGGTGAAGCTGATCAGTGGTGGTCGATGGTGAAAAATATCAGGGATAGTGAGGTGATTAATCCACTTCATTAGGATGAGTTCAAAGGTATGTTTCTTGAGAAATATTTTCCTAAAGTGGTTCGTCCTATGATGGAAAAACAATTCCTGTAATTGAGGCAGTAGAATGACTTAGTGGCTTCTTATGAAGAAAAATTCCCTCAACTGGCAATGTATGCTCCAAATTTCATACGAGATCTTGATAGTGAAATCAACCGTTTTAACTCAGGATTAACGCCAAAGTATCGAAAGTATTTATCTTCTTTTGAGTTTAAAAGGTTATGAAAAACTTTTTCGTTGTGTGGATAATGTGGAAATGGAGTTTTCCAATGACCAGGTATTCTTTGAAAAACAATAGAATAAGAGGACGAGGTGGCTGGTGAAAGGGAAGAACTCTTCAAAAAAGGTTTTATGGTAAGAAACTTAAGTTTACAGTTTGAGAAAATTGTGGTAAAAAGCATACTAGGTAATGTATTTTGAATTCTGTTAAGTGCTACTGATGTGGTAAAATGGGACACAAGGCTCGTAATTGCACTGAAAAGATCTAGGTAATGGTAAGAAAAAAATATGATTTACAGTCAGTAAAATGTTTTAAGTGCAATGAAATGGGTCATTATGCAAATGAGGGTCCAAAAATGAACTCAACCAAAAGAAAAGAAGCCATACTATAAGCAGAAAGGGGTTGCGAAATCCTTTTCAACTACTTTAGTAGAAGTTGGGCCATCAAATGAAGTTGAATCAGGTACACTGTTTGTTTGTTTAGTTTGTGCCAATGTGTTGTTTGATTCGGGGTCTACACACTCTATCATTTCTGAGAAGTTTTCTAGTAAATTGGGAATTCCATCTCAATATATGAATACAGAACTTACGGTAAAAACACCTGGAGGAAATTTTGAGACAAAAAGAAAACAAAAGAACATTCATGTCCTTGGGTGTGGAAAGAATCTACCTGCAAACCATATTGTTTTTCCTTTAGTAGAGTTTGATGTTATTTTGGGCATGGATTGGCTTTCTGTTTATCATGCTAAGATTGATTGCAGTTCTAAAGAGGTTTATTTTCAGAATTGTTTTCAGTTTGTATACAAAAATGAACCCTTGCTGTCGGTAACATATCAGGAAGTTTAGAAATTAGTAAAAGATGGGAATGAATGTAAACTTGCACATATTGTTGAAAACAAATGAATTGTTCAGATTAATGGTGTGCCAGTGGTAAATGTGTACCTTGATGTTTTCCTGATGAGCTGCCTTGTATTATACCTGATCGGGAAGTTAAATTTATTGTTGACTTAGTTTTTGATGCTAAGGCAATTTTAAAACCCCCTTATCCAATGGCTCAAATTGAACTTTTATAGTTAAAGACGCAATTGAAGGAGTTATTAGATAAAGTTTTCATTCGACCTAGCACGTCACCATGGGGTTCTCTTTACTTTTTTTTAAAAAGAAATATGGTTCATTGAGACTTTGAATTGATTATAGAGCATTGAATAACACCACTATTAAGAATAAGTATCCTTTGCCTCATATCGATGATTTGTTTGATCAGCTCCAGGGAGCTCAGTATTTTTCGAAGATTGACTTGAGGTCTGTGTACCATCAGTTGAAAGTAAAGGAAGCAGATGTTCCAAAGACTGCATTTCTTACTAGATATGGACATTATGAATTTGTATTTATGCCTTTTGGGTTAACCAATGCACGTGCTGTATTCATAGATCTTATCAATAGGATTTTGTCGTGAGTTCTTGGATAAGTTTATGGTTGTGTTCGTTGCTGATATTTTGGTTTATTCCAAAAGTAAAGAGGAACATGAAATTCATTTAAAGGTTTTCTTGAAAACCTTAAAAGAAAATAAACTTTATGGGAAATTCATCAAGTGTGAGTTTTGGTTACAAAAAATTTCTTTCCTTGGTTACATTGTTTCAAAAAAATGGCATAACTGTTGATCCTGCTAAAATAAAAGTTGTTGAAGAATGGCCAAGACCCACAAATATAAACAGGATCCATAGTTTTCTTGGTTTGTCAGGTTATTACCAGAGGTTTGTTGAAAATTATTCATGGTTATCTAGTCCAATGACTATGTTAACTCAAAAAGGTGTTAAGTTCATCTGGAAAAAATAAAGTGATGATTGTTTTCAAGAATTGAAAAGAAGATTCGTGAATGCTCTAGTTTTGGCACTGCCTTCCAGAAATGGTGAGTTTGTTATCTATAGTGATGATTCATTGAAAGTAATCGGTTGTGTCCTAATGAAAAATGATCAGGTAATTGCTTATGCTTCACGTCAGTTGAAACCACATGAGTTAAATTACCCTACACAAGATTTGGAATTAGCTGCTATTGTTTTTGCTTTAAAAATTTGGAGGCATCATTTGTATGGAGTGAAGTGTGAAATATACATTGATAAAAAAGTTTTAAGTATATATTCACTCAGAAATAATTGAACATGAGACAAAGGAGATGGTTGGAATTAATCAAGGATTATGACTGCACGATCCTTTACTATCCGTGAAAAGAAAATAAAGTGGATGATGCTTTGAGTCGAAAAAGTAATACTTATTTAACCATGTAACGTTTGGAAAGAGATCCTTTGGTTTTTTATTTGATGAACTTTGGCATAGAAGTTGTTGTTGCCGAAAATTATTCTGTTTTGTATTAGGTGTCATTGAGATCATCTCTATTAGATAGAATAAAGCAAGCGCAGAAATAAGATAGTGAGTTACAGAAAAAGGTAGAGTTGGTTCAGAAGGGTAATTTGCCTGATTTTAATGTTGATAATGATTGTGTTTTGAGATTTGGAAAGAGATTTTGTGTGTCTTTTGATTCACTGTGGAATAATGATTTGTTATGTGAAGCTCATAATTCTGCGTTTTTAGTTCATCCTGGTAGTACTAAGATGTACATAGATCTTCGGGAGTATTATTGGTTGGATGGAATGAAAAGAGATATTGCTGATTTTACTGTGAAGTGTTTGACTTGTCAACAGGTTAAATTAGAGTGATAGTTACTGAAAGGAATTCTTTAGCCTTTACCGGTTTCAGAGTGGAACTGAGAAAATATCTCCATGGACTTTGTTATGGGATTACCAAAGACATCTTGAGGTAATAATGATATCTGGGTTATAGTTGATCGATTGACTAAATCTACTCATTTCCATCCTATTAAAGATACTTGGTCTCTAGATCAACCTTCTCGGTTGTATGTTAAAGAGATAGTCAGGTTGCATGGAGTTCCCCTTTCCATTGTATCTGATCATGATCACAGGTTCACTTCTAACATTTGGAAAGGCCTTCAGAATTCATTAGGTACTGAATTAAATTTCAGCACATCTTTTCGTCCTCAATCAGATGGGCAGTCATAATGAACACTTCAGACTTTGTAGGATATGTTACATGCTTGCTCAATGGATTACCAGGGGAGTTGGGACCAACATCTTTCTTTGGTTGAATTTTCATATAATAACAATTTTCATTCTAGTATATAGATGGATCCATTTGAGGCATTATATGGAAATCATTATCGAATTCCAGCATTCTAGGATGAATTAGGTGAAAAGAAGATGATGGGACCAGAATTGGTAGAAGAGATGACAGATAAAGTTCAGTTGATTCAGAAGCACATGAGAACAGCTCAGAGCAGACAGAAAAGTTATGCTGATAACCGGAGGCAGGATCTTTATTTGGAGGTGGGTGATCATGTCTTTCTCAAAGTCTCGCCATGGAAAAGTGTGATGTGTTTTGGTAAGAAGGGAAAGTTGAGTCCAAGGTTCATTGGACCTTATTCAATTCTGGAGAAAGTTGGATTTGTTGCATTCAAAGTGGCTTTACCCCCATTTTTATCCTAGGTATGAAATGTTTTTCATATTTTGATGTTGAGAAAGTATATGCTAGATTCATCTCATGTTTGGAGCCTTGAGGTAGTTTAGTTGGATGAGAATCTCTCATATGAAGAACAACCTGTCCAGATTCTTGACTGCAGAGAGCAAGTGTTGCGGAACAAGGTAATTCATCAGGTAAATGTTTTGTGGAAAACCCATATGGTTGAAGAGGTAATGTGGGAATCTGAAAATTCTATGAGGGATAAATACCCCCACCTATTTTGTTAAATGAATTAAAAATCGCGAGGATGAAATTCTCAAAAGGGGGAAGGGTGTAACATCCCAAGTAAGTGAAGAATAAGACATATTGAATATTTATTAATATTTGTGAATTAAATATTAATTTTACTTTAAAGGGGTTTCTATGTTCGATAGCGTACCCGATACGCAACAACGAGATTCTTTGGAATCTTACATTGCACACTAATAATATAATATTATTATTTTAAATGGTAGTTAGATCCTAGACGTTGTTTTGGTGGGAATGAATGAAACTAACTAAAATATGATTATACATATTTGTTAAATGTATTTACATTTATCTAATAAAAG
This sequence comes from Viscum album, assembly GCA_963277665.1. Classification (NCBI taxonomy): domain Eukaryota; kingdom Viridiplantae; phylum Streptophyta; class Magnoliopsida; order Santalales; family Viscaceae; genus Viscum; species Viscum album. The sequence continues at coordinate 982,748,788 of OY728125.1, forward strand.
TTAGAGGCTTAAAATGTGAATGAATCTAATTTTAAGCATGATTTACATTAAAAGGCCGATTTATCGCCTTTTAATGGAGAACCCTTTTTAAATATAGTTTTGGTCACTTTAATACATTATAATTGACCGATTAAAATCCTTCTTTAGAATGGGGACATCAAATTTTACTTTTGGTATTTTTTTGGTATTTTTCTGGTAAAGATCATTTTTAATGAATAGTGAAAAATATTGTATTTTAATTCAAAAGTTCCTTTTAATATAATTTATTTATATGGTTAGATTCTATTTTCAGTTGATTTTAAAGTGAAATTGATATATATTATTACCATTTAATCCAATGTTGGTCATTAGAATTAATTTCACTTTGAAATTGTACATAAACAAGTATCAATCTTTTGGTAGTTATTGTTTCTTAAAAACACGCTATTTGTTTTAACAATGGGAATTTATTTTTAAATTAATTAATGCCACTTCTATGTTTTGAATTTAGAAAAATAGACATCAATTTTGAATTGGGAATATCAAATAATTCATAGGCTGAATTTTTTGTATTTTTCTGAAAAACTTCAATTTTTGATGAATAGTGACACCACTTAGTGGTATTTAAAAAAACTGAATTTTTCATTTAAATGAAATTTTACCACTTCTGTGAATTGAATTCCATAAATATGACCTACATTGTTGTTATAAAAAGTACAATGTGGTTCATTAAAATGTAAATAATTTTTGGTGAATAGTAACTTTTGACTTTTATTTACCGCGGTTAAAGGTAAATAGGGTAATTCAAGGTAAAAAGAATATTATAATAATTCCAAATTACGATAAAAATTATTGAAACCTTATTGGTTGAGTCATTATCGACCATTTGAATCCTTGGGTTGATTGTTGGACCCCTTTGATCCACTTGGGAGTGATAATGACAATTTAGATTAATTAACTTAAAGTAAAGGAAAATATGACAAAAGAAAATATCTTTTAGTAAATTAATGTTTAGAAGGGGTTATTTAAATTATCTTTTCAACTATAAATATTAATTGTAAAGCTAAAAATATTTCCTAAATTATATTATTTTTTTATAATTTTTAGACATCAAATTAATTAAATTATTTACGACATAATAATGATGCAGTGTTTACCTCATTAATAAATGATTTAAATGAATAAGATTATAATGATTAAAATATTATCCAAAACATGTCCAATTCAGATTGGATGATTTTATTTCGACCATGAGTCATCTTTTCATCGACTATAATGATTTTTGGACCTTTAGAAACCGAATATCATTATATAATAAAATAATGTTTTCACACCTTCCTAAAGAGCCCTTCCTCTCCCTTATAAAAGGAGACTACTGATACTCAATTCCACACACCTCTCAAGACATTTGTCTCAACAAAACTCTTCCCAATTAAGCTCTCAAAATCCCTCTCCTTCTCTTAGAAGCCTTACCTTAGTCATAAGGCACTTCAATAAGTCCTTTGGTTCAAACCAAAGGGAGTTACCCACATTAAAGGTAACAATTTCTCTTAAATTGTTTTCTTTTATTTTATTTTCTCCAACCCCTAAACTCTTTTTTATTAATTTCTTTTGTAACAAAACCAGTATCCTCAATATACTAGTATGTTTTTATGAGATGTATTAGAACTACCCTTACACACAAATCCATCTTATGGATGAAGAACATAATGATTCTGTGGATGGAAAACTAAGGCCTCACGAAACGATGATTGTTCAATTACATCGTACCGCCTCTTATGGTGGCCATTATAATGGAAATTTATTTATATATGATATATATTATGTTTATGATTTCCTTATTCTTCTTTACTTCAAATTTATATCATTCTTTTAAGGTTTCCATAGTGGGTAAATACGATCACCTCATTTGAGGAAGTGCGGACTATCGGCCCCTCAAAGTGATTTGATTCGTTAATTCCATATGTGGGATGTATAAAGGATGGAGTTAATAATATTATATAAGATATTAAACTATAATTATAATATACATATGTATCATTATGTTTTATTTCAGTTAAAATAATAAATAGAAATAAAAGTAGCGTTCATGCGTACGTACGGCTTACCGTCTCCATGAACGGTGCAATTCATTTCTTCCCTATAAATGTTATGTACTATTATAAAAACATGTATATACTGGATATATATGATATATATGATATACAAATCATGAATATCATTTTGGATATAATGAACATTCGACCACATGGAAAATTGTAAATATAAGGTGTTCATTTTTACTCAAGTACCAAATATCGACAAAAAGAACGTTATTAACTTAAATGATTTCATAATGTTTCTAACATTGTAATAAGTGATATAAAAGGAATAATAAACATGAAAAAGGTTCTTAAGAAATTAGAAATTAACTTTTGTTTATTATTCATGAGATTAACGAACGATCGAGTCATGTCAGACGTGAGGTAAGGGACTTCATCTCAATCTCCTTTCATTGAGGCATTTTTTTCTACACGACTTTCTTTTATATGGTGTATAAAAACATTTGACTTTTCATTTTATTCAATGGGAATCTTTTTATATGAATCGTTTTACTAAACGAAGAAAGGAATTTTTTTTTAACGTACGCGGTGAGAATGACCTTTTCTGCCGCCACGAGTATTATTTGATCTTTGGCTTCCTCAAAAAAGTCGTACTATTTTTTTAAAGGAAAAATAAATACCATATACTCTTTTTATGTATTTTGGTATTGAAAATGATTTTGAGAATTGATTTATTATTTCAATATCTTGAAGTTATATTTGATTATTTTAATGTTTAAATGTTATCTTTACTTTATTCTTATGTTATTTGTTATAATCATGTTAGGGTTCTTGGTAATTATTTATGTATACTGGTGGATCCATTATAAACCTGGGGTGGGTGAGCCCGAGATAGCTCTATAATGCATTGGGTAACGTGACATAGGTAAACGTGAATGTTTCTCCTAAGATATTTTAGGGAATATATTGTGATGGTTATTCCAAAGAAACTCCCTATGTTGTTGTGATAGCTACAATTTAAGTATGATATGAATGCCTCAAGTTACCTTTATGATTAATGATTTCTATGTGTCTTTCATAAATCTTATGATTTCATGAGGTAAGTAAAAGAGTTCATGTTTTGTATGTATTTATGAAAAAATGTTTTCATTCTTTGTTTTATAACCCTTACTGAGCTTTTTATGATCATTCCAAGATTTGAAATGTTTTCACAGGACTTAAAGATGAATAAGGTTAAGGATGGGATCAAGGAAAAGTCATGCTGTCTAAAACATGGAACTAGACATGACTCTTTTTTTCAAGGGTTTTTATTTTATGTAAAAAATGGAAACTATGTGGATATGTCTACCTTGTAATCTTTTGAGATGTAATAGTTATGTCCTAATTCCCTAAAACTCTAAACCTAAAAAGATCTTCAACGTGAATTATTCATTTAATTCAATGTTATGTGATGTTTAAGGCCGGGTCCTTATAGAATGTGTGTTGACTTGATAAGATGATCAACAATGACCCATATTACATCATTCCTTCTATGAGTCTTTGGCAAACCCCTGACAAATTCCATCGTAATATCATCCCATTTTCACTCAGGTTTGGGAATTGGTCGCATGAATCCTTCATGATGTTGTCTTCCAACCATAACCTATTAACAAACCATACATATTAACACATAATCAGCAATATCATTTTTCATGTTTTCCCACAAAAATTGTTCCTTCCAATATTTATATATCTTAGTGCTACCAGTGTGTATAGAGAAATTAGAGCTATGAGAATCATCCACCGATTCCTTTTTTAGATCAGGTATATCAGGAACACAAAGTCTCTTCCCAAATTTCAAAATACCATCTTAATATACAAATTCGATAAATCTCCCATCGTTTACAACGTTAATTTTCTATTGAAACTCCACATCATCAATATGAGAACTATTTATCCTTTATAGTAAAGATTTTTTGGAAACCATTTGAAAAAGTATTGATGTTTTAACATCCATGACTAATCCCATATCCATATTTACTAAAACCAAGAATATCGGATCCCTTTTAACTCGCATCTTGTTCAAAACTCCATGATCATTTCGGCTCAAATCATTTTCCACCTTATTTGCCTTCACCATGTGTTAGTCTATAATGCAATCATAATCCATGAGTATTCTAAGCCCTCACATTTATCTTATGTTGAGTTCTTTCTATGATAAAATACAATTAAAACTCTTTTGATCAGAATATATCTCACATTTTTTCACTATTTAGATAGAGTCTTCATATCTTCAGAGAATATATTGCAGCTTCTAACTCTAGATCATGAGTAGGATATTTTTGTTCAATAATTTTCAGCTGTTTTGATGGATAGAAAATAACTCAATAATTCTACATAAAAACATAACCAATTCCTTTCATTGAAGCATAACTATAAATAAAAAATCCATCATTCCCCAATGGTAGAGTCAAGATAGGACCATTGACTAATATTTTATTCAATTTTTCAAAAAATTCTTCACACCCTTTTTTCCAAACAAATTTAACCCCTTTACGTGTGATCTTGGTTAATGGGTTAGCCAATCAAGAAAAATTATGGACGAAATGCCAATAATAACCTGCTAAACTAATAAAACTGTGTACCTCAGTTATACTTTTCGGTGTTGGATATTATTGGATTTCCTTGGTATTTGAAGGATCGATAGTGATTAAATCCTTAGAGACAATATGGCCAAGAAAACAATTTCATGAATCCTGAATTCACACTTGCTAAACTTCCCATATAATTCAATTCTTTAGAGGGTTTTCAAAATAGTGCGCAAATAATTTTCATGATCTTCATAGATTTTTATGTATACCCAGATATCATCAATAAATACAAGTACAAATTCATCAAGATATTCCATGAAAACTCTATTCATTAGATCCCGGAAAATACAGGGTTTATTAGTCAGTCCAAAAGGCATTATTGTAAACTCGTAATGCCCGTACCTGGTTCAAAATTCTATTTTCATAATGTCTTACTTCTTCACATACAACTGATGATATCCTGATCAGCGGTCGATCATTGTTATATATTGAGCTCTATGAAGTTGATCGAATTAATCATCTATTCATGGTAGGTTATACTTGTTCTTTATTGTTATAGCATTGATCTCCCTATAGTCAATGCAAAAACTCATAGATCTATCTTTCTTCTTAACAAAAAGAACATGGTCTCCCCATTTCGAAACACTAGGGAGAATAAATCCTTTATTACTCAATTACTCTACTAATTTGTTTAGTTGTGCTAATTCAATAATGGATATTCTATAAGGGGTCTTCGATGTGATCCTTCAACCAGGAATTAAATCAATGTAAAACTCAATTTCTCATTATGGATGATGTTCAGGTAAATCCTCTGGATACACATCAACATATTCTTCAATAATAGGTATATCCTCTATTTGAACAATCCATTCTTCACCCATAGTTATTTCACTCTCTTCCTCCCCAATAATTGAATTTAGTAGAGCAACTAGCGGTGGGTCTAGATAAGAATCATACAGTGATGTTTCTACTATACAGATAATGCATTCCTTATCATAATAAAAAATTGTAACCACCATATTCTAACAATAAATTTTGGTATCATGGTCCAATAGGAAATCCATTCCAAGGATTATATAAAACTCAACCATGGGTATGACGATGAGATCATCCAATAAAGTGAATTTATATGCCATAATAGGAACAGATTCAGAAAATATTGATTCAAGGATACGTACCTTAAGAGTTTTTACTGAAAACTCCCTTGTTAAATCAAATTGGAAATATCTAATTTTATTTGAAAACTAGGAAGATATGAAACAATGTGATGATCTAGAATCAAATAAAGCATTGGCTAAATTTGTGGAAACCATTAATGTACCAGCCACCATGTCATTAAGAGATTCAACCTCAGTAGTAGTGATGCCATATGCTTGGCATTTTTCCTTTGGCATTTTCTGTTGTAAGTTTACTTGGATCTTAAGAAATTCAATTTCATAATTTCTCATTTCTCTATAATCGTAGCATGCCACATTGAGAGCCACTTTCCTTCCATTGAAATCACGTTCTTGGTGTCATTTTTCACCACACTTGTTACAAACTACCATTCCCTTTATCCATGTACTACGGTGTTTGTTCCCAAATTTATTGTAGGATGGAAATTCAAATTTTTCCCTTCTTCCCATTATATCCATTTCCAGGGTGTTCGGAAGATCTATTCTTCTCCTGCTTTACATTAAAGTCGTAAGACATAGAGAAATCCTTTTTTTCCTTGATAGAACATGATAAAATATCTCCATATGTCAAGAAGGATTTTGAGAGTAATGATCGATGGAGAAATGGTTTTAACCCATCAAAGACTCGATTAATATTACTCCATGGGTTACATATATAATCTATAGCATGCCTTCCTAACCTTTTAACGTTAGCCTCATAATTTGAAAAATTTTCATCCTCCTTTTTCCTTAGACTCAGAAATTGCCTTTCCATATCCGATCGATGGTCACGAGTAAAGAATTTCTCTATGAAAGGATCATTAAGCTCCCTCCATTCCATATTTGATACTTATTCATACTCATTTGTGTTTTGAATTAATGACCACCATTGATCTGTATCTCTTGTTAGGTGATAAACTTCTATGTAACTTTTTCCCTTTTGTTACTCACCAAAGATTGAAATATTTTCTCTAAGTAACGTATCCATTGCTAAGCTAAAAGTGGATTTTTATTCCCATTGAATGTTTGTGGTTTTTTCCCATGAAGTAGTCTAACATTGATCCTCTGAGTTGTGGATCAGGGTGCTCCATACGAGTAAGGATATTTTCCATAACCTGAGTGAGTTCTCCCAGTTTGGTTATAAGATGTTCAGCACCAGTTTCATCATCAGCTCCACTATAATTATCTTGAGAAGGAGGGAAATCCCTACATGGATTACATGCATTGAAACAATTTACATTCCTTCAACTAGGCACCATTTTTAAACAATGGCATACACTAGGTTAGTTTATGAATCGCAATGCATAATTCCAAAATTGTAAAATACTTAACCTAAACTGAACTGCTTATGCATACAATCCATAATCACAAAAATGTTTTATTTGAGGAAGTATTTACTCATAAATCATTCATAATTTCTTGTAAATAAAATGTTAATTATCCTAACCATATCCTCTGGGAGTGTCATAACCTAGAGTGCAACAAGGCTCATTGTCACGACCCGTCCTCGCGGCCCATGTCGTGACTACCCCAAGCCCGCCTTCCATAGGCCAGGGGCTGGCGTCTAGCACCAAGGCATAAATTCCTGATAAAAAGGAAAGGCATTGCCTTTGTAAAGTAAACAAACACCACAGAGCTATCAAGCAGTAGAAGTAAACACTAAGTAAAGTTGGTACAACAGTAAGTGCGGAAAATAAGTGGGCCAGTATACAAACCCAAGCTGAAAGTAAAGTACAACTGGAAGGGAAAACAATAACTAAAAAGTAAAGCCGCAACGCCGAGCTGTCCACTAGAAATACCACCTGAAGGGTGAGTACAGATAGCCTCCTCTGCTCCTCGGATCCAGCCGACCGCTCCGAGTACGTCCCGTCCAGTGGTCCACCTCCAGGTATCGTCCTGCTCCGCAAGCCTCAACTACGATCAGCATTGTCCATCATCTGCAACCAACACAACGTAGTGCGGGCATATCCCATGCAGGGGTGAGTAAAAGCTACTCAGTAGGGACCCCGAGACCCCCGAAGATCTCCCAAAATCCACAAAGGATAATCCACAAATGAAAGATACAATCACGAAGTAACATCCGACACTGCTTAGGTATATGCCCATACATATACCTAAGTCATCAATTCTTGTTCGGCTCCAACATCCGAGCCCAAGTACGACCCAGTCCACACAGGAAATCAAAACGTAAATCCACATAGGATAGCACAACACAATCCACAAAGGAAAGCAAAACAAGATTCATCTCACATAGGAATACTTCTTCGTATGACGATAACCCCCGCAATGACCCACATAGGATCTGACCCACAAAGGATCGATAGGAAACTAACCCCCGCAATGACCCACAAAGGATCGATAGGTAACTAACCCCCGCAATGACCCACACATGATCGGACCCACACAGGATCTGTAGGCGCTGGCTCACACAGAACCGCTGAGCACTGACCCACACAGGATCGGTAGCACTGATCCACATAGGATGGCTGAGTGCTGTAGTCATCGCCGTCGAATCCACTGAGGATCTCTGTACAGTCATCGTCGTCGTCACACTAGCAAACACAGCCAACTCTAGGGTTCCCGCACATAGTAAGCTCATTCGCGAGGGTCCGCTCTACGAGTCGAGAGGCTGATACATCAACTGACACATAGTCCGGAGTTTATGTATCCAAAAGTTCTGTATCGTCAATAGGAACTCAACGTCGCAGACGGCGCGTCAATCGGATGCTCGGTCTGAGAGTTATTGGCTTTTTCGTCCCAGGGGCCCGGTTGGTTTTTAAGACAAAACCAACCTGACCGTACTCCACCTACGTCCAAACCTCGGGCGGAGTAAGCCAAAAGATCTGTCTCACTAAGAGAAATCCAACAATGTCGACGGCACGTCAATCGGACGTCCGGAGCTTAAGGTATGAGTGTTTCCGCTCCGAGGGCCCGGTTGGTTTCGTGTACGAACCAACCCGGCCGAAACCAAAGTATTCCGAAACCTTGAGTGTGATATACCAAAAAGACCGTCTCGATCCAAGGATCACATCGCCGCTGACGGCACATCGATTGGAGGTCCATAGCCCGAGATATGGGCAAAAGAACCAAAAGGGGCCGAAAACGGGGGTTTCGGGCCCGGACCGACCCGGACCCGAGACCCCTGGGGTCGGGCCGAACCAAGTCGGCCCAGCTGGGCATGGCCCGGCCGGGCTGCCGGCCTGGTTTTCGGCGCCAGTGGGCTCGGCCGAACGGCCGAGCCGTTCGGTTTAGCGGGGGGGGGTGGGGGAGTGGGGGGTGGTGGGGGGAGCTGCCCCCCGCGTTTTGTAACCGCGGGCCCCTTAATGGGGTCCTCTTGCTGAATGGAAGGGGGTTTGAACCCCCAGCTATTCTCCTGTCCAGCCAGCCCACCCCGGCCGGCCGGTTTCTGCCACCACGGGACCGGCGACGGTCGGTCCCCTCCCTGCTCCGACACCGGCAGCCCGGAACCGACCGCTGGTCACCCTACTCCGCCGCGGCCCGGAACCGTCCGTGGTTTTGGTTCGTCCGGCACGACGCGACGGCGCCGTGCCCCTCCGTCATGGCCCCGCTCCGGCCTCGGTATCTTCGGTTCTCTCCAACGCGGCGCGACGGCGCCACGACTTGGTTCAACTTCATGGCGCGGCGCGACAACGCCGCACATTACTTGCCGCACGATCCCGCGCGATGTGACGACACCGCGCCATTCCCATTCCAACACATTAGAAACAATAATAAGGATAAGTGAGGAGGTTTGGTCATGTTTGTGCGGTCCGGCCCCCTCTCGTTAATCGATAGCATTTGGTCGTATTTCCACGAAGAACGACAATGTAGAATTCACGAACAAAATAAAATAAATAAACCCCTACCTCGTTCGAGCTTGAATGGAGGTTCGTCGAATGAGGATTCTTCTTGGGTAGAGATGTCGTGGAAGGAGATATTTCGGAAGAAGATGTCACAGAAGAAAAGACGTCACCGGCGTCGTGGTACATGGCGTCGCGTAATCAGTTTCTGAGAACTCGTTGTTCTTCATCGGAGACCTATGTGTTCTTTGCATTCTTCGTCGAAGATGAAGAAGTTCCTCAATCCTTATCCTTTTTCTCCCCAAGACTCCACCACAAGAAACTAACCCCAAAATAAATTTAGCTCTCACTTAATTTATTAACTAGACATGAGTTTGAATTTCAAACCCATACACACATTAAACTCACCTCATTAATAACATAAGTTATTAATTCTTAAGTTATCAAAAGTTAATAGTGAGTTGAGGGGGGTTGAAGAATATGAAGGGGTGCGGTTCGTGTGGGCCCCACCACCCTCATAACCTCCCTTGGGAAGTTGGGTAGTAACCCAACTTCCACCCAAAGCCTTAAACCACTTAAAGAAAATAAAAAATTGTAGTTAAATTATAAATTTAACTTCCACAATTTTTATCATCTTCTCTCGAGGAAACACAACTCCAAAAATGGCGTTCCTAAGCAATTACCAGCACTACGGTTCCATCGGTGCCCTCGGAATTCGATTCTGAGCACCGGTTCAAAATTTAGAAATACCCGCTCGTTTGTTCACTGAACGTACCCGAGCTAAACTTCGGATAGAAATTCCGGGCACACCGGGCCTCGGAATCATGTGCCGTCAGAAACTGCGTTCATGTAAAATCCAAAAAAAAATTAAGAAAAAATTTTCCTTGTATTTTACTGGTCTTTACATTACTCCCACATCAGGGCTTAACGTCCCCGTAAAGATACATCATAAGATGGGGAAACAAATGTGGGTACTGAGCACGCATCTGAGCCTCCCGCTCCCAAGTGCCCTCCTGGAGGTTCTCGTACTGCCATATGATGCGCACCAGAGGAATCGACCGTCCACGTAGGACCCGCTCCTGTTGATCCTCGATTTCCACTAGGACCTCCGTGAAAGTCGCCCCATCATCAAAGTCTATCTCCCCATGGTCAATGTTGTGCGTCGGGTCGTGCACGTATCTCCTTAGTTGAGATACGTGGAAGACGTCGTGCACTCTGTGCAACTGAGGTGGTAGAGCCAGGCGATAAGCCACCTCACCAATCCTGCTGAGGACCTAGAATAGTCCGATGAAGCGTAGAGACAACTTGCCACCTCGGCCAAATCTCTGTAATCCACGTCGAGGTGAGACACACAAGAAGATGTGGTCGCCATCCTCGAACTCTAGTGGCCTCCGCCTCCTGTCAGAATAAGACTTCTGCCGGCGCTGAGCTGTCCTCATCCACTCCTAGATGACCTGGACCTTCTCTGTCATGGCCTGGACCATCTCCGGTCCCACAAGTGCTAACTCCACAGGGTTGGTCCAACACACAGGATAACTTCAAGGTCGGCCGTATAACGCCTCGTATGGTGCCATCCCGATGGTGGAGTGGTAACTGTTGTTGTATTCAAACTCCACCAAGGGTAGGTGGTCCTCCCAGCTGCGACCAAAGTCGAGGACACATGCGCGGAGCATGTCCTCGAGATTATGAATGGTCCTCTATGTCTGACTATCCCTCTGAGGGTGAAAGGATATGCTCAGACGTAGCTGTGTCCCGAACTCCTCCTGCAACCCCTTCCAAAGCCGGGATGTAAAGCGAGCATCTCGATCGGAGACGATAGATGATGGCACACCATGAAGCCGTACAATCTCCTGAACATAAAGTTGTCCCAATCTCTCCACTGAGCCTTGCTCTCTGATGGGTAAGAAGTGTGCTGACTTGGTGAGTCGGTCGACAATCACCCAAATGGAGTAATGACCTCTAGAAGTGCGTGGAAGTCCAGTCATGAAGTCCATAGATATCCCATCCCACATCCACTCCGGGACCTCTAAGGGTTGTACCAAGCCTGCTGGTACCTAGTGCTCTGCCTTCACCTACTGGTAGGTGAGGCATCGAGAAACGAACTCTGCCAGAGCCTTCTTCATGCCCGGCCACCAGTGCTGTCGTCTGAGATAATGGTACATCTTCCCCACTACAGGATGTACCGCCAAAGGAGAAGTGTGAAACTCTCTCAGCACCTCCTCCCGTAAAGAAACTGGTACCAAGGTACGTCTTCTTAAAAGGACATCGTGCTCTACTCCAAATGAGAAACCATCAGGTGCCAGTCCTGAGGATATTTGTGCACGCTGCATCTCACAGTCAGCAACCCCACATTGTGCCTCTCTGACCCGCTGCAGTAGTGGAGGATTGACTGTGAGAGACTGAAGGAAGGATGCTCCATCTCTATCCACAAAGGATATCTGCAAAGAAGCTAGTTTCTTTGTCGCCTCCTCAAGTAGCTGAATTCCTGTCCTCCTGCTGAGAGCATCGGCTACCACGTTCCCCTTCCCAGGAGTATAGACTATCTCAAAGTCATAGTCTTAGAGGAACTCGAGCCATCGCCACTGTCTCAGATTCAGGTCCTTCTGAGAGAAGATGTATCTGAGACTCTGATGGTCAGAAAAGACTGTAAAGCGCTCACCTATCAGGTAGTGTCGCCATGTCTTCAGAGCGAAGACCACTGCTGCTAACTCCAGGTCATGGGTAGCGAAGTTCTGCTCATGCAGCCTCAACTAACGTGATCCATAAGCGATCACGGCCCGCTCCTACATCAGGAAAAATCTGAGTCCAGTCCCTAATGCATCACAGTAGACTACGTACCCTACTACCTCCCCTAGAAACCTCAAGATAGGGGCACTGGTCAATATCTGTCTCAGCTCCTGGAAGCTCTGCTGACATCTGTCTGACCACACGAAGGGTTTCCCCTTCCTCCTTAACGTTCTGGAAAGAATCAAAGATTTATCCTTTTCTGAAAAGGGAAATCTGGTCTCATCCCCTGGATGAACCACGTTCCTTTCCTAATACAATCAATCTCGTCATGATTAGTTAATTCATGGCATGGATGACATCGTAAGGCCTCGACGCTGCTACCAAGGGATCCAACCGTTACTCTCGCCTCCAAGGGTTGAGTCACACCATCGGCATTAGTGTGTGGTCACTGGGTCTCCTCCAGTAAGAATCATGCAAGTGAGGGTCAAGTCAACAGTTTTTAACTGGCACCTCTTAGTAATAACAAACAAAATACAATAAAGAAAATGTCACCATTACAAGTGTCTTTTATTACTTCAACTCAAAGTACAAGGACACAAGGAAACACAAACTACGAATCTAGAGGCATTATGGGAAAAGGCCTCTATGCCTGGAGCTAGTCCTGCACTAGTCCACCCGCTTCCAGAGCTCTGTGATCGTAAGCTTCAACTGCCTGAAGCTGTGCTCTCTCCTGAGGTCGGGGTGGACCTCCTGGTGGTGGTGGTGGTAGAGCCTCAAAACATCATCCACCACCTGCCACTCGACCATCTCCTCGGCCTCGTCCACCTGTTCCCTGCAGACCACCACGGTCAAACCTTTGCCTCTGCCTAGGTGGTTCCTCAACCGTCTGCTGCTCCTCTGCATGGTGGGTCAGGCAGTCACGAGCCATGTGGCCATGCCCGCCACATGCATAGCACTGTATTCCACTCGTAAGACTGGTTTTGCTCCGTGTGCCCCGCACCTCCGAGCTAGTATCCTGTGATCGTCCGACCGTTAGCCTGGCCCGCTTGGACCTCTGTGACATCTGTCTATTGTCGGCTGCAGAAGACTCTGCCATGTGTCGCCCTGTGGTAGGTCTCGCCGCTAGTGTAGACTCAGCAAGAAAACTCTCGACGAGAAGAGCTCTCTCCAGTACTCCTGCCTGAGTCATAATGCTTAGGGAGATCAGCGATGCCCTGATCTCATGCCTCAATCCCTGCTCAAAGGTCCGAGCCTGGAAGAATAGGTCACGTACCATGTCGGTCAAGTAGCGTGAGAGATCGGTAAATCTCGCCGAGTACTGGGCGACTGTCAAGCTGCCCTACCGCAGCTGAAGAAGCTCCTGGAGGCGCACCTCATGGAGGGTGGCTGGGACGAACTCTGAGTGGAAGATTCTCTTAAATTCTTTCCAGATAAGAGATGCTTCAACGTGCACCTAGAGTATCAAGCTCCACCATCGGCCCGCTGCTGCGTGCAGTAGGCTCGCTGTGAGGATCACCATGAGGTCTGCTGGTGTCCTCACTAACTGAAAAACTCGTACCACTGCCTCCAGCCAGTCCTCGGCTGCCTGGGGGTCCATCTCCCCGCAGAACCTGGGCGGTCGCTGGCGCTGGAACTCATGTAGTGCACTAAGGCGACATGTATCGTCAGCAGCTGGGGCTGGAAGCATCGGTGGCTCGGCGGGTAAAGGTACCACCGGTGCCTCAGCTGTCAAAGGGCCCTACACTAAGGCCTCATCGCTCGGTGGGCTGTCTTCACGCTCAACTCTCGGAACCCTAGCTGGCTGCCATCGTGGGGCCATCCTGAAAAGAGACAGGTGCGCTACGGTCAAACAGTATACCTAGTGAGCTGACACAAAGTAATCACAAAGAAAACTTGAAACACACATGCAATCAATGTTTTTGTGCATTATGTCGGAAATCAGAAGTCAGGGTCCTGGTATATGGATACGTCGGCCGCCGCACCAACACTAGACTCCCTGGAATGATAACCACACCCAATACACTTAACACTATTGCTTCACCTATAAAATGATCAGAGTCCCAAGTTCTGTGGTAGAATTGAACTCCTCTGATACCAATTTTTCACGACCCATTCTCAGGGCCCGTGCCGTGACTACCCCAAGCCCAACTTCCATAGGCTAGGGGCTGGCGACTAGCACCAAGGCGTAAATTCCTGATAAAAAGGGAAGGCATTGCCTTTGTAAAGTAAACAAATACCACAGAGCAAGAAAGCAGTAGAAGTAAACACTAAGTAAAGCTGGTATAACAGTAAGTGCGGAAAAGTAAGTGGGCCAGTATACAAACCCAAGATGAAAGTAAAGTACAACTGGAAGGGAAAATAGCAACTGAAAAGTAAAGCCACAACGCCGAGCAGTCCACTGGAAATCCCACCCGAAGGGTGAGTACAGATAGCCTCCTCTGCTCCTCGGATCCGGCCGACCGCTCCGAGTACGTCCTGTCCAGTGGTCCACCTCCAGGTACTGTCCTGCTTTGCAAGCCTCAACTACGATCAGCGTTGTCCGTCGTCTGAAAACAACACAACGTAGTGCGGGCATATCCCGTGCAGGGGTGAGTATAAGCTACTCAGTAGGGACCCCAAGACCCCCTAAGATCTCCCAAAATCCACAAAGGATATTCTACAAAGGAAAGATACAATCATGAAGTAACATCTGACACTGCTTAGGTATATTCTCATACATATACCTAAGTCATCAATTCTCGTTCGGCTCCAACATCTGAGCCCAAGTACAACTCAGTCCACACAGGAAAGCAAAACATAAATCCACATAGGATAGCACAACACAATCCACAAAGGAAAGAAAAACAGGATTCAGCTCACACTGGAATACTTCTTCGTATGACGATAGAGATGATCAGATATTGACATTGATTCATCTAAGCCGTCAGACCCACAAAGGATTGATAGGTATTAGCCCCCGCAATGACCCACATAGGATCTGACCCACAATGGATCGATAGGTAACTAACCCCCACAATGCCCACATAGGATCTGACCCACAAAGGATCGATTGGTAACTAACCCTTGCAATGACCCACACAGGATCGGACCCACACAGGATCTGTAGGCGCTGGCTCACACAGAACCGCTGAGTGTTAACCCACACAGGATCGGACCCACACAGGATCGGTAGCACTGATCCACATAGGACCGCTAAGTGCTGTAGTCATCGCCATCGAATCCACTGAGGATCTCTGTAAAGTCATCATCATCACAGAAGCAAACACAACCAGCTCTAGGGTTCCCGCACACAGCATGCCTATTCGAGAGGGTCCGCTCCACAAGTTGAGAGGCTAATACATCAACTGACACATAGTTTAGAGTTGATGTATCCAAAAGTTCCGTATCGTCAACAGGAACTCAACGTCACAGATGGCGCGTCAATCGGATGCCCGGTCTGATAGTTATTGGCTTTTCCGTCCCAGGGGCCCTGTTGGTTTTTTAGGAAAAACCAACCCGATCGTACTCCACCTGCATCCAAACCTCGGGTGGAGTAATCCAAAATATCCTTCTCACTAAGAGGAATCCAACAAAGTTGATGTCACATCAATCGGATGCCCAAATCTTATGCTATGTGTGTTTCCGCTCCGAGGGCCCGGTTTGTTTCGTGTACGAACCAACCCGGCCGAACCCAAAGTATTCCAAAGTGTGATATACAGAAATGACCGTCTCAATCCAAGGAACGCATTTCCACTGATGGGGCGTCGATCAGAGGTCTGTAGCCCGAGATATGGGCAAAAGAACTAAAAGGGGCCAAAAACTGGGGTTTCGGGCCCGGACCGACCCGGCCCGAGACCCCCTGGGTCGGCCCGAACCGGTTCGACCCGACTCAGGTCCAGGTCGGCCCGGCTGGGCACAGCCCGGCTGCCGGACAGGCGGTCTGGTGCGCTGGTGCGCGGCACCAGCTGGCTCGGCCGAACGGCCGAGCTGTTTGGTTTAGCAGGGGGGGCTTCCCCCCGCGATTTGTAACCGCGGCCACCCATAATGGGGGCCGCTTGCTGGCCGGACGGGGGTTTGAACCCCCGACTGTTCTCCTGTCCGGCCGGCCCGCCCTGGCCGGCCGATTTCTGCCACCACGGGACTGGCGATGGCCGGTCCCCTCCACGTTCCGACACCGGCGGCCCGGAATCGGCCGCCGGTCACCCTGCTCCGCCGCGGCCCGGAACTGGCCGCAGTTTTGGTTCGTCCGGAATGACGTGACGTCGCCGTGCCCCTCCACCACGGCCCCCCTCCGGCCGCGGTATCTTCAGTTTTCTCTGACGCGGCGCGACGACGCCGTGACTTGGTTCAACTTCATGGCACGACGCGACGGCGCCACGCATTACTTGCCGCACGATCCCGCGCGGTGCAAAGGCACCACGCCATTCCCATTCCAACACATTAGAAATAATAACAAGGATAAGGGAGGAGGGTGGGCCATGTTTGTGCGGTCCGGCCCCCTCTCGTTAATTGAAATCATTTGGTCATATTTCCACGAAGAACGACAATGTAGAATTCACGAACAAAATAAAATAAATAAACCCCTACCTCGTGCGAGCTTGAACGGAGGTTCGTCGAACGAGGATTCGTCACGGGTAGAGACGTCGCGGAAGGAGATATTGCGGAAGAAGACGTCGCGGAAGAGAAGATGTCATCGGCGTCGCGGTACACAGCATCGCATAATCGGTTTCCAAGAACTCGGCGTTCTTCGTCGGAGACCGATGTGTTCTTCGTGTTCTTCGTCGAAGATGGAGAAGTTCCTCAATCCTTAGCCTTTTTCTTTCCAAGACTCCACCACAAGAAACTAACCCCAAAATAAATTAAGCACTCACTTAATTTATTAACTAGATATGAGTTTGAATTTCAAACCCACACACACATTAAGCTCACCTCATTAATAACATAAGTTATAAATTCTTATGTTATCAAAAGTTAATGGTGAGTTGAGGGGGGTTGAAGAATATGAATGGGTGGAGTTCATGTGGGCCCCACCACCCTCATAACGTCCCTTGGGAAGTTGGGTAGTTACCCAACTTCCACCCAAAGCCTTAATCCACTTAAAGAAAATAAAAAATTGTAGTTAAATTATAAATTAAACTTCAACAATTTTTTTCATCTTCTCTCGAGGAAACGCAACTCCGAAAATGGCATTCCTAAGCAATTACTGGCGCCATGGTTCCATCGGTGCCCTCGTATTTCGATTCCGAGCACCGATTCAAAAGTTATAAATACTCGCTCCTTTGTTAACTGAACGTACCCGAGCTAAACTTCGGATAGAAATTCCGGGCACACCGGGCCTCGAAATCATGTGCCGTTAGAAACTGCATTCATGTAAAATCCCAAAGAAAATTAAGAAAAAAATTTCCTTGTATTTTACGGGTCTTTACATTCATTTTCATGTACTAGGATACCCCGGGGTAAGCCCAAAACACCATGTCAGAGTTTTCACTCCAAGGTACCTATGTGCTAGAGCCGCCTCAATGTTCTCATATCTAGACATGGATGTTTCTCTTAACAAACTCAAAAAATCTCTACATTACCAAAATTATATGATGTTATTCTATACTAATCCTCAAATTTTATCTTAGGGTAATGTTATTTAATCAAAGTTTGTTTAAATCGAGTTACCATGGTTTGTACTAAACTTCCTATAATACCAAATATAATTCCCCGAACCTAGTTACCTTAATTTAGTGCATTGTTAAATAACATTGGCATGATCACAATGGATCTTGTACCAAAAGATTGATCTGTTTTGTATCCTTGGGAGTACTAGATACATACATAAGTTTTACATTACATTATGAAATGAAAAAAAGAAACCATGTTTCTCCATTGAACACCCTCATATCCCATATCTTATCCCTAAAATTCAATCATAATATACTTCTTCACATCCTTGGGAAAATAAAACATAAGAAAGGGGTGATCTTAGATGCTCATTAAGGATAATAATATAGTGGAAACTTTCATAAATAAGCACAAACATTGAAGGCGATATATAAGACTAAAACACAAGACTTTAAAATTAAACTTCATAAAAATATGGAAAAAATTAATAAAATTATTCCATTTAGTTATTCACATGGATATTCTACTAGTCGAATAATTACATGTAATATCAATAACTAATTTCATAATGATAGAATGCATAATGCCAGACATCATAACCACATAGTCAAGGCCTTGTTCCAAGACTTCAAATAAAATTTTGTCCAGGCCTTGTGCCAATAAACTATTTTGTCTCATGAGACCTACTGATGCATCGAGGAGCTATCGAGAGCTCTACCCATCAATCACTATGACCAATGCATTACTCATATAAAAATGTTGAAACTTAAAATATACATTTGTATTAAAACCAGCATACGAAATATTAATACATTAACCATAAACCATGAATGGTACAAAAACAACACATCCATAGTAAAACAAATAAAAAACCTTCAATACAATATGTAATATTGTATCATAATAAATCATCATCAAAAAAGTGTGAAATCCATCAAAGGTTGTTGACATAGATGAAATAAAAACTATTTGAGAGAAAAATATATTTCTATTTTTGAAATCATTTAAAAGTAATGTAATTAAAAAAGTAAACATTTATTTTGGAAATATTCTTATAAGCTTGTAAGGGAAACTTCGAAAGTGTTATGATGGTGGAAAATAGTTGAACCTGTCAAATAAGTTAAAAAACATTCTTACCTTAGTTAGTCAAAAAGGTCATAAAGAACCTTGTTTGGAAAATGGCGAAAATATTCCCTTCCAAACATTCCATACAAAGTCAAAAAAGGGTATAAATGGCTTTAAACCATATTATAGGAAATTCTAAAAAATGTTTTGAAATACATTTTTAAGAAACAAGGATGGTGATGATAAAGAAGTCCCAATATATAAATACGTATAAACAACCTCATATATGTGAAGGGATTGTAAAGTTCACCCTTACCTTGTATATTTCCTTAGTTTAGGGTACATTAACCTCCTGTATAAAAGTTAAATCATTGTTATTAAATTTTACAAGGACCACATACATAAATATGATATCATATATGATCTTCAAATATTGATTTGTTAATAATATTTCAGTAGTATCATTGTTTTAGGTGTTAACTGATTTGTTTTCTTTTTTATGTTTTCTTACGTAAGTTATGTTTGTTAAGGATTGGATGTATCTGATTCATATCTAAAATAATATTAAGTTATTAAATATTATTTTTATTCATAAAATAAAAAAATTTCGAGAATGGTTACAATGAGGAAATGAATCTTATCGTGTTCGTAGAGATGGTAATCTGTACGTACACATGAGTGATAATATCATTCTACTAATGGTTAAATCGTATGTAATTTCCAAGGGAACCCCAAGTGGTAAATATTTTAACTTTTATAATGTGTTCTTATATTTTTATATTACATGGTTAATAAACTTATTATAAAATTCCAAGATAACCCCAAGTGGTTCATTAATGACATATATATAATTATATAAGTCCTTTGGCCGATCCATAGATTTGTAGGAAAATTATATCACTTAATTATATAGTATTTGTTTTAAAAACTCAATAAAGTCAATTTTGAAACTATTTAGTATTTTGTTTTTGTGAAACTCAATAAAACTTGATTACATAGAAACAAATACATTAAATCAATACTAACATGTCATATTAAACTATAAAATTCATAGAATTTATCATAAGTCTCAATTTAAAATTATTGTTATATTTATAATATCAATTATTTTAATCATTCTTTGATAATGTAATTACTGCATCATTATTATGTCATAAATAAATTTAATTATTTAATTTAAAAAAGTTATAAATAAAATAAAGTTAGTTATAAAATATTTTTATCCTTCTAATGAATATTTATAGCTGAATTTATCTTATGTACAACCCTATATTAAAAATGTTTTAGTTCTTAAATTTTGAATTTAACACTTTTAACTCTTCTTTAAATAAAATAATAATAAATGTCATAATCTAATCCTAGTGGATCAAAGAGGATCATATTTTATTCATAAGTTTGATTTTGGGCGAAATACACTTATCCAATAGAATTTGGACATGTCTTATAGTAATTATAATTTCATTTTTAACTTGAATTACCCTATTTACTTTTAACTGTGGTAAATAAAATCCAAAAGTTAGTATCCACCAAAAAGTATTTTCAACCTATTGAACCACATTTTATATACTGATTTCAACCGTGTCTCTAAAATTTATGGAATTCAATTCATATAAGCGGTAAAATTATGCTTTGTACAAATTTTCTAAATGCCAAGAAGGTGGTTAAAAGATGTTAAAAAGATCAATAAAATTTTATACATCTAATCTTATTATAAAATGAATCTAATGAATTACATTTAACTAATATAGGTATTATGTATCTATTTTTATTTTAAAATAAATTAAAATAAAATAAAAATTATTTAAATAAAAAGTATGTTTTAAACAATAACACAGTGTTTTTCACTATTCATAAAAAATTGAATGTTTTCAGAAAATTACCAAAAAATATCCCTAAGCTAAGTTTAATATTAAAAATTCAAAAATGAAGTCTATTTTGAAAAATAAAATTTAAAAAATTTAAAAAATTTGATATTACTATTCATGACTGCTAGTTTGATTGGTCGGAGTGTGCTAGAACTCAATGTTGCGTACATCACAAACTATTTTGTTATTCAAAGAGAAGCGTATTGTGGATTCTTGGGGTGTAACATATGCGGGTTAATACAAAATATATATTTATGTTTATATTCTATTTCATTTAAATAAATATAAATAAGAAATTACTTTTGTGTGTATGTGAGAAGTATAAAAGTGTAAATGTGTGTGTAAATATGTGTGTATGTATTGTGTCTATACATTTTATACAAATTTATTTTTATAAATCCATAATTATCATTAAATATATTATATAAATGTCTTTAGAGTATGTCTTTATAGATACATTATAAAAATATTATATCTAAATATACAATTATATGTAAATATTTAAAAATATTATATGTAGATTTTTATAAATATGTATATGTAAATGAATATTAATATATAATATTTTATATTAATTGAAGTGTATATATATATATATATATATATCACACGCATGCGCACACATGCCCACAAAACTGTATTTTATATATGTATTTAGAAATAATTATTTATATATAAATTAATAAAAAAAATGTATGTAAATATAGATAAATAGATAGATATATCCTGAAATGTAGACTAAATAAGGTAGGTTGATAGTAAATGGGTTGACATTGTAGAAGGCAGCAAACAGGTTTGAGTCGAGGCATGCATGAGTGGGTGAAAAGATTTCTAGTGCTCAGAATGGTGGGTCCTGAGGGTTGTTGGGGGGTTGGTAGTGGTTTAAAGGTGGTTGGGAGAATGAATAGTAGTGAGAAGGGGATCACAAGCACTAAGAAGGGGGGTGTACTTTTTTTTTCAAATTTTATCAACATAAGAAAAAAATGACTAATAAATGGTTCCTTCATCAGTGTTTACAAATAACAGATAAAGGCACTCTTTATCAGTTATTTTTTACCACTGATAAAGGAAACCTTTATCATCACTACAAAAAAATGATAAATTACCCCTTTATCTTTGCAAAAAGATGATGATAATGGTATTCTTTTAACATCGCTCAGATCATCTGTGCTTTTTTAGTGCTAATAATGTCTATTTTTTGTTGTCTTAAAAGAAAAATCTATAGTAGTGTAACCATGGCGATTTGGTAATAGTGACACTTAAATATAATAGGTAATTAGTTTTATCCATTTATTGAATGAATTAAATATATTGATTAATTCATTTGACATACCATCCAATGGTCGAAATGAGTTAAATGTCTGATGTCGACCAATATTATGTCGTACCTAGGGTAAACCCCACATTATTAACTCAACAGTGGTCTCAGATTTCCAATTATTGACCCCGTTTTGGATTTATTTCTTTTTCTTATAAAAACTACACACACTTGATATTAGTATATTTAATATTTTTATAATATCAACAACAGGATCACCAGGACTCAGAATCGAATGCCATCTCAGCGCATTGATTTCGAAATATTTCTATAAATATTCTAAAGTATTATAAAAAAGGATTCACCATAAACACCCAAACATAAACTCTTTTTTATCTAAAAGAAAAATCCACTCATAAGGGAAAAAATAATCTCTCAACTAGGTCTCCCACAAAATCGATCTCTTCAAAAGCATCTCATGATTTTAACAAATTCCCACCCAAAGAAAACACTTTCCAATAGAGGGTTTCTCTACTTGTTCTCAAATTCATTGGGCACCTCAAATAGGTAACCCCCTCCTCGATGTCTAGATCTTCCTGGTTGACATAGTGAAATGAGTTGTGAACATAACTCCACAGTTGCGAAACAAAAAAACACTAATAACCTAGACCAACTTCAAACACATGTAAAAGAAATACGCTACCTCTATATCCTAACACTATAGAGGTAAAATGTTCCTGTAAACACTAGAGATAGATTTCCACCTCAGAACCATATATGAAATCCTTGATGAGGTGGGGTCTCTTGGAACAGCTGATCTTGTCACTAAACTCCAAAGGCCACCATCTTCCATCCACATAGGACCGTGACATCACTGGGAATTCATCATCCACCCTTGGATAAACTGTAACTTTCAAAACCGTCACTAGAACCAACTATAGGGGGAGAATTATTATCTCTCACTAGCTCTGACAAGTACCACGGTGGCCCATAAGGTCTCTTATACAATACCTCTAATGGCTCTACACCTTTCTTATAGTGACAACTATGGTGGTAATCAATCTCCACGGATGCTAGATGATCATTCTAATTATGGAGCAAAACAAATACGCTAACATGAAATATATCCTCTGAAATATAAAAGGTTTTCTCTTATAGACATATTTCTGGTGTAGGAACACTATTTTCAACCATGACCGAGTCCAAAATGTCTTATGGAAGCTCACCATAATCCTGATGTAAAGTGATAATCTTCATTGGAAATGATCATTGAGGAAATTCCATTATGATCTACTATCTTTTTCTTACATGCACCCCCAAAACCTCTTCTAATATCTTCCCTCATATGGTTAGTATGTGGGATAGATTGATTAGTTTTTCTATGATCACAAAAATAGAATCACAACCCATTTTTGATCATAGAACCCCCATCATGAGAATCACTAAACACGATCCCATTTTCACTTCCACATAGGCACCTCTATATCAACCTATAGGTAGTTGAGATGTCAATAGTTAAACTCAACAACATACCACAACAACCTTGGACAAAAACCTGCTTCTCAAAGATCATGGTGCATCCTTACCATTCCTAGATGTACTGCTAAGGTAAAATGACCTCTTCATTACCTCCTCTCATAGTTCGATTAGTGTCATAGTCTTTCCTCAGAAGGATGGTGTTATCTCAACCCTTAGTGAATCCATTAAGAACATCTTTAGTGGATATGTGGTCCCATAATATCTCAAAATAGATATACCCAATATGTGCATCCCAAACTTACTATAGAAGAGGAGGGTTAACAACCATCGACAATATGTACAATGCATCATACATAGAAAGACGCCCTAATATTTATCCACCACATTAAGAAGTTTAGAGCTTATATCATCGGATGCTCTAAGGTCAATACTATCCAATTGATAAAAAATAGGTTTTTCCTCATAATCATCGGCTCAATGATTGAAAACTTAAGCCCCTCTAGATTGGAAACACTACAACCCTCACTAATAATAATTAAACTGAAAAATACAGTAGGTAACTAGTCCACGCTAAGGAAAAAAATAATAGGGCATATCTATCAGTATGGAAAGATTATGTGTGAGGCTCTATCTCTTTCCAAAGTCTGGTCACTCTGCTGGTTGAAGTTTGATCACTGATCCTCCACTTCAGGAGTCTCCAAACACAAGGGTTGAGTAAAAAGATTAACTGGTATCTCTAGGTAGAAAAATAGAGGATACATCCATGTGGAAGTGACATTTAATCTTGTACCAAAAATGAAACTAGAGAAGAGAAGATATAGGTCATACCTTGACCACACCTAGAGCTTTGGGGCCACAATAACCATCTACTTTAATTCATCTCTTACCTTTCAAACATTTGTTTCTTAACAAGTTCCTTATTCTACACCATTCCAAAAATGAAATGACATCAATCATAAAATTAAAAGGAACTCATCCACAACACCTCTACACTATCAAATTTGGGAGGAATTGAATCTCCCATAAGATTTTAAATCACGTCACAAGGATGTGTCTCAGTGGGGGATATCCTCCTCTTCCTTTCATATATAAAGCCACATCAAACATCACCAACACGTGGCTCTATCAATGTCCTACATCACTCTAGAGAAGTCTCACTACCATGACCAACATGAAGATGGGCCCTATACAAGAAATAATTT
Source organism: Viscum album (assembly GCA_963277665.1). Classification (NCBI taxonomy): domain Eukaryota; kingdom Viridiplantae; phylum Streptophyta; class Magnoliopsida; order Santalales; family Viscaceae; genus Viscum; species Viscum album. Next base: position 982,773,518 of record OY728125.1, read on the forward strand.
CACACCATAGGCCCATTCCTGTTTTATACCACCCAAGAAGGGGGTTCGACACACTAAGAATCCTGGATGATCACTAAATTCAGAGTTTGTGATGTGAAATCAACATATGTGTGTCATTTGGTGGTACCACCAGAACTAATTGTGCCTCTTTGGAGAAGGCTGGTTGCGAACATAACCAACTGATTGGTTGGGGTCCACACAAGATAAAAAAACCATGCCCACTACTTCAAAAAAATCATATACCTACTGAGGGTTGGTATCACAAAGAAACCGTAGTGGTCCTTATCACTAGAACTCACTTAATGTGTTAAGACTCTATGTACCATCATCCTATCTTGCTGGACCCGTTGACTGCTCAACAAGTTGATGATCATTTTCCTGATCCATGGAAGGATCCATGCACTTATGAAAAGGTAGTAGAACTAATCATTTCCCAGCTGAAGGACAACACATCGTGTATGTGTCCTTGAACTAATGTATCATTAGTCAACTAGTAATCTCCATTGAACTGTCTTGAAATACTATCTTGATGTCATCGCAAATATATTTTGAATGTTATCAAGATATACCATAGTCAAATATCGTATTTAGGGAGATGAATCAAGAATGACATGGAAGTCAAGAGACTCAATACCATGTAATTCATAAACCATTGGTTTTCATGTAACCTATTTATTGGTATTAAAATTCAACAAGAAGGTTGTCAGAGTCCTAGTAAATTGATTCATTAGACACCACACAAACATTGGGTTCTCTAGGAAAAAATATTTACTCGATAGACATTCAAACCACTTACCTATGTCCCAGTAAATCCACATAGGATAAAACTCCAGACTCCACTCCAATGAATGAACTCCTCTGATACAACTTTGTAGTGACCCAATCTATTAGGGCCCACCTGGATAGAAGATGGTTGAGATATCACAACCCCAATCCCACATCTAATAGTTCTGGGGCTTCCACCAAGCGACAAGAAGGTATAAATTAAATGGGTGACATTTTCCTAATATACCTATACAAACACACACACCCAATAATATCTATGAAAAAGTGTTTGAGAATATAAAATATAGTAACATCTAGAGTGTAAACATGTAATAAATAACCTCTATGAATATAAAATAGAGTACAATAAAAATAATAAAAAGGATATGTAAGGGAAAAAATACACACCTAACCAGAAATACAAGGGGAAACGAAACTGAAAATAATTGTAAATTGTTGAGAAGGGGTGATCCTGAATACAGATCCTAGAGTTTGACCACTAAACATAGTCAACGACACTATGTAATTCTAATCTACATTGATGCCTAGTCCACCATATTTAGTTCTAATATGTATGTCAATTGTACAAGACACAACACATGTGGTAAAATACCATGCATGTGGGAATATAGATATACCTAGTAGGACACCCAAAAATCACTAAACACAAAACATCAAGAGATACTTGTCAAGTCATAAAAAAAATTCATGTCCATCCATATATAAGAAAAAACCATACTGAAAATAAACCATATGTTCTCTACAAGAAGAAATAATGAGAGAGAAAGGGAATATCCATCTACAAAGTTTAGCTAAAAAGGATGAGTCATCTTGTACCCCTAAAGGATCATCTATTATGATCCACATCATGTGATACCATATAAGAATCCATGTGGAGTGTCCCACAACCCACTACAACACTATAAAAATTATGGATCCACAACTCTAAACCATGCATTGTATGTATCCTCATCATAATATGAGTGAAGGGCCCCGATCTTCACTAATTTTATCCATTGGTGAGGGATCCATAACTCTCATGGAGGACCTTATCACCCCCAGAGATCGAATATCGGAGATTTTCACTCTAGTGTAAATAGAAACCTCACCCTATTTAGTATGGTGGAGTTATGATTTTACCTATGTAAAGAAAATGGAGAACATATTCCCTAGTGTGACTGGGAAGTACAGACCCCAGTAAGCCTTTGATCATCACACCTATTTGATACCATTGTTATGATTTTCTTTACGAAGCAGCACTCCCATAACACCTTGAATAATATCACTTATTCCATAATAAATGATACCATCACGTTCTATGTAAAGCAGTCCTCAAGATTGGCGACTTGCAGGCAAAAATTTTAGTAAAAAGGATATATGAGAGGTAGAAGTTGAATGATGGATTACACAAAGTTTATGGGAGAGTACATGTGGTGTGTGGGACAACTTCATAATATGTCCATATTCTCATCTAGACATGGCTTGTAAACCTTGAAATACAATACAACCTGTATTGGTTTTACATAGTGTGTCTCATCCACCCAGTTCCTTCCTATGTATAATTGGTCAGACCTGCATAGTTTGAGAAATTCAAATGTACCTAGTCATGTACCACTCTGTACCTTGGTGCCTAGCCATTCTAGTGTACCATTGTGAATGCATGTGTACTCCCTATGTACATGATGTGTCTGGCCAAAAGTATTTTGGTCCAATATGCTAAAAATTAATTCCACTAATATATCACTATAAATGGACCTAAAAGGCCAAACAGACCTGGCCATTGTGATTCTCATGAAACAAAACTCGATATAGACCAGCTTATTTTTCCCGAATGGAAACTTTCTAAAAATCAAAATTTTATTGGACTACATACATCCATCACATTAATGGACTGAGCCATAAATCATAATTAAATATCCATTATTGTTCTTGAATTTTCTACATCAATACCATGATCATGGTTCCATAGATAGACCTCCAATCCAGTGTCTTGTGAAAAATTTACTACTGAATCAAGGATTACACAACAAATAATAATAATTGTTAAATTTTATAATATTATTATTGATATATTTTATTCACATGGGGAGGAACCCACACACATCCCCTCCTTCATGTGTGAGAAAATATTCACACACATTGATCCTCATTTACAATTTTTTATTTTATTGTAATGATATTATCATTAATAATAAATAAAATAACTCGCCCACCCCCTTCCCTCTCCATTCAAGCGTACAAGAGGGAGGTTCATGATGTAGGTTTCTTGGTGATTCCTCATTGTTCCGCATGACTCCTTTTTTTCATTTTAACATAATTAGTATTAAAAATAATAATAACCACATTTACTGGGTCATGTAGACTATTACATCCACACCATTACCAGACACCATCATTTTGAGTGGCTAGATTCCAACCACCTTTTCATGGTAATGCCAATCACTACTCCTATAGAAATATCCACTTAGTTCAGCTCAAAATCCACCAATACGCAATCTAAAGTCAGGTTCCCATCATTACCAACATACCTCTATAATGTCTCAAAAATTAAAATGTGAACTCATGACCATTATAGGTTGTTCCATTGAGATAATTCACAACAATCAGTATTCTCATATATCGTCAAATCACCAATCAACTGATTACCGATGATGAAAACCAAGAAAGTGGGTAGAATACGCATAACAAAATTTGGTCTCTGATCAATTGGTGTTTTCACATGGATAACTTCAACATAATATAATGAATGAGTTTATCAAATAAAAAACAATCAATGAGAACAAATAAATCTAAAATTCATAGATATTGTAATAGAAATCAAATGTTTGACAATCAACTGAGACCGATCCATGAATTAATTATGAAGAGGATTACCTAACATTCCACTCAATGATTATATGAAAAAAACAAAACAAAATACCCTATATTGATAATGCATTGATAATTAATGAGTAATGTTTCTCCTAGAAATGGATGTGATGATCCTGTTGGGTTCGTCATTCGTCTCATGACTATCCTCAATCAGCTTGTCATTGATCCTCATTCCTGATCTTCTAACTCGATCACTCTTCTACTCCACTCTACTATCTAAGGGATATATAGTTAAACCTTTGGATTTTCCACTGTAACAATTAACATAAGAAGATAATTAGGTTTGTCAATTTAATGAGTTAGTATAATTAATTAATTAATTTACTAAATGTTGTCCTCAACAGTCTCCCTCTTCCAAACGTCTGACATCGTCCAACTTAATATCATACTTATGGTAAAATAAATATTTTATAGATTTAAAAAAGTATTATATTTATGATCTTAGACTATATTTGGGTGTTATTTCATTGTTATAGAAAAACTACATGCACATGATATTAAAATAGATAATATTTTTATAATATCAATAACAGGCCTTGGGTTCTTATGGGAGACTTCAATTACATTCTTAAGTTTTGTGAAAAAATTGGTCCCTTACATATTTCTATATCCTCAAGGGAATTATGGTCTACTATTGAAGACTGTAGCCCTTTTGAAGTCACTCTTACTGGTGCCAAATATACATGGTACATAAAACACTATAACAAAATTGTTTCCAGTAATCTTGACAGGGATTTTGTTAACATGATGGCTCTTGATGTTTGGGGTAATATATCCAGTGTTACTCTACCTAGACTTAACTCTGACAATCATCCTATCCTAGTTATAATCCTTATGAATGATCGTAATCTTTTTCTTGCTTTTAAATTTAATAATGCTTGGTCTTCGAATCCTGATTGTGTCACATTTATTCATAACACTTGGAACTCTATAAAACACCATAAGGATTCCTTTGCTTGTATATACAAGTTGAAAATCCTAAAACATTCCCTTAAAGTATGGTATAAAACTAAAAATTCTCAAATAGACCTAGATATTTCCTCTCTTGAAAATGAACTTAGACATGTCCAAACACAAAGCACTAATTCAGATTTTAATATGGATCCTTAATTGGAAGAAAATATCTCCATTAAACTTAATTCCATTCTAACATTTAAGGATAATATTCGTAAGAAAATTTTTAAGACTAAATGGCTTAAAGATGGTGATCGTAATACTAAATTTTATAATTCACTTCAAAGAATTAGAAAGGTTAATCGTCCTCTTTTTAAGCATATTCATAATGATTTGATCATTGATTCGGAAGAGTCCATAACGGATCATGTTATCTCGTACTTTTTCAACATCTTTAATGGTCTCAAGATAAATATTGATCTCAGATATGATATTATTCCATTAATGGTGGATGAAAGAGACAATGAGTCTCTTTTAATCACTCCACTTGATCATGAAATTAAAGATACAGTTTTTGGCCTTAATCCAAACAGTGTGCCTGGTTCGGATGGGTTCAATAATGGTTTCTAACAAAAGCATCGAGATATAATCCATAATGATGTTTGTAACCTTGTTAAGACCTTTTTTATTCATGGATCTCTTCCTTAGGGAATTAATGCTAAATTTCTAACATTAATACCTAATGTTGAAAATGCCATAGAGATCTATCAATTCAGATCTATTAGTCTTATTAAGACACTTTATAAGATCATTACCAAAATTATTGTGAATAAACTTGGGCCTATTTTCAATAAAATAGTCTCAAGGAATCATATTGGTTTTATTAAAGGAAGGTCTATCCAGGACTGCATTTGTCTTGCCTCCGAATGTACCAATAGTTTAAATAAAAACACTAGAGGGGGCGTGTGGCCATAAAACATGACATCAGAAAGGATTTGACACCATATACTGGAATTTTATTTTCAAAGTCTTAAAAAACTTTGGATTTCATGATTCATTCATTGTAAGACTTAAAAATCTATTTCACTCAGCTTTTATTTCTATTCTGATTAATGGCACCCCTACAGGTTTTTTCAAATGCTCTAAAGGTGTTAGGTAGGGCGACCCTCTTTCTACTATCCTCTTTGTTATTGCTGAGGATTACTTAGGTAGACTTCTCAATAATCTGGTTGATCAAAGTAAGCTTAATCCTATACAAGTTTCCAGAAACATAAATATCCATACTCATCTTTTATATTCATATGATATCATCCTATTTCTCAAAGGGGATCAAAAAAATATTCATGTCTTCAAGAAAGATCTTAATCACTATGAGGAAGTCTCAGGACAAGCGATTTCCTGGAATAAATCATATATTTTTTTGGGAAGAGAATTCCTGTCAGAAGGAAATCTATCATTACCACTTATCTTGGAATTAAATAAGGCCTTTTACATTTCACTTATTTGGGCATCCCAATATTTTGGGGTCGTCCTAATGCAAGATACTTTGCTAATATCATTGATCAAATCATAAACCAACTCTCTACTTGGAAAGGGAAATCTCTCTGCATTGCTGGAAGAATATGTTTGGTCAAATCAACCATTGTCTCTAAAATGGTCTACTCTCTTATGATTTATAAACGGCATGTCGACATCTTCAGGAAAATTAATACTTATATTAAAAACATCATTTGGATGGTAAGTATTTTTGAAAATAAACTTGTCACTATCCCTTGGAAATCCTATTGTAAACCCCTTGATAAAGGTGGCATTGGTATAAAAATTTTAAAGCTATTCAATAATGCTCTTCAAAACCATCTTACATGGAGTTTTATTAATTGTACTTCTAAAGATTCTGAATTCTTGAACCATAGATTCCCCATTAAACTCTAAAATGGGAATTTTAATTTCATCAAATCTTCGATTTGTCCTTCTATTAGGGACTCATACCACAAGATCGTGGAAAATTCTAGATGGATGGTTGGTGTTGATTCTTCCATTAATATTTGTTGTTAAAAATGGTGTGGTAACCCCCTGATATCATTGTTACCTCCTAATATTATTCTTGAAGATACTAATCATTCTATAAAGGATGTCTTACAATTTCATAGACATGACCTCCATAACAATATTGCCCAGATCATTGATAATCACCCTTTTTCTTCAAATGGTGCCTTCCTTGTTTGGGAACCTGCATAAAATGGCATCCTAGACTCTAAAAACTACTGTAAGAAAAACTTTTCTGGAAATGAATCTAATTATCAATGGGTGAGTCAATTTAACAATCCTTGTATCAAACCTTTTAGGATCACCCTTATTTGGTGCATTGCTCACAATAGATTGCCTACTGAAGCAGGTTTGCAAACTTTTGGCATACAACTCTGCTCTAATTGTCACTTATGTAATCAGCACAGGGAGGATGTGGATAATCTTTTTTTGTCTTGTGCGACGGCCTATGATTTATGGAATTATGTTCTTGAATTATTTAATTGCATATGGTCCTTATCGGGCTCTATTTGTTTGTTTTAAAAAAATTCATTAGATATGAATCCTCTCTATAGGTTAAAAATATTTTTCTTGCGTTGGTGGCGGAACTCTTACATGAGATCTGGTGCGTTAGAAATGATCTTATTCACAATAAACACTCATTTAGTCTCAATTCAAGAAAATCCCAGATTCTTATTGTGATTCATGAAGCTTCTTCAATTCAAAAAGATTGTTGCAACAACTCGGTTGGTGACTTTGAGATCCTTCGTCATCTCCGTGTGCCTAGCATATACCCAAAGCCCAAACGTTCCATTGGGTTATTCTGGAAATCACTGATGTCGAGATGGATCAAAGTGAATGTTGATGTTGCTTGTAAAGGCAATCCAGGCCCTGCCAATTGTGGTTCCATCTTCAGAGACTCATCTGGCCAGTGTCAGGGTTTCTTCTATGTTGGATGTGGACATTCTTCATCTCTGGAGACTGAAATTCCAGGGGTCATCCATGCAGTTAATTTTGCGCTTCAAAGAGGTTGGAGAAATCTTTGGATTGAAAGTGATTCTACCACTATCGTTCATGCCATCTGGAATGGAAACATTCATCTTCCCTGGCCGCTTACCACACTTTGGTGGAATTGTCTGAACTCGCTCCATGGGATTGATTACAAAGCTACTCATGCCTACCATAAATCGAATGATGTTGCACATTCTCTTGCTAACAACGGAGTACATCAGAGCATGACTTGTCTGGACACTCTTCCAGCTGACTTATTAACTCCTAAATATTTCAGTTCGCATTTTAGAAAGATATAATTTCCCATTTATCTACAATCGTAGCATGCCACAATGAGATATTCTTTCTTTAAATTACAATCACGTGCTTGGTTTCCTTTTTCCCCTCACTTGTAACAAACTCCCATTCCCTTTAGCCAAGCCCTAGGGTGTTTCTTCCCACATTTATTGTATGATGGAAATTCAATATTTCCTTTATTCCCTTTATATCCATTTCCAAAGTTTTCAACAGATATCTTCTTCTCCTGCTTTACCTTAAAGTCATAAGACTTAGAGATATCCTTTTTTGTCTTGATAGAACATGATAAAATATCTCCATATGACGAGAATTATTGTAAGAGTAATGATCGATGAATAAATTCTTTTAACCCATCAAAGAATAGATTAATATTACTCCATGGTTTATGTATATAATATGCAGCATGCCTTCCTAACCTTTAAAATTTAGCCTCATACTTTGTGACATTTTTATCCTCCTTTTTCCTTAGACTTAGAAATCATCATTCTATATCCAATCTATGGTCATGATGACATAATGTTTCTATGAAAATATCTTTACACTCACACCATTCCATATTTGATAATTCTTCATCCTAATTTGTGTTTTGAATTAATGACCACCATTGATCTGGATCTCCTATGAGGCGATAAAATTCCATGATAACTTTTTCCCTTTCATCACTCCCCAAAGCATGAAATATTTTCTCTAAGGAATGTATCCATTGCTCAGATAATAGAATATTTTTAGTCCCATTGAATGTTGGTGGTTGTTTCCCCATGAAGTGGTCTAACATTGATCCACTGCGTTGTGGATTAGTGTACTTCATATGGGTAAGGCTATTTTTCATAACCTGAGTGAGTTGTCCTAGTTTTGTTATAAGCAGTTCAGCACTAGTTTAATCATCAGCTCCACTATAATTATCTTGAGTAGGAGGGAAATCCATACATGGATTATGTGCGTTGATAAAATTTCTATTCCATCAACTAGGCACCATTTCTAAATAATGGCATACACTATGTTAGTTTATGAATCGCAATGCATAATTCCAAAATTGTAAAATACCTAACATAAATTGAACTACTTATGCATATGATCCATAATCATAAAAATGATTTCTATAAGGAAGTATTTACTCATAATTATTTCATAATTTCTTGTAAATAAAAATTGAATTATACAAAGCATATCCCCTAGGAGTGTCATAACCTAGAGTGCAGCAAGGCCCATTTTCGTGTACCATGATACCCCAGGGAAAGCCCAAAACTCCTTTTCAAAGTTTCCACTCTGAGGTACATCTATACTGGAGCTGCCTCAGCCTTCACATATCTATACATGGATGTTTTTCTTATAAAACACACAAAATCTCTACATTTCCAAAATTCAATGAAGTTCTTCTATTCTAATCCTCAATGTTTATCTTAGGGTAAAGTTCTCTAATCAATGTTTTTTAAATCGAGTTTACAAGGGTTTTACTAAACATCCTATGATACCAATTGTAATGCCCCGACCCTAGTTACCATGATTCAGTGCATTATTACATAACATTGGCATGATCACAACAGATCATGTACCGAATGACCGATCTGTTTAGTAGCATTGGAAGTACTAGATACATACATGAGTTTTACGTTACATTATGAAATTAAAAAAATAAACATTGTGTCTCCAATGAAACCCTCATATCCCATATCATTTCCCTGAAAGTTAATCATAATATACTTCTTCACATCGTGGGGAAAATAAAACATAATAAAGGGGCGAGCTTACATGCTCAGTAAGGATAACAATATAAAGGAAACCTTCATAAATAAGCATAAACATTAAAGGAAATATATAATACTAAAAAAAGACTTTTAAAATTAAACATCAGCATAATATTGAAAATATAAATAAAATATTTCCATTTACTTATTCACATGGATGTTCTACTAATCTAATATTAACATGTAATATAAATAACTAATTTCATAAAGATGGAATGCATAATGTCGGACCTCAAAACCACATAGTCAAGGCCTCGTTCCAAGACTACAAATAAAATTTGGTCAAGGGCTTATACAATGAAACTATATTGTGTCATGATACCTATCAATGCATAAAGGAGCTAGAGGGGGCTCCACCCATCATTTACTATGTCCAATGAATTCCTCATATTAAAATGTTGAAACATAACATAAATTTTTTTTTAAAACCAGCATACAAAATGTTAATACATTAACCATAAATCATGAATGGTATAAAAACAACACATCCACAGTCAAATATATCAAAAAACCATCAATACAATATTTAATATTGTATCATAATAAATCAACTTCAAAAAAGTGTAAAATCCATCAAAGGTTGTTGACATAGATGAAATAAAAACTATTTGAGAGAAATATATATTTCTATTTTTGAAATCATTTAAAAGTAATGTAATTATAAAACAAAAAATTTATTTTGGAAATATTTTTATAATCTTTTAAGTGAAACATCGAAAGTGTTATGATGGTGGACAATAGCAGCACCCATTGTATAAGTTAAAAAATATTCTTATATTAATTTGTCAAAAAGGTCATAAAGAACCTTGTTTGGAAAATGACAAAAAGATTATTTTCAAAACATTTCATACAAAGTCAACCAAGGTTATAAATGGATTTAACCCATATTATTAGAAATAGTAAAAAATTGAAATACATTTTTATGAAATACAGATGGGGATGATAAAGAAGTACCAGTAGATACATATATATAAACAACCTCAGATAAGTATAGGGATTTTAAAGTTAACCCTTATCTTGTAGTTTTACTTAGTCGAGGGTACATTTACCACCTGTATAATAGTTAAATCATTGTTATTAAATTATAAAAGAACCACATACATAAATATGATATCATACATGATCTTCTAGTATTCCTTTGTTAATAGTATTACAGTAGTTTCGTGGTTTTAGGTGTTAACTGATTCATTTTATTTTATATGTTTTGTTTTGTAAGTCATGATTGTTATGGATAGGGTGTATTTGATTCATGTCCAAAATGATATTATGTTTTTAAATTTTATGTTTAATTATAAAATAAAAATTGTTCTTGAATGGTTACGCTGGGGAAATGAATCTTATCGCGTTCGTGGAGACGGTAATCCATACGTACACACGAGTGATAACATCATTTTATTGATGGTAAAATTGTATGTAATTTCCAAGGGAACTCCAAGTGGTAAATAGTTTACCTTTTACAATGTCATCTTGTATTTGTATATTACATGGTTAATAAAAATATTATAAAATTCCAATAGAACCCCAAGTAGTTCATTAATGACAAATATATCATTATATAAGTCCTTTGGACGAACCATATATTTTTAGGAATATTATATTATTTAATAAAATAGTATTTGTTTTAAAAAATCATTAATGTGAATTTTGACACTATTTAGTATTTGGTTTTTGTGAAACTCAACAAAACATGATTACTTCGAAACAAATACATTAAATAAATAATAACATGACATATTAACCTATATAATTCATGTAATTCATCATAACTCTCAATTTACATTTATTATTATATTTAAAATATCAATTATTTTAATCATTCTTTGATAAGGTAATTACTGCATCATTATTGAGTCATAAATAAACTTAATTATCTAATGTCTAAAAATTACAAATAAAATACAGTTAGGTATAAAATCTTTTTATCTTTATAATTAATAAAATCTAAAAGTTGCTATTCAAAAAAAGTATTTTCATCCTATTGAACCAAATTTTACATACTAATGTCAACCGTGTCTCTCAAATTTATGAAATTAAATTCATAGAAGCGGTAAAATTACGTTTTATGAAAATTTACAAACGTGCGTAGATGGTGGGTAAAAGATGTTAAAAATTTCAATAAAATTTTATACATCTAATCTAATTATAAAATGACTCTAATGAATTATATTGAAATAATATAGGTATTTTGTATCTATTTTGATTTTAAAATAAAATCAAATAAAATAAATAATTATTAAAATAAAAAGTAGTTTTTAAATAATAACAAAGTTTTTTTCACTATTTATAAAAAATTATATGTTTTCAGAAAAATACAAAAAATTCTCCCTTAGCTATGTTTAATATTCTGAATCAAAACATGAAGACTATTGTGAAAAATAAAATTTATAAAATTTCAAAAAAATGGCTATTACAATTCCTAATGGCTAGTTTGATTGGTCGTGGTGTGCTAGAAATCCAAGTTGCGTACATCGCAAGCTATTGTATAATTCAAAGAGAAGTGTATTGTGGAAGCTTGGGGTGTTACATATGCGGGTTAATACAAAATATATTTTTATATGTAGATTCTATTATATTTAAATATATATATATATGACAATATTTTTGTGTGTATGTGAGAAGTATAAAATCTTACATGTGTGTGTAAATATGTGTGTATGTATTGTGTCTATACATCGTATATAAATGTATTTTTATAAATCCATCATTATCATTAAATATATTATATAAATATATTTAGAGTAAGTATTTATAAATACAATATAAAAATATTATATCTAAATATACAATTATATGTAAATATTTAAAAATATTATATGTAAATATTTATAAATATATATATGTAAATGCATATTAATATATAATATTTTCAAATTAATTGAATTATATATATATCACATACGTGTTCACACACATGCCCACAAACATATATTTTATATATGTATTAAAAATTAATTATTTATATATAAATTAATAATAAATATGTATGTAAATATACATAAATAAATAGAAATACCATAAAATGTAGACTAAAATAGGTAGGTTAGTAGTAAATGGGTTCACATTGTAGAAGGCAGCTAACAAGTTTGAATCTAGGCATGCACGAGTGGGTGAAAGGATTTCTAGTGCTGAGAAAGGAGGGTCATGAGGGTTGTTGGTGGGGTTGAGAGTGGTTGAAAGGTGGTTGGTGCAATGGATAGTAGTGAGAAAGGGGATCCCAAGCACTGTGAAAGGGGGGTAATGTTTTTCAAATTTTATCAACATAAGAAAAAAGGACGGATAAATGGTTCCTTAATTAGTGTTTACAAAGAACACATAATGTCACCCTTTATCAGTAATTTTTAGCATTGATAAAAGAAACCTTTATCATAACTACAAAAACAGTGACAAATGACCACTTTATCTTTGCAAAAAAATGCTAATAATGGTCTTCTATTAAAATCGCTCACATTATCTATGCTTTTTTAGCGCGAATAATGTATTTTTTAGATTTTTTTAAAATGTAATATCTATAGTAGTGTAACCATGGGGATTTTGTGATAGTTACACTTCAATATAAATAGGTAAATAGGTTTATCCATTTAGTGAATGAATTAAATACAATTATAAATTCGCTAGATATACCTTCCAATGGTCTCCATGAGTTGAACGTCTGATGTCGACCAACATTATGTTGTACCTAGGGTAAACCCGACATTATTAACTCAACAGTTGTCCCATATTTCCAATTATAGATCCCATTTAGGATTTCATTATTTATTTTATAAAAACTATACACACGTGATATTAATATATATAATATTTTTATAATATCAATAACGGGATCACCAAGACTCAAAATCAAATTCCATCTCAGCGCTTGGATCTAGAAATATTTATATAAATATTCCAAGGTATTATTAAAAAAGATTCATCACAAACACCCAAACATAAACTCTTTTTTCCACTAAAAGCAAAACCCACTCATAAGGGAAAAATTAATCTCTCAACTGGGTCTCCCACTAAAGCGAGCTCTTCAAAAGCATCTCATGCTATTAAAAAATGTCCACCAAAGGAAAAAACTTTCCAATATAGGTTTTCTATAATGGTTCTCAAATTCATTGGGCACCTCAAATAGGTAACACCCTCCTCAATGTCTAGATCATCCTATTTGACATTGTGCAATGAGTTATGAACATAACTCCACATTTGAGAAACAAGAAAAACACTAATTACATAGAACAAATACAATAACATGGAAAAGAAATACGCTACCTCTCTATACTAACACTATAGTGGGAAAAGATCCTATAAACCCCAGAGATATATTTCCCCCTCAGCAAAATATATGAAATCTTTGATGAGGTGGGGTCTCTTAGAACACATGATCTTGTCACTGAACTCCAAATGCCACCATCATCAGTCCATATAGGACCCTGACATCACTGCTAATTCTTCATCTGCCCATGGATGAACTTTAACTTTCAAAACCATCGCTAGAACCAACTATAGGGAAACAATTACTATCTCTCACTAGCTCTGACTAGTACCACGATAGCCTATATGGACTCTTATACAAGACCTCTAATGGAACTACACCTGTCTTAGAGTGGTAAATATGGTGGTAATCAATCTCCACTGATGGTAGATGATCATTACAATTATGACCCAAAACAAATACACTAACATGAAATATATCCTCTGAAAGCTAAAAGTATTTCTCTTCTAGAAATATTTTTTGTGTAGAAACACAGTTTTCAACCATAAACAAGTCCCAAATGTCTTATGCAAGCTGACCATAATCCTGATGTAAAGTGAGCATCATGGTTGGAAATGATCTTTGAGGCAATTCCATGAAGTTGTTCTATCTTTTGCATATATGCACCCCCAAACTCTCTAGTAAGATCTTCCCTCATATGTTTAGGAAGTGGGATAGATTGATTATTTTTTATGTGATCACTAAAATAGAATCACAACCCATTTTTGATCATAGAACCCCCATCATGAGAATCACTAAACACAATCCCATTTCTTCTTCCACCTAGGCACCTCGATATCCACATATAGGTAGTTGAGACATCAATAGTTAAACTCAGCAACATACTACAACATCCATGGACACCAAACTAATTCTCAGAGATCATGATGCATCAATACCATTAGTAGATGTACTACTAAGGGAAAATAACCTCATCATTACCTCTTCTCATAGTGTGATTACTGTCATAGTCTTTCCTCAGAAGGATAGTGTTATCTTGACCTTTAGATAATCCATTAAGAAAATGTTTATTGGATATGTGGTCACAAAATATCTCAAAATAGATATCCCCAATATGTTTATACCAAACTTATTAAAGAATATGAGGATTAACAACCATCGAATATATGTACGATGCATCATACATAAGAAATATGCCTTAATACTTCTCCACCACTTTAAGAAGTTGAGATCTCATAACATCAGATGCTCCAAGGTCAATACTATCTAACTGATAAGAAATAGGTTTTTCCCTCCTACACACGGGCTCATCTTACTCTTCTAGGGATCCCTTTTTTCCAATGATTAAAAAATTCAGCCCCACTATATTGGAAACACTACAACCCTCACTAATAATAATCGAACTGGGAAAATATAGCAGGTAACTAGTCCACACTAAGGAAAAAATAATAGGGCCTCTCTGCCACCATGGAAAGATTCTGTGTGAGGCTTTATCACTTTCCATAGTCTAGTCACTCTGCTTGTAGAATTTTGATCACTAATCCTCCACTTCAAAAGTCTCCAAACACAAGGTTCGGGTAAAAGGATCCACTAGTATCTCTAGGAATCAAAATAGAGGATACATCCATGGGTATGTGACATTCAATCTTGTTCCAAAAATTAAACTAGAGAAGAGAATACATAGGCCATACCTTGATCACACCTAAAACATTGGGGTCACAATCCCCCTATACTATTATCCATCTCTTCCCTTTTATATATTTCCTTCTTAACAAGTTCCATCTTCTAAAACTTTCCAAATGAAATGACCTCAATCATAAAATTCAAAGTAACTCATCCACCATACCACAACACTATCAAATTTGGGTGGAATTGAAACTCCCACATGATTTTAAATCACATCACAAGGACGTGTCTCAGTGGGGGAAATACTCCTCTTCCTTTCATGTATAAAGTCACATCAAAAATCACCAACACATGGCTCTATTGATGTCCCACATCACTCTAGAGAAGTCCTACTACCATTACAAACATCAAAATAGGCCCTATACAAGAAAGAATTTCCCACCATAGGCCCATTCCGGTTTTATAACACCCAAGAAGGGGGTTCGACACACCAAGAATCCGGGATGATCACTAAATTTAGAGTCCATGATGTGAAATCAACATAGGTGTGCCATTTGGTTGTACCACCAGAACAAATTGTGCCTCTATGGAGAAGACTGGTTGCGAGCATAACCAATTGATTGGTCAGGGTCCGCACAAGCTAAAAAACCATGTCCACTACCTCAAGAAAATCTTATACTAATTGTGTTTTGGGATCACCAAGAAAAATTAGTTGTCCTTATCACTAGAACTCACATAATGTGTTAAGACTCTTTGTACCATCTTCCTATCTAACTGGACCCATCGACTAATCAACATGATGATGATCATTTTCCTGATCCATGGAAGGATCCATGAACTTCTAAAAAGGTTGTAGAACCAATCATTTCCCACCTGGAAGAAAACACATCGTGTATGGGTCGTTAAACTAAGGTATCATCAGTCAACTAGTAGTCTCCATCAAACTATCTTGAAATACTATCTCGATGTCATCACAGATATATTTTTAATGTTATCATCGTATACCATAGTCAAATATAGTATCTAGGGAGATGAATCAAGAAGGAAATGGAAGTCAAGAGACTCAATACCACGTAATTCATGTACCATTTGTTTTCATGTAACCTATTTATTGGTATGAAAATTCAACAAGAAGGTAGTCAGAGTCCTGGTGAATTGATACATTAGACACCACCCAAACAATGGGTTCTCTAGTACCAATGATTTACATGATGCACTTTCAAACCACTTAGAATAGTCCCAATAAATCCACATATGAAGAAAAACTCCAAACTCCACCCCAATGAATGAACACCTCTGATACAACTTTGGAGTGACCCAATCTATCAGGGCCCACCTGGCTGGCAGATGGTTGTGCTGTTACAACCCCAAACTCAGGTCTAATATTCTAGGGGATTCAATCAAGTGCAAAGAAGGCATAAATTAAATGGGTGGAATTTTACTAATATACCAATACAAACACACACACACACACCTAATTATATCTATGAAAAACATGTATGAGAATATACAATATAGTAACATCTAGAGTGTAAACATGTATGAAATAAACTCTTATGAATATAAAATAGAGTATGAAAATAATAATAAAAAGGATATGTAAGGGAAAAATACACACCGAACTAGAAATACATGGGTAAACCAAATTGAAAATAATTGTAAATAGTAGAGAAGGGGAGATCCCAAATATAGATCCTAGAGTTTAACCACTAAGCACAGTCAATGACACCATGTAATACTAATCTCTATTGATACCTGGACCACCATATTTAGTGCTAATATGTCTATCAATTGTACAAGACACAACACATGTGGGAAAATACCTTTCATGTGGGAATATAGACATACATAGTAGGACACCGAAAAATCACTAAACACAAATCATCAAGAGATACTAGTCAAGTCATCACAAAAGAATTCATGTCCATCCATATATAAGAAAACAAAAAAACTAAAAATAATTGTAAATAGTAGAGATGGGGGGATCCTGAATATAGATCCTAGAGTTTGACCACTAAACATAGTCAATGACACTATGTAATACTAATCTACATTGATACCTGGCCCACCATATTTAGTGCTAATATGTTTGTCAATTGTACAAGACACAACACATGTGGGAAAATACCATGCATGTGGGAATATGGAAATACCTAGTAGGGCTCCGAAAAATCACTGAACACAAATCATTAAGAGGTACTAGTCATGTAATCATAAAATAATTCATGTCCATCCATATATAAGAAAACAACCAAACTGAAAATAAATCGTATGTGCTCAACAAGAAGTAATAATGAGAGAGAAAGGGAATATCCTTCTATAAAGTTTAGCTAAGAATGAGGAGTCATCTTGTACCTCTAAAGGATATTATATTATGCTCAACATAATGTGAAACCATATAAGAATCCATGTAGAGTGGCCCAAAACTAACTACTACTCTATACAAATGATGGATCCACAACTCCAAACCATTAATTGTATGTATCCTTATCAGAATATGAGTGAAGGGCCTTGGTCCTCATGAATTTTATCCATAGGTGAGAGATCTAGAACTCCCATGGAGGACCTTATCACCACCAAAGCTCGAATATGGGAGATGTAAACTCTATTATAAATAGGGACCTCACCCTATTTAGTACGGTGGAGTTCTGATTTTACCTTTGTAATGAAAATGGATAACATATTCCCTAGTGTGATAGGGAAGTACTGACCCCAGTAACACTGGGATTATCACACCTGATTTCGACCATTTTTATGCTTTTCATTATGAATAACCACTCCCATAACATCTTGAATCGTATCTCTTATGACATAATAAATGATACCATCATGTTCTATGTGAAATAGCCTTCAGGATTGGAACCTTTTAGGCAAATATTTGAGTAAAAAAGATATATGAGTGGAAGAAGTTGAATGATGGATTACACCAAGTGTATGGGAGGGTATATGTGGTGTGTGATACCACATCATAATCTGGCCATATTATCATCTACACATGGCTTGGAAACCATGTAATACTATACAACTTTTATAGGTTTTACATACTGTGTCTCATCCACCTATGTTCTTCCTATGTATAGTTGGTGACGCCTACATAGTTCGTGTCATTCCAATGTACGTAGTCATGTACCTATCCATATCTTGGTGCATAGCCATTCTAGTGTACCCCCTGGGAATGTTTGTGTACTCCCTATGTACATGGTGTGTCTGCCCAAAAGTATTATAGTCCGATATGCTAAAAATTAATTCCACTAATATATCATTATAAATGGACCTAGAAGGCCAAACAGACCAGGTCATTGTGATTCTCATGAAAAAAACATGATATAGACAATTTATTTTTCCCAAATGGAAACGTTGTAAAAAACAAAATTTTGTTGGAACCCATACATATATCACTTTGTGGCACTGATCCATAAATCATAATTAATTTTTCATTGTTTTTCTTGAATTTTGTACCTCAATACCATGATCATGGTTCCATATATAGACCTCCAATCCAATGTCTCGTGAAAAATTTACTACTGAATCAAGGTTTCCACAACAATTAATAATAATTGTAAAATGTTATAATATTATTGTGGATATATTTTATTCACATGGGGAGGAACCCCCACACACCCCCTCCTTCATGCATGAACAACTATTCACACCCATTGATGCTCATTTACTATTTTTTATTTTATTTCAATGATATTATAATTAATAATAAATAAAATAACTCGCCCTCCCCCTTCCCTCACCAATCAAGCACACAAGAGGGAGGTTCATGACGTAGACTTCTTGGAGATTCCTCATTGCGCCACATGACTCCTTTTTTATTTCCATTATAACATTATTAGTATTAAAAATATTAATAACCACATGTACTGGGGCTTTCGAAATATTACATCCACACCATTACCAGACACCAACATTTCTAGTTGCGAGATTCCAACCACCTTTTCATGGAAATGTCAATCACAACTCCTCTAGAAAGATCCACTTAGTTTAGCTTGCAATCCACCAATACCCAGTATAAAGTCAGGTTCTCTTTATTAATAACACACCACTATAATGTCTAAAAAATTAAAATGTGAACTCATGACCATGATATGTATTTTCGTTGAGAGAATTCACAACAATCAGTATTCTCTGATATCATCAAATCACCAGTCAACTGATTTTCGATGATGAACGCCACGAACATGGGATGAATACACCTAACACAGTGTGATCCTTGATCAATTGGTGTTTTCACATAGATATCGTCAGCATAATAAAATGAGTTATTTTATCAAATAAAACATAATAGATGAGAATAAATAAATCTAAAATTCATAGATATTGGAATAGAAATAAAATGTTTGATAACCAACATAGACTGATCTGTGAATTAATTATAAAGAGGATTCACTAACATTCAACTCAAAGATTTTAGGGGAAGAAAACAGAACAAATTACCCTATATTGATAATTAATTGATAATTAATGACTAAGGTTTCTTCTAGAAATGGAGGTGACTATATTTCTGTGTTCGTCATTCATCTTCTGATTATCCTCGATCAGTTTGTCATCAATCCTCATTCCAGATCTCCCAACTCCATCACTCTTCTACTCAACTCTACTCCCTATGGGATATATAGATAATACGTTGGATTTACCACCATGACAATTAACATAAGAAGATAATTAGGTTTATCCATGAAATGAATTAATAAAATTAATTTATTAATTCACTAAATGTTGTCGTCAACGGTCTCCCTCTTCCAAACGTCTGATATCAACCAACTTAATATCATACTTATGGTAAAAAAAATATGTTATAGATTTAAAAATTTATTATATTTATGATCTGAGAATATGTTTGAGTGTTATTTCATTTTTATTGAAAAACTACGTGAACTTGATATTAAAATAGTTAATATTTTTATAATATCAATACGAGGCTCACTATGCCTTGGAATCTCACAACATCTTGGCTCTTGGATCTGATATTTGTATTTGAATTATTTAAAAGTATTAAATAGAAAAAATTGAGTCATTACAAACTATGTAAGTTATTTTATTATTTTGATGAAATCTTATGATCTTAACTCTTAAATATTATAGTTCTCATTTCATAAAGGTTTAATTTAGGACTTCTAGTTGATAACGTATTATTTCATTATTATTGTTATTTTACCTTTTATTTGAACTGTATTTTCATAACCCATGATTATTTATTCTATAGTATTAAATAAATATTCTTTAATCCCTTTGGGTTTTAAAATCCTACATGAAAACATTATGTTTAAAGCATTATAGATCTATCATGTATCCCATTTCATTCTCATGTTCTTATTCAATTTTTTTTATATATGTTTCCTTTTTATATGACACACATATGAATTAAATATTATAATTTAATGGGTGGGATTATAATTATATATCTCTCAATATATTGGGTAATGTTTAATCTAATGAGATACAATTTATGGGGCATGAGCAGTGAGTTTATATTACTATATTGTGATGTCTTCCCAATGTTCCTTGAATTATATTTATGATGAAGAGTTTTATGACTATACCAAATTATTATGATTCATTTAATTACCATATACTTATGGAACTCTAATTAAATTTTTCCATGTTCTGATTTGTGATCATTGTCTTTCCTGATTCTAGTTTATAATTACATGCTATTTTGTTTTCTCACACTCATTCATAGAATGATTATTCAATTATCGAGATTTTAACTAACTATTTATTTGATGTATGTCCCTGAGGTATCTCATGTAGTGATAAATGTGCAATGTGATATGATAAAGATATTATGACCATTTTATATGAGGTCTATGAATAAGGATTTTGAGTAAATTTGTGAGGTATGTTTTGGTTGATGTTGTATTATATACATAGTTTCCAAATATACTAATTTTATTATTTAAGGAGTTGGTTATAATTTCATGTATTATGTAAAAGTATTTATATTTAGTAATAGATAAATAATCGTGGGGGTAGGGGTTCCACATTTATAATATTTTTCCATATGTGAGCCTTATTAATAAAATGTTAATGTATTTTAACCTCCTAAAAAATAGAATTTTTATCTAATCAATCATATTAAGAAACTGAGCCACTGAATATATTAAATTACATATTATTTTAATTTTATAAACAATTAACTACTCTATTAATGATCCTATTTTTTCAATCAAGGTGTTATTTTCTTGTAATTTCCTTTATAAATAATTTATATAAAAATTGTCCAACATTTTAATATATAATTTTTTCTTATTTAATAAAAACATATATTGAGTTAGAATCTTCCCTAGTGATGTTTTACCTAAGGACCATTTACATCATCTCTTGGAACCATCATGGATTTTTTTAAACCTTTAACGATGTCCTCGTCTTCTATATAACATTCACTATAGTTCTTACCTATACAAAATGACTCTTTTTATGAGTATATAATCTCAAATCAATAATATATATATATTTATTTCTATTCTTTCTTTTATTATTATAAATTTATCATTTTTTTTAATTCTTATGTGCTCTTTGTTAAACTTCTAAAACATATTCATTTCATTTTTATTGTATTTATCTTTATTTAAATAATTCACGACTCTTCAAAATCATATCAAATTTTGGGGATGTGAATAAAATAATTTTTTTCTCCAAAAATGAAACACTTATGTATATATTTGTATTTCAATTTAGAACATTATTATCTTCAAACTCAAGTATATTTCATCCATAATTAAAAAAATTCATTTTCACTATTTTCCTCCTCGGATTCACTAATTCACACAATTTTTTTATATTTTTTATTCAATACAATTACCTATAATTATATCATCAGGCTCAGTTTTCTCATTGGAATTATTATTTGTTACTTAGTTTTTTTAATATAAAATATTTTTAAAAAAAATTGGCATTAATCACATAGATATTGATTTCATATATGTGTGTGAAATCAGTCTTTTTATAGGGAAATCACATCGTCATAAAAATAAATCATTAAATCTAGGATAAATTTGAGAATATATATAATAATTGTTTTTAAAGATTTCTTATTTATCATCTTGATACCACTTGAAATAATAAATTTTACCAGTGACAACCATGTTCTCTTGATAAAATTTGGATATAAACTAATGAGATAAAATTAATTGAATATACCAATAGAGGTAACCATGTACATTAATTATGAAAATATGAGGTGTATCAAAGGGATAAATAAATATAATTGTTTCCCAAATATTCTCAAGAATGGTGGGGAATAAAGATTGAAAATTTTAATATGGATGGATTAAAATCATTAAAACACTTTTAAATACCCTTCACTTAAAACTAATATAATTATTAACATAGTGATAGGTAATTATTTTGATCATTGAAAATACATTTTCAAGTCATTGATCAATACTTAGTTAAATACATCAAAGAAATATTATATTTTCAAAAGTTTAAATTGCACTAAACAAAGAAACCACACTATGATATATAATAAATTAGAGTAAAATAATTTTTTAGAACAAAATTCATTGATAAATATTTTAAAACAAAAATATCATTTCTTAATAATTAATAATTAAGAATTTATTTTGTATCGAATTAAAACATAATCATATAGATAGAAAGATAATAAATTTAAAAAATAAACCACAACATATATTAAAAATATGTTTAATTATAAAGAAATATTTTATCCACTCTGTGTAATATAAATCCCATCCAAGAACACATTTATAAAAAAAATATTTGTTTTACATCTAATGGATGAGTTTACAACCTGAATAAGTTTTAAAAAATATAAAAACCATTTCCCATGTTTTGAACAAATAAAATATTTAAATATTAATCTTGGTAATGAGTATGAATGAACAATGTGAGTAAAAAAGACATAAAAACTATAATATATCTCACTTTTGGTAATATAAATAAAGAGATATTGAATAAAAATAATCTAAATAATGCTTCACAATTTATTGTATGAAGAAGAGAATAAACAAAATCTAGATTATCTTATTGAATTTTTGTGAAAAATAGGGGTGAAAGAATGTTTGTGCGGATTCTAATTATTATTTAGGGCATAATCTTGAGATTCATGGAATTATGTTCCTGTAAAAAAGAGAGTAAAACCAAACAAAATTCATTCATTTGAACATATTTTTCATGATAAGTAAAATTATTTTTATGCGAGAGTTATTATCATAATTAAATAATACTCCTCAATAAAATTATATTAAAAATAACCATGTAATTGTTAATTGTAACTAAAAAAATTTAGGTAAACTGATATCCTTGAATTTTCTATTTTATCATGGAATCCAACTATATTTAATTAATGTGATACTAACCATTGAAAGTATTTAATTTAAATATAAAAAATAATTTTTATTGTCACGTATATATAATCATTATACAAATAATTTCTTTTTTATGTTTTAAAAATACATTATTCTTGTTTATTCTAATATTTTATGAAAATTCTCAGTTTTGAGAAGGCATGGTCGAATAGAGACTTTCATATAGTTAACTAAATTGCACATTTATGTTGACCCAAAAGTTTTATAATTAAACCATTATTTAAAAAATATCCATCATGGTTAACGTGATTAAACTATAACATTAACTCCATCTAACTACATGGTCGGCTCTAATGGTCTTATAAATCCACTTAATTACATGGATCGATAGACCATGAATGTATGTAAATTCATATAAAGGTATTCTCAATAACCTTGTTTATTTTATATAGTTGATAGTGATACAAAATTCCTCAAAATATTAATGAGTATAGATAAAAGTCTAATAATATATATTTATTCATATTTTATCATTTATATAGAGTAAAATAATTAAACATATAATAAACAGGATTTATGACTATTGATATAATAAATTGATAGACTTTTCCTCACAATATCCCCATTTTCTGATATTCAAAAAACATGAAGGATTAAATCATACAAATAAATAACTGAAATTTATTTTAGTAACATTAACAACATTAATATAGTAATGAAATTTCTCATGTTTTGTAAATATAATAAATATATCCTACAAAAACATATAAATATGAGAATAATCGAATAAATTAGAGTATAACTATATTTGTATAGTGGAAAAATAGTTCAATTTAGAATAATTAGGAATTATATAAGAAGGTATAAAAAATATTTAAAATAAAATAATCCTCAATATGTAATATACAAAAATTACAGCAAAATAAATATAATTTAGATAATAAAAATGAAAATCATTTTCTATTAATACGAATTTCATTCAGGGAATATGTCAAGAAATATAAATTTTGAGATATAAAAAACCTACATCTTATTATTTATGATAACTAACTCTATATGAAGAATAGAAATTTTGTTTTAGATCTTTCCCTATATCAATCAATGGAGGAAGTGAAAATGAAAAGGTACTTCTAGGTGTCCACTAGGAAAGAAAGATAGTTAAAGGAAAATTATCAAAAGAGGTTCACCATAACTCAATCCTATAATCTCATCTATAAGACTATTAATAAATATTGTATAGTAATTTAGTACATCTAAACCATTAATAATTAATATATCAAACTATTCCTTAATGTGAATAAGTTTCTCTATGGTATGTAAAACATTATCTAATTTGTATACATTATTTTTAAAATTCTAAATAATCATTTTCAGTTTCAAATCATAACTCAAAATATTGATCTAATCAGATATATTTGGTTTGATATGAATGTTTTTATTCATTAACGATACAATATTCTTGAATGAATCAATATTTTTTCATGAAAATTAACTTTACGTGTTATTAGTTAGATGAACCTAGTGCCCACATTTTCTATTTTATTTGTGTGATTATCAATCTAATACGAAATATTGGATACTATACCTTGAAAAATATTATTATCAATTACTTATGAAATTTAATTACTAATTTGTTCAAAATATATAGAGATATTTCGATATACAACTAATGGAAATAACGTATCCCTAAATGTTTTTAATTCCTCCATATCTTCCTATAGAACATATCATTCAATTATCCCAAATTAAACAATAGAGGTGGGGATTTGATTCCATGATATATCTATAAGTAAAAATTTATTTTTAGTTATTATAATAGGAATAACCTTTAAAAGTCATATAATACTTTGATGGTCTAGGCACACTGACTGGGTAAGAAGTTATAGTGGGTCTAGTATCCAATAATATAGATATTTCACTCTTATTGTATAGTTTTTCTATCCTTGCATTTATTATTTTTCACTTAATAATAATAATTAAAATAATAGTAAAAATAACAACAAAAACATAAACATAAAAAATAATAACAAATAATAATAATAACATCTTCTTGAAGAAATCTCTATGTTCCAAAATAAATTAAGAAAAATGAATGGATAATGTTTTATAATAGAATATGTAGTTAAATTATGATTTTATTTACTTTATTTTCCAACAATTGTTATAAAATATTTAGAATATATAATAATAAAATATTTTTTTCTTAAGACTCTTAAGAATAACCATACCCAAAGATGTCTTATATATTTGTTAAATTTGTTTTCTAGTCTATTTAACTAGAATTGGTTTATTTTCATTAACTAATGAAGTCATATAAAATAAAAGAATGAACATTTTCTATCAAAATCATACTCATATACTGTTAGGTCCTTCAATTGGTGTAAATATGTTTGTTCTTGAAAGATAATATTATACTTAATATTATCTTCATAATATTCCTTATAAAAAATTAATTTTATAATTAATCGTGTATAAGTTCAACTAAAAATGGTTAATCAGTTTTACTAATAATCCTATAAAATGTTTTCCTGGATATGTTAAATTATAATTAAATTAGATTCACTCAATCATTATATTTTAATATATCACCTTTAATGGTCCAGGCATTTGTAAATTATATGGCTACATCATATTTGTTTTTAGAAATATAGGAAATTCACCATGCTTTGGTAAATTGTTTGAATGATTAGTTCTATTAGAATGAAAATCCACCCAAATTAGTAAATCCATCCTTATTTTATAAAAATATCATATTATATCAATGTGAGGATTGTTCTATTTCTCTTTCTCTTCAATTTTTATATCTGTCTAAACATCCTTCTGTAATATAGAAACTTAACCTTATGGTGAGGTACTATCATCTTTAACCGGAAGAGAATCATAATCAATCCTAAAAATAAGATTATTCCAATCCCTGATAATCTCATCAATTTCATGAATTGGATATTTCATTATTTCTTCAGTTATAGGATATGAAATAGGATAGTAGTTATTATATGGGTTTTATCAACCCAACACCACATTTTTCTCTAGGGATTACATACTACTTTCATATGATTATATATTTCTAAAATTAAACAAACTCCATGTTATTACTATTTTCAGCTTACTGTAACGAAATTTTCCTCTAAGGAACATAAAATAAAAATGGAATATCATAGAGTTTTTTTAAAAGGATCCTTGACTATAATTTTCAGAGCAGTTATTAATAAAAATATATTAAAAAAATTTCCGAAGAATAGGATTTTACTAAAATCTCATTTATAATGTTAATACAACTCTACTAGAAGCTCCTGAGATGAAGTGAGAAACATTTCAACACCTTTGTTGACAAGCTTATCTACCACCGTATTTTACATCCAATAGAGATTAGTAATAATAAAATTTTGAATCAATATGAAATCCATACATTCCATATACAGAGCAGAAATCTCTATGAATTATGTAACACACCCCTTCTTATGGATTACAAAATTGTATTAGAGCCACTTTCCAACCATAAATTGTTCCACCATTTCTCCCTGGTAAATATAATAACACTAATAACATCCTATATCTTAGCTTCAAGAGATTATGATAGACCACGTGATCCAAAAACACAACAAAGAATACCACCATTATAATCATCAAAAATTGAACCACACCCAAAGGGGTTTGGGATTCCTTTTGAATAACCACCTAATTTTATTTTAATATAATTGCTAAATGGATCTTTCCAAAAAAATCAATAATTTTAGGTGGATGCTTTTAAATTAAAAAATTCCCAGGAATATGAGAACCGTGAATTCCCAAACACTATTGTCGCAAAATCCTTGAATTGAGGAATTAGATTCCTTGACTATAACAAAAGTCCTCACCATTTGTGACTAAAGATAGAAACTGATGTCTTCATGAATATAAACACCACAACCAAACCAGACCATGAGTAGGAGTTCATCCACCTGCCCTAGGAAGAGGTTTTGAAGCTTAGTAGAGAAGGTGTCTCTATTTAAATGATAAAATATTGTTTGTAGGTAGTCCATAAACATTCTCTATAACTCGAAGAGGTCAAATATATCCTTCTATAGCACTGAGGTATATGGAAAACTAAGAAAAATGCATTCCAAATCCTCTCTATGTTGATTACATAAAATACTCTTGGAAAATAGGGAAATACCAAACTACTATAATCATTAATAAGTGGGAATTATTTTTTAATATAGTATCTTGATAAGGTTAAATAAATAGGTCCTTATCTATGTTTTTTAAACAAGGTAATCCTCTCTATGTCACTATATAAACCACTGGTATTGCTCTGTTATATGAGATAACTGGTGAGAATTCCATTCTAGGAAGGTTCCCAAACCATAAAATTAAATCATAATGACAAGGTTTAATCTATTATGATGCTTTTAAATCATCCTAAATTCGATTTTCAAAGGATTCAAAGAATTATTTTATAGATATTTGATAATTAGGAAAAGATTCTAAAAGTTAAAAATCCTTATAGATAAGATGAAGATTTTAATTTTTAGTTCAAAATCGGAGAGAGGAATTCTTGTAAATTATCCATCTTCAGTAGGTCATAATATTGTGGTATGAATAATTGATAGTTGGCCAAATGAAAGAGTCCATGTAAGTAAAATTTTCAAGCCTTAGCATTCTCATGAATATATTAATAATAAATCACATTTCATTAGAATTACTATTGATAAGATTCCAAGTAAACTATGCTAATATAGATTCATTAAAACATTGTATGTTCTTGATTCCCAAACCCCCATTGTCAGTAGGTTGGAAAAAAAGTTTCCAAGGAATAATGACCATTTTCCATTTGAAAATGTTCCCACTAAAAATGAAGTTTTTTTCATAAAACTTTAGTTGCCACAACATACCATATTCCTTCTAAATATCATTAAATTATAAACTATCTTGGAAATAATTGTTAATTTAACTAGAGAAAATATACAAACCATTAAAACATTATTTCTTTTCAAATTTGAAATTTTATTTTTTGATATGGTGAATAATACAAATAAAATAAGATGAATTAATACTCCCATAGAATAAATGTACCACAATATAATTAAATGACATGGATCCCTCTGTAATACCCATTTCATAATAAATATTAAATTTTTAGGCTAGAGGGAATCTATTACCAAGGTAAATTAATAACTTATCCCATGTAATTTTTGTCCATAAATAAATTCATAGTTGTGATGAATGATTTTAAGATACCAGATACTCTTTTTGGTACATTGTAGAAAAATAATAATGTAATTAGTATAATGAAAATTCATTGGGGGAAAAAAGAGGCATGTAAGCTTAAATCTGGTTGATTTTACCTTATTCAACCATGTGATAGAGCAATATGCTATGTTAAAGTTTAGAAATAAAAAAATAATATGATAGGGTTTTACCTTTCCACACCCTTCTAGAGAAAAAGAATTACCCATTAGGATAACCATTAATGAGAATATATATGTGTGCTGAGCCAAAGAGAGACTTTACCCAACTAACAATGTTGCCACAAAATCCAAATCTGTGTAATACTTTATAAAATAAATTATAATCTATGGTGTTAAATGACATCCTAACATTGAGTATAATAGAAATACTACAAACCCTTCTTTGTTTTATGGGAAATTATCACACTTGAAATAATTACCAATGCAATATTCAATTTATCTTCCTTTAAGAAAACAAAATTGATTTCGAGAGACAATTTAATAAGAAATACTAGAAATACTATTTTCTAGAATTCTTCCAATCACATTGTAAATTTTATTCACTATGGAAATAGGCCTAAATAGATAAATCTTAGAAGAAGTTTACACCTTTATAATAAAAGATATAAATTGAGCATCGAGGCCTTGGGGAATGATTACACTAACAAAAAATGAGGAAACTAGTTTACAAGCATCTACATGTATCACATCCCAATACTTCTGAATCATTAGTTCGATAAACCATTTAGTCCTGGGGAACTACTTATGTAAAGGTTGAAATTAGTGTCCTTTATTCACATTTGCAAAGATACTTGTAAAAATTATATTATCCACAAGGATGGATGTTTTGTTAATAATACCTTCCATAAAATCCCCCTACACTCTAAGACCATTTAAGAGGATTTAATAGTAGGAAAAAATATTTTGTGAAATTATATTATTATCATAAATAAATTTCACCTACACTTTTATGAATATAATTGGTATCCCAATATTTAAAACTCTTTGCAGAGAGCTATAATTTTTTTATATACCCATCCTTGATACATTTAATTTTAAGGCTTCACTTTTCATATTTTATTTCATTGAGAGAATATAGTTCAACATGAATTTAATTTCAACGGCCTATAATTTTTTCAAGTTACAATCTGACTTAGTTGGAACCTCCTGCACCAACTGAAGAGAGGGCCCCAGAGAGTCTATTTTAGTGTCCATCCCAGTAAAGTTGTCTTTACTCTAGATCTATAGTTTATATTAAAAAAGTTTTCTTTTAAAAAACAACCAGTAACCTCTGTGCAACAATGCATAGTTCTCCAAAACAATCAGATAAGCCTATCACATTCAGGAAAACCTTGTTTTTTTCATTATAAACCAATATTTTTAATAAAAATCCTTGGACTAAATGAGTGTGAAATATATCTTTACAAAATATTTTAGACCCACTCTATTATATTGAATCATATAAATATACATACATTCTCAATTTAATCGAATTGTTATCAATAAACATCTTGATCATGATTAATTAGTCCTTCAATTAAATATTTAATAGCCCAGTTGATGCTAAAACACTTCCATGTGACTTCATAGAGTTTTATTCATCCTGAACAGAGGTTGAAATTATATTTTTATCCTTATCCACAAAATGAAGTTGTGATATAAAGAGCTTTTTTTTGGATCAGGTTTGAAATAGTGATAAATAATGGGACCTTGTTCAGTTTGAGATTCCAAAGGTTGTGTACTATGAACCGATAAAGAGTGATTTCAACATATACAATCATTTAAAAAAGGATAAATGGAATATTTTAATGATATAACCCAAATAAATAAATATTAAAAGATAAATAATTAAAAATATATAATTTTCTTATCAATATAACATAGTTAGTTTTTAAATCATTCAAGTAACCATGATTCAATAGTAGAAAATAAATAATTTAATTAAAAAAATTATTTTATAACCAAACCATAAGCCAAGAAAAAATTAAATAAATTAAAATATGTAATTAAAGAACTAATGAATAATTAATCATCTCAAGTTGTTGTTCGATATTATTATTTCTCTCATGATTTAAGTGTATTGTGAGATTTCTAGTAACAAGAAAACCAGTTCCAATGAATTCTAGATTAACATCACATTTCAGATAGTGATATATTCAGATTTGATTCTTTATGTCAATATTCCTAGTCCAAGAATGAGATATATGATTTTTATAAATGTCAATATCACTCTTTTTCTTCACATTTTATAGGTATATGTTTCAATATAAATCCATAATCAGGTATTGTGTGTTTCATAAACAAAATTTATGTATTAAATATTCCTATAACATTGTGTTTTGATGTATTGGTTCATAATTTAATTGATTTTTGTTTCATACCACATTGAAAAAGTCGATACTATCCAAAAAATGAAATTTTAAAAGGTGATAATTTTATATAACTTTTATGCATCATGATTAATATTAGGGTAACTAACTAAATAAAATGATTAACCTTTAGAGTAAAATAAAAAAAATTATTGTAATCGCAAGTTATTTCAAAATTTATTTAACCTAAGTGGAATTTTATAGTATTTGATTGAAATATATAAAAAATAAAAATCACAAAAACTATATCAAGTTGAATAATAGTAATGTATAGAAAAATTCTAATAATACCACTATAAAGTGATTATAAAACATGTTTCACAATTTCATCCAAGTCAAATTTACAGTTTGTATTTATAGAAATATCACTTCCCATAACACTATTAGTAAAAAAATGTTAGGAATTTTTGTAGTGAATTTAATTTGATTCAGAACAATACCAATTTTTAGAAAATATGAAAACAATTAAACAATTTTAGTACCTTCATCAAATTTAGTTCAAAATAATTTTTCATCAAAAGACAAACTTTTTAACACATATAAGTTTTAGTACACCCAAAAAACATCAACATTTATTTGGTCTATAAGAAATATCATTAAAAATTATTTGAATAAAAAGATTTGATTTTTTTCCTTTTTATAATTTCATTTAAAAATATAAAAGAATTGATACCTTCATAAAAATCTCTTGGAGAATGTTTTAAACCATAAAAATATTTAGATAGTTTAAAGATATGATTTAAAGAATAAATATTCTCAAATGAAAGGTATTTTTCAATTTAAGAATCATCAAGAATGAAATTAAGTAAAAAAACATGTTAACCATTTGATAAATATTTAAATTTAAACGAGTTTCCTATTTTAAGGGCATTTTAATAGATTAATTTTTAAAGACTGTTATAATGGTTTTCTCGAAATTAATTCTACCTTTTTTACTATACCTAATCAAACCAATCTAGAATTATTTATAATAATTGTATGAGAAACCACTTCTTTATTCTACAACAATCACTTAGTTCTAATAGTGGGATTGTCTTTAAAGAAATACATTCATTGAACACATAAATATTACATAATTTTAGATGAATATTAGATATATATCATAACAATATACTCCCCATAACCATAAAGGTTTAGTGTTTTTGAAACCTATATACATAATCATATTAATTCATGAATGATCCTCAACATCTTCCAAAAATTTCTTCTCTCACAGTACACTTCTTTGTCATACCCTACCTAAAACCATTCTTCATTACCTTAGTAAAGGAAACATATGAAAGGGTGAGATAAAATGCTCAGTTAGGGTAAACATGGAAGATATAAGTCAATGATCATATGTAATAATAATATGATCATAAGGGTACGGGAATATGAGATTAACATTTAAAATCAATTCCAGTAATCTATAGGTCATAATCAATTCATAAGGCTTTGGTAGTTCATAAGATATGATACATAGAAGAATAAAAGATCATGAGTTATGATATCATATCACAAGAATAATAAAATGTCAAAGAGAGCGGGATAATAAGTATGGAATGATCATAATCATAGAAATCTTATGTCTAGGATACCCACTTAGACATTTATCACATGTTATCATTAGGCTAACCAACTTTGTACCATTTTTGGCATTGGGATATCTACCCATGCACAATATTTTTTGATTGGGAAAACCAAAATGTATGCTTTGAAATCAAAAAACATTAATCTTTAACTAATGCACTAGAGGGATATAATATATCCACCCATCACATAATAATAATTAATATAATTGTATTCCATAAGATAGATAAATATTAATATTTTCATCATTGTATAACCCATGGAAAAGAAAACGTGTTTCATTAATAATTATTCAAGGTCATTGGTGTTACAATTAATGGAAGCACACACACATACCCACTACAATAGTAAGGCTAGGACCTCATCCTTCCCCAAGAATGAGCCCAAATATAAAATTGAACATTATAATATTTTAATTCCCCAAAGTCTCAGTGCAGATCGATTAATGTATCATTATACCTACATCACTAGGCCTTCATCATTCCTACATCACCACATTCTTATTACATGGGCCATACATGAATCATTATATTCTTGTATTGTCATCTTCATCACTAATTTTATAAAATTATACACAATATTAGAATAATACTTATTCCCATCATGGATTGAACTCCAGACCTTTAGAATGTGGATTCTAGTGGCTGAGTATCACTTATCTGTTGTATTGGCCACAGAACATGTTTCATCAAGATTTCATTATCAAAATAAATTACCATTTAGATAAAGAATAAGGAGGGTCTCTATAATTTCCCAAACCAGAATCCACAAAATTTTACCCTAACAAAGTGGGTCACACGGCTTCATGCATTCCACCCCATATTCCAGAGGCTTCCGATATATAGCAAGGGTCCATGGTCATAAAATGGGGAGAATATACCTTCATAATTAGTGTTGGTAAATAGTGTAATAAATGGATTAATAATCAATGGAATCATAATAAATGATAACCATAACAATGGAAGTAAATCATACTGATGAATATAAAAAACAATCCATTAATAGAAATATGCAATACCATTTATAATATGATGTAATTTCATGTCTCTAAACAAAGAAGATCAGGAAAATTGGTAGAAAACAACCAGAAAAATACATGTAAATCAAAAGACCGAAGAAAAACTATATATAGATTGTGTCACGAGCCATATATCAATCTTATGATCTCTTGTTCCCATGTTATAATAAATCAATAATCAATAACTAGGCACTTTCCCCAGTCCTGACCTGAATCCATATAATTTACCTAGGTACCATCGGCGGCATAGATAAGGTGTGAGATAACATAGTAGGCCACCACCAATGGTGGCTATAATAAATCTAGAACATGAAAATAAACTATAGTTGAGTGCATGTATAATGAGATTGTAATAGATACATATAATATGTATATGAAAATAATGTGTAATGAAAACAGACCATATAATATGAGCATCGATTTATATAATGTATCCAACAACATGAACTTTCTAGCTCGACATAAGCCACATGTGATAAAAGTAAAGGACCTATATCAGATAGTTCCCAAGGTGTATAAAATAGGAGACCTATAACTAGAGATTTTAAGGTATATTGAAGTCACATGTTCCATACCTTGATCTTTCTCATGGGTTCCTCATTGTAAATAAGCATGTCTTAGGGTCTTAGGTTCCATACGTCAATACCATGTATTGTGTCATACTTAGATAGTCAAAGTTTCTATACCTTAATAACGAAAGGTTATATTCCTCAATAATCATAGGTTTCATACCCCAATAATCAAATGTTGGTTCCATAATGACAAGTAGAAGGTGACAGACCATATAAAAATTATTTTTATACCGATAAGTATAAGGTTAAATACATTTATAATAAGTTGGTTCCATAACGAGATGTAACATCATAAAAATAATAAAACAAGAAAAAATGGATTTGTTAGTATCCATAACCATTTAAAATTATAATTTAATCAAGAATTTAATCATTTTAATAGAATATAATGACATGTAAAAGGATACATGATCCTCCCAAACTAAATTTCTAATTTATAGAGTCTCTCACTACATGGTTGGTGAGATTACACACCCAGAGGGGTGGTTTAACTTGGGGAATATAAAATAACACCCCACATTGGTGGATCAGGATGAAGTTGAAAACTTCCAACCATGATTAGGTGCTACAAGGGAAATCCAAATTATGAGCAATGATTATTTTAAGGATAATCATTTTATTTAGAAACAAAAACCAGAAATTATATCATGAAGCACCTTACAAATAGTCAAATAGAAAAAAACCTTTGGGAAAACGTATAGAACACCTACCTTAAGAATGTGGTAAAACCCCCATCTAGTATTGACCTTTGGGTTGGTCCAGATCAGAAGAAAATATATGAATAGATGAATGAACTGAATATAGGGTATAAGATATTTGATTAAAATAACTCCATAGATATGAAGAAGAAAAACGGAAGAAGATAAAGGATTGGACAGATTACTACTGTCGATCTATTGTGATAGAAAGATCCTAAATCATAGTCTGAATAGAGAAATGGGATCAAATCCTAGCTTTAATCCTCAAGGGATATCCTAAGGTGGACCTAATATGAGAGAGAGAGAAAACATGAGAGGGTTTTTATTCAAAATAAGAGGCCCTTACTGCTATTAAAAAATTAACTCGTGGAATTTACTTGACATGTATACATTATATTCTGTGTAATTAATACGTCTCTTAAATATTTGAAATAACCATTTCACAACACGAAAGGATCTATCCAGAAGAATACACATTGGGTATTTAATAAACACCATGTATTAAAATAAAATTTTTGTCATTGGCCAGTAACCATGATCCATCCCCTTGTAACTATCATCTTAAAAACAAAAAAACACATACTAAGGTTTGTTTTATATGTTTTAGCCAAAGGAAATCCAAAACCAGGGTTTATCAATAAATTAATGGATCTTCACCAGATCTAAAAAGTTGTTTCTCGTAGTCTTCCCCCATTAAAAAAACACATCTCTAAGTTTCCTATACAAAGATTGTAAATTATTATCTAAGAATAACTCTTCTAACTCATAACGTATTTTAGCCTCCCACTCTTAGGTCTCATCATGAACTCTTTCGTGCTTCTACAACACCCATACTAAAATAACCCACTAGCCTCAAATAAAATTCATGCTATTATCCACAATATGAATATGATGCTTCTAAAAGGATGAATCTACCTCTAACAAAACCTCATCAGGATGAAATATATGAGATAAATTTTGATAGTACCAGAGAATCTCGGTAACATAGAGTTTTTATTCCATTTCCCAATACCTATGAGGTAATGAAAACTAATAGGCTACCAGATCGACTCTGTCCACAACCACCGAATTATCCAACCAACTAAGTTAAGATCTTCTCTTTGTATTTAAACAATCTATTCCCCAATTTAGTTAAATCATGTAAGAATACCCAATCGTTGAACTCGATCTATAGTGGTCAATGATGATGATTGGTGTATAAGGTTTTCATATACTGAGCTATATCCATTCAAATTAATGATCATTTTAACCTACTCTGATGTGTTGTGAACAATATGAGGTCCATGTAGTACTGCCTCCCCTGCCTCTAACTAGTACAGGGGTGAATTACAAGGCATACCGCATAAATCCACATAGGAAGTCGTCTATATTGTCTCTTGAAAAGTATTATTGTAGTGAAATTAATTGGAGGTATATTTTTCTCTCAAGAAACTAAATAATCATTTCTCAGAGCATGTCCTCTAATACCTTTATCATCCATTTTGACTGACTGTTGGTCTAAGGGTGAAAGCCTATGCTCAAAAGTAACTATGTACTTAAATCTATCTATAATCCATACCATAAAATTGAAATGAAATGAATGTCACTATCTAAAATTATATTATAAGGGAAACCATGTAGGTATATAATCTCATGGACATATAGTATCCTAAGTTTATCTACTGATAAGGTCTTTGTAATAGGTAATAAATGTGTTACAATAGTGATCCTATCAATGATCACCTATACCACATCACTACCTCGAGGAGATATCAGTAATCCTGTCATAAAATCCATCATGACATCATCCCATTTCCACCTAGGAATATGAATAAACTATAAAATACCTACTAATAGTTGGTACTCTGTCTTCCCCTACTGACACATGGAAACCTGAGAAACAAAACCAACTAACTCCCTTTTCATACTAGGACACCAATATAGGTGACATAGATAACGATGTATATTTGTAAATCCTGGGTATACTAACCAAATAGAAGAATGATAATCTCACATAAAATTCTCCCAGATTAATATAGGAACCCATACATGCCCATGGGTGCATAAGATCTCATCTCCATACCTGACCCAACCTGGAAGCATGTCATCGCTTGAAACAATCTCCCTTAGGACTAATCCCTTGAGCTTCAAAAACTGTCCCATATTAATTATGTTCATAAGTTATAGGTTACTAATAATGATGCGAGTACGAACTATCCACGATGGTCCTAAACCACCAAGTGTATATTATAAAATAAGAGCATAAGCTGACACTCATCACATTCCCCTTGTACTCCCCGTGTCTAATTCCTTGAGCTTAGAGCATCCACACCAACATTTCCTTTCCAAGGTGTATAAGAGTGATTTTATTTGAATAAATGTTGGTAATCAACCCAAATTCTTTTCATGGGGTTGAATTCATGCTGTATGAAAATAAACTTGAGGATTTTTCATTTTTTAAATATTAGAAAATGATATACCAATAGTTAATTCCTCTAACAATTCAAGGCATGAACCAAAGATGTCAACTCAAGATCATGAATCTGGCAATTCATCTCATGAGACCTCAATATCCATGAGCCATACACAACAAATCGATCTTCCTACACTGTAATTTATTCTTTCTAGATACATGATGTGTAAAAATATATTTTATAACTCTTCATGAATTTGGTATAATTATGGTCAGTGTGGAAGTCGGTCTACATTTAATCTCCAAAATAGATGTATTATAGGATTCTGACTAGATGAAATTCACACCCTTCTTTGTCAAGACCGTAATAAGTACTTCTGGGCATGAAACATTGTGTATAAATATCCCATAATATTTTTCCACCCTAAGAAACTATGAATATAAAAAATGTTCTTAGTCTAATCCTAGGAGACAGCATCTCTCACCATATCTGGGTCAACTTATACTCTTTCGTCTAAGATAATGTGCCGCATGAAGGTCAATTTATCGATCCAAAAGTAAAATCTAGTGATATTAAAATAAAACTGGTTCTCTCTCAATGTATTCCATAATTATATCAATATGTTTATTATATTTGTGTTGATTACAGGAATACACCATGATATCATCCACAAAGACTATAAAAAATGAATTCAAAAATAGGTTGAAACCCGTATTCATCAGATACATTAAAATGACAGGTTCATTTGTGAGATTGAATAGTATAACCAAAAACTCATAAATACCATACATGATATGTAATAGTGTACCATATATTAATGGAGGAAAAACATGTACCTGGTAATAGTCGAAATTCAAATCGATCTTCCAGAATACTCCAGCTCCTTAGAACTGATAAAATAGGCCATATATATGAGTCAAGAGAAACTAGTTCTTCAAATTAAGAAACTTTTACTTCTTTTAGTCCATAAAAATCATGAGGATTCCATCAATAGTTTTTTTGAAGGACCGATGAACCCCATGGAGAAGTACTGGGTCATATAAAACCCTTATCTCTTTTGTCCTCTAGTTGTATCATGAGCACATGAAACTTAGTAGTGGCTATCCTATAACGAGGAATGGACATCAGTGTAGCTCCAATAACCATATCAATAGATAACTCCACCTCTCACACAAGTGGTAAAAAAGAATATTTATTAGTGAAATATACTTGAGACGATCTAATATGAGAGAATTATGTCTGATGTAAACCCTGATAAACAATATAATGGGTAGTAATCCATGTTGTCTCTCCAATCAACCCATGTTGATCTGATCCAGATCTACCTAACTAGAAATCCCCCTCGCCCTTGTGAATATAAGTGTGGCCCTATAGTGATGTGAATGACTCCCTCTTGCAATATCAATCAATGTGGGAATGAAAAGGAACTAACCAATCTATCTTGAGAATAATGTAAAAGCCAGACATCTCAAGGATGGATAATTTCCATAAGAAACAATAACTGCCTATTTTAAGGGGACACTACCCAAACTGGAATAAATTCTAAATCATATAACCAAAGGGGTGTTTAGGTTCATCCCTCCACAGAAGTATTGAATATAGGGCATGAGTATTTCAATAATATCCACATAGATAAAAGATTTTGAAGCCCATGTGTCAAACAAAATAGATACGAAGGTAAATTCTACTAAAATTGTACCTTGATCTATAGAATTTTCAGGAATATTTTCCACAATCACGTACTTTATGACATAAAACTAGACCATTATATGTCCCATCGATACCAATTCGTAACATCTTGATTCATAATCCACTAATTTGTGCCTTGATCTGGTGGGTCACACGGCCTCAAGTGCACCTCCTTGTATGCTTGATGCTATCGAATAGTAGTGAGGGTCCATGGTGGTATAGTTGGGAGACTATACTCATATGATAATAATTTCTTAGTGGTGCAATAGATAGATGAATTATCAATGATAGCATAATAAATGATAACTTCAATAGCGGAAGTAAAACTTTTAGATGAAAATAATAAAAATGCATTAATGGAAATAACCAGTACCATAAACAATAAGATTTATGTTTGTGAATAATAAAAAATAATATCTAGAAACATGGTATTAGAAAACTAGTACTATACATTTATATTAAGAAAACAAAAAAATACCAAAGTAAACTATCTCTAGACAACATCATGGGACATAAGACGGTCATGTGCTCTATTGTTCCCATGATATAATCAATCAAGCATCGCTAATTGGGTGCTTTCCATTATCCCTACCTTCATCCATATAATCTACATGGGTACCATTAGAAACTATGACAGGGTGTAAATAACTCATCAGACCACCACCAATGATGTCTATAACAAATCTAGCATGCATAAATAAACTACAGTCATTTGTAGGTATAACAAGAAATCAATAGACATATACAAAAATTTTGTGATCACAATATATAATAAAAACAGTCTATCAAATATGAGAATCAAAATATATAATGTATCCAATTATAGGTAGTAACCAAATTGGAGTAAGCCACATTTTTTATAACAGACCTACATGGGCCATGTACCAAGGTGTATAACTGGGGTGAACTATATCCATACATGTGAAGGTATAAAGAAGTTGGAGGTGACATACCTCGATCATCCTCAATGGTTCCATACCATAAATAATCATTTTCAAGGATCATAGGTACCATACCTCAATACCCTTTCTGGTGTCATATTGAGATAATAAATGTTTTCGTACCATAATAATTATAGGTTCCATTCCTCAAAATCATAGGTTACATACCTAAATAATCATAGTTAAGTTCCATATAAATAATTATAACATGCCATAAATTTATAATATGTTATTTCCATACCAATAAGTATGATTTTCCATACATTTTTTATAAGTTGGTTCATACTGAGATGTAACATCATAAAATAATACAATAATTGATGAAGACTATGTTGGAATCCATACCCATTTACAACTATCATTTAATAAACTATTTAATCATTAGATAAAATTTAATGGCATGGAAAAGGAGTAATGATCCTCACCAACTAACTCTTTTAATTCATGGAGGCCCCCACTATAAGGTTAGGGAGCTCACAAACCAAAAAGGGGTGGTTTTACTCATTATAGATAAAATAACACACAACATGGGTGGCTCAGGTTCCGGTTGAAAACATCCAACCAAGATTAGGTGCTACAAGGGTGACCATAATTAGGATAAATGATAATTTTAAGTCCCATAATTTAATTTAAAAGAAATAATCGACATGTATAGTGTGATTCTAATGGAAAATATTTAAATAGATAACAAATCCTTTATAAAAAGGTATAGACCACCCACCTAAAGTCTGTGGTAGAACACTCATCTTGTATCATCCTTTGGTTTGGTCTACATCATATAAAAAATGAGGAATATGTGTACTCCCTAAAAATAGGGTATAATATCTCACACAAAAGTAACTCCATCGATTGTAATAATAACAATGAAAGGATATAAATTATTTGAGAGCTTATCA
This sequence comes from Viscum album, assembly GCA_963277665.1. NCBI lineage: Eukaryota > Viridiplantae > Streptophyta > Magnoliopsida > Santalales > Viscaceae > Viscum > Viscum album. The sequence goes on from OY728125.1 coordinate 982,814,581, forward strand.
GTGGAGATACAATGGTATAGATAGATCCAAGATTAGTGTTCGAATGTCGAAATATGATAAAAGACAAGATTGTTTCTTCATGAGAGATCAAATGGTGGACTTCCTATGAAATAGAGAATAGAGGAGGGGGATGTTTTTATGATAAGAGGCCCTACATTCTAAAAAAATAGATGCTGGGAATTTACATGACATGTAAACTTCACACGACATGTAATGATCAGGGTTTTCCCCTCTAGGGAAAAAACATTACACACCGTGAAAGGATTCTTCCAGAAAAATACACATCATGTATTTAATAAAAACTATGTATTTAACTACATGTCATGTATTTAACCAGTAACCATTCTCTACCCCCTTGCAACCATCCTTCTAAAAACAAAACGGTTCACCCTAAGGTTTGGTATATGATTTTAACCCAAAATACAACCTCAAAAAAGGTTTAACTAGAAATTAATGGATCCATACCAAATCTATATATACATGTTATTATATTCTGATTAAATCATATCCCTATATAAGCATAAGTAACACTAATTGATGCTTTCAAAGATGCTAATACAATTAAAATATAACAAGAACATTTCTTGAGGTAAATATTTTTCATTTTGAAACCACTTATTAACGTTGTAAAATTTTAATTAATCTTAGGAAGAAAATTATTGGAAAATAATCTTGGTAACTTATAAGATAATATTTAATTAAAATAGTAGTCATGAGGGTGAGAAAATCTGTTCATACAGTATAAGATAAAACATATATTTTGGTCATACCTTTGGTAAAATGTACATTGTTCAGAATATAAAAAGAAGATTAATTTTAAAAAAATTTATAGAAAGTAAAAGTTTTGTAAAAATAACATTATTAAAGTTTTTAGAATATTAAAAACATTCATAATTTTTTTTAAATATGGACATGGAAGAAAACTATTTCTGACTGAAGAAATAAATTCAGTTTCCCTAAAAACATTCTTTCAATCTTTTTTAGAAAATAAGGATAAGAAAATTAAAGGAATACTTTTAATTTCTATAAATAAATATAGGGGATGGAAAATAATTTTTTTAGATATATATCAAATAATTTTATCATCGAATATTTAGGAATAAACAATCCTAATAGAAAGTGATATTGTAATAAAAACTCTTACCAATTTGGTAAATTTTGAATTATAAACCCACTGAAATAAATAACAATAAATGAAAATTTAAATATGTTGAATATAAATATATTAATGATATATTATATCAAAGGGGTAATATATACACAACAATAGATGAATAAGTGGTAAATATTCATATGTCTCATAGAAACAAAAGTGAGATGAGAAACCCATACATCAAGTACAACGTGCTTCATGAGTGAATTTAAACTCATGTATAATAAATTTAAATCTATGAAATTTATATACCATAATAATAATAATACTTATAATATGATTCATGTTTCACTTATTACAACATATCACTCATTAATTAAAAATATATCATTATCATCATCATTTTGGGTGTTACCTACTTCATTTTTCTTGTATGTTTCAATTTGGATATTCTAATACATGCACTTTAATATTAGTTATATAATATATATATTGTGAATAATTAAATTTACATTATATAATTACACTATATACCAAATATTTAACATCCCTCAATCATTCATGTCATTAAATTCCTAAAATTTCTCATGTAGTTGGTAAAACCAACCTAAACGATATCATGTTTTAAAGACCAAATGAGCAAGAACATGATACTTTATAATCATAAAATAAAATTTATTAAACATTATTCATGAAATTAGTATCATGTTTAATTGTTAAATATAATTTTATAACCATACATAAATGGTTTTTATTTAAAATGAAATATATCACACATGGAGACGTCAGTTCATACAAACAAATGAACGAAACTTCCATTTTCTTATGAGAAAAATGAAATTAAAGTATATATTATTTTATAATTACAGAATTAATATTATATAACAAATATAATATATATTCAATACATAAATCATTCTAACTAGCTATGAGTGGTGGCGATGGAAAATGAATCATATCATTATGTGGAGGTTGTAATCTGCACTAAAAGAATGCAATAATTTCATTTCCCATTTGAAGAAAAGTTGGCACAAAATGATTATCTCATGATCATAATAATATATTTTTATGATTATTATACTAGTTTAATCATGTTAGGATGGATAAAATATATTTTAATTTAATAGAATAATAAATAAACATTGATTGTGTTTGGTAAGAAGATTAACTCTTCTTTGATAGACCTCCTTTGGATTACATATCAAGCCTTCATAGGATAGTCTTATGGTAAGACCTGGACCTCAAGAATGAAGATAATAAATCTACAAAAGATGTTTTTTCTAGTTCTTGGAAGATCTAGAGGGATAAATCTTTTTGAATAATAGAGGATAGTCGGTGGCCTTTTATAAGTGAGGGGAGATACGCAGTTGTAATTAAATAAAATATTTAAGTAATGTTAATTCAACTTATAATGAAATTAAAAAAAGTCCAAGAATCCAATTTTAAGATAAGATAAGGTTTCAATATCTTTAACCACTAATATTTATCCTTCTTTAAGTGGAATGTTTACCATTATCTCTTTTTAACATTCGATAAGCCCATTTAACCTTAAATGTGGTAATAAATTTTTTCTATTTTGACTATTCATTATGAAAAATAATAAGAAATATTTAAATAATTATACATGTTAATTAAAAATATGGAATCTTTTTTTTTCAAATTAAACTTATATAATTTTTAACAATTCATTTTTAAATAAAGGTACAAAACACAATAAAAACCGTTTGTTAGAAAAATGTATTTGTAAGCATAAAATGGAGTTTACATTGATTATATACCAAATAATACTATTATATGAATGTTTCGCGCGGAATCCGGGGATGACCTCCTGGACGGGAGATTCAAACGTTCCGATCGGTTTCTAACGGGTTTGTTCGTAGAACCGGAAACATCCAATGATTCCACATCCGTTTGGACCTACTTTCCAAAGGCAGGCGCTCATTAGCTTGTGGGCTAATGAGGCTTAGGAATTTGCATTGGTCGAGAGGATGGGAGGTCGGACTCATCACACCTTTTTGAGGGGAATTATTGTCTACTCCGGGACTCTCTTTATAGATTTAAGTTATGTTCGTGAATCCTTATTACATTACCAAGTATAAAATGAGTTTTCCTTTAATTTTAACAATCAATGATCAAGTATGCAAGAAATTTAGAGAATATTTTATATGTATTCGAGGTTCTTCATCAATAGAGAATCATCTATATTTGTTTAGAGATTCTTGGTCAATGGTATCCTTCAAAACATTTATATAAAAGTCTCTTGGTCATTATGATGACCAAGCTGGTTTTAAAGCCACTCAGTGGGGCACTTGAAGTTTATCGTCATTCAGAAGGACAGAGATTATTTCAAAGTTGGGATCGAACCCATAAATGGGCTACCTACGTATCCTTTGTTTTGGAAAAGGAATCAGAACCCACGTAGTTCGAGAAATGGATGATGTTTATGATTGATGGCTCAAAGATGAATGTCGTAATTACTTTTACACTCTAATCTCACGGGAGTCATGCTCGGTGTGAGAAACAAGAGGTATTGGTAAAAATTAGACAATTATTCCATGAAGGATGCAATCATAAGAATTTTGTTTTGGGGCTTATGTATAGATGACTGCCCAGATAGACGAAGGTTTAGGATTTACTTTTAGGGAGAAAATCCAAGAACAGGGTCCACAAAGTTATATGTGCTTCATGGAGATTTGAATACTCTAATCTTGGGGCTTACTCCTAAGGAGGATGCCCAAGTTAGGAGGGGACTTATGATTGGGTTTTATTCCTAAAGAGGAAACCCAAATCAAAGGTAATTTATGACTGGTTAAGAGAAATTTTAAGAGACTTGGGGCTTACTCCTAAGAAGGATGCCCAAGATTTATGACTAGGACTTATTCCTGAGAAGGAAGCCTAGGTTAGGGGACTTGGGGCTTACTCCTGAAAAGGAAGCCCAAGGTTATGACTGAGTCTTATTCCTGAAAAGGAGACCCAGGTTAGGGATTATGTTTTGGGGCTTACTCCTGAGGAGGATGCCCAAGTTTGGGAACTTTTAAGAATTTGGGGCTTACTCCTGAGGAGGATGCCCAAAGTTGGGGTTGAGGCTTACTCTTAAGAAAGATGCTCAAGATTTAGAGGACTTGATTGGGGCTTACTCCTGAGGAAGATGCCCAAGTTAGGATTCTCTCATCTTTAAAGGATGAGGTTGAATGAATGAACTCTCAATTTTTGGTGACATAAAGATGTTTAAATCACTAGGTTTTGAGAGATATTTCACAGAATTCCTTTCAGACAAGGATGTCAAATCAAGAAATCATGCCATAAATGGCTTTGAAGAGTATCTTGAAGACTGAATCTTGAATAGGAAAGGTGAAATGGCTTAAGAGGGGTAAAATGGGCAAGATGGGCACCCAAAAAGATAGGGGCGCCCAAGTATTAAAAGTCGCGCAAGTCCTGCGGCGGCGCGCAAGTATTGGTCGCGCAAGTATACTTGCACGACATGAGGGATACTTGCGCGATTTACAACCAGAGTTGAAATACTTGAGCGATTCTTTATTAAACCCTTTATAATCCTCTTGAGGTTCTTCCAGAGAGGGGACGCGCAAGTTATATTGAAGGAATTAAGTCGGCGCGCAAGTGTTTGATAAGTTTCAACACTTGTCCTTCCTTCTTCCCTTTAGATCTTCCATTCTAGGTAAGAAATTACCTTAGAAGTGTTCTGGAAGCTTTGAGAAGTGACTTGGGCGTCGGGAGCATCAATCCGAGTTTCTGGAAAAAAAATCCTCTTAAATGGGGGGCCCAAAGGGTCTATTTATAGGCAAAAGAAGACCCCGGGCGGTTACTAGGCGGTTACCAGGCGGTTACCACATATGTCGCGCAAGTCCCTTGCACGAACATGAGGAGTCGCGCAAGTATTGAGGCGGCGCGCAAGTGTACTTGCGCGACCAAGAGGGAACTTGCGCGATACATGGGCAATGTTCTCCTTTTTTATCCCTTTGTCGATTTTTGATGTTTCTTCAAAGGATTAATCACTTTGAGCTCAGATATTCCCTTTTCCGAACTTTAGATTCTGTGATGAAAGGAGCGTCAACAAAAGTCCCCCCTCAGAGTTGGATCCGGAGAGAAATGAGGATTTGACTCTGAGGAAATCGAATCCTTCTAAAGGAAAAGGGAGGCGCGCAAGTTTTCAGTACGCACAGGGCGGTGCGCAAGTGTGTGTCGCGCAGGCCTTAATTGCTCTGGGTACGGCGCGCAGATAGGCCCCCTGGCCTATAAATACACGGCCTCACCTCCGTACAAGTATCCGGATTTCCGGACATCATCCCTTCTCGAGCTCTCGCCGCGCAGGTCACCTTGACCGCGCAAGTTTCTCTGTTTTCTAGGGTTTCCTCGATGTCGCGCCACTGTAAAGGTATTTCTACTTGCGCGGTTTATACTTGCGCGTCAAAAACTAGCGCGGTACACAAGACACTTGCGCGACATCTCCATACTTGCACGCCTTAATGCCTTAGCCATTTTTCCCGAATTCTTTCACAAATTTTATGAAAAATAAACCCATTTAAGAGTTTAATTTGTTCAACTTTTGTGCAGATTCAATGGTTCCCAAGGGAATTGGAACGGCTGATGAACTGGCTAGTAAGCGGATTGATGATATGATGAACATTATTGGCCATGATTACTATGATATCTGCGACAGCACTTTCCCAGATTTGGATAAGTATTTGAAGAAATATCATCTTAATTTCCCACAGAGCATCTACCTGTCTCTGTGTGTTCATGGTCATCTGCAAGGAGTCAATGTTCCAAATGCAAACAATTATACACCTGAGATGCAGCTGCACTGCTACTTCTCTATTTCGGTTATGCTGTGCATTAAGAGTAACAACAATGGTGTGAACTATCAAGTTCTTCCTCTATGCCATTTCCTTGCAGATATGAAAATGAAAAACCCATGGGCTGAAATGTTTTCCACTACCGGTTGGTGGAGAGAAGACAAACATGGTATTAGAGAAATATCTGAAAAGAGTACTCTCTCCAAATGGCTCTTTACTTCCAATGCTCCATTCTCAAATCCATGTATCCATCTTCCAAGTCTCTTGGATAGAAACAGAGTCACTGTTTGATCAGCAGAAAATTTTCTCAAACCGCACTCAAGAATATCCTTTTACAATTGTTCCAAGAAGAGATAGTATCACTACATCTCTTATTGTATCTAGTTGAATGAAAGAATTCCCGGTGGTTGCTGATGAAGCTCGGGATGCCGTAAATCAAATGAAGTGTTATGTTGAAAGCCTCTTGTAATTTTTGAAAAAGAGAAGAGACTCCAGTCTGTGGATGTCCTTCTAACTCTTGTGTATCAATGAAAAACACTTTTGTCTTCAATCATTTATACCTTCATTCTTTCATTACCTGCTTCAAATTTACGTAATCCAATGGGCCTAGTAATCATAGTTTGATTTTTACTAGGATTATTACAAATAACCCTACAAACTTTGAACCTTTTAACTGCTCAATATTACCTAAATCATACAAAAAATGTATATTTAGTGAGCTGGAACTTGACTTTTATTCAGAGTTCCTTTGTATTTTGTGTGGGCAGATTAAAGTCATGCAAGCCGGACATAAAGGGGCTAATGTTTAAGGTCGAAATAGCTTTGACCGGAAATTAAAAAAAAAGGATTCAATTCCTTGACAATTTATCTGAAAACATATTACCATACTCAAGTATGAGGGAAAAATGTAAACTATGGCTTAAGAATATTTGAATCTGAGGAATGACATGAAAAAGAGCTAAAAGGCATTAGAAGAAGTAGTTTCCAAGAATGAAGTTACTATTATTTAACAAAACCCGTTAGGGGGTTGAAATATGCAGGGCCACCTATGGGCATTGGCTGCATAGTCAAATAAAATAGCATCTTTTGGCTGACAAGTCTGTTATGTGGACTGTTTATGCAAGGCCACCTATGGGCACGTGCTGCATAGTCAGGCAAAAGAACTCCCAGAAATTTTACTTTCCTAGTGCTAAAAGCTAGTGAAAGTTTATGGAGATTAAAATTTTCTAAAGCATAGAGTTTGTTGTATGGAAAGAGGTACTTGAATATGGAGAAGATATTTCCAAACAAGAATATCAAAGAACTGGATGAATATCACTCCTACGAAGGTCTGACCCAAACGTAGGGAAGAAGAATAAACCATAGACTTGAATATTTTCAGATCATGCAAAAGGATATGGGACAAATACGTTAAGGATGGCTATTTTTGCGGATCCCTACATACTGTCGTTTAAGACAAATAAGGACAAAAGAGGCATTCTTCCCAAGAATGAAGTTACTATTATTTAACAAACCCGTTAGGGGGTTGAAAACATGCAGGGCCACCTATGGGCATTGGCTGCCTGGTCAAATAAATAGCATCTCTTGGCTGACAAGTCTGTTATGTGGACTGTTTATGCAAGGACACCTATGGGCACGTGTTGCATAGTCAGGCAAAAGAATTCTCAGAAGTTTGACATTTTTGTGACTATAAGTCATGAAAAGGGTTATGAAGATCTGAAAATATTTAAGGTTAGGATTATAATACATAAAGATGGGTATTTTCCAATGTATATAGAGATACATAGGTCAATGAAAACCATAATCATGTTGTGGCTTGGTCCTGAATTGAAACATGGACTTCACTACGTATCTCATAAGAATGAGAATCAAGCCATACGTAGTTCTTGAAATGCAGTTTAACGTCGTGCAGGACGAAAGTATGAGTGATCTTAGTTTAGGGTCATAGAATTCGGACCATAATAATGAATACATAGTGTGTGTTTTCATGAAGACTTTTCAGCCAAGGAACTGAAAGTGAAATTTGGGGTTAGGCCCAAAAGTCTTGGGACTGGATTCGAGGGACACTCGAATGTTCCTACGTATCCCATAAGGATGGGAATTAAGTCCACGTAGTTCTAGATCTACCCTTTTTACAAATTTGGTTCGTACATGTGAAGGGTGAAAAGGGGACTTTAGTGCAATGATGGTTTTAACCTAAGATAAAAAGTTTAGGCATTACCATGTATGTACGTAGTCTTTTGAAAAAATGAAAACCATGATTGAAAAAAGAATCAATGTTAATAATGGTTCCTTCTCAAATGAGGAAATCAAAGAATATTGTAGTTTATTGTCGTACCGGACAAAAGTGTTGTATATTTTAACGTCATATAACAAGGACGAAAGTGAATCAATGTAAAGATATTGATTCCAGGGGTCGTTTCACAAATCATCATCATATGAGATGGTGGTGAACCAATGTGAAGAGATTGTTTTTGGGCTTGAACCTTTGGGAGGTTGCCTACATACCCAGCCTGGAGGGAAAGGATCAAAGTCCGTGTGGTTCAATTAAAGAATGAATTAATGATCAAGTTGTTCTTGTGGACAATGATCTAAAAAATGTTGTTGGGACTTACACATGGTTAGTGGCCCAAAGGGAGTGTTATGGTTGATGTTCACTCTAAGATCACGTGAGTCATACTCGGTGTGAGAAACAAGAGGTAATAACAACCTTAACGATGCACAGTTTAATGTCATGTAGGACATATCAAGGACTTTCTGTACAGTTTTAGCGTCATGTAGTTAGGATGATGGGGACAATACAGTTTAACGTCATATTGGACGAAAGGGGGATTGTGCAGTTTTAATGTTATGCTGGACTTTTGATGATTATATAGTTTAACGTCTTTCCGGACGTGAGGGACTTTTATACAGTTTAGCGTCATGTAGTTAGGACGTCACAGTTTAACGTCTTGCTGGACATATTTGCAAATAGTTTATGTTCGTATACATGGACCAGGAATGATGCAGTTTAAAGTCATACAGGACCATTGTTGTATAGTTTAACGTCATATAGCAAGGACGAACTGGTGCTGTACAGTTTAAAGTCATGTAGCTAGGACTAAGGTGAACCAATATGAGGATATCAGTTCTGGGGATTTTTTACAGTTTAATGTCATGCTGGACGATGAAAGTGCCACACAGTTTAATGTCATGTTGCTAGGACACAATATAATTTAATGTCATCTCGGACAAAATATAGGAACTTCTATACAGTTTATTGTCATGTAAGACAAAATCAGGGACTATGCAGTTTAAAGTCTTGTAGTTAGGACTATTGGTGCTGCACAGTTTAGTGTCATGTTGCAGGGACATAAGTGCGAATAGTTTAAGGTCATACTGGACCATACAGTTTATCGTCATGCTGGACGTATTATAGTTTAATGTCATCTCGGACAGAATATGTGACACAGTTTAATGTCATGTTGGACGAAGTTGTAGTTTAAGGTCATACTGGACCATGGTGTAGTTTAAGGTCATACCGGACCTTTTCTGTATGAACCAATTGTAAGTCTTAGTTCTGGGAACAATATTTTGTGTTTATACAAAATACTTCTTCAGAAATCTGGCATTAGTTGGAGTCGTGATGTCTTCTCCATCCATTGAGATTAAACAGAACCAAAGATTAACTCTTCGTCTGATAAAGACTCTGCCTGATTAGCCTGTTTAGGCTGTGCCGTTTGATGGGGCGGTGCCCGTGGCTTTGAAGTAGATGGCATGAAATCTGCCAGAGTCAAAGACAATTTAGGCTTTGATACATACTCATCTTCTCCTGATTCCTCTTTCTTCTTTGAATTGTGCTGCCCTTTTGAGGATTTGTCCTTTGATGGAGGCTTTACTGCAGCTTTTGTAGGAGACACAATTGGCTTCTTAAATTGTGTTCGCAAAATGGAATGGGTCCGATTGATTGTCTTTCTGACCATCCAATCATCATATTTTTTCGCAGTTTTGCTTTTGACTTCCTGCCACTCGCCTCCTTCCTCTGGATCTGTAGCGGTAATACACGCTACATGAGCTGAAGAACCCTTCAATTTGACTTGTCCCAAGTCAACCATCTTTTGTAGGAGGTCTTTAAAGACAAAACACTCCTGGATGGGATGTCCCAACATTTGATGAAAGGGACAATAATTGGGACGGTCTTCATCTCCTTCCTTGTTTGGTCTCTTCGGCATTCGGAAAGAGTATGTTTTACTCTTCATATCCTCAAATTGTTTTCGTCGTTGATCTTTTTGATCATTTGGACGAAACAGCATTTGTTGTTGGCGTTCAGGAGGTGGAGCCCTTCGAGAAGATGAAGGTTTTGAAGTAGAAATAGGTACAGGTGCCTGTTTAAGCATAACTGTAGCAGTTTCTGCTTTACCCATTCTTCTTCCTGGAGCTGATTGAATTACACGAGATTTAACCTTAGCCTGCATAAGGGAATATTCAATCTGTTGAGCGATTGATGTAAGGTCTCGAAACCCTCCTGTGTATTTCACAGGGATCAATGGCGTGCGTAATTCGTCACGCAAATTTGCCACACAGATTGGCAACAATTCCTCCTGAGGGAGTGATAAACTCAAGGAATACGTTAATCCCTTCCAACGAGCAATGAAATCAGAGACTCTTTCATTCTCCCTTTGCTTGCAGTTTGTAAGATCGAAAACTGTCGTTTTTGGCAAAGTTGAGCTGAACTGAAGAAGGAATTTTTGACGAAGATCCTCCCATCCGATGACTGACCGGGATTTCAAGCTTGTATACCAGACAAAAGCTGGTCCTTGCAAGGTTCGCACGAAGCATCTGAGTTTCACTGCTTCTTGTTGCTCTGGAGTTCCCATCATAGGATCACAACAAGACACGTAATGCGTCAAATGTTGTTCAGGGTCGCCTGATCCATTGAAAGTAGGGAAAATAGGGTTTCCAAAACTGGATGGAGGAGAAATTGAATCTACCCATTCAGGGTAAAATTTCTTTTCAGGTTGAACTTGCGCCCGTTTCCCTTCCATAGTTTCTAACCGAGCTGTTAATGACTCAATAGTAGTTATTAACTTTTGAGAAACGTCAGGTTGAACTTGGTTTTGGGTAGGTGCAATGAATGGAGCTTGGACAGCCGTGGAGGTTGGTGCTGCAACTAATGGTAGTGCTGCCAACCGTTGTTGCGTTTGACCCGTAGGATTAGACCTCTGTGGGTGTACTGATAAAGGAGGATATTCCTGATCCATCTCAGTAGTTACAACAAATTCCTTCGGCTGTCGGACTTCAGCATTCTTAAGAAGAAGACTACTCTGAAGTAGTTCTGCATTCAACCTTCTTAATTCTTTCATTTCTTCCTCCTGTTGTGAAAACCTTTGCTCTAATGAGAGCGATTGACCTCCTTCAGAGGAAGGGTGATAAGTAACCTGATTCTTTCCTTTCCCCTTATTGGATCCTTTTCGGAGAGGGGGAAGTGGGTTACTTGAAGGAATACCCAGATTTTGGGTAAGCCTTTGATTACGTGTGCGCACACCTTCTTCATTTAGGTCTGTGTGCGCAACTTCTTGAGCAGGAACCTCTTCATCTGATCCCTCTGATTGAGCCTCATCTGGTGAATCAGCAGCAACGGCAGTGATGACATTAATGGATGCATATTTCATGGAATCCTTTCTATCAGCATTTCTGTGATATTGTCTCCTTTTATGTCCATGATAAGGCATGGCATTCCGTTGACTTGATCCCTCCGGAATTTCTTGGAGAACCGTCACTTGGAGAGAATCTCCTGACATCTTGGCTCTTCGTTCCTCTTGAGGCTTATTCCCTAATCGAGAGAATACTGACTTTCTCTGAGGGAGGGATTGAAGATTTGAAAAAGTCCCTAGTCCGGTGGACTGGGGGTGTTCCTGTTGCTTCCGCTCAACTCCTCGAATCCCATTCGTTGATTCTGAGGGTTGGGTTAGAGAAGTCCCCAGTCTGGCAAGCTGGGGTGTCTCTTGACATGCTATGTCTGAGATCTTTTTAAAATCTCTCTTGATCTTGCGAATCTTAGTTCGGAAATTAGCTGGATGCATTAACCTGTATCCACTTTTATCACCTGGTTCAACAGACCGTTGGATGATTTCCGAAACTTCTGTCATTTGATGACGTGTTTGCTCCAGACGAGAGGCTTGCGCAATATTCTCGCCTGCTTGATGTAGGAGCAATTCAACAACCTGTTCTCTATATACATGATTTTGAGAAGAACTAGTTGAAGCTTGATCTCGAGCAAGATTTTGATTATGAACAAAGCCCATTGACTGTGGCCGGCCATGGGCAATAACATTGCATGAGACCATTTTCGGCGGGCTTTGCTGACCGGAAAGCACTGTGAAATGTAGTGCTCCGTGAATACCCCATCCTCTGATATGAACATTAGATGGAGCATTGGAAATTAACTGACGCAATCTTCTTAGTGCGCCAAGGCATGAACGTTGAAGGGTTCTCTGTTGCTTTTCAGCCTTCGGATACCGAGAGACTGATAGAGATGCCAAATCAATCTGGCGTTGTAACCCTTCTATTATCTTAAGATGATTTTCATATTCATCGTAAGATAATACCTTCTTCTTTAATTGACAAAGAGTTTTCCATATGTTAAGATGAATATCATGGATTTCATCATCCGTCAACATCTTTGGAATGTCATACTGTGAATCAGCCAAAGGCCAAAACATGACTGGTACTTCACCTTTTTCCAGTTTTTTCCTCATGTTCAGCATTTCCTCTTTATCATTAAATGAAGATTCTTCTACCTGTTTGGACCAGAGTTGGTGTTTCCTTGTTGCTTCATCGGATTCAACAAGATTGGTAGAGGAATCACTATTCATGCTGGAAGATGAATGACCCAGGGAAGGTTCAGAGAATAACCTGAACCCCAAGCTATCTTCTGATGGAGAAAGAGTTTCACCTGCCGATAGTAAAACTTCAGACATGACTGGTTTTACGTTTGCAAGTGCCTCGAGATAGGAGGGATTTCTCGTCACTACATTGCCTTCTGAAGAATTTTCGAGACAATGTGAATCACTACTGCGGAGAGGACTTTCGCAGCGAAGTTCATCACCATGAGGAGGACCTTCATGATGGGTTACAGCAAAAGATGAGATCTCTTGCTCCTTGGTCTTCTGACCACACAGAGGGTTCCTGTGGTTCTCATCTGAAGAAGAAACTTCAAGATTGACCGAATTTTCATGGAGCAAGTCTTCATGAGGAAGTGTCTGTTGAAGACCTTCAGGATTAATGTTCCTGTTATTGGGAACTGAGGGAGTAGAATCTTGAATTCCGACAGATAAATGTCTGAGGGCTTCAAGAACTCCAGCATCGAGCAAGGCCTTGTTGCATATTGGCCTTTGATCTCCTGACTGTGCTGGGCGGATCTTTTTCTTAGATGCCTTCTTACTCGCTTTAGAAATCACTTGATGACGAAAGTGATTGCTCTGAGCAGGTGTATGTGCCTGATCAGGAAAGATGGTCAGGTTAGGCTGACGATCATCGCTCAAATCAGGTGTATGTTCCTGACTTGGTTGTCCATATGATATGGGGGAGTAGGCCCCACAACCCTCTTGGACTGGAACAGATGTGTGTGTCTGTTCCGGAGTGAATTGTTGATGTGTCACTCCACTGTTAGGGATAGATTTATGTGTCTGTCCCTGAGATGATGCTGAAGCTGTTATGATATCCTGGCAAGCATCCAGAATATGAGCAGGAATTTGCTTCTGCTCTTTCACCATTGACAAAATATGTTTGGTGACTTCAGTCGCCGGAACAGGGATATACGTCCATTCCGGGCTTGGAGTAGGTGTATGTGCCTGCTCCTGTCCTCCTTTTCCTGTCAGTGAATCCTGACAGTATTCAAGTGTGGAGGCAGAGAGTTTAGTCTGCCTCCTGTTTGTCGTCGGGGATTTCCGACTGACTTCTCCGTGCGCTACCAAGCGAGACTGTTGGTAGGCTTGATTAGTATTAGCAGGTGTATGTGCCTGCTGATTACACTTCGCCAAATGCGGTTGACGAGATCCATCATATGTAGTCAGACGAGCCTGCTGACTAACTGCTGATGTATAAGCAGGTGTATGTTCCTGCCTATAGTACTCCGCCGGAATTGCCTGGCGGGATCGGCTTGATGCTGCCAGACGAGTCTGCTGGACAGCGGGATTAAAACGGGCAGGTGTGTATGCCTGCTTGTTGTTTGCCACCAAGTTAGGTTGGTGGACTTCTCCGGAGATGGCAGGGATGACAACCTGCCTATTGTTAACCGGATTCCGTCTCTGGCGATTCATCTTGCCTGCTCGGGTTCGAGGAACCTGAGCTGAACGCCTGGAGTCGGTACCCTCATCATGTTGAGGGCGCACTACCGCACGAGTCTGGCGGCGATTGTTGATGGGAGCCCTTGAGAAGGACTCCTGTCTTTTTGAATTAAGGTCCTGCGGGACCTGCTCATTCACTTCCTCGGAATAAGGGAGTGAATGGAAATTGCGTTCCAGGGATAACAACCCGAAACGGTTGGAGACGGTAGTCAGCACCGTCTGCTTCTTGATTGCTGGTCGCCGTTGTCCGGACGACCAGGTAGAATTGTTAACTTGGAGGGCTTGACGAGCGACCTCCAGAGTTGGGATAGTACCGTTGCGACGGTACTCCTTAACCAGTTCATTAGAAACACGGCGTTGAAGACGCTGAGTTGGTGATGTCATCCTCAGAGCGGATGACGTTCCAGCAGGAGTAGCAGTATTGGTTTTCACGGCAGCAGACCTCACAGTAGAGGTGTTCCCAGCAGCAGTATTCACAGGGGTGAATTTAAGGAAAGCCATTTTTGTAGAAGATCTTGAAAAAAGAGTGCATGTTCCATGTAACAGACATAATCAAGATGAATCCAGCCACTGCATCTTTTGGATGAGCACATGTCAATGATTGCCTTGTTGGCCCAAAGGGCCTAACAGATAAGAAGAACATCACTTTAACTTGGTTAAGGATTCACGTCGGGTTCACCATTTTTGTTTCGCGCGGAATCCGGGGATGACCTCCTGGACGGGAGATTCAAACGTTCCGATCGGTTTCTAACGGGTTTGTTCGTAGAACCGGAAACATCCAATGATTCCACATCCGTTTGGACCTACTTTCCAAAGGCAGGCGCTCATTAGCTTGTGGGCTAATGAGGCTTACGAATTTGCATTGGTCGAGAGGATGGGAGGTCGGACTCATCACACCTTTTTGAGGGGAATTATTGTCTACTCCGGGACTCTCTTTATAGATTTAAGTTATGTTCGTGAATCCTTATTACATTACCAAGTATAAAATGAGTTTTCCTTTAATTTTAACAATCAATGATCAAGTATGCAAGAAATTTAGAGAATCTTTTATATGTATTCGAGGTTCTTCATCAATAGAGAATCATCTATATTTGTTTAGAGATTCTTGGTCAATGGTATCCTTCAAAACATTTATATAAAAGTCTCTTGGTCATTATGATGACCAAGCTGGTTTTAAAGCCACTCAGTGGGGCACTTGAAGTTTATCGTCATTCAGAAGGACAGATATTATTTCAAAGTTGGGATCGAACCCATAAATGGGCTACCTACGTATCCTTTGTTTTGGAAAAGGAATCAGAACCCACGTAGTTCGAGAAATGGATGATGTTTATGATTGATGGCTCAAAGATGAATGTCGTAATTACTTTTACACTCTAAGCTCACGTGAGTCATGCTCGGTGTGAGAAACAAGAGGTATTGGTAAAAATTAGACAATTATGCCATGAAGGATGCAATCATAAGAATTTTGTTTTGGGGCTTATGTATAGATGACTGCCCAGATAGACGAAGGTTTAGGATTTACTTTTAGGGAGAAAATCCAAGAACAGGATCCACAAAGTTATATGTGCTTCATGGAGATTTGAATACTCTAATCTTGGGGCTTACTCCTAAGGAGGATGCCCAAGTTAGGAGGGGACTTATGATTGGGTTTTATTCCTAAAGAGGAAACCCAAATCAAAGGTAATTTATGACTGGTTAAGAGAAATTTTAAGAGACTTGGGGCTTACTCCTAAGAAGGATGCCCAAGATTTATGACTAGGACTTATTCCTGAGAAGGAAGCCTAGGTTAGGGGACTTGGGGCTTACTCCTGAAAAGGAAGCCCAAGGTTATGACTGAGTCTTATTCCTGAAAAGGAGACCCAGGTTAGGGATTAAGGTTTGGGGCTTACTCCTGAGGAGGATGCCCAAGTTTGGGAACTTTTAAGAATTTGGGGCTTACTCCTGAGGAGGATGCCCAAAGTTGGGGTTGAGGCTTACTCTTAAGAAAGATGCTCAAGATTTAGAGGACTTGATTGGGGCTTACTCCTGAGGAAGATGCCCAAGTTAGGATTCTCTCATCTTTAAAGGATGAGGTTGAATGAATGAACTCTCAATTTTTGGTGACATAAAGATGTTTAAATCACTAGGTTTTGAGAGATATTTCACAGAATTCCTTTCAGACAAGGATGTCAAATCAAGAAATCATGCCATAAATGGCTTTGAAGAGTATCTTGAAGACTGAATCTTGAATAGGAAAGGTGAAATGGCTTAAGAGGGGTAAAATGGGCAAGATGGGCACCCAAAAGGATAGGGGCGCGCAAGTATTAAAAGTCGCGCAAGTCCTGCGGCGGCGCGCAAGTATTGGTCGCGCAAGTATACTTGCGCGACATGAGGGATACTTGCGCGATTTACAACCAGAGTTGAAATACTTGAGCGATTCTTTATTAAACCCTTTATAATCCTCTTGAGGTTCTTCCAGAGAGGGGACGCGCAAGTTATATTGAAGGAATTAAGTCGGCGCGCAAGTGTTTGATAAGTTTCAACACTTGGCCTTCCTTCTTCCCTTTAGATCTTCCATTCTAGGTAAGAAATTACCTTAGAAGTGTTCTGGAAGCTTTGAGAAGAGACTTGGGCGTCGGGAGCTTCAATCCGAGTTTCTGGAAAAAAAATCCTCTTAAATGGGGGGCCCACAGGGTCTATTTATAGGCAAAAGAAGACCCCGGGCGGTTACTAGGCGGTTACCAGGCGGTTACCACATATGTCGCGCAAGTCCCTTGCACGAACATGAGGAGTCGCGCAAGTATTGAGGCGGCGCGCAAGTGTACTTGCGCGACCAAGAGGGAACTTGCGCGATACGTGGGCAATGTTCTCCTTTTTTATCCCTTTGTCGATTTTTGATGTTTCTTCAAAGGATTAATCACTTTGAGCTCAGATATTCCCTTTTCCGAACTTTAGATTCTGTGACGAAAGGAGCGTCAACAATGAATGATAAAATATATTATTTTGTATATATTCTATAAATTTAATTAATATCATTAATTTTTAATGATATATTTTATTTATTAATATAAAAACACATTTTATAGATACAAAAATTGTTTTTTAAAAGAAAAAACAATTATTTTTAACCTCCAATGATTTTATAATAATTCCTAAATATTACATATATTATTAATGAATATAATTATTTTAAAAAATATATTTTTTTAATCATGAATTTATTATCATAAGTATTTAAATAGTATTTTAAAGTCATTAAAGAATATAATTGAATTAAGTAAAATATTTCTATATATATTTTACAGTGTGGTTGATCCTATTTAAATGAATTTTTATAATGATTAGGTTATAAAGGTCATAATATATCACTGTTTATTTATACTTTGGGTTTCATATAGAAGAATATATGGAATAATTAACATGTATTTCAATGTAATACATATAAAATCATAGGGTTTTATATTCTAACACCTTAAAATGAATATCTCTATCAAAGTTATGTCACTCTAATATACAAAATAAGGATAGTTATACTTCATTAAATCCTAGAGTTCCCAAATAACTTAATCAAATTTCGTATTCCTCTAAAAAAATAACCAGGTTTGTATTCTTGTTTATTATAATTTTAACTCTATAACGCAATATTTTTATCAATTATTCATTATATGGAAAATCATGCTATAATAGTACACCCTCTAAGTTCAGTACATGTGAACGATCAGGTATGTACTACCTCAAAAGGGATAGATGGAAGAAATCATGAACTTGAGAGAGATGTTGTGGAAGTTCCTACTGTCACAGTATATTATTTCTTACATATACATTTACATTATTATTTCGTTTACCTACTTTTCATTCTAGTATTTTAGTATTTGTGGTTGGTTTTAGTACTTTTTGAGGGTCCAGAAGTTTCTCATGAGTTTTGTGTATTATGGATCTGAACATGTAGATGGGAAAATATTTTAGTGGTATACTAACTATCAGTTATGAATGACTAACCAATTGGTGAATTGACCTCATCCAAACCAATAAATATGATTCCCATAGGTCACTCGGTGATAAGCCACTAGATATAAAATGGAAATTTCTAGTTGAAAAGTATTCTACATGAAACCACCAGCTCATTGGTGGCTAGCCACTAACTATTTAGTGGAAACTTTTGGTTGTAGTGATTCTATCTGCACCCACTAACTATCTGAAAGGTCACCACCGACTAGCAATTGATGTTGTTATGGGTGAGAAAAGTATAGGGTATATCTTATTTTCCCCCAAAACCTCATATTAATTATTATTCCTCCTCTATATACCTTATCTTGACCCATATAGGCCTAGGATACCACTTTGAACGTTTTTTAATCTCCAAAATCAAATCCATCATAGATTGATGTTTCAAAAAAATATTTAATCCCATTTTGTTAAATCTAAATTTAATTTGGTTAAAATTCGTATTTTTTCTTATGTTATTCTTGTTTTATACTATGGATAGGCCATTAAAATCATGTATATTTGTAGATTTTGGGGTTTTAATTTGTAATTGTGATTATATGACTTTAATTTATTCATTTTTGATACATTTCTCTCTCTATCTTGTGGATATCTTCTAGTAGTTAAAATTAAAAGTGTTTCGAGGTGGTTGGTTTCATGAAAAGTTATTGGTATATTATTTTTTGTTGATTACTTGTTTTCATTAGATCATAAAATGGTTTTAGAGAATGATTTATATAATTATCTTGAAAATTAATTGAAATGGTTTTAAAGGAATGATTTTTTAATTATAGTTGTTTTATAAAAATGTGATTAAATCGATTTACCCTTCAACATTGTAGATGAAAATAGATCTCATATAATGTTTATGTGGCTCCAAAGGTTGTGTGATTATCTATATATGATTTTATATTAGAAAGATTCTAGTTATGAAGAATATAACCCATGTGTGGTCCTTGTTGAGGGAGGGAGGCACTATTAGGAGTAGACTCTTACCCTTTAGAACTGTTGTTATAGGGTTAATGTGTGTACATGGTGGCCTAATGTTGTTATGGAAGAGATATACTCTCAAAAGTACACTATTACCCCCTAAGACCATTATTATAGGGAAATGTGAACATCCTGTTGGGTTTTATAATAGAAATAATGAGAGTATCTTCACTATACAAAACCAAATAACCTAATGTCTAACCTCCATGTTGTTACAATTTAGAATATTAATTTGAGGTTCTTTAATAATCTATTTTTATGGAAATTCTTTGAAAACCAGTTTATTTTTAGATGTTTTACATGTTCTAAAAAGGGATTATTTGTCTATTTTAAACATAATTGTGAAAATTTAATATCACTCGTTTGATATATTGTTTTGATAATAATTTGTATATATTATAAATACTTCTTATGAAACAATTAGGGGATCCTACTAAGATAGTATTTCTTAAACCTTGTATATGAATTTTGGCATGTGTAGATATTTTTCTATGATGTGGGTAAAATCTAGGAACTATAGGGTGGAAGTGGCTTTGTCCATTAGTAGGGTATTGGAGTTTGATTTCTACTACAAGTCACCTGGGGATGGGATTTTGTTGTCCCTATGCTCTTTGGTTTAGTTTTTGGTTTAGAAATTTTTTTTTCTTGTTTAAGTGAATTTTACGTTATTTATTTATATTGGCATACCAATATTCTCTTTTTAAATTTCATTTTGTTTTATGATCTTTTATAGAGAATAAATTTCCTAAGGGTGTTTTTGATGACTAGGTTTTTTTTTATCAGCTCATGGGGATCACAGATTCCCTTTAAGTTAATCATGGTTATCTCAGGTTTTTAGTCAGTTGGGTTATTAGGGTTGGTTTATCACACCAAGTTATAAGATACTATTCCTAATTGACCAATAATATTAATGGGGATAATATAGCTTGGAATTATTTTTCCCTTCTATATGAATTTCAGAACCTTTTTTCTTGGAGAAATTTATAGGAATACTTTATCACCAACTTCATGTTCCAGATGTCATCGATTATTGTAAACATCACTATTCTATTGAGTCAAATATTAATTAATGTGATACTAAATGGTTGAAAAATTATCTTACATTTCCTCATCAAAATAGGATCACAATTTCTTTTTTTCCTAACTTCATCCAAACATGTCAGAGTTCAGAACTTCTTTTCATAGTGGGCTTCTTAAGGATCCATTTGAATTATTAAGTGAAAGATAAAATTATTGGAGACTTATATAAAAGGTAACTGTTGATCCCAACCACCGATTAAATCTATAGAACATGATCTTATAATATCCTCTATGGTTTGAATTGTTTTTATAGGCTAACAGTGTCTATAACGATGATATTAAATACTAATAAAAAATTATGTATTTATAGCTTTCTGAGTACTTCACCAAAACATTAAGGTAAACTTAAAATATAAATAAAATATAATAGAATTTGGTACACTATGAAATATGAATAATTCATTAATATATATCCCGGTAAGCATAACAAGAGGTAAATCTTCTCATATTGTAATAAAATGCAATTATTTCATAAGGTGATTGATTACAACACAAATATCATTATGGTGGTTCGATGTTTTGGGGAGTCCAATGATAAATCATAAGTGATGTTTTACTATTTTAATTATTATATAGGTAAGTTTTATAACATCCTCTTAGATTTATACCTCTCAAACATAACATTCTAATATACCGAGCACCAAGATACATACTCTGCAATATCTCCCTTTATGTTATCCTAGTAGAAAACTATTACAGGTCTCTATAAATCATTATACATATAGGATTATTAGAAAATTATTGACTATTATATTTATCTTATATATCCTTATTCAAGTTTGTTATTTAAGGGAAATATTCATAGTTCCTAAAACATACCATTCTATCCCAATCATATTTGAACATAGGAAAATTTTTAAAATTATTTTATAGCTATATATCTTCCTTCTAGGCCTCTTTAATTTTAACTTAGTTATATGGCAGAACACACATTTGAGTAAGATATAACTTTTTCTTCCATAAATATTTTTTATTTCTTGATTTTCAAATCAATAAATATTGGATCTTATACGATCCTTATCATATAAAATCTAGTATCATCATTTCGACTCAATGAATCAACCACATTGTTTTCTTTCCCAGGGTGGTAATGTAATTATAAATCATAATATTTAATGAAATCAAACCATATTATATGTAAAATATTCAAATATTTCTTGTTGAATATATACAATAAAAATTTATGTTCATTTTTACATCAAACTATTTTTTGTATATATAATTCATCTATATCATCAATCGAAAAAATACCACTGCTAACTCAATTTCATGTGTCAGGTAATGTTTTTCATGAACTATTAATTAATGATAGGTATAACCTACAACCATTTCATTCTACATAAAAAAAATTCGAGTACCTTCATAAATGTATTACTATAGACCATAAACCCTTTTCCATTGTTGGGTGTTTTGTGTACAGTTGCACTATCCAACCTTTTCTTCAGTTACTTGAAATTTTCCCAAAATTCATTTATCCAGAAGGACTTTAATCCCTTCTATATCAACTTATTTATGGTATTAGATATATTTGATAAATAAATCCCAAATAATCGATAGTATCCACAAAATATAATAAAACTATGGATCCCAGACAATATCGTTGGTCTAGGCCACTGAAAAATATCTTCCCTCTTTGGTGTATGTATTCATATACAATCACATAAGATTATATTCGCATAGAATGAAATTTTTTATAGACAAAATTCACTCTTTATTAATTTGTAATAAAATTTATCTTTACTTGGATTCTTCTACACGATTATTAAGTGATCTTTATGAACTTCTTTATTCTTATAGAATATAAGAATATCATCTATAAAGAATTTGAAATATTGATTGAGTAAATATGTAAAGAATTTATTAATTATATAAATGAATATTATAGGGGAATTAGTAAGTCCAAATTGAATTATTATAAATTAATAATGACCATAAATCATAATAAAGGTTTTCATGGGTATATCTTCATTCCTGAACTTCAATTGAAGATATCTATAATTAAGGTCAATCTTGGAAATGTCTTAATCTATGTGAAGTAGATAAAAAAGATCATCAATACTGGGTAGGTGATACATTTTCTTGATACTAACATTATTAAAGTATTGATAATCAATGAAAAGATTCATTGACACATCTTCAATATTAATAAAAATAAGAGGTTCACCCTATGGTGACACACTATGTAATAAGAATCTTTTATTAATATTCAATTTGTGTTGATTATTCAATTCGTGTAACTCAGTCAATACATTCTATATGGTGTCTCTGAAATTGTTGTAGCACAAGGTATAAGTTCTATTTAAAATAAAAAATCATGTTTCAAGGTAAGACTATAAAATTACTTTTTAAATATAGTATACTATTATCAAACAATAGTCATATCCCTGGTGTTAATTTTCTCCCCAACTATTTGATATAAATATACCTCCTGAATTGGGATAATGATCCATACAATGGGGGTAATTTCCAATAAAAATTCATATTCATCCTCAAATTTATAAATGATCATAGGTTTATTATGAATATAAAATTTTATTTTCTTATTCTATAAATATATAAGTGATCTATATAGAGAGAACTAATCAATTCTCAAAATCACATCAAATTCAACTAAAGGAAGAATAATAATATTTTTATAGGGAAAATTATTTCCAAAATTAATATGACATCCCTAACATTATAGTAAAGGGTATCTATTTCATAACCATCATAATTATCTTAAATGATTCACATAACAAAGAACCTTCATTGGTCTAGTAATTAGAAATAGGATTTGAGAATCGTCTTGGAGAATTCCAAAGTTACAAACATATTATACATTGAACATTAAATGGTACTTTATGATGTACTTTATTTTCCTCTATTTAACACTTCAGTTTTTCTTGAAAATTAATTACTCTATGACCTTATTACTCATACATAAGAAATATTCTGATTCCATTGATATATTTATTATGAGTGCTTATTCATATATTCTGAACATATAATAAGCTCAATATTCTTTCATCCATGGTCTAAATCAACTAAAATCACATGAAACTCTATTTATCTCTTATTAAGTGTGTTAGAAAACTCCCATAATTTGAAATTATTAATTATATATTGAAATAGTTGGTTAGGCATACTCACAATGTTGGAATTCCAACTCCCATTTCAATTGGTTTCTCACGAGGATAATTATTTCATTATTCATCACATTAAGTGTTAACATGATTCCTCATGGTTTTAACCATGGACTAAAAAATCCAAAAAAACACAGTGTGAGACATAATAATCATAGTGTGGAATAATTTAATCATAAGATGTACAACTAATGACACCTTATTTTCAATATATGAAAAATGAGGTTCCAACATGTCCATACATTCTCTTTATCTATTCAAATCCTTCATAACTATTTATATAGAAAATGTTAATTAACCTAAGAAAATCTCATGGGCATTTCTAGCTAGGTGTATAGTCTTAGTCTAACTCATCATCCACCAATGAAGATCAAGTAAATACATAATCTCGTATTTTAATGTTTTTTACACTAGGGTTATCTAAGACACAGTCACATACACATGAAAATATCGAGATATGGATGTATTTTCTATGAAAACCACACTCCTTAATTACCATATTTTAGTTTGTCCTTCTATAATTATTCTTATTCAAGTATTACATACAAAATCACTCTAATAAAAATCCACAAAAATAAATAAACCCTACCCTGATACCATGTAAGGTTACCCAAACATTATATACATAAATATAACATAATTTTAGATAAATATTCAATAGAATTCAGAATAATACAAACCCCAAAATGATAATGGATTACTGTCCTTGAATTTTAGAAAAATAACAATCTTACTTAAAAAAATATTATCAGCATGTCCCACAATGTTCTTATCATATAGTACACTTCTTAGTTATATTCTACCAAATTTGTTTCATAAAATGGTAAAATGAAATATAATTAAGGGGGAGATTATATGGCCAGTACGGGTAAAAAATAAGATATCAGTCAATTATCATAAGTAAGAATAACATAAGAATAAGTGTATGAGACAATTTTTATAGAATTTGAAAATCACCCCAAGTAAATCATACATCATAATCATATAATGATAATTTGGAAGTTCATAAGACTTGATTCATAGAATAATCAATATCATGAGCCATGAGATCATACCAAAAATATATGATCATGCTATAAAGAGTGGTATTAAAATTGTGGCATAATAATAATAATATAAATATTCTTCATGGATACCCTCTATTACATTCTTCATATGTTAGGAGTAATATAACCATCGATGTACCAGCTTCAAGCTTGAGATAACTTCCAATGTATTCCCTTGGGGCTTAAAATTACCATCCATTTACTCACTAATCTCATTAAATATTAATAACCAACCAATTAATTATTTGTCAATAACAAACCCAAAAATACCATAATCATAATCCATTCTTATTTAAGCTATAATATCATTAAAATATTTATCATTTCTTTATACCTTATCCCATAGAAGAGAAAATGGGTTTTATTAAGATATAATCATCATAAAAAATAAACATCCTAATAAATAATGAGGATTTTATAATTGTATTATATCCCCTATAAATCATAAATAACATCAATGGATGTTTTCCTAAATAAGAATACCATTTAATGACAACTAGAAATTTTCATGATGAAAATACCCCTTTATATTTAAAATTTGTTATTTAATTTTTTTATAATTCTAGGAAACAAATTTCTTTGAAAATAAATTTGGAAAATTTTAACTGGGTATTTAAATAAAAGGGTTGTTATGATGATGGGAAATGTTTATCATGTGGTATATGATAAAATAAATATTCAATTCACACATTTAGAAAAAATAACCTCGTTCAGAAAATCAATAGAGGATTACTTTTAAACTATTTAATTGAAAATTGAATAGGGGTAAAAATGACATTAAAAATCATTTAAGAATATTAAAAATAACGTTGATTTTTTTTAAAGAAAATATGGACATGAAAAAAAATATTCTCTACTGAAGATATAAATAATGTCAGTTTTCCATAAAAATAATTATTTCAAACTTTTGATTCTTTCGAGCGGAGATATTGAAAATTAAACATGAAATTTATATAAATTATTATAGGAGGATAAAATAAAAAATATTTATGTGATATTGATCATATATTTCACCATCATAAACATACTAATATAAAATACATATAAATTTTTTTATTGTAACATAAAACTCGAACTCATTTGGAAAAATTTAAATGATAATATCATGAAGGAAATATAAAAAATTTAAATTTAAATAGAATGAATATAAATATATTCATAATAAAAAATATAATAGTGGAAGTATATACACCACATGAATGAAACAAGTTGTTAATATGGCATATGTTTCATAGAAACACAAGTTAGACAAGAAAACCTGACCTCAAGTCTGACTTTCTTCGTAACTGATTTTGAACACTTTTATAATAAATTTAAATTTATTATAATTAAATAATAGAATCATATTAATTATTATAATTCCATTCATGTTTTATTTATAACATATTATCACTCATTCTTTTTCAATTGATCATTATCGTCATCATTTTGGTTTTTAAAATCATCATTCTTCATATATGTTTCGATTTAGTAGTATCAATCCTTAAACATTGACCATGGATCCATAGTCTGTAGATTTTTTATCATGTAATATATATTTAATTATTACATAATATCACTTGTATTTATCATTACATAATTTTTCATATCATAAATATTATAGTATCACCCATATATCGGGTAAAACCAACCTAAATAAGAGCGTTTTATAAATAATAAATTAGAAAAAACACACTATTATATAATTCTAATATAACATTAAAAAATATAATTAATTTAATAAGTTTAAAATATATTTATTATATTAAATTTTATAATCTTACATAAAATAATTATGTTGAAAATGATATATATCACTCATGGAGATGGTAGTTCATAGGTACACATGAAAGATAGATCCATTTTCTAAAGAGAAAGATTAATATAATGTTGATAATAGTTAATAAATATTGAATAATTAATATATCATAAATATCATATATATTTCATTAAATCCATTATAATAACCATCCATGATAGGGGTGATGGAAATTCAATCATATCGCTACATGGAGGTGGTAGACCACACACACAAACATGTGATGAATTCATTTACTATTTGATATAAAATATACGGAAAATGGTTGTCACATAATCAAGAAAAAATATACATATATTTATGATATTGATTTAATCATGTTATAATGTATAAAATATATTTATAGAACATATAACCATAAATAAACTATGAAAGTGTCGGTAAAGATGATTACCACTTCTTTGAGAGACCCGTTTTGGATTACACCTCAGGCCTTCTTAGGATGGTCTTAAGATAAGAGTAGGAGCTCAAGAACGAAGCTAATGAATCTAGAAATTTTATTAGTAGGTCTTGGATGATCTATAGGTATTAATATTTGTAAATAATAGAAGAGAAAATGTATCCTTTTATAAGTGAGGGGATAGACACACATGGAATTACTTAGAAAAATTAAATAAAATAAAGTCATTTTATTATTAACTTGTCACCAAATGGGCAAGGATTCAATGATATTTTAATATAAGATAAAATTATATTAAACAAAAAATATTTAGACAATATTAATTAGAATTTTAACCCTTTTCTCTTAGTTTAACCCCCACCGCCAGTGAACCCTTTTAACCTTAATGGTGTTATCAAATTTTTTATGTTTATAATATTCATTATGACAAAAAATGATATAAAAAATATTTAGAAAAAATTATATACTATATAAAAATATAGAGTAAATTTTATTAAATTCATTTTCTATAAGTGTTAGAAATGAATTTTAAAATAAATATTCAATATGGAATGAAAATAATTTTTTAGAAAATATCATTTTTAAGTACAAAAATGAGTTTACATTCATTCATTGCCTAAAACTATAAAATGAATGTTAAAATATTTTATTATATATTTTTCAATTAATTTCATTAAAATCATTAATAATTACATATTTATTTAATTTAATAAGACAAAAAAATGTTTTACACATAAAAAATATTTATCTTCAAAGAAAAAAACATTTCATTTTACCTTCAAACATTTTTATCTTTATTTCAAACCACTTTATAAATAATATATGAATAAATTTAATCTAATAAATAGTTCTTTTAATCATGAATTTCGTTTATTAAAAATTAAAATTGTATTTCTTAGGCAGTAATCAAGACAATTAAATTATGGAATCATTTCTATATATATTTCAGAATGTTGTTGAGAATATTCATATACATCAATCCATTGAATAGTTTATAAATGTTTTAATATAGTAGGGTTCATTTAGAATAATGGATTTTTATAAATAAATTTATAAAATAATTAAAATTTGTTTTGAATGAATATATATAAAATATCAAGGTGTTACATTATACACCCAAAAATAGAATTTTACCAAAAAAACTATATCACTCTAAAAGACCCAAATGAGGATGCTTCAACTTTATCACATCCTCAGGCTCCCGAAAAATTTCCTAAATTTCTTTATTCCTATAATAAAATAAACTAGGCACGTATTAATGTTCCATATAACTTTATTCCTATGATCTAGTACTTCTATCGATTGTTCTTCATAATAATTATCATGATCTAGTAGTATAAATTTTGATTTCAGTACAGATGAAGTATTTGGTATATAAATCCTTAAATGAGATACATGGAACACATCATGGACTTAAGAGAGGTTTGGTTGAAGAATCAAGTGTCACATCCCAATGTTTTTTCGGTATTTTTACACTCTTATTTTTTATCATCATTTCTTGCCAATCTTAAAGTATATTAGGTTGGTTTCCATCATTGTTAAGGGCCAGGGAATTTCCATTGGAATTTGGTGTAGTGAGAACAAGAACTTATAGTTGGAAAAAGATATAGTTTGTCTTCCTACTAGCTATTATGATCCACTGACTAGCTTTTGGACTGACCTCCGATAAACAATTCTACTAGAAGACCATCTAAAACTCATTGACCACCCACCATCCATCTAATTGAAAAAGAACATCTATATTCATTTTTTATGAAACCCACATCCCCCAATGACTAGCCACCAGATAACTGGTGGAAAATAAGGACTACATGAATTCTACATGTAATTGTAGACTACCTGGATAGCCACCACCATATTTCATGTATTTCAAACATACTGTAGAATAGTAAGAGGTATGTCATATTTTTTCCCTAAGATTAAATTTATTTATCATTTATCCTCCCTCTCCCTTATCTCAACCTATACAAACCTATTATTCCTCTTTGGATGTTTTTGACTCTCCCAGTTCAAATATTTAGTGAATAGAAGTTCAGATCAATGCTTTTATCCCCCTTTGGTAAATCTAACTCTAATTTACTCTTATATTGTTTTTTTCTTATGTTACTCCTTATTATTACTACTGATAGGGAATAAAAACCATGAATTTTCATTGGATATGGGTTTTTAATAAGGAATTGTGGTTTTATTGATCTCTTTATTACTTCTGAAATCCTTTCTTATATTGAACTTGTGGTTCCCTTTGTGTTGTAGAAATTCCAAGGGTTTTTGAGGTGGTTGGTTTTATAAATTAGCCTTTGTTATGTAAACCTAAATTATGTTATTGTTTCAATTAGATCATAAAATGGCTTGAAAAAATGATTTATTGATTTATCTTGAAAATGACTTAAAATTTTTAACTGGAATTATTTTTTATTTGTTTTTATATTGTGAAGATTGGAAGAAATGGATTCCCTTTTTACTATTGTTAATGTATATGGCCTTCAAATCATGTTTTATATGGATCTAATTGTTGCATAAATGTCAATATAATAAATTCACTTTGAATGATTTAAGTTATTAAAATTATGACCCATGTGTGGTCATTGTGGAGGTGAGGCCCACATTTAGGATAAGTCCCTAACCCCTAGGCATGTTGTTCTTGGGTAATGTGTCCATCAGGGGGGGCTAATGTTATTTTGGTGAGGATAAAATCTTGTCAATGTACAATTACCCCCTATGATAATTTATCTAGGGTAATGTACGAATTAGGTTCATTTTGACCAAAAAAATAATTAGAGGATTTGCATTAACCCAAACCTAATTTCCCAAGGGATATCCTCCATATTGTTACTCTTGAGAATGTTTATTAGAGATGTTTTGATAAAATTAATTTAGGTAAATGATTTGAAAACTAGTTTACTGGGAGATGTTTTAATAGTTTTTAAAATGGTATATTTCCATGTTTTTAAACTATTTGTGAAACATTTATCTCAATCCGGGGATTTATTCATTTGAGAATAATGGTTTTTAAATATAAATAGTGCTTATGAAACAATTTTTGTGATCCTACTTGTCTAATTTTTCTAAAAACCCTATATACACATTTAGGTTTGTTTGTGTATATTTTTTTATCTGTCGTAGGTAAATGAAAGGCACCATAGGGTAGGGGAAGGTTTTTCCATTAGCTAGGTGTGGAAGTCTAATTTTTATTATGTGCTACACAATGATGGGTTATTATTATACTTGTGAAATTTGGTTTTGTTTATGGTTTTGTAACATTTATTTTCCATCTTTATATATTATTTCCATTATTTATATTGGTATAACAATATTTTCTTTTTAAATTTCATCTTGGTTTATGATATTTTGTTTGTAAATCATTCACAAAGATAGTTCTTGATTCCCAGGTGGTTGTCGTAAATTTATGGGGATCATGAATGCCCATAAAGATGCCTCATGGTTGGTTTTTTTATTAAATGGGGGATCTAGGTTGGTTTATAAAACCAAGTGATAATCTAATATTCCTAATCAGTCAAGAATCTTGATGGGGATAATATAAATAAGGGTCATATTTCCCTTCTTTCTGAATCTCATAACCTTATTTCTTTAAGAAATTCATAGTAATACATTTAACAAACATCCAATTCCAAATCTCATCTATTATTACCAACAGAAACCGTTTTTTTCCTCTTGGATACCATGATCTACTACTAAATGAATCTAAAATTCTATAATATTTCCTCATCTATCTTAATTAGCAATAGCTTTCATGATTTAACTTCATCTTAGTATGTTGAAGTTCTATACTTCTTCCTATAAAGGACTTTATAAGGAGTCATCTGAATGCTCGAGTTGAAGATATTATTATAACATAATTATTCAAGAGGAAGGTGTTGATAACAACCGCCTTTGAAATATATAGATCCAAATCCTATAAAATCTTCCATTATTTGAATTTTTTCTCAGAATGACCATCTATCTAAGGACGAAATGCAATACTAAAATACAACTCCATATCCATAGCTTGCAGAATAAATCACCGAAGCCTTGAATTAAAACATAGATCTTAATCATATACAATATTATATAGCAGTCCATACAATTTAAAAACTTCATTAATCTATTAAATAAAAAAATAAAAAGATATAATTTTCTTTATGGTAATAAAATGCATTTACTTCATATAGAAATTTACTACAATCCAGATATCCTTATAGTATTTATATGTTTTAGGGAGTCTAAAAACAGAATCCATTTTGATGTTTTCCTATTTCAATTTTGATATGGTTAATAATTATAAGATTACCATAGATTTATGTCTCTCCAACTAAACTTTCTTAAAACAAAAAATGAAGATACATTATTTTTAGTATCTTTAGTAATGTTTTCCTACTATAAATACTATTTTTTCTCTAAATATCTTCATACTTCTATTATTAATAAAGAATGATAAAGAGTGAGACTCAACCAATAGATCCTTATTTATGGTAAGTATTGACAAGAAACATAAATGGTTTCTAAACCCTATCATTTCATCACTGTCAATGTCAAAAAAAAAGAAAAATTTCTTATATTCTTTTTATTCTCTAAATATTCCATTTTGTTTGTATTTAAAAATTACATGGATAGATGGTTGAAAACTCATTTGGGACCGATATAATTTCTTCCCTGAATTCAATATTTCATGTTCCATCATTTGAAAATATACAAATATTAGACCTTCTATGATCCTCAACATAAATAATCTAGCATCATACTTTCAACTCAAACCATTGTCCACCTTGTTTTCTTTCCCAGGGTGGTAATGTATTGATCAACAATATTTCTTAATCAATTCTAATCATATTCTCTTTATCATTTTCAATTCATTAGTCGTGAATATTTACTTCAAAATTTTATGATTAGTATATATTTCATACATTTCTCAATAAACATTATTCCTCTATAACCCCCCTGAAACAATTATCACTATTAACATCTAGTCATGTATTGGGTAATTTTTCTCATAAAACATTAATTAAGAAGAGTAATAAGATGTAATAATTTCATAATTCATAAACAAACATCATATTTCCTTCCAATATGTATAAATATAGATCATATAACCATTTAAAATATGTGGTAGTGTGCATTCAGATGAACTAACCCACCTTTTCTTTAGATCTTTGAAATTTTCCTCACATTCCTATAACCAAATATATTTTACTCCCTTCGATGTAAAATTGGTTATGTTAATAGATATATAAGATAAATCTCTCACAAATCATTAATAATATCCTTGAAATACAAAAAACAAATATGGATCTCCATCAATGTGGTTGGCATAGATCACAGATTTATAAATTCCATCATTGAAGGGTTTGTTTATAAACCCTCTCATAAGATTGTATTACACAAGAATGAAACTTTTTATATAAATAATCCATCCTTTCATAATTCATCATATTTTTTCTCTTTCCCTAGGGTCTTAAAAAAATGTCTCACGTTATACTCATGATCTTTCTTGTTTTGGAGTGTATAAGAATATCAACTCTAAAGACTACCAAACATAGATACTGATCTTGTTATGTTCTTGATAATAAAAGAAAAGGTGCATTGACTCATATTCCATCTTAATAAAAAGAATAGGTTCACCCTATGGTGAAATAATAGGGTGTATAAATACCTTATCAATATTATCCGTATGTTTATTCTTCAATTCCTATAACTCTATCTAGGCCATTCTATATAGAGCCATTGAAATAGGTGTAGTACCATGGATGAGTTTTTTTTAACTCAACCACACAATTCAATGGAATACTAGTAATGTTTTCAATAAATAAATCATTATATTAAAAAACTATAGCTATATGTTCAATGTTGAGTTTCCTCCCATGAAATTGAGATAAATATCCCTCATGAATATGAAGTTATACTTATATAATAAAATTAGTTTTCATTATAAATTAATACTCATCATCACAATTATATATGATTATATGTTGATTCAGAATATAAAATGTGATTCCCTAATTCTATAATTTCATAATGGATATATGTGAATATATTAAATCAATTCTCAAAATTATATAAAATTCCACTAAAGTAATAAGAATAATATTTTTATACAGAAAATTATTACAAACATTAACATCACATTACCAAATTTGTAAAATAGAATAAGAATGATTTATACATCACAATCCACTTAAGTTAATGATATAACAAGTTCCCTTACATATTATAGGATTTATCCACTAGATTAGAGAATTCTCTTGGATAATTCCATAGATCCCAACATATAACATAAGAACTATAAAATGGTACTTTAGGATTCTATTTATTTCCCTCCATCGAAATCTTTATTTTGCCTCTTCAATTAATTTCCTTATTTCCTTATTCTCTTCACATAAAATCTATTCCTGATCCATTGATACATTTCCATTGATTTTTCTTCCCTTTTTACTAACATATATAAATCTGAATATTATTTCCTACATGGTATTTATCAACTAAAATTCTATGAAAATGCATTTATCTTTTAATAATTGGGTTATAAAACTATCCCAAGTTGAGTTTGTTAATCATATATCAGGATTACGAGTTAGGAATAATAATAATGTAAGTAATTCTAACTCTCATTTCATTTTATTTCACATGGGGTTAATTATTTCATTACATCCAGTGTTAACATGATTCCTACTGGTTCCATCCAATAACTAAACCAGAAATAATAATGTGAGAAGCAATAATCATAGTGATAAATAATATAATAATGAAACCCCATTCATAGGATGTCCAAATCATGACACATTATTTTCATTATATGATGAATTGGGTTCAACCTAGGTCATCTATGATAATTGTCTTTACAATTAATTCAAAATAGTCAATAAATAAAATGTGAATTAACCTAAGAAAATATGATGGGAGTATTTATCTAGGTGCCTAGTATTAACATCACTCTTCTATCACTGCTTAGGACCAAGTTAATATCCATCCTACACTTTTATAATTGTTTCCCATGGGAGAATCTAAGCCATAACTGTATCCACCTTCCAATTTCTATGTAGATATTTATTTTATAAGAAATACAAACTCTTTTAATGACCCTAACATTGGATGTTCTCTTATTATTTGGCTTATCCCAAAAGACATTATTAAATTTATCAAATCCTTTTATCTAAAAATAAATATTCCCTACTCTAATTCCAAATGAGGTGTCCTAAAACATTAAATATATAAATATTACAACATTTTTTATCCAAATTCAGTACATTTCTTAATTATAAATTCCCCAAAATGTTAATGGTATATTATATTTAAATACTATATACATAATAATTTTATTTCATGAAATATCTTCAATAACTCCCTCACAGTTCTTCTCACATAGTACACATCTTAGTTTTGTCTTATCAAAAACATTTTTTCATAACACATGGAAAGTAAATATAAGAAAGGATGATATAAGATTCTTGGTATCGGTAATAATATAATATATCAGTTAATATTCATATGTAATTATAACATAATCACAAGGGTATGCTAATATGATATTAACATTGAAAATCATACCTATTAAATCATAGTTCATAATCATGGTATAATTCTTCGACAGTTCATAAGACATGAGTCATAAAATAATCAAAGATCGTGATCCTTCAGATCATATAACATGTATAATATCAGGTCACAAAAAGTGTTATAATTTTTTTTTCTCAAAGTCACAATCCTATAAATATTATGTCTAGGATACCCACTACGACATTCATCAATGTTAGTCTTTAACTGACCATCCATGTACTTGCTTTGATCTTGGTATTACTTCTCGAGTACCCTCTTTTGGTATTGGGATAACAACCCATATACCCTATCAGATGATAGAAAATAATAATTACCCTATTAATTGGAGGGATAAAATAGATTAAATCATCATATAAACCTAATCCATTCATATTTAGGCCTCAATATCATGAAAATGTTTTTATTTTCTTCACATTTCAACCCATAAAAATGTAAAATGGGTTTCATTAAGATATAATAATCATATTAAATAACCATATAAGGACTAAATAAGGATGTTATAATTTGAATATATTGCTAGTAAATCGTAAGTATCATAAATGAATGTTTTCATAAATGAAAATATTATTAAAATATCATTATAAAATCACTTTAGAAAAAACCCATTTCTTTTTTAAATAACTTATTTTAAATATATAATTTTTTAGAATAATATGAAAATAATTTATTTGAAAATGAATGTGGAAAATTATAAGTAAATATAAAAATAAAATATTAGTGATAGTGTTGTTAAAAGTTTTTCATGTTTTATATATTAATATAAATATTCTATTCACACCTTTGGTAAAAAGAACCCATTTTAAAAATAAAAATTTGATTCCTTTTAAAAAAATTATAAAAAATATAACTTGGGTAAAAATTAATTTATAAATTATAATAGAATATTTAAAACATTATCTGAAATATTTTAATGAATACATAGACATGTAAGAAAAATATTCCATAATGAATAGAGTAATTAAGTCACTTTTCTTTAAAAACATTACTTTATACTATTGAGTAATTTTGATCAGAAAATGAAATCAAAAAATTATAATCTATCAAAATAAACATAGGATAAGAAAACACATTATATTTATGAGACATTTACTTTATAATTTAATCATCATAAATTTAATTATATAAATCCCCATTAAAAATTTAGATTGTAAATAAACCTGTATTGTTTGGGTAAAATTCCAATTATAACACCCTCGAAAGAAATAACATCAAATGAGACTTCAAATAACTTGAATATAAATATATTCAAGATTAAAAATATAAAATGGGTACTATATACACCGCATTAAAGTAACAAGTGGTAAATATGTCATATGTATCAATGAAATAAAAGTGAGATGAGAAACCCTTAAATCAAGTGTGACTTTCTTTGTATGTGGATTTGGAATCCTATATAATAAATTTAAATTTATTAAAATTAACTTCTAGAATAATAAAAATACTCATTATTCCATGAATGGTTTACTTATAACATTTTATCACCCCTTCGTCAATAATATTTCATTTTCATCATCATTTCTATTGTTAACTGCTTCGTTTTTAATATATGTTTCAATTTTGAATTTATGATCCTTAAACAAAGATCATAGTTACATAGGCTCTATAATGTTAATAATGGAATTTATATAATATTATTAAATAGTATCACCAATTTTTATCATTCCATAATCATTTATGTTGTAAACTGTATAACATCACTTTTGTAGGAGGTAAAACCATCCTAAACAAAAGTGTGTTATAAGGATCGAATGAGTACGAATATGGTATTGTATAATAAGAAGATATTATTCACATATGATTATTCATTTCATAAGTATCATATATAATAATTATGTATAATTATATAACCATCCAGAAAATATGAATATTGAAAATATTATATACCACTCATTGAGATATTAGTTCGTATGTATGTATGAATGTTAGTTTTATTTTCTAATTTAAAAAATGAGAAGAACGTTAATAATATTTTATTATTATTAAAACATTATTATATCAAAAATTTCATATATATTAAGTGAATCAGTTATTATAACAAACCATGATATATGATGGTGGGATATGAATCATATCACTATGTAGAGGATATAGTCGACATATATGAACATTTGATACTTTCATTTCCATTTTAATGGGAATGAGGGGAAATGGTTATACTATAATCATAATTACATGTCACTACAGTTTTGATGATGGATTAACTATTTTAGGATAGATACAATAATTTTATAGGAACTATAAGAATAAATAAATTTTGAAACAGTTGGGTAAGATGATTACATATTCTTCGAGACACCTATTTTGGATTATACCTTAATCCCTTTTTAGTATCATATTAGGGTAATATAAAGAGATCAATAATTTATTAATAAATATTTTCATATTATTAATTAGGGATTTTTAAATTTATAGGGGTCAAAATTTTTATATAATGGATGAGAATAGGTTTCATTTTATAATTAAGGGGGGGATGCACATGTAATTACTTAAAATATGTTAACATTATAACGTCATTTTCTAGTGAAATTGGAACAAATAGACATGAATTCATATCTAAGGTAGGATAAGGTAAAAATATCTTTAACCATTATGATTTATACAATATTAAGTGTAATGTTTACCCTTATCTCTGTGTTTAATCACCCCTAGTGAACCCTTTTAACCTTAACCATGGTAAAGAATTTTGTTAATTT
Source organism: Viscum album (assembly GCA_963277665.1). Lineage (NCBI taxonomy): Eukaryota > Viridiplantae > Streptophyta > Magnoliopsida > Santalales > Viscaceae > Viscum > Viscum album. The sequence goes on from OY728125.1 coordinate 982,851,455, forward strand.
TTACTATTCATTGTAACCAAAAATAAAAGTTGAAATATAAAATAAATTCGAATTTTGGATCAATTTTTTTGAATAAAAAATATCAGTTTTTATTTCTATAAGTGTAAAAAAATTATATAAAATTAAACATGAAAAACATAATGAAAATTGTATGTTAGAAAAATATATTTTTATGTATAAAAATGATTTTACATTCATTCATTTCCTAGAAAAAACTGTTAAATTAATGTAAAAATATTTTATTGAATACATATTATGTAAATTTTATTAACATCAGTAATAATTAGTGATTTATTTAATTTCTTAATATCAATACACATTGTGCACATAAAAAACATTTTTATACAGAAAAAATAATTATTTTTTCCCTCTAATGATTTTCCTTCATTTCTAATCATTAGATAATTAATGTATCAACACATATTTCTTAAATATAGATCATTTAATAATTAAAATATTTTATAAAAAATTAATTTTTATTTCTAAGGGAATAAATAATATATTTTAATTAAGGAAAAAAATTCTATATATATTATAATTCAGTTTATCCTATTCATACTGGTCAATCCAGTTATGAGGTTCAAAAGATTATAATATATCATGGATAATTTATTTACATGGTTTTGTGTAATTTAATCTGTCAAATACTTCAAATTTATTTCAAAGGAATACATATAAAATCTCAGGATGTTACAATCTTCGGCTATTTTAACTAACTCCCATATATTGATTATATAAAACTAGTTTAACTAATTTTTCATATAATTTATATATTTTTCATCATTAATAATATATTTAGTTTTCTTTGGTTGAATCTATGATAAGTAATATTAATGTTCGACCTTTTTTCATAAGGAGAATCATTTTTAAGTTCCATTATTAATATCACCTATAACTACATCCAATGGATGATTTTTCGGACCCTATATGTTCTTGGTGTTTAAGAGCTTATCTATTACAAGAAACAATTTTGGTTAGGAATGTATTTCCATTCACTTAAATTTGTTTAATTAATAAAATTGATTTATTTTTTATCATTCTAAGATATTTTATTTATGTTTTAATTTATCATATCATCCTCTATATTTCTAATTGGTTTTTATCACCATATAGACATATTTCTTAAATTTTACATTAGCATATTATTTCACAACATTGGTTCTTTTGTTAACAACCGTATATGATTTACTATAGGTAGTGTATCCTAGGAAAATTATTTAATGTAAATTAGATGTAAAATTTTATATATTGTATTTTTACTTTTTCTATATATACTTTACAACCAAATAATTTGACATAAATTACCTTGTCCTTTATACCATTCCATATTTCATAATGAGTATTCTTTAATAGATGTTTAACCAAAACCATATTTATTACATAATAAGTTATAATTATATAATAATCGTAAAACTAAAAGGAAACTCATACACATTGAGCATGGATTGTGATATTTTTTTGGAGGTTTCTATTTCATATTTCAAAATCCCTATATTTTTATCAATTTTCGGGTTAAAGAATTTATGATTATGCCCATTCAATAAACAAAATGATTAAAACATTTTATTTTTAAATTCATTTTCAGGGTGACATCTCATTTTCTTTATTGTAATTATACCAATATTTTAAATTGAATGTGAAATTTTATTAAAAGGAGGACAATATCCACTCCTGTAAAAATAAAAAACTGTGGTTTATATTATATAGTAATTAATTAGGAAATATAAAAAAATTCCATTTATTCTAGAAACTTTTATTTGCCCAAATAAATCCATCTTAACCAACTATAGTTTTTCAGAGGATAAAAACTCTTTATTTTCTTTAAATAAAACCATTTCTTATTTACCATTTTGATTTGGGTTATAAAAATTATCTATTTGTAAGTATATCTTCTAAAGATAATTATCAAATAATTTATTGGATTACACTCTGAATTAGTATACCTTACACTATGAAGGTTTCAAGTTCTAGTTCCCATATTCTCTAGGAAAAGGACTTAAATAGAATACATGATAGGAAATAAATGAATTTAAATTTATTATACAAACATTTTCTTTTCTATTTATAATAAAATATAAATCATTCTTTGAAATATTGATTTTATATGGATCATTCTCAATGTTAACATAGTAACCATCATCGTATATCTAGATATTACTTAAAAAATTCACTTTAAAACAACTGAAAATAAAACAGTATCTCTCTAATGGACCGAAAGGCATCACTTTTTTATTATAATGAAACTATTGGGCAAAAATCCCTCAACATAACATTATAGTATTTTTGGGTTGATTGTGTTTGTTGACAAAATAGGTTTCCATGGATAATTGTCGAGTTCCAGAGAAGTTGTTGAAAATCCATGTTGACAAAGAATGATGAAAAGGGAAAGGATGATCCAGAGGTGGTACAAAAGAGCAGTACAAGGTGGCGCCATTTCCCAGTGTTTGCCAAATTTTTGGGGTCCAAAATTTGGAGTTTGGTGAGCATCGAAAAAAGTGGATATCCTTGAAGATCTTATTTAAATATGGAAAAGGCATGAATTTCGTGAAGATAGGATTCAGGGTTTGGAATTCATGAAGTCCATAAGAATATTGACGATGTTCTTCATGATTCCGTCAAGCTTCCCGAACGTCAGAGTGTGAAGCGCATCACGGTGGTGAAGAAAATTTCTAGGGAGCTTCGCGGCAAAGGTGCAAAGTAAATGACAGAATTCTCCGCAATTAATACAAGCTTTGCGATTGGAAAATTGTCGGGGTGCATCACGATTTTGAGAGAATTTCGGCAGGAACATCGGAGATCCTCGATTTCAGATGATGTCGCATTGACTTCGCAAAGAAAGAATGAGGGTCAGTGGAATCACCTATAAAACGAGTTTGACCCCCTCAAGAGAAGAAGAGAGAGAATTCAAAGAAAATTCTTTTCTCTCATTTCGCAAAGGTGGTTCGCGAAGGCAGGGTGCTTCATGAAAGAGAGGTGCTTCGTGGCAGCTAATCTAGCTCCGAGAAAGGAAGTGCACTTCTCGAGGCATCATGCTCTAAGGAGTGTGCTTTGTGAAGAGATAGGACCTCCACGGCGGCCTAAGCATTGCAAGGGCTTGAGCTTCTCAAGAGTGCTTCGTGAGAGTGCTTTGTGAAAAGGCAGGAGCTTCGTGAAGGCTTGTTTAAGCTATGCAAAATTGGGAGCCTCAAGAAGATGGGTGCTTTGCGAAGGTGTTTCCAAAGGTAGTTGCCTAGTGTTCAGTGGAAAAGGGGTAATTATCAGTGGATGAACTTTGAACTTCAATAGAGAATCTATCAACAGTTGAGGATGCATGAATTCATTCAAATGAAGATACCTACAGGTCTATAAACTATGAGTGGATCCCTTCAAAGTGCAGTGAGCAAAGGAAGAGGAAGAAGGTAATCCTTTCTATTGACAGTGAGCCAGTAAAAGAGAAACAGGGAGTGACCCTTGGGAAAGCATTGAGCTGACCCTAAATCTTTGTAAAGTCAGTGATCATGGGAATAGAAGTGATCTATCCCGAACTTTGTAAAAAGAAGTGCGCTTTTAGTGGATTTGGTACATCAGCACATCGTCGGTGTATGATCCTTGGACATAGCCAAGTGAGGGTGAACCAAGTAAAAATCGACGTGTCCTGTGCATGATTTAGGTTTTGCTTATAATTTTCTACATGAAAGAGAGAGAAGAGAGACTTGCATAAAAGTGAGACGTGATCAATAGGGGCAGTTGTTTTAATCTATCATATCCTAATTCACCCCCCCCCCCCTCAGGGTATCTGACCTAGAGGACCTAACAAAAACCCGCATTAAGGGAAGAAGAGAAAACCCAAACAAACATCATGACTAAGATAGATCATGACCTACAGGTCTAGAGTGAAAGAATAGAAAAAATACATGGAGCTTCCCCTCCCCGGATTTTGATCATGGGGAAGCATTCCACCATTGCGAGGATGGTCGGAAATCAAGTGTCATGTGTTAATGCACAAGCCCGATACGATGGCTAACTCCATACCCTCTCAAACATCCAAATGCAAAAAGCTCTGTAAAGATGAATCTCTAGCTTTAAATCCTCCTTTGGGGTCTAAACCATGTGGTAGAGTCCGAATTCAAAATGAAACGTTATAAATGTGTAACATTTTTAAATAAAATGACTTTTATAAGACCAATTATTTTTCATTTTTAATTATATGTAAGTTTAACACGTTTTCCAAATACATTTACTATGATTTTAATGTTAGATTAGTGATGAATAATATAACATTAAAATACACAATCTATTTACCATTGAAATTTATTGGTTATTTTCAATAAAATAACCTAAAAAATAAAAATAAATAAATATATGATACCGATTGTTCTGGATATAGAATAGTTTGTTATTAGTGCCTTAGGCCCCCAAACATATTTAGTAGTTTTATCATAAGAATAAATAAATATCATGGAAAATAATTCCCAATTTAGGCTATAATAAAGGGATTACTTCATTAGACAATAGCGTGATCTAATTACTACAATCCTTCATTCATTACATATGAGAATAATATTTCTATATATTGATTTGGATCAATGAACAACATATTTTCTATAAAATATCATGTGTTTCATATATAGGTAAATAAAACCATTATTAAATTTATATAGTCTTTAGGATCCTATATTCTTATTTACAATATCTCATTATTAAAAATCTATATGTTCTTTTTATTTTTCTTTCTCAATATTTATAATTTCATTCAAATATTAAAAAATTGTTTTATTTAAAATTCCAAATTTCAAAACATCCTTTTTTCCAAAAATACTTGTTTCCTCTTTAAATATTTATATTTTCTTATATTTAATTCATATTACCCTATATCATTACATAATATTACTCTAATTTATATATGAAAATTAATTAATAATTAAAAAATTCACTGTTATAATATACAGAGGTATAATATACATTAATTATTGATACAATATAGTTTATAATAGACTTATCCTTTGGTTTATCACTGAAAATTTTATAATAATTCTTGGTGTTTAATTTTGATACACTCTAAGTGGTGTCCATATTAATTTCATAGAATACCTTCACTTATCACACTCATTCTTATACATTATCCTTGTGGATTCACAATTAGTGTGTCCTTTTTATTTAATTAATTGAAAACCACTTCACTAAAAGTATTTTCATTTTTCATATCTCTCTCCTTATCATACTTTTTGTTTAAATTAAATGATATTTGAATGGTTTTTTTATTATATAATGTTTTATCCCTCCTACTAGATGATTCATTTTCTCATCACTAATAGCCACATATTTACTATTTTTGGATTCAACCATAACATTATTTCCTTTCATTATGGGATTAACAGAAATCATTTTCTTTTTATTAATTATTATATATCCCCATTTATATAATTTATCTCATCTTCATACAACAATATTTTTTTTGAAAATTACTTCTACAATAGAGTTTCTAAGGTTTCATGATTATCTAAAATAAACCATATTACTTATCTATTTATTAGGTTGACTATTCAATTGCATTTTAATCTATGGTTTTTTTCTTTATTATTTTTCAATGTGATAAAAAGATTTTAAATAACTCATTGAACCTAAAATAAATTTAAAAACATTTCTCATTATGTTTCAACTTAAAAGTTCTATATTTAGTGGTATATGTCTTTAAATAATATATATGACATAATATAATCCTTAATAGGAAAAGGATATTATATCCTACATTTCATAGGAAATTTTATAATAAAATGAATTATTAAAATCTTCCTCACCAAAATCATCGATAAAATATATCATATATTCTCAATTATAATCCTTAGTATGAGTGGTATCACTTCAAGCCCATTTAGAATATTTCAGGGTTTAAAAATGATCCTTAAAATAAAACCAAATATCTAATCTAGGTATTTCCAGATGGAATTTTTTGTTTAACATCCTATTGGGATTAGTTTTTACCATTAATGTATGTTGTTCTATTGGTAGCATGTAATTATTTTCTAAAAGAATAAATGTTTATTATTAAAAATATATTTACCTTTAGGGATATGATAAAATAGAAAATTAAGTTACATAAGAATCAAGTAAAGAGTATAGATATATCTAATATGAAATGATATAAAAATATACTTAAGATATGTGTTAGTTGAACTTATAAAATTTATAATAAATTTATTAAAATTAGTAAAACACATATATTCCCTTTAGTTGAAATATATTTACTAAAATAGTGGTATATAATGATATGGATTTTAATGAATATTTCATACATGGATTGATAAACGCTATATTAAATACATGCGTTAAAAAATTGATATTTTAAAAAAATTACTCACACTATTTACTCAAATCACACTTGAAAAAAGAATCAATCAGAGTAAAAAACATGTAAAACAATAATTTACATTTTATTGAAATTGTTTTAATTGAAATAAATTTCAAATAAGTGGAATAGTATTCAATACAACAACACTTAAATAAATAAAAAGGTAACCATTAAAAAAAATAGAGAATAATGGCATATAATTAAAGACTTCGTTATAAGGTATACTCTATCTTCATCTTATTGAATGATAGCACATCCATGCACTCTATTATAAACAATGAGTTTTTTATATTAAATTTTTGAGTCTAAATAATTTAAGGAGGTTAAAAACATAAGGTACATTGCATGGGTTTTAAACCAATAACCTTTTTTAATGTTCATCATGGGAAATAGTAAAAAATAAATAAAATTAAATGAAAATATTGACGAATAATTTAATAAATCACAACAATATTAGAAAATATTTATAAATATTAATACAAGATTTTTTTTATTAATTTATAGATATATAGAAATAATTAAAAGAATATCATTAGTGTTTCTATTTTTCTATTGAAAATAGGATAATGAAAATAAAATATCTCATCTCCTTGACCAGATTTGTATAATAGAGGTTAAATAATTTTTGTGACTGTACTATTGATTGTTTTAAAAAATATTAATCTTTCTACGATGAACTTTTTATAAATATGATAGTTCATTTGATTCTTTTTTTTGTAATATGATAACATTTTTCATGATAAATTATATTATTCAAATAAGATTACATTTCAAATTTACATTTTACTCCTCACTAATATTTACAATAAAAATAATTATAAAAGTATCACCTAGGGATAATGAAACAATATAAAGACAACCCATTGATTTTCCTCTTTGAAATTTTAAATTAACTATATTTGATACATTCATCAATTAATTTATATATTATTCAATTAAAATAATAAAAATAATAGTCGAGTAACATATATATACTCTGAAAGAAACAAAATAAAACTTCATTATTGATCAACCATTTATTCTAGATTACTCTTAAACATTATAAAAATTCTCAATTTTTAATGGGAATGGTTAACCTGAGATTTCACAACTCGACCCAACGAGGTTCAATCCGCAACTACCCCAATCCCACCTCCATAGGCTTGGGGAAGTCGCAAGCACTAAAAGGATTTACTAAATGAGTGTCCTTTCTTAATGTACTTGTAAACACACAACTGGACATCTACATGAAAAGGTTAAAAGGAATAACTGTAAAAGTATCCATTATCTAGAAAAATAACCATGCATGTAAAATCCTCTTGGGTGTACTACACATGAAAATGTAAACTAAAATATAATGGGAAAAAATACATGCCCAACCATAAAGATGTCCCATCAAAAATACTGGAAATATAAATGCCAAGAGTCTCCAGCTATGAATCTCAAGCTTAGACCACCGTATACGGTCTAATGCACTTGGTATCCCTAAGATCCTCTATAATCACCACTTACCTCTCCATTTTCTGAATAAGACAAAAAAAGCAAGAAAATTCCATGTAGGGGTTAGTATATACATTCCTAGTCGGATTTCACCAAATTTGGAGGGGAGAAGTAAGATACACAATAGAAATAAAAAACTAAACCCAAAGTAAGAGAGTAAAAACATACAAAAAAATGGTTACAAATACATATAGGGTCAACAAAATAAGAAATAATGAGAGAGAAAGGGGATCTCCATCTCATAGTCCATCACATGAAAGATTTATAGACATTACAAAGTCCATCAATGATGCCCATCATCTCATGTATATATCAGAAGAGTTAGCTAAGTCAATCTACACTTTTCCACTATGTTGCATAGTCAAGGGGAAAAACTCTACGTAGAGGAATCATGAACCGGTAAAATAAGAGGGTTCTATAGTGTAGATAGCTAGAGGACCTATGTTCTAACTCTACAGAAGGGTGCCACTCAACACTCAATAGGGGAACAATTCTCTATCACAATAAGAGGGTGCCACTCTAGTAATCGAGGATCTATTCCCTTATACTATAGGAGGGTTCCACTTGTATATAAGATATAGGACCCATTCCCTTCCAAACAAGAGGGCTCCTCTCTAGTATTTGGTAGAGGACCCATGCCCTACCTTATAGGAGGGTGCCACTCTAGTAATCAAGGTCCCATTTCTTGATACCCTAGGAGGGTCCCACTTGGTAGTAGGTAGAGGACCTAGGACCTACCAAATATGTGGGTTCCACTATATTAGTTAAGGAACCATGACATGTATTAGTAAGATAGTTCCTCTCAGTGGATAGGTAGAGGACCCATTCACTATCCCATAGGAAGGTGCCACTCTAATAGTTAATTGAGGACCCATTCCCTACCTAGAAGGAGGGTGTCACCGTGAAATTAAATAGAGGACTAATTCCCTATCCTATATGAGGGTGTCACATTATATATAGGTAGACGAACCATTCACTATCCCAATAAAAGGGTTCTAGTCTAGTGTCTCTAGTGATCCTACATGATCACTTCTTCCATCAAGCATCACCTAAATGATCATCACACATAGAATATCTCACATCGTATCTTGAATGACACTACATATTTCACCAACAATTATTATGTGGAAACCCACTTAGAATTGTATTCTCATGTTCCAAAATCTGATTCCAATCTAAAGAGATACAAGAGGTCTCAGTCTCAAAAAAAATAAGTCCGGAACATGGTGTGCAAGGGGACCCACACGACCTGTGGTCCCGCTACGATGCCTAGTCATGTCCCATATGGAACACATATCACTACCCTTGTAGTCCAAAAAACATATAATGGGACTACATGAAATTCCTCATCCAATCAGGGTCTTTCTAATTCCCCTGGTCATGTTTGTGTATGAATGCTCGTGTTTGTGTTCTTTGGTACATGACGTATCCTCCCACATGTGGTCCTGCTGGTATGCTCTGACACATGACCTATCAACCAAGGAAGGGTCACATGGTGTGTCACCCATCAACATGTTTTGTGATGATTATCTTTTTAAAAACACTAGTGTTGCATCAAAAGGGGTATTATACATCATTTTTTCATCACAATACCTTCCATGTAGTTGGGTGTCTTCTGAAAGTTAGATATTTTTTAAAAAAATTCTATTCTATTCCAAATGCTTCATATCTAGCCTATGAGATTATATAAATTGATGGAAAGGGCCTCCATTGTTTCATTTATGATAATTTATTAGCCAGAAAATGGTTTTTCTAACTATATAATGCTAACGGTTCCACCCCCACTCAAGGATCCTCCAATGCCACATAAAATCCTATTTCGTCTCTTGGATCTATGAATAAATCATACAAAACCAAGAAATACTTTAAATCCACCTCTGATTCACCAATACATTCATCACACATGAAACCTTCATAAATCTAGGGGTCAGATCTAGCTTGATCCTACCCGACAATTTCAATACATGACCCCATATCCCAATGGGGAAGAATGAAGATAGCAGGTGGGGGAGAAGAACCCAAAAAAATTGTAAAATTAGTTGGAAAAGAATTATGAGATAAATAATACAAAATGGAATTAATGGGGTGAGAAAAAATTAGTAAACATATTTAAATGATTCATGGGACAATGAAAAGGTTTAATTTAATCATAGATCCCAGAAACAGTATGGTGATGATCAATCTATTTAATCAGTTGTGAAAGAATTTAAAAATTGTTGAGTCTTACCATGATTTGGACCATTGTTTTATGAATAATTCTTCCACCAATGTGTGAAAGAATTTGTTTCATTTTTTGTGCCTCGATTCACCAGGATACAGAGTTTCTTTATTGTCTGATTCTGGTCCTCCAATGAGACGTTGGAAGATGCTCTCTCAAAGATCCTAGGGTTATGTGTCTAACCCGTCAAATCTACCATAACATCACTTATAAAGAGGCATACATTTATGTAAATTTTTAAATTAATTAAATTATTTTTTTTACTAATACATGGAATGTACAACCAATGTCTATTTTATCTAAACTCCCCTTTCCAACCCATTTTAGGTTGACCTAGGGTAACCATCATGTTCTGGTTCAATAGGGTCTTGGATTTTTTATCGAAGAATATATTTAAGAGTTATTTCATTTTATTTAATAAAAATATCTACATGATATAAAATTTATTTAATATTTTAATAAAATTATTTTTGGCTACACCAAGCCTCAGAATCACACACTGTCTTAGAGAATGGCTATGAAAATACATCTAGATTGATTCCAAAGTCTTATAAGGAAAATAGGTCTATATATTATTTTCTATTTCATGAATTATATTCAAAAAAATAATAAACTAAACAAAAAATATTGGGATATTGAGCTCACATATTGATCTATCACTCTTAGAAGGCCACTTGCATGTTCTTATGCTACCACAACACATCATCCAAGGGGGTGGTATATCAATGAAGGGTCCTCTCCTTCCGATCCTCGATCACCATTGAGTGATCTGAAAAAGTGGATTCGTCCTCAACAGACAAATTACCTCAGTTGATAATGTGTGTGGGGTCATGCACATATCTTCTCATCTATAACACATAAATGAGATTTTTCACTTACTCCAACATTGTAGGTAGCACAAAGTAGAATGAAAACATCCTATCCCTCTGGAAGATCTAAAACAGACCGATGAACCATGGGGATAGCTTGCATCCACGGCTAAATCTACACAATAATCATCATGAGGAGACTCCCATGAACCTTTTTTCACCCTACTCAAACTCAATGGGACTCAGATGTCGATCTTCCTTATATTTCTTCTTAACCTGGGATGTCCTCATCAGCTCACATGTGTCATGGACATTTTTCATTGTCACCTGCAACATCTCTGAAAAATTATTAGATACCTCATTGATATATTTCCATCAAAATGGTTACCTATGGGGTTTCTATTATGGTTACTAGAAATTTTACATACTAATAGTATAGTTGTATCTATCATTTCACAGAAACTCTACCAATGGAAAGTTATCCTCCCAACTTTGGTTGAAGTCTAGCATGCAATCCCTTAACATAACCTCTAGATCCTAAACAGTTCACATGATCTACCCAACTATTTGGGGGGTGGAAGGATGTACTCATCCTCATCTGGGTCCTATATTCCTCATGTAGTACTCTCCACAACTATGATTTGAACTATGCATCATGTTTGGAGACAATAGTTAAGTGAACCCTGTGAAGGTGAATAATATCCCGTATGTAAAATGACGCCAAAATCTCCACTGAACTCTACTCCCTGATTTCAAGGAAGTGTGATGACTTCATGAGTTTGTCAACTATCACCCTAATGGAATCATGACCTCTTTATATCATCCAAAATTCTATCATTATTTCCATGGATATTTCATTTCATTTATACTATGGGATATCAAGGGGGATACAATAAACCTACCAAAACAGGTGCTCAACCTTCACTTTCTGGAGAGTGAGGCAGCATGAGATGAAGTTAGCCATGATATATGTCAGCCCACAAAAAATACCAATGAATTTATATATACATCTTCCCCACACTAGGATGTACAACCATAGGATATGTGTGAAACTCTCTTATCACCTCCTCCCACATCGTGACTTGGACCGCCATCCATCACTGGAAAAAGTTGATGAGATTCCATCCATTAGAAAATCCATCTTCTGAATCTCCTAAACATATCTAGTTATGAAATAACCCATAGTTAATTTCTCATAACTGGTACTCTCTCATGTGATGGTGAAGCAGAGTATTAAATTCCATCTACTGAAGAAAAGATGTACCCTCCTGCTCAACTAGGGTCAGCTGTAAGGAGTCCAACTTCTAAGACTCTTTCTGCACCAAACGAGCATGGAAATTCTTACCAAGGGAATAAACCACCATATTACCCATACCAAGATTATTGAATATCTCAAAGGCATAGTCTTCCATGACCACCCACCAGTGACTCTACCGCAGGTTTATCTCTCTATAGATAAAGTCAAACATGATGCTCTAATGGTCCGAGTAAAAAACAAAGCACTCTCTTAGAAGATAATCACTTCACATCCTCAGAAGAAAGACTACCACTTCAATCTCAAGGTCTTGAGGCACATATTTATTCTAATGGGATCTCAACTTCCTTGAAAATTATGCAATAAATTTAATTATCTACATCAATACACATCCTGGATCAGCTCATGAGGCATCAAAATACACTACATATTCAATGAACTCCTATGGTAGTCTAAAAAAGGTTCATTGATCATCCTTATCCTAATATCCTTATAGGCTCTTTAAAACTACTCAGTCTAGGAAGACAAATTATTTTTCTAGAATAGGGTGGTCAAAGTGACTAGAATCCAGGAAAAGTACTCTAGAAACCATTAGTATTACCTCTTCAATCCAAGAAAAGTACACACCAATGAAATGCTCTTGGGTGGACCACAAGAAAGAAATGCATTGATCTTCATTAGGTTAAAAGATAATCCATGCCTAAAATGAAATGCTTGATGAAGTAAACAATGTGAATATAGAAATGGAACTTTGAGAGATTATAATAAAAGTTGTTCTCCAAAACAAATTCTTAGAACATCCACATGTTCTCTTCCTACTCCACCTATTATGAATAGTATATGCGTATTTAATTGACGAATAAAAAAATAAATTGAAGTGTGGCTAGTAGATCTGGTCAATCAAATTCAAAAAACATGACTGGTGAATTCTTCACACTGATGGGAATCATGAAGAACTCATATTATCTATAGTGACATCAGAATGCGAGCTTCAGAATATCAGCATTATGAACTCTCAACTAGAGGTATCTAGACCTGATACGGTTCATTGAAAATCATCTCATTATTTTCAACTGATCAAGGTCATATTCAAACCCCATCATGGGGTAATTTTCATTATCATTTCCTAGTTTAGGTTATGATAATCCAGAAAAATACATAAGCTCTCGTAAGCATTTTACATGAACAACAGTGATGATGGCTAGGGGGACATAATGGGTATGATAAAACATTTCTCTTGTTTTCACTAAAACTATAACCACAACTCTTATATCCTTTTAGGGACCATCCTATATGACTCAGAATATATCATAGTGGTCCTAGGGTGCAAGTCAATGAAAAAACCCATCACCCGCCTTAGAGGTAGTCTCATAACATCCTTAGGGAAAAAGTCTATAAAATCCTCCATGATTGATGGAATCCATATCCCTAAAGTATCAACTTCACCTAGGGACACACTCACTAAATTATGGTTAAGGGGTTGTATCCTCTTTCTCACAAAACCCACTTGTCATGTCCTGAGAAATCTATCACCCATAAAGGAGAGTCTTTTCCCAATAGTGTGGTGATAGTCAGTCTATTCATGGACTATGCAAAACCAATCAATACCCAATATAAATTCTTAGGGTTCCATCATTATGAATAAAGGGTCCCATGAGAACCTCTCTCCACCCATAGATTGGTCACTATACGAGTAGATAAAAGATATAGAAGAAGTGTTCCATGTAGGAACCTCAAGACAAACCTACTAGGCTAAATCCTCTACTATGATATCTAGATCTCACTAAAGGAGTAAATAGATGAAGGAATGAATTTCACTTATGTCTACTTATACAAAAAAAATTAGTAGTGTAAACATAGATCATACTTATAATCATCTTCCCTGTCATTTAGTCATACACATCCATAGCCTACAGTGGTCCAACGACCCAATTGCTTGATCCATAACCTTGATGTGGGCCTTCTAATGGAGGTATTGGTGTAAGGATATCATAAAATAGTAAACCACTCAAATATAATCTTACTGAATCCCCACCTTCTCCTCTTCTAGATCCACCTCCATAAAGGCCACCCTTCCCTCACCCATAAGATCTAAGATAACAACGTTACCTCTTCCACAGTGATTCATATGCTACCAGCCTATACTTTATAGCACATTGGGTTATAAAATAATATGAAATATAACCTCTCCCATCACATTCATACCACCTTGCATATCTTGGATTCTATGGTCTTCTGTTCAACCCCTTATCATATGCCTGAGGCTGATCTAGGGAAGTCTCTCCTACGCTGAGATCATGCTAAATGGTGTCCTCTAGCCACTGTAGACGAATCATCTATTTGAGCCCCACTAACAGCTCCAACAATATGAAATACCTTTGGAAGTAAGATCTTCATCACCGTCGATCACTCGAACACCCCTACATAGTTGGGAATTCACATGGGCACTACACCGACATTGATATCTTTGTGGGGACCCTTCTAAAACTATTATTCCTCGAAGTATACATCTAAATCAGATCAGTGGAGTACCGTGTAAGGTTTTTGAACCTCAAAGAATACTCATACACTATCATACCTCCATACTACTGCTCCAAAATCTCATGAATCTGAACATAGTTAGAGCATGAGGGATAGTACTCCTCATGGAACTGCTACAAGAAGTCAGTCCATGGGAGTATAGACTCATCATGAATCTATGTAAATAGACTCCCGCAGTGACCACATTCACTATGGAAATAGATAAATATAAGAAAACCCACATGACCAGTGGGTTTATAGATAAGATTGAAAATACAGAACACCAAATCTTGTTAATCATCCATTGCCTGGGGATCTGGATCACTACTGAATCTCAACAGCCTCCAGTGTTTGAACTTCTAGAGTGATCTAAGATATGATTCATCCTCATACTTCTTTTTTGGTATGATCTAATTCTCAATAGGTGGCGGTGTGGTTACCTATTCACTTGAAGTAAGAACCACACGAGATATACCTTTAACTAAGGCCTCATCACTCATCATAACATCTTTATGACCCAGAACTGGTAACCCAACTACCTATCATCGCAGAGGCATCCTAAAAATGTAATCAAGTGGTACCATGATCAGATCATCATATATATATAATGGGGATATAATTCAAAGAATTTCAAAAGACCCATACCTATAAAAATCATATACCGTTTATCCTTATAACAAATATCTTAGTATGACATATCAACAAACTTGTAGTCAAGGTCTTGGTGAATGGATTCATTGAATGGGGCACCGACAATGGTTTCCCTAGTCTGAGATCGTAGCTTGATAATCTTTCATAATGTTTCCCTAAATCCTAAACGAATTATCATTAGGGGACTAATCCAAACATCATTCCAACGAATTAACTACTCTAATACTAATCTATTATGACCTGACCCAACACGTCTAATCTACAACTACCCAAAGCCCACCTCCATTGGATAGTGGGTGGTGATAAGTAATCAAAGGCATAAATAATATGGGATTCCTTTTCCTATTGTACATATATACACACTTGAACATCTTCATTAAATGGTACAAATGAATAATTGTAAAAATATGCAATATCTAGAAAAATAACCATGTATGGGAAAACCTATAGGTTGTATAAGAGTATAACAGTGTAAACAAGAAATTAATGTTTTAAAATACACACCAAACCAGAAAGATACCCCAAACTAAAAAATCAAGAAAAGTAAATGCAGAGAGATCCTAGATTTGAATCTCTATGCTCTAAAGGTTGTACATGGTAAAATGCACTGATTTTCTCCAAGCTTTTCTATAATTTCCACTGACCTATCTGACATATACACAAGACATAAAACATGTGGTAAAATAACATATAGGGTTTAGTATATACATACCCAATAGGATTCCCCAAAAGATGGTTGGGGAGTAGTAAGAGACACAATAGGAATACACAGCTCAACCCAAAATTATATAGTTACAACATCCAAAGACATGGATGCATACATACATAGATACATACATATATATATATACTCCACAAAATAATCCCAAAAGAGGGAGAAATAGGATATTTATATCACAAATCCAACCTAGGAAGGATTTCAAATAGTTCCATAGCCCATCAATAATTCCCATCACCTCACATGTCAGTCAAAAGTGACATCCAAGCCATGGAACAACTTGACACTATGCCACACGGTCTAGGGGCACAAAATCGAGGTAGATAACACATTCCTTGGTACAACTAGAGTACTCCACTCATTGGATAGATAGAGGATCCATACACTAAATCCATTGGAGGGTTCCACTCAACAATTGATTGAGTACTGATCTCTATCCCAATTGGAGGGTACCACTCTAATAATCAAAATAAAAGCCATGCCCTACCTAGCAAGAGGTTTCCACTCTAGTGATCGGGGACCCATTCCATGATACCACAAGATGGTTATACTCGTATAGCAGATTGATGGCCCATTCAATTCCCAACATGAGGGTTCTACTCTCGTAAATGCTCGAGGACAGATAACCAAACCAATAGTGGGGTTCCACTCTTGTAATCAATGATATATTCCATAATACCACTTGAGGGTTATAATAAAATATGATATATAGGAACCAGTCCATTTATAGTAGTAGGGTTCCACTCTGGTATTCAAATACCCATGCCCTATCCCAGCAAGTGGGTCCCACTCAGTGGATATGTAGAAGACCCATGCTTTGTCCTGTAGGACAGTGCCACTCTAATAGCTGATCGAAGACCCATGCCCTACATAGTAGGATTTCTCCACTCTTAGAGTAGATAGAGGAACCATTCCCTTTATTGTATGAGGGTTCCACTCTATAGATAAGTAGAGGATTTATGACTTATCCTAGTAAGAGGGTGTCACTCTAGTGTCTCCAGTGAACCTTCCTAATCACTACCATTATCTATCATTTTCTAAATGAACGTCATGCTTAGAACACCATTCATTGTATATCAAAAGCCACCATAGAGGAAACTATCATATTCTATATGTAAAAATCATTATAGGATAATTATGGGAGAAGATTCAAGTAAAATAAAAATTAAAAGAAGAGGTATAATATTTTGAAAAAATGAGGTTTGGGGAACAAAATGTTTAAAGGAAATCACATGGTGTGTGGTCTCACTCTACTACCTAGACATTTCCCTACTGGTAAATAACTCACAACCCATGTATCCCTACACCATATGTAAGGGGTATATATGGAACACCAAATCAACCCAATGTTATGCCCATGCCCTTGGCTTTGTCTGTGTATATGTGTCTATGTCCTTATACTTTGGTACACAGTATGTCCTCCCACATGGGGTCCCAGCTATGAACTATGCCACATGGCCTATCGACCCAGGGAGGGTCACATGGATTGTGTACTATCTGCATGGCATGTAATCCTTACCTTTTTGAAAAACCTAGAGAAACATAAAAATGGGAACTACATGACTTGTGTTCATCATAGAACATGTCGTGTAGTTGGGTTTTCCATAGAAAGATTGATATGCTTCTAGTGTTCCATTTTTGTGCCTGATACTTCAAATGTTACTTCCATGTCACCTGAAATTGAAGGAAAGAGAATACGTTCATAATTTTGGGACACTCATTGGCTCTAAGACCGATTTACATTGATCTATACAAAGACAAACACACCACCGCCTCTCAGTGTTCCTCGCATGTCAGACAAAATCGCACTTCAAATCCCTAATATATGAATAAATCATCCTCAACCCACAAATCCAATGAATCTATCCATGTTTCTCCAATAAATTCATCGCACATGAAACCTTCATGAATCTGAGGGTCCGATCGGGCTCAATCACACTCAAAAATATCAATTCATGGACCTATAGCCCAATAAGAAAATAATGCAAAGAAAAGGTTGGGGAAAGGACCAAAACAAAGGTGTAACATATTTTATCCAAATGTTCTTGGATAATGAATACAAGATGGGATGTATGGAGTCAAAAATGGAATAATCAATCTAAACTGATTCATAGGATCATTCAAAGGATCAATTTAATCATAGATCAAGGATACATTATTATCATGCTCAATATATTTAATCAGTTGGGAAAAATCCACAAAATGATGAGTCATGCCTCGATTTAGATCATTCATCAATGAAGAAATAACCCAGCAATGAATAAGAGAAATTTTTATGTTCCCTACATGTCAATTCACCTATATCTATAATTTTGACATCATTTAATCCGCCAAATATACGGTGGAAAATATCTCTCATCAATTATAGTGTTTTTCTACTAACCTAGATGATCTACCATAAAATGTATTATAAATAGATTTCAGTTTAAGATAATTAATAAATAAATTAAATTATTTATTTAATTAACCCACAGAATATACCACCATGAAATATTTTATATGAACTCCCCATGATAATCCACTTTATGTCATGCCTAGGGTAAATCAAAAAATCTATATTCAACCATGATATCATATTTTTGACCTAATACTCTTTTTAATACTAATACCATTTTTATTCAAAAAATAATAGTAAGTGTTATAAAATATTTTTCATATTTTTATAAAATTTATTCTCAAAACATCGGGCCATTGAATCACGTGTTGTCTCACTTTAGGGATCCAAAAATAATTCTAGATATATTCCAATTTTTACAAGAAAAAATAGGCAATCTAAAGTAGTCTTCACAATGGTTGACTAAATAGTTTTGTGTAGTCAATAATAATAATTCATAGTCAAATCAATATTCAAAAAATATTATTCATAGTTAACTTGATAAAAGTAAATTATTGAATTTATTACACTACATGGTTGAATTTTGTCAACATGATTATATTACTCAATTTATTGAGCATGTCTTAAAACTCTTGTGAATGTACTCACAGTCACCATGGTTCTTTTACATGGTCACCTGTGACACCATATACATCAAAATTTACTAATCATATATTCATAACTAATACATTATATTTATTCTAATTTAATAATATCAATAGAATACAAACAATAAACATATAATAATAATGATATATGACTATTAAGAGAAGTAATTGTTTGCAATAACCTTATGTACATAGATACTTTATCCTTATTATTGATTAAAGTGAAAAATTATAGGAGTAAATAAATTAACCAAATTCTATGACTATAAATATTAAAGTATCTAGATTGGTAAATCAAGTTAAGATGGATGAGTGAATTAATATATCCTTTTTCTTTTATATGATATCTCAGAAATATCAATCCTAATTATTTTGTAGGGATTAAATTTATCTCTTTATATTTTATATCAACCTCACTAAAATGAAAGTAAATATATCAAGCATAAAAATACACATAATTTTGAAAGGGTTTACTATAAAACCCCACTTTTATATTTTCAATTAAATTGTAGTAAATAATATTTTTGAAATAAAATTTTTTAAATTTTATAAATTTATATAAAATATGTATAATGTATACTTTTAAAATTTTAAGGTGATTATATATTTTTCAAAGTTTACCTGAATCATAAAATTTCATGTCTAGACTTCCCAAGATGTGTATGATTAACTAGTGGATAGTTAATATATTATATTCTAATTCTTTGTTATTATTTTTAAATTAATTAATAGTATTTAAAAATTTTAACATATACTTTATTATAAAATATACATGTTGTTAGACATCATGTATATTTTAGTTGTTATTATTATTTTATTGTTTTTGTTAAATTATAATGGGTGTATGTTTAAAATCATAATTTTATTAATTGGTTAATTTTATTATTGGACGTTAATGAAAATTATGTGTCAAAAAGAGACCTAATTTTTTTTATTGATTTTATAATTACCAAATTTTATCATTTAAAAATATTTCCATTGTATATATGGGTAGTCTTGTCTTCTCACATTCATTTTATCAATTCCAACAAGGGATGTGAGATATTTCTTTTAGCTCACCTCAATTCAACTTCTAGTGAATTCTATATAATATTATCCTATTAAATTTAATGGTTTATTCCCTTCTTGTATATTATTTCTCTACCTAAACTTATATCCTTCCACATACCTTTCTTCAAAAATTAAGGTTGATGGAAAGTTGAGGTTTTTCCATGTTAAGGAACACCCAAACTATATTTTAAAGGTAATTTTAGTGTTATAAGGTTGAAAACATCATTTCTAACATGGACTAATCCTTTATTATTGAAGGCATCAGAATTTCGTTATTATTCTTGTTAGTGTTTTCATGTAAGCGCATTTTATTTAAAAAAAGCATGGTTCTGGTGATTTACGAATGTTTTCATTATCATTTTACTATATATGTAGGTTTTAATTAATGAAACTATAAATTTATCTCCACAAATTTGGGGTTTTGAGTATGATATAATGAGATTTAACGGGTATTTAAATGTTATATTTCTAAAACCCATTTATATACACACAAAGAGTTTGTCAAAATTTCATAGAGGATTTTTTTCATCATAATATATTTATAAAGGATTTTTAAGTGAATAAGTTTTTTATAAAGGGGGTTTCAAAAAATAATCAAGTATTACCTTTAAAAATAATTATTCTATTAACTAAAGGTGTTTGATGAAAATTAATTTGTAAAAATATTTTTAAGATTTTTTTATCTTTATAAAATGAGTATTCAACGTTCTACCTTGTATCATTATTTATAAAGTCCTATTTAGATTTCATTAACTTGATTTTGATTATGTAATTTTTTTGACCATTCCACTTTATGTTGTGTTCAAAACTAATGGAATTGTGTTATTGATTATTGTGGTGAGGATTTGGTAAAGGAGTCATTGTTGAGATTACAGGGTTTTATGGGAACCTTGGGTAGTTATATAGGAATTAGTGGTTGAATTTTACTCTAAGTATGACTACTCTCTATCTTAGGGTCTCTAGTTATCATATCACTATATCTTAGGGTTCCACCCTACTTATACACAAGTGTAATTTAGGGTCTATGTCTATCAAGATTACATTATGCTAGTGGGTGGGTGATCTGTCAGTGAGGTCCAAGATTTTCTTAATATACTCAAGGTAATTATCCCATGTGTTGTTCATCTTATATTGTGGTTTATACAATGAAGTGATTTTAATCATTTCATATATTACGTTATATTATGTTTTAATTTATCATATAACTATGTCTATGACAATATCTGCATTATATCATGTACTCTTCTGTATCTCATAGATCTTTACTCACTTATTTCATGTTTATGTTTTCCTAAACAAAAATATTTTGAAAAGGTGATGTATAATGTTATTTGTTTAATTTTATTTTTAATTTAATCAAAAAGGTTTATCCAAATTTTATTACAAACTAGTTCATATATTTTTATTATAAAAGGATTTACATAAATTTTTGGTGTCATCCTACAGGGTGTTACTAATGTCTTACTTACACACTGTGGTGTGTATCTAGACTTTTATTTATCAAGATTTCTATATAGTTCATATCACGGATCTTGTTAGGATGTACCATTATATAAATTATGGAGTCCATGAGGAGATGGAATGTTGAGTTAGATATGTGGCACATTGAGTTTGTTTTTTCATTATTCTATGTTATATGATTGTCTATATAACCATATTTACCCTTATATTATAGATTAAAATGATTATGATTAATCACCAACAATATGATATGGTCTTGATATTATGTTTCATTCTTTATTTATTATGTGATAAATTTCAAATTGTTCCCATTCTTTATATTATACCTTTGGAACTTGTAGTTAACCCATGTTGATTTGGAATACATCTTAGGCTTTGTGTCGTGTTAGTTTTCATAAAATGGTCAGCTATCTAAGATGATATGTTTTCTTAGCCACTATTGTAGTAGGATACCTTCATTTTTGTGATATGTATCATTCATAAAAAATGTATCTACTTATAAAAAATGTAGATATAAAAGGAATGGATTATACTATTCCCAATTATTAATGTTTCTGAATCTTCTTGAGTACTGAGTTTGTTCTGTAAGAATATCACTTGTTATTATCAATATAATATATATATAACACTAGATGGTATATAAATTCATCATCAACAAAATTTATATCTTCTTCCATTATATGACTGAGATATTCCATAAATGATAAAATTTAGTAAATCAATATTTGAATGATATTAACCACTAATTATCTTAAATCAATGCATTAAAATGAAAAAAGAATAATAAATTCAAGATATAAATCTCAATAGTATATATATAATTTCAATATGTTGGATTTTAATATTTGTTTACTGTATCATTGAATTTATTAAGGTTTCACTGATATTACTAATTGGTTTACCCTTATTAACACATCACACCTCCTCTAAACTCTATCGATCTTCTATTTTAATATTAAATTTATATCACCTTATTTATATCTTTATTTTTAATGTTGATAGATTTCTATAACCCAGATATACTAGGATTAAACTATATAAAACATATAAATAAAAATATATTGAGATATATCTCTTCATATTAATAAATTTAGAAATATGTTTTTTTATTTTAGTCACCCTTTGGGTCTTTAAAAATAAAGATCATCTGTGAAAATTATATATTTTTTGATAGCTTTTTCCTCAGAACAATATGACTTAAAATTTTTGACATTTTACTCTTTGAATGTGAATTGATAAAAAAACATCTATAAATAAAACCATGTGTTTAATATACTTGGGTACATATCATGTGTTTTTTAGGTAGGTTTTCCCTTGAAAAAGAGTCATGTTACCACTTATAATACACTCATAAATTACAAATTCAGTGTATGCATGTAGTAAAATTTCGTTTTTCATTATAATTGCTCCTCAAAAATTATGCCCAGAATAACTCCTTAATCTTGTTGATTTTAATTCCGTCAGGAATATCACTCCTTTAATTTAGTATATAAATTTATAAAATGTGTTTCATAGAGTTAATCTCAATTATATTTATTATATCACCTAATTAGAACATTTACTCCAAATATCATGCCTCATAGTTAAATTTGATAGATATTTGGAACATGTTTGAAACATTAATTCCATAATTAATTTTCTCATTTCTGTTCAAAATACTTAAAATTTAAAATCATTTTTTAGAGAAGAGTTAATTAAAAATTTTGAACACTACATATAATAGATTATAAAAAATATTTAATACTTAATTTCATTTATTAAAACTTAAAATCAGTTCCCTGAAATTATTTTTTATTTTGTAAAACATACTTGTATATTTAATACAACCAAGACATGTTTAATAAAATTTCATACATTTGATAAAATCCAAATATTTTCAACATAACACTACTTCTCTAGTAAAAATTGGATTATTATTATGAAAAATTAATTTTGGAGTAATATTTTATTTTTATTTTACAATATCTCATACATTTCCAATTTTCATTGTGAATTAAGTATAATTACATGAGGTATATTGTAGGAATATATCTAAATTATATAACATATAATTTCTATATTTTAAGAGGGTGAAATCTATAGCATCCAAAAATAAAATCCACTAAGAGGTTCCACAATCCAGTTGGCCACTAGACCATAAGTGTGCCTCCCCGTACACTGGAGGCTTCCAATTAGTATTGGGGGCATGGGATTGTATTGTCCTTCGAATATACCACCATAATAAGAGTGTATTACATGGGTATATAAAATTTTTAATAAGTGTAAATAGAAATAAATAAACACCAAATACGGAATAGGGAAACATATACATAAATAAGAAAGTGGAGGCTAAATCTATATCTGACACGAAAATGATTATTATCCTATGATGATATAAAAAAGTAAATACATGGTATACCTGGGTACATGAATATATTAAATTATAAACAATAAAATAATAGAATAAAATCTTCCTCTACTAGAATTGTGAGCATCGACCTGGTCTTCTGCACTCATATTATATCCAACAAGTGAAAATTAATCAAGGGAAGTTAGATGCTTTAAATTTTATACCACTACCGTTTTAAAGTCTATTATGGTACCAAAGGAGGAATGAATATGGTGTGATATATAATAATTAGGCCACTTCCAACTATGTATAGATTCATCCAGTCTATGCATATAAAATGATCAGTTTTTAGGTAACAATAATAATGAAGTAATAGATAAATAAATAAACTACTCTTATATGAGTTCCTCATAGGAAAACCCAACTGACACTATCTGGTTCAGCCTAAGCCTAATATCCCTAATACAAGTTCAAAATATACATATATAATACAGTTTTGTTTATGAGTCTTCAAATCATGTATCAAGAATGGAAAAAACCTAACCATTTTATTTATTTGGGAAGATTCATGTTTAATTTCATAGTTTTGCATTCATATTTTTCTATAAGAAAAAATATTCATAATTTAATAAAATGGAATTGTGATCCCATCAATGGTAATCCGAAAAAATAATAATCCATATATCACTCATGAATCACTATAAATATCAATCATTATTAGAGTTAATATAAGGAAATCTATAAATGAAATCCCAAGTATCAGTCTCGATATGGTGCAAAGTATGACCCACTGAGCCCATCCTGGGTATACCACATAGGGGACCGAGTGTAACTTGTATCCTAGTATAATCATATCACCCACCAATCTTGTCTTACATAGCTCCCTTAAAAATGTATTTCTTATGGGTATGTAAAACATCTTCCCAATGAGACCTTCCAAGTCATACTATAAAGAATACAAGTATTTCTACTAGCATATTTAGATTTATTTCAATTTCTATTTATAAAGATTAATTATCTCATCAAAGTCGTCTTTATGTCAGGACCCTTGTATCACCCCCATATGGATTCAAGGGCATATATTATTTTTCAGAAACTCATGTTGTTTAATAATTAAGTACAATCATAACCATTTAATCAAGTTGGACACATCATTTTTTAAATAAAACAAGCTATTGTATAACGCACAAGGTACTAACTCATGGAATATCATTTCTTTTAGATAAATTCCTATATCAAATATAAAAGAAATTAAATTTGGTTCTAAGGAAAAAGGATCTAAGCCTTAAGAAGAGGCACACCCATGGGGTGGATCATTTCATGGTTATCAATTCATGATAAATATTTTTTTGTAGTTAAGGCTTTATTACACATAGGAATAAAATTTCACTTAATTTACTAATCATGTTGGAGCTATATTTGAATAAGTGTAGTGAAAAATATAATAGTGCATAAAAATAATATTATAATACCATTAGGTATGAGGGATAGAACACCTACCTTAAGTGTATAGTACTCTCCACATTTAGTGTCGATCCTTGAATCTAGAAAGAATAGGAGAAATTAGAAGAATAGTTGAAAGACCTAAATATAGGGTATATGAGATCACACAAAAATAGTGCAAAATAAAGTGAGATAAAATATGAAAGGAATTAATTATAGTGAGGAGCTTACCATTATAGATCCAACATGACAACTGATGAAGAAAATAGAGCATAAAGGAGATGGATCTCTCAAATAATCTGTTTGGCTTGGTGGAGGGGGGTTGTTCATGAAACCCTTTGTGCAGGAGAAGAATATGAGACCCTATAAAGAATTATGGGTGTTTACTCATTTAGAAACTTGAAAAAGAATTTATGTGGAGTGTAATATATATACATGTTGTGTACTTTTCAAAATGTGTTCTTATAATTCACATCATGTAAAGATTTATTTATTCCAATCATATGAGAAATCAATTCATGATTTTCAAGGGTTCTGGCCAGACAATTACACATCAGATATTCTAAATACACACCATGTATCTAAATACATGTCATGTATTTATCCTATAGTTAACCTATATGTCTCCTACTCCATTCTACCCAAAAGAAAATCGACTGGTGTAATGGCTCAGTCACCAATGTCTTATCCAAAAAGAAAACTCAGAAATATCTTCAATGCATCTAAAAGAATTTGTACCTATATACAAATCTAGTATATTACAACCTCCCATACTTAAAATAACTCATCCCAATGTTTCCCTTAGAGGTGTGGTAAAGCATCGTCTCCAAAAAGTTACATGCACTGAGCCTATACATCGGCCTTTCTCTCCTAGGTATCATTTTATACATGGTCAAGCTACCACAGCACCCATACTAGGGGAACATACCTTACTAAAAGATCCTTCATTCTATGATCAATAATACATATCAAAATATTTTAAAATGATGCATCTACCTAAAAATAAATATCCTTATGATTAAAACAATGATATGTGTTAGGATGATAATGATGAAGTTGTGATAAATGGAAGACATTGTGTATAGAATAATACCTATTAGGTAACTGAAACCAATAGGATGCTAGAATAAATCTCTTTAATATCTCAAAAGGATAGATTGAATTAAACATTAACTTTATCTTTCTATGAATCCATCTATGACCCAATTTAGGTGAAACTCATCAAAATACCCAGTGTCCCAGCTAAAACACTAAAGGTTGATGACGAAGAATAATAGAAGAATTATTCCTAGAATGCACTATAGACATATGATTCTGAATCAAATATACTTACTATGAAGTCTCTTGAACAAGATGAAGACCCAATAGAGCTGCCTCACCTACCTCTAACCAGCATAGGGGTGATTAAAACTGCCTATTGTAAAGTTTCACATGAGGATCCATCTGAATCATTTTCTAAAGGATATTATTATAGGAAAACTCAATGAGAGGTATGTGTTTCTCACAATAACATCCAAAATTCAGGATGCAATCCTGAAGCATATCCTCTGACACCCATATCATATGATCACACTAACATTCAATATGACGGTGACATGCCATACTCAGGATCACCTAAAAACCTAGTTCTTTTTTGGAACCCTTTCCAAAACCACAATGTAAACTAATAATCTTGATCTGATTTGATATAACACAGAACACCAAGAATAGATAATATATCTTGAATATAAATCCCCCCAATATTTTCAACTGAGAAGGACTCTTTAAGAATTAGTAAGTAAATGAACTTAGTCACCCTGTCGAAGGTCACCCATACTGCATCATTTACTTGAGGGGTTCTCAGAAGACCTGTCAGAAAATCAATAGTTAATTTATCCCATTTCCACTCATGAATGTACAATGTCTATAATATTCAAGTAGTTCACAAGTGATATTCGTCTACCTTCTGAATGGTTGAACACCATGTGATAAAACATGCAATCTACCTCTTCATACAAGGACACCAATACTGAAGATGTATGTCATGGTATATCATGGTATTCCAGGGGTATACTTCAAAAACAATGTCATGAGATTCCCATATAAACAATTTTTTTATGTATGAAGTGACACAAACATGTCCATGAATGTGAATAATCTTGTCTTCATAATAACCCAACTAGGTAGTGGGTACTCTCATGAGATACTATTACTTAGGGCTAATCCCTCTAGATTTGAATCATTCCTTATAATTACTGATTCTAGAAGTTATTATGAAACAATCAAAGATTCCAAAGCAGGATTCCTAAAATATTCCTAAACCTCCAGGTGAATCTGAGAAACAAATATATAAGATTCCACATGCTACTGGCCACTAATAAGGCCTCTATCAGAGTCATTAATCTTGGTGTGTCAGCTAAAACATTCCTCTTTACTGGTCTATATGGGAACTCAAAGTCTAACAACTATATGTATTCTCCCATATTCCCTTTCTTGATATTTAAATAAAAATATGTGGAAATTTATTTTATACTCTTATGTAATTTGTAAATGATGAACCATTCTTCAAAAATATAATGTCTCTAATAGTGTAAAGCATGAACCATGGATGCTATCTTGATGTTGTGTGTTAGGTAATTACACATATGATGTCTCAATTAGAATGCCTTGTATGATACAACTCGATTTACCTACAGTATAATTTGTCCTGTCTTAATTCTTGAGGAATCAAAATAAATTGTACTAAACTTACCCAGCTTCTGATGAATCAGAATCGGTATTTAAGTCAGTATCCCTTTCGAATCCAAAAATGATAATTCACATGCTTCAAAACATAATAATTTCATGCATTTTTTCTTCAATCTCTTAATAGGTTCTTCCAAGCATGAGAATTAATGAATAAAATTACTATATCACCCCTCCATACCTGTTAAATTTCTTATGTAAAATACAATCTTGGGATTTCCCTAGGAAACTATAGCACTCACCTTATTTTGGCCAATAGATACTCATGCCTTTGAAATGATATGGCCCATGAAGTAAACCTTATCCATCCCAAAGTGGCATTTGGTGATCATAGAATAAAACTAATGATCTCTTAGTGTGTTCATCATGATCTCAAGATTTATTCCATGATCATATTTGGTATCAAAATACACCAATATTTCATCCACAAAGACTAACACAAAAGAATCCAAATACGAGTGGAAAACTCGACTAATAAAATCCATGATGAGTAATGGCATGTTGTTAAAGATAAATGACATAACCAGATACTCATAAATGTTGTATCGACTCTAGAACATTGTATATGGTATGTATAAAGGTCCAACATGCACTTGATGGTTGCACAAACTCAAATAAATCATAGATAAAACCACCACACCTCGGATATAGTTAAAGAGGTCTCTTATATGCGGCATTGGATGACAATTATAAACCATAAGCCATTTCACCTATCATTAATCCTCATAAAGGCCAAGGGTATCATTCTCCTTATTAGTGAAATGGATGGGTGAATCCCAAGGTGAAGTACCAATTCATATAAGGACCTTCACTTCTAAGTAATCTAACATGTTCTTGAGTTCTTATAGTTATGTAAGTTGCATCCTATATAGATGAGTGAACATTGATTCTGCATCAAACACTCGATTTATGGTGAGCTCCACCTATCTCACTGGAGGTAACCTAGAAAATTTATTAGGGAAGATATACATGATATTATCAAAAATGGGTGGGAATTCCAAACATTTCATACATTGATCACTCACAAAAGACTAGCCATCTAGGATGTCACTCCGCCCAACCTATGATGCTCAGGTCTATCCTAACTCACTTGTATATCGCATTTGACCTTATAAATAAAATTACTTCCCTTGGGTAACATAAATTACATCCTGTATCATTAAAAATCAACATGTTTGTCATATAAAACCAACCATTCAGTTTCAATAATGATGTCAAACTCTATCACCTCAAGGATAAAAATATTCCAGATGAGTTATCTACCCAACACAAGAGATAAATCCCTGCACTAGTGTATACTCTCTTATCAAACACCTGAAAATGAGTCTCAAGTGATCACGTTAGAGAATTAATCCATTTATAAGACCATATTTTCCATTATTTCAGAAGACATAAAATATTTTAAAGAGGTTATATCAAACAAGTCGTAAACTAAAGTAGACACTATAATAATATTACCTTGAACTATAGAAGGTCCCATACTCTATTCCTCAGTTGTAGGTTTCACGACATATATATTTCTAGAATCACAACCCTGATATGAAACCTGAAATACTATAGCTGGTTTAAATAACTCACATAAAACCTTTGATGTCTAGATACCTCGGTCATGACCTACTCCTCAGCCTAATCAACTAGTACTACTCCATCTCCCTTCTTGGCATGGTGCTATTGATCCTTTACCCGAATACAGTGTCAGTATAGATCCATTAACACTAGGTAATGGAGGGAAAGTTCTGTATAATAGATGAAGGTGAATCATCCCCCTGAAAACACTGCACTCGATTGGGCTCCTCTAACTCTAGATCTTATTACGGCATATCCAAGCACACTGGTGACACATCGCCTTACTTTTGATGTGTGTCATATGAATGGAGTTTCCCCATGAGTAGCCATGAAATAAAATTTCATGATGCTAGATGAACTTTCTCCCTATCTTGATGAAAAGCCAATTTGGATCACATTTCCATCTTCACATAGGTTCTGATCAGTGATGAGGTCAAGGATAACTATATCAAAAATAGTGGGCAATAAAAAAATTACCTATGATTGGATGATGAAAATAATCCCATCTTGAAACCATCTCAATGTTATTAACTCTTCCTCTATTATTGTTAGTGTAAAATGATAGTGTTTCATAAAATAACCAGAATACTCCATTAGAGTCATAACGGCCTACTGAAGCATTATAAACTCTGTAGTGTAGTCCTCGCTCAGCATACTCTGAAAGAATTAGTCAGAGAAGATCATATGGATGTCTTCCTAGAACGTACCCTAATGATAATTAGCCTAAGATATGTCATCCAATTATGGAAAATTAGAGTTACAAAGCATATAAGTGTCGATCTTGAACCTCAACTCTAGTGGTGTCTCTAAGTGATCTAATATTGATAACATGGTCTCTAGACAAGATTTTAAAGTCTGAGGACCATCATCTGATAATAAGGTGGGAGGATGTAGCTACTAGAATTCACAAATCAACTATACCATATAATAAGAAGGTTTTATTGCTCCCTATATAGATTGTATTAGAGATAAAAAGCTATCTCCAAACTGAACATCAGTTCCTAGTGGAGGATATATAGAAGCTACCTATAGTGGCACTACAAATGGTAATATTGGTGTACCAGGCCCACCACCTCTAAAAAATGTCCATCACTACCATCCTAGTAAAAAACTTGAGGACATCATGGCACCATAAATCTAAAATTTCCAAACATAGACCTCAGATAATATTTATCAGTAGATTGGATCAATAATAATAGAAAATGACTGGTGAATATTATAACAACCCTTCACTTTAATTCACCTCAATAAATGATTTGTTAATTAAAATTACACTTAATAAATATTGAAATATTTTTAAGATTAGTGTCTTTGTGAATTATGTACATATCATAACATTTTGAACATTAGATATAATAACATTAATGAGAAATTCCTTAACATGCTTCTAAAACTACAGGGATTTTCAAACTTGTAAGGTATAACCTGGGAAAAAACATAATAAATGGTCAAGCGATACGTCCCACTAAGGGAATAAATGTGGAATATGATATATAAGATAATACATGTTAGAAAACAGGAATATCAATGAGGCATAACAAGATTTTGGTTCATCAACATGATAATGAGACAAGATATATCATGATAATCATAACATGGGAAATGGGGAAAAACATAAAACACTGAATCATAAAAATATTTCAATGATAAACCTACCAAGAGATCATGGAATACAATGTCCCATCAATTAAAAAGGTTCACTCCCTATCCCAATGTGACAAATCATGATACTAAACATTACCTAGTGCATTGGAGCACTATTTAGGCACACCCATCATATTCATTTCATTCCCATGATTAAGTGTTCCACTTAGATCATAAATCATGGATTCATTCTTCATCATAATTTATTCCAATATTAATGATTTTGGACTAAATATTTGTAATTTCCCAATAAAAATGTATATATTCACAAATTTGAACACCCTAATGGGTATGGTATTCACTAAACAATTGTATTTTCACAGAAGATCATAGGGAAATTTTAGTAGCATAATGATTCCACATAAAGATTCATAAAAATTGGTAGATGAGAGGGAAATGGGTCCCTCATCACATATAAATAAAATTCCAAGTAATAGGGTCATGGAAAAGAATATAACACCATTATAAATTTTTAAATAGAAGGCATAATTTAATGAAGTAACTTAAATAGAGAAAAGAATCCTAACTTTATTTCGGCATGGTAATGGGTGTACACAAAGGATCATTGGATGATTAATGAGATAAATTGCCTATCAAAATTTCTAAATTACATGTATAGTAAGGGGAATATTTAAGAACATATTAAAACATAATAAAATTTCATTTAAGAGATATAACATAAAATAATTTTTTAAATGAAAATGAGAAGAGAGAAATCCCTTATGAAATTTCAGCATGGTAACAGGTGTACATAAATAATTTTGGTTGGATTAATGCAATTTTAATTGGTATCTCATCATGTATAAATAAAAATGAAAATATTTCGGACATGTAATATCATATCACAACATTAAAAAATGGAAATTAAAAATCATAACCTAAAATAAGTGCTTGAATAAAAAACAAGAGTGAAAGATCTCTTATGTGAGTGTGTGACTCCAAATGCTTGGGAGGGGCTTCTTAAGATATTGGGGGATCCTGGGTAGAACTCTAGAGAGGCTAGGGTAGAGTTTGTACATGCTAAAAGTCTTTTTATTAAAGATAAATGATGGATTGGGTGAGTTTGTATACGAATAGGTTTATTTCATTATTATTTAGGTTTTAGACTCTACATAATAAAATAACAAAAAACAAAAACTATGCCATGGTTTTTTCTCATGGTTTAGGCCATGAGGAATTTTTTTCAATAAAAAATTCCAAAATTATTAAAATAATTTCCTTCTTTATAAGGAGGTCAGTCACACTCTTAATGAAATGATTTTAAAACCATAAAATATATTATAGGTTTTGGATGATTCATAATGTCTTGATAAAATAATTAAAATAAATTTTAATTAAATTATTTTAAATGGAAACAAATATTTGGTAATTTATTTCTTTTAAAGTATTTATTAAATCACTTCTAGGTCATTATGATGTCATAATACCCAAATAATGTTTATATAGTATTTAATTTCTACCCGGAAATCCAACTATGTCAGAAAATTACGACACATTAACCATTAAAAATTTTAATATCCTGATTCTAAAAATAATATTAATTTCATCTACATAGATTTAAAAATATAATAATTTTTACTTTTAAAATAATAACTGATATTTATTGAAAAAACGAGTTTTTCTAACAATAATATTTTTTGAACACTTATAAAAATTACATATGACTTCATAAAAACAGTAAGATCATTTATATTTAATAAAAATTATTTAATAAAATTATTTTATTAATATATTATTTATTTTAAAAGTCAATTATTTCATCAAAATAAATTTCTTAAATTTAAATTGAATATTGACCAAAAATACCACTTGTACATTTTTGTATCAAAATAAAAATCATTTACAAAAAAATAATAAGGTGAAATTATATTCATTATTATATAAAAAATAATTTACATGTTCAGATTGTTATAGTCTTGAGACATATCCCTTTAGTACAACAACAAATTCCCTAAGAGTATTGTGTACGATGGTGGGACTTTAATTGGGTGGTTTAGTGGGCATGGTTGGGGCCAAGATATCAATGAGCTTGAAATTCTACCGTAATCAGATTTTTTAATGATTAAGTTGTTTAATCTTAGCTTGGTCTTGTTCAAAGGAAATTCCTAGAAATTCTATCTCCCTTGGAAGCTCTGATAAATGGACTTCATAAGGTATGATCATATTGGTTGAGGCCATCACTTCCTTTATCTGTGTCAATTAGATTTGTTAAAACCCTATATTTATACTAATCGTGTGATCACCATTTGATGGCTATATTACCATTGATAATGATATTTAATGGTATTTTAAATCTAATTGGGTATAATAAAATATAATAAGTCTATATTTTTTCTGTAACCGTATTATATAGTAGTACATTTAATTAAACCAATAGGGAAATTTTATATATATAATAGTTTGGTCACTACAATCTTCCCACCTTAAGAAATTTCCCACACTAAATTAGATGAGGGTAATATAGTTTCATCACCCTGTCTGGATCCTACATTACTTCTTCAAACTTGTGGTTTCTCCAAAACACTTTAATAAACTGCATTGTCTTATTTCATATAACTTTTTCTCTATAATCTAAGCTCTTCACTGGGTGCTCTTCATTGGAGATATCATTCTCAAATGGTACCATATTTTGATTGAGTACATGTGAGGGGTTTAGTATGTACTTTCTCAAGATAAATACATGGAATACACCATGTACTTCAGATTGGTTTGGTGGGAGTCCTAGTCAATATACCACCACTATAATGTGATCAAGGAACTCAAAAGGGAAGATGTACCTTGGAATAATATTTCCCTTCTTCCAAAATCCCACTGCATTCTTCCATAGAGATATAAAGTGCAGTACCATTCCTCTAACATCAAACTCTGGGTATCGTTAATGATTTTCATCATATCTATTTTTTTTACTATGAGTATCCTTGATGTGATTTTTAATGGTCTTAACATTTTAAACAATTTTTAATACCGTTTCTGTACCTAGCATTTTTTGTTTTCCAACTTCATCCCAAAATGCAGAATCACTTCACCACTTCCCATAAAGAGCTTCATAGAGAGCCATTTGGACTATTCATTGGAAATAGTAATTATAGGAGAACTCAACTAGAGAAATATTTTGGTCCCATTATCCTTTGAAGTCAATTGAGAATGAACTCAACATATACTCAAGTTTCTAGATAGTCTACTTAGACTGGACCTCAGTTTGAGGGTGATAATCGATGATGATATTCAACTCAGTATCCTGATTGTGTTGGAGACTCTTCCAAAACAAAAAAGTTAATCTTGGATATTTCTTAGATAAAATCTATATTTTTACCTCATTAATCCTTACCAATTCTATAATGTATTTATATTCATGTTGATCTAGTGAGAAATACTCTTGAATTTTCATAAAGTGAGTAGTCTTTGTAATATGACCTATATCAACCCACATATAATTGTTTCCCCTAAATGTATTTGGAAGTCTGATGAAAATCCAATGGTAACATTCTCCTATTTTCATGTGGTTAGGGGTAATGGTTGCATCATCCCCCTGTATTTATTTTCCTTTCCACTTTCACTTACAACCACACAAGACATATTGACGTATACTTCATTATATCCTTCTTCATATTGTACCACCAATAGTTTTCTCGTAGATATCAATACATCAATGTGTTTCTTGGGTGGATGGAGAAGGTTAAGCTATGTGCATCATCCAAAACACCTTTTTTAACTCAGGATTTGATGGTACAAATAGTATTGACCCAAAATAGTAACTCCTTCTTTATTGAAAATGAATCCAAAGGATTTATCATTTATTATAGTTTCCACATTCTTATGAATTCCTATATCATCACTTTGAGTATCTTTTAACCACTCTTGAAATGACTGTTGAGAAATAATTTGTGAAATAATTGATTATTTTCCTATCTTTATGATTCCAATGTCAATAATTTCTAAATATAAGATGATCAGATCCCACTCAATTCCCATCAATAATAGAATTTTTGGATCTTTTCTAGTCATAGAATCCAATACCTTATTTGATTATCATGATGGTAGTGGATTGAGAAAAAGTATTCCTTGATCAGCTCTAGCCATCATCATTATATCACATTCATCTCTTTTTTGTGAATATATACTTAAGGACTTTATAATCCATATATATTTGAAACTTCTTTCCAACAAGATAATTCCACCATATTTTAAAGTGAAATATCTATACTAAAAACTCCAGATCATGCATTTGGAATTTTTTATAACCTTCTAATTTCCTTGAAGCATAGGCTATGACTTTTTCATTCTACATTAACAAAAAACAAAATTTCTTCTTCGAATCATCACAGAATACCACAAAAGGCTTTTTACTTGTAGTAATTGTGAGAATAGGTGAAGTGATAAGCCTCATTTTCAATTCCTTGAAGCTATATTCACATTCATCATTACATGAAGTATTGACTCCATTCTGAGTTATCTTTGTTAGAGGTTTTGGAAATTGCAAGAAATTTCCCTCAAATCGATGATAACACCCAACTAATCCAAGGAAACTATAGAACTCTCTCATGAATGCTTCCCTCATCCATCATTTAACTATTTATATCATTAAATGACCCATAGATATCACATTTCTTATGATGGTATGCCAAAAGAATGCCAATTACTTCAATTAGAACTCTTGTACTTATCATAAATATTCACCTCTCACATGGTTTTTAGCATATTGCTTAAATGATCCTCATTCTCCTCCTTGGTTTTAGAGTATAGTAGAATATCATCGATAAATACTACAAACATTTTTTTCTAAGTTATATCTAAAGAATATATTCATTGATTCCATGAAGATTGATAAAGAATTGGTGAGCCCGAAAGGCATCACTATGACCTCACTGTACTTGTACCTTGTATGAAACGATGTCTTAGAGATATCTTCCTTCTTCACCCTATATTAATACCCCAACCAAAAATTGAACTTAGAGAAGTATTTTCCACCAAATAATTGATATAACAAGTCATAAACATGAGGAAGATGATACTTTTTCTTTATCATGATCTTCTTTAACTAATGATAATTAATACAAAGGCATATTTACACATAGTTATTATTGACGATGAGGACGGGTGAAACCCATGATAGATTGCTTGGGAGTACAAACACTTTATCCATATTCTCCTACATTTTTTTCTTTTTCTCCTCAATCTCTAAAATGACCATTCTATATAGAGTCTTTGATATTGGTAACACAAAAGGTAAAAGCCCGATTGAAAATTCAACCTCTCTTCTAGGTGGAAGACCATACAATACCTCAAGAAAAACATCAGTGTATTTCCTCACAATGGGAATGTATTTAATGATTATTATTTCCTTTGAATAAACAATTTGATCTAGATATGCTAGATCATATGGAAATAATAAACATGATTGAGGTGTTGGTGTTAAATAATATCCATCATCCTCTTTACACTAATACAAAATCATAGGATTCTTCATGATACAAAGAGTGATTTCCTTCTCTTAGAAATTTATGTTGGATCTATATATGTAAACTCAATCCATGTCTACAATTGAGTCAACCTCCACCAAAGAGAGTATGACATGGTTTTCTAAAAAGATCATCCCACAAAATTGGAAATGTGAGGATATATAAACATGGGTTGAAATTATTTACGTGTTTTCTATTTTTAGCAATATATCTACTTCCATGATTTGTGGTGGTGTTGGAATATTTATACAAATATTTTGTGATATGAAGGAATTCATTGGGAAAAATAATAAAGTACATTCTATATTATTGAATGAATAACTCTCATACATATCACCATATTGTTGTTGGGATCCACTTAAATATTATTGATAGAAAAATCTACCCCTTTCTACCTTGGAGGTTGTTATTTGTCTAAAAAACCATTAGCTTAGGGAATTGGTTTTTTAATGTTCCATGTTTCATTGTAGTTGAAGTAGTGGACAATGCACGGAGGGTTGACCATAGTATTCCTTTTCATCATCATATTAGTGGGATTATCTTTTTAGAAGATGTTAGCTAGGTTCCTTTCCTTATTATACCTAAATCAATTCTATGTCCTCCTTAGGTAATTTATTGGGTTCTTATTTCTGCACCTTTTATAAGTGGGATGATCAAATTTATTAGCACCTCTATATTTCCCGATCAAACTGCTAGAATTAAACTCTAATTCCTACTTCTTATCCTAATGATACCCTTTGGTTTCTCCAATCTCTATTTTAGCATTGAGGGAACATTTGACAATTTCTTCATACCTATCAAAGTCACAGATCACCAGTGCTTTTCATAGACTAGGTTTTATCCCACAATAGAATATTTCATCCTTTCATTCAAGGGTAATGAAAAATATAGTTGTGTGTCCTTAATGTCATGAAACATTTTCTTCATATGACCTAATAGATCCGTCTTCATTTTTCTTGAGGGAAAGAAAATTCCATTCCATTTTAAGTTGGGGAGTACTAGAAAAATAATTATCAAAAAACATTTTATGAAATTGCTTCCACTTCATTGATTCTATATTTTCTTCAGGATTTGTATTCTTGATCAATGTCTACCACTGATCGGATTATCTGTCTATTTGATTAATTTCTAGTAGAACCTTCTCTTCTTTAGAACATTTAAGGATGGAGAAGATATTCCAAATATAGTTGATTCATTGTTCGATGATTAAGGGATTGAACGATCCATTTAAAGAAGAAGGACATTGTCGGATAAAGCTCTGAATAACAACATGTTCTATCTTAGAGGTGTTTGGAATCTCCTCTTGATCCAAGATTCTATTCATAACTTGTGTCGGCTGAGAGTGTATCATCCAAAAGATTTCAATTCCCACTCCAATTGGTTTTATCATGTCATTTGGATAGTCATCACATTGCATGTCACATTGATTGTTTAATTGATTCCTCCTATATTGGTCATTGGCTATATTAAAAGGAAAATTAAGGAAAGGTATTTAAAACATGTAATACCATATCGGGGAATCCAATGACATTAAATGAAAAATATAAATTATATTTATTTACCTAACTTATGAATTTCTAGACTTCAATCTATGTTATCCATGATATATTTCCTAACAAATATGCCTATGGAATCTTTTTTATTCCGTTAATAATGGTTCATAATGAGCTTATGAATTTACCAAAGCATATCCCCCATGAGTGTCAAACCAGGTGCATAGTGAGGCCCATCATTGACTTCCAGGTTACCCAAAGTTAATCTTAGGTTACCTTGTTAGAGTTGTTACCCCTAGGTACACCTATTCTTGAACCAAATCTACTTGTGGTATCCAGACAGGGATGTATTTTCTTAATAAACCTCTTACAATATACATACCAAAATTTAGGGATGTTTTCTTATACATAGTCTTATACCTATGTCTTTCACTAGATTTTTCTAATCATAATCCCAAAAATAATTAAACTTTTCCTTTGATACAAACTGTAACAACCCTTCTCTTTAATTAAAATTAATACGTGATTTGTTACATAAAATTACACTTAATACACCCTGTAAGATTGAGAAGTCCACTCTATTTGTGAATTAGGTACACATCATAATATTTTGATAATGGGATACAATAACATTATTTAAATCTCCTTTATATACGTCTAAAATTCCATGGCTTTTTAAAAATGAAAGGGATAACCAAGGGAAAAAATGAGAAATGGGCGTGCTATAAAGACAAGTAAGGGAATAAAAATGGAATAATATGAACGTGATAATAAATTTTAGACAATAGGAATATCAATAGGGAATAACAAGATTAGGGATCATAAATATGATAATGAGACATGATATTGCATGATAATACTAACATGTGAAATGTGAAAAAAACATAAAAACTGAATCCTAAACAAAGGTAAAGGCTAAACTGACCCAGAGATAATGGTGAAAAATGTAAAATAATATAATTATGTTCACTCCCTATCCCAAAATGATTTATAATGACACTAAACATTATCCAAAGCATTGGAGCGCTATCTGGGCACACCCATTATATTCATTTCATTCTCATGCTTAAGTGTGACACCTAGATTTTAAAACATGGACTCATACATCATCATAAATTATTTCAAGATGAAGGTGTGTGGATAAAACATGTGTATGTCCCCAATAAAAAATATATATGTGAACAAATGTGAACACTATAAATAGTAAATGGCACAATTGTTTTGGCATGGAAGATCATGATAAAATTTTAGCAGCAAAACAACACCAATTAAATATTTATAAAAATTGGTTTATAAGAGATAAAGGGGTATATAAACATGTATAAATAAAAGTGGTAAAAATAAATACATGTAAAACCATATCCTAAAATTTTAAATTTGGAAAAAATAGTCATAATTTCAAAAAGAAACGTGAATAATGAAAAGAATCAAATCTATATTTTGACATGGTAATGAGTGTTAAAAAGAATCAAGGGAGGATTAATGATAGTTAAAGGGGATATTATCATTTTAAAATTAAATTTAAATTCAGGGTTATATTTAAAAATATATTCCAACATAATAAAATGTAATTTATGATATATAACATTAAATAAGTTTCTGAAAGGAAAAGACTGGAGAGAAATCCCTTAAGAAATTTAAATATGGTAAAAGGCTTACAAAAAGTATAATTGTCATATTAATGAGAGTGAAAGGGCTATTAAATCATTTAGGAAAAAAAATAAGACATGTGGGATATAAAAAACATATACTGACATTAAAAAATAGAAATTAATAAGCATAACATAAAATAAGTTCTTGAATAAAAAAGAGAGTGGAAGATCCCATACATGAGGGTGGGACTCCAAATGACTGGCAGGGGATTATTGAGATAT
This sequence comes from Viscum album, assembly GCA_963277665.1. Classification (NCBI taxonomy): domain Eukaryota; kingdom Viridiplantae; phylum Streptophyta; class Magnoliopsida; order Santalales; family Viscaceae; genus Viscum; species Viscum album. Next base: position 982,891,458 of record OY728125.1, read on the forward strand.
TGGAATCCCCTTAGGGTGACCATAGAGTGGATATTGTATAGTAGTTATGTGATATAAATATTTCTAGTGAATTTAAATGGGTGTTTTTGTGGGATTATATAAGAAAATTGGGGTATTTTTTTATTATTTATATTTCATACTCTAAATAATAAAATATAAAAACCCACAAAAATCCCCTAGTTTTTTACCAGGGTTTCTATAAAATGTTAGATGTATTTATTACTTTATAAGGTCAAGTACCAAACATATTAAAATAATTCCATTTCTTTTGTGGACGTGAGTCACACAATTTAAAAAAATTATTTTAAAACTATAAAATATATTGTTTGTTTGTAAGATTCATAATGGATTTACAAAATAAATTGAATAAACCAAAAATAACCTTATTTTATAAGAAAAAAATTTTATTTGGTAGTGGATCCCATTGGTAGTAATTATTACATCGCTTTTGAGTCATTATAATGTTATAAAACATAGAGTATACTTATATAATATTTAATTTTTACCCAATAATTGGATTATCTTATAAAATTAGAAAAAATTAACCACTAGATAATTTCAATGTTATTATTACAAAAATAATATTAATTTTAGATAAATAATTTTCTAAAAATTTAAATTTTCACTTTTAAAATGAAGTCTATATTTATTAAGAAATGTTGGGTTTTTTGGCAATAAAATTTTTCGAACCCTTATAAAAATTACATTTGAGTTCATAAAAATAATATGATGATTTATATTTAATAAATATTATTTAATAATAAAAATTTATTAATATTTTATTTATTTCAGAAATCTCTTAATTCATGAAAATAAATTCCTTTATTGAATTTGAATATTAACCAAAAATTCCATTTGTGATTTATTGTATCAAAATAAAAAAAACATTTACAAAGTAAAAATAATGGGATGAAAATATATTCATTATTCAATAAAAAATTATGTACATAATCATATTTCTACATTCTTAACATGTATTCCATTAATTCACCAGATAACTTCTTAAGATAAATGTGAGTGATAGTATGACATTCATGGGGAAGTTCGACGAACATGGTTTGGTTCGTGATCTCGATGAGATTGAACTTCTCCTGTAAACAGTTTCTCTCATTCTTATGTTGTTGGATCTCAGCATGGTATTGGTCAAGGTAAAATCCTAGAAACTCTATCTCCCTTATAAGCTCTGATAAATGGGATTCATAGGGTACGATCATATAGGTTGAGGCCATCACTTCCTTTTTCTATGTCAATTGGATATGTTAAAATCCTATATTTATACTAGTACTATGATCATTTTTCAAAGACTATATTATCAATGGTAATGATACGTAATAGTATTTTAAATCCAATTTGATATAAAAAATTAAATAAGTGCATCTTTTTTCTATAACCACATTATGTAATAAGACATTTAATTAAATTGAAAGAGAAATTTTATATTTATAATAGTTCGGGTCTTTCGAAATATACTTACAATAAATGATTAAAAAAACTCTTCATGATCCTAAAGATAGATCTAGGAGATAAATAGATCACTAGAGATCACAAGAGATACTAACTTCTTCCCAATTTTAAGATTCAATCAGGTTCAAGGTCTCATATCACTTTATAGAGGTTCTTGTATATGTAGTGTCAATTGAATGGTTTAAGGGAAAATAAACATTAATTTGTGATTGGAATCCTTATTTAATGTTAAATTTTTTATTAAAAATTTTAAATTTATTAGATATCATAGTATAGTTATATTATTAACCATTCACAATCTATAAAGACCCATACTCTTTATAAATTTCAATTGATGTGTCAAGTAACTATAACTAGTCCTTTACATGCTGTATCAAGATGTGACATGTCATGTATAATAATTTGATTAAATTAATTAACATTACCAATGTATAAAATTACATCCTTAATAAATTATAATTGGAATTCATGTAATTTAAATCTTATAATGTTTATCCCATATAACTAGTGTTTCATGGATCATCCATCGAATAATTGCTTAATTATGGTTCCACCATCATCCTATATGGGAAAACACCATTTTGATAGATGAAAAACTTTAATTATTCCAATTATTCCATCCCTATGTGAAATATTAGCACATTTGAGTATATAATATTCTTGGCATTCACATCAATCAAAGGAAATACAGACAGTAAACATATTAATATAAATATGGCATGGCATAATGAAAGACCTGCGAATCCTTAGGTGCCTTATATGATGGATGAGATGATCCCTCATTTCCGCACAAGAATAAGGAAAAAGGAGTTCCATAATATTAATATCATCAATAATAATATTGCAAGACATGTTCATCACCAAATGGTGATATCATTATAGCTTTAATAGGAACAAACTAATAACAACAATATCCTATTCTAGGTAATTTTAGATTCCCCTATATGTGGGGTTGCTACTCAATGGCACAAGATCATTACCAAATTTCGATAAATCAAAATTTCATATCTAATAGACAAATTTTAAGAAAAAAGTGAAAGTTTTACTCTGATACCACTTTTTATAATCCTAACCTGGAATCCACTAAGAGGTTTCATGATCTGGTTCACAACATGACCCAAAATGCACCTCCCTGTATTACAAATTTTTTCGACTAGCTGTGGTGGAATATATATTGTATATTTGGGATAATATAACCCCATAATCATAGTGTATCACATTTCTATATAATAATGGTAATCACACAAAACATAAATAAATTAATACCAACTTTCAAATAATAAAACCAACATATAAATAAAAATAAATAAGATAAATCAATAACCGATACAAAAATGATAATCATGACATGATTATATAGAAAAAAGTGAAATACATGGGATATATGTGTAAAATAATATACAAAATTCAAAAAAATACAATGATACTAAAATAATTCTCCACTATAATTAGAAGCATATGCTCAGTAGGCCAGCACTAATGGTTTCTAGAACTATCTAGTTTGTGTATTTAAGATGAGTATTTTTTAGGTAATAATAAAAATGATGTAATAAATAAATAAATAAATCATTTTGGTATGGTTTCCTCATGGGGAAACCCAATAAACACTACATACTTTGGCCTATGTTTGGTATTTATGAACCAAGGAAAAAGTGTACAGATAAAATATGGGTGTATAAATGGGTAGTCAAATCATGTATCAAGAATGTAACAAACACAGATATGTTTTTTGTCTTGGTAGATGCATCCTCAATTTCATACTTTTTAATTATTGTTTTTTTATATGAAAAACATATTTATAATTCAATAAAATTGAATCCTGAACCTATCCAAGGTGATCTGTAAAGAGAAACCTTAATATCATTCCAAGAGCACTATAAATACCCATCACGATTAGAGTCCATCTAAGGAAATTTATATAATGAATCCCAAGTATCACTCTTAGTATTGTGTAATGTATGACCCTCTATTCCATTCCTATGTATACTACATTTTGGACCTAGTATCGATCGTGGTACGGTATAACCATATCACCCAATAAGCCCGTCCAAGGTTACTCCCCAACAAAACCAATATCACTAGTGGGTATGTATAACATCCGCTTGGTGATACTTTCCAAGGAATTATATAAGGAATCCAAGTATCAATCCTGAAACATTTATATTTTATTCAATTTTTATTTATAAATTATACCAAGACAATCCATGGTTTCCTTTTGTCAAGAACATTATATCACCCCCGAATTTACATAGGGGTATGGTGTAACTGTCAAAAAATACACAGTTTAATAAGGAAATTTAATCATAACACTTTAATCAAATTGGAAACATCATTTATTTCAAATAAAACCTGTTATGGATTAAAGTATAGGGGCTAACACATATTATATCTTTTTTATTTAGATAAATCCACACATCCAAGATAAAAGAAATTAAATTGAGTTCTAAGTAAAAATATTTTAATACTTAAGAAGTATCAAACCCATGGGGTGGATCGTGTAATAATAATCACCCCACATAAATGTTTTTTGGATAGTTAAGGCTCTTTTACATATGATAATAACATTTAATTTAATTACTTGGAATTTTAAAGGAATGTATAGATAATACTAGGGATCTTTCAAATGAATCATAATAAAATAAAAAATACCTTTTAGTGAAAAAGAATAGACCACCTATTGTAAGACTATAATACCATACTAATATAGAATAGTCCCTTGAATTGATATATAATTATAGAATTCAGAAGAATATGAGAAATCCTTGAAAATAGTAAATATGATCTCACACCAAAAGAGAAAAAAATATGGCGAGATAAAATATATAATGAATGGAGGGGAGTGAAGAGATTAACCCTGAAAATCCAATGTGAATAAAAGTGAAGAAAAAAGAGCTTCGATGAGAGAGATCTCACAAAGCATAGGTTATGTGTGGAGGAGGGTCTTCGGATGAACATCCCTCTGTGTAGGAAAATAAAATGAGCCCATATAAAAAATAATTGATATTCATCATTTAATAACTCATCACACCATTTACACGGTGTGTATTATATATACACATTTTTTAATTTTTATAATGTCTATAAAATTCACATTGTGTAAATCTTGGGTATTCCCCTATCGAGGGAAACAGATTCCTAATGTGAAATGGGTTTGGGAAGACCATTACGGAATTATTTATTTTAACTATATCCAACCTTCTGCCCTTATACTACTTTTTTCCAAGAAATAAACGACAACCCTAAAGTATTAGACACTAGGGTGTAAGCCAAAAACAAATCTCAATAAGGGATTGACCCAATTTAAAAGAATAAATACCTATATAAAAATCTGGGATGTTACAACATCACTCAATCTAGGCACCTGAGGCTTCTCCCAAAACATTCAAAAATAATTCCATGAATATTATAAATATTTCCAAATATTAGTGTACCTTAAATTATGTTTTGTATCGTCAAATAAAAAAACTACTAATTATAAGTGTTCATTAATAAAAAAATTAAATATTACTACAAATATTCAAGAAATATTTAAATAAAATAATAATAATATGTATCTTTATATAATTAGTACAAAATTTCTATATTAGCATCATATGTTTGTTGATCATGAACAATTTTATTAGATAAATTTGTTTCATTTATTTCTTCAGGAGGAATAGTCATTGCCTTTAAACATAATTTATCTCACCTCATAATCCAATTGATGACTCTTTTATATGATTTATTCTTCATGCCTCACCATTATTTGGTGTTCTTATTCTCACATCTATTCTTTCACTTTGTTTTTGACAAAAAAAAATATCTTATAGAATAATTTTCAGAATTCTATTTCTATGACTTCAATGGTCGGTCTACTTATTTTTCACAGTTGATCCACTTTTTTCACAGTTTATCTCCAAACATTTCCTTATTGATTTTCATTAGTCATTTATCTTGAATTATATTAAAAACATCCTAAATTCATATAAAACAAAAAAATTGTTTGTATGAAAAAATGTGTGATAAACTCATGATTTCATTAAAGATGATTTATAGCTAACTTTATAGGGAAGGTTTGAATTGAAAAAATCAAAGGTTAATGTGATGTTTGTGATGAATCATTATTATTTGATAAGAAATCATTATTTTTTCTTATGGTTTCTCTCCATTATCATTAATTTATAATCCTTAAATTATCTTTTTTCATCCTTCAATTCATGATGCTCATTTCGATTGATAGGTCTTCCCTATGGATTATGTACAAACATCTCTTAATTTTAGTGTGTAATTAACTTCATCAGAATTTATGTCAAATATATATCAATGAGTATTCTTTTCGTGATAATATCTTTAATTTTAATCTCATTGTCCCATGTGTGATGTTTGTGTTGTATTTAACGAAAAAACAAAATTTTATGTGTGTGTGTGTGTGTCTTTGTGTGCCTTCACCATGTGATCTTGATAATATAGTGTGGTTATGTGATTTTCCTTGTGTAATGTTTTTATATTATTGTAAATAATTTTATTAGGGTATTATGGTTATATAAATGTTTTTTCATATGAGATACTTCATGGTAATGTGGTGAAGTTAACATGTAGTAGATTATGATAGGACTATATAGGATTATGTATTGTTGAATAATTTTATATTTTTTTAGGATGTGGAAAAGAATGTGATGATATTTTTAATTTTATTTATCCCATATAGTTCTAGTTAATTTACTATTGATAAAAATTTTAGGTGTTTTAATCTGTGTTTCATTTTGAGGATGAAAAGCATCGAGGAGGGGGGATAGTAGGGACCATGCTTCTCACAAGTGGTGCCATTTTAAACATGGTTGTGAGTATTATTTCATATGTTAATTATATTATAGAACTATTATACTGATTAAAAGTGTAACGATGTTATGTATGGTTATGTTTGGTACTAATCATATTAAAAAGTAATTAATGATCGTAACAGTTACTAAATTAATAATCATGATTCATATTGGTGATTTCTGTGATTTTTGGTTATTTTTCATAATGGTTTTTATTAATTTATTGTTAATTATATTTTTATATAATATTTATAATATATATGATAAACTATACATTATAATATGATATAACTATGTTTCACTTTTTTTTATTATGGAAAAATATATGAATTTTCTTATAAAAATTTAGAACATTTAATTTCATAGTTTAAAAAATTTATAGTTGATGTGGATGAATTACAAATATGTTATTTTTTATAAAACAAATATAAATTATTATGTTTGCAAATCAACGGTATACCTATTACATCTTGGAAAGGAAATCATGTTGATGTAAGAGATGACATTTTTTAGGGCCTTGTTATTTCTCTTATAGTTATTAATTTAATAGACTATAATATGTTTTTTTATTATACATATTAAATATATAGATTAGATTTTATTATATCCTTATTTTAAATTAGTTGGTCAAATTTTTCACCCTGGGAGCTGAATATGGTATGAAATAAAGAATATTGTATAGAGGAGGTATGTCTAAATACATTCATGTTTACAACCATAACCGTTGATATATATCTTATCACACCCATTGGATTTATTTTGTTGATTTTTTAAATAATTTTTTGATGGAAATATTTTAATATTTTTATAATTTTGAGGTCATAGATGTATAGTTGAATTATTCTACTTGGATGTCAAAGAAAGTGATGTTCACATATCCATGGTTGTAATATAATTGTTATATGATAATCTACCATACATAGAGAATTGAAAATTGGTGATAATAAAACATTATATGAGGTGAATATATGTTATCATATGGGAAAATAGTCATGGTAGAGTTTGATTTATATTATAAATAGTGATATATTAATATAGTTATGCATGACATGTGTCATGGGATACGACTATCATATATTTCCATAAGAGGTTGGGAAGTTGAAAAATAGAATTGTGTATTGTAGATAGATATATATATTATCCTAGGTAGTAATATATATTTCAGGTGAAAATATTATAATATTTCACATTGGGATATTTTAAAAAATAAAAAACCATTTTAGTGAATCCATATCATAATTAAAAAAATGGGGGATAATGTATAAGGGTTGCACCACATGTTTGGAAATGGTTCAATATACAATGTGTTTCTTGATAAACCATACTTTTTATATATAAGAGCATTGATTAAAAATAAAATGGGAAGAGTTTTTGAGTAACACTAGATGATTTCATGGGGTTTTTAATGTAAAAATATTTATTTATGGATATTAATATAAAATTGAAGTGGGAATTGATGTGTATTATAGAAAGATGATATGTGAATATTGTAAATTCATTGAGTATGTTTCACAGGTGAAAAAATATGATATGGGAAATAATAAAATTAATTAGGAAAACATTGAAAGAGACATAATATATTGCATAAAAACTAAAAATATCTCAGATTACGATATAGACATATCATCGAGAGTAAAATGGTGTCCCAATGTGATTCTTCTAAAAAAAATTTATATGTAATGATATGTGAAATAATCACAAAAATTGGTCTTCTATATTTAATGTTTATATTCTCATGTTAATGTTTGATAAATTATCCAAGGCTCATTATGATAATGTGTTTTATGAATCTATTTAATTGTAATATGATCTTATTGTAATTAAAGAGGATATTGAAAAGTAACATGGTATTTAAATTAGTCATCAAAATTTATTTTAAAAAAAAAAATATTTTTTAGTGGGGTTTCTATAGAAACTATTGGACTCACCTATTTTGATAATACCAAATCATGCTTCTTTTATATGATAATCATTTTTCATTAATATTCATAGTTTCAAAAAGTAATAACTATGTATTTTTTTAATCTCACTTCTCTTTGTTTAAAGCTTACAGTGCAAAATTTCTATTAGTAAAAGGTCACTGATTGAGGTTACTGATAGAATTTTACCCAAAGATGTCATCGATAGAGGTTACCGATAGAAGGTTACTAATAGAGGTCACTAATAGAGGTTATCGATAGAAGGTTATTGATACAGGTTACCACTGAGGAACCTCACCACTAAGTTATCAATGCATGGTCATCGTTATAAGTCTACCGCTCAAAGCCAACCATTGAATGCTACCGCTGAAGGCTACCGATAGAGGCTACTGTTGAGAAGGCTACAAATACCAGCCTACTAATCCCCACTCATCTACTCCATACTTTTTCAATTTCTTAAGATTATTCTAACGGTCTTATTTGGTAACGTTAATGATTCTGACATTAATTAATGTTGATTGTAGACATATCAAGATACCATATCTAGAGACAATACGAGGTAAGAGGAAAATCACACGTGGTTTTCTTATTCCTATTATTGGACCTCAATTATAAAATATAATACCAAGGAAGCAAAGAGAAAGTATTCTTCAGAGAGATTCATCGCATGAAAGTTCTAAAGAACCAAGGGAACATGCCAGCTTTTACGCAGTGAATCCAAGATCCTCAAGAAGATCATTTTGGGAGAACAAATTCAAGACTGATTTTGTTTCATCATCAAATATCTCTCAAACCAAGAAGCAGAACACTCAGTACCGTTAATCTAGAACTAGGAGTTGTGACACTTTGTTTTGGAGACAACTTCCGAAGAAATAATCAAACTACAATTTCTTAACTCCATGGAGTCAGGAGCTTAACTACCAACACATAGAGCCTTCTGGACTCAGTCTTCATAAAATTATCTCTATTGTATTTATTATATTAAATTTTGGAGAAGTGTGTGTTTGTTTATTACACACATTGTCTCCTGTTCTTGAACTAGAGGATACTAAAAATCCTCACATCATACTTTACATAAAACTTGTTTCCCACGGGTAATGGTGGAAGAGGTTGTGTGTGGTCTGGATTGTTTTTTATTCATGAAGAACTGTGGTAGAGGATGTGAGCCCTGTACAGTGTGTGAAAACTATTGTAAAGTTTGATACAAGCTATGTATCAAGTTTATTGTTAATATAAACTTCTTGGTGGCTGGTGATCACCAAGTGGAGAGGATTAAGTCGTGGCTTGAGAATGAACCTCTTGGTTAATTATTCTGTGTGCTATATATTTTAATACTCTTTAATCATATTTTCCACTTCTCATAATTTCAAAAACAGAAAACTATTTTACATTTACTCTGATAGTTAGTACTGGTTAGTGTGTGTGTGTGTGTGTTTAATTCATTAAAGCTATTTCAAAAGTTTAATTAGTGTTTTATACTAATTCAATTAAGGGCTAATCACCCTTTCAGAAACATGTTTACCAGCTAAACATTTGTATCTCTACTGCCTTAATTTATTATACTATTTCCAAATTGGGGGATCTTTATCATAAAGTTTTTAACAAAAATTTAAAGATGGAACTCAATTCACCCCCCCCCCTCTTGAGTTTCCATTCTGAACAACATTTGCTATCAGAGGAATTTCTATTCCTACCATCTGAACTATTGTGTATGTCTTCAAATTCTTTTCAACTGTGATTTTAGTTGTATATTAAAGATAATAAAATATATATCATATCTAAATTGTTCGTTATTTAAATTATAATTAACTATGGATAACCGAGTTGAGGGTGTTTCTACCAATTAGACACCTTTCATTAATGGTTATAACTATACTCAGTGGAAATTAAAAATAAAAATATATCATGAAAACATGGGTCCTGAAATATGGGGCACAATTAAAGAACAACATGCATTGCCTGCTACTTCTAGGGACACATGGTCTCAATTGACTAAAGCTACATATAATAATAAATGTAATGCAATGAATGCATTATACTATTCTCTAGGTGATGAAGTATTCAATAGAATATTTTCCTATAAAACTGAATATGAAATTTCAGATACTTTGTGTGTTTCCAACGATGGAACAAACAATGTTAAAGAAATGAGATTAAATATATATACTATTAAATATGATAATTTTAAAATGAATCCTGGTGAACTTATATATGAAATTTATCTCATGTTCAATGAAATAGTAAATATAATTTGTCATCTTGGGAAACTAGTGGACATTAAGGATCAGATTATGAGGTTTCTTCATTGCCTAATAGACTGATGGAGAGGAAATTGTGTTTTTATTCGAGAATCATGTGACATAATAAAGCTATCAGTAAAGGAACTAAATGGAAAACTTATGATGTACAAAGAAGATATTAAGGTAAATCGTGAAGTAAATGAAGAACTGAGAAATAAATCTATAGAATTCAAGACTTCTACCTCAAATAGAAATGATATAGAAAATGTTCAAGTTCCTGTAGATAGTTCCACCAATGAATATTTAGATTCTGATAATGATGATGAGATGGCTCATCTTTCTAGGAGATTCAATAAGTTATACTAAAAGAAGAAGTTAATTAAAAATTCAAACTGTAAAGGAAGGTATCATAGTAAAGGACAGTGGAAAATGTATAGAAAATTGAATGACAATACAAATGAGATAGTCTACTATGAGTGTAAATGAAAAGGCCATGGGAAGGCTGATTTCCCCAAGCCAAAATTTAGGAAGAAATATGAAGAAAAAGGAAATGGATTTGAAAAGGATATGACAACTACTGGGAGTGCATCAGAAGATATCTCCAGTGGATTTGACACTTCTAATATTGAAAAGAACAAACATTCAGACATGTGTTTCATGACAGAAAAATCTGAGGTAATACCTAATTCTCCTATAAATAATGCTTACCATTATAGGAATGAAAGTGAATCAAATAATGAGGAAAATATTACTAAGGATGAACTATTTTAATACTCTGGAATGCTTGGGGATACCTTTAATGAAATTGAGGATAAATATAAATTATTGAAAAGACAACATTCTTTAAATTCCAATTATAATTCTGAATTTTATATTGAGAAAGAAAATTTTGATCAGCTATTAAAAGAAAATACTAAACTTAAATTATCAAATGTGCAATAAAAATGAGATCTTGAGAAGTTTACTACTGATATAGATACCTTGACTCAGTTTCTAGGGAAATAAATAACTCCAAAATAAACAATCGGTCTAGGATATCAACAAGGACATAGAATAATTATTATGAACAAATTTGTTCCAAAATCTAGACAGTTCACTACTTGTTCTAGTTGTGGAAAATCTTTTGAAAAACACTTTTCTAAGCAACGTAAAAAGGTGTTCATGTCTCAAAACATATATGTTGATTATAAGAAACCTATGAGAAAAATATGTGTCCCCAAAGTTCTACTTGCTAACCTCTCTGAACCCAAGAAAATTTGGGTACCAACATTACCCAATACTTAATCAGTTTTGCAGGAAAATTGTTTAAGAGCTCCTGTAAGACCCTATGGTACTTAGAAAGTGGATGTTCAATACATATGAGAGGATAATATTCATGATTCAAGAGATTAATTTAATTTTATGGTGGACATGTTAAATTTGGTGATAATTTTAAAGGGAATATTATCGGCTTTGTCCAAATTGGTAACCCTAATACTATATTAATTTCAAATGTACTTTTTGTTGATGGGTTAAAATACAATCTACTGAGTATATTTCAATTGTGTGATGATGGTTTCATGGTTATGTTTAAAAATAATTCAAGTAATGTTTTTCATTCTATAAATTATTTAATATTCACTGCTCTTAGAAATGAATTTTTTTTTGATTTAGAAACTTTAGCTAAGGAAAGTGTTTCTTGTTTAAATGATTCTCATAAGGAATATAGGTTATGGAACATAATATTAGAATATTGCAATATGCACTCACTTAAAAACTAACTAGAAATGTTTTGGTTATAGACATTCTGAAATTGTAATTCTCACCTAACAAAATTTGTAATCCATGTCAAAAAAAAACAACACAAAGTATCTTTCAATCCAAAGAAAGAAGTTTCCACTTCTCAGCTGCTTGATTTGGTTCAGATGGATTTGTTTGGACTATCTAGTGTTTCATGTTTAAATGGAAAGTAGTATGTTTTTGTTCTTGTAGATTATTTTTCTAGATACACTTGGGTATACTTTCGAGCTCACAGAAGTGAATCAGGTTCTTACTTAATTAAATATTCCAGGTCTGTAGAAACTCATAGTGGACATAGAATTAGGATCTTGAGAAGTGATCCGGGCTGTGAGTTTGAAAATCAGGTGTTTGAATCTTTTTACTCACATAATGGCTAAAACCACAATTTCTCTTCTCCAAGAACACCTCAAAAAAACGGAGTTGTAGAAATAAGAAATATGAAACTTCAAGATATTTCCTAAACTATGTTAATTCAGTATAACCTGCCTATATATTTTTGGGATGAAGTTGTTAATATAGCTTGTTACATCATCAATTGAGTCTTAATTAGAGATGTTCTTAATAAAACCCCTTTTGATCTATGGAATAATAGGAATCCTAAGGTTAATTAGTTTCGCTTTTATTGTTTCAAAGCCTTTATACTTAACACTACAGATAACCTTGATAAATTATTATCAAAGAGTGACGAAGGAATTTTCTTAAGTTACTCAATATCTAGTAATTCTTATAGAGTATTCAATTAGAGAACCAAATGTGTTGAAGAATCAGTTCATGTAAAATTTGATGAGACTGATCCACATGATGCCAAAACCTCTATTGAACATCTTGAGGAAGATATGTCAATTCTTGAACTTATTTATAAAGACACTAAACCCTTAGTTACAATAACTAGTTCCGTAAATTTTCCATAATCTGAACATGTTGAATCTGAACTTATTAACAGCCTTGAGGAGTCTCTTTCAACTCTTTCTAGAGTTATTATAACTCTGAAGAATCATCATTCAGATGTTGTAGTATGTGATCTAAATAAAGGGACACAAACTAGAGCTTCTCTAGGAAACTACGTTGAACATCAAGATTTTCTTTCACATCTTAGACCCAAAAATATTAATTATTCCTTTAATGGTTAATTTTGGGTGATATCAATTAAAGAAGAATTAAATCAGTTTGAAAGAAACTTTGTTTGGGAATTAGTAGAAATACTTAATGACACTTTGACTATAGGTACTAAATTGGTGTTTAAAAATAAATTTTATGAATCTGTAAACATAGTTAGAAATAATGCTAGACTTGTTGCACAAGGATATAGTCAAGAAGAAGGAATAGACTTTGAGGAAACCTTTCACCTATAGCTTGACTATAGCCCATTAGGATACCACTTCCTTGTGCAGCTCATCTGAATTTAAAACTTTATCATATGGATGTCAAAAGTGAATTTCTAAATGGGTATATAGTTGAGGATATATTTGTTGAACAACCCCTGGTATAAAAAATCCCCATTTTTTCAAATCATGTCTCTAACATTATAAAGCTTTATATGGTCTAAAACAAGCTTCTAGATCTTGGTATGATAGACTTAGTTCATTTCATATTTCAAAATGATTTACTAAACGAATAACTGATCCTAATATTTTTTGTAAAAGTATTTCCAAAGAAGTTTTAAACGTAAAAATTTATGTAGATGACATTTTTTTTGGATCCTATAAAAATTCGTTATGTACTGATTTTTAAAAAATGGCGCAATATGAATTTTAAATGATTTTAATGGGGTAACTTAAATTTTTCCTTGGATTTCAAATTTTTAAAAATAGAAATGGTATTTTTTACAATCAAAGTAAATATACTAAGGATATTTTCAATCATTTTGGTTTGGATGGTAATAAATGTATTGATACGCCTATAAGCACCACTTGTATATTGGATGCTGATAAAAATGGTAAACCATTGGATCAAACCAATTATAGAGGGATGATCGGAAGTCTACTCTACCATACATATAGGCGACCTGATATGATGTTCAATGTATGCATGTGTGATATTTTCAAGCCAATCCCAAATAAACTCATTTAACTTTTGTTAAAAAAAAATTAAATATCTCAAGTATGCTACAAACATAGGAGTTTTTTATCCAAGAGGTAAATAGTTTAATTTAATAAGTTATTCAGATTCTAACTTTACTGGTTGTAAGTTAGATAGAAAAAGAACTTATAGAACATGTCACATTTTGGGAAATTCACTAGTATCATGGTGTAGTAAGAAACAAAATTCTATTACATTATCCGCTACCAAATCTGAATATATAACAGCTGGTAGTTGTTGTGCTAAAATTCTGTGGATGAAACACACTTTTCTAGAATATGAATATCAATTCATTAATGTTTTTATAAACTATGATAATTACAGTTCTATTAAAATCTCTTAAAATCAATTATCTCATGCTGGGAAAAAGAATATTGATGTGATGCATCACTTCTTGAGAGATCATTATAAAAGAGCTGATATCACACTTGAATTAATTTGTAGTGAACATTAATTTGATGTCATGTTCACAAACCATTTGAATTGTGAGAGGTTAAATTACATCAAAAATGAGTTATCTATGATAAACTCTTAAGTTAAGACCTCACCATTAGACCTCATTGATAAGACCTTATTGTTAGACCTCGCAGTTAGACCTCATGGATAAGTCCTCACAATTTGGACCTCACTGGTATGATCTTATCTTTGGACCTAACTGTTGGCACCTTATTGATAGTGGACCTTACTTACGTCTGGGACTTCGTGTTTTTCTTCCATAATATGACATGTTGTTTTCCTTTTTTACTTGATTTGTTATTTCGATCCCAAAATGATAAAAATAAAGTACAACCCACATTTCGGTTAACTTTGATTCTCTCCCGAACCTCTTGCTCCCAAATCATGGAACCTAACCTTCTACTGAAACCCTGAACTAGATCTATATTGCAATGGAAAGACTGAAGAGACCAATGGTTGGTGATGAAGGAGATGCGATGAACCCTAAGAGACATCGATCTGGGTTGATTAGTGGAAGAAAAGATTTGGTGAAGGTTATCAATCCTCATTTGTCGAAGAGGGAAATCGTGGTAGAAAAGGAATTATGTTCAGAATGGCTGTTGTCAAGAAGGTCTCTGATGCTGAAGGAACTCAAAGCTCGGGACTGGGTAGAATGTTTTTCAAATAACAGTGGACCATACTACCCAATTCTAGTGAAGAAATTTTTTGAGTCTCTGAAGTTTGAGAATTTAGAGGATGAGAACTGAATATCGTCAATTGTAAATGGAGTAAGTGTGAGATTCTCCTCTATTTAATGGGTAGAATGCTAAAGATTCCCACATGAAGGCATTTTTTATTACCACTCTGGAATGGTGCCTCCCACCAGTGAGTAATTATAATATGTAGTGGATTTGGCTAAGCTGATAGGGAATGAAATCCCTAGAAAGGAAATTGTAGTTGAAATGTAAGGAGAAAACATGTTACATTATAAATTTGTTCAACATGTTTTAAGCCCCAAAATAGGGGACTTTTCCACCTTGATGTATCAAAACATATTTCTATTATATCTATTGAAGAATGGATAGAGCATAAATCTTTACAGGTTGTTGAAGATTCAGTTAGAGGATATGACTATGCCTTGTTCAAAATCAAATTATTTGTTTCATTCCAAGTTGATATCATTAATTTTGAGAGCGAAAGTTATTTCTAGAAATAAAAAGAAAATAGTAGTTATAAGGGACAACTTCTGTATTACAAAAATGATTTGCATGTTTATGAAGATAAGTTGGAACCCTTGCAAAAGAAAATGGTTGAATGATGAGGCTAAACTATATGAGTAATTCAATCTTGTTACCAATCCTACTAGGCCAAAGAATGATATATCCATATTTAAAGCCTGTTAATGTGGAGCCAATATACTCAGATGAAGAAGGGGAGCCTGATGTTATGCAGGTAACATAGGATTCTCTTGTAGATGATTGGAGTGATACTAACCTTCCCTCAAGTCCTCATGACAATTATATATCCTTTGGTGAGCCTTTACCACCAAAGAGATTTCCAAGAAGAGAGGTTGTCTTAAGGGATAATGGTGATAGGGAAACCAGTGAAGAAGAAGAAGAAGAAGAGAATGTCTTAAAAGACATTACTATTGGAGAGACCTCAAGGGAGGAGGATGAAGCTGACACAGATCTTGAGGAATTTGATATTGTTGTTATTGAAAGTAAAGAGGAATTCTTGAGTATCAGTCCCTTTGTATGATATACAGAAGTGGTAGGGAGTGAAGAGGAAGAAAATGTTGAAAATGTTGGAGCTGAAATTTTTATGGATGTGGTTGAAGATTCTGTAGAATAGGTAGCTATAGACTCTCCTGTTTCTGCAATTGATCAAGGAATAATAGAAGAGGAAAATATAATTGAATATTAGAATTATCCAAGTGAGGGGGAGGAACATGTTTCCATAGGTTCATTTTTTGTCTCTCATGGAATAGTTGATTGATTTGAAGATCCGGGATTCATGGTGTTATTCTTAGACTATGGAGACTCTGATGATGAAAATCCTAACAGAATCCCTCCTATTCCTTCTATTTCAAAGACCACTATTATGCATCCAATAGTTCTTCTACCTTGATATTATGTGAAGAAGGATGATTTAGATTCATTAAAATCGGATTTTAAGAGACACTTTGAAGAGAGATCTTCTGCGATAGAGGGATTAGTGGCATGAAATCAAGAATTTGTGACATCTGCATTGGAAAGGATAATTTCTACCTCTAACACAAATTTTCTACAAGAAGTGATGGAATTTCATAATCAAATTAGACCCTTGGAGGAATCTATGGAATCTGTGAAACAATCAATCGTGAGTTTAGAATCATATATGGCTTTAAGGGATTATGTGGACAAAGACCTTAAGTATGTTAAGAGTGGTGTTCAGTAGATGGTCATTGTGTTTGAGGACTTTAATAAGTCTATGGAGGCACATGTGAGTGGTCAGGATGATGATGTGAAAAGATTGTTCAGTGGTCTGACCATGTCTTTTAAGGAGATAGTAGCTTTTACAATAGATCCCTTGTGTGCATCTACTGCCTCTTCAGCTTCTCCTCCTATTGATCTATCATTTTTCAGGTCATTTGTTAGAGAAGAAGTGGAGAAGTTATCTGGTGCAAGTACCTTAGACCCTCAGTATTTGACTCTGGTAATTTCCACTACCATAGACATTCATAATCTTGTGGGAGATTACTTAATGAAGCCTTTTCAATATCAGAAGGCAATCAATGATCAAGTTGATTTCTAATATAAAGGGTTTATACTAAGCATCAGATGGTTGGTCACTTCAAGATGTGGTTGAAAAACATGATGATCTCACCTGTCACTTGGGATTTTAAGGATCTTGTTAGTAGGATTAGATAATTGAGTCCAACCTTGGATAAATTCATGGAGAATAAGGATGATTTTATCTTATCAATGGAAAGAAGAGAAAGCATCATTATGGATTTTAGTAATCTACTTTTACCCTTCCTCCATGTGGAATGCACTC
Organism: Viscum album; assembly: GCA_963277665.1. Classification (NCBI taxonomy): domain Eukaryota; kingdom Viridiplantae; phylum Streptophyta; class Magnoliopsida; order Santalales; family Viscaceae; genus Viscum; species Viscum album. The sequence continues at coordinate 982,909,209 of OY728125.1, forward strand.
CTATTATTGTTCCTCCATCATTGCCTTCTTCCTCAGCTTCCTCAAGGTCTCCCAGTGCTTCCCCTTTGATGACTCTGGCACAGGCCATCAGAAGCTTGACTCCTATGATTCCTCAAAGATCTACTCATTATGGGCCTACTAATTCCTCTGTACCATCTCCTCATACCTGGCTCACTATCATCCCTAGGGATATACCTTCATCTTATGAACCTTCCTACTCATCTTCCAAAGACAGATCTCCATTGGACATTTTAAATGGGGATTGAATGTGGGATGTCTTAGTTGATAGGTATATTTGTCATCTTTTTTTATCTTGTACTCTTGCTTCATTAATACAGAAATCTTTTTTTGTCTCCTTCTTGACTTTCATTCTTTTTGATAATCACAAAGGGGAAGAAGTGTAAGCCTATATGATCTGATATATATTTTCCTTAATAAACATGGTTAAATTTTTTTCCATTTCAATTTCTGATAAATAATATATTTATACTCACACATCTGATGAAAATATAAAATGTGCTCAACCCTGATTCAATAATACATCAATCTAAAATTTCATTAACATAATTTATGATTATCAAAATGGGGGAGATTTTTGGAATCACCTGTTTTGATAATCCCAAATCATATTTTTTTTATATGATAATCGTTTTTCATTAATATTCTTAGTTTATATCATGTAATAACTATGTATTTTATTAATCTCATTGCTCCATTGTTTAAAGCTTACAGTGCAAAATTTCTCTAAGTAAAAGGTCACCGCTAGAGGTTACCGATAGAAGGTTACCAATAGAATTCACTGATAAAAGGTTACTGATAGAGGTCACTGATAGAGGTTACCGATAGAAGGCTATCGATATATGTTACCGCTAAGGAACTTCAACGCTAAGTTATCAATGCAAGGTCATCACTACGAGTCTACCACTCAAAGGATACCACGGAAGGCTACTGCTAAAGGCTACCAATGGAGGCTACCATTGAAGAGTCTACCATTACCAGCCTACCGATACCCACTCTTCTACTCCATAATTTTTCAATTTCTAAATATTATTCTAATGTTTGTATTTGGTAACTTTAATGCTTCAGACATTAATTAATGTTGAATGTAGAAATATCAATAGACCTTATCTGGAGATAGTACATTGTAAGAGGAAGACTAAAATAGGTTTTCTTATTCCTATTATTGGACTTTAAATATATAATATAAGACCATGGAAGTGAATAAAAAGGATGATAGAGAGAGAGTCATTATATTACGGATCTAAAGAACAAAGGGAACACCCCAGCTTTTACGATGTGAATCCAAGAGCCTCAGAAGATAATTTTGGGAGAACAAATTCAATACATCTTTCAGTTCATCATCGAATATCTCTTAATCGAAGAAGCAGAAAAATCAGTACTAGAAACTAGAACCTAGGGTTGTGACAATCTGTTTTGGAGACAACTTCCAGAGAAAGACACAAACTGCAATTTCTTCAATCCAAGGAGTCAAGATCTGAACTGCAAACACATAGAGCCTTATAAACTCAATTTTTATAACATTAGGTCTGTTTTGTTTATAGTATTACATTTATAAGTAGTGTGTGTTTATATATTACACACACTATCTTCTATGCTTGAACTTAAAGATACTAAAAATCCTTACTTGAAGCTTTACGTACCCTTTTTTTCCCATGTGTAAATGTGGAAGTGGTTGTGAGTGGTCTGGATTGTTTTTTTTTCATGAAGGGATGTGGTAGAGGGTGTGAGCCCTAGATAATTTGTGAAAACTGTTGTAAAGCCAGATACAGGCTATGTATCATGTTTATTGTTAATATAAACTACTTGGTGGTAGGTGATCACCAAGTGGAGAGGATTAAGTCTCTACTTGATACTGAACCTCTTTGTTAATTCCTCTATGTACTATATTTTGTAATACTTTGTTTTCCTATTTTTCGCTGCTCATAATTTCACAAACAGAATACCCTTTTACATTTACTCTTATAGTTAGTTCTAGTTAGTGTTTGTATGTGTTTAGTTGAGTAAACCCATTTCAAAAGTTTAATAAGTGTTTTACACTGATTCAACAGAGGACTAATCACCCTTTGAAAACCTTTTTTACCAACTAAACATTTATATCTCCACTTCTTTAATTAACTAGGTTATTTCAAAATTGGGGGATCTTTATCATATAGGTTTTAACAGAAATTTTATGTAGGAACTCAATTAACCCCCTCTTTAGTTTCCACTCCGGCCAATAGAAACCCTGGTCTTTATTAAAAATTTAAACATGATTTATTACATATACTTGCACATATAAGAACTCTGAGGATCGAGAGGTATAGTGTCTATGAAAATTAGGAATATTACATAACAACTTAAAACATAAAATACAAAATATTTGTTGAAAAATTATTTTACATGCCCAAAATATTCATTCATTGCATGGGATAACCTAAGGACATACATAAGAAAAGGGTGAGCTATACAGCATAGTATGGGAGTAAACAAGTCATAATAAGAAGAATACAATACATGTTAGAAAATAGGCATATCAACAGAGAAAAAGAGAAAAAAGAACATAAATTCATGATATATAATGATTATAATAACATGGAAATGTGGGAATGACATACAACATGATGTTATCATGATTCGCGGCTCATTTCACGTGGATTAGCATGAGTAAACCATCATTGAACTTGAATTATCATGAGTAAAGCCTCACTGAACATGAATTAGCATGAGTAAACCCTAATTTCACATGAATTAGCATGATTATAACCTCATTTGACATGGTGTATCATGATACTAAACATTATCCGATGCATTGGAGTTCCATATGTGTGCACCCTTTATAAAATTTCTTTTCATGCATAAGTGTGCCACATTGATCATATATCATGGAATCATTCAACATCATAAGTTATTAAATGATTAAGTAATGTGGAATAAATACATGTAAGTCCCAATATGTATATATATTTTCATAAAGTTGAATATTCTTGAGATAGAAATGGTTATTGTATTCACTACACAATGATCGTGGCTTGGAAAATCGCGGTGCAATTTCAGTAGCATAACAGCATTACATAAATATGCATAAAAATGGGTGATGATAGAGAAATGTGTATCTAATCATATGTACATGAAATTGAATGTAAGGGGTTCATATAGATACATGTCAAAACAAAATGAATTTGGATATAGAAGGAATAACATAATAAAAAAACATGAAGAAAGATGAGAAATGGAATAACTATTACAACATTTCGACATTGTAATGGGTGTACATGGGAGGGATTAATGAGAGAGAATGACATCTATAATAATGAAAACATAAGTAAAGATGTATACAGGAGGTGTTAAATCTTACCCCAGCATTTTAAATTTAATGTAAATGGGTATTAAAACATAAAGAAACTAGGATAAAAATAAGAAAGGAAGGAATTCCTTACTTGAGTCTGTGACTTCAAGAGCTTGAGGAGGGGCTTCCTGAAAGCTTGGGGTGCCTTGGGAGGATTATAGAAAGATTAATACATATTAGGGACATGATCGAAGGATTTTGAGTGAAGAGAAGTGGGATATTGGGTGGGTTTATAAAGGAAACAAGAGGTGAATTCTTTAATTTTTCACAAACATAGGTTTTGGAATCTATATAATTAAATATTCAAAACCACAAACCTTTCTCTGGTTTTCACCCATCGTTTTTGCCAAAGTGCAGTGGATAAATTATTTTATTAGGTCAATGGCCTAACATATTAAAATATTAGTCATTCCTTTGTGGAGGTTAGTGACACTCTTAAAAAAATCATTTTAAAAATGTTAAAATCTTTTATACGTCTTGGAAGGTCCACTAAGGTATTGTAAAATTCATCAAAAATAAAATGAAATCACATTATTTAAATGTAAAATATATATTTTCAGAATATAGCATTTATATTATTTTATTACTTCACTATTGGTTTATTATGATGTCATAAAACACATTATATATTTATACGGTATTTAATTTCTACCCAAAAATTTGATTGTCTCATAAAATTATGAAAAAATCAATATTGGATAATTTCAATGTCCTAATTTTAAAAATAATATTGATTTTATTTAAATAATTATCTAAATAGGTGAATTTCTACTTTCAAAATAAAAACATCCCTTTATTGATTACTGACAGGATTTGAAAAAAATAGTTTCCAAACCTTCATAGAAATTACATTTGACTTCATAAAAATTAAATTATTTATTATAAAAAATATATTATAATAATATTTTATAAAAATATTATTTATTAGAAAAATTCATTATTTCACCAAAATTAATTCTTTAGTTAAAAATAAAATTTCAGTTTTAACCTATGAAAATATAATTCTTATCAAACTGAATACTTAATCAATTTTAGAGTAAAAACAATAAGTAATATAATCACCACTTATAATTAAAAGGAGTGTTCTTATAACACTATTAGAATAACAGTCTTAAAAAACCTTATTTTAATAAATTAATTTATATATTTCTAAAAAGTACTATTTTACCCGAAAAATCAATTTATTTAATTCATTATATTTTTATGAAAAACTATTCTCATGCAGTTATTGATGGAATAGGACTTTTATTTATAAATGGGGTTCAACGAAAATAAAACTAATGACGTGTTATATAACCCCTTATAACACCCACATAAGACCTAAGGGTAATGTGTGTAATGGTGATAGAATTTTGGGGATGCTCGTATAACATTTCTCTGGTGGTAATCTCTATCAACTTCCACCTCTCTTGTAGGTGATTCTGTTCAAGATTAATGTGTTGAAGCTCAAATTAGGCTTCATCAATGACAGAACCTCGTGATGCTACATCCTTTCTGAGCTCTAACAAATGAGCTTCGTATGGCTTTAGTCTACTAGATGAGGTCATCCACTCCTGTGTCTTTGTCAAAAGGACTCTTTTTAAAAACCTTAAATTTAAAATCAGTCATTTAATCACTTTTTTATATCTATATTATCAAATTAAATTATTCTTAATGGTAATTTAAACCAATAAATAAATAAAAAATCATTTCATGTGTTTTTTATATCCATAAGACATTTAATTAAATAAAACAAAGGGAATTTTATTTATGAATGTTCGGTTCATTAAAGTTATTGTTGGACAAAGTATAATAACATTAATGGTGTAAAAAATTATAAAATATATTAAAGGAGTGATGGGATGTTGATGAAAAATATCTTGTACATTTTTAATAATTCCATTATAATAGAAAAATTCCTGACTACTGAATGGAAAAATAGCCTATATATATTAAATGTTTTCAATGATATATGTTAAAGAATGGATTTTGACTTAATATTATGAATAATATAGATTAATTATGTGAAGAATAATATCAAGAATCTACATGTTATATATTCTTTAATAAATGTTTGATTCATCCATCGATAATGAGCAGGAAGGAATTCTATTTAAAAAAATAGAGAACTCATAAGAAGTGGAATCTATGAAACAAAAATGATGATACATACCAATATTTGTGCACTCAATATGTGGTTTATTTATATATATTGTCATCATATAGTTATTAATTTATGAAAATATTGTTCCATTTTATTTATTCGTAATGTTACTTTTACAAATGGGAAATGACTATTAGGGGGAGTGAGCCTAGCAAATTATTATACAAGTTTTTATATGTGATTCCATTTAGTTCACATTTATGTTTTTTTTTTTGGGTTTAGTTTATCTATTTTTAGGTTCTAATGTCTTTTGGGATTCAAACATTAACATTTTGGATATTTTGGGGAAATAGGCTAGCTTCATGGTCTATGGACGTTTAGTTGTAACCGTGTGGTAACCGTGCGAAATGGATATGTATGTTCCAAAGGAATTTTTCATAGTTTGATAAGGGTTTTTATATATAGACACCCTATCCTTTTAACAATATTTTAAATTTTTTTATGAATAATTATCCATCAAATACAAACTAGGGATCTTAAATAATAATGTCTTTGGAAGACTAGGTACATAATTAAAATTCATTAAACCAAAATAATGTCTTCTTTTGTTTAAAATTCACAATGCTATACTAATTAACTTTTATCTCCTACATATAAAAATGATAACCTGTAGAATTCATTAAAAAAGCGATGATATAAAAATCCCAATAATTGAATAAACAAGGAAATAAATAATAAGACATGAGTTAGAAGGCGTAACATGATGACAAAAAAAGCATGACACAAGAATAAACATATAGAGCCATATCATATAGAACATGGGATTATGTAACCTTGGATATATAAAAATGTGTTAGAAATATATAACATGACATTAAAATGAGTAAAGGATAACTACCAAGACTATTTCACATGGATTACAGTGTCCCATAAAAGAATTATGTTTACTCTCTATCCCAAGATGACGTCTCATGAGAGTAAACATTACCCAATACATTGGAGTGATATCTGGGTGCATCCATCATAACATTTTCATGCATATGTGTTCCAAATGAATAATCAAAATTAATGAAAAAACATAATGATTACCTATGGAATGAAATGCTCATCGCAATCATGTTATAAGGAATAACAAATGGGGATATCATAAAGGTGTACATGAAAGCATGTATTTAAAATCATACATGGACATTAATAAGGGAAAATAGGAATATGTAATGATAAATTATGTCCAAATTAATTGAAAACATGTAAAAAGAGTGTTTCATAAACATTAGAAATGAGCCACTTTAGTTTTGTTTAAGGGAATGTATAAAAATTATTTAAATGTGACTATGGAATAGTTGTTTTCATAAAGAAAGAAATGAATTATGATATTAATTCATGATTAAATGATTTATTTTAGAAAAATAATTTTTTTTAAAATATATTAGTGGGTTTACTAGAAAGGGGATATGAAATTGAGATGTTCCCTTTAATCTGTCTTGCTTATCAAGAGGAATTGAAAAAGGGATCCTTCTAAAAAATGTATTTCCCTATAAAAAATATGAATTGAGATAGGTAAATATATATGGGTCATACAAAAAGAATTTATGAGGATTAAATATGAATAATTAATAATTTCATTATGTTAAAGAGATAGAAAGAGAACCTAAAGGAAAAATGGAGGTTCTGAGAGAATCCCTTACCCTATGGCTGAAAGTGTTCTGAACATGCACATAATTTCCAAGATAATATAAATTTACCCATTAATTAATTAATTAATAACATATTATATATATATATATATATATATTATTAAAATTTTATTAAGTTAATTAATGACCATTTTTAACAGCTATAATGTTTAATTTTTTAGTTTTGGTAGCGTTCATTTCATGGTTTCATTATCTGTTCGCTTGTGTATAATTATTGAAGTTCTTGTCAAATTGTAATAATTCTTCAGTAGTGAAATTATATATTATAAAATCACTTCAATAAATTTAAATGTTCCCATATATAATTTTCTTTCTTCACACGAGGATGATTCATTAGATAAAATGTTGATAAAAAATGTTTAGTTTATTTTTGTGGTTTTGTTTTATGAACATCACAAACTAGTAACGTTTTATTTTATATGATGTTTATATATAGGTTTAAAAAAATTTAATAAGTTTTAATACACATATTTTAATCTTGATGGACAATAATAATGGATTTATTACCATCCTTGAGGGTGGTAATGAATAAAAAAAACTCATCATTGATAAAGGTAGTGAATCGACACTGCACATATGAAGATTTCTTTTTTAGAACAAAATGAGATTAGAAGATATTTGATGATTAATATTTAATTAATACAATAACATTCTAATATACGTATGATACTATAGTGATCATGTCACTTTTCATAAGAGAGTTTATGGGAGGATAAGAAAATAAAAGAAAAAGAATGAAGATTTTACCACTTAAATTTTGTCTCCTTGAGAACCTCCTTAAGAAACCTGGTCTTGGTCATTTAGTAAGAAAAGAAATACCAAGTAATGGGGAGGGGGTTTGGGATTGTAATTTGGTAGAATATTAGAATACCAAAAAATATTTGGAGGAGTAACACCCATATGTTTTTATAAAATATTTTCGTTAAATAATTGTAATTCTTAAGTATCTTTAATTTCAGACAATCATGAGTTTAAATGAATGGAAAGACTCCCTTAGTATAAAATTACTATTATATCCTAGCTGTTAGGTTAGGAGGAATAAGTATAACAAACTTATGAAAATTCATTTTAATTCATTGGCCATCAATTATTTTTTTAAAATATAAATCAATTAGATATTTTTAATTTTCATTGAATTAATAATATATATGTTATATAATTAATAAAATATTTTTTATATTCATCCCATGGATATTTGAGTAATAGGGTATTAATAAACCCTATTTGATGTATAAAAACTGATATTTCTTAAAAAGGGTTTTTTACGCCATTGAATGGAGAACCCCTTTTGAATTAAAAATTTTACACATTAATAATTTTTATACGGAAACATGAAAATTTTAATTCCAGGCTATATATATAAATTTACATTGGATAAATTTCTGATATTTTTCTGATAACTTTCAAGTTTTGATAAATTGTAAATCTATGCTAAACATTATGTGAAAACAAATTTTTCTGATCAAAATAATTTATATGGTAAAATTATAATATCAAATGGTTTTAAGGTATAAATATAACATATTTTTATCACTCAATATAATTTATGTAATTAGAATTAATTTTACATTGAATTCATCTGTAAAAACATTTCAATCTTTTGCAATGTTTTAGTTTTTAAAACACGTTAGATCTTTCGGACAATATGATTAATTATAAATTAATTATTGAAAATTATGTGTTTTTAATTTTGAAAAATTAACTCAATATTTGTAATTATTTGGCCCAAATTATTTAAATATATTTATTTCATTCATGAACATTATGAATAGTAAGTTCGGTAATTTAATTTATACGATAAAAGGGTAAACCGAGTAATTAAGGGTAAGAATACTATTATGAAATTTCCCTAACACTTGTCTTAATATAATTTTATGAGTTTTCTTTCTACCTATATCATCCTTGGTTTGAAATGGTATCCATTTGAATCCACTTGGATGAGATTAAGAGATTTAATTTATTTTATTTATAGAAAAGTTAAATATATCCCACTCGAATTTTAATAACTAAATCATTTTTAATATATGTTTAGACTAATGATAATCTAGATTGAAAAAACTCATTTAAAAGCTAATTTTTTTTATTTATCATGAAATTTTTTTGTTAATTATTAAAAATAAATAATTACCTCAATATCTCATTCATTAATGATGCTGAAATTATTTAGTTGATGAAAAATAAATAATATATTTTTTATTAAAATAATTATACACATTAAAATATTAAAACACTTGAAAAACTCTTATTGGTATAGTATATATCGACCATAATAATACATGGGTCGATTTATTGACCATTTGGATCCTCAAAGAAGAGATTATGAAACTTATATTATTTTATTTAAAGTGATGTTAAAGTTGTCACCTTCACAATTTAATAAGTATAAAATTTTAAATATTGGATTATACATAATATAAATAAGAATAAAAGTATTATTTTGAAATTTATTATATTTATCATCATCATAGTGTTTTATTTTTAATTTTTATTCAAAACATAAGCATCTTAAATAATTACACAGAACTATTGTAGTAATTATTTTATTAAGATAAATTTGAAATAAATGTTATTAAAAATATTAAATTAGATATATTTTTGGATAATTAACATGTCTAATGAATTTTATATATGACCTTTACCTCCTATAAATAAAATAAAATATTCATTTCAAAGTTATATTATTATATTAATATTTTTAAAAATCAATGAATTGAATTGTGTCAAAATTGAAACGATTGATTATTTATCAAAATAATGTTTTATTACATTATTTAAATATCATTAAACAGTTTTTAAAATATATAGTAAATTTTATACGGTATATAATGATATTATATATTTATTTATTGTCTGTTTTACATAAAATAAGTAAATATTTTACCCTTTTAATATTGTATTATTTGTTACCCTAGATAAAAATTAAATTGAATAAATAAGAGTGAATTAATAAGATAATTTTTAAATTGACAAAAATACATGTCCAAAATTTATTGGTTGGTGATACTACAACCCTATCTCATATCGTCTTCAAAATTGGGATATTTTGGTGGTTTTTGGATAGGATTTTATTTTATTATAAATTATTATTTATGGAATTTCCAAGAGTTCCCCTCACCTCAATTATAAAAGAGAACCTCCTCCATCACCTCTTCATATCACATTTAGCCTTAAATCTCAGACAACCACTACGATTGTTTCCTTCTAAAATTCCGTATTTACATTCTATAGGTTATGGTCTTCTTCAATAACTAACTCTAGTGCTCTAAGAACAAATTTAGAGGAACCACGTTGAGGAAGAGGTAATCTCTTCTACCAATTCATTCAAAATTATTTCTTCTTATACTACCCGTATAGTAATTGTTTCATTATAAAGTAATAAAATCAGTATAAATAATATAATTATATGTTATTATAATTACAAAACAATTATATTCCACCTTTTGTCTATCATATCAAAAATGAAATGACTACACGTGCGTACGTATGGATTAGCGTCTCTACACCGTAGAGTAATATATTTTTTACCAGCACCAAACATGGATTGGTATAATGAAGATAATAACATATATATATAAGGTTATAATAACATAATATGGATTCTAAAATATTATAAAACATCTAATTCAACACCATTCAACAATTATGTGAATAATATCATCCCTTGTGTGTATGTATGACCTATCGTCTCCACGATGTGATGTCATTCATTAAACATGATAATCATTAAAACATGATTATATACATGAAAATAATGAATAAATATTATATATTATACTAACATAATTCATTAAATGATATAATTAAAATATAAGAATTGGAAGATGATATTATCTAACAAAACTTTCATAATAATATAAACCAGTTAATATCTGAATAACAAGGGACTATGAAATGTTACTAACAAATGGATGATAATATAATCATATATGATATCATTAAAATGACTATAATTTCTGAATAAGTCAATTAAAAAATTTAAATCATTATACTGGAGGTTCAGATTCATACAAATCATATCGTACCTAAGGTAAGTGATAATTTTTCAATCTCATTATTATTCGATATTGTTTATACGTAATGATTTACTCAGGTATAATTATTATCCATGTACTTGTTTCATTAATATTTAAAATTATTTTCATCTTCTAAAATTTATTAAATTCAATTTTACCCATTGGTAACTTTTTATTAAATGGTACAAAAGTAATATTTTTTCATTTTTGGTATGATTTAATTTTTGAATTTTCCAGAAAAAGGTAAGAAAAGAATATTTTTTTATCATATATGGAATGATTGGATTTTTATGGTTTAATAAATCCATATTTATATGAAGATTCCCTGACAGGATTTCAAGGATATTTTAAAATAAATTCATTTCTTTTAAAATTATATGGCATTTTGAGAAAAGAAAACTTCTTTGAAGAAGAAAGGACATTTTCCTCAACAATTAATTTCATGTGTTATATCAAAACTACTTTCCACGTAATATGAAATTCTATAAATTGGGTTTTTTTTCTATTTCTATTAATAATATTATTTTATTGTGTTTCAGATGGAATGCTATTTGGGAACTCTATTTGTTTTATAATTATTATGTTATGATGGAATTATTTTTAAGAAACCCATTTTATTACATGGGTTATGGTATGATGACTGATTTGTGTTTATGTGGAAATCATAAGAATTATTTAACAATGAAATGGGTAGGAACTATATCTCCCTACAATTAATTGGGTATAGATTTATATATCATTAGTTATACATGATCAGAACGACTAGTAAATCCAGTTTAGTGATACTAGGTTGGAAAGACAAGTAAACTCAATTTTGTAATGGACTTTGTATGCTATAATGGTCTTGGAAATGAGACTTGAATAATGTGAAATGATTTTATATTCTTATGTGTATGCAAGAAAACTTCATATCTTTTGTTATGACTTTCGGTATTATGACCATTAATTCTTATGAACATTTATCCCATGACATGATATCGTGATGTTTCTTATGGAGAATAAGAATTTCAAATGTTATGTTCTTATATCTTATGATTATGATATGATTGATATTTCCATTTTCGACCCTTACTAAGCATTTTATCTCACCCTTTAATATGTTTCTTTTCCCCAGGTCATGAAAAATAGTATTAAGTAAGATACGTCAAAAAAGGAGTCTAGTTATGAAGAAAAAAGTTGGAGACAATATAGATGTTTTATGAATGACTTGTTTATATTTCTCAGATTATGAATACATTAATCTTATACATTCCTTTTGAGGATTTATTATATATTTTAATGAATATAAATTAATTTTGAAGTAATATCAATGTATATAATGTATGGTTTGTTATAGTTGGTATCAGAGGAACAGTATAGTTAACCTTTGAAAACTAGGATGAGAAAGCCTTAGTAATAACCCTAAGGATATGTCTAAGTATAGTTTATAATAATTTTGTTTTAGAAATGAAAATGAATAACCTAGGTTAGAACCTAAATGTTCCAAAATAGGAATTTTATTCTTGATTATGTTAGTTTCTAGTTATGATTAATGTTTCTCGCACTATACTTCATTGTTTTAATCAATTGATGGAACCTGAAGGAAGAACATTAATGTTGAATGTGATGGTATATGAAATGATTGCTCTCTTGTGAAACCAAAAGGTATGGGATCTAGATTAAAAAATATTGTAGCTATGCTCACACTACTTTCTAAAGCTATGAATCATGCAGGACATCCAAACAAGAAATGGAGGGAGAAACATTCAGTTGATTCCTACACGAGGCATCATCCACCTTATTTTATTGGTCCTTCTAATCCATTAGTAGATGAACAATGGATCAGTACAACTAAAAATATATTTTCTATTCTACAATGTTCTAAACATTATAGATTCATCTTAGTAATCTATCGTTTGGAAGCTGATGCTGATTAATGGTGGAATCTTATCAAGAATATGAGGTAGAGCATAAAATTGAGTCCATTGAATGGGATATGTTAGAGAACATATTTTTTAATATGTTATTTCCTCATTTTCTTCAAACAAATTAGGAAAATTAGTTCCTTGAACTTAAGAAATAAGATTATGAATCCATTTTTACCTATGAAGAAAATTTTACAAGACTTTCAAGGTATGCTTCTTGAATTATTATCCAACATGAGAGTAAAATTTATCAATTATATAGTAGCTTAAAAATATGTTTCGGAAGTCCATTATCTATAATAGGCATTAATAGCTATGAGGAAATTATGATATGTTTTCACAAGGGTGAGATAGATATTGGATTATCCCATGAGTCCTATGGATTTGATAAGAATAAAAATGGAATTCAAAGGAAAATATAAACAAGACACTAAAAGGAGGATGAGTTTTACATTATTCTAAATGTGTTGAAGGAAACTTGGGGGAAATTGTCTTAAATGGACTACTAAATGTTTCATGTGTGGAAAAGAAGGTCATTGAGAAGTTGAATGCCAAAGTGATGGGAAAAATATGTCTAATGATGTGAATAAAGAAAATGCCACACAGAAAGCACCTCTTATACATGAATACTACAAGTGTATGTAAATGGGTCATTATTAAAATCAATTCTTTATTCCATGGTTATTGATGATGATCGACCTCAATAAACTCTTAAGTCCACAGATAAAGTAATGTCACATTCAATCACTATAAGTGATGTGGATTACGATAATGAAGTGGTGAAAGGAACACTTACCATCCCCTCTAAAGTAAAAAATGTTTTATTTTATTATGGATTCACCCACTCATTTATTTCTAAAGAATTTCCTAGTGGTATTTCCATATTTCCTTAATAATTATATTTTTAGTTACCTGTGAAAACTCATAATGGAACAACAGTCACATCAAATGTTTAAAATTATTCTCTAGTTGAAGTTTGTGGGAATGTGATCCCTAAAAAGCATGTGATCCATCCTATAGTAAAATGTTATGGGATTCGGGGCATTTATTGGAATTCTCTATGTGTACATCGTATCTATTTCCAAGGAAGGGGACTCACATTTCATATTCTAGATAAATCTATAATCATATATCGATGCAAGGATGAATATAACCTTCTAATGGAAATTCATTCCACAATATGGGTTATGATTCTTATAAATAAAAGTTATTTATCTCAAATGGATGGGGGAGGAACTCATGATTAAGAAAACACCCACTGTAGTGGAGTTTGATGTTGTATTTCTGGAGGAATTTTTATGTCTTAAACCAAACCATAGTGTTTAGTTTTCAATAGAACTCATACCTGTTGCTATGCATATTTCAGAGACAGCTTATAGAAATTCCCCAATTGAGTGGTAGGAATTGATGAAGCAACTTAAGAGAATAATGATAAGGGATTTGGATTCCCTAATGCATCACCATGAGGAGATCTTGTTCAGTTTGTTAAGAATAAACATGGATTAATGAGACATTACATTGATTATTTATAACATAAAAAGATAACTATCAAGATTAAATATTCTCTTCCATGCAATGATGACTTATTTTACCAACTACATGGAGCTCAATAATTTTACAAGGATTACCTTCATTTATGATATCATCAAATATGGGTCAAAAAGGATGATATACTAAATACAACATTCTATACATGGTATGGAAACTGTGAATTTATATTGATGTTTTTTGTCTTACCAATTCCCCATCTATCTTCATGGATCTAATGAATAGAGTCTTTAGATACTATCTTGATCAGTTTTTGGTTGTAATTATAGATTATATTATTATCTATTTGGAGAGAAAAGAAGAACATGAAGATCAAATGAGAATTGTACTAAATACCCTTAGAAAGAAAGAAGCATTATAAAAAATTTTCCATGTGTGAATTTTGGATTCAGGAAGTTTCATTTTTGGGACACATAATCCTAAGAGATGGGATATCTATGGATCCATCCAAAATAGAAGTTGTTGAAATTTGGCCAAGACCAAAAATGATAAATAAGATCCAATTTTTTTTTGGTTTGGATAGATATTATGGATTTTTTGTGAAATAATTTTTACGATTATCTAATACAATCACCATGTTTACTTGAAAAAGAGGAAAGCTTGTATGGATGGAGGAATGTGAATAGAATCTCAATGATATTAAAGGAATTTTAGCCAGTGAACCTATGCTCACACTACCTTGTAGTGGAAAAATGTTTGTGATCTTCAGTGATGCATCCATGAAAGGGATTGGATGTGTTCTCATGAAAAATAATATAGTGATAGATTATGCCTCATGGAATTTGAAAATCAATGAGAAAAAGTACCCAACTCATGATTTGGAGTAATTTATGATAAGTTTTTCATTAAATATATGGAGGCATTGTGTTTATGGTGAAAGGTGTGATATTTATACTGATCATAAAAATTTAATGTAAATTTTCACACAAAATTAGATGAATATGTGCCGAATAAGATGATTGCAGTTGATTAAATATTATGAATGCTCATTACATTACCACCCTAGGAAAAAGAACAAGGAGGTAGATGCTTTTAGTCGACAAGACCATACAATCCAATTTATGATGAGTATCCCAAAAGATATAATATTTATAGATTTTCAAGGGATGGATCATTAAATTTTAAATTATGGGGAGAAATATAATCTTTATCAAATTAATGTTCAATCATCATAATGATAATTCCTCCATATCATAATTAATGAACAAGTTATTGGATTCGGCTCATTTTTATTCATTCACTATCCATCCTGGAAGAAAAAAGTTGTAAAGGGATGTTGGAATGACCTAAAAAGAGATGTTGTGGAATATGTATGTTGAATCTTGGTTATTCAAAAAGTTAAAGCTCGGAGAAAGAAGACTAAGGTGATGTTACAACCATTACCCACACTAGAATCTAAATTTGAAAAAATCATAGAGTTTGTCATCAGACTTCCCAAAACATCCAGAGGCTATAATTCTACATGGGTTATAGTTGATCTCCTTACTAAGTTGGCACACTTCATTTATATTAGAGAGTATTTCTCTTATGATCATATTTCTAGGATATTTGTAAAGGAAGTGGTATGACTGCATGGAGTACCACTTTCCATTATATTTGATCAGGATCCAAGGGATACCTTGTTGTTCTAGAAGATTTTTCATTAGGCTCTCGATATAGAGTTACGTTTCTACACTATTTATCATCCTCAGATAGATGGTCAGTCTAAAAACACAATTCAAATTCAATAAGACATGTTGAGAGCTTGCTCTATGGATTTAAAAAGTGGTTGTGATCAATATTTACCTTTGGTGGGATTTTCCTATAATAATAGATTTCAATCCAGTATTTAGATGGCTTCTTATAAATCCCTCTATGGAAAAAAGTTCATAACTCTAAATTTCTAAGATAATGATGGGGAAATAAATCTATTAGGACCTGAACATGTTGATCAAATGACAGATAAGGTCATATATATTCAACAACACATAAGATAAGATTAGAGTCGACAAAAAAGCTATGCTGACAACTAAAGAAAAACCCTAGAGTTTTAAGTTGGTGATAAGGTGTTTCTATGAATATCTCCCTGGAAGAGAGTAATGAGATTTGGAAAGAAGGGAATTCTGAGCCCTAGGTATATCAGTCCTTTTGAAATTTTGGATCGTATTGGGAGGCAGCTTACCAATTGGACCTTCCATCGAATCTCTCTCATGTTCATGATGTGTTCCATGTATCTTTCCTATGAATTGACATACATGATCCTTCACATGTACTAAACTAAAAATCCATACCATTGGAGCAAGATCATTCTTATAAAGAACAACCGATAGAGATTCTGTATCATAGAGAAAGTGTTCTACATAATAATGACACTTTCATGGTTAAATTATTATGGAGGAACTACTAATTTGAGTATGATATGTGGGAACTTGAAGATATAATGGGGGAGAGGTTTCCTCATCTGTTTTTTCCATGTGGAAAATTTTGAGGGTGAAATTTAGTTTAAGGGGGGTAGAATGTTACACCAAGATGTTTTTATTGAATATTTTCTTTAAAAAATTATATTTCTTCAGTAGCTTCCATTTCACACAATTGTGAGTTTAAGTGAACTGTGAGTTTCCGTGAGTAAAAAATTTTATGTAATAGCCTAGCCGTTATTTTATCAGCAATATATATAACTAACTTATGAAAATGCATTATGAATTCATTGGCTATAAAATATTTATAAAATATATAAATAAATTAGATATCTATATTTTTTATTTAATTTATGAGATATATACTTTATATAGTTAATAAAATATTTTTGATATTCATCTGATGGATATTTTTTTCATAGGGTATGAATTAACCCTTTTTGATGTATAAAAATATATTTTTTAAAGGGTAATTTTATGCCTTTGAATGGAGAACACCTTTTAAATTAATATTTTAACAAGTTAATAATTTATATATGACAACATAAACATCTTATTTTGAAGCAATATATAAAAATTTACTTTGGGTAAATTTATGATATTTTTCTAATAACTTTATATTTTGGATGAATAGTAAAAATACACTAAATTTTATGTGAAAAAAACTTTTCCATCGAAATACTTTATATAGTTGAATTATAATATTGAATGGTTTTAAATTATAAATAGAATATTTTTTCATTTTATATAATTGATATCATTAGAATTAATTTTACATTGTATTCAGATGTAAAAACATTTCAATCTTTTGAAATGTTGTAGCTTTTAAAACTCCTCTTTTTCCGATAATGGGATTAATTTTTAATTAATTACTGCAACATCTATTTTTTGAATTTTGAAATATTAACTCCATATTTAGAATTATTAGTTCCAAATTACTTAAATATATTTATTTTATTTTTTTCCATTCTAACGACCCAAGAATAGCGTACATGGATATTAAATTACTTTTACGGAATACTTAATACATGACACAAACAGACACCCAAAGACCATATTAGTTTAGTGCCTTTAGAAACTGTAAAACCTAAACAAATAGTGCATAAAACATATAAATTGTCTCCTCATTTATCCTTCATAACTAGAACCCCTTTTTGACACATCTTACTTAATACCCTTCTTCAAATCCTAGGGGTGAAAGATAACATAAAATGGGGTGAGCCCTATTACTATGTAAGGGAAAATGGAAAATATCATAAAAAACATAATCATAAGAATGTAAAAATAGGAACAAAACTTTTAAAAAGACATTAAACATTTAGCATATACCAAAATCTTGAGTCATGAAATAAATATTTGTAGTTCATAAGGCATAAATCAAAATGATATCATGAACCATGGGAAAATGGCATTGGAATAAAACATGGAATTTTGAAAACAAATAACCACATAAATTTATTTATATAGTATCCAAGTAATTATTTCCTAGACCATCATAGTGGAAAAATTACCTTATTAAATCAGGTTAACTTGTTATTCTAGCCATGTATTATTGAATCAGATTTACTTGTCCTTCCACCCCTATATTACTATACTAAATTTACTTTCCATTCAAGTCATGTATATATCATGATATATAAATATTTACCCAATCAATTGGAGGGAGATATATTTCTCAGCCATCTCATAATTAAAACATTCTAACATGTGCCACAAAAACATAAATCAGTCATCATAGTATAACCCATGAAATAAAATGGGTTTCTTAAACATCATTCCATTAGAAAATAATCCATATAAGATAAATGGATTTCATAAAAATAATTCCATCATAAGTACAATAAAATCAATGTAATAATAGGGACATAATCATAACATTAGGTCATCATGGTTGGAAAATAATTTTGATAAAACACTCGAGCATAATTCATGTAGAAAATATCCTTTCTTCTTCAAAATACATTTTTTATTCTAATAATGTCGTAAAATTTGAAAAGAACAGAATTTTGTTGAAAATAAACATTAAATATTATAGATTAATCTTCATGGAAAATTGTGTTATGAAGACTTAAAAATACATTCATGTCGTATGAGTTAAAAAACATTTTTCTCATACTCTTTCTAGAAAAGTCAAAAGGTTCCTTGTATGGAAAAAGAAAGAAAGATTCATTCAATACCATTTAATTAAATATTTACCAATGGGTAAAATTGACTTTAAAAATATAATAATAATGTAAATATTATTATATATTTAGTAAAAATGGATGTGAATGATAAATATACCCCAGTAAATACTTACGTATAAACAAACTCGGATAATAAGGATAATATAAAATTCTCCCTTACCTTAAGTCTAATTTCTTTTGTATGTGTTTGAAAATCATGTATAGTGGGTTTAAATATATTATTCACTTTTAAAATCACCATAATAATATTTATGATATTATATATTATTCACTAATGACTTTATAATACCCGTTTATTTATTAATTCCATGTTAAAGAAATGTTTTGGGTAATAATAATTTTATTTATTGTATGTGTTTTGACTTATTATTCTTGATATTACTTCATATATCATGATATACTTACTTCTAGAATGTAAAACATGATTTATATGCCATAAATATTATGTATGTAAATATATATAATAGATAGATAAATAAAATGGAATACACCGTTCGTGGACACGATAGAATGTACGTACGCATGAACGCCGTTTTTGTTTCATTATTGAATTGAATTTAAGTAAGTAAATGATATATATATACACATAAATACTTTAGAATTATTATTTCATATATTTCAAACTTATTTATTATATAAACTTTATAATCATTATTGAATGGTTAATGTGGAGAATGAATCTCGTCGCGTCGTGGAGACGGTAGGTCGTACGTACGCATGAGCAATGATATCATAAACTTAATGGTTAAATGGCGTGGAATTGTATGATATATTAATTATAAATAATAATTATCATGTTATATTCATTATTTAAATCTATTATAATTATCATTATAACCATCCAAATTAAGTATTTTTGAGTAAAACATTACACCATGGTGTGGAGATGGTAAGTTGTTCATATGCATGCATGGTGATATTATGATTTTTTGGATAGATAAAAATACGTATAAGGTTGTCCCATAATTATAATAACATATCATCATCTAGACGATGTTGTATTTATTACTTTGGTATGATAAAAATGAAGGATCCGGGGACACCCTAAGAGGGGAGGGGTAAATTAGGGTGTCAAATTTTTCTTTTCAACGGATGGATCTTGTTCCCATGTTGGTAGGAACTAGTTTAACCTGTATGATGGATATAAGAAGAAATCAAACATTCACATGAAAAGAAAAACCATAGCACTTTTTACTTGGTTCACCACTAAGGGCTACGTCCATGGAGTATACGCTGACATGTTGTCAGGCGAACCAAATTCCACTATTCTTCACTAGTTGTGGATTACAAAGGTTCAAGAACAACCACTCTGTCCCTGGCTCACTAACTTTACAACTATTCAGGGATAGCCCATTGCATCCCTCAGGTCACTCCCATTGACTCCCCATGGCTCACTACCTTTGGTGAATTCCCAATCAGTTTATATACTTGAAGGTCTCTTCAATAGATTCGCATTGAATTATTTGCCTCTTCTTAGCATGAGACTATGCTTGCATCGAAGTATGGAAATGATGCACGTGTACGCACTGAACCACTGAAGCAGATAACCAGAATGTGCAATAAATTTTTACTGAAAATTTCATGCAACACTAACCCTTTACGCACAAGAACTTACTATTTCGTGCAATATTTCCTTTTCATGTGGAAAATATTTTACGCAACAACACCCTTTTTCACACAGCCCGGAATTTTTCAGGTACCTCATATTTTTCGCGCAAACTGGAATATTTCTCACAGCACGGAATTTTTCGAGCACCATAGTTTTTTTTCGTGCAAACTGGAATATTTCGCGCAGCGCAGAATTTTTCACATAGCCCAGAATTTTTTACATTATCCCCTTTACACGAACCTTTTACACGTATCAGACCTCAGATCTTCTCTAAGTCTTCAACCTTATGGAATGAGTGGGTCACCTTTTATTTATATACATCTCAGACCCCCGCACGCAAAACCCCCTATGGCACGAAAACCATCTAATTTGGCAAGTGATATTTTGTGCAGGTACCGTTTTTCGTGCACATCTCTAAATTTTTCACGTAGCCCATGCCTTTGCCATTTTTCAACGTTCTGATTCCGAAACACTATTTTCATGAAAAAACTCGATCCACTATTTCGCACACCATGCTGTTTTTCACACCCAACACAAATATTTCACGCACAACCCTAATTTTTTGCGCACCACTTCCTCTTTGTGTGAACCTCATTTTACCAACAATCCATGTCTTCATTTTCCAATTTTGAGGCCTAAAAATTTGGCAAACACTAGAAAATAGGGCCACCATCAATACTGTTGTCTACTTGAACTGTATGATCACTTAATTGGCACACATTCTGAACTTCCACTGAGGATTGACAACAAACACAAACCATACTCTAATTCATGCATATAACGACCATGTTTCCAACAAAAAACATTAAAATAGGACATACCGTATGAAAGGAATTTTGTAATAGGTGATAAAACAATTACCACTTTTTCAAGAATCTCTTTTTGAATTTCACAAAAGGTCTCCCTATGATGGATTTAAACCCAAAGTGTGGCCTCTATGTGGAAGGTAGGGATTTTGGGAGATTATTTTACTAGATGCTTGATGAGCCAAATTTCTTGAAAGGTGTGAGTAAGTGGGTAAAATTGGTGGCCTTTTATAATAGGGGGGAATTTTATGAAAATATTGAAATATTAATTTATTATAAATCTATTTTCAGTTTATAATGGTCCCAAACTCATTTATATGGGAGATAAGATGGGTATGGGTTGAAATCCTCTCAACCAATAAAATTTAGACATGTTTTGATTTAATTCTAAACCATATAATATTGATTTATCCATATTTAGTCTATTTATATTTATTTGTGCTAATAATATTCTTAATATTAAATGGTTATAAATATTTACATATGTTTTGTAAATTTTCCATAATTGGATACTTGATAAAATTTTAAACCATATAATTTTCACTTTTTTAATTTTTAAATTTTTTTGTGACTTTTATACTATTTAATAATATTTTATTTTTATAAAATATCAATAGTTTTAATTTGGACACTATTCATTTATTTGACTTTACAAAAAATCCACACAGAATATAATAGGAAAAAAAATTATTTATAACACTCCTAAATTTACATAGTCACCTATAAATTTCTTGGACTCGATTAATTAGTTCATATGATAGTTATTGTAATATTTTTAAAACCATATATTTGAAATTTCTATCAATAAAATTGTTTCTACATCACTATTGTGTCATTATTAATGGTAATTATTTAATCTCAAAAAATTATAAATAAATTTTGATGATGTATATGATTTCATTAGATTTATGGATACTATTTATTTTATATGATTTATCTTGTTTATAAATATATTGAAATTATTATACTTAAAAGGTATATGAGCGTGACATGTTGTCACTTAGTTTTGTTTTAATTATAAATACATCACTTTCTTAAAAAAAGTCAATTAAATAAATCAGTTCAGATCCTTGAGTGATATTGGTCTAATTTAATTAATCCCATAGGATTTTTTCAGGTGTTAGGGTAATTTTATTATCTTTATCATATTGTTTGTTACCTTAATTTACCCAATTTACCTTTAAATGTGGTAAATAAAAATTACTGCAGTTACTATTCATAATATCTAAAAAATAAAATAAATTATTAACATAATATGGACCCACTAATTCCAAATATGGAATCCATTTTTTAAAATTAAAATTTAAAAATTTTCAACAATTAATTTAATATTATTTCTTGTGGTCAAAACAAGAAAACATGTTTTTAAGAAATGAAAAACTATCAAAATATTGACATGTGTTTGTGTCCAATTCAAATGTGAAATTACATCCAATGAACAAAATAGAATTAAATGATAAAGAAATAATTCAATTAAACTTTAAAACAAATTATAAAGATAATCTAACTATATAAATAAATTAGTCTAACAGGTAGTTTTGAATTAAAATGTAGTATTTTTCACTATTAATTAAAATATAAATTTCACTAGAAAAAATCTCAAATTTTAACCAAGGTAAATTTTGATCTCCCAATTTCAAATAATATGTTTATTATGTCAAATAGAACTTATAAAATTTTCAAAAACTATATTTAAAAACTTTTGGCCATCAAAAGGTGGTAAACCATTATTTTTTAAAAAATAGTTATTTTTTCTGAAAAATTGAATTTGTTCTGATATCATATATAGAAAACATATAAGATGAATTTAAAACAATAAATTTAATATATTAAATTTATATTTTACTAATAAAATCCATAAAAATTATTTTTTTATAGAATCTCTTTTTTAATTTAAATTTTTTTAAGAAAGAAGTTAATACCATTCATACCCGTCATTATAATGACTAGGTTACAATATTTAGTTATCACATGTACTAGTTCTTGTGCGATATGAATTATATCAAAATAACATGGAATTTTTTGTAACATAATCCAAGAACAGTGTTGTGTATACTGGATGCTAATACGGTATTGTATATAGTGCATGCTAATCTTGGTGTAACATACAACACAAGACATCAACAAAAATAATGAGAATCTATCTCATAAATTCTCGGGAAGTTACGTTATAACCCCTTAAAATTAATTTTTCCCTCTAAATTTTTCGTGGTTATAAAAGGATTACTACTTGAATGATTCTTTTATAGAAACTCACATCATAAAAAGTAATACTAAAACATCATTTTAAAAAAGGAAAGTTAGAAAGATAATGGTTACCCAAAGTAACTCATCACTAGGTTTCTATATAGAAGAACATAGGTGGGAAGTAAATACATGGATATGGAAGAAAAATATATCCATCAAGTTCTAATTTATAGTTATAGAGAACAAGGTTTGTAGAATGTTATCAACCAGAAAGCCATAAATATGTGATGATTTAAGGGACCATCTGATTAATTGGAAAAGAAGGTACATAGATAACATTTTTGGATTTCAAGATCCTTTCCTTAATGTTTATTAAATTTTAATGGTAATAAATACTTAAATGATTTTGGTAAAATCTCACCATTATTCATGCCTCAAATAATTTCCACTTCATCACTTATTTAAAGAAATGACGTCGAATGTTTCATTCTTGAAGTGTTACAAGATCATGTGATAAGATGATAGTTCATTCCTTCTATCTCAACAAAAAGGTTTGCACATTTAATCAAATATGCATAAGTCCACCAATAGTGAGATAATATATTAATCTAACAAAATTCAACCAAAATATAACTTATACTATCCATAAATTTATAACCTTATAATCCATCCAAAAAACTAAAAATATCAAACTTTAGAAATAGGTGAACTAAATAGACTTAACATTTATCTCTCATATCACAAAACTTTTTTCTTGTTTTTCACATTCCAAACATGTGAATACCTTATTAATTTATTCTCTTAAAACATGATAATAACATAAATTACCATATAACCTTAATGAAAACATTAATTGTATAAAAATTAACATTTTCCATGCACCAATAATACCAAAAATCATATATACTCACACCAAGATATCACATTGTCCTTATATTAGTAATGAGGTCATTAATACTATCAAACATCTCATTATATCCTTATCCCCTCATTATGTTCATATCATATAATTTCTAAAGATATTTGAATCACTTTTCATGGTAACTGTTAGTATACACATAGGGAAAACCACAATGGACCTATACATAGATATTCCAATATTTTATAATATAATAAAAAAGATTCCACAATAGTATTTTGGAATCTCATTACATAAACACTAAATGATTCCACCACATCGTTGTCACATTCAACATATCCAATAGTGATCGCATGTGATTTTCCTTTTTCTTTTGCCTTAAGAGGTATTTGACACTGATAATAATCCATAACCCTTGTATTAGGGAATTGGTTGGCATAATTCCCCATTTCCTTACACTTGTATCCCGAATTTGTGGGTGGAGCACTCTTTAGAGCAACTTGTTTATTCCCATTACATCGACAGTAAAATTATCAATAACCTTATTTCCCACACCTAAAACATTTATCATTCCCCTTAATATAATTTCCTACATGTTTCCTTCCACACATTGGGCATAAAGAAAATATAATCTTCTTTTCTCGGTAATTTTTATAGTTTCCTTGGAATTATATCCTTATTTTCTTATCATAACTATGAGATAGATGAGAAACAACAATATCCCTTTTTTTAAGTAGAATACAAGTAAAATATATACTAAAAAATAATTTCTTTAACTCATCATAATCGATGGACTCAATTTTATCTTGTGGCATCGTATTCTTGATAAAGTTCCACCACAAATTCGCTTTACCCTCCATGCAATATGTGCCCTTCTTAACCTTTTCATGTTATTAACAATGGAGAATTAAAAATATCTTTTCAATGGTACAAATATATTTCTCAGCAATTAGTGGATCGGTTTTTCCACTAAAATAAGGTGTATGTTTCCTTAAGAAAGATTCATGAGAACGTTGTTCTCACCTTTGGTCATTTGGAAGCCTAACATGATTTTCTATCATAGAAACAAGATTATTTATTTGGGGTCCCATAACATTTGGTTATTTAGGAGGAAAATAATTTCATTTCCAATCATATCCATCATTAACATGGTTTTTTTGGATTTTATCCATTGTCTAAAATGCAAAAATAATAGGTTGAGATGAAAAAATCCTACTGGGAAAACAACATAATCAAAGAGGAGTAATTACAATCTATGAAATCTTAGGTTTAATCGTAGATTATTCATGATTGTTACCATAATTCTATGATTGTAACCTATAGTTATTCTTACCCTTGGGGAAATCCCTAGAAACACATTAGAAATATCTCTATGGATCTCACTAATGTTTCTTCACCCTACTTTCCAAAGGTTAACTAAACCTTTCCTCTGATACCAATTATAACTACCCAAACTTGACGTACATGGAAATTACATTACTTTTTTGGAATACTTAATACATAACACAAAAACACTAAAATAATGTATTAGTTTAGTGCCTTTGGAAACTAGACAATATAAACAGCTGTTTCATAAAATATCTACGTTGTCTCCTAATTTATCCTTCAGAATTAAAAACCCTTTTTTACATATCTTACATAATATCATTATTCAAATCTTGGGGGAAACAGAACAAAAAATGGGGTGATCTCAAATTATTGGTAAGTGTAAGAATGAAAAATAACTTACAAAACATAAATATAAGAATGTAAAAACGTGAAAATAACTTTAATAAAAATACCACATTTAACATATACAAAAATCATGAGTCATAAAATAAATCTTTGTAGTTCATTAGGCGTAAATCATAATGGAATCATGTACCAAGGTAAAATAGCATTGGAAAATACATGTAATTGTGCAAAAAATAAGCTTGTAATATGATAATCATAGTATCCAATGAATTGTTACCGAGACTATCATAGAGGACAAATTTTATTAGTGAAGTGGGTTTACTTGTTGTGCCAGCCATGTATTACTGAACTAGATTTACTTATCATTACAACCCTATATTACTGTACCATATTTTCTTGTCATTCTAGTAATTTCTATCTCATGAGGTATAAATATTTGCCCAATGAATTGGAGGGAGATATAGCTCCCACCCTTCTCATTATTAAATCATTCTTACATGTTTCAAAAAAATATAAATCATTCATTATATCATAACACATAAAATAAAATGGGTTTCTTAAACATCATTCCATAATAACATAATTGATATAAGATAAATGGATTTCATAAAAAAAATCCATAATAAACACAATCAAATAAATGAAATAATACAGAAAGAAACATAACTGTATGTTATCTTAGATGGAAAATAGTTTTGATAAAACACTTGATCTTGATTCCTGAGAAATATATCCCTTATTCTTTAAAAAAATTCTATTCTCAAAATGTCATTCATTTTTAAAAGAAAAAAATTTATTTGAAAGTAAAATTTAAATAATGTAGAGTAACATTCATGGAAATAAGGAATTATGAATATAGAAAAAATATGTTCATGCTATATAAGTTAAAAAACATTCTACTTATACTCTTTCCAAAAAAGTAATCAAATACCTCGTATGGAAAATGAATGAACGATTCCTTCCTTACCATTTAATAAAACATTCATCAATATGTAAAAATTACTTTAAAAATAGTTAAATAATATAAATAATATAATATATTTAGGAAACCTGGATGTGAATGGTAAATATTCCCTAATATATACAAATGTATAAACAATCACGGATAATAATAAGATTATGAAATTATCACTTACCCTAAGTCTAATTTCTTCCATATGTGTTTGAAACTCCTAGATAGCGGGTTTAGACTTATTATTAACTTGAAATAGTACCACTATATTATTTATGATATCATATAGGTTTCACTTATGACATTATATTAATCATTTATTTATCAATTTAGTGATAAAGCAATGTTTTGGGTAATAATTGTTTTATTTATCATACATTTTTTATCTTGTTATTCTTGATCTTGTTACTTATATCATGATATAACTACTTCTAAAATCTAAAAAATGATTTATATACCATACATTTTTAGTTTATAAATATATATAATAGATAAATAAATGAAATGGAATATGTCATTCGTGGAGACGGTAGGTCGTATGTACGCTTGAACGTTGCTTCCATTTCATCATTGAATTGAAAGGATGAAAGTAAATTATATATATATATATAAATACATAAATCCAATAGATTTATTATGTAATATATTTCATGATTACTTATTATATATACATTATAATCATTCTTAAATGTTTAATATGAATAATGAATCTCAACACATCGAGGAGATAGTAAGTCGTACGTACGCACGAGTAACAATATCATTCACTTAATGGTCAAATGTAATGGAATTGTGTTGTATATTAATTATGAAAAATAATTATTGTGTTATATTCATTATTTAAATCTATTATAATGACATTATACCCATCCAATTTAATTATTTTTCAATAACGAATTACACCGCGATGTGGAGACGGTAAGCCTTTCATACGCACAAATGGTGATAGTGTTATTCGTATGATGGATAAAAGGATGTATAAGGGTTTCCAATAATATAATGAAATATAATCATGTATAATATACTAGATTTATTATTTTGGTTTGATAAAAACATAATAATAGTTAGTATAATAAGAAAAGAATTTTAAAATGGGTGATAAAACAATTACTTCTTTTTGGGTATCTCATTTTTATTTGCACAAAAGGTCTCCCTAGGATTTATTTTTTCCAAAATTTTGTCCTATAAGAGGATGTTTTAGATTTTGGTAGCTTATATGAGTATTGTTTTGATGATCCAATGGGTTGAAAGGTGTGAGGAATAGGGTAGAGGTGGTGGCCATTTATAAGAGGGAGGAGCATCACTTTATGAAAGTCTTAAAATATTAATTTATTATAAATTCATTTTTGGTTTATAATGGTCCCAAACTAATTTATTTTAAATATAAGAGGATCATGGGTCAAAATAAACTCAACAAATAAAATTTAGATATGTTTTTATTTTTTTAAAACAATATCATATTGATTTATCTTCATTTAATCTATTTAATTTTATTTATGGTAATAATATTATAAATATTAAATGGTTACAAGTATTTACATATGTGTGGTCAATTTTCCACAATTGGATAACTTATTACATTTTAGACCATATAATTTTCACTTTTAATTTTTAAATATTTTTTATTTTTAAATAATTTAATAATATGTTATTTTTATAAAATATCAATAGTATCAATTTTAACACTATTTATTTATTTTACTTTAAATAAAATACATAGAGAAGATAATTTCGAAACAAAAACATGAATACACTCCTAAAATTTCATAGTCACCAATAAAATTCATGGAGTACATTAATTAGTTCATATGGAATTTATTTTGGTATTTTCAAAACAATTTGTTTGATATTTCTATCAATAAAATAATTTCTACACAACTATTGTGTCACCATTGATGGTAATTATTTAATCTCTAAAAATTATAAATAATTTTAAATGATGTATATAATTTCATTATATTTTTGGGGATTTTTTATTGTTGATGCTTTATCATGTTTATCACTATACGAAAAATAAATACTTATAAGATATATGAGAGTGACATGTTGGCACTTTGTTTTGTTTTAATTATAATTACAACAATTTCATGGAAAAAGTCAATTATGTGAATCCATTCCGACACTTAGGTGATATTGGACAAATTTAATTCATTAAATAAGATTTTTTCTGGTGTTAGGGTAATTTTATTATCTTTAACATACTCTTTGTTGCCCTAATTTACCAGATTTACCTTTAACAGTGGAAAATAAAAATTACCCTAGTTACAATTCATAATATCCAAATTATAAAAGTAACCTATTAACATAACTTGTACCAAATGATTCAAAATATGAGATCCATTCTTCAAAATTAAAAACAAAAAATATTCAGTCATTAGTTTAAAATTAATTCTGGTTGTCAAAATAAGAAAACATGTTTTTATGAAGTAAAAACTATCAAAAGATTGACATGAATTTATGTCCAATTCAAAGGTAAAATTACATCCAATGAACAAAATTATATTAAATGATATAAAATAATCCAATTATTCTTTAAAACAAACTAAAAATATTATATAACTATATAAATAAATTAGAAGAAAAGGCAGTATTGAATTAAACTACAATATTTTTCAATATTCCTTAAAATATAAATTTCATCAGAAAAATACCACAATTTCATCAAATGTAAATTTTGATGTCCTGATTCCAAATATAAGGTTTATTATGTTAAATAAAACTTACAAAATTGTAAAAAACTAGACTTAAAAATCATTTTCCATCAAAAGCCAGTAAAACTGTATTTTTTTTAAAAAAATACATCTTTTATACGAAAAATTGAATATATTTTGATATCATATATAGAAAATATAAAATATGCATTTAAAACATTATATTAAATATATTAAATATATATTTCACTAATAAAATCCATAAATATTGATTTTATTATATTATAGACTCACTTTTTTCATTTAGTAGTTTTTTAAGGAAGTTGATACTATTCATACCCGCCATTATAATTAATTGGTCACAATATTTAGTTATCACTTTTACTCAGTCTTGTGTGATATTAATTCTACCAATTGAACATGGAATTGTTTTAACACAATCCAATAACAGTGTTGCATATATTGTAATCTAATATGATGTTGCATATAGCGAAAGCTAATCATGGTGTAGCGTACAACATTAGAGAGCAAAGAAATTAAAAATAATCTACCTCATAAAATCTAGGGGTGTTACATGCATTATGAATAGTAACGTTGATAATGATTATTCATTTGATAAGTTTGTTTTGAACTAAATATTCATTCGGTTGAAATGGTATCCCTTTGAATCCACTTGGATGAGATTTGGACATTTAGTTTACTATATTTAAATAAAAATTAAATATGTCTCACTAAAATTTTAATAAATAAAATTTTTTGATATAATGTTATATTAAAGATAATTTATATTATAAATATTCATTTGAACGATCAAATTTTTTCCTTTATCATGGTAATTTATTTCTAATTCTTAGGATGTAAATAATTACCTTTATAACTTATTCATTAATGACGCATCAATTATTTTATTGATGTAAAATCAATAATATAGTTTTAATAAAATAATTATACTCATTAAAATATCCAAACACTTGACTAAATTTTATTGTACATGTATATCACGACTATAATCATCCAATGGTCAATTTATGGACAATTTTGAGACTTATATAGGGGATTTTGACACTTGTCTTACTTTATATAAAGTGATGTTTAAGTTTTCACCTTCATAATTTAATAAGTATAATATTTTAAATATTAAATTTTCTAGAAGATAAATTCATATAAAAGTATTATTCCCAAATATAATAGATTTATATTCATCATAGTATTTTATTTTTATTTTTTATTCCAAAAATAATCATATTAAATAATTAAACAAATTTCTTTAAATAATTATTTTATTAAGAGAAATATCAAGTTAATGTTGTTAAAAATGTTAATGTAAATATAATTTCGGAAAATTAACTTGTATAATGATTTTTATAATTTAACTAGAAATCCTAAGAATATAATAAAATAATCAGTTCTAAGATATATTTTTATATTAATATTTTTAAAAATTAATGAATTTATTAGTGACAAACTTGAAAAAATTTATTGTTTATCAAAATAACATTTTATTAAATTATTTAAAATTAATTTATCTTTTTTAAATATAATATATAATAATTATTATATTGTATAAAATAAAATAATATAATTATTTATGGTCTATTTTATATAAAATAAGAAAATATTTCACCCTTTTAATATTGAATTATTTGTTACCCTATTTAAAAGTTAATTGAAATAACTATGTGTTTATTTAAAACATAAGGTTTATGTTGACATAAATACTTTTTTAAAATTTATTAGTTGATGATATTAAATCGTATCTCATCTCATCTCTAAAATTAAGAACATTTTGTGGTATTGGGTGGGGTTTGTTTTTATTATTTGTTACTATTTATGGAGTTTCCAAAAGGGCCCCTCACCTCAATTATAAAAGAGAACCTCCTCCCTCACCTCTTCAATTCACTTTGAGGCTTCAAGATTGGATATCCCCTTCCCATTTTCCTTTTCAAATTCCCTATTTAAATTCTAGTGGTTCTTATCATCTTTAAAGATCAACTCTAGTGCTTTAAGAAGAGATTTAGGGGAAGCATGTTGAGGAAGATATAATATCTTCTACCGATTCTTTAAAAAAAATTCTTCTTCTAATTCATATTCATTAGTTTTTTCATTATAAATTAATAACATATGTATCACACATATAATTATATGTTATTATAATTATTATACAACCATATTCCACCTTATATCTATCCTACGAAAAATGAAATCCCCATGCGGGCATACGTACGGCTTACATCACCACGTCATGGAGTAATGTCTTTTCCCCACCACCTTAATTGGATGATTATAATAATGGAAATGATACATATATATGATTATTATAACATGACATAGATTCTAAAATATTATACACCATACACTTCAAAACCATTTAACAATTATGGCAATGATATCGTCGCTCATGTGTATACTTGGCCTACCGTCTCCATGATGCGATGAAATTCATTATACATGATATTCATTATAACACAATTATATACATTAATGGAATGAATAAATATGATATATATTATACTAATATCATTATACAATTTATAGAACTATAACCTAATAATTGAAGCATACACTTATCGAACAAAACATGAATAAAAACATAAAGCAGTTAATATCTAAATAACGAGTGACGATGAAATGTTACTAACAAATGGATGATAATATAACAATACATGATGTCATAAAAATGACTATGATTCTTGAATAAGTCAATGAAATCATTTAAATCATTATATAGGAAGCTCGAATACATACAAAGGATATCAGACCAAAGGTACAAGATAATTTCCCAATCTTATTATTATCTGAGATTATATATACATAAGTATTTATTATGGTATATTTATCATCAAAGTACATGTTTCATAAATATTTAATGTTATTTATATTATTATATATTTTTTTGAAGTCATTTTTACCCATTAGTGGGTTTTTATTAAATGGTATGAAAGGAATATTTTTTCGTTTTTGGTACGATGTACTTTTTGACTTTTTTGGAAATAATATGAGAAGAATGTTTTTTAGCCAATACAGCATGAATGGATTTTTACAGTTTCATGAAGCATTCTTTAAATGAATATTCCCTTAAATTGTTTCAAGGTTATTTTAAAGTAAAATATTTTCTTTTAAAATTTCATGGAATTTTTTGAAAAAAATACGTATTTTAAGAAGAAAGGATATTTTCCTCAAGAATTATTTTCATCTGTTATATCAAAATTGCATTCCATATAATATGAAATATTTTAAATAGGTTTATGTTTATATTATTGTTAATACTATGAATTTATTGTGTTTATTATGGATTGATATTTGTGAAATCCATTTGTTTTACAAGGATTATGTTTTCATGGAATGATGTTTAAGAAACCCATTTTATTCCTTGGGTTATGGTATGATAAATGATTCGTGTTAATGTGGAACAAATAAGAATGATTTTATTATGAGATGTTTCAGACATATATCTCCCTCAATTTCATTGGGTAAAGATTTATATCTCATCAGATAGATATGACTGGAACAATAACTAAATTCAGTTCAGAAATAGAGGGTTGGAACAGCAAGTAAACCTCGTTCAGTAATGGACATTGTCTGCTATGATGGTCTTGGAAATGTGCCTTGAATAATATGAAATAATTTTATATGATTATTTGTATGAAAAAAAACATCAAATATTATTTTATGAATTTTGGAATTATAGCAATTAATTCTTATGAACTTTTATCCCATGACATGATATCATGATATTTCATATGCAGGTCAAGACTTTCAAATGTTATATTCTTTTGTCTTATGATTATGATTTGATTGATATTTTCTTTAGTTATCCTTATTGATAATTTCAGCTCACCCTTTCATATGTTTATTTTCTCCAGGTAATGAAGATGGTTATTAAGTATGATATGTCAAAAAGGATTCTAGTTATGAATAAATAAGCATGAAATAATGTAGATGTTTTATGAACAAATCTTTTATGTTTCCAAATTTCTAAAGAAAATATACACATATGTACCTATAATAGATTTATTATACTATGTAATGAATATAATTTAATTTTTTTGTGATATCATTATATGTAAAGTATAGGTTGTTATAGGAAGTGTGATTTGAAAGGTCGTTGAGGCATGGTATTTATTGGGGAAAGGGTGTTTTTTATAATTTAATTCATTTTTTTATTATTTTGGCTCAAGTATATCAATAATGTTGATTCATATGAATAAGTAAAGTAATGTTTTCATTTGAGTTATAACTAATTAGTTATTAACTCTTTCATACATTATACATGACTAAATAATTCTTGTATTTGGCTCTAAATGTTAAATACCATGAATTATTGTAGTTCACTGTTCTCGAAAAAATAAACCGTTTTAGAAAAATTCCATAACTTCAAAATAATCATTTTTAATGGGTAGATTTAAAAAATGGATCCATTTTTTAAAAATAATTTTCTAAATATGATACATTTAATTTGTAATTACAATCATCATTTATTCTAAAAATACCAATTTTAATATTATAATTATTTTTATGATAATTTGAAAAAATAATTATCATCTCACAAAATTATCTTATAATCATGAGATGAAAATATTAATTTATAAAACTATTTATAAAAATTAATTTTTGATTAAATCACTATATTAATTATAAAATTTTAAATAAACATTTATAGTTTACAAAAAATACCAACACATATTTTTTAATTTTTGAAACATTTATTTAGTTACACCATGAATTAAATTTATCATATTTTCATTTATATGATAAGTAAATTTTATTTAAAATTTTATATGTTAGTTAACTATTCTTTTGGAAAGATTACTATTCAAAATGTTCATATTACTATTCCAATGGTCAGGTTAATATTCCATCAATACTGGTTTCTTAATTACTATGAATACCACTTATTTCATTCTTAATTTATGAGATAATGTCTTTATCGGGTTCTATATTTTATGTATGATTTTTATACTATATAACATAATTATAATAAGGGTAATATGATTTATAAAATTATAGGTCCGTACATTCTTCCTTCCATATGAAATTTCTCCCTTGAAGTGTTTTTTTTACATTCTATGTAGAAAACATGTGAGGGTACTTCTCCATCATTACTTCCTCTAGTTCCCATGTTGCCTCTTCATGCACATAAATCTTCAACAACATAATTACAAGATTAGTGTTCATATTGAATAGTAATTTGCCTCTATGGTCCAAGATCATCATTGGATACTCTTCATATGATTGTTTTTTCTCCAATTATACCACTTCTAGATTCTGTTCATGTGAGGGGTCATGTATGTACTTCCTCAGGAGTGATTTGTGGAACTTTTCATGAACTTGAGCAATATTTGGTGGAAGTTAAAGATGATATACCACTTCTCCTATATGACCAAGGATATCAAATGGGACATTGTACCTTGGGATAAGCTTCCATTTCTTTCTAAATAGCATGGCTCTCTTCCATAGTGATATTCAAAGGAAGAATTTGTCTTCAAAAAATAACTTTGAATCCCTCTGATGATTGTCAACATTGATATTTTAACAACTCTAAGATGATTTGATAAGTTATGTATGGATTTAACCTCACCAATAATATCTTGTATAATATTAGGTCCAACTAACATTAATTCTCAAATTTCATCCCAAGAGGTTGGAGTTCCAAATCCCTTCCCTTGTATAGATTCATATAGATCCATATGAATTATCGAGTTGCAACTGTTGTTGTATAAGAACTCAACCAGTGGGGGATGTTTCTCTCTTATACCTTTAAATTATAATTAGTAGGATATCATCATTTACTATATCATCTGAACAATACTTTCATATTAGACATCAGTTTGGGGGTTATATGTCTTGATAAAATTCAATTCAGTACAGAAATCATGTGGAAAACATCTCTTCAATTTAGATGTGAACCTTGGATCACGGTCATAAATGATCAAACATGGTACCCCATGCAGCCTCACCACTTCATTCATATATAACATGGAATTTTTTTCATGTTATAAATCTTATTGAATAGTAGTAAAGTAAGAAATCATAGTTAGTCGATCCACCACAACCCATATACCATTATTTCTTTAGGTTGTTTTTAGGAGACCAGTGAAAAAGTCTATAATGAAATTCTCTAATTTCTATGAGGTTATAGGTACCAGTGGAATCATCCCCTTGGACTTTTGCCTATTTTCTTTAACATATTGACATACCAAAACCCGTTAAATATATTCTGCAATCTTCTTTATTAGTTTATACCACCAAAATTGTTCTCGAAGATCACAGTACATCTTAGTACTTCCAGGATAGATGGATAATGATGGTATTTCTGCGTTATCCAGTAGCTCCTTCTTTATCTTAGGTGAAAAAGAAACACGTATAGTATTTTTAAACTAAATCACACCATCGTCATCAATGTGGAACTCATGTATCTCCCCTTCCTTTACTGGTTTCACCTTCATTGGTAGCTAAAGATCATCCATTTGTTCATACATGATTTTTTCTTGGATAGATGGTTGGGAAAAAATTTGGGAATGGTAGGATGTATTCCCTAATATTATTATTCTTAGATCCATCCTTTAAATTTCCAGGAAAATATGTAATTTTTCAATATTAATCAGGTATAGAGTAATTGGTTTTTTTACTAAGATTATCAACTACCTCATTTTCATTCATTGGAAGATAGTGAATAGAGAAATCATAATCCTTTATTATATCTATCCTTATCCTTTGATTAATTTTGAGATCCTTTTGTGTGAATATATACTTTAGTCTCTTTTTATTAGTATATATGTCATGCGTCTCACCATAGAGGTAGTACCCCAATATTTTTGGGGAAACAATCATAGTTGTTATCTTTATATCATCTGATGGGTAGTTTTTCCCATGGATATTCAACTATGATGAGGAGTAGACTATCAAATTATCATTCAACATGAGTAAACAACCCAATATTTTCTTAAAATCATCATTTTATATCAAAAAAATCTCCACTTATTGGTAGTGTGAGGATAGGTGCAGTTATTAGAATCTTTTAATATTTTTAAATCTTTTCCCACATTCTTCCATCTAGACATACTTTACCCATTTATTTTTTATCTTAGTTAGCAGGTTAGAAAATCATGAGAAATTAAACACACAAAAATTGGTATTACATAACTAAGCCAAGAAAACTATAGATATCCATTGCAGATGTTGGTATGGGCCACTCCTCAATTTCCATTTTTTGATAAGGGTCCAAAGGTATCTATTTAATATGGATAACATGCCCCAATAATGATACTCATTCCATATGAAACTCACATTTAATATAATTTTCATATATTTTTTCCTTTCTCAAATACATTAGTGAAATATTCAAATTCTCCATGCATTACTTCTTTATCTTGGAGTATATCAGTGTATCATCGATAAATATTACCACAAATATATCGATATAATCTTTAAAGACTATTTTCATTATGTCCGTGAAATTTATTGGGGAATTAATGAGTCCAAAGGAAATCACTATTATCTCATAGTTTTCATTCCTCAATTTAAAGGAAGTCTCTGGAATATTTTTCTTATTTTATATTAATTTTTGATTTCCACCTTAGAGATATACTTAGACCCACATAGAGGATCGAACAAATCATCTATCCATGGTAGGGGATACTTTATCTTTATCAAGATTTTATTGAGCTTATCATAATTAATGTAGGGGTTCATTGATCCATCCATCTTCTTTATGAAGAGGACCCACACACCCTATGATGATTCACTCATAAATATAAAATCATTCTCTATATTCTCTTATAACAACTTCTTCAGTTCTTCCAACTCAATAGGGTCTATCCTATAAGGAGTCTTTAATATATACAATGATCTAGAAATATGTTCAATTGAAAATTCAACCTCTCGGTCAGGAGGATTACTAGGAAACTATTTAGGGAATACATTAGCGTAGTCTCTCACAATGGGCATGTCTTCAAGAATGATTATATCCTTTGTATCAATCATTTGAGCAAGATATTTTTGCTCAGAAGGAAATATTATCAAAATTTTAAATGATTATTCTAAAAGAGATTCATCCTCCTCCTTACACTTTTATTGAATTGTAGGATTCCTTGGGATGTGAATAATTATATCCCTTTCTTGAAAATTTGTGTTTGGTTAATATAAGGATATAAAATCCATTCCCAATATAGTATCGAACCCCACCAAAGTAGTATTAAAATATTTTTTTGGAGGTTCAGTTTACAAACATTAACCAGGGAAGAGTTATATACCTTAGATGAAATAATTTCGCCATTTGTTGTTCTCACAGATAACCCAACCTTCATATAATGAGGTGGTGTTTGAATAGTTGTTCTATACTTTTCTAGATATAAAAGAATTCTAAGAAGTAAAATCAAATAGTAAATTCAGTATTCTTTAATGAATAACTAGTGTTCCTATAACCACATCAAAATAGGGCTCCACCTCAGTAGCAGTGATAACATATGCTATTCCTTAATACATTGGATGTTGTTGTTGATTTCCTCCAACAACACTTGGCTTATGGAATTTGATCTCATAATTCCAATATACCTTGAAATTGAAACACTACACTATAGGATGAGTGTTGGTCTGAACCTTCCTTTCTTCTTCCACATTAGTAGGCTTATTTAAATCCATTTACCAAAATAATCCCGATTACACTCCCTTCAACATTTGAAGCATCTCTTGGCCCCCTTCATCAATTTCAAGTATTCTTCTTCCAAAACTCTTTACATGTGGTATGTCAAGTTTTATTTCCATCATGAGATTTATTTTCTGATCCTCTTATATTAAACTCTATTTTCCTCTTTTTATCTCTGAGCCCATGGGACCAATGAGAGTATATGTTCTCTATTTCAACCTTAAGGGAAAAATGTAAAATATCCTCATAGTTTTGAAGGTCTCAATTCACAAATTATTTTAATAAAAATAGATTTAAACATTTAAAGAAGTAATCTACCTTTCTTTTAGTGTTTAGGACAAATCTAGAGGCATATCAGGCATTCCTTGTAATCTTTTCCTTGTACACACTAATAGAATTGTATTCCTTTTTATTTAGTATAAAGAACTCCATTTCCATATTAATATAAAGTTTATAAGGAAAATAATTATTGAATAATATTTTCCAAAATTATTACATTTTCATGGTGTCAATTTCCTCCTTAGACATTAGGTTTTAGAGCAGTTACCACTACTGATATGCTTCCCCAATAAAAGATATAGACCGCCAGTACAACTTTCTCTTCATCTAAGCAATGGATGAAATAGAATATATTTTCAATAAAGTTAATACATTGGTCTAAGTTTATTTTATCAGAATATACACTAAATATATGATCCCTTTATTTCATAAAGGATCCTATCAAAATAATCTCCTTCATAGAAGAATGAGTGTAGCACCCCAAACATTCTAAAAGAGTAACATTTTATTTGAAATTATGTATAACACGCAACACCAAACATAGAAAAATATATAACCTATAAATAATTTATTATATACTTAATATTTTAAATAAATTTAATATATTCATTATCTATCAATGAATTCAATAATGTGTTAGCTCGCATCACATAGAAGAAGAAGTTTCTTCGATAGCATGTGTTACATGTTAGGCCGAGTTTTACCAGACAATAATATATTATTAAAACATTATTATTTAATAAAATAAGATATAACATAGCCATTAAATGATTGGTTATGAATTTGATTAGAAAACTTATGAAAAATGTGGTTTCCCCAAAAATAAAATGAATTCTTTAGTAACTTTTTAATTAGAAATGAATATAAAAACCAGTTGATTATAAGGGGAATGTTTTTAAGCTCACAAGGGTGTTTTATTTTCATTAATTCAATTAATTTATACTACTAAATGATATTTATTTAATATATATACATATTAAATATTCAATAAAATATTTCTGACTTTCATCTAATAGATTTTATAGGAATAAGATAAGAACACACAAAATTTTATGTATAAAAATATATATTTTTAAAGGTAGTTTTACCATCTTTTAATGGAGAACCTATTTTAAATAATTTTTTTGGATTTTTTTTAAATTTTATATGATAAAATAAACTTCATTTTTGAAATTTATACATCAAAATTATCTTAGGGGTAATTTTTTTATTTTTATGTGATGTTCGATTTTCCATGAATAATGTGAAATACTGAATTTTAATTCAAAAAAGATTTTTCATATAATATTTTTATCAGGTTAAATTATATTTTTAATTGGTTTTAAATGATAAATAGAAGAAAATTAAATATATTAATCCATTTTAGGTTATTTTAATCAGTTTCACTTTGAAATTGGATATAAAAAAGTCACAAACTATTGAACATCTTTACGTTTAAAACCCGCTTTGTTGTCCCCTCAATGGGATTAAATTTAAATTAATTTCTACCACTTATGTGATTGGAATTTGGAAAAATGGATTCCATAATTGTAATAATAATAACTTATATTCTATAATAATTTAAACTTAGTAACTGACGCAAAATATTTGTGAATGTGCTCAAAATTAATTATAATGATTAGGATACAAATTAGATTAATAATGGACTAAAACATAAACATAAGGACCTAAATGACCAAGAAACTTTTCAAAAATCCTTCAGATATTCATATTTAGAACCTATAGTCCCTTTAATGGAATGTTATTCATTACTGTAGTCAATTTCTATCAAAAAACATGGGTGGAATTCCCTTT
The DNA here is from genome assembly GCA_963277665.1 of Viscum album. Classification (NCBI taxonomy): domain Eukaryota; kingdom Viridiplantae; phylum Streptophyta; class Magnoliopsida; order Santalales; family Viscaceae; genus Viscum; species Viscum album. The sequence goes on from OY728125.1 coordinate 982,949,837, forward strand.
AAATGTTTTTACAAGAATGTCACTCCTCCTCAACTATAAAAAGGCACTCACACCTCTCACATATTCACACCTTTCAAGATATTTGGATCAACAAAAATATTCTCAAATAAAGTCCCAATATACATCCACTAATCATAAAAGCCTCACAATGGGTTTAATGAAATTAAAGGATATCCTTTCGGTTTAAACCAAAAAGAGTTACCCAGAAAAGAGGTAACGTTCTTCAATGATGACTTTTCTTTTATTTACTTCTCCACCCCTTCAATTATTTTTATATCATGATTATATAAAAAATAAGTATAATAAATATAATTATACGTTTTTGTATTAATGGTATGACATACACTGATACATAATTTCCTCACTAGGGTAACTAACTTATCATTCGTGTACGGTGAACTACCACATTGCGAAATGATGTTTCTTAGTTTTACATTACCACCTCTTGTGGTTAGGAATTATGATGGAAACACTATTTTTATATAAAATATATGATATTTATTTTTTTATTAATTATTTTCTAATCATTATATAACAAATACCTTCATGCTTTACATTTTTTAAAAATATGATAACATAATTTGTGGAATTATGGACTACCACCTTCTCAAAGAGGCGTGACTCATTAACACTATGCTTGGAATGTATAAATGATGTTTTGAATAAAGTTGTGTGACATATATGACATATATATTATTATGGAATTATAATAAACATATATATCATTTACTTTTCATTCTTTGTAAGTAATGTCCATGCATACATATAGTCTACCATCTACATGTATGATGCATTTGATTTCCTAGCTATAAATATTTTAAATTACTATAAATACATATATAATGAGTATAAATAACATATAAATCATAATTTAAATTATATATATAATTAAATTGTGATCTATTTAATAGGAACGAAGGTAAGAAGTTAAAACATACTCGACAAACTTGGTAGTTAACACCTTAAAGAGTGAAAATAATGAAAAACTATTAACAAAAGGGTAATAAGATATTATAAGAAGGTTATATATGATATTATAAATAATATTATAAATATTTTATAAGTTATTAAAATGTTTAAAACCATTAATCAATAAGTTAAATGATGTTCTCCTGAAAGGAAATACAATATAATGGATTATCATATCACTTTTTATATCTTTGAGATAAATGTCATACACCACTTACTTATTTTTTTGGTGTATCTACAGACCAATTTAAAATATTATATCATGAATTATTCTTACTAATGTTATTTTTAGTATCAATTTTTTTTTTCATCAATGGTTATTTTAATTAAAAGATGACAGGTGGTAAATAATTTCATAACCCGATTCTTTTTCATTGGGTTATGTTAATTCCTCATTATGGTTAATATTATAAGATTACGTGTGTAATAAATTTTTAGGGTAAATTATTATATTTCCACTTGTTTTACATGTATTTAAATTTGACACAAATAATTTATTGATTGATTGATTCTCCCATCAACATTATAGGTTTTCAAGGGTTTATTTCACAATCTCATTTTCCCTGGGATTGTTCACACTTGACTTTCCATTATAATAAATTATTGGATTATTGTTTAAAAAATCAATTCATTTTATTCTAATCTAGATATTAATTATGTTTTCCAATTAATAGCACCATTTTACCACTCATTGGTACTCAAAATGTTTTAGGAAATGTTTTTTTAGAAATATTTTTCCATTTATCGCTTTAGTCGAAGATCCATCCCTCCAAATATCATTTTTCATTTTAAAATAAAACCACTCTTAGGTTATGTTGTAACCTCATTCATGAAGACTAATATAGGGATCACATACTATTAAGAAAAATCAGAAACTATCTTACAGAAACAAAAACCACCCAAAAAACATTCTTCAGATTTCAAAAATACATCAGTAGCCTTTACTGCGCCATGATCCACTAAGAAAAATTATCCAAATTGAAAACACAAAAAAAATTATGACATGTAAAAACTCATATCATGCCTTGAGCTGTAAGAACCACCATACACCATGAAACCAAACTCCCCATTTATTTCATCTTCATAAGTAACATCAGCAGGATCTTCCCGTTGGAACCAGTATGATGATGACACACACTACCCACCAGAAATACTCGTTGAAATTGAAAAAAAAACAATGAAAAAACAAAAAAAACAAAGAAATGGGTAAAAAAATATCCATAATAAAACCAAGAACGTGCCCAAAGGAGAACCAAAGATAGATAAGAATCTATTGCGAACAACACCTCTTATAATACCATAAGATTCTCAAAATACCAGTCCCAAGACACCATGAAAACCATCAATCAATCCCAATTAGGATAAGGGTTTTGGGATCCTGGTGTTAGATTAGAGGAAAGTAACAGACATCAAGCTATAGATGTCACCGTGACCAGAAACATCAACCATTAGAACCACCAAGAATCACATAAATCTAGAAACCATCATCATCTATAGGAAGAATCACCGAAATCCATCCACACAGATAGTATAAATCCCTGATATCCCGAGAATAGAATTAAAATAGAAAAACCACATCGAAGGGAACCAAAAAGAAGTGAAGAGATAGAGACAATTTAGAAAACAATGGAGGGAATTCTTAAATACCCACCAGAAACACCATCCCAAACATCCCTAAACACCATCATGCTTGACCAATGATGGGGTCTTCCATGATGGGTGTGGAAGTAAGGGTAGAGTAGGAGCGATGATTAGATAATAAAGGAGGAAAAGAATGGACTCACTGGAGGCGACCAACAAACCCAAAATTAATGTTCATGTTACCTTGTATAGCCTTTATGGATTTACCAGTCAAAATTTCTTTAAAGTAACCTTTTCAGGTTTAAAATTTTACCTTTTTAAATAAATTTATTATAAATTTTTTAAAATATAATTATTTTCAATTTTTTTTGAATTAAAGAGGATATTTTCTTCAATGTTTTTTAAAATATCCTTTTATAATATTTCCATTCATCAGAAAAAACTACTCTTTATTTTCACACCAAATGGGATATGTTGTATTGATACCACACTTATTCTTCCTCAGGGTAGATTTTGATTAATTTGACCAAGGTTTGTATTGGATTTCACTTCCTTGATTCATCTTTGTAGTCAACATGAAATATTCAATATCTTATGATCATTGAACATTGAAATTACTCTAATTATCCATATCATTTATCTTAGTACTATTTATTGACTAACATTTTTACCATTTTTACATATGGTGTTTACTTTCAATGTTATTTCATTTACATGGGAAATATTGATAAATTTATATTTTTTAAAAAATATATATATTTGTTAGGGAACATTATTCATGAATAAAATTAATTACTCAATATATTTGAAATGCTTGGGACATGTATAAAATAGTTTGGGGACTGTTTAAAGTAGTCCCCTCAATGCACCAGTAGTCTCATGAGATGAAATAGATTGGGAACAAACAATTCATTTTTATAACTAACAATGTTCTAAAATTTCATATGATAGGTCCTTCTTTTAGTATTATAATGTTTCTTGTGAAAGGTCTGGAAGGTAATGGTACTATGTACAAAGGAAACATGATGTCCAATAATAAAGAATTTCATTTTTTTTATAATTCATTTGTTTTAATCCATTCTATTATTGTTTTGACATTATTTATGGATACATTTTCATTCATAGTTTATTGATTATATAGCATGAGTGATTAGTTATTTACATTTATATATTGATTATTCCATATAAATTACTTAAATGGAATGTGTTTTTAGTTATTTACCATTACATATTATTTACTCACTTCTTTCTCAGTTATTTATTACATTTCATGTGTTAAGAATTATTTTTATTTCCATATTGATTATTCATAATGATTTTTGATTTCATTAATTGTAATTTATCCTTAATATGAATTTGAGCTAACCCTTTTTTTTGTTTACTTTCCCAAATATTCTATGATGTATACTATGAAATATCTGAAAACATATACTAGATGAAAAAAATTTATTATCCGAAGAAAAAAATGTTTTAATTGGTGTATTCATTTACAAGACTCGTGTATGTATCTGATTTTCCAATACTACTAAATTGTTCAGTCTATTAGGATTTGATTCCTTGTAATCATTCAAATATAATAATAGTAGACACCGACAGTAGGATTTTGGGATTGGGTCTCTATAGTTGGTATCATAGGAATTATAGTAGCAACCTTGGGAACAAGATTTTGGAAAATATAGATTATAGGACACAAACCTAAGATAGACATTGAGAATAAGTGTGGAATAAAATCCTATAATTTTTGTACGGTAGATTTTATGTATGTCTTCCTAGAAATAAATCCTTGTCTAGATAATACAAGTGGATTTTGTTCTGGCACAGTTATACGTAGGGGTAACAACTCTGAAAAGGCATGTCAGGCCTGACTTATGTATAACATGGTACACGATAATAGGTTTACTATGCAGCTAGTTGGACACTCCCTGCAGATACACATAGGATAATTCAAATTTTATTTACAAACCATTATAAAGGATTTGAATAGATAATGATAATGAATAACCTAGGTTAAATATTAGACCGATGAAGGACCAATGTTGAAAAAAATAGAAAATGTATTTATGTGTTCAGTTCATATTAAAAAACATTGTTAAAAGTCTATTAAATGTTTAAATTTTAAGGATCTCCATCATTTTTGTTTGGGAAATTACATTAATAGGGATTTAGACAAAGTCAACATATGTATTGGGTGATAACCCATCAAACCTATCAAGTCTATGGGGTGTGAACCCATGACAGAAGGATAACAAGGGTTTCCTACCTACCACTAGCCTAAATGATATCTTGGTTAATTTTTACTATTTTTAGATAAACAATTTGATGAATTGCTATTAACGATGAACCAATAGTGTCACTTTTTAGGTTAAGATATTAATGTATAGCTATATTAAATTTTTATAATAATTAGAGACAAATAGTTAGTCTTATCACTCTTTTATGAACTTGATATCCATTAACGGTGCATTTTACTGATTTAGGCATCAATGTTATTTGTTTTATATAAATTTACTAAATTAAGGGATGAATTATAATTTTATCGAAGCACAACCAAAAAATTAAATTTTTCTTATGAAATTGAAATGTTGAATGTATGTAAATTTCATAATATTCTTGGTCAATAAAAAATATTCAACATTGAAAAAGTGATCTTAAAAAATGTTATCCTAATACATTTTTTGTTAAATAGATGGTCTTTTAAATGATCATATATTTATGTATTTGAAGCACTAAAATTTCTACCAGTCATTCAGGTGTTTTTCTTTGATGAACTCAATCACAAAATATAAATATTTATACTTTTCCTCGATCTCCATATTTTCACTTTCCACAAATGTTCTCCTATGTAGAATCCAAGTTATATGTTATCCCATGTGACTTTTGTAATTATCATTCTCTCTTATTAAGAGGATATTTTATCAAATATTATCACAATGTGGAATGTTAATAAATGAATTATAAATATAAAATAATTTATTTCCATGATCAATTTTAAATTTCAAGGACGTAATTTATTTAAGGTGGGGATAATATAACACCCCAAAATTCTAAAAGTTTAACTTTTTATTCGATAGCAAGTGTGACACAGAACACCAAACATAGAAAGTAATATAACCTCTCAAGAAATAATGATATATTTAATCTTTTTAGTAGATTTAATTTAATTTAATTTTTATATGCAATAAATACCTAGTTATCTTTCATTGCATTGAACAATGAGTTTCTTTGATAGCCTGCATTACATGTTAGGCCGAGTTTTACCGAACAATAATATAGTATTAAAATATTATTATTCAATATAATAAAATATAACCTTTCCATTGAATATGATTTTATGAATATGATTAAATAAATTATGAAAATATTGTTTACACAAATATAAAATGAATTCACTAGTTACCAATAAATTAGAAAAATTTATAAAAACCAATTGAATATAAAGGAATTATTTTCATAATCACAAATTTGTATTATTATAAAAAATTATATTAATTAATATTAGTGAATGATATTAATAATATATATTAAATATTATATAAAATATTTTTTATATTCATCCAATATATTTTATAGGAATAATATAAGAGCAAACCCAATTTTACACATAAAAATCTATATTTTTTTAAGTATAGTTTTAATGACTTTGGACGGTGAACCTATTTTAAATAAATGTTTTTGAACTTTTATAAATTTAATATTAAAACATTAAATTTATTATTAAAATAAAATCATTAAAATTATCTTGGGGTGATTTTTTGGTATTTATAGGAGGTTTCATTTTTCATGAATAGTGAAAATACTGAATTTTAATTCAAAACTTCTTTTTCATATAATATATTTATGAGGATGAATTATATTTTTTATTGGTTTAAAATTTTAATTTAATCAATTTTACATATATTAATCTAATTTAGGAATTTTTATTTAATTTAACATTGAAATTGGATATAAAAACTTAGCAAACTTTTGAACATTTTTACTTTAAAAACCTGATTTACCATCCTCTCCATGGGATTATATTTTAATTAATTTTTGTCACATATAAGATTATAATTTATAAAAATTAATTAAATATTTTTAATAATAATAATTTATAATGTATAAGAAGGTCAAATTATTTTTTGGCCAAAAAAATTAGTGAAAGTGATTAAAATTAATTACAACGATTAAGAGAAAAAATAGCTTAATAAAGGACTAAACCATAAACATAAGGTGAAAAATGACCTAGAAAATTGATAAAAATCCATTGTATGTTTTTATTTAGACACTATAATGTAACGTCCCGAGTCCGGAGCCCCTCCACTGGTGCCCCGTACCCGGTTCTCCACATGACCTCAAGCGCGTTTTCCTGAACTCCAGAGGCTGCCGACTAGCAGCGAGGGCCTTGGTGAGTCGGTGGGGAGACTATGACCTCATTCGGTAAGGTATACAAGGTAATAAAACAACAATAAATAGCGGAAGAAGTAATCAACATGCATAACAAAAGAAACCAGATAGCGGAAGCAATGCAGATATCCAACAATGATGACAATAATACTGCAGGTACAAGTATCTATAGAAAGAAGAAAACACAACAACGTGCTGGAATACAACTGAAACCAAGTGCAAAAGAAAAACAAAGAAGGCTCCTCAGCATCACGAGCCACGGCTCGGTACCATGCTCCCCAGCTCCTGATGCATTCAAGATCCTGAAGTAGAAGGGTGCTTGCCCTTATCTATACCTGCAGCAACATAGTCTGCTTGGGCCCAAAAGCATCACCCAAACAGGGTGTGAGATACAATCCTAGTAGGCAATCACCCAAAGATTTGTTCCTAATAGTCAATGAATACATGGCAGTAAATAAACAAGAAGCAGTAAACCGGAAAACACAAGCAACTAAAATCTATAGTTCTAACAAGTAGAGCACACAAGTAAGCAGTCAACAACAAGAAGAAAATAGGTAACCCTCTGGGTAGTTCTCACAGTCTAACCCCTATGGTTAAACCTCTAAGTACTAGAAACCCTCTGGGAGGCACACACAGTCTCACCCCTCTAGTTCAGCTATGTAAATTAAGCAGACTCTATGAGGAAGCACTCACTGTCAATTCCCCCTATAGTCTCGTATCGTGCTAAAGGATCTATGGGGAAGCACTCAACGTCAATTCCCCTTGTGGCCCGTATCATAGTTAAAGACACTCTGGAGAATCCCTTCCGTCAATTCTCCCCTTGGTCCTGTAACATGATTAAAAAGACACTCTGGAGAAGCCCTTCCGTCAATTCTCCCTTTGGTCTACTACTCTAGGTTCTCACAGTCCTGAGTATAACTAAACATGCTCATCGCATGTATATCGTCCAATTAAACCTCAAGAACTACTTGGCTATCAACTAAGTCTCAATAGCAATAATAAAACAACCATCCACAATCCTACAACTAGGCATGGAAAAGAAAACTGAGCACAAACAAAATACTCTAATCACAAGAAATAACCTCTACTAAAGCAATCAAGCAAAGCAGGCAAGTAACAAGGGAAAAACAGGAACACGCAATACCCCGTTCAAGGGTATTGGTGGAAATTGCACAAAATATTCATCAACTTTCTACGGAAAGGCTCAAACCACCTACCTCGATCCTTGGAGATCGATATACGTGAAACTCGATGACAGATTCCCCTTAGAACAACGTAGATCTGAGAAAACGCACAAAACGTTCATCCCATGATAACATGGAAAGGAGGAGGAATCAAGAAACGGGGCTAGAGAAAAAGGAAAAACTCACCGCTACGATTCCAATGCAACTGACCGTGCTCGAATCGGAGAACGGACGTCGAGGTAGGACTCCGTCGAAGATCTGACCATACGGTCTCTCTCAGACTGTCAAAAACTGAAGAAGAAGACGGATATGGGGGTTAGACGCAACCCTGGTCTGTTTAATGAAAAAAAAGAAAGTACACGGCATCTACTTCTAGAGTACAGGGCGTGTACTTCAAATTTTTCAGTACTCCGAAAAACCGGCCTCCACCTCAGCCTTACACATCGTGTGTGTGGCCCGGGCATGGCCAACACATGGCTTTGAGTTGGGAAGAGTACACGGCGTGTACTCAGAAAGTACACGGCGTGTACTTATGAAATTTCCAGAAAATTAATTTTTCTCAAAAACTCCAGAAAAAGGAAAAACATACCTAAAAAGAGATCCGGGTTCTTACAAACTTCCCCCCTTAAATAAATTTGTCCTCGAATTTCCCTAAAGAAGTGGAGAAGAAAAATCCCCGAACAGCTCCGGCCACTGCGATCGTACATCGGCCTCCCTCTCCTAGGTCTCGTCCTGTACTCGCTCGTGCTACCATAGCACCCGTACCAGAGGAACAGACAACCCACGGAGAACCTTCGTACTACGATTGACAATCCGGATAGGATGCTCCTCGAATGACACATCCACTTCAAGCTCAAATTCCTCGGGCTGAAAGACATGAGATGGGTCTGAAAAGTAACGTCGGAGCTGAGAGAAGTGGAAGATGTCATGCATGTCCTGATACCTCTGAGGTAGCTGTAACCGATAGGCGACCGGCCCCACTCTCTCCAACACCTCCAACGGCCTGACGTACCGCGGTGAAAGCCTACCCTGTCTCTGAATCATCTTGTGTCCCAACCTCAGTGCAACACGTAGGAAAACCTGATCACCCACCTCTAACTCCAGAGGTCATCTCCACTGACCAGCATAAGACATCTGTCAAGACTGCACTGTAGCCATCCTCTTCTGAATCAGCTCTATCTGCTCTGAAGTCTTCTGAACAAGATGAGGTCCCAGCAAAGCTGCCTCTCCTGCCTCCAGCCAGCATAATGGTGATCGGCATGGCCTACCGTACAAAGCCTCGTATGGCACCAACTGAATGGTCACCCGGAAACTGTTGTTGTAGGCGAACTCCACCAGATGAATATGCTTCTCCTAATAACCGCCATAGTCAATGATGCAAGCTCGGAGCATATCCTCAAGCACCTGGATCGTGCACTCAGACTGGACATCAGTCTGGGGATGGTGTGTTGTACTCAAGATTACCTGCGTACCCAAGGCGTTCTGAAGTCCCTATTAGAACCGAGAGGTAAAGCGCACATCTCTATATGAAACAATAGAGCACGGAACTCCATGCAGACGAATGATCTCTCTGATGTAAAGTCATCCCAGATCATCGACACAGAAGGTCTCCTTGATTGGCAAGAATTGAGCAACCTTCATAATTCTGTCGACTATAACCCAAACAACTTTGTTTCCCCGAGGTGACCTCAGCAACCCGGTCACGAAGTCCATCGCAACATCATTCCACTTCCACTCCAGAATGGGTAATTGCTATAAAAGCCCCTCTGGTCGCTGATGCTCTGCTTTCACTTGCTGACAAGTAGAACATCTCATGACAAAACCAGCAACATCCTTCTTCATACTTGGCCACCAGTATTGGCGATGAAGGTCCCGATACATCTTGGTGATGCCAGGATGAAATTCCCAAATAGAGGAATGGAAATCCCGCATCAGCTCCCCGCGTATGTCCGCTGGCACCCATACGCATCCTTGAAAATGCAAGATCTCATCCTCGCCCACTGTCCATCCAGGAAGAGGGTCCCCTCCTGACACACCTCCCGCAGGACTAAGCCTTCCGATTATGATAGCTGCCTCATCCATACCTGATCAAGTAGTGTGGAGGTAACAACTACAGAAGATAGAAAAGTCTATCCCCTTCTGTCTTGCACCTCCAGATGCATCTCAGAGAATAGATCCATCAGCTGCCACTCACTACTGGCCTCCTGAACTGCCTGAATCTGAGTTCTCATGTTCAACGCATCAGCCATGGCATTGCCCTTTCTCAGCGTATAGGCTAGTCGGAAATCCAAAGACTATATATACTCAACCCACCTGCACTTCCTCAGATTCAGATCATGCTGAGTGAAGATATACTTGAGATTCTTGTGGTCAGTGAAGACCAAAAATTGCTCTCCCAGAAGATAGTGTCTCTAACAATGCAAGGCATGAGCAACAGCTGTCAACTCCAGATCGTGCATAGGGTAGTTCCTCTCATGTGGCCTCAACTGCTGAGACCCATACGCAACGACTCCATCTCCCTACATAAGAACAACTCCCAGCCCGATACCCGAAGCATTACAGTAAACAGTGTAGCGATCGCCTGGATCTGGCAAGACTAGTATCGGTGCTGACGTCAACTTCCCTTTCAGCTCCTGAAAGGCAGACTCACAAGAATCTGACCATACGAACTTTTCCCCCTTCTTGTTCAGACCTATCAAAGGTGTTTCTAAACGGGAAAAGTCCCGAATGAAGCGTTTGTAGTATCCAGCCAGCCCTAGGAAACTTCATACCTGAAAAGCGTTCTTCGGCTGCTCCCAGGAAACTACATCTCTCACTTTTCCGGGGTCCAGAGATACTCCTGCCTCTGAGATGACGTGACCCAAGAAGTGAATCTGATCCATCCAGAAGTGGCACTTTGAGAGTTTAGCATAAAGTCGTTGCACTCTCAGTGTACTCAAAACGATCTCAAGATGGGTGGCATGGTCGTGTCGAGTGTGAGAGTACACCAAGATATCATCCACGAAGACCATGACGAAAGAATCCAAGTAAGGATGGAACACTCGGTTCATCAGTGCCATGAAAACTGCAGGTGCGTTCGTGAGACCGAACGGCATGACTATATACTCATATAGACCATACCTTCTCCCTCATGCTCTGGAGGCAAACCCAAAAAGTCCTCTGGAAAGACATCCCTGAAGCGATCCACCACTGGAGGAAAGTCCATCTGTGGAGTCCACGGATCATCCAGATAAAGACTAGCAATCTGGGCTATCGCCCCTCCTAGCCCAAGATGCTCATGTCCTGCCCGACTTTCCCGAACGTCCCATTCACCTCTATGAAGGAAGGATTAACCCTCCGGTGAAATGAAACTCACTCGGCAGCAATAGTAGTCGAAAACTGGTCGTAAGGGAATCAACCAGTCCATGCCAAGGATGGAATCATAGCCTATCATCTCTAGGACATAGATATCCCATAAGAAGCGGTACCCTGAAATCTCGAGAGGGCACTCTCTACACTGGTGTACACTAGATGTCCTCATTCCCAAAGGTCTGTCTAGTGTCAACGAGTCGGCAGAAGAAAAGATGCAGAGTCCAAGGCTCTCCATAATGGAAACAGAGATAAAATTATGCGTAGAACCAGTATCAAAAAGAGTTGAAGATAAAACTGAGGCTACTAAAATCATACCTCGAATAGTAGAAGGGTCGGGATCCTACTCATGAAAAGTCTGCTCCACGGTGAAAGACTAGCCTGTGACGCAGCCCTGCGCCCCTGGCTGACCACTCTGAGATGAACCTCCATGTTGGTGCTGAGGAACTGGTGGCTGACTGCCATATCCTCGACCTCCACCTCGGCCCGAACGGCTAAAAGAACTGCAGTTCCCTGACTGGTGAGAAGCTGGTGGTGCTGCTCCTGAATGAGGAGTCCTAGAAGAACCCCGGTCACCAGCCACTGGTGAGAAAACCTAGCAGAATCCCTGAAGGTGACCCATCTTGCCACAAGATCGGCACTCCTTGGGGTATCTCTAGCATTGCGGCCTCGTGTGCCCTGTTCGGCCACACTAATAGCATGTCACCTGGCTGCCTAATGATGTGTCTCGCTTCCTCGAATCACCACGCATAGGCTCCCTACGGCGCTTCTTGCCGTCATCTGAAGGAAAGCTAGCTCTGGGAACAGAACCGCCCTGGATCGCAGCTCTAGAGTCTCTCAGATTTCACTCCACAATCAGTTCCTAGTCGATGATGGAAGTAATGGAAGTCAGCTAGAAGATGTTCACCTATGAGCGAATCTCCCACCTTAGTCCATCCTCAAACATCCTCGCCAATAGCACCCCACTCCCATCTCGAAAGGGTGTAAAATGCTACAGCTCAGTGAAACGAGAAGAATACTCCATGACAGATTGAGTACCATGCTCTAAGATCATGAACTCTTGGGCTCGATCAGCCCTAAGGGTTTCCGGGTAGAAGTAGTCATAGAACACGCGTTGGAACTCCTCCCAAGCCATAGCCTGCTGCTGACCCACCTATGAGATCATGTCCCACCACCTCTTGGTGGAGTCTTGGAGCATGTAGGAGGTGAGCTTGACCTGCCTTTCTAGAGGTGTCTCCAGATGATCAATGATAGTCAGCATGGCTTCCAGCCATGACTATGCAGCCTGAGGTCCTCCCTCCCCTGAGAACGTGGGAAGATGCTGCTGCTGGAAAACCCCCGTCAAGTCTGCCATAGACGAGGCAGGAAGCGGTGCTTTTTGGAAGGCCTGCATCATCCTCATTAAACATTTACTGAACTGCGCATCAGCGCCTACGACTGGTACAACCACCGGTGCCATGGCTGGCTCGGCTGCGGGATCGACAGGAAGTTCTCGATCATCCCTATCTGGCGTCTGATCACTGCATGACGAAAGGCATACAAACAGAGGACGTCTTAGAGGCATAGCTCTGAAAGATCAAAATCACACCTCAGATCAAGAAAAACAAGGACAGAGAACACAAGGGCACAAAATGGGAACATGGGAATAAAAACACACAAGATTGGAAAACACAACTACACTGCGTGTATAAAACTACAAGGCGTGACTTTTTAAACCACTGACATGGGAGTGTACCCCTGCCCTACAAGTCGTGTACACTTCAAACTACATGGTGTGTTTACCCCAACACACGGCATGTACTTGAAAAATATTCCCTTACCCGAGTCTCCTTACACGGCTAACCCACACGGCTCGACTCAACCCAATACTACACGGCATGTTCGAAACAACACGGCTTACACTAGACAAGGCTTCTGCGGACCGTGTTGTTAAGCACACAGCCGTCTACACGACGTGCTCCAAACAAACACGGTGTGTATAGTCGAAGGTGACACTATCCCGTGTTGTTCGTGACACGGTCGGGTACCTGCGCAAGACTACACGGTGTGTTCCGAACAAACACGGTGTGTGAAAAAGAAGGTCACGTCGGCCCGTGTTGTTCATGACATGGCCATGTACCTGGACCGGACCACACACTGTGTTCCCTACGGACACGACGTGTTCTACCCGAGCCTACCCAGCCCGTGTTGTTAGTGACACGGTTAGGTACATGGCTTTGAACTCACACGGCGTGTACCAATGGTACACGGCGTGTTCCTGAAGTTACTACCACGACACCGTGTTCTTCTCACACGGTCAGTGACACGACCTGAAAAATACACGGCGTGTATCTAAAAAGTACACGGTTTGTATTCTGGGGTTTTTGGAAAATAGATCAGAAACTACGCAGAATTCCAGAAACACTAAAACAAGGGAAAAGGTGCCAAATTGCGATCCATGAGGGCCCATAACAAAACAAAAATTTGGCGTTCATTCTTAAGAAAGGAACAAGACAAATATTTTTCTAGCATAACTGTAGATAATCTATGAAGCATCTATCACAACATCATGAATTATCTACACAGAGCCTATCACAACAGCATGAAATCGCTAATGCAGCCTAGATGGCATGGCAAGAATGCAAGACATGTGATTTCTACAAGTGCCTATATGATGTATGAGATGGAATACCCTCATCTCAACGGGTTGTGACAGAAATAGAACCAAAATATAAAAACAATAATAGCACAATCCATGTGAATCACTGTAGGTGAAATCAGGTCAACCATAAAATCTCAAAACCACAAACTTCAATTAATGAGGTAGTATGGATTTTTCCTGTACACGGGTTAGCTACTACCGAGCACAGTTTAATGCCAAGTACCGAATCCGTCCTATCCCTGGATAAGGTCTCCAAACAGTAAAGAAAGAGAAAAGAACCCCTCTAATACCACTTTGTAACGTCCTGAGTCCGGAGCCCCTCCACTGGTGCCCCGTACCCGGTTCGCCACATGACCTCAAGCCTGTTTCCCCGAATGCCAGAGGCTGCCGACTAGTAGTGAGGGCCTTGGTGAGTCGGTGGGGAAACTATGCCTTCATTCGGTAAGGTATAAAAGGTATGAAAACAAAAATAAATAGTGGAAGTAGTAATAAACATGCATAACAAAAGAAACCATACAGCGGAAGCAATGTAGATATCCAACAATGATGAAAATAATTCAGCATGTATAAGTATCTATGGAATGAAGCAAACACAACAACATGTTGGAATACAACTGAAACCAATTGAAAAAGAAAAAAAAAGAATGTTCCTTAGCATCGCGTGCCATGGCTCGGTCCCATGCTCCCCAACTCCTGATGCAGTCAAGATCCTGAAGTAGAAGGGCGCTTGCCCTTATCTATACCTGCAACAACATAGTCTGCTTAGGCCCAAAAGCATGGCCCAAATAGGGTGTGAGATACAATCCTAGTAGGAAATCACCCAATGATTTGTGCCTAACAGTCAATTAATACATGGCAGTAAATAAACAAGAAGTCGTAAACAGGAAAACACAAGAAGCTAAAATCCACAGTTCTAACAAGTAGAGCACACAAGTAAGCAGTCAACAACAAGAAGAAAATAGGTAACAATCTGGGTAGCTCTCACAGTCTAACCCCTATGGTTAAATCTCTAAGTACTAGCAACCCTCTGGGAGGCACACACAGTCTCACCCCTCTGGTTCAGCTAGGTAAATTAAGCAGACTCTCTGGGGAAGCACTCACCGTCAATTCCCCCTATAGTCTCGTATCGTGCTAAAGGATCTCTAGGGAAGCACTCAATGTCAATTCCCCCTATGGCCCACATCATAGTTAAAGACACTCTGGAGAAGCCCTTCCGTCAATTCTCCCTTTGGTTTACTACGGTAGGTTCTCACAGTCCTGAGTATAACTAAACATGCTCAGCGCGTGTATATCATCCAAGTAAACCTCAAGAACTACTTGGCTATCAACTAAGGCTCAACAAGAATCATAAAACAACAGTCCACAATCCTGAAACTAGGCATGGAAAAGCAAACTAAGCACAAAAAAATACTCTAATCACAAGCAATAACCTCTACTAAAGCAATCAAGCAAAGCAGGCAAGTAACAAGGGAAAAACAGGAACACGCAATACCCCGTTCAAGGGTATTGGTGGAAATTTTACAAAATATTCATCATCTTTCTACATAAAGGCAAAAACCACCAACCTCGATCCTAGGAGATTGATATGCGTGAACCTCGATGACAGATTCCCTTAAGAACGACATAGATCTGAGAAAACACACAAAATGTTCATCCCATGATAACTTGTAAAGGAGGAGAAATCAAGAAACGAGGATAGAGAAGAAGGAAGAACTCACCGCTGTGATTCCAATGCAATTGACCGTGCTCGAATCGGAGAACGGACGACGAGGTAGGACTTCGTCAAAGATCTGGTCGTACGGTCTCTCTAGGATGGTCGAAAACTGAAGAAGAAGACCGATATGGGGGTCAGATGCGACCTCGGTCTGTTTAATGAAAAAAATAAAGTACACGGAATATAATTCAAATTTTCCTGTACTCGGAAAAACCGGCCTCCACCTCAGCCTTACAAACCGTGTGTGTGGCCCGGGCACGACCAACACACGACTTTGAGCTGGGAAGAGTACACGGCGTGTACTTTTGAAATTTCCAAAAAATTCATTTTTCTCAAAAAATCTAGAAAAAGGAAAAACATACCTGAAAAGAGATTTGGGTTCTTACATATAATATCATTAATCTAAATATACTAATTATGGGGTCCTCTTAACATGGAAAAAATGTGGGTGAAATTCCTTTTTAAAAAATTTACAAGAATGCCACTCCACCTCCAGTATAAAAATATAGTCACCCTCCCACTTATTCTCACCTCTAAATACCTTTGGATCAATAAAAATATTCTCAAATTATATCCAAAAATAAATCCCTTAATCCTATAATCCAAAACATTGGAATATGTTAACCCAAGTAAGTCTTTTGGTTTAAAAGAAAAGGATTTACGCAAATAATAGATTATATTTTTTATTTATCACTTTTCATTTATATACATATTTACCCATTAAATTCAATCTATATCATTATTATATAAAAAGTAAGTATTTTAAATTTAATGTTATTTTTTTATGTTAAGGTTTATTCCTAAACCGATACAAACTTCCATCAAATGGGTAATGAACATACCATTTGTGTGCGGAGAACAATCGCCTCAAAAATGATGCCATTTGTTTTTTCATTACCACTTATCATGTTTTATAATTATGATGAAAAATATATTTTTATATGATATATATGATATTTATTTTTTATTATTTATGTTTTATTTTTTATCTAACACCTGACTTTATTATTTACATTTTGTGTAAATAAGATAACATCATTTGAGAAAGTGTAGACTACCACCTCCTCAAAGTGATGTGACTTGTTCACACTATACATGGAACATATAAAGTTTGTTTTTAATAATCATATATGACATATATGACAGAAATATGAAACTTTAATTATAATATACATAAATATCATTTACTTTTCATTCATTGGAAGTAACGTTCTTTCATACGTACGTCATACTATCTTTAAGAAAAATACATTTCATTTCCTATCTCCAAACACTATGGATTAATATAAATAAATATATATATATATATAACATTTAAATCATGATTTAAATTCGTGATATGATTAAATAATGATCTATTTAATATGAAAAATTATAATAATTTAAAACATACTTGAAAAACTGGGCAGTGAACACCTGAAATAGTAAAAATAATGAAAGATTGTTAATAAATGGGTAATAAGAAGTTATAATAAGATAATACATTATATTATAAATATTTTTATGGTATTTTTTTAAGTTAATGACTAATTAAAAACCATTATATAGGATTTTAATGGATGTTCACCCAAAAGGAAACACAAGGTACGTGATTTTCATCTCACTTTTTACATATGTGATATAAATGTTGTATACACCACTAAATTCTCTTGTGTGTTATATATACTACCCATTTTGATATATAATATTATTAATTATTCATTATTAATGGTATTTTGAGTTTAAAATTTAATTTATCCTACTAATGTGATTTTAATTAGATGTTACCAAGTGGTAAAGAATTTCATAACCTGATTCCTTTTTATTGGGTTATATTACTTCCATGTTGTTGATAATATTTTACAATTATGTGTGTAATTAATTTTTCTATATATCTTTGTATTTACTCTTGTTTTATGTGGATTTCAATTTTACAAAAATATTTTATTCATTGATTTATTATCACATAAACGTCATGGTCTTTTTAAGTGTTTACTTCACAATCTCATTTTATTCGGGATTATTTACAATTGAATTTTTATTAGAGGAAATATTTGTGTCATGGTTTAATATATCTTTAAATTTAATTCTCAAATATGTTTATTCATGGAATTTTTCATGTACTATTACCATTTTCCACTGTTTGGTACTCAAAATGTTTTAGAAAATATTTTTATGAAAACTCATCTGCATTTCTCTCCTTAGATGGAGAACCTGTTTTCTTCAAAAAAACCGTATTTTATAAAAATGTATTAAAAGTTGTTTTTAAACATTAAAAATGAACCATTAAATACATTTCTACACTTTTTTTATTTTACCAAAGTTTTCAATTGAATCTTCTTATCGCTTTCATAAAAAGGAACTTTTCCAAAAAAAAAATTACCATGAAAATGGAATGTACTTTTAACCTTGTATGGTCAGTATAGATTTACCCATTATTGTTTCTTTGAAAATTCCATTAAATGTTTAAAATTATTACTTTGTAAAAAATGTTTTCTTATAATGTGATTTTGAAAGAAATGTATTTTATAAATACTTATCTAAATGAAGAGGAAATTTTCCTAAATAATGTTTCTAAAATATCATTTTATAATATTTACATTCATCAAAGAAAACAACCCATTATTTTTACTTTAGTTTGGATATGATTTATTGATACCATCCATGTTCTTCCTCTGGATGGTTTTTTGTTGATTTGGACAAGGGTGATATTAACATCCACTTTCTTGATTCATTTTTGTAGTCCCCATAAAATATTCAATTTCCTATAATCATTGATCATTTAATTTAGCCAAATTATCCATATCATTTTTCATGGGTATGTTCATTGACTAAACCATATAGCATTATTAAATATTGGGTTTACTATTAATTTTTTTTATTTACTAGGGAAATATTTATAAATCCATATCATTTACTCAATATAGATATTTGATAAGGCACATTTTTCATTAATTTAATAAATTAATTGATATATAAGGAATGTTTTTTATAGGTATGATATGGATTAGAGAACATTTAAAGTAATCCCATTGATGTATTGGTAGTCTCGTGAGGCAGAATAACTTGAGCAAAACACTTTACATTTGTAAAAAAGAACTTTTTAAACTATCTTATAAGAGATCTTGATGGTAGTATGCAAAAACATCATGTGTAATGTCTTAAAAATAAAGGTACCATGTTCCAGGGAAACACAGATTCTAATAATTAATCATTTCCTATAGTCAGAATTTAGTTATTATTATCTATGATATTATTTCTATGATAATATCTATTGATACATTTCCATTATCAGATTATTGATTGCATGTAATGTGAAATTAATTATTTTACTTTCCATATTGGTTATTCCATGTCCAGTTATTTAAATGAAATGTGTTTTCTATTATTTTCCTTCCTATATTATTTACTTACTTCCTTCTCATTTATTGATTACTTCTAATTTTTTCTCAGTTATTCACCTTTGCATATTGATTTTTCTCATTGATTCATTATTAATTCCACTATAATTTATCCTCCTTAGAAATTTGAGCTCACCAAATTTTTTTTGGTATTCCTAAGATTCCATGATGTGTTCAAATAAATATATGGAAGGTTATTCTAGATGGAATAAAGATATTATTTAAAGAAAAAAAAGTATGTTGTAATAAGTGTATTCATTTATAATGCTCATTTATGTATCTTGTTTACTAATAAAACTAATATCTTTGGTCCTTCTGGATGTTATTCCTTGTAATCATGTTGTTGTAATGGTAGTAGACACCAACTTGGGGCTTTTGGGTTCAGGTATCTACAAATATTGTGTTGCACAAAAATCAAGTTAATATTCAAAACTTGATCCCATTGGGAAAGTACTATCCATAATTTTTGATCTCCTGTTCCCATCATATTTGGAAACTAATAGGGAAATCTCTATATATCCTATCACATCAATTAGTGGAACAAGTTATAATATTTTCCACCATTAACTAAGAAAAATAAAAATACAATTTTAGGGGATTTAATATTTGTCTAATAGGTATAATAAAATGAAAATTTGATCATAAAATGATAAAAATGTAAATGATAAGTATATCCTATCTTGTGATTCCCTATGTTTCAATCCAGGTTATCCCTAGTGATAGAATTATCCCTAGGTTTTTACTCAAAATTTATAGTTCTAATCTCAAAAAATAACTAGACCATCCTCTAATACAAACTATAGTGACCCTATCTATTTAAAAAAAAATATTACATGATTTTTATCATAATAAAACATCAAATACAACCCAATGATCCTAAATTATAGCATCTTTAGAAGACTAGGTATATAATTAGAAATGATGAATCCAAAATAAAGGCATATTTTATTTATAATCCATAATGAGGTACTAACTTTCTTTTAGCTCTTACATATTCATAGGATAACATAAGGAATACAGGAGTAAAGATATGGGATAGAAATCCCAATAAGGGAATGAATATGACAATAAAGCATAACACATGAGTTAGAGGGAATAACATGATAACATAAAAAGGAATAGAATAAGATTAAAAATTTAGAATCATAACATATCGAACATGAGATCATGAAATAATTACCACATAGTAATGTGTTAGTAATATGTAAAATGACATAAAAATTATTCACGGCTAACTACCAAGACAATATAACATAGAGGAAAAAGTCCCATAAAAGAATTAGGTTTAATCTATGTACCAACATAGAACTCTATGAAACTAAACATTACCCAATTCATTGAATCACTATCTGGTTTCACCCATCATGACATGTTCATGTATATGTGTTCCACATGAATAATCAAACATTAGGAATAAACATTTGGGATACCCATGGAAATAAATGGGTATCGTAATCATGTCATTTGGAATGAAAAATGGGTGTATCATAAATTTTTCCATGAAGGAATGGATTTAAATCATACATGGATATTCATAAATTAAAATAGGCATATCTAATGATAAATTATGTTTATCTAAAGTGAAAACAGGTAAAAATGATCTTAATAAACATTAGAATTGAGCCACTTTAGTGCAGTTTAAGGGAATATATAAAAGACTATTTTAAGTGGAAAAATAAATAATTATTAATTAATTGAATGATTTTATAAAAAATAATGGTTGTTTAAAACATATTCAAGAGTTTACTTGAAAAGGTGTAATAAATTGGGAAGATCCCTTTAATCAGGCTTTCTTATAAGGAGGAATTGAAAAGGGAACCGTAGAAACATGTATTTTCCTATAAAAGAAAGATGAATTTAGATAAGAATATATTTTCAGAAAATACATACAGAATGAAGGATTATTATATATAAATAATTAATAATTACATTAGGTTAAAGAGAGAGAAAGCGTAACCCAAAGGAAAAAATGAAGGTTTTAAGAGAATCCCTTACCTTATGTACAAAAGTCTTATGGACTTCCACATAATATCCTAGATAAACAAATCAGATCCATTAATTAATTAATTAAAACCTCCTCTAAATATGTTTTATTGTTTATAATTTTATTAATTTCATTTATGTCCACTTTTATGAGTTATAATGTTTAACATCGTCATTTCTTGTGTGTTTGTTTCATGGTGTCTTGGTCTGTTCGCATGGGTATAATTAAAAAATTTCATTTCAAATTGAAATAATTATTGAATGGAGAATTTATATGGAATTATTTAATTTATAAAACTTTAAATTGTCCCATATATCATTTTATTTGATTTATATAAGGATGATTCATTATATAAAACAATAACGAAAAAATGATTAGTTTATTTTGGCAATTGTTTACAACCATCACAAACTAGTATCGTTTTATTTAATATGATATTTATATACTAGTTAAAAAAATTAAATAAGTTCTGATAAACATATTATAATATATTATAAACATAAAAATGATTTTATATCCATCCTTTAAGGTGTTAATGAAAAATGAAACGTGTCGTCCCTAAAGGTCGTCAATCGACACCCCACGAACGATGTTTTGATATTTAGAAAAAAAAATGGGAGAGGATATTTGATTATGGATAAACCATTAACAAAAAAATATATATTATATGTATTATAATATAGTTATAATGTCACTTCGGATATGATAGGCGAGTGGAGGATATTAAAATAAAATAAAATATAGGGAAAGAATGCGGGTACCTCTTGAATGTCGACTCCTTGATAACATACTTACGGAACATGGGTTTGGTATTTTGGAGAGAAGAATTATAATAGGACACAAGGAAACGTTTTTGGAGAGGAATCATGTATATTATTAGAAACATTTAAGGCTTTGTAGGTGTGATGAGAAGGGGTCGTGAGGGGTTGTATTTTTATGGGGAGTAGAGGAGTGTTTTTTATTATTTTATTCATTTGTTTATTATTTTCCCCCAAGACTAAAAATAGGGTTTATTCTTGTGACTAAGTAAAGTAATTAGTTTATGTGAGTTATAAATAATGGTTTATTACCTCATCCACACATTATCCATGACTAAAAAATTCTTGTATTTGACTTAAAATTCTAAATATCGTAAATTATTGTATTTCGTTATTCACATAAATCAAATATTTTAGAAAAATCCCATAATTTCACCCTAACCATTTTTTTATTTATAGATTTCAAAAATTTACACCATTTTAATAAAATAAATTTCTAAATATTATAATTTGTTTTTTAATAAAAATATTCATTTATTCCAAAAATATTGATTTTAAAATTATAATCGATTTTATGACACTTTTGAAAAATTATTTAAGGGATCATAAAATTATCTTACAATCATAAAAATGAAATAATAATTTATGAATTTATTTATGAAAATAAATTTTATTTTAAATAAAAATATTATTTATAAAATTGTAAATGAATATTTACATTTTATAAAAAAACCAACACTTAGTTTTTCATTTTTAAAACTTTTATTTACTTATACCAAGATATAAGTATATCGTATTTTAATTTATAAGATACCTTAATTATAATTAGTCTTTTATAGGTGAGGTTAATACTGCAAACAGTAGACCATGAAAATATCCATGGCCTCCGAAAAATATTATTTAAAAAGTAAACAATACATAGGAAGAGAAATGGACACCAGGGGATTAAACCTATCAATACAATAAAATATCATATGAAACAACTATCCTTTTTCTTCCACTACCCCATCCACGAGGGCCGCCTCTACCTCTGGAATTCCTTCCCCTTTGACACTGTTTAGGAGTCAGCCAATCCTCACTTTCAGTAATCATTTGTACCGGACCGTCACTTGCACCCTCTTTGTGATCGACATCAACCAGTAGAGGCCCATCTTGAGACTCTTCTGCCCGAACCTCACCAGTCCACACATGTTCATCAGTCTACACCACTTCAGAAGGAACCTGTTCGGGTCCATGGTCATTAGTCACTATAGGAGACAACAATTCATTACCTTTTTGACTCCTACTCTCCATGTAGGCTTTGTCAAAATCCAGAGAATTAATAGAATTTATCATAGTGAATAAATTGGGTTTCACTAAAAAACCACCAGTAACAGCCTCATTTGAAGGCACGTGTAATGGAGCCAAACCAGAATGAGAGACCACCTTATCAGCATAAGCCAGGACACCACTAAGAGCAGACTTCTCCTCAGTGGCATACTACTCCTTGATCTCAATATCCGCATTGCAGGAATCATGTCAACAATAAGATATTTAACCATGTCAACAATAGGAGAATTAACCAGCATATGGTGCTCCTGAAACACATAAGGAGCAGCAGCAGAACCAAATGAAATAGGAACCTGCACAGACTGCAGAGCAGAATCACATAGAAAATGCTACTCCAAACCCAGGCCAGCCATAGCAGAGGCCTCTACAGGCTCAAATGAAACAGCAGTGTCCTTAGCCAGAGCCACAGTAGGCTGAACACCAGAAACCTTAGTTCTCACATCAATAGAGAGGACATTGGTTCCCCTTCGACCCTATAAATCAGGGGTAGACGTCATACCAGAGGACAAATGAATCCTAACAGGAAAAAATAATTCCGCATTTGAGTCAAGCTTACCTTTAGCAATATATTGGTCCTCTAACAAAAAAGCACAATCAATGGCCACCTCACTATCATGGCTAACTGCATCACTCCATTTAATAGGTTCATCCCCTTGAACCATTAGTGGATCAAGAGGAGAAGAACCATTACCAGAACCCTTGTCATTTCTACCATCTACAATGGCAGCATAAGAAGGGGGACTTCCCTCCACATTACCACTACCAGAACCAGGTAGTGATGGTCCTCTGATGGGAGAAGAAAGAGCTGGTGCACCCTCATTAGAATCATGTTTCGCAGCCATTGGTTTAGGTCCATAAGTGTCAACAGATGACAGCTTGAATTTACATTTTTCAATAATATGCCCATATTTCTTACAGTTTGAACACCTCAAACCAGTATGACATTTATCCTTAATGTGCCCAATAGTCAAGAAATTCGAACAGAATTCAGGAACGTGTTCAAATTCAATGCATAGTTCAAATTTAAAATCACCAGAAATTAAATAAACAGACTCAAAAAGATGCTGCAACATGTCAAACTCAATCAACATACGAGAAAAATGACCATACCTCACGGTAGTAGTTTATTTATCCAGTTTAAGAGGAGTTTCAACAGCCATGGAAACATCCCATAGAATGTCTGGATTCCAAAAGACCCAATTCAAGCCTTTCACTTGAATCCAGGACTAAAAAAATGTGTTCCTCGCCTGAAAGGGATCAAACCATGGATCCCAATTATGGAATCTCATAATGCAAGGCTTAAGATTAACAAAACCATAACTCTAGGACCTCATTTTTTTTCTTATTTAAACTAAAGGTAAGATGAAATAAATTCATACCCAGCGAGACAATATGCCAGCCAGTGAAACCCCAAATATACCTTAATCGATTTCGTAAATCATCAAGCTTCCACGAATTAGCAACATACGGTCTAATCTGACCAATGATGGAGTGCTTACAAACAACAATCTGATCTTCAAAGAATTGAGGATTCGATTCAACAATATCCAACACCCCATTCCTTGATATCCGATTACGATAAACAAATTCCCCATCTCGATGACCAGGAAAGAAAAAATTCACACCACTAGTCGGAAGCGCGTCCACCTTAGAAGACCCAACACCAGGTCGCAACAGAGGACCACCTCCTGCTAGCAGCCCCTTTATAGCCCCTTCCTCCCCCCGCCACACCATCAGAGCGAAGACCAGCATCACATCGCTTCTTAGGGCCAACGAAAACATCAGTAGGATCAAAATAGTCCGGAAGAGACGAATTCATCACTGATCAAAACCCTAGAAACCATTGTTGAAGGGGGAGAAACCCTCATCCAGTCACCGCCCCATCCTCCTAAAATTCATAGGTGAGGTTAATATTCTATTAGACATATTACTATTCCTAATTATTATATTACTACTCCTATGGTTATGTTACTATTCCATCTGTATGGTCAACTTAATTTCTATTAATACCAATTATTTCATTCTTTATTTATGAGAATGATGTTTTTATTTGGTTCCCAACATTGTGTAGGTGTTTCATACTATATAAAATTGTAATTGGATGGAAAATTTCATTGATAAAATTCTATGTCGTTACAGTCCAACCGTGCAAGTCACAAGGAAAGTCGTATGGATGAATTTGATTTGTTTTATAGGTTGTCACATGTATAGAGAAATATTTTTATAACCATGCATCTATTTCAAAATTAATTTGCACTTGATTTTTCAAGTATTGGTAGCTACCACATGGTTAATGCATAATTTTTATAACTGTGCAGTGAAACCATGTTACCCGAGAAGGTTTATTAAAAGTTGGAAATTACCTTGATTTACTGATTCGTTTTAACCTCAAATATCTTACTAAATCCTCCTTATCTCGAAGAAAACTCTCATTGAAACTCATAAAGGTTATTCCCTTAGTCTCATGGTGAATCTACATCATTTATTTGGATCACTTCAGGGTAAGTGTGTTTTTTATTTTTTTTTCTTCTTCTCTTTCTAGATCAAGAACCAATATCTCATAATCTCCATGTCATTGTACCCTATATGATGTGTGATGACCCAATATATGATTCATATGGATAAATTATGGTGTTTGTATCTTTTTTAGGATTTTGGGTTCTCAATCTATTCATTTTTCTATTGCCTATTTTTAATGATACATTGTTCTTTTTATTGCCGAGGTAGGTGTCTCTATCTAATAGACTTTCCCAACTAAATCCTTTTTTTCTTATTCCCTCTGTATTTTATTTATAAAAATAAGTGCTTAATATCCATGAGTTATGGCCTTGTCCATTGGTGGAAATGGAATGTGTTTTCAAAATGGGTGTTAATCGAAACCAATTTTTTATGAACATAACATTTCAAAAAAAAATCCTCAATGATGGTTTTGAATTGAAAATAGTTTTTCAAGCATGAATTAGTTTGACATCTATATAGAAATTGTTTCCTAAATTCTAGTCATGGTTGTTTTATGTCATAGTGATTGTATCACATTTTAAAGAACTAAGGGAACATGGTTAGACTAGGTCATATGGAAACCATTGTGTGTGCAATAATAGTAGAGGTTATGATTGTTATATCGATAGATTATGGATTATATCGATATCTTTAACAATCAATTTTTGTAAAATACTGTTATCCTAATGTGTCTATGGTTTTTTATAACCTATTACTACAGTACTATTGGTATTATTTGGTTTCAATACATGGTTATCTATAATGTTATTTCTCACTTGGTCTATTTTTGAATGATTACCTGTATATTACCTTTATTTAAGACTCAGAAATTATCTCACATTTTGTTTAATATCATATTTTTATCCTGTTATAATATGGATTATTTTTAAATAAACCAAATTCTGATTTGTAAATTTTTTTGTTATTATTTGTTTTATAAATCTTATTTAATAGATGAATTAATATATACATAGAGGAAGACCGTGTGTATATTATTTGGTGGTATCATATTGATCTTTAGTTATCAAACCCTACTTCTTCCTTTGGGTGTTTGTAGCCGTGGTTTTGTAGGAGACATGAATTGGGAAGTATGTTTCATTATAATATGGATACCTATGTCCATTTTATTTATTCATTGAGTTTGAGATGGTGGTGATGAAATTTTAGAAGGAGTTTATTCCATGTAGTTATAGAGATATTTCATTTCTTTATTTGAACCATCTATGTATTTATTCATTTCGATAATTTTTCTCTTTTCGCATTTTGAAGTTTGACCATGAGTTGTTTATGTAATTGTTTATTCTAATAATTTTTTAATGTATTTTTTTTAATTTTCAATATTTTGGTAGGATGAAATCATTTAAATTATTATATGTTAATACCATGGGAAATTGTATCTATCAAATGGAAACAAGGAACCATCATATAAACTTATAAAGGGATATAATGGGTGACGTGTTTGGTTAACCCAAGTTAGTTCATTACAAAATGGTATCAAAGGGAGGTTTACTCAACTAAAATTGTGATACAACTGCTTGGGTTTTTATAGATGTTTGGTAAAAAAGTTTTAAAACTACTTGGGGCTCAAATATAATATTAAGAGTGGGTTCTTCATCACCGCCTTTTGTGATGCAACTTAAATTACCATGGAAAATTTGGAATTAATTTTTATTTGATAATTTCTATGAGTTCTGGTTTTATATGTGACCTATGATCTTCTTTGGCATGTGTTGGTTTCCTTGGATGTTGTTATAGAATTGGAGTTTAACTGGAAAGAGGAATCAAGTTATGAGGTAAAAATGGTTCTCCTGAAAAACAATGTAGTTATCATACACTTGATTTAAGGAAACATTAATGTGTTTGTGGAACACATGGAATAAGTACACTGACAATGTTGATAGGTACAACATGAAATTAAATCACTTTTATTTTGTTGTTTATAATCAATGATTCTTGAATTATTTTAGTCACCCTCATTCATAGAAAAATAATCAAGGTGGTTCTTAGAATATGATGATATCATGAGTTAATTTGATTGATAGTTATGACATTATTTGGGTGTTTGTGTAGTTTGTCCAATTTACATGGGAAAATGAATTAATAAAAAATGATTTTACATTCAAAAAATATGACTTAATGCTTTCTAATAAAATGTTATTTGGGTTCTACCTCATGTCCCTATAAATGGTTGTTTAATTATTAAAACCCAACAAAATTTTTGGCTTTCAGACTAGTTAAAGATCTACATGTAATAATCTCCCACCCTTGAATCATGTATTTAATATGGATTAAGTGTTCCAAAATAAACCATTTTTACTACAAAGTTGTAAAGGGAAATTTTTTGGTTTTAAGGAAAAACTTATGACTATTTGTCAACATATAATATAGAATATAAAATTGTTTTGAAAGCACAATGATAAATTAAAATATAATTCCAACTTTTAAGAAAATCCAGTTTAAAACATGAATATTTGTTCCTTTTTAAGAACTGAAAACATGGATAATGTAATTTAAAATGAAAATTAATATCATATAATTATTTATATTAAATACTATAAGGTTTTAAAATTTAATTAATGAGTTATAAAATGTTTCTCTTTTGAATTTTTTTTGTAAAGTATTGAAATATGATTAATTTTTAAGGTTTTTGTTTGTGAAAATTCTTTTCAAATGGTGTTTAGAGTTTTTCAACATGAAAAGTGTTTTAAAGAGGATTCTACTATTTAATTGGGTTAGTTTTTAATCCACCCTGAAACCAGTTTCTTACATTATTTATTTTTATGTTTGGATTGACCCTTTTTTATGTTTAACAATTATTTGATGTAATTTAAATGACATGAAGGATTGGAGTACTCATATTGGGTTTCTAAAATAAGTCTTCAAGATAGTTTATTAGTTTAAGTGGGATGATTTACATAGGAGTGGTTTTTCCTCTCAATTTTGTATTTATATGACTCTAAATGGAGTGGCCAGTGCTATTTTTTCTATTGAAGTTCTTTTATAGACCAACTAAAGAACTATATAAGTTACACTAGTTAGTCAAGTTAGTAAAGAATATTTTTCTTGGATTCCCAGTGTTACATAGGAGGAATGGAATGTTTGGTAAATCATGAGATTTAGGTGATGATTCATTTAGATCCGTATTCTATAGTTTTGGTGTGGTTGTGCTTTCAGGATATCTTTGTTTTGGAATGATATTTTATATCTTCTTTTGGATACTCCATTGAGATTAGTGGAGATCTCATGTTTTTTTGTTCCCCATTGATTTTATTTAATATTTTATCTAGTTTGATAGGGATTGTTTGTGGGAAATATATAAAATTATTCATGGATTATCATTTTGAATATGGTGATCCTTGGGAGTGTGAATGGGTAATTTGGTTTGGTTTAGTGGCCAAATAGGCTAAAGAATCCATTAAAGATATGTATTTTATGGGGTAAACCATGAGAGCTACTAGGTTAAATCCCCAAAACCTAAGTAGCCATTAATGATGTCTCATGACCCAAGACTATATCCATATGATTTCTTTTTATGGATTTTTCTAGTTGAACTATCTCTTTGTTATGAGATATATGGTGGATCTACTGTTTTGGCTTATTCCCTCCAAATGACTATTGGGGTGGCTTGACATGATGATATTTTGAATTTGATTGGGGATTTTTACTCTTGGTTGGATTAATCTATTTTTTCTATTGTTTGGATGTATCTTGTGAAATAATGATAGATTCACTTGGATGGAAATGGATGTATTTGGAGATTCCATTGAATGGAATGCGAAACCTCAGTGGTCTTGTTTATGATCTCTTTTATTGATGTAGTTTCTCACTCTATCACTATTTTAGTTTGAATATAAATGGTGGGGAGACCTATGTTATGTCTATGTACATAATAAATTTTTATGCTGGATAATATGAAATGTAAGACTACTTTGAAAGGATAGAAGTCAGGTTAACTTCATCTCGAATGTTGATTCATGCTAAGAAATTTTCGGTCCTAAATGTGTTATTGTGAAAACTCTAGAATATGTTTTTTATATGTTTTCATATTTGAAAAATAGGTGGTGGATTAAGGATTTCTCCAATTACACTCTCATGGAAATAGTCTTTCACACTATGACCTTGAGTTGATAGTAGCTAGACCTTCTATCAGAACATGTTGACACCATTACCGCAGAGAGAGGTTTATGATATATATGTATCATATACACCTACGTTATAATTTAACCCAAGGTAATATTATCCTATGATAGAAATACTAGGTAATGTGATTTCAGATCATTGATTTCAATATTTTTTAAACTCTCAGAAAAGGAAACCGGTCATAGATGCCTTGAGTATGGAGATACGAATCCAAAATGTGAATTAATAAAAAGAGGAAAGATCATTTTGTAAAAATGGTTATTGAAATTCCATTAATTTTTTGTTGGACATTATTGCTCTTGTGTTCTTATATTATGAGGAAGTTGGTTGTTCATTGTTTAATTAGATTTGGCCCAAGAAAGTTGTGGATGTCGGTTGGTTGTCTTATAACAATACCTTTTATTTTGGGGAGACCTTAGATTTCTGGTTTCAATCACCCAATAATTTTTTATGTCAATAGAAGAATTTTTTTTAATTGATTTGATTCAGAGGTTTATACACCATGAATATAGGTCTAGTTGTATAGTGCATTTTATTGGTTCAAAGATATGTTGTGATCTGAGATATCGATGTTGGTGGCCCATAATGAGATGGTCGACTGTAAAATTTCTATCACGATTCCTTACCTAATAAAAAAGTGAACCATAACACCAAATACTTTATAATTTTATATGGACCTATACATTCCATTATTTAGGTTTTATGTAGGATCCATGAACCACAAAATTAAACCACCATAGGCTCTTAGTGGAGAAGAAGATACTATTTTTAGTGATCATTAACTAATTCATGAAACCAGTTCATATAATTCATAATAATGCAACAACCTAAAATTATAATAAAATAAAATTGTATTTGATAGTGTGTGTGACTTCCAAAACCAATGATAAAAAAACCCAGAAATATAATTCATTAAATTTCAACTTTTTGATAGCTTATGGAACACGCAACCCTAAGTCTAAATGAATCATAATATAGTATAACGCTATATAATAGATGTTAAATTGGTGGGTATGAATATTACTAACTATTTTTTAAAAGTATATATTTAATACCCAAAAAAATCATTTTTTATCCAATATTTGTAAATAAAATAATAATCATTTAAAAGGAAAATAAATGTTTTAATAAAAGATGATTTTTTTCAAAATGATGGATTAGTCACAATTTACACACAATTTATAAAATTAAAATTTTCCCAATTTTAGGAAATTTATTTGAAAAATAAACTTAATTTTTTAAACAACAGTATCAAATTATCATAGGGGTATTTTTAATTATTTTTTAGAAAGTTTTATTTTTCTATAAATAGTGAACAATATTTTATAATTGAAAACTTCCTTTTTGTTTATACTATTTATAACATTAAATTATATTTTTAATTTGTTTTAATGTAATATTAGTTCAATTATATATATATTAATATAATTCAAGGAATTTTATTCATTTTTATACTTATTGTTTATATAAAAATGTTGACACTTCAGAAAATCTTCTCTGGAAAGACCCGCTTTTCATCCTGTCTACATGATTAATTTCAAAATAAAATTTCTCCACTTATGTGAATGTAATTTAAAAAAATGGATTAAATATTTTTAATAATAATAATTTATATTATATAATAATTTCAACTTATTCATTGACCTTAATTAAGAGTAAAAGTATTAAAATTTATTTATTGTCGTTAATGTAAAAATAGGTTTACCGGGTGTTAAACAAAATGATAAGGGTTTAAATGAATAGAATACTAGTCTAAAAAATATATTATTTCCATATTTAGAAATTATCATGTCTAAATCAAGATAATAATCCATTTTTCTGGCCGTTTTTTATTCAGAGAAATGTTGGTACACCTTTTTGTTTTCAAAAATTACAACTATGCCACTCACCACACTTATTAAAGGCCACCACTTATCCTCTATTATTCATACCTTCAAACCCTTTTGGTTTAGAAAATTCCTAAAAAATCACTAAACAACTTCCATAACCCATCCTAGAATCAGTTTTTTATAAAATCTATTCTATTAAGACATTAAGTATAATCATAAAGATGTGGTTAGAGAAGAGGTAAAATCCCTAACTATATGTTATAGTTTCATTTTCTCTTCCATCGATTTTAATTATTCTGAATTTTTTATTATAGAAAAAACAGTATCTAACATATACAGATATTTTATTATGTTATGTTCAGGACCTATATCTATCTACTCTTCCCTAAAATGGTAAATGATTACACCTCTTATGTGTACATAGGACTACCACCTTGTGAGCAGACGTGTCACGTTTTCTATCAACACCTATCACGATTGGGTATGATGATGGATATAAAGTATATATATGATATTTATAAAATTATTAAACATATTTATTAATTACGTCATTTATATATATTTTTACTTTCCATTCTGTATGGGATAAAATAACACCACTCGTGTGTATGGAAGACTACCGTCTCGCAAAGCGATGTGATTCATTTTTCACTAATGCTTTACATATATGGTAAGAAGGATATATATAATGAATATATGTGATATAAATTCCATCATTTTTATATTAATTACATATTTATAATTTTGAAAAGATAATATATAATTTTATTTATTCCCTTTTCTCCTAACGAAAGATGATAATGTCATTTGTGTATGTGTGGACTACCACATTCACGAAGCGATGTGACTCTCTTTTCATCACCACAGCACATGGATGAAATATATTTGCATAATTAAAGAAATAATATGGTACTAATTATATTGTGATAATTTTTTAAATATAAAACTAAACTTGTATCCTTTCCATAATTATCGTTGAATAATGGAAATGTTACTCATGCGTATGTACGACCAGCCATTTCAATAATCTTGGCGTATGTCATTTCTCAAAACTATTTTTCAAGATTAATATAAAATGTTTAATTTATGTATAAATATGATATTTATTTCATGTTTCTTATTTTTTATATGTTTAAATAATGACCTCTTAGACCAATATTCAACCAACTAATGTCATTTTTTGGCACTAAAGTCAAACATTATCGAAACCCCCAACATAAATTTAATTAATTAAGTAATATTATATAACATTGTAATAAGTGAAATAAAAGTGAAAATAAAATTTTAAAAGGTTATTAATCATGTAAATAGTTATCATATGTTTATTATTCAGGAATACAAAGAATGTATGTGGTGATTAATGCTCAACGTAAGGGACTTCATTGTAATTTCTCTTTATTGAGTCATATTGTAAATTTATGCAACTACATTAATTTAAAATATGTATATTCTACTCCATTAACATTTAGTATCATGATTTCATAATAATTAATGTTATTTTAAGTTTTAATTTTAATTATTTCATCCATGGTGATTAAACAAGAAAGATACCAAGTGGTGCAAAATTTCATAACTTATTTTGTTCTCATTATGTTATATAACTTATATATTTTCCTTTGATATTATAATATTATATATATAATTACATTTGATTATATTATTTTTTATTTCAACATGTTATAAGTGGATTTAAATTTAATACACATAAAATTTCATTTAGTTGTTATCACATCAATGTTATAATCTTTGTAATGTTTTATTTTAATATCCCATTTTTTTCAGAATGTTTATTATTAAATTTAAATTGAAGGAAATTATTTGATAATTAGATAATAAAACAATTTTATTCTATTATCCTATATTTATTCATTAATTTTTTAAGTAATATTATGTTTTTTACACTCTTTGGTACTTAAAATGATTGAGAAATTATTTTTAGTAAAATTCATCTTCATTTCTCTCTTCAGTCAAAATTATTATTTCTTAAAAAACCATGTTTTCTAAAAATTATTTAAAAAAAATTAAATATTATTAAAAATGATTTATTAAAGGATGTTTTACCCATTTTTTATTTTTTATAACTTTTGTAAAGGAATATTCATGTATTTTTTCGAAAATATATTATTTGAATTTTACTAAAAAAGTGAAAGGAATGTTTTTTTAATGTGTACGACATGTATCAAATTTCCTGCCATCATGAGCAATAAATTTCTTAAATATTCCTTTATAAGTTTGAGGATTTATTATGAAATAAAATTAATTTCAAAATGGTTTTGAAATTTTTGTTTAAAAATGTTTTTTTCATAATTGAAATGATATTTTTCTCAATAATGTTGTTAAAGAACTTTTTATAATATTTTTATTCAACAATGATAACAACACATTATTTTACATATACTCCACTAGGGATATTTCTTATTCATTCCATACTTATTCTTATTATGGGTGTTCTATAATTATTTTGACCAAGGTTATTATTTTCTTTAACATGATTAATATTTGTAGTTATTAACTTTCCTTTGAATTATTCCCCTTCCTGTGATCATTGGACATTTTCCCCCCTAAAAAATTATATTATTTCTTATAGATATACTTATTCCTTAAATTTTACCTTGTTTCCACATATAGTGTTTTATTTTGAAAGTTGTTTTAGTGATAGTGGAAATATTGATAATTTTTATTTTTTCTTGAATACAAATATTTAACTATATGGATTATTGGTCATGAATTAGATAAATTATTCAATTTATGATGATTTATTTTGAGATGATGTGTTTATATAGGCATCATCAAAGATCGGTGATTACCAAATTCATTGATGGTCGTGGCTTAGGTCCCTCCCACACCGGAGGGGTGGGGGGATTCTTCCCTATTCCTCATGGGATTGTCTCTCCTCTTCCCCATTCACTAAGTAATATTTACTTCCACCATTTCCTATAATAATTATTATCCCTAATGTTCTAGATCTTTATGTTGGTTGATTCAACTCTCAATTTCTATGTCAAAGTTTACTAAAGCTTAATCTCTCCTGAATCTGAACTCGATGGCTCTCTTCAGTCAACATCACCCACCAAAAGACAAAGATTTATAGGTTTTTATTGGGATCTTGGGTTTTATAAGATTGAGTTACCACCATGATTCTTGATAATCAGAATATGATGCTTCATTTTGTGTCAGGTGAGGACCAGATCTATACTAGGTATATAGTTCCTCAGAAAAGAAACAATTCCCACTTTTATCTATTTCATCAATATTTGGATTTTCATGCAAAAAGAGATATTCTGACTATGGCTATTTGAGTAATATTTAATTAACTCCCTATTCCATTCCAAAATCCATCGATTATATGTATTTTTGGAAACTTGGTTGCAATATTTTAGTGTTCTGATAGTTGAACAGATATGGTTTGTCACCCTATATCACTACATCTACGTGTTGAGATTAGAATTTATATACTACCTATTGAATTGGTGTGGATCATAGTTGGGGAGGATTAGGTGAAAGAAACTATTTTCCTGTGATACATGAACTGATTTCTTCTCCTTATTCCATTGTCTGGGACATTTGTCCTCTGTTTTCCATCACGATCGCATGCTTCATCATTTGGATGTTGATTCTATTTCTCGAAAATGGTTTATTTCCTTTGATGATATTTATTTTTTAAATATCATAGTTGATGAAACATATACTGATCATCTACATATGAAATTGAAAGGACCCGGGAAGATTGATCTAAAGGTAGTTGATATATTTTCTACTCTGAATCACGATTTGGTTGCTTTCAAGATGGTACAGAAGGTCTTCATTGAGGATAAATTGATACATAATAATTCCACAATATATTTTGTATACACCATATAGGATAGAGGCATGGATGATTTATAGAAACTTTCCCCATTTTATGTCCTCATGGATGATAATTATTGGACTCTCATTTCAATTCCATCCTCTTAAATTAGAGTTTCTCTTCGTCAGAAAGCCTCAAATGTTTTTAAATGGGGATGTCCTAGTCATATAGACGCACCGAGTTTAATCTAGCTCCAAAAACACTTTACATATTTTCATGGTAATGATAAATATGGTTTTTATTCTAATGGGTGGCATACATTAATACCAATATGAAGAAATAAAACATATAGTGTAAATGAACAATGAGGACAATAAGATGATTTATAGAGGAACTAAATCATAATCTGTTTTTGATTATGAGGAGGACTCTCATATGAACATGAATATTGGATCGACTTTGAGGATGGGTAAGTAAGTTAAAGTTTTATAGTGAAATTTTCTAGTTTATACTAGGGGAATAAATTCCCCACAAAGATTAATTGAAGTTACTATAGACTATTGTAACTATATCATTAAGTAAAAATAATAATGATGGGATAGGAACGTGGCTAGATGAACCAACATTTTTGGATGTGGTTAATCAGGAACAAGATGAGCATGGTCTAAGTTGGGTTAATGGGGAACTTAAATTCAGATTTATTGGGCAAGAATAGAAACAATGTTCTCTAAAGATCTTAATGGAATGATTGAAAAATGGGAATCCCAAAAAGGCATTTTCTTAGAAATCATTCTACACTATAAGAAATAAATTCTCAATGATGAATTTATGATCAATGAACCAAAGGATTAGTTCTAGAGAATATGTGAAAAAATTATTCAAAATTATACCAATGGGGACTAATGTTCATGGATCGATAAACAAGACCACATTTTGGACCATGTATTTAACAAAAGAAAGATCAATATGGAGGAATACATCCATATGTGGGACAAGATGGCCAATTATTTCAAACATCTGATCAAGGATGATATGTATACATAAGTAATAAAAATTCACTAGAAGTTATATTGGGTTTCTAATTTCAAAAATATTAGTCTATAATTTAAAAAAAAAATTGAGTTCCTTCTATGTCTAACACATATTTGTTTTGACTTATGTGGTTTCTCACTTTTTCAACAAATGTATTTCTGAAATAAAAATATAATTTTATGGTCTAGGAATTAATTTTATATATATGTGTGTGTGTGGTCATGATTATAGATATCCCCTAAATTAATTTGTATTCTCATTATATCAATCATTTGGGTATCCTTAGTAAAATGGGATTCATGTGTACACTAACCCATCAGTTTTGAACTGCCTTGAGAAAGGTCTTGATAATAAGGGTTTTCATGATGTTTAAGGTTATGACATACAATAATTAAGAATTTCAATCATGAAAAATTTATTTATTATTATCCATGATATTTTTATTTTTAGTATTATCTCGTGATGCATTTGATTCTTAGTTTATTGATTAAATATATAGTGTTTTTAGATATTTATATCCCCATATTTGTTTTGACTTTTCTAGTCATGATAGTCATGATATCGATTAAATGGAATGTTTTTTCAATAATATACCATTCCATATAGATTATGATATTCAAGAAATTTAAATATTAGTTTTTTTAATTTATTTACCATACCATATTGATTATTCGTATTGATTCATGATAGCTTCCAGTGCACTTAACCCTTATTGAGAATTTAAGTTCAACGTTATTTTCTATCCTTTACCATAAATTAACATAATGCATTGTGATGATATTCATGATTATTCTATAGAAAATAATTATATTATAGAAAAAAATATATTTAGTAATTTGGGTTTCCAAAAGTAGTATGGGAATCATATATTTATCAAGTTTAACAATACTACTAAACCATTTGGTCTTTGGGGATGTGATTCATTATATCTTATACAAATGTAGTAAAGTAATACATTGGATCTTGATTTTTGTACTCATGGTATTTACAACTAAGGATATGTAATTTTACAATAGCTTAAATATTTGTAGGTTCTAGGGGTTATAAAGCTCTATAGAGTTCCTATTGTTGTCGTTTCTGGTAGATACACATGTTTTGAATTTTAATATTGACAGGGATTTATAAATGAGATGGGTTCGGAGTAAAATTAAAGAATAAAATTAATTATTTATATAGATTGTAGAATTTAGTGAATCATATAATTCTTGAGGATATACTTTGAGTATGAATGCTCGATTTCATTGGATTTTTGGTTTACCATATTCCCTGGTTAAACCTTTACTATTTCAATAGTTATCAAGATTTGATTAAGGATATGAACTTTAATGTGTCATGTGGATAGACTTATGGCTCTTCTTGATGTCAGGTAAGGCTTTTTGAATTATCTTTGACAAGACTGATTCTTGACCAGGGGTGATGGGTAAAATGTTGTTTTCTCAAAAACTGATGGTAGTAGTTTTGATCCCCCACAATTGTCATGTATACCACTATAGGTTTCCACTGAAATTTGAGGTAGGATATCAGGTTTTCCTTATAGATTCTTATTTTAGTTATATATCATCATTCAGATAATAAGTAAAAATTATCACAAGGTTTTTTGAACCTTTTGATATAATTTAACGAGTTCAAAAGTTGTCTTATTAGTTGTACTTTCTATCTCACTTGCTGTTGATTCACATTGTGTTATATTTTTCCTAATTTTGGAGGTATCAACCATGAAAAGGAACACCCTATATCAATGAAGAGTTACTAAGTGGGGGTGATGAATCAATGATCTAATTTCTTTTTATGATTCCTTGGACAAACAATATTCATCACCAGTTAAAGTGAATCTTGATCACTATCTGACACAAACATAT
Source organism: Viscum album (assembly GCA_963277665.1). NCBI lineage: Eukaryota > Viridiplantae > Streptophyta > Magnoliopsida > Santalales > Viscaceae > Viscum > Viscum album. The sequence continues at coordinate 982,988,254 of OY728125.1, forward strand.
GATGGGAAAATAATATTTACATGGTTAAAATATCCAAATAAATGTCTAGTCATTGGGATGTTACATAAGTAACTAAGACCATACTACCCACTAGTATCAATATATAGGTATAATAAGAAGTGTTTATCATTTTAGTTTTCTTACAAAAATTATCCCGATTATGAAAGTCCATCCCATACTGTAACAATGATAATGAACTTCATATACATAATATGAAATCCTTCTAGACATTACCTTTGATTATTGATGTTTTGGTTCTCTTCCTCTTATTTATCAACCTATAAAAACTCATGTATAATATCTTCACTATGTGTCAATTTTTAAAGCCACTTATACTTCTTCTTTTCTCTTTTATCGTTCTCTATTATTCCTTTTATCTTATTTTTCTTTATACCCAACACTCAATTTTTACAATTCAAACGAACACGCCTAAATTTAATTATATAAATGTAATATGAAATTATAAGATAAAATTATTATTCTTAAATTTAAATTCAAACCAATAACTTCAACTAATCAACTCAACCAATTCCATTTCATTTTTTCCATAAGATCTTGTTATATATATTATAAATCATTTATACTTCCAAAAATGACCTCATATATCGAGTTAGGGATCTGTTAAGTCATCCATGAAGACACATCATCAGAACTGATCATAACTATACCAATTATCTTAAGATGAATTACACCATGGCCTATAAAAAATATTATTTCATTTTTCCTACAAAATTATGATCACCTAGGTTATGTCAGCTAGGCCTGGATGTTTTTTATACACATTTACCTATTGACCACATCTTATCAATCCATGTGCGTGGTTCTTCTCATTTGGTTGTTTTAAAGTTATATTCCACCTGATAACCCTAGACATCTTTATGAACCACTACGATAATATTAGAATGCTCATTTATCGTATGTACAATTTATGACCACCATGGGAACCACCATATCCATTTGGGCCTTGGCCATTTCACATCAGTACACTAGATGACCACCACAAGAACCACCATGATCATTTTTTCCTTGGCTGTTTCACATAGCCGCAAGGGAAGAACATCATGGAAACCACAAAATATGTATCCCATTTCTTATTACCAATTTCGATCATATACTTATCAACATGACCTCCCCCATGGGTGTTCCCTTTCGTAGATTCTAAAACATGCATTAAACTATGGGTGTGTTGTTTATCGCTTTATGAAGTGCTTAAATCATGATGATCTAATGATGATTTTTATAAACATGAATATAATTTCACTTTTCGGAGACTTATTAAACATTGAATATGATTTTTTTATTGAAAAAAAAAATACAACACAATGAATCATATGAAATTCACCAATTCCCCAACATCACTTATCAGAAAAACCATCTTAGCACCTCTTGGGCTCAATACCCCCCCCCCCCCATGGATTTTGTTTTCAACCAAGGAACATAAATCACTGTGAAACTATGAAAACATAGTAATGGATCACCATCAAATAATTCAAAGGTTATATGAGTTAACTCTATGTAGAAAATAATAACATTGAATACATAATACCACATTTCTACAAAGATAATGATATATATGTTTCTTCCTTAACACAAACCTTACAGTATTTAATCATTACTTCATCATCACATCAAATTATTTTTCAAAACATTAATATTCATACAACCATTGAAAATAAACTGTTATAAAATTTCACACATACTGAAATCATAGCTTATCGATTTTAATAAATCACCTTAAATATATTATTTATTTCTAGATAAATGAAAAACCTTTCAATGGATACTCCCACTATATTATCCACTCCCCCTTTGAAAAAAATTGAAAGATAAATATAAATGAAAATTTTATGTAGTTAATTTTATCCCCTCTTGAAATCAATATTGAAACGAAAGATGAGAGATGGATGAAAAATGTACCATGAAATATCTATTTCATAAATGAGGCTTAATGCCTAACTTCAACCACATATTATAAAACGTTTCTCTTCATACTAGCTTGGTAACACATCTTAATTTTTCAACTTTATGACAAAAAAAATCAATTATAACTCTTTCTTCTCCACTATATCATTGATGATATGATATTTTATATCAATGTTCTTAGATTGTGAGTTTTTAATTTCATTATCTAAATGATAAATAGAACTTCGATTATCACATCCCAAAAATAATTACAACTTCACTTAAACATTTAAATCTTCTAACTAAGTCTTCATCCACATAAGTTTTCTTTACGAATTCTTGGATGCCAAATATTTAGGCACAAAAATTCTCGTGGTGATTATGTTTTTAATCCATCAATGAAAAAATACATCCTTCTCCAAAAAATAAATCTCAGCCTTTTGTAGACCCCCCATAATCAACACATCATTCCCAATCTTTATCTAGATATCTAAACTGATCAGGATTTCCTTTTCTATCATATTTTAATCCATTTGTCTATGTGACATTTATGTATCGATGTATTCTTTATTTATCCATGAAATGAGACACTTACGGTATTATTTAATTTTTGGAACAAATTTTAAGAGAATACACAATATCTGTTCTTTGAGGTATCAAGTAATGTAAACTTTCAATAAGCTTCTGGAACTCTCATGGATCGACATTCATTATTAATCTACCTATATATAACTTTTTTCCCATGTAAATTTGTGTATAAATAGGCTTCAAAACTTCCATTACAAACCAATTTAAAATTTAATTATCATGCTTCTCTTGAGATTGAAAAATATAATCCTTTTTTTGAGAACTTATTTCCCAAGAAATAAGCTCACTGAATTAACAGTAATCATTTTGAAAATAAAATTAATTTATATAGTAAATTATTCATAAATATATTCATAATTTCTGGAAAAAAATATCATATATAGAAATAATAACTACAATAAATAACTATTTATCATATTCAACATAGAGATTGTTGTCAACTCTTTCTTTTTTGAATTTATACTTCTTCCATAAGGTGTCAAGATTAGAATACCAAGCTATTGGGAATTTATTTAGCCAATATAAATCTTTTTTAACCATTAAACACAATTCTAATTTTCAACAAGTAGGAAACCACATGGTATCTCAAAATAAACATCATTTTATAATTCACCATTGAGGAAGGTTGACTTTATATCCATTTGAAATATCATTAATTTCCTTTGTGATGTAATCTTAGGAAAACTTATTATGGTTTTAATTATTGAAACCATTGAAAAGGTATAATTTAAGTCAACTACTTCTACCTGTGAATATACTTTACACATTAATATTTATTTATTTATATCCATATAACATTTTTCAGTCATCTAGTTTCAGGACTCACTTGGTTCCAAATATTTTCTTCTCGTAGGGATTAGGTAACAACTCCCAAGTATCATTTTTTAATAATGATATTCATTTATCACATAAATCCAATTTTATTATTATTTAAATATTGAACATATATTGGTTCTTCTTGAGATGTTAATGATATATTAGAGGATTTCATCAATGTTCCTTCTATTTAAATTTGTTTTCCATTATTTCGGATGATAATTTAGAACTAAAATTTAATTATCATCCTTGGATGATGTGAAAAATATTGTTCTTCAACACTTAAATTTAATAAATCTATGTATTCAACTTGATCTTCATAATAATTATCACCATTTCTAGAATATCACCATGTACTTTTTCAAATATAGATTCATCATCATAACTATAATTACATCTTCAATAAAGTGAGTTAACTTTAATTTTATGTTTCATAACTCTCAAATAAAAAAATAAATAATATTCCATATCTCATTGTTGTAATGATGATATTATCTTCCTTTTAGTGGGTAACTGTGGAAGATACCATTAACACCTATTATTTAAAAGTTTATTCAATTTTCACCTTTAGATTTGATAACTAAATGTCTACCAAACACTCTGAGATACTTAAAAATTTAAAATTTATTGTCATACATATCATATAATAACATATCAAAACATTACCCATAAAGACAATGATTTTATATATGAACTATGGACCTAATAGATTTACTCTAGAAATAATGACATGTTCCATGGTCTGACATCATTGTTCGATCTATCACCACAAGAAATATACTATTATATTTAGCCACACCATTTTTGAGGTGTGTATAGAGAATTGAATTGGTTAGGGATTCTTTTTTTTCATTATAGACTTAAAATATTCTATTGCTACAACGAGAACCATTATCTATTTGAATCTTATTCAAAGAGTAACAACAATATTTCTTTTCAATTCAACTAAAACCCTTGAACTTTTTTAGAGCCCATTATGTATGATTCATAATCATAATACATGTAATGGGAGTAAATTAATTAATAAAGGGGGTAAAATAATTTTATCAATTTGTTGATTGCATCCTCATGGTTTCAAAAATGTCAGATTTAATTAACCCCAATGGATGAGTAAATTGTATTTCAACATTATTTTGTGGAGTATTCTTATGCTTTCCATTTTAAAAATTGGGACACGTCTAATTCCTTTGTATTTTCAACCAGAAACACCATGAACCATATTATGATTGATCTTTCATGTATTATTTTAGATAATATGGCCATGTCTTTAATGTCATAGTTTATTTTCTTAATTTATTCGCAAATTACCATAATTTACAACATCACCAATTTGAAACAAATTGACTCTTATTCATTTTATTTTTGTCAAGATATATCTATAATTTTGTGTCTTGATAATGAAACAATATTTCTCTAAAATATCGTTAACTCCTTCATCACATCACTAAGACACAATAAAAATATTTTGTTTTAGTAATTCTATATACAGCGTTCTCTAAGATATTAAGTGATCTTTACTAATTAATTATTATAAAAAACCTTCTATTTTGAGTCTACCATCATTTAAAATGTTCATAGAAACTTATTTATATTTTTTAAATATTTTAGGTGATTCAGATCTCCTATCATATTTTTGGAACACCCATTGTCCAAAACATATGTCCATTCACCAAGAGAAACATTGTAAGAATCTTCACAGACAAATATTTCTATTTTTCTCTCTACTTATTATTTTGAAACTTTATAGCACTATCACGTGTGAAAATATATGATATTAGTATAAAAATAAACAATTTTTTTAAGATATCTAGGTTTCACACAAAACTAAAAAACATCTTCCAATGGTTAAATTTTATTTACATTTTTCAAACGATATTTACCATGTTGTTTCTAAGTTATTATCCTTTTAATGAAGTGAATTCTCCAAAATTTCAATATTATAAACTATATACACTCATAATTATAATGGTAATTAAACCAAAACATCTTATAAATGTTTCCAAAACCTATACAGTGATAAACAAAATAAAAAAAGAATATTTCCCTTCAAAAGCATCATGTTATCCATAAATAAAATCCTATCTTTAAACCTTCTTCCCATCATTAATATCTAATGATTTTTTGAATATTTTTTATGAATTACTAACACTATATTATTAATAACCAATATATTTTCATCCTTCTTACATCAACCATTTTTATAATTTTTTCCATAAATTAGATGAACATATAATATCCAGAATCTATAAAATCCCTTTATTTTTCTACAAATGTGGACTATTTTATTTAATTATTATTCATTGAATATTTAAAACATTTTCAGTATTATTATCATCCTAATGAAATTATTTTTTTTGTCCTTATCGAGATTCACACATCATTAAACATTATCTAATATCTGAAATAGATATCCAAACATTGGATCCATATTATTTCAAATCTTCTTATATGTTGATATTTTTTTGAAAATGATTAAATATTTTTACTTAACATTAATTGTATCTTCCAAACTGATGTTAAGAGACTGGTCATCATCAATAAACTTCTTTAACCCTTTAACATCATCAAGAAACATTGATTTTTTGTTTTTAATAACAAATTCATCATTTATCTTTAATTTTTTAATTTTCATTTTATGTTTAGATATCTTTAAGAGATATTATTTTAATTAACTCTTAAGCATGTATTCTATAACAGTTTATTAATTTTACTCAAATTAGACAAATAATTCAGTAGTTAATTATTATTCATTAAAAATATTAATTATAATTTATTAATTAGTATCTCCTAACATCCCCATTTCATCTTCTTTGTCACTACTATCAATAATTCCACACTATGTTAAGAAATTTAGCTTCTTAAATTTTGAGAAATTATTTTTCTTCTATTTATAAGAGACCCTTAGTATTCCAAAAATTAATGATATCTTCTTAAATAATATTCTTAGTGCTCTTTATTCTTTATCATTGAACTTATATTATTTTAAATTAGGAAAACTTGCAGTAAAATTACTAACTACTCTCCAACTAAAAACTTTTAGTGGAAACATAAATTTATACCTTCCCTTTCCTATTCTAATTTTGTTAGAGATTAAAGAAATAATCATATCAATCATATGATCCAAATTAAAATTATAACTTGAATAATAAACATCTTCTTTATCAACCTTCTTCTTATGATTCTATTTTTTTTATGCTTTAAAGGAGATTTATTATTCATCATTCACCTTCTTCTTGATAACATTGTTTTTATTTATTTTATAAGATATTAAAACACTATATAAACCGTTAATAGAAATCTCACCAGAATATTTTTATTCAAAATTAGGTACCTTAGAATCAAAATTATTTAGTATGATCCATAAAATATTTTCAATAATGTTGGCATCTCACAAATTCTCAACATACCATCTGATTACGATCATAATTTCATTCAACATTGTGAAGAAACTATAAATAGTTTCATAATCATATATCCCTATATCTTCACACATAGGTCTCCAAAACATTAATTTCACTCCACTAAAATTGGTCTTTCTTTTATATATATTTTAATAACTATCTAATTTATCATTTTCAGTTTTGAGTTCATTTTTTTAAAGAAATCACATTCTGATAGTGATGATAAAATATCATTTTTGCATGGAAATTATTTTTTAAATTCTACTTATTTCATATTATCATAGAAACACATTTATCTTGGAGAATTAAACCATCAGTTTTAACATCTAAAAAATCATAACAGATTGATAAAACTTATGAAAGTATCATGTCTTTCTATATGTGATAACATTTCCCATAAAATGTAGGAATCCACTTTCCTTTCAATATATTATGATCTTCCATCAAATTCACTATAAATTATGTGAAAAACACTTAGAATATAGATAAAATCTTTCTTCAAATTTAAAATATAAAATCACTAATGATGGTAATTTATGCTTTGATAAATATTGAAAAGGAACCTCCTGGATTAGTGAATAGTAATTAAGGGGGGGATCAATTGTCCAACTTATTTTTTTAAGTTTCCATTTTCAAACAACAGTTTTCATTAGTTAAAGTGAATATTGATTTTTTTCCAATACACGCACGAAGAGAAAAACATATATTAAATGTTCACCTCTGAAAATTATAAGGTTATTCATTTACATGATCTATATATAACTGAAATCATACTTCCCACTAGTTTCAAAATATAGGTAAATCAAGCATGGTTTATCCATATACTAATGTAAAAACAAGTACCTCAACAATGATAGTTATTTCTACACAATTAAAATTTTTAATAACATAATATGAATATGAATAAATATATCTTATATAGCCTTTAATTATTGATACAGTGTTGTTATTCCTATATTTATTAACATGTAAAAACTCAGGTATGATCTCTTCACTCTAAGAAAATTTTATAGCTGCTAAAACATTATATTATCTTATTCTTATTTCTCTATTTTTCCTTCTGTCGTCTTTATATTTACATACACCAATCACTTCTTAAACTTCCTATGCACACACCTTACATTATTTTCACAATAGAAATATCAAATTATAAGAGATAATTTGTATTTTCACATTATAATTCAAAAAAATAACCCCATTCTACCAAATCATCTAATCCCACTTAATTTTGATCTATATTATCATTTTCTATTGATTATAAAATCCATAATAGTAACTAAAATGCCTTTTTAATCTATTTAGTAAGCCCTTGTGTCATCTATGAAGAAACATCATCAAAATTTCATGTAATTGAATCAATCCTCCCAACATGGATTTTTCCATGGCCTTTTCAAAAATAATTGGTCAGTTTGACTTCATAACATTGAGCACTCTATGAATTATCATCAAGGTATGGGTATTTTTTCATGAACCTTTGCCTATCAATTGTGTCTTGTCAAACCACAAGTGTGGTCCTTCTCATTTAGTCAGTTTGACTGGTTACACTACCTGTTGACAACAACTATATTCAGATACCACCAATAGTATATTTCATCCCCCATTTCACAATGGAAGATGACCATTTAACCAACTAGACCATTTCAAGCACACTGGAAGCCTTCTATGGGAACCAATATAACTATTTTGTATATGGCTATTTTACACAAGCACACTAGAAGAACATTAAGGGAACCACCACTGAAGTGTCCCATTCCTACTACCCATTTTGAACATGAAATTTTCAAAACATCATTCTTTATGGGTAAACAATTGCTTGTATTTTTCAACATACCTTCAACCATGGGTATTTCCTTCATTACGTCCTGAAATACATAAATCAAGATGAACGAGTCATGATGTTTATTACCTTGAATACCATTTCACATGGCATAATCTGATCCAGATTTGAATAAGATTTATGTATTGAAAATAGAAAGAAATATACTTAATCATATCATCATCCCTATGTCTTAACCTCACTTATCACAATAACCATATTAGTACCACTTGGGAAAAAACAATTATACCATTTGTATGCGGTTGAATGGGGGGGATTCAAATCTTTATCCAGTCACCTCAGTGTTTGAGCATCCAATTCAAATTATTGATCACCATGACAAAGTGTTGTGTGGTAAAACAATTCCTTTGGCATGTGTACTATTGTAGTTTGAATGAGATATCCTTGAGACCTGGGAGATGGAATCATTAATTATTTTGTTATGTCCATCTCTTTTTGTGAGTCTTGAATCCTGAATTCATTCTGGGGAAAAATTATCATGGTAGAGAGACATGTGACACCCTCCAAGTTTAAGGCATGTTTTATAATTGGATTATTTTATTTATTTTAATCTTATAAAGTACTTTTGAAGTGGTAGGTCATGAATTTATATATTTGATGGAATAAGGGAAGGAACACGATCTGTATACAATTAGTAGTAACCATGTAGTAATCATGTTGAATGTATATGTATGTTCCTGATGAAATTTTCATGGGTTGTGTATCATTTTTATAATTATAAGAGTTACTAAAAAATATGTATGAACTGGTTTAGGTCGAGAGGATAATACATGTATTATTCATGGTTTTTCTAACCATTATTCTATTTTCTATGTTACCATGCACTTTTGTTATCAAGATTCTGTAGTTGTTTTACATTCTTCATATTTTTTGTCCAATTGTGAAGCCTAACCATATAAATCGTAATGGTTTTTTAAAATTATAAATTTACCCTAGTTTCATCTCTTATTTTAAATTATTATTTACTCATAATTCATCATTATATCACAATTTATTCACCTTAACTCTCTAATAGGTTTTTCCTATTATATTGTGGAAAATATCCATTGATTTTGATGGATCTCTTTGAGGAAATTGTGATATCAAATTGTTTTCTACTCCTCTTTTTAGATATACCTATGAAATCTCATCATCTGAATGTAATGGAACCACATATGGGTTATGATGACAATATCTATGGTTAAGATATAGAATATATGTTTTTATATAAGATATATTCTTTTGGGGATTAGATCTATTCATTTCCCATCATCGGTTTCAATGGTTACATCATTCTCTTCAATATTGAGCCAGGTATCATTATTTAATATATTTTCCAATGGTAATACTTTTGTTCTTATACTCTCTTTTAGTTTTGATTTATGAAATGGTGTTTTTGATAACCATTAGTTTTGTCCTTTATGTTTGGTAGAAATTATAAGTGTTTTCAAAATGGGTTTTCTTTAAAAATAGTATTTTATACACATGATGTGTCAAATAAAATCCTTAAAATATAAGTATGAATGGAAAATAATTTTCAAGAATGAAGTGGTATATAATTTCTATATAAAATTTTTTATAAAATTATTATGTGGTTTTTTATAAGGAATAATTGATCATGGTATATTGTTAACCCCATGGGGTATATGGTTATACTTGGATATATGAAAACCTTAGTGTGTGTGGAACCTCTAGGGGTTATGGTTCTGATATTGTTGAATTATGGTAGGAATCGATATTTCTAGGACTCACATTATGTATTCTAGTGTTATACTTGTGTTTCTAAAGTTATGTATGCTCTCATGTTTCCCGAACATTTGTGTTTATTAGTTACATTAAATTGTTATCTATTATGTTCTATCCCACATGGTTTATTTATGAATGATTGTTGGGATAATTCCTTTGTTTGTTACTTAGGGATTATCTTAATTTTTTGTTGTCATATTTTTTCTCATTATAATATGGATTATTTTTGAAAGAAAATCAAAGTGTTATTTTTTAAAATGAATTCTAATGAATTCTTTTAAATATTAGTTAAAATATAAACTAATTGAGTCGTAGTGTTATACCTTCTATAGATTATTTGGTGGTATCCTAATGAGATTTAGTGATCATGCCCTACTTTTGACTTTTGGAATTTTTAATCATGGTTTTACAAGAAACATGTATTGGGAAGGGTTTTGTTAAATATAACTACTTACCATGTCCATTTTTTGTTATCTACTGAGTTTGGGATGGTGTCGATGATAAGACACAATATGCTTATCCATTGAAATTATAGAGATATTGTCTCGCAGCCTTTGGACCTTCCCAATGTTTATCCGTTTATAAATGTTATCTCTTATCTCATGTTTAATTTTAATAATGACATTCTTATGTTATCATTGACTCTTATCATGAACTTTTGTAATTTTTTTATTATTTGATTTATTTTGGAGGGTGAAATAATTCCCACTATTTCATGTTAATACCATGGGTGCTTGTCGCAAACATATAGTGATCAAGAATGTTCTTAGATCCTTATTTTTTACAATATAGTCATCATGTCTTGTTCAAATAGGTTAATTCATTACAATATAGATAGTACTATGTTGATGATTAATTTCCTCTCCCACTCATTATATTAGCCTACCCATATTGGGAGGTGATCCAAGTATATATTATATCTATGTGAATGCCTGCATTTCTAATTTAATTATATAAAAAGAGAGTTTGAGTGCAATAATAAATAGATATATTAAATAGAAAAGTCTAGATGGATAGAATGTTCTGATAGATATGCATATACTTTTATAAGTGACAGTTAAAAAATAAAAAATGATAAAAATAACTTTTACACCCTAATTCCCCCTACCCTCTCATGGACTATATCACAAGAACCTATACCACTAATAATTAATGTCTGATCACTGGGTTGAATAAAAATATTATTTAGTTTTTATTAAATCTCATATATATTTCTATAAATAATTGGTACATAATTTATTTCCCTAATATTTAATAAATGGAATTCTTTTTTTATCAAAAATAAAATATTTATATGGTTTTTTGACCATAAGTGAATATTATGTAATAATTTATGAACTCAAGAGTAAATCATATTTTTAATGGAAATAATTTCCAGATTTAGAAAATTATAGTGATTTCATATTTCAAATAATGTGGTATGAATGTGCATATGTATGTTTTATATATATTCTTTATCAATAAATGATTTAAAGGACTTATCACATATATGGAAAGGAGAGAAATAAAAGTGGATTTTTATGAAATAAATTTCTTATGAGTTCTAACTAATAATATTTACAAGAATGTAAAGATATAAAATAGACAAAAATGCATGTGGGATAATTTTTCAAGTATATATTAAAGATACTTCAATGTTAAGGAGATCAATCTCCATGTCCACAAGAATCAATTTTTATATTTTAATATTTCATATATAGATATAGTGGATTATTTTTTGAAAAGTGGATCATATGTTAAATTCCATGAAGGTTCTAGGAAATAATATTATAGAAATGGATATTTAAAAAATAGTTTTAATGATATTTTCATCACACTTCATCCACATGTCTATGTATTTGATAATAGAGACTTGATCATAGAAATTCAGGATAATTTTTAAATTATATCAGTTGAATATGAGAAAAATATGAATAATGGTCGCACTGTTCCAATGAAAGAAGAAATGAAAGTGGATTTAATGGTTATAACGAAATTGAAACTTAATCAGGATTCTAATAAGGAAGAACATTTAGTGATGAGATATTTTCAAGAAGTTTACATAGATGTGGAGGTAAATATCTATGTTAGGTACCTCATATATTTTTCAAATGTGGAATGGTTAGCTACCCAGTTCCATAGTGACACATGTTTCATAATGGATAAAATATAAAATATATTTCAAACATTTATATAATTAAATTTAATAAAGGAAAATATTATAATAGGATTAAGAAGAATATTAACTGATTATCCATTAAAAGTAAACAATCTAGTGATATAGAAGACTTTAAATTAGAATACTCCCATAGTAAAGTATAAGTTTCCTTTGAAAATTTCTTAAAATATAATTTATTTTATATAAAGAAAATTTCTAATGAAAATGTGAATAAAAACAGTGATATTTAACATGTATTTTTCATAAAGAATATATTATTTTGAATGATTTAGAAAATGATAAAATATATAAGGGATTTTATATTTTTATTAGTAACACTATAAATACTTCGAAATCCCATTTATTATTATATTTGGAAATTCATAATGAAATAAAATGTTAAAATATTTAACGAGGTTATGTATTGAGTCCTTGTAAAATATTAGTACTAAATTAAGTAAACAAAAAAAGAGTAAATTTTAAGAGATTAAAAATAAATATTTGAAGGATTTATTGATAGAGAATGTGCAGAGTAAAATCATATAATATGAGACTATTAAAGAAATTTGAAAGAGAATAAATGATTCTTATGAATTGTGTTCATTAAAAGTGATATGTTATAATGATTTAATAATTATTATTTATGAATAAGATTTTTTTGAAACATTAATAAGAAATGAAGAATCTTGTCTTGAATTAAAAATCTTTGATAGCCTAAATTCCGATCTAGAGGACACCAAATTTTATTTTGTGACCGTGTATGTGGTAGAAGATGAAATTAAAGTGGTATGTTTATAAAATAATTATATTTATTGAATATTTATTGTATATTTATTCAAGAAGACAAGGTAATATATCAATATCTATTTAAGAAGTTTGTCTATCAAAAAGTTGATAGGAGAGTAATGAACATGATGATAAGGGATTTTGGAAGAACATATTGAAATTATGAAAATTTATACAAATATTGAATCTTACATTTTGGAACTAAAAAATATTTTGAATAATATATAAGGACTATTATATATGATAATATTATTTGACCATTAATATGTTGCAGATTTAGGTGAATTTAAATTCTATAGAAGAATAAAAACTAGTGTTTGTGAGTATATAAATTCATGATACACTTGTTTACTCATAAAAAATACTACAAATGTTCCTTAAAAGTATATTAATTTATTATATAGACACATTTGATGTTTATTTTTGATGAAATGGAATAATAAATAATGATAGTGAGTGGAATTATTATAAAGACCACCAAGAAAAAAGAACATTCTAGGAATAATAGGAAAATAATATTTCGTGTTAGATTTAGTAAATTAAAAAGAAGAACATTTATTTACATATATAACATGTTTAACTAATAATAGAATTAAAGAAATTATTTTTTATAGGCTATAGACTAGTAGAAATTCGGGGTTTAAAAAAATAATTTCAAAATTTGTCCATATCAAGAAAAAGAATAAATAACATGTATTTTATAGAATTTTTTTACTTATTCTAATAGTGGATACATGGAATGATATAATTATGTGGCTGTTCCATGTAGGATTATTATAACTTTATACAAAATAAATAAATATTGAGAGTTAAATGAAACCATGATTGAAATTAAAGTAAAATTTTATGTTTTTCAAAATATATTTCTTATATTGGTTGTAGAGTGTTATGTTGTTAAAGTAAGTTAGGATAATACATTCATGATTTTCTATGAACAACTAATTTACCAAAAGGAAATTAAGCACTTCTATAACATATATAGGAAAGAGAAATTTTTATTTCGTGCCGTGAGATTTTGGATGTATTCTAATTGAATAAAATAACCATCATGGATCAAAAGGAGGTGAAATCAATAGGGGAAATTACATGAAAGGATATAAATAAATTAGAAGTGGATAAATAAAAAATATAATGGGGAAGGGGAACTATCATGTTAGATCTATGTGAATAGTAATGCTGGAAATAAAAAAAGGGTTAAAGAAACAAGTATTTATGATTATGTTTCATATATTAGTTTAAAACTAGTGTTGAATGTAATTTTAAATCATTAGTTGTTAATATTTTTAGTAAATATAGTGTCTAATATAGGATTCAAACTCTGAATCACATATGATTAAAAATTACAATCCAAAATTCATGAAATATAAGATACAATATCATATTTCTTATTCCACCTTTATAATTCAATTTTTTCTTAAGATATACCTGATTAAATTTTTAATCCAAATATTAATTTATTTTTAAGAAATAATTTTGTAAATATTTATTAGGCTTTTTCTATTCCATTTTCCCACAGTTTTGAAAAGTAAAGTGGTATGAATTAATTTCCTTGGTTTTCAAAAACTATGTATGTAGCATAGACCTAGTAAAGTCCCTCAATATCATAATAGTCGTAGTTATTACAAATGTGGCTATTTATTTTATTATTTTTAATTTCTTTAATACATATCAATAATAATTATTATTAATTAATATATAAATTATCATATTAAAGATTATTATTTTTCATTTAGTGATATATATTTGATAATTATTTAGTTATAGTCAATTTTACCCCTCAATATTTTAAAATAATTATATTTTATTTAATAGAATATGCAATATGAAACACTAAGCTTAAACAACATACAAAATATATTTCTTTAAAATTTAATCTCTCTGATATCTTGTGGAACATGAAAACCCAAGACTAAAAGAACTGTAATAAAAACTTGATGTAAAATTTATGTCTATTAATAATAATAACTAAAATATGAAAATTAGGGTTATCTATCAATTATAAATAAAATAAAAATCAATTAAAATAAAAGTGATTTGTTTCCTTCTGAAAAACTATATTTTCTAAAAACCATTTTAGTCATGATTTATGCACATGATGTAAAATTAAAATTTTCCAGTTTTCGAAAATTTATTTTAAAATTTGAGTTTAACTTTTTAAATAAACATATCAAAATTCAAATTGGGTGTTTTATTGGTATTTTTTAGGAAATTATCAATTTTTTAAGAATGGTGAAAAATACAATTTTTATTGAAAAATACCTTTTTATTTAAGTAATTTAAATGGTTAAATTATATTTTAAATTTACTTTAAAGTAAAATGAGTTAAAATATATTGAAAATTAACTAATTTAGGTATTTATAATCAATTTAATATTGAATTTTGATATTAAAACCATTTATACTTCTGAGATGTTTCTCTTTAGAAACATATTTTTTCATCGTGTGTGTGTGTATAATTTTAAATTGGGTTTGGTCACTTTTGTGAATTGAATTTTGAAAACTAGATTGCATATTTTTTCATAATAATTTATATTATTTTATAAGGTAAACTTAATTTCTCATAATATGAAAAATAAAAGTTTTACAACATAATTATCGTGGTTAAGGTAAAAACTGATTTACTAAGGGGTTAAAGTAAAAACATTATGGTTAAAATGGCCTACCAACTTTTAAAAAAACCAATTTATGTAATTGTTTGAAATTATCACTTATAAGGGTCTGTAATGAATCATTTTCAAATATTTTTTCATCATAAAAACACGGGTGTAATTGAATCTTTTCAAAACATCCAAGTGTGTCTTATCCCTTACTTATAAAGACCACCCCATATCATCTCTTATTCACATGTAAAAATAAACTTGGTTGGGATGATACATTCAAAAAATCACTTCCTCAATACCCTTATAAAATTATATATCCCTTTTTTATCATTAAAACAACCTAGGAAGGATTTTGCGGAAAACCTAAAGAAGTTGTCTGAAGAAGTGATAACGTTCTTAAATGAGAATTTTCATTTTTCTTGTTCTTAAATGTACTTAAAATATTATTAAAACATTATCATATAATATCCTCATTTTCTTAAATATAACATTTTATTATGTTAATGTAATTACCTATTACCGTATCCTCTTCCATGAAATGGGAAAAAAACATTGATCGTGTGTACGACGTACTACCACCTCACGAACCAATGTAATTAGTTTTCCATCACCACCCTTAAAGTCTAGATATAATTATTGATATAACACATTTATATGATATTTGTGATATTATTATAATTCTAAAATTATAATATAACATATACCTTCTTAATTTCTATTCCATTTAAAATAACATAATGTCACTTGTGTGTACAACGGACTATCACCTCGTGAAGAGATGTAATTCATTTCTAACTTATTATTTACATAGATGGTAATAAGGATAAATTTATTGAATATATGTGATATTATTGAAATTATATTGAATATTTAATATTAATATATCACATAATTACTTAACCTTTCATGCGTTAAGAAAATTGTAATGTCTCTCAAGTGTACGTATGACCTACCATCTCTATGAAGCGATGTGATCCATTATCCGCGTTCAAATTTAAATAATGATTCTAAAATTTTATATAATTAAAAATATATATATTTATAACACTAATATAATTAAATATATAATGTATCTATATAATATTCACAAGAACTAGAACATTCAGTACCAAATATGCAAGAGAAAACAAGGAAATTAACACCTAAAATAATGAAAATAATGAAATATTATTAGTAGATGGGTGGTAAAATGTTATAAGGGAGTCATATATGATATTATGAATATGAAAATGGTTATGGTATAAATTAACAACATAAATAAACCATTATATATGAGGTTAAATAATGTTCAGCCAAAAGTAAGAGTGTGGTAAGGGACATCGTTTCAATTTCCCGTTATTGAGGCATATTATAATGTTATGGACATAATTTCCTATATATAATGTATATAATTCCAATTTTACATGTAATATAATTATTTATTAATAATTAATTGTATTTTATGGTTCATTTTGAATTATTTCTTCAAAGGTGTTTTTACATGAAAATTGTCGAGTGCTAAAGAATTTTGTAACTCATTTTCTTTTCATTAGGTTATATCACTTATTCATTGTTTATGATATTATATAATTATGTGTGTATTTAATATTTATATATTATTATAAATATCCAATTTTGTATGTGGATCTAAATTTGATACATAGAATCGATTCATTTTTTGATTCTCACTTCAATATTAAGCCATTTATAAGGGTTTATTTCATTGTCTCATTTCAATCGGGATTGTTTCATCATGAATCTACATTGAAGGAAGTTATTTGATAGTTTTATAATAAACCCATTTAATGAAATTATACAATGGTTATTAAATATTTTTTAAATTAATGGTTCCATTTTTACACTCTTTGGTACTTAAAATGATTTAGAAAATATTTTTAATAAAATCTCACTTCATTTCTCTGTTCGGTCAAAAATCTTTTTTCATGAAAACACATGATTTCTAAAAAAATAGAAATTTTATTATCATTTTAAAAATGATTTATTAAAGATATTTTTACCCATGTTTACTTTTTTTAAATGTTTTTGAATAAATATTCATGTTGTTTTCAAAACAAGGATCTTTTGGATTTTAACAAAAAACTGAAAGGAATATTTCTTTTAACTTATACGACATTAAAAAAAATTAAACATAATGATTACTAAATGTTTTAATGATTATTTTATAATTTTTTAAGGTTATTTTCAAAAAAAAATTAAATTTTTTTTCTAACCATTAATTTTAAAAGGTGATCTCTAAGATGTAAATGACATTTTCCTCATAAATGTTCTTAAATATATTTTTTGGTAAGTAAATAATTCAATGACGTAAACCATTTATTTCATATATAATACTATATTAATATGTTGTATTGATATAATACTTATTTTTATAAGGATTTTATATAGACATTTTAACCAAAAAAAGTATTGACATTCACATTGTTGATTCATTTTTGTAGTTATTAACTTTACCTTAAAATATTCACTTTCCAATAACCATTGGATATTAAATTTACCCTAAATATCCATTTTATTTATCATGGATATTTATATTTGTTAAACCGTGTATAATTTATAAATTTTTTATCCAATATTGATTATCATTTTTTCTTAAGGAAATATTTTAAAACTTATATTCTTTACACAATACATAAATTTGATGATAAGGCCCATTATTTATTAGTTAAATTTACTATTCATTATATGAGGAATGATTTATACATGTATGTATGGGAGGGGCCCAAATTTATATATCCCCTCGTTACATCATTAGCATCATGAGTTAAATCAATAACCAATCATTAAATGGTTTTTACCCATTTTTTGAAATTGTATTATGATATGTATTGACATTAATGGTGTCATGATGCTTGAGATAATGACATCTAATAATTGAGAATTTTTTATCCTAAAATTTAGTTATTGATTTCCATGATATTTTTGAAATGATATTATCTCTAGATGAATTTCATTATCATTTATTGATTATATTTCATGTGTTTTCAATTATTTAGATTTCTATATTGATTATTCCATTTTTATTATTATCAAATGACTCATGATAGCTTCCATTTTATATAAATATGACTAAATATTTGTGCTCACCATTATTATTTTTTTGAACACAAGAAGTTTATTATGAATGAAATATAAGTATATGTTGGATGGAATAATGATATTCTCAAAAAAATTATGTTTTAATTTTTAGATTCAAATATAATTTGGGAATCAGGTATATATCTCATTTACCAAGAATATAAAACTATTTGGTCCTTCAAGAAGTGATTTGTTGAATCTCATTCTAATTTAATAAAGTAGACACCAGCTTCATGTAATTGGATTTTGGTTCCTTGTCATTGGTATCAGAATAATTTCATTAGGAACCTAGAAAAATATATTTATAAAAATATCAATTAGATGTCATAAACCTGTGACATATTTTTTGGATATATATATGAGTGAATACTTAATTTTTAGAAAGGTATATATTATATGGTATTTTTGTAATTACATCCATTTTTTATACGAAAAGTGGTTTTGGTTCTGGAACATATGTACCTACGGGTAATAACTCTAAAAGAGGAATATCCGTGTTGACTTGAGAATTACTTGGTATATGAAAACGAGCCTCATTATTGACCTCGTTTAAAACTCCCATAGGACATTGTTTGGATAATTCATATTTTATTTACAATCCATTAGAAACTTTTTCAGCAGATGATGACACTGAATGACCAAGGTTAAACCTAAGGTGTCATAGAATGATAATATCGTGTATAAAAAGAATATAAAATTTCTTTATATGTTGAAAATAATGGAATATGTAATGAATTGTTGAGGAAAAATTATGAGTATGATGGAAGGAAATAAATTTCATCATTGGGATCCATTTCTAGTTTATTGTTTTAAAGGTGGGGATCTTAGGCATTATCTGAGTCAATGGCCTCATCTGATGGTTAAACCCTACACCAAAGAAGCATATATGTTGAAATAAAATGGTTGATGTATTTAATTATTTGTATTCAAAAATAATATTGTTGAATTATTTTTAACAATTGTATTTTGGTTATAAGAATCATAAAACACATAAGGATTGAATTATATTTTAAAAGCATATATTTCTTCATTAACTTCAGAGTTATGGATATCATCATGGGTTTATGAGTATAAATTGACCATATGTTCAATGCATTAAACACACCTTTTATGGTTTATGTGTTGGGATACTACCATTTTTATGGATATTTTGGGAGAAATTTATGTTAATATAACCCGTTATTTTAACATATGATTTAGTTAAAATGTTATTTAAGGAAGAATTAGCTTAATTTTTTTGGCATGAATTTAATGGTATTGATAAACTTTAGGGTTTATATTATCTTTCAAGTTGAAATAATTATTGGTTATTAAACATTGGTAGCATTATAGGAATAATTTTAATATGGGTTTAGATTAATGAAAACCTATATGTTGGGTGAAAACCTGTCGCATCTGGAAAGGCCATGGGGCTTGAACCCACAACTGAAGGGTGATAAGGGTTTAACACTTACCACTATGTTATGTGTTGTTCTAGTTAATATGTAATTGTTTTTACTTAAATTATTTTATGAATAATTATTAATGATGAAAATCTGGGGTTACCTTTGCGGTTAAGAGATTAATGAATTATATTGTATAACATGTTCCAACCATATTGGTTTGGGAAAAAGTTAAATATAGATGGAAAAACTTTTCAATCTTTTATGGATCTTATGATTTGATAAAAGTTAATTTTAGTTCTTTAGTCATAAAAATATTTTTTGGATATTCACTTCTTGGATTGAGAACTGAATTGGAAATTTATTGACACACAACCAAAAGATGAAATTGTGCCTATGAAATATAAGGATATTAAGTAAATATATTTCCATATATTCTTAGCTAGTAAAATAATTCCTAAACCATATATAATGAATCTTGAAAAAAAATATTTTTCAAATTACTTTCATATATAATGAATCAAATGGTACTTTAACTCATCAAAAATTTATTATTTTTAGGTCCTTAACATTCCATTGATATTTCACTTTCTAGTGATCAATGACCTCTATCACTCTCTATAATTGTTTAAACATTTCTTCTATACCTATGTATTAACTTCCCACATCTGTTATCCTACTTAAAAACCTAGTTATATGTTATTCTAGATTACCTTTATATTTCCATTTCTCTCTTATCAAGGGTACGTTTTATTATCTATTTTATGATGTGGTTTTTTTCAACAATAGTATTTAAAAATGCCAAACACTTGATTATTGAGATCAAGTTTAAATTGAGAGGATGAAATTAATTGAAAGTGGGGAAAAAGTAACACCATTATATTTTCAAATAATAAATTTTTATTTTATAGTGTATGTGACTTTAAAACCCATGATTAAACAACCCATAAAATACATTTTGTTAAATTTAGTCTTTTCGATAGCTTGAGGAACATGCAACCCAGAGCCTAAATGAAACGTAATATTGTATATCATTACAACTGAACTACTAAATTGAATAGTATTAATATTACTAACTAAATTATCAAAAATTATTGATTTTAATTGATTAAAAATAACATATTAATCAACTGAAATAAAAATAAATGTTTCCTAAAATTTTTTATTTTTCGAAAAACGGTTCAGTTTCGCTTTGCAAACAAAATTTAAAATTAATTTTCAAAAATTTTATATTTTTTATTTTAAAATATTAAATTAAATTTTTCAATAATCATATTGAAATTAACTTAGGATTAATTTTTTATTTTTCTGAAAAGTTTCATTTTTCAATGAATAGTGAGAAATATATATTTTTATTGTAAACTGCCTTTTCATTTATGTAATTCACATTGTTGAATTAAATATTAAATTATTTTTAAAGTAAAAATAGTTAAATTATATTAAAAATTAACTAATTTAGATCATTTTAATCAATTTCATATTGAATTTTGATATTTAAAGCTTTTATACTATTGAGAATTTTTCTCTTTGGAATCAGTTTTTTCGTCGAGTCTGCAGGTATAATTTAAATTTGATTCAGCCACATCTATGAATAGAATTTATAAAAATTTATTCCATAAATTTAATAAGATTAATTTTTATTCTTAAATAATTCTAAGTAATTTTTTACCATTATTAATAGTAAAAATTGTAAAAACTAATTAATACGTTTAAGGTAAAAACTAATTACTAAGAAGTTAACCTAAAACGATAAGGGTTATTATGGTTTATAAAATTTTACAACACCCATTTTATATCCATATTGAAAAATTATCACCTATAAGGTCTGATAATGACACATTTTAATCTTTTATCATGATAAAAACTTTGATGTAATTGAATATGTTTAAAATATTCCATGTATGTCCTCCACCGCACTTATAAAAGTCCACCACTCTCCTCCCCTCTTCACACATCCAATTAAATTTGGATCATAAAATCCCTACCAAAATAAATTAATTACTCAAATAAAAACATTATAGAGACCTTGTTTTTATTATAAATCCAATCTAAGAAGGCCTTTGGTGTAAACCAAAAGAAGTTGTTCTAAGAAGACGTAACATTCTTTAACGACGTTTGTTATTTATCTTAATCTTCTACATTATTCAAATCATTTTAAAACATGATAATATAATAACATCATAATATTTCATATACTTTTATTTTATTTTGATAAGGTAACTGCCTATATCTATCTCCTATCCCATCAAATGTTAAACAAAATCATTGATCATATATACAACGGGATAATGCCTCGAAAACCGATGTGATTATTTTTCCATCACCACCATTAAAAGTTTTATATAATGATAGAATTAACACATTTTTTATATATTTATGATATTATTATACTAACTTAATTTTAATATCACATATACCAATTTTTATTCCCTATAGTTTAAAATATGATAACGTTGCTCATGTTCATGATAGACCAATGCCTCGTGAAGCGATGTGATTTATTGTCAATTTTTAATTAAATGGAAGGTAATAAGGATAATTTTAGTGAATATATGTGATTTAATGAAATTTTATTTATTCTATAAAATTAATATATAACACACTTCCATACCCATTCACCCATTAAAGAAATTATAATCTCGTTCATGCATATATATGACCTACCATCTCCATGAACCGATGTGATCCATTCTCAATGTTCAAATTTAAATAATTATTTAAAAATTTATATAAATAAAAAATTAATATTTAAAAAATTAATATAATTATGTATAATATATAAATATATAATATGTAAGAGATCCTAAACTTTCTTTACCAAACACGCTTGAGGAAATAAGGAAATTAACACCCGAAACAGTGTAAATAGTGAAATATTATTAACAAACAGGTTGTAAAATTTTATAAGGGGATCATATATACTATTATAAATATGTATATGTTATAAATTAAAAACATAATGAAAAATATTATACAATATGTTAAATTTCATTCCTCTAAAAGGAAGCATGATGTATGGGACTTTGTTTCAATTTTCCTTCATTGATGCACACTATAATGTTATACACCCAATTTATTTTATATGATGTATATAAAACCCTTTTAGCATGTAATTTTTTTATTCATTATTTATTTATGGTATTCTGAGTTTTTATTTGAATTATTTCATCCAATGATTTTTTAGTAAAAAATTACCAAGTGATAAATAATTTCATAACTCACTTTCTTTTCATTAGGATATATTTTTTCTTCATTTTCAATGATATTATATGATTATGTGTGTGTATAATTTATAATATATTATATTCCAAATCAATTATTATGTGGATTAAAATTTTATATAGATAATAAATTAATTGGTTAATTATCACCTGAACATTATGATCTTTGTAAGGGTTTATTTCATAATCACATTTCTATCAGGAATGTTTATGAATAGATTTCCATTGAAATAAATTATTTGGAAATTGCATAAAACCCTGTTAATTTTATTCTAATATGGTTATTCATGATTTTTTAATGTAATATTAAAAAAAATTACCCTCTATAGTTCTTTAAATGGGTGATAAGTTGTTTTTAATAAAATATAACTTCATTTCTCTCTTTAGTCGAAATTCCTTTTTCATAAACATCCTGATTTTGTATTTTTTTCAAAAATTGTTTTATCCTTTTAAAAATGATTTATTAAATACATTTTTATACATTTTTACTTTAAAAAAAATTGAAATGAATTATTATGTTATTTTCAAAACAATGTCTTCTTTCTGTTAGCGATAAAGTAAAAGGAATCTTTATTTTAACTCGTATGATAGGAAGGAAATTACTAAAATGTCTTAACCAATCAATGTTTTAAATATTATTTTATAATATTCAAATTTTATTTTCAAAGAATGGTATGTTTAAAAAAAATTTGGGAAACTTTAGTTTTACAAGTTTTTTTAGGATGAAAATTATATTTTCCTCAAGAATATTTTTAAATATCATTTTATGGTTTTTATATTATTCAACAAAATAAACCCATATTTAACTTATAATCAACAGAAAATATTTTTTATTGATACAATAATTATTCTTTTTATGTATTTTTACGATTATTTTGACCACAGAATGTATTTAAATTCACTTTCATGATTCAGTTTTATATTGATTAAATTTCCATTGGAATATTCACTTTCCTATAATCATTGGAAATTAAATTTTCCCTAAATATCCATATTATTTATCTTGTATATTTTTATTTATTAAACCTTATATCCTATATATATAGTTTTCTAAATTTTATATTATTTGTTTATCTGGGGAAATATTTATAAATATTTATTCTTTACTCAATACATATATTTGATAATAATTCACATTGTTCCTGAATTAAATCCATTATTCTATATATGAGGAATGATATAGACATTCAGTGATTGGTGGGGGAAGAATTATATAGCACCTTGATGAATTAGTAGTCTCGTGAGGTGAAACCATAATCTTCCATTAAATTGGGTTTTAACCAAAGTTTTAAATTTTTATCTGAATTTTCTTAATAGTAAAGGTATCATGATGTTTGAGATCATGACATCCAATAGTTATATGTTTCTATAATTAAGAATTCAGTTAGTATTATCCATGATATTTTCGAAATGGTATTATCTTTGGATGAATTTGACTCCCAATTATTGATAAAATGATATGTGTTTTTAGTTATTTTCCTTTCTATATTGTTTATGAATTATCTATTCTTGATAGTCATGTTATTTAAATGAAATGTGCATTTAGTTATTTACCTTTCTATATTGATTATTCCTTATTTAGTAATGATAGTAAATTTATTTAAATGTTATGTGTGTTCAGTTATTTATATTTCCATATTGATTATTCCTTATCAAATCATGAAAATAAATTTAGTGATTAAATGGAATGTGTGTTCAGATATTTACCTTTCCATATTGATTATTCCATATTTATTATTCTTCATTTCCTCATGATATCTTATGATTTATTTAAATATTACTAGGCATTTGAGCTCACCCAATTTTTTTCTTTTCCCATGAATCCAAGTAGTGTACATTGAATGATAATAAATGATATGCTAGAGGGAATAATGATATTCATGAAAACAATTATGTTGTAATTTTTATATTCAAGTGTAATATGGGAATCTTGTATGTATCTAATTAATCAATACATTTAACTATTTGTTCTTTTGGGATGTGATTATTTTTATTTCATTCCAAGGTAATAAAAGTAGACACCGACTCTAGGTTACTATCGTCGGGGTTATTAAACTAAATATTTATTATTTAATATTAACTAACTTTAAAATAGGTACATCTTAAATTATTAATAGAAATATATAATATGTATCATGTTTTTGAATATATTCTAGTGGTTATGGTATTTGTACATTCATAAGACACTCTAATATCAAAATCAAGCACTTAATGTTTTTCATAATAATATATGGCCATGATTTATCAAAACCATGGATGAAAGTAAGGTTCATGTTAATCTCATACACAGTAATTAAAAAACAAGGAAATAGGAAACATTTACCAATAGTCATTATCTTATGGCCTATTGGAATGGGTTTTAACCATGAAAATATGATAAATTTTTAGTTATGAAACTATGGAATAAAATTTATGGATGAATTTACGAATTTTTTCTACAATGGTATGGTGACATATAGAAAGAATCTTGCACAAATATAACGTATGGAATTTGGTGGAGAAAATTGAATTCAAACTCATTTTATATTATTTCTAATATTAATCTTTAAATTAAGTAGACAAAAACAATTTGATATATTGTATTTATTATCTTATAAATATATATAATTAAGTTTAAATTAATAAATTTATAGATTATTTTTATTTATTTTAACTATGGGTGAAGGTATTTGGATTTGGAGATTAAAATATTATTTAAAAAAATCGAATGGGGGATTTGGGAATCAATTGGATTAATTATTTTTAGATTTTTTTATAATTCTTTTATAATGAATATATCTAAATATTTAGTTAATTTTGGAGTCTTATGGATGATATTTGAAGTTTTCTTACTTGATATAAAGGAAGACGAATTGATTATATCATTATTCTCAATATAAGGGATTTATGGAAATTTATTATACATGAAGATATTACACATAGTGATATGAGTATATCACATGAAGAAATGGGATGCCATGATGGGAAATATTTTTATTTTCATAATTAGAGGTATATATCAGATAGTTATTTTAAAGGAATCACATAATTTTATGAATCAAGAAAACTATTAATTTTTAAAAAATTACACCAAGTAAATCAAAAGACAATATATCTTGAATGATAATAACCAATTTACATCCACGATCACATGAAATTTAATTCAAGTATAAATAATGAAATCCAAATGATTCAACATGTGCTCATTTTATCCTTAAGTACTCCACTAATCTATATATAATCATAGATTGCAGGATATAGTCTTCATGTGATAGAGTAAAACAATCACGAGCTGTATGATTCCACATCCATCCTCAGAACAAAAAAAATGTTATCTCTAAATAAAAAATAAAACAATGGGGTTATTCCTCTAGGTTTATCTATCTATAACATGATAGAGAGGATGAGAGGACACCTAATTCATGAAAAAAGTTGGAAACCTGGATTTTCAGCAAAAATATAATTTTATACTTAGGTTTAAGCTTCCATAAATTGTATTTTTTCTTATATATAAACACAAAATTCATTTTTCGTAAAAAAAATATTATCATAAAAACTTATCATAAATTTCACAAATAATTGATCACTTATGATACTATCTTATGTCACTTAATGAAATATGATCCATTGAATCAGATCATTCCTCCAAAATATGTTTTAATAACCTTGAATAAATAATATTCATTTGAAAAGTTAATTTTATCATATTCACATTTGTACTGAAATAACATATAAATGTCTTGAGAAAAAATAAAATATTTATTATTCTAAAATTCAATAAAAAAAATTATTTAATTATTTAATAACGTGAAATCTTTCACCAGACCATGCACATAGGGCCCACTTTTCCTTAAAAATTCTGTTTTTCACAATTGGTGGAAACAATATATGCATTTTGTTCATGACCCTCTAGGAAATTTTCTTGATAGAAGTGTGTTATCCATTGATGATTTATTTATATTTAATTTATTGTATTTGAAATAAGTTACTTCATCTACCATGGAAATTGATTTAGTCAAGTCATTTTTACCCCAGTCAAATAGACAAATATATATAATTCCTATATTCAAAATTGACAAAACCAATCTTTATCATTCTATAAATTATATACCAATAATAACACTCCTTATGCAACCTAGCTCACCATAAACATTAATAGTCATGAATTTCATCATGAATCAAAGAATGTGATCAAATTATATACATTAATAATGATCCCAACTTGAGAAACCAGTATACTCATGCATATATATGAACATATAATAACACCCAAAACATGTGATGTTCCTATTGTTAGTTTATTATTCATGACATCCATTATTAAGATCACCAAACACAAAATCTATGAGAAGAACTCTCAATGATTATATTCCTCTAAGTCCTTACACCCAGACTTAATATACATCCTATCAAGTTGATGCATTTAGACTATAGGATATATGATTAATATTACTATCATATAATCTTATGGTTCTCATTAATTTTTTTTTGAAATTATATAAAGTTTTTATATGATAAATAAATTAATAAAATTACCAATAAAATAGTGTACATAGAAGTAATAACACTATTATTTATTATAAAATCATACATAACTATCGTTATACATGATATTGTAATCAAAACGTAACACTCAAGTTGGTTCTAGGGAACCCAATTTACATCACATTAACTTACACTGGATATAACTTGTTAACATCTACATTTTAGATCTCACATGATATCCATACTTATTTTGAGGCATGGATCTATTCACTGGGGATACCACTTAGTAATTTTCGGATACTCTTCTTTCTATGACTATATATATTTGGATAAGATTATTTTTTTCAATTATATTCTTTGTCAATTCCCATTTAATTGGATCCATAGTTTTTTTAAAAAAACTTTAATATTATCACCATATTTTATTGAAAAAATAAAACACCTTATCGGTACAACAATAAGATCTTGAAAAAACATGCATATTTATAATAATTTTTTAGTTTCATCAGAAAACACAATATACTAGAATGATATAGAATTTTATACAACTAGAAATAA
This sequence comes from Viscum album, assembly GCA_963277665.1. Taxonomy (NCBI): domain Eukaryota; kingdom Viridiplantae; phylum Streptophyta; class Magnoliopsida; order Santalales; family Viscaceae; genus Viscum; species Viscum album. The sequence continues at coordinate 983,016,746 of OY728125.1, forward strand.
TGAGTTTCTATTGTTCATTTAATTATATTTTCATTAGTACAATATCAAAATGATCTATATAAGGGATATATTTTTTTCACTTTATAATTAGATCTCCTTCTTCACCAAGTACCGAGAACTTAGCCCTTGTACTTTCTCAAGTATTATTTGATAATTTTAACCACTACATTATGAAGTTCTCCAAGTTTTAGTTGATAATTTTTTATAATTTTGTATCTATTTTTAATACAAAATATGTTTTATATCTTGTAATATGAGGTACATCCAATTGAAAAATAATGTGGAGTTTAAATCATCATCATAATATTCACCTTTATCTTAAACACATCATCTTGGATAGATTTAATCTATGAGATATAGGTAATAATTTCCTTTTAAATTAATTTAAATTGTATTTTTAAATAAATTTTCAATTTATATACTTTTAATTGATCTAAGAATCATTGTAGTCTGATCAAAGTAGATCTTGTTTCCTAGGAATTAGATTTCTACTTTAATTCATTTCTAGAGAACTCTTTTCAATAGAGTCCCGACTAATTGTAATATTATAATTTTTTGTCTATATTTATTTCAATATAATTCTCTATGAATTTTATGTAATGACCACTAACCTCACATAATAACCTGAAAATAATAATCATTCCGCGATTTAATGGCCACTTTGAACTATAAATTTATGCTTCAATAATCAATAATTATATAAGATTTTTTAAATCCTTGGTAATTTATGATTATATATATAATATATATGTTTTATAATTTAATATATTGAAATTTAACCTCAAATTTATATAATAGTATTTTACTAATATGGAAATATAAATTCAAATGAATTTTAGTATCTCTATCGGTGAAAATGTTTGGACATATTCAACACCATAAAGTTTCTTAAAAATTTAACAACCAAAATGGATTTATAGGTTTTCACTTTACTATCTATGTATTACTTTTCAGGAATACTTACTTTCACCTAATGGGTTTATATATTCTGGATATACTACCAAAGGATAGACTTGATTTTGGTACATAGAATTTATTTTCTGAATTCTTATTCCCTGGTCATTTTAGTTTATTCTCCATTTACTTCTTCTCTGTAAGTTAAAGATAAACTATTACAAATAAACAACATATCACATAACTTAGTGACTATAAAATAATCATTCTTTTGTTTTATATTTCCTACATATTAAATGTCTTGGGAACATTCTTTTCTATAAACCCTTATGGAACTTGTTCCTATTTCAACAACCCATGCATGTCACGCCTTAACTTTTTCAAAGTCTATATTTCTCCCATAATATCAATTATTGATTTTCCAAAAATAATATAAATATATAACCTCACTAGGTTATAAAATTTTTATCTGACGTGTTTATCTAATATCTTTTGTAACATAAAAATAATTTACATAGATGCACTTTTTATTTCATAATGAAAGTTTTTTCCTAGACTTATCCTTATCAAACACTTTATATCTAAAAACACATGTTTGTGTAATGATGGATTTATTTTTAATTAAAACTTATATGAAATTAATTTTTTATTATATTGGGAATATGTTTAAGATTTGAGGTCACTATTTTCAAAGAATTTACCCAAAGGGTTAATGAATAAACTTACAACACTCATGATAAATATCTCAATGAAAATAATTTTATAATCTATCCATTGTAAAACACAATGCTTTTTATGTGTATAAGGAAATGTGAGTTTATGAATAATATTCTCGTAATATTTATTATTAATTAATACTTGGTTAAGATGTTATTCATAACACCTGTATGATGCATATTTTATCTTCTTAACAAGCTCATTCTCTACTTTACTTTTATATCTGTTAGGTATCCTAATAGATAACCTTGATGTATATGAATTTACCTATATATTCTAATTGAAATATTTCACATATCTTGTTAAAAAAATTCGAATCATTGTATCTTTTATAAAACCGATTTTTTTATGTATTACAATATAATATAATATATATTATTTTTATATCTAGGTGCTGAGACGGTGTGATATTCAGAAGCTCAGTGGGCCCAAAATTAATTTTTAAAATATATTTAATATCACACACACCCATTTTTCATAATAATGTGTAATATCTACTGAATGGAGGCTCAGATTAGAAATTTGTGGCCCCTATTGAGTTCTGAGCATGAGTTTTACCCTAGGTGAGACATAATTTTAGTTGGCATTGAGTGTTGGGCTTGAATATGTTCATGGGTTAATAGTTAAATTAATTTATTTATATTTATTAAATTAATTTAATAACTATATTATGCAATGAATATCTAATATATAATATTCTATGTCCAATTTTCATGGTTAACCACATAACTTTAAAAATTGGGAGATAGCATTGGGAGAGATCTTGATAGACAAAGTCAAACCGGATCATGGATCATCGATCAGAGTGAAATGGGATTCAAGGATGTCACTAATGATGACAACAATGATTGTTACTTCATCAGTGATTGATCCACCTCAATGTATGATGTCATTTTATTTTTATTTATCCCCATTTTATCTATCTTCTCACAAATTTGAATCAATCAACTAATGATTTTTTTCAAGGATTGTGTATATTGTGGGTACATGTTAGATTTATCCATGAAATTGGATTTCCATTGTCAATTAGATTATATCTCTTCATTCATCATTCTAATAGAAGAAAATCAATTCTAAAAAACAATGACTTAGGATTGTTTCTCATGTTTGTGATTTGTGTATTTCTTCCCACATTCATCAAATGTTCGTCGTATAAAATTTGATTGGATTGTGATTCGATGAAATAACCAGTATTCGATTATTTAGAGACCATTATCAATTAAACATATCAATAAAGTGGGTCTATATCATGGTCGATGATGCGATTGAGTTGTTTTGATGACCGAGGATGATTAGAGGAAGATCAGAGCAAATCAAAAACATACATTCTTCTCATATCAGTGGCGTGGCTATGGAAAATGAACATGAGAATTTTTAAAGTAGTTTGGAAGGCCTAATCTCGTTGAGTAGTGACTTAAGGGATCATTTGAACCTAAATAATTGTTTTCCAATAGTGTCGGTGCAGAGGTCGATGCAGAAAATAACCCCATGGGTTTTGTGAAATCTTAGTCTACACTGTGTGTAATATTGAATTACAAGTAGTGTGGGACCCCTAAGAGGTTGCTAGGTTTTATGCATAAAGATAAGGACTACATGTCTTGTGGTCCCTATCTGGCTAGCTCGTTGTGTACATGGTGTACACACCCAATATTTTGGGTGGCGTTACATTATGTATCATCCATGACACATGTCATGTAGAACCTATAAGGAGTCTTAGTGTATACCATGGGTACACTCCAAGGATATAGTGGGTCCCTACACACCATTTGTTTTGTGCCACATGTAGTATACTCAGACATGGACAGGGGAATAGGCTATGAGACATGGGTAAAGCCCAATTCTTGAAGGACACAATGTATACTTCCAGTACACATCATATACTTCTTTAAAGATGTATTGGATACCTTGTTCCCTTTACCATGGACACATTTTGTTAGAGTGTGTTCCCTTTATTCATTCCCTGAGGGTTTTGTATAGAATCACATCCTATACATCGGGTGGTGATCCCTTCTAATGAACTCCAGTCCTAGATAGAGTTTTTGAAATCCCTTTGTGAGGCATAGAGTGAGATCCTCTATCATCATCATTTTTTCTTTTGTGGGGTTCTTGGTATCATCATGAAAAACACTACATGGGAATAGATCCCATACTTAGTGGGTTATTCTCGATTGGGTTTTTGGTAAACTCCATGGCCATGGGTGTGATCCCCATATGTGTATCATTCTCCTCAGACTACCAACATGTACTTATTATCGATAGACCATATGAGCATGACAACTGGTATGGATGCGAACAGTTCGATTTGACTCATGGAGTTTGTTCTATCGAAAATGTAACCTTCAGGCAGGAATCCTGGGCTAGCTTTACTATTGTCACCTTACCTTGATACTACTTTTATACTATGAGTATATCTAGATATTCTTTTTTTGTATTATTTTCACATATTCTTTTTATGAGATAACTATTATTCTTGATACTATATGCTTAGTGATTTTTGGATTCTCTAATGGGTATTTTTATACTCACCATTGCATGAAATTTCTCTTCACATGTTCTGTCTAATGCATAAAAATTTCCTTCTGATGGAGTCTTAGAGGGAACAATACCAGGTAGATCTTAGTGACCCAGATAGACCTATGTGTGTTCTGGTTGATTCATTTACATCAGTCCTCTCTTTATTCATAGGCCAAAAATGTTTTCAGTTTCTTTTGATGGGTTTTATTTTCCCATTTTATATATTTCTTTATCTTACAATCTTACTATGAGTGTGGTATCATAGATGTAGTCATTCATTGGATTCAATTATTGTACATTTCATCATTGTATGGTCTTGGAGATATGTGTGTATGTGTGTTTCAAGGTACATAAAGCTAATGCCTCCCCTGTGTGTGATAAGCTTACATAGTAATGGTCTCCAACATTTGGCCTATTGGAGGTGGGCTTGGGAAAGTCATAGTTTTGGCCCCATCTGACCGGGTTGTGGTAGAGTGGTATCTGTGGATTTGGTTATAGCTTAAGACCAAAGTATGTGAGATTTATTTAGGTTTTATAGAAACAATTTTAAGTGTTTTGAGTTTATATCTCAGACTAGGGACTCCAGTGTTGGTATGGGGGATGAAGTATCCATTCAATAGGACTCTAACAACCTTCTTGTTGACTTGGTATATGTGGGAACTAGTTGTCAAGAAAAAATTATAAAATGAATCATATAGAAATGGGTATTGTTTTCCATGACCTTATTGTGTCATCTCCCAAGATATACTTGTTATCTATGGTATGTATTTTCTATTTCAAGATGCCAACATGATTTTCTGCAATAATGATTCATAAGAAGTATCATGAGGATGACCCCCTTAGGGACGATTCTTTGATATAGGGACTTGTTCAATAGGTGTTACCTCCAGGTGGTTCACCACCCTTACCACCACATATCAATTAGAAAATGGTTCCAAAAGTAATAGTGGATGATGTGTGTAGTATGAGAACATGTTATATGTTTCAGCGATAGTGACCCATCAGGTTCCAAGTGATCCTAACCCCCAAGCAGTTGAGGATTATCTTGAGGCATTGACATGAGTATTTCATCTTGTGAGGACACATGTAAACCAGATTGTGGTCTAAGAAGAAATCCTTATCTGTGGATCTATGGGAAAATGTAGGGGCTTAGTAACCCATTAGTGGGATGAGGATACTATTTTACATTCAGAGTTTGAGATAATTTTTAGAGTGTATTTTTCTATAGTTGTGTTGAGGGTTGAATGCATCCTGATCCTTATAAAAATTTAGTAGCATAGTAAAAATGTGGCATAGTATTCATTGGGTATCACCAACCACAATTGATACTTGATGGATATGGGTCATGATAAGTTTTTTTTGGCTCAAACCGTCAAGTGGGGACTATGTAGAGATAACAAAACCAACATGATACCTATATGATATCCAATTTATGCTAGAGTAATCGATCATTATTTTATAGTAACTTGTATCTTGGATGATTATATGTACATAGTTGGTGGTGGTAATGGTAACACAAGAGTAGAAACTTAGGATAAAGGGATCTGATGATCGATACAGGGACATAGATGTTGGAGACATTTCAAGATGTGATCCTGTAGTAGATGATCTAATGTATCGGGCCCATAGGATGGCTCGTGTCATCCTAGAGAGAGGATATTCTACTCTTGTTACATTTGTGGACATATTTCATAAGAGTGTTTGACACCATGTTTGGATGATAGATAGATAGTGAATGGGATGCCAAGATAGAGGTCGGAGTATGAATAGGTAGGTACCCGGGGTGATGGACGCGTAAGAGGAGTTGGGGGAGTATTTGGAGGTGAAAGATGTTGTGACTTCTCACCACCACCACCACCACCCCCAGGTAGTCAACACATGGCTCATAGAGATGTAGAACTGGGAGAGGGAAGCTACATGCAGTCAAGGCTTATTAACTGGAGACTCCAGGGAAGATATGAGGTATCCTCTGTGTCCTCTATACTTTAGCTACAATATTGATGGAAATGGTTGAGAGGTATTCTTTTCTTCTACTTAAATAATATTAGACTTAGATATTTAGGTTGAGCCTTTGGATCATCCATTTCTCTTAGAGACTCCTACTAGAAGAAACTCAACAATCATACACTTCTACCGATAGTGCAACCTAACTCTTGGAGATAATTGTTTCATTTGTGATATATTTATAGAATTGGTGAGTCCTTATAAATTCATTTAGGTGTGGAATAATTTTCTATATTTCATGATTATATTGACTATTTCATGATGAGAATGTGGTGTGTCCATTATGATGGGATGAGGTTTTCTTTGTGGGTGAAAATGAACCTGAAGTAGAGATGGATGGGATATTATATAGAATAGTAAAACTGATTACACACCAAATGAATAAAATGAATCTTGGTAGATTGGATGTTATTCTAATTCAGTTTACTGTAGTGGGGTTGGGGTACAAGTAGATATTTTTTATATGTTTCCAAGATCACCTACCCACTGAGATATATACTTATGTGTTGATCTACACACCAGGAAAATCTTGATATATGTGAAAACATATCAGATGGATCTCAGAGATCTTTGGGAGAAAAGGGTGTAGTTAGAGGACTTTCAAAGGAAATTCTTTATCATACCTAGTGTTTCACCCTAGGGAAACCCAATGTTGCTTTCTATGAATGTGTAAAGTATCATGACATTGTGTTTGGGTTACTATCTCCAAAAATATGTGGATTTGAGAACATTTATACTCTTATAATGATCAATGGAACCTTTTTATTAGTATAGAGGGTCATGATGGTTCTTGATGATTGAACTAGGATAAAGTTATCACTATTTATGATTACGGGATGAGGATATACTGAATAAAAAATTTAAATGTCATTATAGTCATTATGAGTACATGGTGATTCCCTTTAGCAGGAATAACACCCTTGTAGTGTTCATGGGACTTAGAAATAAGATCTTTTAGCCTCTCCTATACTATTTTTTGATAGTATTCATTGATGATATACAAGTGTAGTCGACACCTGAGGAGGTCCATGCAAGACACTTGAGGATGGTCCTACACATACTCTTAGAGAACCAAAAATATGGTAATCTCTAAAATTGAAAGTTCTTGATTTAGGAGATCCACTCTTTGGGACATGTTATCTCAGTAGATGGTGTAGCATTGAACTTAAGGAAGTTTTAGGTAGTGTCATATTTGGATGCACCAAATAGAATGGAAGAGGTAAAAAGATTTCATGGATTGGAAAGATACAATTAAATATTCATAACCAATTTCTCTCAGATATCATCTCCCATGAAATCTATGAACTAAAATGGGAATCCTTCTGTGTGTACAGAAACGTGCTATTTGTATTTCTAGGAGTTGAGATAGAGATAGACGAGTTCTCCCATCATGAAATTTCTAGAAATGTTTGTTGGATACATAGTGTTCTATAATGAATCTGGTACTATGCATGGTTTTGTTCTGATGTATACAATTTTAGTGATTACCTATGGTTCACATCAGATGAGACTACATGAGAAGAACTATGTGAACAATGATCTTGAGCTAGCAGTGGTAGTCTTTGCACTAATTATGTGGTCACACTACCTTATGGGTGAGAAATTTTTCATCTTTTGAAACTATAAGAGTCTCAATTATATTTTTCTCAAAAAGGATCATAACTTGATACAATGTTAATGGAAGAGTTCCACCATGATTATGAATTTGATATTATATATACACCTAGGAATGGGAACCTGGTGGAATACATCCTCAATTGGAGATATTATTCACTATTTAAGAGAGGTATGTCAGAGTAATTATCCTCTTCATAGTTATACTTTATAGAAATAGATGGAATATCTTACCTCTATTCTATTATTGTTACTCCCCCACTTTTATAGCATGTAAAGTAGGAACAACTTGGGGATACAATTTGTGAGACCCTACAAAATCCAATATCCACGGGACATGCTATGGATGGATTTTCTAAAGGGTGGATCATATTTCTTTTAAAAGCATATAATATGGTATTAGTTATGTTGAGATATGAGTTTCTATGGTAGTTTCATAATTCACCCTTATTAGTACATCCAGGTGTGGTTAAGATATAACAAGACCTTCAGTGACAGTTTTGGTGGCTAGGGATAAAGAAGGGAGTTGAAAAGTTTATCTATTGATGCCATACTTTTTATAAAGTGAATGTTGAGGACTAGGTTCTATCAAGTTTACATCAAACACTTATGGTGCAATAGTAGAATTTGGATACGGTATCCATGAACTCTAGTAAGAGACTACAGCATTCATCTAGGGGACATGATTCCATCTGGGTGATCATAGACTGGCTCACTAAGCATTCACACATCTTAGTTATTCAAGAGAAAAGTTTAGTAGATAGATTGGTATGCCTCAATATATAGAAGATATTTTAGATCAATTAAGTTCCTGTGATGACCATTTATGACTATTATTGTGTATTCACACCTCTATTATGGAAGGAATTTTAGGAGGCCATTGGGAATCAGTTTCATTTTAGCATGGAATTTCACCCCTATATAGATGGGAAGACTAAGTGGACCATTCAGGTATGGGAGGAAATGATTATGTCTTTATTGTTATACTTTTGATGTAGTGTGGAGGATCACTTAATATTTTTATAGTTTTCATACCAAAACATCTATCATTCCATCATTTGTATGGAATAATTCGAGGCCTTTTATGGGAGATCCTATAGGTCACCACTATGATGGAATGATCCAAGAGAGTCAAAACTTATGGGCCCAGGTTGGTAAAACCCACTAAAGAGAAGGTCCAGGACCTACAAGAGTGGATGGGGACTACACATTGACATTATAAGTCTTTTTAGGACCGAATGTGAAGGAATTTAGAGTTATATGAGGGGGGAAATGTGTTCCTATGGGTATCACCTAAATATGGATTATAGATATTTAGACAAGGTGAAAAGATATATATGAGATTAATTAGTACATATACTCTATAGATTTTGTGATGTGGATTATCACTTATCTCTACGACCGTAGTTAGACTAGTTACATGATTTATTCCACATGTTTCAGGTGAGGAAGTATGTTCACAACCCATAGTATGCTATCATTTGGGGAGAGATGGACATCGAGGATGGAGATACTTTTGTGTAGAACCTAGTAGTGATTGAGGCATGAAATGAGAAAATTATTTATGGGAGATTGATTATTTTAGTGCATGTATGGTGGAAATATGAAAAACTATTCATAAGAGTACCTAGTAGTGAGAGACTCAAATGCATGCTCAGTACCCACATATCTTTGGGTAGTATTTTTTTCCTTCTATGATGTAAAGGCCTATGTTGAGGAGAATTTAAAAACTACTATTAATCTATGTATTACCTCATTATATAAAATTGATTACTTTTAGAGCTAAGAATTGAGATTGCATGAGATTCTAAGGCCTGGTGATCCCGAATTTAGTTTTTTAAATATATATAATATATTTAATATTAGGTGTGCACTATTTTCTTGAAAATTTTGAATAACTATTGTGTTGAGACATAGATCAGAATTCTAATTCAACTATTGAGTTCTTTACATGGGTTTTACCTTAGGTGCAACATAATATATGATGGCATCAGATGTTGGACTTGAGAACCCTCATGGGTGAATAGTTAAATGAATTCAATTATATTAATTTAATTATTTCAATACGATTACTAACTTAAAAATATCTAATGTATATGTTTCTATGGATAATATTTTGGGTTATCCACATAACCTTACTAATTGAGAGAGATAATTGGAGGATATCTTGATAGAATACACAAGACTAAATCGCAGATCGTCGATCGGTGTGAAACGGGGTTTTAGGATCTCATGAATGACAACAATGTAGATTTATTCTTCATCAAAAATCGATCCAACTCATGTTTGGAAATTGTTTTATTAGTATTTATCACCATTTTATTTATCTTACTACAAAAAAGAATCAGTCAACTAAATAATTAATTCATGGATCATGAATATTATGGGTAAAAGTTAGTTTTATCTCGATTTAATATTTCTTTTTTCGATTATATTATAACTATTCATTCATTCTTTGGAAGGTAAATGAATCAAGGATAACCTGAACATTGTCCAAGGGTTGTTCCATATGGGTTTTATTTGAGTATTTATTCCCTTATTCTTCACACATTCATCAAAATCAATTTATTTTCCCCATGATTTGAAAAAATACCTAGTATTATATTATTATTTTATTGTTCCCTAGTGTAATGAATTTATAATACATGTACATAGCATGATTGAGGATTGAATTTAGGTGCAGTGATAATGGAGGAAGATCAAAGGTGGATCATAATGGATCAATAACATTCATTCATCCTGGGTTGATTGGGAAGTTACATAAAATGCACGTTGGAGTTTCCTAAGTAGTTTCTAATTGTGTATCCTAGAGATCAGTGAGAGAAGTGATTAGTTAACATTATATACTTATTTTTTGGTGATTTTTTGTAGTGGCAGTGTCATAGATGTCGAAATGGAAAAGAATCCATAGGTTCTTTGAAATCCAAGGTAACACAACATGTAACTTCAAATTACATGTCTTATAGTCCACCATAAGCATCCATTAGGGATTAGGCATAGAGATAAGGATCACATATCATATGGTCCCTACCACACATAACGTGATCCCAATCTTTCCATCTCAACATGTACATGGTGTACACCCCTATGAAGTCAGGTGTTGTTAAACGTCAGGTGGTCTATGCCCCACAATGTGTAAACCATGGAAGGCATATGAACATCTTCCAGGGATACAAACATAGGATATCATGGGCCCTCACATGCCATGTGTGGAGAGCCACATGTGATGTAATTGGATAAAAACAAGGGAATGGTCCATGATACATGAGTAGAACCTAGTGCCAAAGTGACACACCATGTACATCTAATACACACAGTTTACTTTTTCAATGATGTCTTGGAGGCATTCTTCCTATCAATGTGGAAATGATTTATTAAGGTGTGTTCCCTTGATCCATTCCCTAAGGGTTTATTATAGGATACAATCTTATTAATAGGATTTTGATCCCATATGTGAACTTCAGTCACATATAGAGTTATTGGGATTCATTTTTGAGGCCTTGATTGAGATCTTATATCATCATCATTTTCCCTAGGTGTGTTTCTTTGAATTATTATGAACAACACCATGCAGGCATGGATCCCCTACTTAATAGGTTAATCTAGATTGGGTTGTTAGTGTACCCAATGTCATTGGGTGTGATCCTTATCTTTGTATTGATCTCTTTATATTTTAATCATGTACTTATTATGAAGGTACCCGACAAGGATGAAATATTGGGTGGACGCCATCAGTGCCATCTAACCCATGGTGTGTGTTCTTATAGACATGTATTATATGGAACCTTATAGCAGGAATACCGTGATGACATTATGGTTGTGTCCCTATATTGATAATTCTTGTCTACTTTGAATATATCTAGATATTCTTGTTATGTATCCTATTAACATATATTTCTGAAAAGATGAATATTATTATTGATTTTATGTAATTCTTTATTTCAAGGTGTTCTATTGGGTAATGTAATACTCACCCCTACATGGAAATTTCCCACATATTTCTTGCCCTATGTAGAAAAATGACCTTTTAATAGAGTCGTAGAGGGACCAGGACTAGGAATATCTTAGTGATCCAGATAGATCGAGGTGTGTTTTTATGGTTGCATTTACAGTAGTCCTCGACTACTTCAATGGTTGGACATGTTTTTATTTTCTTTTGGTGGGCTGGAATTTCTCCCTTTATAAATATTAGTACCTTACTTCCATACTCTGATTGTGGGATCATATATTTATGCATGCATTGGTTTTAGTTGTTTTACATTTCAGCATTGTATGGTCTTTGAGATGTGTGTGTGTACTGGTAAATTAGGCTAATACCTTTCTGGAATGTGATATGCTTACTCAATGATGGTAATGATCCCCTTTCCTATTGGATTCAATATTAGGGTAGTCAAGGTTTAGGTCCCATCAGACTAGTTCATGACAACTTTATGTCATTTAATTCCAAAATGCATCTTTCTCACTATACCTTATAAGTAATCACTTTAAATAATTTATGATTTTTAATTCAAAAGATTCCAAACTCCCTACTTGGTTTATCCATGAAATATTATATTAGTTTTACATGAGAATGTATTACCTTTCCATAATAAGGTATTATTTTGAGTCTTCAGTTTTATATTCATTATTGAATTACAGTGTTAGAATTTTTTATTCTTGAAAAAATAATCTATTATTCAAGTATGGTATACCACAATAAAAAATTATATTTGTTTTTCTAAATATGAAACTATGATTATGAATTAGTAATAAAAAATACATAATTATAGTTTAAATACAACAATACTTCCACTAGTAAAAGTGAGTTCAGATCTTCATTATTTGACTTATAGGTCTAGTTCCATCAATAATCATGAATAATACTTAAAATATTGTAATATTTCAAAAAATCCTTGGTTTTTATATCATGATACAAATGTATAAGTAAAAAATTATATCAAATACACAATATGTAAAATATAACAATAATAGGTAATGATGAATATACCTAAATTTGAATCTACATATTTATTCTTCTTTATTTCATTACAATTCATCAACTAGTTGCCTTTATTTCTACATGTGATGAAAATTCCCTATTGATCAATGTTATCCCTCTTTATCATTTGTTTTATTAATGTAAATTGAAAAGTTACCCCATACATTCCATTAGTCGTTTCAAATTTCCATTCTTTCTCACTATAAGAACAAATGAATTATTTTTATTTAATTTCTTATTGTCTTAGAATATTTTATCCAAAATACATTGAAGAGAATTATCCATATTTTTCATTTTGTAGTTCTCAATGAAAAAATACAAACATGGGGATAATTACAAGATAATGGGATGTTTTTAAATTTTTTAATTAAACTTTAATATTAATATTTTTAAATCAATCAATTTAATCTACCGTCTTGAGTATATGAGAGCTATCTTAGATTCCATATTTTAATTTAAACATGTTTTATGTAATGATAATCTCATTAGTTTATTTATTAACTTTCTCCCTGTAGATGTCATGGTTATTATAAAACATATTGTATATATACATGTCATAAATTTTCATTTTAAACTCAATGATCATTGAGGATAACTTATTGATATAGACATTAAATGTGTCATCCATGTTTCTAATGTAAGCCTTCTTCTTACCCTCACTTTTTTAATGAGGAGGATCATAATTTAATGGTAAATCTAGTACATATAATTTCCTTTTATAACATAGTACTATGTATAAGTAGTTGTATTTATATTGTACATTTTTTCTAGTGAGAACATGCTTATTATCAAATATTTATTTTAGTGATTCTATGGTATTACTTTATATTTGTTTTACAAAATAATCCATCAAAATTTAGTACTTTTTTCTTTATTGTTAATGCCTATAAATTTTCAATTTATTAATATAAAATGTATCTAATAATTTTATTCAACTCCTTGTATCCATCAACTAAAAGATTTAGGATACTAAATAACTTAAATATTCTAGGGAAAGGGATCCTTAAAACCACTCTTTATAGTCCAATTTATGTCTATCCCACTACTTAGATAATATTATTGAAGGATTTTAGATAGTTAAATCATTGATTCGTTATATTTTTTGTGGAATATTGGATTTTATAAATCTTATACTTTTATTTTCTCAACAATTGACTCAAAAATTTCCCCAACATAGGTTTGGATAATTCTTTGATACCGATTTTACTCAAGATCTCTAAACACTTTTGTTTTGACATCCTAATAGATGAAGGAAACAAAAATAGGGATGAAAAACAACCTAAACTATTATTTTATTCTAAAATAAGTGATATTTGGTTTTTGTGACTTAATATTTACATAGATGGATTTAAAAAATTAATTTTCTATATAAATGAAATTTGGATCCATTTATCATTATTATTATTATATGATTGATTTCAAAATTAAAATTCATAAATAGAAACATTTATAATTAAAAAGTATATTTTTCTTTGTATATTCTTGTTATTTATCCTATGTGATCATGTTTAATAGAAAAATTCACATAAAAACATAATAAAAAGTGCAAGATAAAATAAATTGTATGATCATGAGTTGTAAATTAATGGTTAATCCATCAAACAGATTATGGAACAACTAATAGCAAGGGGAAATCCTTAAGATGCATACTGACTGAAGTTATAATGTATATCAAATACTATCTATTTGATATTGTTTAGATCCAAACAAATTCACATCTCAAACCATGTAATTATAAATACCCTCATTGTTTACATCATATACCAACATAGAAGTGATTGGAACTCAATAAGAAGGATTTTTATTTTATATATAAAATGTATAAAAAATCCATTATTCAATTAAAGATATATGGTTGATTCATTGACTATCATGTAATAAATTTAAATAAATAATAATTTCTTTTTAAAACTTAAATCCAATAATTAAATTTAAAATATAACAATTCGTGTAATTTTGATCTTAGATCATGATCATTACACATCAATGAAATTTAATAATAAAAATTAAATGAGATAAAATTATACTTGAGGGAATTTTTAATTATTTAAAAACATTAAAAATAACTTTATTCATTAACAAAATTTTCTAAAATTCTCAACATAAATATTAAATTCTTAAGTATTTGAAAAAGTTAGGAATTTTCCAGCCATTTGTAGGCCTCATGTTGGATTCTAAAAGATTTTCAGTCCCTTATTGGTCTAGGTTGTGTAAAGTGGGTGAGTATTGGTCTAACCTATCCTATTTGAGGTTTGGTGACCCAGTTAGGAGCATAGTCAAGAGGGTTACATGTGGGACAATTACATGGGCTTTTGGGCCACACCTTGTCGATTATATGGTGGTGATTTAATAAACCAAAACTAATATATTTATATTTATATATATATATATATATAATTAAATGTTACTCACACCATGATTGGGAAAGACATCCCCCCCTCACACAAGAAACAAACCCAATCAAAGGTTGTGGTTGGTGGAAAGATATAAACAGTAGAACCACCCATATAGATTGTTTTATGTTATTTTATATTGAAATATTGTCCCTTAGTTTAACCCCCCCCCCCCCACCCATATGTGAGGCCTCCACACATGATTTGCTTCATTTCATAATTTTGAAGAATTTAATTTTTTTATTCTTTTGATCATGTATCAATATCTATATATCTATTTCTCATCCATTTGACCAATGTTTAATAAAAATTTTATGGTTTTGGGACTGTATCCAAGACCTATTGTTTAATTATAGAAAATTTAATTTAAAATTATATATATACTTTTACACCATTACTATGATACTAGTTGTAGAAACTCGTTATGTTGTAAAACCATGAAAATTTGTACTCTTCAAATGTATACTCTAGATATGGCATAGAAGTACATGATACATGTTAATAAACTACAAATAAAAAAATCAAAATGTATCCTAAAGAATTATTTGGATCTCAGAGTAATATTCTCATCTCAATATCATCATTGATTAATGGGTCCAAGTGGGAATTCATTTAGATCATCCACATATACACCAAATGATTTGGTTTTCATTCTATGATATTTGTGTTCCATAATGAAAGAGTGAAGATATTTATGATTCTCTTTCAATCATGAGAATATAAAAAAACATGATTTGTATTGAATGAGTGTTCTTATATGGATTTTCTCTATTTAGAAATTGTTATAGTGAAGTAAATCAATAAAAATTCATAAAATATTATAAAAACCATGATTTTGGGCTAAAATTTTATTTTATACAATGGTTGATGTTTCCTTAAATTTCATTTTAGTCCCTATATATACTTAACCTTCATTTTTCAACAAAAATAACTCTTAGAACCATATTAAATTATCATAAATGTCACAAAGAGTTCATCAATTACTGGACACAATCTATTATTTTATTTATTGAAATATGACCCATTATCTTTTATTTTTCTTCCCAATTAGATTTCAAGAACCTTGAATAAAAAATATTCATTCGAATAAATTATTTTATAATATTCATTTTATACTTAAATAACATGTGAATAACTTCATAACTAAATTCAATTATTATTATTATAAACATTAATAACATATAATTGAATTTATTTATTTAATTTCTTTTGATCATTCATAGTTGGACATTCACCATCCTAGGCACATGAAAATAACTTTTCCCAAAACATTGATTCATCCAAATCAGTGAAACATATAGACACCCTTTGTATGATTTCATCTCGTGCGATGGTAGGATGGTGATGAAAACATGTTGATGTATGGAGATGACAGTAGCAGTACTCATGATATTGATGAATGGTGATGGCCACAGTGGTGTCTTGTGTGGTGGAAGGATGGTGATGACAACGTGGTGATGGATGGCGATAACAATAGAGGTGTTCATGATGATGACACGAGTGGTGGATGGTGATCATCATTTATTGTGGAATTTTTTGAATTTTGAAATGTGTAATGGTGGTAATTTTGTTTCTGGTTCCTAATCATCCTTAAATTGGCATTTTAAAATATAATAAAAATGAATTTTCAGCCTTAATGGGATAAATATATTAGTTATGAAAACCTATAATACATATAAATCATGTAAAGTAATATTCTTGTCTTGTTGTATCCTATAAAATATAAATTATATTTTTTTATCACCATCCTTTTATGAATTATTTATCTCTCTTGGATTCTATTAGAAGGATTTTCCTTTGTCTACCATGGTTATGGATTTATTCAAGGCACTACAACCCTATTCAAACGGATAAAGATATATTATTCATATATTCATAAATAAAAATATTATCTTAATCATTAGATTAACTTCATACCAGAAATGATGAAACTTACATAGGCTACCTCACCAAAAATATGAGCATTCTTTGTTTTCATCATTCATCATGGTATATGATCAAATGAAATACATTAATAATGATCTCAAGTCATGATTCCAAAATACATGTTCATGGTAAGTAATATTCAATGACACCTAAAATTGGAGGTTTTCCTATTAGAGGGTTAGTACTTGTGATATCTATTATTAATATTACCTTGTGTCAACTTCATGAGATGAATTATTAATGCCTATGATTCCCTATCACCTGATAGTCAAACATCATCTTTGTCTCCAAAATTTGATTTATATAGACCATCAGACATATTTTTATTATTGTCATAATAGTGTCTCAATGTTTTCATTGCATCTATGATATATAACCTTTTTATATAAAAAATAATCAGAGAATATAACCATATAAATATTGCATACAAAAGTAATAACGTTATTATGGTATGAACAAATCATGCATAACTCTATCAATAGATTTAATTTTAATTGAGAAGTATAATTAACTTATTGAATAATGATCCAACTCTCCCAATATATATGTACATATGTCTAGGTATGATATGTATTGTAGGAAGAGGAGAGTGTTTATTACTATATGAGGTTAGTGAATCAAAAAAGAGAACAACAATTTATGGATGGTGAATGTGTATATTGGTGGAAATAATATATATTACCTATATCAAAATCTTTATATTCTATCATGTGATATATTTAAATCATATGGACTAGTTTTGTTAAAATAGTTCCATTGAGGGAGACATGGGAGATAATTCTTAAGTTTTATACCCCTTATTTAGTGATGATTCCGCTACCAATGTGGATTTTGATGAAATGGAATTTTTATTTATAAGATATATACATAGAAATGAAATTTGAAAATTTATGGAGTAATTATACATACATTCATGTGAGTTTTAATATAAAATATCCATTTATTGATATTAATATGGAATTAAAATGGGTCTGTAAGTGTATTACAACACAAAAATATATGTAAATCACATTAATTGCGGATCTCATGGGAGGGAACATATAGAAGACATAAAAAAATTATAAAATGAAAGATAATATCATAGAAATAAATAGGATACAACATATAATAAATCAAATATAAAATATTTAGATATATACATAGCACTATAAGTGGAATGGAATTTTTACAAGATTCTTATTATACTTGTTTTTTCATAGATAATTATATGGTAAATCACCACAATGACATGATATACTTTTTGGACAACTATTCATGGAACATTCTGATAGAAAGTTAGATAGATGTATAAATTTAATTCATATAGTTACTAAATAAGATGTGATAAGTGGAACAGTATTATAGTGAGTTTTCCATAGATTTTTACACTCATGATATTATTTTTGATAATTTAATAGTGGGAATGGCCGAAGAAATTTAAGTGTATAAAAACATCCCAAAAAATAAAGGATTAATTTGAAGTTAATTTAAATAATTTTTATAATTTTTTAAATATTAAACCTTTATATACATGCTAATATCCTTAAAGAAAATCTGATAAAGCATGGTTTGTTAGGGAATATAAAAAATTGAGAGAGTAAGGGGATACAAAATAATATATATAACATACATATAGAATATTTCTGAATAAAGAATGATGTTTCATTTAACAAAAATGATGAAGGATACATTGTATTTAATAATTAGTTAACTCTTAATAATGGAGTACCTAAGAATTTGGTAATGAAATAGATAAAAATTAATGCACATTAAATATGGGATATTTTTAATTATTTTTCATGGTTATTAACGTATAATGTAAGTTAGTGTGTTTTTTAATTCTCCATATAGGGTGTGCATCAAGGATGCTCTTTTGTTCCTCCTCTAGGGTGTTCTATATAATTGGACTAGTCATGACCCCTCCAGTATCGGTTACCCCATATTATATTTTTTGATAGTTGGGTGGGCTCTACCATAATGGTTGATGATATCATATCCTCCTTCCATGTATTCCACTTTGGATTTTGTTTCCTAATATGGTTCTCCCTCCTAAATTTGAGATCTTTTTTTAAATATCATTCTCAACACTATCTTGAAAAGGGGACCAATTAATTATGTTTCTTGATATCATTATAGGGAAGATACCTATGGTCAGATTTGATGATAATGCGAGCATTCCTAGAATCTGTGAACATTGGGTATGTTGGGAATCATTAATATTCTTTCCCTTTTAGAGGGAATCTTCTGTGAGAGGCATCTTAGGTGTAAAACATCATGAATCTTGTATCCAATATGAGGAAACATACAAGATGGTTTTGAGGCATACAAGTCTAGTTTCCCCAGGCAACCTATACTTGTTATAAATGGATAATCATGTTTATTATGTGTTATGTGAGGAATCTAACACTCTTTATATTTGGAAACTTATTCTCTTTCCATAAATTTTCCTAGAACCATAACCTCTGGTATCTCATTATTATCACATGAGATAGAGATTCTGATAGAGTAGATGGTTTCATGGGTTTAATGTCTTGTGGGGACATTGATCTTAGTTTTCAGGTCGTGTGGTGATGTTGATCATAAGATTAAAATATTTGGGCCACATTCATGACATCCTTAATGTCTTGTGGGTATGTTAATCACATGTTTAAATTATTTTGGGGACATAGATCATAGGTTTAATTTATTTTAGGGAATATGATCATAGGTTTAAAATCATGTGGGGATGTTGATCACAGGTTTAATATCTTGTGGGGATTTTGATCAATAGATTAAATTCATGTGGTGAAATGCATCATAGGATTAAAGTATTGAGGGGATGTTTCCCTTTTACACTTGTTTTTTACTGATCCAAGGTGTTTAGAATCATATATTGAAGCTAAGGATCAATGGTGAACTCAAGTTTAGGCGGTAAGTGTATTCATGAGGGGAATGATTATACTTTGGGGTTGTCACTTTCATGACCGAAGACATATGAATTTTTGGTGATGTTTGATGTTAGGATGTAATATTAGGGTGGAATCCTACATACCCTATTAGAATATAGGGAACAAGCCCCACATATTTTGACTATAAAGTTTTATGTAATGTGATAGGATCGGTCTATTTAGTTTCTTGTTTAGTGGTAAGGATGCATATATTAGAAATGGAGAAAATACAAGGGATGGTGTGGGTCTTATGCATAGAGGTTGCCTAGAAAAATTTTTTATGTCATCTCTTTATCCTCACATGAGGCATATTAATCTTTTCACATTGGGTAAGGATACATTTTAACATTGGGTTTTGATGATGTTGTTGTGATCTTTAACCTTATGCAACTCGGATGTTGGGTTATAGAGTTTAATGTCTTGTATCTTAGACATTGATTTATGGATTAGGTTTTGTGCTATATATCCCCAGTTAGTGTAAGAGGGTAGGAGGATACAAAGGGTACATGGATCCCAAATTCCGTAATCAGATGGAAAATCAACTGGTTTCCACTAATTATTCAATAATTTAGGATTATATCTTTACAACACATATTATTTTAGATATAAAAATTCTTCTCCACTAACAAATTTAATCTAGAGGCTGAGGGCCTGATTTTAGGTTTTCTATTCTTTAGAGAAATAGGCATTGGGGTTTTACATCCTACTCATGGATCATAAGTTCTAGGCATGATTGGTGATTATACTGATCATACATATGATTGAGGAATGATTAAACCTGGCATGGATATGAACATAGCCCTTGAGAACTAAACTTTTAGGAATTTATGTCTGTTAAAAGAAGGGATCATATAGGGACCTATAAGGTGGGTTTTGTGAATCTCAAGGGATTCATGGAGGGTATTGAAAATCTAAGAATTTCAGGAAATATAAATTCCTTTTCTAATATTGGGGTATTGGACACCATGTGAATGGTTTTGTGAAAGGTGGAAGCCTCATAGAAAACAAATAGGTGTAAGCCACAACCCTCTAGTGTGGAGGGTGTGATCTTTTAAGAAGGTTATCTCTGTCATGATCCTATGTTCTATAGGAATCATAAGAGGATACTCGTGAAATATGGATACATGTAGGAATATATTTGTTATTTGGTTGGAAAAGGTTGTAGTTTTTTTAATTGGTAACATTTAATGGAATTCCAAAGGTCATAGTCTCTGTAAATGAGGGTGATGTGTGGGGGTATCTATAGGTTCGAAGGTGGTTTAGAAAAATGTTGGGTGAAATATTACACTATATTTGTAAGATAGATTTCCACATAGCTATCATAACCTTAAAAACACTAGTATTTTTTAAATGATATATATTTCATTAATCCAGACCCTTATATGGGTTATAAGTCTGTTTTGGATCAGATTTTCCCCGAATGGCTCATGGGTCCCACAACATCTCACATAAATAATTTTTTTTTAACATCAACAGATTCCCTATTTATAATGGGTATAACATCCAAATATTTTAGAAAATATTTATCTATTAATAATTTAATTTCTTCAATAACATATGTTATAAGAAAAAGATATGGATCGAGATGGTGGAGTGAGCGGAGGTGAATAGGGAAAACCTAAAGTCATTGATCTTGAATCTTCTTTGGGGAAAGATAATTTCGGGATTGATGATGAATATCTAGTGAAATATAAAAATTTTCATTTTTCAACCCTCTTTATTCATGACATCTAGGGTGAGGATGCTTGTTGGCCTCAGAATGAGATTTCAATATGTGGGTGTAGCCAGAACGAACCTACCACTGGTTCAATGTCTGTTTTTTGATATCGAGAGAGATAGATTAATTGGTGATACTCACAAAAGGGATGAATATCCTGATCTGGCTATGCATTCAATGGCACCAAATTATTTAATGTGGGATTTGTATTTTCAAAAAAGGAGAGAAAAGGGGGTACTAATGCGAAGAGTAAAATAGTGGCTTCTTCTCCTATGAATCTCACGTGCAAATGAATATCCTTTTATCAATCCCTATACAAAGTTAAACCTCAATAATATTATATTTTACCTCATTATGATCATAAACCCTGGATTTCTAAATCTGATGGTGGTAGATTTATAGTCATTACTAATCTGGTTCCACTAAAAGAGAGACTAGATGCATGTTAGTTTTTTCTTATTGGGAATTTAATTATATTAAATGGGATAAACCAATGAACATAGAAGAGTAAAATAAAAGATTTCTTGGATCTAGTTAATTAAAATTTGGAGGATTTCCCCATCGATAATGGCTTTTTCCATCTCTTGTTCTCATCTGTATTTGATAGATTGATGGTCTGGAGTACCAGTTTCTTCCCATTGAATCTAGGAATTTTTATACATTCTGATTTGGAGTTTAATTTCATCCCCTACTCACTAAATCACTCAAATTCCCAGATATAAGTGATAATATATGGTAATAGTTGGGTTATTTGGAATCCATTAATTTCTAATGACTTAGTTTTTTACATTGGTGTTCCTTTAAAGATAGACAACAACACTGTGGATGGAAAATTTTGTTATTTGGCCACAGTCCTAGTGAATGTGGTTATGCTTAATAGTATACCCGATTACGTCACTCTGATGGCCAATAGTGAGATCATATAGGTTGATTTTGAATTTGAATCCATCCCAGTATTTTTCTATTTCTAAATGTTGGTGGAACATGATATTTCTAGTTGATGGAGTTTTAGAAAAATCTAATTAAAGGAAGTGTGTACCTCCTCATAGCCTAGCTATAGAGAACATCAAGGCCCTTAAAATGTTGGAAAGGAGTCACACATGAAAAAACCCTCTATTGTAAATGACTCTAAGGATATGTATCAAGATAAAGATTCCAAGGGGAATCCCAATCCTTTAGATTAGTTTTCACCTACCACTGATACCCAAGAGCATATTCAGAATTAATAGGTCTCCTTGGATATACGTCTTTATCTACACATTTATGAGATAGATTATTTTCCTAAGGATTTATTCACTGAGAAAAATCATACCCATGGGGAATCATTTAAGGATTATCTTATTTGGTGCATCAAAATTATTGGATCTAAGAAAGATATTTAAAAATCTCTTTGAGATAATGTTGTGAATGTGGAGAGGTAAATGTAAAGAGGTTTATCTTCCTTAAGCAAACTAAAGGTAAGTGAGAACTCACTTAGTTTGATTGACATTATTAATTGATCTAATAGTAAGGATTATTTCCATGAATAATTTCTAAATGTTCAAGAATATTATTAAGGAAAATCCAAAGGTGTTAAGCCTATCAAGGAAAGAGACATTGGTAATTTGAATGATGGTGTAAAACAAGATGGTGTCTTAACACAAAAAAAATTGATCTCCCCAGGGGAAAATGAATCTCATGATGAGGAATTTTCATCGGTCAAGGATGAGTATGATGAAACATGTAAGGCCCCTAACTAGTGGAAGAGAGGAAGACACCCAAATGGTTGGGGTGGCACTCGAGGGACGGGTGCGATACATAAAGTGTGGTGACCGTTGTTTAAACCATTGTTTTATAGTGGTGTTTTCTGTTTCATGTTTCTAATCTATTTCTCATCATCTTCTTTGAATTTAAATTCATTTTTTTATAAATTTTTAGGACCATGGGTTTTAATAAGTTGTTCACGTCATTTCTAATATGTTACATCAAACACTATGTTTAAACGAACCATGATACACTATTAAAATATTAGTATTTAATGTGATTGTTATAAACTAGTATTTAATTTGGAGGGTGTGAATATTATTAACTAATTTATGAAATATATACAATTTTATTAATAAATATTAATTTATTTATAAATTTTTAGTAAATAACCAATCAATTTTTAGTGAGGTTATTGTATTCATTAGAAATGTGTCTTCCTCAAAAACGATTTTATTGCTTTTGTGGGAAAATATTATAATTACTTTTTGGATATTTTTGTTTTTTTATTTAATATTAATTATATCATTTTTGAATTAATATTATGAAATATTTATTAGGGTAAACTTTTCAAATTTTCATGAAAACTATTTATCTTCCACTATATAGTGAAAAATACTGATTTTTATTGAAAACTGTATTTTTATTTCAACCATTTGAAATGGTACATTTTATTTTAAAATGGTTTCAAAGTAAATTTAGTTGTATAATATTATTATCAATCAAATTAGGTTTATTTTAAATATTTTTATTATTTAATTTGGTATAAAATTATTTTTTAATAAAAAGCAGACATGTTTAAGATAAAACTGTATCTTTCTAAAAAGAGTTTTTCATCGCGTTTTTCACACATATTTTAAAATTAAAATTTTAAACTTATAGATATTTAATTTGATAAAATTTATTCCATATTTATAATCATTAGTTTTGTAGTATGTAAAGAGTTCCCTTTTATTGATTGGTATTTTCAATAGTAACTGTGGTAAAATGTATCGCCTCATTAAAGGGTAAATCACATTAATATAGGTTAAAAATTAGTTAAAAATTCATAAATATTCATCCCAATTCTTATTGGATGAATTTTATTACAACATTATCACCTTAGGCACTACATTTACTTTTTTTAGTTAACACTTTTCCATGAAAATTATCTTTATAATATTTAATGCAATGACACATACAAAAAGTTACTCTCTTAATTTTAAATATCTATTATGTGTCCACATACAGAAAAATAAATTTATGAACAAAAATAAAAAAATTATATTAAAGAAATAATTTTCATGATGGAAATTTTTTTATAATTTTTATAAATTATATAATTACATTAAAAAAATTTCATTTTTTATACAGCCTTTTTTAAATTAACAAAAAAAGTTGAATAAATGATATTTAGAATATTAAAAGTAATATAATTTGGAATACTTAAAATTTCCCAGTAATTTTATAGATATATAAATAATTTACGAATGTTTTATAGGTTTATTTTCTAATTTTCCATCTTAATTTATGTATTTAATGTCAAATTAAATGAATGGTTTCAAAATTGACATTTTTCGTACTTTATCCAAATAATATTTTATTAAATTATTTAAAATTCATAAAAATATTATCATTAAACGTGTAAATGAAATATTTTTGAATAAATCATACATGGTCTATTTATGATTCAATTTTCCATTTATTGAAACATTATCATCCCTTTCTTTATTAAAATAGTGGTCATCATGGTTGTGGTCAAAAATAATTAACCAAGAGGTTAATCAAAGTGATACAGATTAAAGTGATATAAAAACTTATCTAAATTTTATTTTAATTATTTTATTTAAACCCTAGAAAAAAATTTCTAATTATTTTCTATTTTAAATCATTTTTCTATAGAGTAGTCTGCTTTTATTTTAATTTTTAGAAAATATTAAAAAAGTACCCCCACCTCAATTATAAAAGGGAATACTTCCTTCACTTATTTACACAAATTTTATCCATATATCATGACAAAAATATAACCATTAATCTTTTAAAATTACTTATCCACCTTCTATTTGTTTGTTCCCTCAAAAAGGACTAACCCTATATCACTTAATAGAAAATATAACAGAGTTGTTTCAAATAAGAGGTAGTCACCTTAACCAATAACTTTCTTAATTATTCCTCTTTTAATTCCTATAAATATTTTATTTTCACCATAAAATAATATCTTCCTTATCCTTAATATACTTAAATATTTTTATTATTATTAAAACACGTTTATTAAACCTATTTCTATCAAACTGTAAGTGAAAGTTTTGCTCATTCATACTTATGCATTAACCTCTTAATGTAGCGATACAATACATTTTCCATCCACATTTTTCATGGATTATTATTATGGTGAGATTAATTTTTATATATTATATTAATGAGACAATTATTCTACTATAATTATAGTATCATATCTTCTATCATACAATCCAAACCATTGGAAAATGATAATGTAGTTTGTGCTTACGTGTAGACTACCACATCCATAAAGCGATATGGTTTTTTTCCATTTCATTCTTAAATGTATTTTAATAAGGATGGATATGATGAATATATATGAATTACATGATATTAAAATTATTCTATAAATTTGAATTATTATTTACCTTTCTTTCATACCATCCATTAAAAAATGAGAAAAGTGTTTATGGGTACGTTCAGTCTACCGTCTCCATTAATTGTGTAATTCTTTTTTTATCTATAAATTTTATGTATGAATATAAATATTTATATAATGAGTATATATTATTTTAATAACGTGATTAAAATTAATGAAATTAGGGATCTATAATCAAATTATAAGGACTACGACTTCCAAACAAAAACATTCTTCGAAAACAAATCACTTATCACCTTGAACAATTATTTTAAAAACAAATTATTAATAAATGGGTGATAAGATGTCACAAAAATATAATACATCGTATGATAGATATGAATATTTTTTATAAAATAAAATTATAATAAATCCATATATATTATACAAGAGGTTTGAATGTGAATGAGGAAAGGAGAAACTTCAGGTAAGGGATTTATATTTCAATCCTATTTTAATCGGGAATGTTTATACTTGAATTTCCATTGTGGAAGTTATATGATACTTATCTGATGAGTACCATTATTTTTATACTCCCCTATTTATTTATTGAGAATTATATTTTCCTTTCTTTTTCCTAAATTTATTTATTTACGATATTATAAGATCATTTTTATGGAAAATAAAATTTAATTATCTCTTTGGTATAAAATATTTTTTCTTCCATATACATATTTTCAAAAAAAAATAACTAATGATTAAAAAATTCTTAGATTATATAAAGACATTTTTACCCTTTTGTGACTTTTTAAAAAAGCTGTTACATGTTACCTAATTGTCTTTTTTCAAACGTGATACTTTTTGACTTCCTACAAAGAAAATATGAAAGGAATGTTTTTAAAACTTATAAGACATAAACCCATTTCACCGTCATCATGAATAATATTTAATCTAAATAATAAATTAGAAGTTTCATTTAAAATAAAAAATATTCCATTATAATTTCACAATTTCTTTTAAAGAAGTGATCTCAAAATGGAATGGTTATTCTTCTCAAAAATTATTCCATGTGATCTTTCAAAATTATTTTCCATCTAAGATGACATACTTTTATATTTATGTAGTTTTACAGGTAATATGATCCATATATAAAGTCCTTATTATTTTTGTCAATGGTTTATGTTAATAATGAAAAGAAGTTGATGAAAACCATTCCTTTTTCCTTCAGTTATAATTTGTTGAAATTATTATTAAATCCATTCAAAATAATTAGTATTGTGATGATTAATGTTTTATAATCTAATGGAATACATATGTTAGATTTTCATTAGGTTATGGGTGTAAAATATATATTCCCCAATGAATTTGATAAATATGAATAACTCATGATTTAAATATGTTACTTGTCAACCTAATTTAATGATCTTAATTTTATGTATGGAATTAGTTTTAATGCTCATAACTTTATATGCAGACCTTCATTTAATGTATATAATTTTATTTATGGACCAAGATTTTTTTTTATAAGATTAGTTATAGACCTGGTTTCATGTCTTAATTTTAGGTGAGGGCCTAATTTCTTGTCCTTAACCTATTTCGTGAACATTTTTCTAAGTATACATGTTCTCAATGTTATATGTTTCTATTTCTTCCATAATTCCCTAAATTATTCCAAATTCATTCTCTCATAGAACATTTTCTTTCATTATTTTATTATTTATGTTTTATAAAATAACAATATTTATGCCATGAATCAATATTATGATATATGATTTTCAAGGATTAGATTTCAAATGATAAGACCATACTTTCACACCCTTATGCCCATGTTGTGCTTACTTGATCACTCACATATAAATTATTTACCTCTACTGATCATGTAATATCACCATTTATTATGTTTTCTTTACCCATTTTATGAAGAAAGGTTTTATAAATGATATTTCTAAGAAGGGTGATAGTTATAAAGAACATAGTAGGAGATGATATAGATCATTTATGAATAACTTGTTTATTTGTCTATGTTTCCAAAGTCACTAGGCCAATAAAATTCTGATGTAGATCATTACTTTATGTAAAGAATATTCATCCAATTAGATTTAATATAAATGTATGGGAAGTATGGGTTGTTATAGTTGGTATTAGATTAAGGTTTATTTGAATATTGGAAAATAGAATGAGAAATTATTATTGATAACCCTATGGATTGTTCTAATTATAGGATAAAATTATATAATTTTGGAAACTATCATGGATGATCATGGTTAAACCTATGGTGTCATTGATTGAAAATAATGTGTCTTGATTTAAACATTTAATGAATTGTGTTTCATGATTATGTAGTTTTTTGATATAATTTTTGTTTATAATATTATAATTTTGTGTTTTAATCAACAAATGGAACCTAAAGGAATCATTTGAACAAAAAATCTGATGACTAATGCAATGGCCATTATCATGAGAAATCGAATCAATTAAGATATAGGATAAAATATCATGTGACTATTTTCACTCAATTATCTCAAGCTAATAGTGGTAACATGGATCATGTTGAACATATAAATACACAAAGAAGGGAGAAACATGTTATTAAATATTCTTTGTGTCAAATAACACTATCCTTCTAGTGGTATTCTTTTCCACTATTTGTTGAGAAAAGAATCAACATGATTGAAAAGATATTTTATATTATTTATTTCTCAAACCATGAAAACATTTTCCTATATTTTTACCATTTTGATGGATAATAAAATCAATGTTGGAATCTAATGAAGATTATGATGAAAGAGGAAGAAATTCACTCAATGAAATGTTATGATTTTAAGAGTGTATTTTTTTAGTAAGTACATCCCTTATATTCTACAAAAACAAATGGAGAAAAACTTTTATAGGCTTAATAAGATGGATAATTAATACATTGGTACCTTTGCGGAATGTTTTACAAGGCTCACAAGGAATGATTCATATTTAATCATCATCTATGAAAAAATTGATCAACTATATAGTTGTCAAAAACCAATCCTTTGAAAGGAATCATCTATAAGGGATATCTCAAGTAAGGAAGAAATCATTCAATGTTCACTAAAAGTGGAAATGGAAATTGGAAATCCCCAATGATCCAATGTAAATAAAATGAAGATGAATATTTTTGGAAATTCTAATGTTGTGTCACATGGAGGGAAGAAAATGATTCAACCTCCTACATGAAAAAAAATGTGGGAAGGATCACTCAGTTGAATCCTGAAAGGAAAAAAGATAATTTTTCAAGGATGTGAATCATGTACATTGTGACAAAAATTTCAAGGTGATGTAAATATCCAAGTCAGTGAAATTAATAGAGAGTGAGATAAACAAAATGTACCACTCACACTTTTGGGATATAAATGAAAAGAGTTTGGGCATTATTAGACTTAATGCACTAATCCAAGGGATAATGAAGATAGTAAGACAAAATAACCTTTAAAATCAACAGTCAAAGGAAAATATTAAGTACTTAAAAGAGTTTAAGTGAATAGTGATTGTTAGGGAACACTTATCCCACATTATAGAACAAGGGATTCCACACAGAAGTTTGTATATGACTTATAAAAAGCCAATACTTTAGTGAAATTTGATGTCATTTTGAGCATGATTATCCCTTCCTACATAGATTACAAATAAATTTATTGAATAAAGGGGTCATATTTTATATTTTGAATCTATATATGATCATCTATTAGTTAAAGGATGAACCGAGACCTCCAATTGAAATATTTTATCTGTAAGATAAGAGATTATTAAAGAATAAGGGGTGAATTATATTTTTGAAGCATAATTGATTTTATTGTGACTTTTTTGTAAATGATTATTATTTATTAAAGAATATATGATCAAGGTATATACATTTTCGTATGAGAATTTATGAGTGATTTAAATTATTTTTATGAAAATCATGGATGAAAATGAGACCAAATCATTTTTGGTTTTTGAATATGGCATGTAATATTTAGTAGGAGTATTAAGTATAACTAATTGTATAATAGAATAAGTTGAAATTAGGATATTATTCATTGAGGTTAAAGTATGGTTTATCAAAACCTTTACTAAAACTTTTGGTTTTGGTAAATATTTATAGGCTGAAGGAATGACTTATGGATTTCATGATTAATTAAAAGTGATTTAGGAATGAAATATTCATCTCAGGTATCCATTTTTAGAAGTAATATATGAAGTTGAAGTAGATAAAATCACGTCCAAAGTTTGATATTGTTCTAATTACATTGAAACAAATCAAGTAATTTTATTTTCCTGATGTATATACATAGATAATAAATAAATCCTTAGAATTTATGAAAAATACCTTGAAATAAAAATGTCATATGTTTACTCTTCATCCTAAGAAATCAATGTTCATTTAACCCACCATAGATTTACATTTTTATGATGGTTAACATATTATATATAACTCTCTATCAATCTATGGGAGTAAGGTTTTTATTCTATATACATGTTTTCACACACCAAATATTTTCTCCTATATTGAAACCTAGTTTTTTTTACCTTCATACTTCCCTTTCCCTCCTTTTAATGGGAAGTTTTATCAACCCTTTTTACGATGTGGGCTTTCAACAAATAATTTTTCTAATATCAAACCTTTGATTACCTAGCAAAAATTCAAATTGAGAGACAAATATTTAATTAAGGGGGGGACAATGTAACAACCTGAGCTTTTAGAAAATATTTATCTTTAAATTATTTTATTTCTATGATAGCATGTGTTACACACAACACTATGTTTAAATAAACAGGGATACACTATTATAATATTATTATTTAATGTGATAGTTATAACTTAGTCGTTAATTTGGTGGGTATAAATATGATTACTGACATTATAAAATATATATAAATTTACTACTTGTTATATATTTATCGGTAAAAAGTTAATAAAAATAACTCAAATTTTTGTAATGTTATTTTATGCTTGAAAATTATGTTTTCCTCAACAAAAATTTATTTCTTTTTGTAAAAATATATTATAATAAATTTTTAAAACATCCAGAAATTTTATTTAATAAAAAAATATCATATTTATAATAATAATATTTAAATTAACTTTGGGTGAATTCTTGAATTTTTTTGTAAAGATTGACTTTCCACTTTGTTGTGATAAATTCAATTTTTTGAAAACAATATTTTTGTTTAAAACATTTTCAAAGTTCAATTTTATTTTAAAATGGTTTAAAAGTAAAAAATAGTTTAATTATATTATTATTAATTCAATTATTTTTATTTTAATCTATTTTATTATTGAATTTGTTATAAAATAATTTTTACCAAAAATTATTATTTAAGAAAAAAATGTATTTTTCTAAAAAGAGGTTTTCATCATATTTTATTCACTTATTTTAAAATTAATTTCATCCAAAAATAGGTATTCAGTTTTATACAATTTATTTCCTATTATTAATCAATATGTCCAAATTTTGTAAATAAGTCCCTTTTATTTATAAAGATTATGAATAGTAACTATGGTAAAATTTACCACCACAACAAAGGGTAAATTAGGTTAATCTAGGTTTTGACATAATTTTTAATACTAGTTCTTATTGGATGAATTCAATTTGACCCTAATTCCATAATTATTAAACTATAATTGTTTAATATACTTGTTTCAATATAAATCACCCATGTAATATTTAAAGAAAACAAAGTTACAAAATACCACTCTCTTCCATTTTAATATCTATTATGTGTATACATAGGGGAAAATAAATATATTAATTAACCTAAATATAAATTTGGATATTAATGAAATTATTTTCATGATATAAATTTATATATAATTTTTAAAAATTATTTAATTACCTTATATACTTGAGCATTGATGATACAATATTTATTTAATTAACTAAAAAATAAAATAAATGATACAAAAAAAATTAAGACTATTATAATTTTAAATAATTAATGTATTCCAAAAATTATATATATATATCTAATATTTTATATATGTTTTATAGGATTATATTCAAATTACTCCTTTGTCTTGATGTATTAATGATCAAATTAAATGAATAGTCACAAAATTTACATTAATAATGTTTTATCAAAGTAATATTTTATTAAAATAAATAAAGTCACCAAAATATTATCTTAAACCATATAAATAAATCTTGGGTTAACACATCATCCATTTTCCATTTATAATTCACATATCAATTTATAGTAACATTATTTACCTTTGGGATTAAAATATTGGTTACCGTAGTTAAGGTCAAAAATAATTAACAAACATATTAATAAAAAAGATAAGGATTAAAATTATATAAAGAATTATATTAATTTAATTGGATGGTTTTATTTCAATTCTAGAGACATTTTCTTCAAATTATTGACCATTTAGAAGAATTTGGATCTTGACTAGTCTTATTATATTTTAATTTTTTTTAATATAATCCAAAAGTTCCCCTCACCTCAATTATAAAAGGGAATATACTCCCTCACATATTTACACCAATTGGATGGATATAGCTCCAAAAATTTTACTCATTCCACTTATATACTTTCTTAGCCACATTCTATTGGTTTTGAGCTTTCAAAAAGGCCACCCATAATGCTTTTAAGAGTAAATTTAATGTAGTTTTTTAACAAGAAGAGGTAATTGCCTTAACTTGTCAATTTCATTTTTATTTTAACTCCTCTAAATATGTTATATTATTAAAAAAATAAAAAATTCAGAATACTTAATATAATAAAATATTTTTATGATTATCAAATTTCATTTATTCGCCCTCCTTTAATAAAATTGGAATTGAAAGTATAACTCGTGCATACGTACAACTTACTATCTCCATGTAGAGATATAATTTATTTTCTATTTCCATATTTAGAATATGGTTATTATGATGGTTTTAATTTTTATGTATGATATTTATCACATAATTATTTTAATTTAATGATGATTTCATATATATCTTCCTACTTTATAAATGTTGGAAAACAATAACATTGTTTGTGTGTTCATGTGGACTACCAATTCCATGATGTAATGAGATTTTTTTATTTAATTGTTTTTTGGATGGTAATAACGATAGATATGATTTATATATATGGTATATATGATATAATAGTGATTATATAAATTTGAATTATTATTTACCTTCTATTTTTTCAATTTATTGGGAAATAAAAATAGCGTTTATGAATACGTATGACCTATCATATCCATGACCAATGAAATTCATTTTTATATATCTAAATTTTATTTATTACTCTAAATATGTGTATAATTAGTATATAATACTTTTATAACATTATTTTTATTATGTAAATGATGGATCTGTAATCAAAGTATAAGGACATGAACTACAAAACTAAAATATGCTTGGAAAACAAAGTAGTTATCACCCAGTACGGTGATTTTAATAAAACAGATTATTAATAAAAGGGTGATAAGATGTCATAAATAATTAATAAATTGTATGATATATATGAATATGGTTGTGTAACACATGTATAATAGATCTTTATTTATTATATAGGAGGATTGAACATGAATGAGGACGAAATTGGTTATACATGAATATGCATTAAGGAAATTATATTATCATTATCCAATGAATCCATTTCATTTTATTCTCTATTTATTTTTTATGATTATATGTTTTCCTTTTTTTCCTCAATTTAATTATTTAAGATATCAAAATAGTATTTTTAAGGAAAATTGTCTTTAATTTTATCTTTGATCTAAAATATAATTTACTCCATATACATATTTTAAAAAAAAGATATCATGAATGATTTATAAAAATATTATTATTATTTAAAGACATTTTTCCTTTTTTTACTCTTTTCAAAAAAATACGAAGAATCTTCTTTTCATTTTCATAATGAGGTACTTTTTGACTTTTTATAAAAATAGATGTAAAAGGAATGTTTTTTACCTTTTAAGACATGAATGTATTTCCCCGCATCATGGACATTTTTTCATTGATGATTCATTTATATGTTTGCAATGATATTTTGAAAGAAACTATTTTCCTTTATAATTGGTCAATTTCTTTTAAAGAATATATTTCAAGATTGAAATGATATTTTCCTCATGTATTATTCCATGTGATATTTTAAAATCATTTTATATCTAATATGAAATATTTTGATGTTACATATGCTTTACTAGAAATATTATCAAAGGATACAGTCATAGTTCTTTCTCTGTATGGTTTATGTTTATGTTCACAATATTTTTATGAACCTCATTCCCATTTCCACAGGTTATACTTTGTTGAAATTTTTATGAAATACATTCCTTTTCATATTTTTTACAATGATGATTTTTTTATAATCTTGTTGAACACATATGTGTGATTTTATTTATGTAATGGGTTGAAATTATATATACCTATAATGCATTTGGTAAACGTGGACAAATCATGAAGTAAATATGTTATACATGGACCTAATTTCATCTTAAAAATTTTATGTGTGGACTTCTTGTGATTTCAAAGACCTGGTTCACTCAATAGTAATTGAACCCAGTTGTCTACATGACCTCAAGCATACCTTCCTATCTGGAATAGGATTTCGACTACCCGTGAAGGTCTATGGTAGAACATTGGGGAGAATATACACTCATGATCAGATTGTATCACAACATTATAATAATATCAAACAACAAAAGAATCATAAAGATAATTGGATAGTATATGAATAAAAATCCATCATATAAAGAACATTGTAATCACATCTATCAATTTAATATACAAAATGATGTTTATGGAATGATATATAAAAAATAAATATAAGAATACATGTTATAAGGTACACATGCATATAATTATACCAAAATAACCAAAAAGACCAAAAATACTATCTATAGATACCATCACAAGTCATATCTCGATTCTATGATCCACCTCTCTCATGCTAAAATCAATCAAGTATCTGTTGGACCCATGGATGTTCTGTGCATAAATTATAGTATGGTTTGTTTTTTTTGTCAATACTCAATGGAGGTTCAGAACGTGTACCATCAAGGTGATCATACATTTCAAGAAGACAATAGTATTGAAGATGGCATCGTTTCCCAGTGTTTGCCAAATTTTTGGGCCTTAAAATTTGAAATATGGAGAAATGTGTTTTTAGAAAAGAGACTTGCACGCTGAGGACTTAGAGGCTTGGAAACATGCGTTCCTGATGTTTTTCATAATGAGAACATCAAAATATGTCAAAGTAAATAGGGGCACACAATATTAGAAGTTGGTTGCGCAAGTGTCTAGGAGGACAAAAGGGTTGTTCCCCGAAAGTTGTGCGCCGAGGGAAGACTTGTGCGCCGCCGCGTAGGGTATCCAAATACCTATAAATAGAGGACCACCCCTCCTCATTTTACATGATATTTGGACTTGAATAAATTCAGAGCTCCCATCGCGCAGGTGTTGAAGTCGAGCAGGTGTTGGTGGGTCACGTAAGGTGGAGCAGCGCGGCAGTTGCTTGTTGCCTGTCTAGTAGTCGCGCGAGTGATGTGGTGATACTTGCGCACCAGAATTGAAGTTGCGCGATAGGTTTCCATTAGGTTTCAAAATTGTCTTGATTTGAAAATAAGTTGAGTCACGTAAGTTTGGATTTAAAGAAGACTAAATCATGCAAGTGTTGAAGGTGGACTTGCGCGACAGTTATAACTTGCGCACCATCCTTGAAAGTTGTGTGTCACCTTGGAGTTGCACGCCAGGTGCTGTTGAGGCTTTCCGGTTTCTTGGTGCTGCACGAAAGTTGTAGATCAGTTCACGGGAGATTGTCAGACTTCAACAGAGCATCCACATTATGCAGAGGATGCATTCATTGAGCAATGATTAAGAGACCTTCATGTCTATAAGCTGAGTGGGACTTCACCAACAGTAGTGAGCCAGGGGGAGTCAAAAGGAGTGACCCGAGGGAAGCAGTGAGCTATCCCTGAACCTTTGTAAAGGTGTTGAGCCTAGGACAGAGTTACTGTGCCCAAAACATTGTAATCCATAGCTAGTGAAGATTAGTGGAATTTGGTACGACCAACAACTTGTCGGCGTATTCTCCTTGGACGTAGCCCTTAGTAGTGAACCAAGTAAAAAGTGATGTGTCTTCTATCTTCATGTGAATGTTTGTTTGCTTATCATATTCATCATACAGGTTCAACAAGTTCCTACCAACGTGGGAACAAGATCCATCACATCAAAATAAAAAGTTGTCACCCTGATTCACCCCTCCCCTCTCAGGGTGTCCCAGGGTCCTTCGGTATCGACAATCAGGCTCTTTCCCATGTCCCTAACTGTATTCATGAAGTCCGTTTGGCTACCAATAAACGGCTCGTATATGGTGTGATATAAACTCAGTAGGCCACCACCAAGGATATCTACTTCCATCCAATATATGAATTTTTTTAAAAAAAATAAAGGTAATAATAAAATTTATAAATAAAGCCTAGTATATAAATAACCTACATAAGTACATGTTCTCATGGAACATTCATCCCCTACTACCTACATCAGAATATAAATAGATATCTCTAAGTAATCAGTCAGTCGTGATTTAATATATAATAAATTATTAGGACCTAAATGATATCCCAAACGTCCCCCATGAGTCATATTTAATCAAGGTGTGTATAATAAGGTTGTTAAAAAAATTTAAGGCTCTGACCAAGTCCAGTATTATGCTTTTCCTTATTATATGTTCTTTATAATCATTTCATTTAATATTTCAAGGGAAACCTGTGATCTTATATGGTGTTCCTAGGTTGAAACCCAAGTATCACTCTAGGCATAACATGAACCCATCAAAATAAAAGTATGTCCTTGGAATTCCTCCTAGGAACCCTGGAATCACTCTAGGTGTGGTATAAAGTCACCAAACTCTATGTCTATCCTTGGTATTCAATAATGGGAGCCCAAGTTTTACTCATGAAACATTTAATAATTTGATCTTCGTGTCCATCCTTAATTATCCCAATAGGGAGTCCAATTGTCACTAGTGTAATAATAATAATCTTCCTTATGATTCCTTCTATGAAAGTCTTAATAAGGATTCCAAGTATCACTAATATTATATATAATACATTTTCTAACTGTGTTTTTCCATAGTTTCATATTAGAACCCTTGTATAAACTAAGGCACGTTATAATTCTATTTATAATCATTTAATTAATCAATCCCAAAGTTTCTGTTTATGGAATTTTGATTCAGAACCCATCTCTCACTCTTGGCATGGAAATATGAATTATCATGGTCCCAAATACTAACCATAACATTTATGTTCACATTTAAATCAACTAGACATCACATTTATTTAGACAATTTAACTCGTCTCAAAAGGTGGCTCAAATAAAATCATAGTTATTGAAGGCCTAGAATAACATGAATCCTCTCAATCATCTTAATTGGGAAATTATATTCAAAGAAAATCTCAAGCCTAATAGAGAGGGATAAATAATGAAAAATTGAATATGGATATGGTCTTACATTCATTATTTTATTCAATTAGTTTTAAATTTTAATCATTTCATTTAGCATCAAAAATATAGGTGTAAATAAAATATCTTAAAGGGTTAATAAAATCATTAGCCTTCCCTGGTGATTTTATCCATTTAAGAAACACACTGAATGGGGTGGTTAAATATAACATCCTTAACATATAATGATAATAAAATAGTTCTCATGGGTCATATTGGTCAAGGATGCCCATTTAATTTAAGAATCAATCCTTTTAAAAAGAATCTGTCAGAAAATATGGTGTTCTTCGCAAGAAAATATATATATAAACATCATGAAATTGATGGTAAAGTATGAGACCACCTACATCATCTTTTTTGATGACTCCTCATCCATTGTTGGATTCTAATTTGGAATAGAACATAATAAATTGAAAAAAAACAAAAATTTCCAGAAAATAGGGCATATGGTATTGAACCAAAATTACAATTTCGAGTGGAAGATAATGATAAAAGGTGTAAGATGAATAGAGAACTCATCAGTAGATATTTAATGAGACTAATGACCACTCGATCAGAGTTAATATGAGGAAGCTCTTTTAATGCATATCTTTAGGGGTGAAGAGAGATCCCAAGGGTGAGGTCTATATTTCATGGGAGTATAAATGAAATGTGGTTTTAGATATAAAATTTAAGTAAGAAAAATGGTCATTTATAACCAAATTTAAAAGTCTCACAGTTTGGCTGCATATATGGCCAAACCATGTGCCAACCATGTGCACCCTACTATCCAAGGATCACACCCTTCCTGGCCAACAATGCATGGTTACACAAACCATGAACATCGCTTGATAACCCTCTTGTTCAAATCCACAAAAAATACCACTTTCATAGTTTAGATAATCCATGTGGAACCCTCACTAGGCCACATAGTTTTAGGTTCATGGTTAGAACTAACCATGTGACTTAATTGTTTCCTCCAAAATTTAGAGATATTATCTATGAACAAGCCCCTAAACACTCATTGAATATTCCCTAAATCATAGGTAACATTTATAAGGATAAGAAAAAGAGTTTAAACCAAAAATTAAAGTACACATACCTCATATAAGAACTGAGTTCTTATAATTTTCCCCCCTTAAAACAATTTGACCCTGAATTTCACTTCCGAGGGTGGTAAAGCATCATCTAAGAATAACTCTAGCCAATGCGTACATATGTTGGCCTCCCACTCCC
Source organism: Viscum album (assembly GCA_963277665.1). Lineage (NCBI taxonomy): Eukaryota > Viridiplantae > Streptophyta > Magnoliopsida > Santalales > Viscaceae > Viscum > Viscum album. The sequence goes on from OY728125.1 coordinate 983,055,386, forward strand.
AAGTCTAATCATTTACATGTTTATGTTTTAAGAGAAACCATACTAATGTAACATACTATACTTATAGAAACTTCATTCCATGATCAACAATACTGATAGGATTCTCCTCAAAGGATGCATCAACCTCCAACTCAACATCCTCAGGGTGAAGAATATGTGATAGATCAGAGTAATATCAGTTAATGTGAGATACATGGAAGATTTCATTTATGTCTTGGTACCTCTAAGGTAACTACATATGATAGGATCCCAAAATTAATCTATCTAGAATCTTGAAGGTCCTGGAATAATAAGGAAATTACATACCATGATTCTAAAATTATCAATGAACTAGTCTTGAAAAAGCTTATAAGAAAACACAACTCCCCACCATGAACTATGGTGGTTGATGATGATGATCGACATATGATTTATATCTAAACTTGTTTTTAGGCATCATATTCTTAATAATCTAATCATACTCCCAATTCTCCCCAACTAGATGAGTACCCAAGTATATATGCCACTCCTACCTCTAACTAAGACAAGGGTGAATGGAATTTCCTACTATATGGGGCCTCATAATGAGACATCTTTATGGTATCATAATATCTATTATTATAAGATAACTCAGTGAGAGGTATGCGATTTTTCTAAGAACCTCTGAAATCAAGGACACATTCTCAGATAATTTCCATTAAAACTTGTTTCATACTATTGAATTGATTTTCTATCTATGGGTGATAGGATATGCTCAGCAGTACCAATGAAACCACATCCAAAACTAAATTGTTAAATAAGATGATCTATCTGATAATATATAACATAGAACCACATGGAGGTATATGATCTCATGAATATAGAGCCTCCCATGGTCATCCATTATAAAGACCCGCTAAATTGGTATGAAATGGGTGACCTTTTTCAAACTCGACTATCTCCCATATCATCCTCAACCTCCATTAATGGTGGCGTAAGTCCTGATACATCTTGGTAAGATCGGGAAGAACAACCTACATAGTGGCATGGGACTCTCACGTCAAATCCTCCAGGAAGATTATATTAACCCACCCATGTTATTGGATGTGCAATATCTCATCCTCATTAATGATCCAACAATGTGGTAAATCGTCACCTGTAATACACTCCCATAAAAACAAGCCCTTGGAATATAATATCTACCTCATATTCACTCTATCAAGAAGTGAAGAGAACACCAAAAATGATGCAAGAAAAAAACTATCCATAATAGTCCTGAACCTTTATATGCATCTCATAAAACAAATCCATAAGCTGCCACTCACAACTATCCTCCCAAACTTCTTGTGTTTGAGTCCTTCCACTCAGAGAATTAGAAACTAAATTTCCCTTTATGGAAATATAAACAAGATCAAATTAAAAATATTGTTTGTATTTAACCCACCTTTATTTCTATTATTCAAGTCACAATATCTAAATATGAACGTGAGGATTTTTTGGTGCATATACACCTCAAAACACTTTCCCAGTAAACAATGCATCCAACAGTGCATGGAATGAACAATAGCGTCTAAATTGTGATCATGCATCAAGTATATTATCTTATGTGGCCTCAACTAATGCGACATGTAAGCCATGAATTACTCATCCTATACCCAAATTACTACTATCCCAATACATGATTCATTACAATATTCTAAATAACTTCTTCCCATATATAGTTGAATCAGGATCAGTGTTTAAGTCAGTCACTTGTTCAACTCCTGAAATTCTATCTTGTTGGATTTTAATGATATAAACTTAATATCCCTCCAAGTTAATCCTATTAGAGGTTATTATAATCATGATAAGTCCTATATAAAGTGACTTTAATAACCAGATTGCCCTAAGAAACTCCATATATCAAATAAATTCTTGGTCTGCTCCCTGGAAACTGTAGAACTCACCTTCTCTTGGTTAACCTATATACTATTCTCTTATATAATATGATCTCGGAAGTTAATTTTATCCATCCAAAATTTTAAATTTGGGAGATAGGTATGTGACTAATGATATCTCATTGTATTCAATAAAATATCAATATTTTTGTCATTTTAGTTTTTATTGTGATAATACAACAAGATATCATCCACTAATACCACCAGAAATAAATCCAGATAGGGATGGAAAACCCGGTTTATCTGTTCCATAAAAATGGTCATCATGTTAGTAAGATCAAATGACTTGAAGAAATAATCATTCAATATATAACAAATATTACATATTGTATTTGGTATATATGATTCTCTAGAATTCACATGTTGATAAACCCGATCAAATTAATCTTATGGGAACACCGTTTTCCCTGATTTTCTCCAATTATATCATCTATATGAGTCAATGGATATTGATTCTTGACCGTAAGGAGGTTTAAATAATGTTAATCCTTTTAAATCATTAGGGTACCATCTAACATTTTTGGAGAAAAGGATCAATGAACCCTAGGGAGAATAGTTGGGTCATATAAAACCCTTAGCTTCCAAATCATCAAGATTCTTCTTGAGCACCTACAACTTAGTAATATCCATCATGTAAAAAGGAGTGGATTTTGGTGTAGCTCCAAGAACTAGATTCATGATAAACTCTACATAATTATCAAGAGGTATTCATGAAATTTCATCTAGGAAAAGTCCCCTAAAATAATCTACCATTGGAGGGAAATATTCTAGAAGCATTCCATGGTCATCCAGATATAATATATAAATTTAGGAAATCATCCCACCCATCACAAAATACATAGGTCCATATCAGTTTTCTTGGTCATCCCATTCACCCTTGGGAATAACCCCCCCCCCCCCTCTAGTGATATAATGTTCAACCATCAATGATAGAATTCAACATAATCATGAAATGGAACCAGAAATTCCACCTTTACATGACTTCAAACCCTATCATCATGAGGAGAAAGAGGTCTCATACGAAGCGAACCCCACCTATCTTGAGGGGGGAACTCCCCTCACTAGCATACATTCTCTGATAGTATCCATAATAAAGTATCAATTGTCATCACTCCAAAGTAATGTTGAACACCATACCCAAGGATCTTCACAATTGGGAAATATATAAAGGAATGGGAATCACTTAAATCAAAATGAGGCAATACTAATGTAGAGGATACTAGAATAATACCTCTAACTATAGAAGGTCTGGCACTCTACTCCTCAAGTATCAGTTTCAATGAATACATATGGCCTAATCCATGACCTCAAGATATAGCCTGGCTACCTAGAGTAGGTATGCACTATTTGCACTCTAAATATACGGTTTTCCTACCTCGACCAGGACCAACACTTTTCCCTGATGGGTCGACCACACTCGAACTCCCAATCTGATGATAAGCTACGGATCATGATCTAAAATGTGTAGTCAGTGAAGACCCTCTGTCATTGGCTACTCGGAGGAAATATCTACAAAAGTTCTAAACATGACACATCTTTTTGCAAGACTATAACTAGATTAGTCCATTGTACATTGAGGATATGTATGTCTCGGTCTTCTACACTGATGAAAACTCACCTATATAACGAATTATATTCCTTGGACACTAATATCGATACATGGAATCTACAAATGACTCTTTCTATTGTTGGTTTATATATTTCTATATCTAGGTGTCAAAATTCCATAGCTCACACCCCCATCCTATCTTAGATTATGTCCCATGATAAGTTCCCAATTCACTATTCCAAATATGGTAGTAATCCAAAATACATTAACCATCAATAAAATTTCATACCTGGGGATATCCTCAGACCTATTAACTTTAGATAACTCATCACCTTATAGAATAGGTGAAAAATACTAAAGCTTTGTGAAATGGGTAGAACAGTCCATGACGGCCAACGAGCCCTACACCAAGTTCATAAACTCCCTAGATCTTTCATCCCTCATAGTCTTGGGATAAAAATAATCATAAGAGGCTATCTAGAAATATCCCCAAGCCATATATCGATAATGATCTATCCGAGTAATAACATTCCATAATCTCTTGGAGGAATCTAGATGAATATACATTGTGAGCTTCACTCTCCTCTCAAGATGTGTGTCAAGATGTTTAGAAATCGATAGCATAGCCTCTATCCATGACTTTGTATCCTTTGGACTCTCATCTCCCAAAAACATGGGTGGATGATACTACTAGAACTCACACGTCAAATCTTCCATAGTTGGGGCAGGTCACTGGGCATCCTAAAAAATCTACATAAGTTGTCAGAAACCCTCCAAAAAGTGGACATTTCCACCCATATTAGGTATAAATATCAGTGCTACAAGAGGAATTACTGATGAACCAGGTCCCACCACTTCTAGAGAATGGTCATCACCACCATCATGGAAAATGGCTCGAGGCTGTTGTGGTGGAATGTATCTATGAATTCCAAAAATATCTCTCAATACAATAATTTAATACAACTAAAAATGTAGATATGTAAATATCAAAGGTAAAATCCTCCCTATTTAAGTTCACACCCATATACCTGCTCTTAAAGATTAGTCTAGAAGATGAATATATCATCAAAAAAGTAAGAGACACAGCCTAATTCTCACTAAGGTTGGGTTATGGTCAATTTATATACTATAAGTCAAAGGTCCCCATGAACAGAGTGTAAATTTCAAGTTATAGAGGAAAACATCCTATAATTTCAATTAGAAACTCCACTTATCAATGACTATTCATTTCGGAATTTACTTTAATTTTAACTTAATAATCATTTATATAGAAAATTCCTTTAAAATGTTTGAATTAGATGAATCACCAATTCCAATTTATAATGTCTCATACACATTACAAATATAAGTATTGTGTCCTTTTAACCACAAAAAATTATTTATCAAGTATCTAGATAAATTGTAAGCACAATTTCATCGACTTTTTAGTAAAGGCCCCAAAACATGCTACAGGTAATTAACATAGTAAGTAAACATTTAATGAAATAATGAATTATATATAAGTCCTCAACTCTCAGTCATGATGCATGATGCAATAAGTCTTTTCTATATCATAAAAGGCTAAAATTTCATAGTTATAAGGAACAATAGAAATTAAGTGCACCCCCAATGGTGAAATCAATGAAAGTGTAATTAGAATAATCTAAAACAACATGTCACATCGTATGTAATTTTTATTTTTGTTGTATATGGGTTAGATAATCATAGAAACATACTGATTCCAAATATAAACATCTCTAGTTTCCCATTTCTATTATCCCAAAATAGTATGGAAAGAAAATAAACCTATAATACCACTTTGTTACGTCCTAGACCTGGTTCACTCAATAGTAACTGTACTCGGTTGGCCACATGACCTCAAATATGCCTCCACATACCCCAAATATTGTCGACTAGAAACATGGGTCTATGGTGGAATAGTGTAGTGACTATAACCTCATGATAAAAGTGTAGAACAATTTAATTATCATATCAAACAATAGTGAAATCCTAAAGATAAATGAAGAGATAAAGTATAAACATCCATAATATAGATAACTAGTTAATCAAATCCATCAATGTAATATTACCCATAGGTCCTAGTATCGAAACCTTCCTTTGATACCAATTTTTGAAATCCCATGCCAGGTTAAGTTAATAGAAACTAACTTAGTTTTCCATATAACATCAAACATTGCTCTATGTATTCTATAGGCTTTTGACTATAAAGTAAGTTTTATGTATAAATTGTGAGGAGACTATACTCTCGTGATCATAGTGTAGCACAATGGTATAATCACAAGAAAAAATAACAGAATCATAAAGATAAATAAAAAACTAAACAACAGAAACCCATCAAATAAATAACTAGGTAATCACTTCAATCATTGTTATATAAAAAGTTATGATCATGGAATGCTATCAAAAAAAGAAATACATGAAATCATGGTAGAAGGTACGCCTACATACAAGTATACCAAAAATGAAAATTACTAAAAAGACTATCTCCTGATATCATCAAGAGAGATAGCTCAGTCCTATGATCCCTCATTCCCATGAAAAAATAAAACAAGTATTGAAAACTAGGTTATTTCTCATGTTCCTACATGTATCCATGAATTCTTTTTGGGTAACAATTGGTGGCCCTCTAAGGGTGTGAGATAAAAGTAGTAGGCCACTGCCAATGGTTTCTAATGAATTCTAGTCTATGAATATATAATAAATCATCTGTGGTTAAAACATAATGTTGTAAATGAAGTTAAATATATAAATAAACCACATAGGTCCATGATCCCATGAAAAACCCATCCCCTACTACCAACTTCATCCTAAGTTTGAATATCTCTAAGTAATCAATCAACATGATTTAATTTATAATAACGTCTCAGGGCATTGATCATATACCAAACATACCAAGTGAGTCATATATAATCAATATGTGTATAATAAGGTCATGAATAAAATTTAAGGCTTCAACTGAATCAATGCTTGTGATTTGTCCAGACAGGCACGTCATATAATCATTTCATTTAATATTTCAAGGGAAACATGAGCCCATCCTCAAAATTCCTAACTTGGAACACAAGAATATATCCAAGAATAACATGAAGCCATCACCTAACAATCATGTCATATTCATTCCTCATTGGAACTGTGTTATCATGATAGGTTTCGTATAAAGTCACCATCTAATAAGTCCTTCATTGGTAGTCCACAACAGGAGCCCAAGTGTCACATATGTAATATATAATAATCTTCTCTCTGAGTCCGTCTATGGAATTCCACATAAGGAGTCCAAGTGTCACTCATGTATTAATAATTGTATCCCCTCTAAGTCTATCCTTAGTAGTTTTCATCAATATTCCAAGCATCAATCATGGTATATATAATCTAGTTGCAAGTGAGTCTTCCCATAGAATTCATATGGGAGCCCATATGTCACCCAAGGCACATCATAATTCTATTTAAAATCATTTAATTAATTAATCCTGAAGATTCTCATTATGTAATTCTGAGTTAGAACCCATATCTCACTACTGTCATGGATATATGAATTATCATGTGGTCGAAGACTAACCATACCATTTATGTTTTAATTTAATTCAAATATCCATCAATTTTATTTAAACAATTTAATTTTCCTCAGAAGGTGGATCAAATAAAATAATAGTCTTAGAAGACCAAGTATCCCATGAATTATACTATTCATCTTAATTGGGAACTTGGGTTTGAAGAACATATAAATTCTAAGTGAGAGGGATACTTAATATCCAAGGGTATTGGTGCATGGTCTTTTATTCCCTCTTTTATTCAATTCATTTTACATTTTAATAATTTCATTTATCATTCATAATTCAAGGGTAATGAACATACCTTAAAAGGTTAATAAAAACATAGGCCATCCATGGTGGTTTTATCCTATTAAGAATCAAATCCAATGGGGCCGTTAAATTAAATTTCCATAACCCTTAATGATAATTAAATGGTTATCATGGTTCATGTAGTCCAAACCTACCAATTTAATTTAAGAATAAATCTATTTAATATGTGTCATTTGGAAAATATGGCATGTAACACAATGATAAATATATAAACACAAATTCATTGAGGGGAATGCACTAGACCACCATTCTCATCGTGGTAGTTTACTCCCCATCTATTGTTGGCCTCTAATATGGGATATAATAGAAGAAATTGAAGAAATAGAAATATTCACTAAAAATATGTAATATGTTCTAACTACAGAAAAAAAAATATGTTAATAAGAAGTTATATGATATAAGGAATAATATGAATATAGAAATAACTAATGGTTAACCATGAGACTGATGGAAGCTCAATAAAAATACAGATGAGGAAGATCCTTCAATTCCTAGATTTAGGCGTAATGAGAGCTCCCAAGGGTGAAGGCTGAAGTGTGTGTGGGGTGGGGGGAATGAATAGACGGTTTATATAAGATCTCATCTCTTTTTTAGGTATGAATCCTTTTTATTTTTTTGTGTTAGACCATGGAAATGTAATTCATAGATTGAATTAATTCAAAACCATGAAAAACTACACACCATGTATATGTTGTTCACCACATATCAATATGTCACAAAACAAGATTACACCACATGTAATCATTAATAATTCTTTTTAATGGTTTTATAGGATTTCAATGGGAAAAGAGAGATATATGTTATGATATTTACACAATGTGAAAGGGGAATTAATGTTTTGTAATTATTATAGTCATCATATTAAAAACACAACTCTAATGTCGTGTAAAACCTATACACATGCTTTTATTTGTTGTAAACACTATGAATAACACCTTAATGGACCAAAACATATCTCTTCACCTATAACTTTTACCAAAACTCCTCTGCATACCAACAAAATCGACTGAAGAGCCTCCACGCACCTCCCTCCTTATTTCGGGTCTTCTACCATTGATTTCTGGGAGTCTTATTCAATCCAAAAGTGATCTAGAATCTGATCTTGGATATCTGAACATAGATTTTTAAGGTATTCCTTCTAGTTATTAATTTAATTCTACATCAATTCTAAAATATTATCTTGTTCTTTTTGAGTGGAATCCAAAATCTGATTGTTATCACAGATATAGGTTTTTTTTCATTACTTACTCTTCTTTCAAGGAATCAGATCATAGTCCTATTCTTTGACATATTCTTAATTGATTATGATCAATTTGGTTATATTAGTTGTAAAACATTCTTTATCACCAATTACAAGGTTTTTGGTCTAAATTTCAATCCCAAACTCTCGATTTTTTTATCAATATGAAACTACAGAAATTTTTTAGTATGATTAACTATTGGGTTATTTAATATTCCATTAATTAATTGGGTGAATTAATTAATTTATGGATTGTTAAATTTGTAATTTTATTGTTTGCTTTAAATAATTAATTGATGAATTAATTATGACTATTTTATCATGGTATGTTGAGTTAAATTAATTTTGGAATTAATTAATTATTGTAATGTGATTAATTAATTTGATAATTAATTAATGGGATGGTTGTGAGTATTAAATTGGTGTAAAAAAGTTATTGTTGAATTAATTATTGGGTAATTCAAGTTGGGAATTAGGTCAGTTAATTAATTAATTAATAAAAAAATATTGGGATATTTAAATTGATTAAAATGTATTAATTAATTTTTGAATTAATTAACAAATCTTTTGAATGAGAGTTGTTATAGAAGGTAATTTTTTGGTTAATCTTGAAGAATGTGATATATGTTGTATATGTTCTTGATTGGTAATGGGGTGTGGGATATGGGATGAAGCTCCTAATGCCCACGGGGGGGATAAGAATGGTGTTCTAGACCCAATTAAATGCATACATATATTCTTATATGGGACATGGACTACTGCTCCAAATACCTATGGGGTGTGATATAGGGATTGATGCTCCAAATACTCACAAGGGGACTATACATGATTCCAACACCCATTTATTTACTTTTTAATATGGTTCCAATTTGATGTTTATAAGTTGAATATGGGAAGTGATTTAGATTTCGGAATGAGATGAATTTGGTATTGTTTTTTGGGTGTCCTCGGGAACCCAGAAGTTATGTGGCTAAATAAAGGATAATTTTAAAAAAGTAAACTATTTAAATTATTTCCCTATTTTATCATTTATATAACTCTATACACTTATATAGATAGGATTTGTTTTAGAAACCATTGGTGGTGGTGTACTTAGTAATACTCACACCCTACTCGGGTTTCCTAATTTGGTACCCAGATTGATTTAATTGATGTGGGACAAGTTAAGGGAAAAGGTCCATGTCAGATGGATAAGATGATATGGAGCATGGTTGAGGGATCCAGATGTGGTTTGGTCCCCTCTTGGGATTCATTGGTGTATTTATTTTTCATTATCTCTATTTAAACACTTGATACATACATTAGAATGGTGTGTTATTCTTCTTTAGTGGGATATTTTGTTTTACTTCTTTGATTATCCTGAGATATTAGTACTATTATGATTATATATTCTAATAGTATTGTTTATTTATTTATTTATTTGTGTTTTACTCAAGTAAAAGAGGGTATAGTCTCCCCATGAATGACTTACTAGACCCTCGTTGCTAGTCAGTAGCCATTAAAATATAGGGAATCACGCCTAATGTGACGTGGGGTTGGAATTAGGGTCCTTGTGGGTAGCACCAAGGTTGAGATGTTTCAAAGTGGTATCAGAGGATTTTTCTTTTCTTCTTATTTTTGTCTTACTATTTTGGAAAGGTAGAAAACAAACTATAAATAGTCGGGGCTTAGAAATGAACTCGTTCATGGGAGTTTCAAACCCATGTATGGGTGAAAACCCAAGTACTCAATGGGGGATTATTTTTATTATTGTTTTCTATTACATTTGAATGTTATTTCACCTTTGGTGATGTACTTTTTGGGTGATGTGATTATTGTTTTCAGTAATTGTTGATAATTTAATCATGGACTTGAAAGGAACGAGAGTTGAGTCTCCATTCTTCATTCTAGGAACTCAGTGTTATTTTGTGTCATGCATCTTTTTAGGCATGCACTGTAAAATATTTTATGGGTAAGTTATTGAACATAATCTCTTTTTCCTATCTAGTGAATTCAAATTGAGAAAGGTTACAAATATGAAATTTAACACGGTAAAATGATGAAAAAATGTGAATAAATGGGTGTCTAAATGAGAAACATGATTAATAAGAGTTTGATTACCCATGTTAACCATGATCTGGGTGTGGGATAGTTAAGGGTAGTGATAACACCTTAGTTTTGACCATGTAGTGAGACTTTTGGAAAATACTTGTTGTAGCTTATTGTGTTTCCCTCTTACGTAAATGTGTTAACTTTGTGAACTATGTCCTAAGGTTTGTGTTTGGATTTTTAGAAATATGCTTTTATGATGACTCTTATCGAGGTTATGACTGGAGGAAACTCAGGTTGATGATCCTCTAGTAGTGGAACCTAAGGCACTGAAAATTCCGGTTGAGTAATTCAGAGAGTAGTTCTGATAGAACTTTCCTTGCTACATGAAATTGATATAAAGTGACCCAAGATGGGTTGTGAAGAAAATTTATGACCATACATGGGATTTTTAGTTGCAAAAACCTCTGAATTTTACTAGATAGGGTGAACCTAATGGGGTGAGTTCTGGATTGAGTCTATCAAAATTATACATGACCACTAGGAGACTCCTAATGAGAAGAGGGTCAATATAGCTTCTTACATGTTACATAGTCAAGAAAATTCATGGTGGGGAATTCATACTCAAGATGGATAGCTATAGACTCTATAGTGGAAGGGATTTTAGGATAAGTTCTTTGAGAATATTTATCGAGAGATTTTTAGGATGGAGAGAGTTTTTGAGTTCATGAGGCGGAATTAGGATAATATGTATGTGATGGGATATGATGGACACTTCAGAAATCTGCAGCACTTTGCTCAAACATTTTCAGGACGTGAGGCTACTGCAGTAAAGAGGTTTCAAGATAGACTAAAATTTGAAATTAAGTCCCAAGTAAATATCTTTAGGTTGAAGAAGTTTACCAATATGGTGAATCATGGTCTCATCTCTATGATGAACTATAAGGATCCTTCTAGTGGAAGATAATTAATTCCTACTAGACTGTCATGTGGTATGACTTTTTAGTGTAAGAAGAGATGTTATGAAAATTTTAGCCATTGTATTGGGTAGAAGAGTATCTAGAAAACTGGGTCAGTTACACAGGACCTTACTCGAGTGTGTTTCCACCAGTGTAGTAGGTTGGGACACTATCGTAATCATTTTACCCAACCCCTAAAGATTTATTATCATGTGGTAAAATGGGACATCTATATAGGTTCTACAAGAACTTGAGATAGACAAAAAGTGATGAAAGAGAAAAGAAAATTTTGGGTATTGGAAGTGGGTCTTTTTTACTATATCTTTCAGGAAGTTGGATTTCCACTAGTTGAGTTGGTAGAGGAATAGGACGTAATGATTATACGAAAGAGAACATATACCATCAGGTTGATGCAAGTCAAGGTATTCAAAAAATATCATAGGGAAGAGGTGCATCATAGTGTCCAGTGATATACCCTACACTTGTGGATATCAAGGTTGGACCATCAATATTGAGAGGTACTATTATTGTAGCTTCTAAATAATCAAGTGACTTATTTGATACTTATGATGCTCAATCCATTATATCTGTAAAAAAATTAATGGTTTGATCATGGAGGTGGAGTTTTTGTGTAGGGTTATAATGATATATACACCTTTGGTAGTATGATCTAGAGACATCTGTATATGAAAGGGAATTTATCTCGAGATTGGGGAGTACCATTTTTCATGGTATCTCTGTTTTCTTGATCTCATAAGCTTTGACTTAATTATGAGTATGGACATTCTAGAAGAATAATGATCCCACATAGAATATTATTTTAGTATCATTAAATCTACATCCCCTAAGGGTGACCATTACATGCACCAAAAAGAGTGGGATATCTAGGTGGGATGAGCAGGGCCAATTACTCAGCAATTGCGAGTGCTCACAGCCAAAGTTCTCAGTCTATAACTAGATTATGGAGGTGTTAGGAATGATTTTCTCCCACCAGTAATGGTTCTATTTCAGGATGAATTTCCTGAAGACTTCTCAATACCACCACCAAATAGAGATGTTAAATTCATTATTGGGATCATGATGTGGACCGAACCAGAATCTATTTCACCATAAAAAATGGCACCAGCTGAGCTTCAAGAGATCAAGACTCAACATGAAGATTTTGAGGATAAGGGATTAATCATTCCATGTAAATCACCTTTGGGACCACCAATATTGTTTGCAAAGAAGGATAGTGGGAGTTTATATTTGTGTTTCGATTACCAAAAGATGAATGAGATGATTTTGAAGATAGGATATCCTCTTACTCCTATTGATGGATTATTTGACCAGTTAAAAGTATCTTGTGTGTTCTAAAAAATTGACATGAGATTGGGGTAACATCAAATAAGATTTTGGACTTCTGATATACTAAGGACTGCTTTCAAGAGTAGTTATGGCCTATATGAGATCATCATAATTATTTTTGAGCTAAAAATGCACTAGAAGTGTTTATGGTCTTGATGGATATAATATTCCATTCAAACATAGATTAGTTTTTGGTGGTATTTTTTTATGACATATGGGTGTAATCTAAGACTCATGATGATCATTCCCAACATCTTGGCATTGTTCTGAGTACACAAAGAGAGAATTGGTTGTACACCAAGCTATCTAAGTGGCAATTTTGGATTGACCAGGTACACTTCTTGGGGGCCATCATCTCAGAGGAAGGTGTGGTAGTGGACTTAGAGAAAGTCTAGGTAGGGGTTTCTTGGTATCATCCCAAGAATGTTTTTGATATCTTACTATTTTTGGGATTATCTGGATATTACAGGAGATTCATCAAATACTTTTCTAGTTTGGAAGTGCCACTCTCTGTCTTGAAAAAAACAAGTTTATAGTTTTAATGGATAGGTTCTTGTGAGGAATCCATCCATGAATTAAAGAAGTGCTTGATTTCAGTACCAATTTTGATCCTACCTGAGTCAGGTGAGGAGTAGATGGTGTATTGTGCACTCTAGGGATCGAACTTGGAGTTTTCTTGATACAAAGAGATCGATTCATGGCATATGGATCTTGGTAGTTGAGGCCACATGAATAAAACTACCATATTAATGACCTTAATCAAGTTGTAGTGTTTCATTATTGGAAGTGTTAGAGGCACTGTCATTTTGTAGAAAACTTTACAGTTTATACTATCCAAAATAACTGAGGTATATCTTTTTTCAGAGATATTTGAATCTTTTGCTATGAAGATGGGTCGAGTGTATACAGTCATTTGATTTTGAGGTCACATATATGCCAATGGAAGGAAACAATGTTGATAATGATTTGGGTATGAAATCTCAAACCCAGGTTGTTCAAGAATCTATTGATGAGTGAATGATAATTTCATTTCTAGCTGAGATGCATGTTTTGTTTCTGAAGTGTTAGGAGCAGATGACTATCATAATAGTTTCTGCATAGCTGACACTTTTGAGAAATATTAGTGAATGAAAATATGAGTATCCACAGTCATTATCCAATAGGTAAAGATTTGAAGATGAGGATAAATGTTTAGACTAGTTGATAGAAGAGTACAAGATTACCTATGTGAAGAATCAAGTTGTTGCTCCTACAAGCATGCGAGAGGAGATCATGTGGGAATTTCATTCCTCAAAGTGGGATGTGAATTGAGGTGTCACCAAAATTTATTGTGACCTTCAACAATTGTTTTGGTTCTCAGACATCCAAAATGAGATATAAGGTTTTGTAACATGATGTTACACTAGTCGGTAGGTGAAGGTAGAGCATCAATGAACTTGAGGTTTTCTACCTCCATTTCCCATTCCGAAATTGTTGTGGGACGATGTGACCATGAAATTTTTGGATGGTATTTTGAATACTCTTATGAGGAATGATTATATCTGGTTTTTTGTGGATCTATTGACCAAAGTATCATATTTACTACCAATACAGGAACCCTTTATAGTAGAGAAATTGGGAGAACTACATGTTCGGGAGATAGTCCATCTGAATGGGGTGCCATAGACTATTGTTTCATACCATGATTCATGTTATGCTTCATGAATCTAAGATTGATTGTATAAATATATTGTTACATGTGTATTATAGAGTACGGATTTCCACCCACATATAGAAGGGTAGTCAAATAAAACTATACAGTTGCATGAGGATATGATGGGTGCATGTGTACCTGACTTTGCTGGGTCTTGGGAGAACCACTTTTCTCTAGTGGAGTTTTCTTAAAACAATAGTTATTAGGAAACAACAAATATGGGACCATACAAGGATATTTATGGTAGACTGTATAGATCACCAATGTTCTAGATAGTGGTAGCCAAGTAATAATTAATTGGACCGAGTCTCGTGAAGGAGACATTAGAGTAGGTTCAGCTGATTTGAAAATGTATGTATATGGATGAGAGCATATAGAAATCTTATATTGATAGAAAGAGACAATATATAGAGTTTAAAGAGGGTCATCATGTATTCCTTTGGGTGTCTCCTAGGTTGTTCATCGTAGGATGTGGAGATTGGGAAAGTTGGCACCTAGGCTTGTTGGACTATTTCGTATTATGGAGAGAATCTATCTAGTGGAATACTGATTGCATCTTCCACAGAAATACAATGTTATGCCTGATGTTTTTCATGTATCACAACATTTACAGTATCACCCTAACCCTTATCATGTGATTGATGTGGATGTTGTCGATCTTGAGTTAGACACGTCCTGTAAGGAGAATCTAATACGTGTGTTGGATAGAAGTGAGAATGAGTTGAGAAGAAATATTGTACTGATAGTTCTTGTTTTTTTGGAAACAAGGCAGATTTTAGGATGAGACTTGGGAAAGGGAGGTAGATATGTGGGCTCTGTGGCCCGATCTTTTTGACTTGTTATCTTAGAGATTATTGGGAGTGCAGCTCAAGAATGATCTATTATAAGGTGGGGTTATTACAAGATCCCCTCTTTTTTTGGTATGATTCCTTTAAATTATTTGTGGTGGACCATGTGAATTTAATTCAAAGCTTGAATTAATTCAAAAACATAAAAAATTACACGCCTTGTAATTGTTTTTCACCACGTGTCAGCATGTCATGAAAATAGATTACACACCATATAACTAGATTTCATGACGTGTCGACATGTCACGAAACCATATTACACCATGTGTAATATTTATTAATTGTTTTATAATGCTGTGAAGGAATTCCTATGATAAAAGGTAAAATAAATTATTATTTCTTCTTTAATTGAAATGAGAATTCATTTCATGTAATTTTAACACTCAAAATATTAAAAATAGGTCACCAGCTTCGTGTAAACCCTCCACACATTCTATTATTTACTACAGATGCTTCGTACACCACCTTTTTAGACCGATACTTCTCTACACACCTATTCCTTGGACCAAAACTTCTATGTGCACCACCATATTCAACCGAATACCCTCCATACACCTTCCCCCTTACTGAGGGTCTTCTACTATTGCTTTTCAGGAGTCTGTTTTGATTTGGAAGTGATCTCACATTAGATCATTGATATCCAAAACTAGATTTTTAAGGTATTCCTTTTTATTTTTAATCTTTTTATAGATTAGTGCTAACAAATTTTATGGTTATTTTTGGGAGGAATCTAGAAACTGATTTCAATCACAAGAAAATGGTTTTTGTCACTGCTTCATCCACTTTCAAAGAGTTGTATCTAAATCATGTTCTTCAACACGTTCTTGATTAATTATACTCGATTTGGGGAATTAGTTGGAGAGTGTTCTTCAAAACCAGTTTCATGGTAGGAGGTCTAAATTCCAATACCAGAGTCTAGATTTCGATTTTTTCATATGCAATTGTAGGAATTTTTTATATGATTAACAATTTATTTATCCTATATTCAATTAATTAATTTATTGAATTAATTAATTTAGGGATTGTGAAATTTGGAATAGAATTGGTTGGTATAAATAAATATTTGATTAATTAATTATGGGGATTTGATTATGGTTGAATTGGTTAAATTAATTGTGGAATTAATTAATAGTTATAATGTGATTAATTAATTGGATGGTTAAGATTGGTAAATTGATGTAAATAATTAATTTTGGAATTAATTATTGGGTGATTTAAGTTGGTAATTAGGTTAATTAATTGATTAATTAGTTAGTGAAAAAATTGTGGTGATATTGAAATTTATTGAAATGTATTAATTAATTGTTGAACTAAGTAATCAAACTTTTGAATTAGAATTTTTATGGAAGTTTATTGTTTTTGAACCTCAGATATAGTGATATATGTGGTCAATGTGCTTGATTGAGAATGGGGTGTGGCAAATGAACTGACACTCCAAATACCCATGAGTGGGGTGCTAGACATGGTTTTCTAGACCCAATGACATGTATATAGATATTATTGTATGGTACAGGGAATGATGCTTCAAATACCAATGGGGTGTAAGAAAGAGATTGATTCTCCAAATTCTTACAAGGGTCCTAGACATGACGTTCTACACCCATTTGTTGACATTTGAATATGGTTCCAATACATTGTTTATAAATTGAATATTGTGAAATAATGATAAAGTGTTGAATGTGGGAAATGGTTCATACTCAAGAATAGCCCACACTAGGTATTGTTGTTTTGGTGTCCTCGAGAACCCAGGAGGTATTTGGTTAAATTAAATATAATTGAATAAATGTAAACTATTTAATTTATTTACTTATTTTATCATTTATAAAAATCCATACACTACTACAGACATGATTTTTTTGGACATTGTTGGTGGTGGCCTACTGAGTTGTACTCACACCCTACTTGGGCTGCCTCATCAGTACCCATATAGATTTCATTGATGCGGGATAGGTTAATGTAAAAGGGTTATGTTAGATGTATAAGTTAGTGTGGAGCATGGTCGAGTGACATGGATGTGGTTTCGGGCCCTCTTGGGAGTCATTGGTGTCTTTATTTTCACATCTTTTTTTGACACATGATACATTAATTTCCATGGCATGTTTTCCTTCTTGAGTTGGATATTTTATTTTTTGTTTGATTATCCTGAGATATTATTATTGTTACGATTATATATACTTCTTCTATTGTATATTTATTTCTTCTAGTGTTTTACTTTGATAAAAGTAGGTATAATCTCTCCATGAATGACTTACATGATCCTCGCTGCTAGTTGAAATCCTCTGGCATACGGAGAGGTGAACCTGAGCACATGTGGAAATCTATCTCAGAGCACCGGTGGGTGGAACCCAGGCCATGATGTTACATTTTTTATCATAATGTGAGAGATGGAAAAATGGTTATTTCTACCTAACATTAAAATTCACATAGTTTGGATACACTGTAGGTCAAATCATGGGCCAACAATGCACACTCTACTATCGCAGGAGAACACCCCAAATGTCCTAAAAAGAACGGTTCCAAAAATCTTGTTCATCCCATTCACACCTTTTTCTCAACTACACACAACCAAAATCCCCCTCATGTGGCTCATAAAAACTATGTGACACCCTCACTGAGCCACATGGTTTGAGGTGCATGATTTTTAAAAACTATGTGCTAACCTTGCGCCTCTACTATTTCATCTAAAATTTTGAAATCTGGGATCTGAACAAGCCTCAAATGCTCTCATACAATTATGTAAACCATAAAAAAAAATTATAAGAATTAAAAGGTGATCAATCCAGAATATATACTAATACAAAACTCATATAAATCCTGGATATTTACACCTGGTTTTCATGTCCATAGATTTATGTGTGGACCTAGTTTTTGTTTCTATCAGTTTTTGCAAGAACCTAAATTTTATGTCCATAATATCATTCATGAAAATGGACTCATAACCATTATTTTATATAAGGGCCTGATTTCATGTCCCTAACTTAAGGACAGAACATGTTTCTATTTATACATGTTCACAAAGTCAAAATATTATGTGTATTCCACAATTCCATGTCTTATACCAATTTTATGATCTCATAGTACATGTTATTTTATTATTTTATGATTAATGTCCTAGAAACTGCCAAGATATATTCCATGACTCAATATTAAGATATATGATATGAATGGTGTATATTTCAACTATTAACCTCATGTTTTTACACCCTTATGTGCATGTTGTGCTTATGTGATCATTGATATATCCCTTGTTTACCTTTATTGGGAATCTGAGCTCATTCTTCCTTATATTTCCTCTCCCATAGTTATGAATAAAGGTTTTTCAAATGATATGTATAAGAAGGGTTCTATTTATGATGAACATAGTGGTAGATAATATAGATCATTTATGAACAAGATTCTTATGTGTCTATGTTTAAAAATGAATTAGATATATACGATTATGGAATAGATCATTATATTATGTAGTTAATATTCATCTATTTAGATGTAATGTCTATATATGAGAAGTATGTGATTCTATATTTGGTATCATGGATAGGTTGAGTGAACCGTTGTAAACTAGGATGAGAAAATGTTTGCAGGAACCCTTGGGATAGTTCTAAGTAAAGGAATGACTTCTAATTGTTTATATGATCATCGATGAACTACGTTAAACCAAAGGTTCCATATATTTATTATAATGTGTCTTGATTTAAACATCCATTTAATGATGTTTCGGTATTATGTGGTTTTATAATATGATTATCATTTCCCACACTATATTTTTTGGTTTTAGTCAATGACTATAACGAAAATGAATCATGTGAGGAATGAATGTGACAACCAATGCAATGATTGTCTTCAAGAGAAATCGAGTGGCTTAAGAGTTGGGATTCAATATCTTATGACTAATCTCACTCTAATCATTCAATCTATCTCGGGTAACACAAGTCATGTTTAATTTACAAATGCACCAAGGAGGGAGAAACATGTTATTAAATATTTTATGATAAAACAAGCGCCATCTTTCTATGGTTCTTCTAATCCACTGGTTTCTTATAAGTGGATCAATGTTATGGAAAAATATATTATTCCATTATTTAGTGTATAGACCATGAAAAATTTATCCTAGTTGTTTATAATTTTGAAATTGAATCAGATAAAAGGTAGAATCATATTAAGAATACAACGAAAGAAGATGAAATACGCTCCATGGAACGAGATAAATTTAAGGGAATGTTTTTTGTAATTAATTCCCTTTTATTCTTCATACAAAAATGGATAATGAATTTATTGAGCATAAGAATAATGATAATGAATCCATTAGTAACTATTAGGAAAAACTTTTAATACATTCAAAGTATGATTTATGTGTAATCATCATCCCTAAAAGATAAATTGGGTGATTATTTAGTGTTTTTAAACTGAGTCTTTAAATTTCATTGTCTATAAGGGACTTTCGATGTTGTGAAGAAATCATTTTATGTTCACTGAAAGTGGAATTGAATGATGGAAACATTCAATGTTTTGGTGATAAGAAAAATAATATGGATCTCCATAGAAACTCCAATGGTTTTTCATATAGAGAATTGAAAATGATTCGACCTCCAATATCCAAAGAATGTGTGAAGAGGAAATAAATTTAATAATTTAATGGAACAAGAAAATATTTCATGCATGGTAATTCTAGACATTAATAAAAAATAATGGCATAGTGATATAAATATTCTATTGAATTAAATGAATAGAGAGAGATCTCAATAAATTGCATTACATATATTTTAGTGATATAAAAGAAAATATTTTGTATACTATAAGAATTAATGCCCTAATCCAATTTCTAATGAAGATATTAAGACACCACAACCTCATAAGTAAAAGGATACAGGGAAATCTTATACAATTACAATAGTTTAAGTGAACCATGATAGACAGGTAAAACATATCATCCACTCTAGAATATAGGATTCCATTTTGAATTTTGTACAATACTTATGAAAATATTCTCTTTTAGTGAAATGTTATCTGATTGTGAGAATTTATTTTGTCATCCTACATAGATTCCATATATATTTCTAGAAAAAAACATATTTTATAATATTAATGTAAATATTATGATATTTCCATTCAAAGATGAAACCAAACCTCCAATGGAAATGTTTTTTTTTCTAATATTAGATCTTATTTATAAAATAATGGGTGATTTATATGTTAGAAGTATATATAATTTTAGTGTGATGTTTTGGGAAATTTTTAGTATACACTATAGAATATATGTTCACGGTATATATAATATTGTATGAGGATTTATGAGTAATTAACATTATTATTTTGTTGAGCATGGAATGATATTAGATCAAATCATTTTTTGGTTTTGAATTTCATCACTAATATTTTGGAGGAGTCTTAATGTTAACTACTTATAGAATGGATTAATTTGAAATTAAGATTTATTGTTTGGAGTCAAAGTATAATTTATCATAGATTATACTAAAAATTTTGGTTTTGGAAAATATTTAGAGGCTAAAGGAATGAATTATGTATCTCAGGATTCAATAAAGTCCTTTATACATGAAAATTCATCTCGAATATCAATTTACTATAGTAAGAGATGAAGTTTAAGTAGATAAAAGAACAACCAATAGATGGAATTATTCTTATGAAATAGAAATAATTCAATTAAGATAATTTTCACAATGCATTTTTCTAGATTGTCAAACAATCCCTCAACTTTTGAAAAAGGACTTTGAAATAAAAATGATAACCATTTACTTTTCTTACCGAGATAATAATGGTGTTTTAAGCAAGCACAGATTTAAATTTTTGTAATGGTTAACTTTTTCTCGAAGATATTCTCTATCACTCTCTATTAGTCCTTGAGAGTGAGGTTTTTCATCCATATCCACGTTTTCTCTTACATCCTTTGTTCTTCTATATTTAAACCTAGATTTTTGTGTCCCTAATTCCCTTTCCCTCTTTTTAAAGGGATGTTTTATTAACCCTGTTTACAATGTCAGTTTTCAATAAAGGTTTTTTCAAAAATAAAACCATTGATTACCAAAAACAATATTAAATTGTGAAGATGTAATTTATTAATGTGGGGAAGGTAACGTATTTATATTTTAGAAACTATTTTTGCTTAAATAATTTTATTTATTTGATATATTTGGATACATGAAACACTGAGTTTAAATAAACCGTGAAACACTATTAAAATATTATTATTTAATTTGATAGTTATAACCTAACCATTAATTTCAAAGAAATTTATATGATTAAATAATTTATTAAATATATATAAATTTCTTACACAATATAAAGTTGTTGATATATTCTTAGTAAATAATTGCTCAACTTTTAGTAATGTTATTTTATGATTCAAAAATAAGTCTTCCTCAAAAATGATTTTATTACTTTTTGTGAGAAAATACTATAATTATTTTATATCAATTGAATAAAGTTTCTTTAATAAAATTAATTTCATTTTTCAAATCATAATTTAAAAATTATCTTAGGGTGAAATTTTGGAATTTTTCTAAAAATATTGATTTTCTAGTGTATAGTGAAAAACATCGGTTTTTATTAAAAACTATATTTATGCATCAACCATTTTCAAATATACATTTTATTTTAAAATGGTTTCAAAATAAAATTAGTTATATTATATTAAAATTAATCCATTTATGTGCATTTTAATTAATTTTATACTTCAATTTCGTATAAGAATATTTATACAAAAAAGGAAAGTCTAAGAAAAACTGTATTTTTCTAAAAATAATTTTTCATCATATTTTGCACACCTATTGTAAAATTAATATCTACCACTCATAGGTACTGAATTTAATAAAATGGAATCCATATTGGTAATCAGGATGTTTAAATTTGGTAAATATTTCCCATTTATTTATAGGCATTATGAAAAATAATTGTGGTAAAATTTATCACCTTAGTAAAGGGTAAATCGTTTTAATCAAGGATAAAACTAAGTGATAATGGAATAATTTTGCGTCCTAATTATTATTTTATGAAATTAATTTTACCCTAATCACTATAGTATCTAAATTTAATTGTTTAATGGAAACATATCCATGAAAATGACCATTATAATATTTAATGAAAATAAAACTACAAAATGTCACTCTCTTAGATTTAAGTATCGATTATGTTCCCACATAAGAAAAAAATATAGCTATTAGTGATAATATATATAAATTTTATATTAATGGAATTATTTTCATGATAATATTTCTTATTGGGTTTATAAATTATATAATTACCTTAAATTCTTGTGTAACACAGATACAATATTTTTTAAAATTAACAGAAAAACTAAATAAATGGTTTCGAAAGTTCTAAAAACTAATATAATTTTGCGAAATTGGTGTTTAATAATAATTTTAGTCATATATGACATATTAGGGAAGTTTTATAGGATTATATTATATTTTATACTTTTCTCTTGATGTATTTAAATTCAAATTAAATGAATAGTTCCAAAAATGACGTTAATAGTATTTTATCAAAATAATATTTTATTAAATTATTTATAATTAATGAAAATATTATATTCTATCATGTGAATTTAATATGGTTTAAAAAATCATACATTTTTTATGACCAACTTGTCCACTTATAATAACATTATTAACCCTTTGTTATTAAAATAGTGGTTAACAAAATTAAAGTAAAAAATAATTAACCAAAAGATAATAAAAATATAAGTATTAGCATAATAAAAAAAACTTTTATATATTTAAATGGAATGTTTTAGATCAATCCTATACAATTTTTCTTATAATTCATGACCATTTTGGATCATTTGTCTCTTGAATAGTTTTATTATATTTTAATTTTTTTATTAAATTCCAAAAGTTCCCCTCACCTCAATTATAAAAGGGATCCTCCTCCCTCATTTATTTACTCAAATTTGATCTATATAGCTCTATTAAAACCTAAAAACTACTCTTATAAAATTCCTTATCCTCATTTTATAGGTCCTGGTCTTCCCAAAATACCAACCCTAAAGCCTCTAAGTGGAAGTCTAAATGAGTTGATTCAAAGAAGAGGTAATTTCCAAAACCAATCACTTTCTTTTTTATTCTTATTTTTCCTCCTCTCATTATTATATATTATTCAAAAAATAATGAAATAAGTATAATTCATATAATGAAATATATTATTATTATTTCTAAACCACATTAATTCATCCTCTTTTATCTAATGGGGAGTGAAAGTATCACTCGTGCGTATGTACTACTTATCATCTCCACATAATAATACAAGTCATTTTCAATCACTATCATTCACATGGGGTTATTATAATGGGTTTTTTGTTTAAGTATGATATTAATTATTTAATTGTTATACATTAATGATAGTATCAAATCTTCCTTCTTATCTTCTAAAACATTGGAAAGTGATAACATCATTCGTGCGTACATATTGATTACCACCTCTACAGAGCAATTTGATTTGTTTTTCATTTCTATATTAATTGGATGGTAATATGGATTGAAATTATGAATATATATGATTTATATGAAATAATAATGATTATTTAAAGGTGAATTATAATTTACATCTCTTTCATTCCATCATTTAAAAAATTAAAACAATGTTCAAGCGTACATACCGCCTATCTTCTACATGAAGGATGTAATTCATGTTTCTATATCTAAATTTTAGGTATTAAACTAAATATGTATATATTGATTATATATAATTTTTATAATATTATTAATTTTTTTGTAAATTATGGATCCATAATCAAAGTACAATTATCAGGACATCAGAACAAAAACATGCTTTAAAAACAAAGAAGTTGTCACCCAGTGTAGTGATTTTAATAAACAGTTATTAATAAAAGGGTGATAAGATGTCATAGATAAATCATAAATGGTATAATTAATATTAATATGTTTATTTAATTCATATATAATAAATATATAATAAATATATAGTTATTATATGGGATTTTGAATGTGAATGAGGAAAGGAAAAACTTGATTTAAGGGAATTATGTTTCAATCCTATTTTTATTAGGATTTTTTATACTTGAATTTCCATGGAGGAAATTATATAATCCATATTTTATGAATCAAATTTCTTTTATTCTCTTCTGGTAATGTATTTATATTATATTTTTTCCTTTCATATTCCCCACTTTAATTATTTCTGAGATCAAAAGAGTTTTTTTAAAGAAAACAAAATTTAATTTTCTCATTGGTCTAAAATATTTTTTCTTATATATGCATATTTTATATAAAAATAAATAATTATTTAAAAAAATATCCTATGAATTGTAAAACCCATAAATTTCAAGGAAAATTTTTTCTTAATTTTCTTTGGAATTTTACAAGAATGCAGTTTCTGACGGCGCCTGATTCCGAGGCCTGGTGTGCCCAGAATCATTTTTCTGAAATTTAGCTCGGGTACGTTCAGTGAACCAACGAGCGGGTTTTTCTAACTTTTGAACTGGTTCTCAGAATTGAAATCTGAGGGCACAGATGAACTCGCAACGCCGGTAATTTCTTAAGGGGGCCTTTACCGCAGTTGTGTTTGCTCGGGACGAGAAGTTAAAATTTGTGGGTTATATATGAAGTGAATAAAATTGTGGAACAATATTATTTTTGTATCTAAGTGTCTATATCCTACATGGGGGAGTTGGGGTGGGGCACCTAACTACCCATGTGAGGATAATAGTGAGGTGGGTCCCACACGATCCCCAACCTTACAACTTCCCATAACTCTCATAACCTTTTCCCCCCTCTTTAATTTGTAACTCTCAAAGAAACTCGTCTTTAACTCTCCCAACATTTAAGAGGACCTTCTCTCTCCCTCTCTTAACTCTTGCCAACATACACAAATTAATTAATTGAACCTACTCAATTAATTAATTAAGTTTTTTGAGTTTTGAAATTTGAAATGGCTTGTGTTAATAAAATAACGAGGTAGCTTATTATTTTATTTTGGGAAGGCTTTCGTTGTGCTAAGGAAGATTGGGAGAGAATTCTTGTGAAGAAGAAGAGGACTTCCTTCTCAACGAAGAACGCCATCTTCTTCGACGAAGAACACCGGTTCCACGAAGAACGATCGACGTGCCATCTTTTCTCTTCTCCGCGACAAGTGAGGAGACGCCGCATCAGACGCACTCCGACGTCGCCTACGAATTCTTTCCTCGCGACACCGTTTTCCTTGATGCCCGACGTGCGACATCAATTATCAAGGTAGGGGAATTTTATTTTTTTGGTGTTCTCTTATCTTTTGAGAAAAGAACGACGAGCGCGGACCAACCAATTCTAGGTTGATCTGCGGATCGTTCGTTCATGCGGATTGATGTTGAGGATTATTATTTAATTTGTTCGTGATTATTACCTTGACGTTCTTCGTGAAATATGACCTTTTGCTATCATTTAATGAGAGGGGGCTGGACCGCACAAACACGGCCGACCCTCTTCCTTATCAATGTGGGTTTCTTTTGAGGATTGAAATGGGAATGGCGTGGTGTCGTCGCACCGCGCGGAAACTTGCGGCAAGGAATGCACGGCGTCGTCGCACCGCACCGTGAAAACGAACAAGGACGTGACGCCATCACGCCACATTGGAGAAACCCGAAGACATCCACGAATGGAGTCGGGCCACGGAGAAGGGGCGCGGTGCCATCGCGCCACGCCAGAGAACCACGAAGATGGCGCGTTTTGTTATTTGACATGCGGATTGACGAGCGACGACAAGAGAAGACGCGTGGGCATTGTGGGATCTTTACAGCGAAGGTCGGATCCCGGGGTGACCACTGGAGAAGACCACAGGCGAATCGGACCACCGGAGCGCGTCCGGTGGTCAGCGGAAGCCCCTACCGGCGCGCCACGCCGGTGCGGCGGCGCCGGCGGTCGGGGGCTACGGCGCCCGGAGCGCCACCGGAAGAATCCGCCGCGGCTTCAGCCGCGGCGGCGGAGTGCGGTCCCGCGACCGCGCAGGACCGTAGGGGAGCGGCGGGACGCGGCCAGTTTCCGCGTCCGCTGGCACGGGCGGCCCCAACCGTGGGGCCGCGGCTCTTCACCCAGGGGCAGCGCCCCCCGCACGGTTTGGCCGTTCGGCCGAACCCCCGGCCGAGCCGGGCCGGATTGGGCAGACAGAGTCAGGCCGCACCCAGCCGGGCCGGACCGCGCCGGCCAGGCCGGACCCGCACCCGGGTCGGGTCAACCCGTTTTGGGCCGACCCAGGGGGTCTCGGGCCGGGTCGGTCCGGGCCCGAAACCCCCGTTTTCGGACCCCTCACAGTCTTTCGCCTATATCTTGAGATGTAAACCTTCTATCGACGCACTGTCAGCGGAAATGTGATCCTTGGATCGAGACGGTCGTTTCGGTATATCGCACCCAAAGTTTCGGAACACTTTGGGTTTGGTCGGGTTGGTTCGGATACGAAACCAACCGGGCCCTCGGAGCGGAAACGCTCATATCTTGAGCTCCGGACGTCCGAGTGACGTGCCGTCGACTTTGGTGGATTCCTCTAACTGATGCGGATATTTTGGCTTACTCCTCTTGAGTTTTGGATGCCATCGGAGTGCGGTCGGGTTGGTTCGCTCACGAAACCAACCGGGCCCCAGGAACGAAAAAGCCAATAACTCACATACCGGGCGTCCGATTGACGTGTCGTCTCTCTCATTGAATTCCTCTTGATGAGATGGAACTTTTGGCATACTTCTCCCGAGTTTTGGTTGCTGTTGGATAGTGGACGGGTTGGATTGTACCCAAAATCCAACCGGGCCCTTGGAACGGAAAAGTTGTTATCTTTCAGACAAGACGTCCGTTTGACGAACCGTCAGCGGCGTTGGTGATCTCGTTGAGAAACGGTCCCTATGAGTATACCCTATGAGAGTTCGGGGTACAATTGAGATACAGCCGGGTTGGTTCGCTCATGAAACCAACCGGGCCCCTAGGACAAAAAGGATAATAACTCACAGACCGGGCGTCCGATTGACGTGTTGTCTATTGCGTTGAGACCCTATGACGAGGTAGTCCTTTGAGATACTTCTTCGTGGGACATTGAGATAATTGGAGTATCGACTTGTAGGTCGGGGAGCAGACCCTCCCAGAGACGATCGTGCGGAGTACGAAGACCGTGTAGCCGACTGAGAGCGGACGACTGCTTGACCGACTTGACTTGGAGTGAGTCGACTAGCCCAGTGGACGGAGCACTACTTTTTTTGGGTGCAGACCCATGGAGGACGGAGCACTACCTGTGTGACAGTGCAGACCCGCGATACTCATCCGGAGAGTACCTCAGCAGGATACTGGGGGATGTGCACTACTGTGTTTGGGTGACATACCCTGGCGGGAAGCACTGCTGTGTTTGGGTGGCTGACCCGCGATACTCGACAAGAGGAGTACCTCAGCACTCTTAGGTTAGTGAGAAGTACCTCGGAGTCGTGACAGGACCACTGTACACTCCAGAGACGGGGCTCTTCAGCAGTTACGGTTTCGATAATGAAAATCCTGGTTTGAGCTGAATCTATGACCTTTGTGTTTACCTCTTGATTGAGATGGGTCACTTTATATCTTAGGTATATGTATGGGTATATACCTGGGTGGTGGTTTTCCGTTGATTTCATGATCTTGGTGTTTCCCTCATGATTGAGATGGGTTACTTAATAACTTAGGTATATGCATGGGCCTATACCTAAGTAGAGGTTATCTGCTGAGATCTTCTTTGTGGTTATCCATGTTGGTTTTAGTGATACCTTGAGGGTCTCGGGGTCCCTACTGAGTATCGTTATACTCACCCCTGCACGAGCTATGCCTGCACCTTGTTGTGTTGGTTGCAGATGACGGACAGTGCTAACGGAGGCCGAGTGTTCAAAGACTGGACGGTACCCAGAGGTGTACCACACGACGAGTCAGTATTCGGAGGTGGACTTCGCGACGAGACGACACACAGAGGAGGTTGACAGGCGAGAGCGTTGTGGAGGCTATCTGTACCTACCCTTCAGGTAGTATCTGAGGAGGAAGACCCAGGAGCCACTTCCGTTCTTCCAACTGTTGTCTTTTTCTGTTGTACTTTGTTCAGTTGTAGTTGTACTTTCATTTGGGTTTGTATTCTGGCCCATTTTTCCTTTCAGCACTTCTCTTTTTACTTAGTGTTTTACTTCCGCTTGTACTCTGTGGTATTTTGTTTACTTTTATAAAGGCAATTCCTTCCCAGTTATCGGGATTTACGCCTTTGGTGCTAGTCACCAGCCCTTGGCCTATGGAAGGTGGGCTTGGGGTAGTCACGGCACGGACCCCAAGGACGGGTCATGACATGAATTTTTAAATCCAATTTTACCCTTGTTTGTATTTTTAAAAAATGTTTTACAAAAATACTTCCTTTAATATTATGAATGAGGTACCTTTTCAATTTTTATTAGAAAATGTGAAAGGAATGTTTTTTCAAATTATACAGCATCAATGTATTTTCCCACCATCATGAATTTTTTTATATTTCCTTTAAAAGTTTAAATATTTCTTTTCAAAGAAAATTCTCCCTTTTATAATTGTGCAGTTTCTTTTAAAGAAGTGATTTGAAAATGGAAAGGTTATTTTCCTCAATAATTATTCCAAGTGATATTTCAAAATCATTTTCCATATAAGATGGACTCCTTTAATGTTACTTAGGATTTAATGGAAATATAATCCAAAGATAACATCCTTGTTATTTCTTTGGATGGTTTATTTCTATCATGATAAGATGTTGATGAAACCAGTTCCAATTTCGACAAGTAATACTTGGTAAAAATTTCTATAAAATATGTTCCTTTTCATGAGTTTTTAGATGATTAATGTTTTATGATCTTGTCTCACACAAGTATATGATTTTATCCATTTAATGGGTGGGACCTATATCTCCCTAAAATTAATTGGGTAAATATGGATAAATAATTAGGTAAATATGTTATGCACAAATATGATTTCATGTTCTCAATTTCATACATGGAACTCGTTTCCAAGTCTATAAGATTATAAATGATCATAGTTTTCATATCCAGAATCTTATGTGTGAAGTCGGATTTCATGTCCAAAATATCATGTGTGGACCTAGTTTCATGTCCACAATTTTATGTGAGGGAATTATTTCTTGTCCTTTACATAATTAGTTAATGTATTTCTACTTATACATGTTAAAAAGTTATAAGTTTGTTTTTATTCCATAATTATTTATCATATAAAAATGGTTTCCCTCATGGAACATGTTGTTGGATTATTTAATAATTTGTATCTTGTGAACTTCCATGCTTTATTTTATCACTCATGATATTGATATATGATATGGAGGTTGTAATTTTCAAATTTTAAGCTCGTGTTCTCACACCCTTATGGACTTATTGTGCTCATATGATCATTGATATCTCTCTTGTTTTCCATTACTGATCATTTGATATCACCCTTTATTATGTTTCCTTTCCCAGGGTTATTCAGAATGGTTTTATAAAAGATATGTCAAAAAAGAGTGATAGTAATTAATTACATTATGGGAGATTATATAGATCTTTTATGAACCATTTATTATGTGTCTATTTTTCTAAAGGCACTAGAACTATATAATTCTGGCATAGATCATTATGTCATATAAATAATATTCATATATTTAGTTATAATATTTATGTATGAGATGTATGGGTTTCTATAATGAGAGTCGATTCAAAAGCGGAGGGATGAATTCTGATGTCAAAACACTGAAATCCAGGGATGAGAGTTTCCTGGATCTTGAAACTTAGCCCACCCTGGACCATATAAATATGTAATGGTGTCCTAGAGGGGACTATGAGACTATCATAAAATATTGGATGATACTATATTTTCAAAAAAACTATAAACCATCACAAGAACTATCTAATTTAGAACCTTTGAATTAATGATACTTTACATTTCCCTGAACAAACATTCCATGTGGTAGTTCTAACACAGAGTTCTTTCATGGTGGAAATCATTCATGAAGGCTTTATTTTTTTAAACAAATCCTTTGGGAATCAGAATTCAAAAAGATACATTGTCTTTGAGGTGTTTCAGGATGGTGTTGAATCTACTACCAATCGAAGGGAATGGATGGATAAAAACATCCGGATATGGGAGATATTCCAAACTATGTTAGAGAACAACATGATCTTAGAACTATTAATAGAGTATTATAGTAATTTCCCACTCTATAAAAGGATACTGCTATATTCTTGTGGGTTTAGGTATGATTTTTTGACCTTTAGTTCCAATTGATATTCTCCCACCTACTAGTATAGTAGTTCCATGGGGTTGTATATGCAGAACAGGGCCCCCTTGGGTCATTATGTCAGGTAACCTTCTTTGATCAATATTTATTCCCTTTGGAACCCCATAAATAAAATCAATGGATGGATGTTAGCTACAGATACACCCATCCTTAATACGAGATCATTTTCAAGCCATAGTTGGAGGAACATCTTATATGATGTACTGAAAGTATGACCAACACCAGGGAGGACACATCATGGATAAGTGGGTCTAGCCATACAGGTCATGCCAAACATTCCATTATTTTAAATTGGATCAAAAATTATTCAGTTGGTATGAGGTGTCATGGACTTCTCAGTTCAATATTTACCACCACTGAGACATAATTCTTGGTTTTCTAATCCAGTGTCCGCTAAAGACCATCTTTTTTCACCTGAATCATAGGGAGGTCAACATAATACTTTTGGATCTCCACAACATAGGTGGTATCCCCATTCATTACGATATTTATGTTGAGTTCCTCCCAATTGGTAATATATGGGGTGATCAAGAGCAGATTCTTGTGTTGGAATAGTATTTACTAGACATTATTTAAGGGAGGTAGAACATTTCTAATATAAATTATATTCCATTCAATAAATCATTAAATCCCTTAATGAATTATCACAAATTCAGGATTATATAGATTCCCTAAAAATTACCAAGGGATGTGTGGAATTTGAAGGATGGATGCTAATGGGTTCTTATGGAGGCAAGTCAATTCTTCATGTCGAGGTACGGTGTAATGGCCCTCACCCACATAGTTAGGCTAGTAGGTTTCATTGTAAAAATACTCTAGGTATGGTGATTTTCTATCTATGATTCACATATGGATGTGTGGTTGTGAACGTTCATCATGGCAGTGATGCGGGTGGTGAGGCAGTGAATCAATGTTATGGTGTTAGTGCTGGAAATTCATTGTAATGTGCAGAATAGTATTATCCTAAGTGGTTATTTGATGTGTGTTTTTATCCCATTTCAATTTTTGTATGTATGGGTGGATCCAAACATGTAGAGATATGAGTATCAAAATCTCATATTCCCTCCTAATACAAACCTTATATTATAGATACTAAATACTTTCTAGAGTCTCTCCCTTCAACTAGAGAAGGTTTGTTTGTTGTCCAGATTTGGGCTTCTAGAGTAGTTATTGTTCTCTCTCTTCCCCCTCCCAATAGGGAAAATCATGGGTGATGGCCAGTGAATAGATGAGTATCAGTCATACCACCTGGCCTTTGAAGGTAAATTACTATAATAATGGGTGGAATAAAAGGTGATCTATGATTCATACACCCTATATCAGTTTTCTAACCAATTTTTTTGTCTCTAAAGGCTCATATAGAAGTTCTAAAATAGAGTACACAAAGATCTCCACCCTATGTTCCCCAAGAAGATATGATTCATGTTTTCACAATATTATAGTGGTGAATAGATAATGATTCCTTCAAACAATTATCCCTTTATCCTATTCAACAAATTACACATAGATCCATGAGAGTTTATATCCTAGGAACACATTGAGGCACCCATCCATCTATGTGGACTTTGAAGAGGTGATCCCACAACCATATAGTTGGGTGCATGTTTGGGCCCGAGGAGCACACCCGGAAGAGGTGAAGGAAAAACAATGAGAGAAATGGTAATGTATCCAATGCGTCTTCCTCCCTCATGGGGTCTATCTCTTATGGAAGACAGGGTAGAAGGCCTATGGTTCCCATGAAAGTGGCCTTGGAAGTTGGTTGAACATTCTAGGGTGGTTCTTAGAGTGTTTCATATGGAACTAGGGAATAACCTATGCCATATAGAAGAGGTGCTTGAGGACATGGTCTTCCTCGATACCAGGATTCATTAGTATAATTTTCAATAGCTCTACTCCACCTAAGAAGAGGGGATGAAATTTATAAGGGGAAAACATTTCTTCTAGAGCTATGATATGAAAAAATCAGCTCCCTATGTGAATACAATGCAATACATGATATATTTGGAGGATTTGATCCACCCTCACTGCATTGCGGGACCCCTAATTGGCATAGTGAGAGTACAGCTACAAATTTATTCTCTCAATGATTTACCCAATGGTAGATCAGTTGGAGGTGTATCACTGGAGGAATAATCATACAAGAAGTACTCCTCGGGTATTTATGCATTCCTATACTCTTATACGGAAGAAGAATCTTCTTCTTATGAGTTATGCCTCTAGATTTTCTGGGCTTGATCCAGTTATAAACCTTGTGGTATTTTTGAATCATAACCTTTTTGAATAATGCATAGATCTGTTGGAAAGGTACATAGGGATATTCATATTGAATCTATTAGAGAGGATTCATAGACCCATGGCCTCAAAGTGGTGGGAATGGAACCTTTTATTGATATTTCTATTAGGAATCCTAACCTTATTTTCTAAAGATACTACTTGAGGACGAATCAGTAACTACCCTAGGGGATACATTGTAACTTCCACACCATTCCCTCCTAATTTCATGAGTCCGTTCTTTGAAAATTTATGATAAATTTATTATTTAATTTAAATAGAAAAATTTCCCTTGCTTGTCGGGAATCCTCCAACAGCTAAAGTATTGGTCTCGAAAGTGATGTCATCGATGAGAGAGCATGCATTGATCATCTCAAAGCTTGATCATCTGGATGAACATTATGCTGCATGTAATTTTCTCTTTCTAGTTCACATTATTTTTTTCAATCATAATTTGGAATTTTCAGACCTTTCATATAAGTGGAATTACTTCTCACATTGAGGACCCAATGAAAGTTAGATATTTCAGAGAAAACAGAGCACACACCTGAGGAAGTAATGACTAGATCTATGGTCTTAATGGTGGTTTCTGAGGATGATGTAATGGTAAATCCTTCCCCTGATGTTTCATCGCATGAGGATGCTTCTAGTACACCTATTTTGGGTTTATTTGATATCCCTATGGATATAGAGCCCTTCCATTCTAAAATGATGTCTAGAAAGGATCCTATAGTGGATGTGATTACAGCCTTCCCTGGGTATGAGCTCGTGATGCCCGATGATCTTAAAGACTAAGGATCTGAAGTCTCCAATGAGAATTAGGTTGTTCAGCATAGTTTATTGAAGATTTTGAAAAACATCATCACCAATATCCCATGAGATTACTTGTAAATTAATATGTGGTGACTTTACTAGTATCTTTCAAGTTTGAGGAATGGTTTTGTGAACTATAAGGGCCTTTATGTACTAGCCCAGGACATCCTTAATGAACTTGTTCGAGTAGAGTGGTTGGTGTTTGATGTCACCAAGTATGAGGACACTTATAAAGCCATCGAGGATATCTAGGGAGGCCAGTAAGAGCTCCCTAAGTTGTATGGTAAGGAACCTCAGCCTGAGGATATATCAATACCAAGGGAGATATCATCAGCCAACCGAGGACATAGTTTTTGTTGGATAATGATGAAGTAGTGGGAGTGGAATCCTTGTAGGTAGAGTGTTGGGCTTAATGTGATCATGTGTAAATCCAAGTTAATTAGGTTCAACATATGGATGAGGAGGAAGTGGTTGAATTGGAAGAGAAGTGAAAATACTCAAGGTTACTTGGAAAATGCTTTTTGAGTTGGAGAATTACCTTGTTCAGGTTGATCCATATAGGGCCTAAATATTCTGATATGATAAAGGAGAGGATCCGGATTGTTGATAGCCATCCTCATTGTGGTTTTTTTAGACAATCAAATTTTTATTTTCCCTTGATTTTTTATGTTTTATTTTTATTGTATCTCCATCATATTAACAATATTACATATAATAAATATCTAAGCCCATGTGAGTCATGATCGATGAGAGAAACAAGATATGAATAGAGGGACTCTTATCTAAATGAGAGTGTCATAAAATAAGTTAAGGGTTTTGTTTTGAATGATCCATCAACTGATGGCAGTTCCCTAACTATGGAAAAAAATTGGATGGAGAGATTTCACGTAACTGATTTACATTCCCAATGTGCGTGATTGCACAATCAAGGTAACTCTAGGAGAATTGAATTATATCTAATCAAAGGGATAAATTTGGGATTAAAATAGATATATCAAGGGATTATAACACAAATAAGAAATATATTCCTACTAAGGATACCAAATGACCATGTTTGAAACATAGGTTCCAACATCGCCATGCTTAGAGGCAGGACAAGGAAATGGGGGTCAACTGCAAACCATGTTTTCATAATATTGGGCTTGTCAATTGTTTTATTTTCTTTTGAGTTATATATATAGGAAGGGAGGTGATCTAGTTTAGTACGGTTCCATCACTAATAGGGGATCTCATTTAAAAATGGAAGATGATGGGGATCAAACCGAGGATGATGTGAATCATGGGGGAAAACTGAGGAAATGTTTGAGTAGATATCGATGATCTAGGTATTATTACACAATGTATTAGAAGAAATTTAGGTGGGTGTATCTATTTGAGGGAGTGTAAAAACAACATCCTATGGGGAGGATCACCTTGGTTGTCAAGAAGTAGTAGGGAATTTAGGTCAAGTGACAGAAGAAACTTTTGGTGGTGCAGTAGGTGTCCAACACTGAAGGGGAAGTTCCTATTAATAGAAGTCGATCATATTTTATAGTTTTAGTTAATTTAATTTGGATGAGAGGAATTCATTTTAACATTTTGTGGAAAGAAAATTGAAAACCTAATTTAATATCATGAGGTGATGATGATGCGTCATACATTTTAACATGGTGAGGCCAGGATGTTATTGAATTCGATTTAACATTGTGTAACCAGGATGTGTAAATTTATGTGATCAATATCCACCCCATAAATGTAGAGGGTTGAATGAATAGTATCATAAAGGGTGGTTCTCATATAGTATCTAGAACCAATGGGTTAAGTAAGAACAACAATGATTTTTCTCTGACTCAGTTGCGAGTTTTCTAGGTTTTTACCTTTTCCCATCACTTCTTTACTTTTTCCCATGTTATAGGGGTGTCATGATGGTTGAAAGCATAATTTTTTTTCCAAATTTACCTTTATGGGGTTTTAATCCAAGTAAAAAAATTTCCTCCTGTATTGGTTAATTTAAGGTCACACCATTCAGAGTATAATTGTCATAGGGAAGCTTGTGTGGTGCATAATACCACATAAGTAATCCTTTAGATGTTCATTCATAGTTTAATATCATAATTCATGGACCAACGATATTATTTTTATGGTTTTAGTGATTAAACCAAAGAAATGGGTGAGATGGACTACTTGGATATGGAATATTATACTCAAAATGGATGTAAGGGGCCTGGTGGGGCGTATTAGTCTCATCATTGGAATATGTGTCTCGTAGAAGGAGGGAACACATTTTATAGTTATATGTAGGGACCATTGCACAATGTTTATCGATTTTATTTTTAGAAAAAAAAATTGTTTGCAATTTAATTTCATGGATATTATTCTGAATGGAGAATGTTGTGTAGTAGATAAGGTAGTATAAACTCAATGTGAATGAAGAGTGTTAGTGGACTGGTACTGCACAAGCTCGCACAAAGTTTAAGGTCGTAATTCTTAGAAAAAAGGGGTAAAATGGAGGGGTTATTATGGAATGGTAGAGAGTATGAATATGATATGAAATAAGGTTTAAGTATTCCTCTCACCAAATAGATATATCTTATTAAATTTCAACACAAGTTACGGTTATGGTTATATAACAAAATGTGGCTTCGTGCATCTTGACCATGTGGGGAGGGCCTCACAAAAATTCTTAAGCCCAAATTTACACTTGATTTATGTGGGAAAAAATAATGGTTAGGGTCCTCCATTTTCAAATGTGAGTGAGAAATATGGGAAATGATAAGGGTCGATAGAGTCCTAAAAACACTAACATTATTAGTCAACAAATGTGAATTCGCAGAGGTAAAACACCATGTGTGTAATAATTACACTAAAACAAATTGAGTTGAAGAGAAAGTAAATCATGACTTTTAAGATTTGAATTGATATGTACATGATCAATGGGTGAGGAATTACTATTGACCATCCTAAAATATAGGTCTGATTGTCACATCAGTCAAGAATGGTGTTAGAAAATGATGGATAGATCGTTGACCATGTTCAAAACATAAAAATTATCACCTATCATAGGGGATACTAAAATGAATGTGCTCAGGATGAGATATTAGCTAGTTTCACTAGGAAAAAACTCAATTAGGGGATCCCATTCAGATTTAATGGATTATGTATGACCAATTTTTTGAAATAATCAATGTTCGGAGGTGTGTTATAGTGGAATTCAGTACTCTGGGTTCTACACCACTTTGTATTTGAGCACATCGAAAGGGTGAATCAGTGGGTGATATTCAAACCCACACTCAATGATAGGTGTCCTAAAAAGGATAGTAATTATACAGACCACTGAGATAGGATCTAGGTGACTCTAACAATCCCATGAAATGTGAATGAATCCATATACAGTTCTAGAATGAGGTGTGGACCAGCACCATTGTGGTTTCAACAATATCAAGTAAAGGTTCAATGTGTTATAAAATTTTATGTTACATGATAGAGATGTGAACCATTTAGTTTAACATCTTGTGGAAGGGAAATTTTACATTTATTTTAATGGAATATGGTGAGGATGGGGTGTCATATAGTTTAATGACTTCTGTTATAGATGTTTTCCTCTAGTTTAAAATCATGTGATCATGATGTGGGATGTTCCATTTAAGGTCATTTGACTAAGATACTTGGGGATGGTGATATGACTTCACCAGCTTCTGATAATTGACCAAAAATGAATGGAGGAATAATTGTCTTAATTCTATCAAATATGGTATCACATGGGTGGAATAATTTATGGATGGTATTGAGATTGGGGCTCTATATGTCAATATATATCCCATGAGATTGAGAATCAAACCACAAGTAGTTCATGAATGTGGTTTGGTGGGAGACTATAACTGAAAGTGGAGTTCAATTATTTGAGGTGAGGATGATAAGTCAATTTTATAGTTAAGAACATTATACAAGGAGACATTTTCCACATAGTTTAATGCCATGCATCATTGACTAATGATATTCCATCAGTCTAAAATCATGAAGTTTGGACTATGGGGTTATTTTCTTGGGGAGTTTTTTGGGAATAAAAGATTTGTAACCTAACATGAACATAGGTATCCTTTTACCACATGAAACAACACTAAGACAATTCACATACAGTTTTTTATCATAATTCATGGGCCAAACGCTAGTTCATATTGAGAATATATACTTGTCTTGACCATACTAGAGAAGATCCTACCATAAATATAAATCCCACTTGATTAATTGTCTGTGTGACAAACAAGGAGTAGAAATTAGTCCCACCTATGACATGGTATCGCGTTATAGGGGTAATAGAATTCATTTTAGAGGGTTCCAATGATTCGGAATATCTTGATCAATGTTTATGAAATTTTGGGGGAATAACACCAACGATGTCTAAGACTCAACTAAAATAAAGGTAGGGGAGGGAAGTAAATAATGTATTCCTAGATATAGAATTTGAAATAATTTAACTGGTGGGTAGATAATGACTATTTACCATGTTACAAACAAATGTTCCACAACCATCTATCCATGTACAGAGAGAGAAAATGTCAAATCAAGTGTTGGTATGTTCAAAACACGGGATTCATCAATCATTATTGAAAGTCCTTAGAGATGTGTGATCTGAATGAGATTAAATCCAATTATTAATTTTCACCATCACCATATGGGAGAATATTCAAATAAAATGATTATTATAATTCAAATTGAAGAAGTATAAAAGTATATAAGTGAACATGGTGGGATTTTTGGTGGGCACTTAAACACTCTAGGTCATATTCCACCATATACTTGATTACAATGAGTGGTTAGATTAGTGAGTGATAATTTCATAGGTTCCCAAGGGGAATAGATCAAAAGTAGAATAGTAGTTAAGATGTTCTTAATATATGAGATCTGGACAACCCTATATATCCCATTAGAAATGGAAATCAGGATATATGTTATTATAGAATGTGTTTTGGTTGGAGTCCAGCTATAACACCTGGATATTTTTTGAATTATTTTTTTTTCAAATTAATCTATGAATTATTGATATTTTTCATTTCACGCAATACTGAAGATAGTTTATCTATATTAAATCCCTATGTTTTGATTATGTCATACATAACACCAAGTTAATCATGCACTACACATGATATATAATTTAACATAATCTACATGTAATATTTAGTATATCTTGTGTTATACGAAATGATGAATTTCCTTGATGGCTTGCATAACACATAAGACCAAGGTTTACCGAACAATAATATATTATTTAAATATTAATATTTAATAAAATATGATATAACATAGATGTGAAATTAGAGGTTTTTAATATTATTAAATAATTTATGAAAATATATGGTTTTCACAATATAATATGAATTCATAGGTTACCTATTAATTATAAATGAATATGAAAGTCAATTGAAAAAGATGTAATATTATTACATTTATGGTCAAAAAGATATTATACCATATTAAATTAAATTAAATATAATTAGTGAGTGATATTAATATTTATGTTATATAATCAATCATAGATGTTTTATATTCATTCAATATATTTGATCAACATAAGATAAGAACAAACCCAAATTTAGGCTTAAAATATTTTTTATACATGTATTTTTAACACCTTTTAATGGTGAAAAAAAATTAAATAAAATTTTTTGGAACCTACATAGATTTAATATGTGAAATTAATCTTTATCTTTGGAAGTGAAACATTTAAATTAGGTTAGGATATATTTTTGGTATTTTTCTATAAGTCTTCATTTTTTTAATGAATAGTTAAAAATATAGGATTTTAATTGAAAACTACCTTTTAATTTAATTTATTTTTAGGGTTAAATTATATTTTAAATTGGTTTAAAAGTTTAATTAGATAATTAATTTATAATTTAATAAAATTTAAGTCACTATAACCAATTTCACAGTGAAATTGGATATCAAAACTTAAAAACATTTTGATCATTTTTACTTTTAAAACCTTAGTGTCGTCCTGTCAAGGGATTAATTTTAAATTAATTTCAACCACTCCTGTGATTTGAAATTAGAGAAATGTAATACATATTTGGAATCAAAATAATTTCTTTTTTATAATATTATAAACTTATTTTTTGACCAAAATAATTAGTGAAGGAAATTATAATTAATCACATTGGTTAAGGTAAAATGAAGCTTAACTAAGGACTAAACCTTAAATTTAAGACCCAAAATGACCAATTAAATTGTACAAAATCCATTGAATGGAAATATTGATAAAATATACATTATTT
The DNA here is from genome assembly GCA_963277665.1 of Viscum album. Taxonomy (NCBI): domain Eukaryota; kingdom Viridiplantae; phylum Streptophyta; class Magnoliopsida; order Santalales; family Viscaceae; genus Viscum; species Viscum album. The sequence continues at coordinate 983,095,377 of OY728125.1, forward strand.
TATAAACTTTTTATAATTATGGGATCCACTTACAACAAGAAAAACGCGGGTGTAATTCTCTCTTCAAATTTTTACTAGTGTGTGACTCCTCCTTTCTTATAAAAGGGCACCAACTCTCCCTATTATTAACATCTTTAAAACCTATTAAGATTAAACAATATTAGAAAAATTAACTTAATAGAACCCCTAACATCCTCCTTGAATTATCCCTTTAGGAATAATGACTTCCATGAAATCTTTTTGGCATAAACCAAAAGGAGTTACCCGATTAAGAGGTAACACCTTCACTAAAGATCCTTTCATTTATTTAAAATCTCCACCCCATACACTCTATTTATTATGTTATTATATATAAATAGTATCATAAATATATTATAATTTTTTAATTATATGGATTTGAACTAAACTTCCACACACCTTCATCTAATGGGTAACGAATATACTGTTTATGTGTACATAGAACTAACACCTCACAAATCAACGATTATTCAATTTTCTTTACCACCTAACAAGGTGGAAATTATGATGGAAACTCTATTTATATATGTAATATACTATATTTTTTATTTCTTGAAGATTATTTTTTCCTTTTTATAACACATATATTTTTACATTCCATTTTTGTTAATATGATAATTTCATTTGAGGAAGTGTCGACTACCTCCCACTCAAAGAGATATGATTCGTTTATAAACTACATGGAATATATTATTGATGGGTTTAGTGATTATATATGATATATATGATATCATAAAGATAAATTAATAATTATATACATATATACATATAGTTCATTTTCTTTCTTTCTTTGAATACAATAATAAAAATAGAAACAACACTCATGCATATGTAAGACTTACTGTCTTAATGAACGGTGCATTCCATTTTGTACTTATATATTAAATAGATTATTATTATACACATATAATGGATATAAATTTTATTTATATCATGGTATAAATTTTTTAAATCATGATATAAAGTATAAGTACCAAATATATAACATATTAAGTCACATGTAAAGAATAATGAGAATAATACCGGAAGTGAAACCATAACATAGTATTTTTAACAAGCGGGTAATATAATGTCATAATAAGACCACATATGGTATTATATATAATAATATGGTTCTATAAAATATTTATATTTATTATACATGTGGTTTTAATTATTATGATGAGAGTCAAGACATAAAGTAATGGGATTTCATCTCACTTTTTATTTCTATGAGATACATTCTATGTTCGTCACTCGTTTCTTTTTGTGTGGTGTATATAATGCCCATGATTGTGTTATATTTATCATATAATTATATTATGGGTATTTACATATCCTTTTTATGATCTTTAATTCAGGTTGTTTATGTTTCAAAAGTTACCAAATCGGTAAAATAGTTTTGTCTCAATTTTCCTCCTTTCAGACTCGTGTTTTATTCTGCACCTAAATTCTCTTTCGAGGTGAATATAATTCAATTTTACATTTTATATCATTAATTTACTTTATTTAATGATATTTTACGATTCATGTAAATTATTTTTCTTACATGGAGAGTATAATCCCATGTTACCATGTTATAAGAGTTTATTGAGACAATTTCATCACTTTTCAAGATTATTTAGGTTTATCCTTCATTTGATGAAATATTATGATTCATATCTACATAAAACTCATAATTTTCATTATCATCAGTATATTCAATATATATCCATGTATTAGTACCATTTTCTCACTCTATGGTATTTAATATAACGTTTTTAAGTAAAAATTTGACTGTCTCTCTCCGGTCAGAAATCTTTCGTATTTAAAAACCATATTTTCAAAAATGTTGTCAAAACATTTTACTAAAAAAAATTAAAAAGTTTTTTAAAGCTCATTTTCAAGGAAAACGGATTTTAAAAACATTTCATATTCCTCCTTTATTGTTTTTCAAATCTATTTTCAAAGGAATATTTTTTCAAAAAGTTTTTATGTTTTAAAAAGCATTTTCAATAAAAATGATATTTTCTTTGAGAATTTTTTTTAAAAGATTATTAAAAAATATTTCCCATCTTAGATAACATATATTGGTGTTACTCGTGACTTTTTTGGGAAATTATTCAATTTTTCGATTCATATTATTTCTATAAATGAATTATGTTTTGATTTCTTGATGTTTATGAAACCCATTTCTCTTTTACAGGTTATAATCTTTTGAAAACATATTTCTTTTCGTGGGTTATGTTCATGATGAAATAATTATGAAACTTTTATCTTTCCATAGGTTATGATATGTTTGCATGTTTATAATACCCATTTATTTCATGGGTTATGATGTGGTTATTTATGATCTTATGGAACATGTATGTATGATTCCACTATAAGATGGGTGGGACCTATATCTACCTATAATAAATTGGGTAATGATTTATATCTAATGAGGTAGACTAAGATGGTCTTGGGAATGAACCTTTACAACTAAGAAGGCCATGGGAGTGATCCATGACTACCAAGATGGTATGGGGAGTGAACCTATACTACCAATATGGTCTTGGAAGTGATAACTTGGATATTGTATAAATAATATTATATATGCTTATGTGTCTGCTGAAATTCCATGTTTTATTCCTATATTATACTTTCGTGGATTATGTTCTCTATTTCCCTATGATTCATGTCTTATAAACTTCCATGATTTGTTCCATGATTTGTTTATATGAAATTTGATATATATGGTATGATCTTATATTTTTATGATCATGTCATCATACCCTTATTCTCGTGATTATTCTTAAATATCTCTATTGTTTACCCTTACGGATCATTTGAGATCAACCCTTTTTATGTTTCTTTACTCAGGTTATGATGATATTTATTATGTTTGAGGTGTCTAAGAAGGTTTATAGACAAGAAGAACCTAGTGGGAGATAATGTAGCTCACTTATGTATTAGGGATTGTGTTTCCATGTTTCCAAAGGCACTAGACTAGTACAGTATTCAGGAATATGTTTGTATAATGTTTTAGGTATTTCACAAATGTTATTTAATGTTAACGTATAAAAATATAGGGTCTATGTAGTTGGTATCAGAGGAACGTTTTAGTCAGACTTTGGAAACTAGGATGAGAATATTTCACTAATATCCCTAGTTATATTTCTAAGGATATGTCTATGGATGTCTCTAAGGATAAGTACAAGGATGAGTATACTTTTTGGAAAATGGCCTTGAATTTTGGTAAAGGATTGAGTGGGTGGTATCCTGGAAATACATCAATGAAAAAATAATAAAAGTGGATGTAGTTATGGAATAGATTTACCTAGGGGTAAAATCACTAATAATATGTTTTGGTCCTGACTCGAGGTAATCTGGTACATGACAAGAGGCATTATTGCACAACTTATTAGACACTCCCAAGAGATATGCTTTGGGATTTCACGAAATCTTCACGAACCATCATGAATTATGTAAGTATAAGTTTTCTATGAATAACCTAGGATGAACCTAGGGTGTCATATATTAAGGAATGTGTTATGATTTTGAAAACATGGAAGTAATTATTTTCATGTATATGTGGTTTTCTACTATGACTAGTAATGCTGACACTATGTTTCTAGTTTTAGTCAATGTCAGGAACTAGAAGGAACTAGATTTGAATTTGATGGACAATTTTATGATGATAATTCAACTGGGATGACTTCTGGAGTGAAAGATGTTATGATCATGCCTAATCTGTTTTCATGGAACATGATTAACAATGTGTACCTTAACCAACTCTTGGACTCACTAAGGAAGAGAAAGAAGGTGTTCAATGAGAGTTCGGGTAATAGAGACTATGGAGGTAAGAAGATTCAATTTCCTTTGTGTCAAAAATGTGGAAATAGTCACCTAAGTTAATGTCTAAAAGGGATAAGAAGATGTTTCGGATGTGGAAAATAAAGACACAAAGAATGTGACTATAGGGGAAAATGAAGAGTTCGGTTAACAAAATGTATTAGAATATTGTACTAGCTGAGGAATAATTTAAGGTTAAGTTTTTTATGTTTTTAAAAAACAATCATTACGAAACTCAATTTTCAAAGAGTAAAACTCTAGAATATGATCCACAAGGTGGTATGAGTAATGGATATAAAACTGATGATAAAGAGACTACTTATGAAATGTGAAAGGAAAGTGGTATTGTGTAATAGGATGAGGTATCCTTTCTAATGGTATATGTATGACGTTGAATAATAATAAAATTATGTTTTTGGATTCAAGAAGTATGTTATATGAAAGGTGAAATAAATCAGGATTGTTTAGTTTATGTCTTTTTCTATGGATTTACAAGATCATGTTGAATGGTTCTGATGGAATATAAAAGTGATATATTGGAAAGGTGATGTCCATGAAAAAACATGATTATGGGAAAGAAAAACCTTAATATGTTCCTTATGTTACAATATTGTTATTTAGATAAATATATTTCGGATTTGAATTAGTAAATTGGATAGTACTTGTTACCTTGGAACTAATTGAGGACCTTTTAAAAAGTTGTTTATACTATCATGGATGAAGTTTAAAAATTCTTGGGTTTATGTAATATATACAGTAATCTATGGAATAAGGAAGAATGCATGTTTTTCAGAATTATTTATAGTAAATTAGGTTATTTCCATGTTTCAAGAGAATATATGATGAGGGTATTCACATTTTTGGAATGTGGAAACCAAGGAATACATTCTGATATATGGGGGAATCAATGTTAAGATGATTTAGTGGCTCTGTTTCTAATGTTCTGAATTTTAATTTTTGGGAAGGGTTATAAGTTTAACCATTCATGCGATATTTTTGTTAAACATAAGAAGAAGTATTTATGCAAAGAGTTTGTATTGCAAACCTTGGTTAAAAGGCCACTTAGTAGTTAACCTTATTTTAAGGATTTCTATCTTATTTATTTTGGATGTTATATTTGTATGGTTTTAGGAAATGACATCATGTATGTTGGGTGACAACCAATCATGTTTGGAAAGGTTGTGGGTCTTGAAGCCAAGATCAAAGTACAATAAGGGTTTCACACCAACCACTATCCTACATAATGTCTTAGTTAATGTATAATTATTTTTTATAAAAAAAAAATTAATGGTGAAACGGTAGTGTAACTTTTTATGTTTAGAGATTAATTTATTAACCATGTTAATTTTTATGAATATTTATAGATAATTATTTATACTTTTCATTCATCGATGGTCCTTAATATCTGCTAAAATTGTATTTTAGTGATTTAGATATATAAGATAATTTCTAGACATCCATTTCTTGAAGGAATTGATGAATTATAAATAGTTAAAATCACAACCAAAGAATGAATTTTTTTATAGTACTATATCCAAAAATTTATATTTATATATATTCATGGTCAATAACATAATTACTTAATGTTAGGATAATAACCAAAAGAAAATGTGTTCTCCTAATAACTTAATTTTTTGGAATTTATGGCCTCTTAAATCATCACAGATTTGTGACTTTGAGTCCCTCAATTTTTCTTTGATAATTCAATTGTTTGTGATTGATGACCACAATCACTCCATTTAAATATTTTCACTTTTCCTCCATGTCTTTTCTTCACTCCCGATCTATGTTCTTCTTTGTGGAAACACAGTTGTTTGTTACTTTTGGTATTTGTTATGGTTCAAACATTCCCTTTTATCTGATGTTTTAGTATTAATTTATTCAAGGTAGGTTTCTATGAATTAAACCTTAAAATATTATACATTTTAAAACTGAGAATAATTTAAAGGGATAAATTTATTTTAAGGAGGGTAGAATGTAACACCCCAAAATTGTGTGAATTATTTGTTTCGAATTAATTTAACCTTTTTTGATATTATTCATTTCAAAAAACACTGAACATAGTTTATTTTATATTAAACCAATGTGTTTGGATTACATCATATGAAACACCAAGTTAATCATGAACTACATGCGACATTAAAATTAAATTACTCTACACATAACATCAGGTTTAGCTTGAATTATATGTAATAATGACTTTCCTCAATGGCTTGTGTAACACGCAAGACCAAGGTGTACCAAACAATAATATATTATTAAAATAGGATTATTTAATATAATATGATATAACATAGATGTGAAATTAGAGGTTATGAATATTATTAATTAATTTATTAAAATATATGGTTTATATAATATAATATGAAATTATAGGTTACATATTAATTCTAAATTAATTTGGAATCTGATTGGAAAAAAGGTATATTATTAGTTTTATAGTCATTAAGCTATATTACCATAATAAATTGAATTAAATACAATTAATGAGTGATATATATATATATATATGTTTGTGTTATATATTTAACCAAATATTTTTGATATTTATTCAACATATTTCAAATTCATAAGATAAGAACAAACCCAATTTTATTCTTAAGAACATATTTTTTTTATAAACATAGTTTTAACTCCATTTAATGAAGAACCCATTTTAAATCCAATTTTTGGAACTTTTACAGATTTAATATGTCAAAATAATATTTATATTTGTATCTGAAATATTAATATTAGGTTAGGATAATTATTTTATATTTTTCAATAATGTTATTTTAATTAATAGTTAAAAACACTAGATTTTAATGAAAAACAACCTATTCATTTAACTTATTTATAAAGATAAATTATATTTTAAATTGGTTTAAAAGTTTAAATATATAATAATTTTATCAATTAATCCAATTTTGGTCATTTAAACGAATTTCACATTTAAATTGGATATAAACACATAGCAAATGTTTGATCATTTTTACTTTAAAAATATGCAGTTTCATCCCGTCAGCAAGAATAATTTTAAATTAATTTATACAACTCCTATGATTGGAATTTTAAAAAAATTATTCCCTATTTTTAATAATAATAATTTATAATGTGTAATAATTTCAACATAGTTTTTGACCAAAATGATTACTGAAAGTAATTAGAATTAATCACGTCGGTTGAGGTAAAATTAAGCTTCACATAGGACTAAACTACAAATTTCTGACCCAAAATGACCTATAAACTTTTCCGAAATAAATTTTATAGAAATATTTAGACCCTATACTCTATTTTATATAATTTTTGTCTTTATTTTATACACATTCAACATGAAAAACCTGTATGGAATTCTCTCTTCAAATATTTAGAAGAGTGCCACTTCTCCTTCCCTATAAAAGGCCACCAACTCTACCTCTTATAGACACCTCTAAACCTATTATCTTCATACATTATCAGCCCAATACACTTCCATACATCCTTAACTTCCTCATTGAGTCCTCCTTTTGTGTATAAATTCTTACATGGAATAATTTTTGGAATAATCCAAATGGAGTTACCCAATTAAGAGGTAACACCTTCTATCAAACTCCATTATTTTATTTTCCTTCTCCTCCCCTACCACTATATTTATTCCATTATTGGAAAATAAAATCAGTATCCTAAATATAATAATATTTTTTATTCTAGGGGTTCAACCTACACTTACACACACCTCCATCTAATGGGTAATGATCAAAATGTTTATGTGTATGGTGAACTACCTCCTCACTAAACGATGATTGTTCAATTTTCCATACTGTGTATCATGGAGAACATTACGATTAAAACTATATTTATATATGTATTATATTATATTTATTAATTAATTCGGCCTTATTATTACTTTTTAAAACAAATATTTTTTTACTTCCCATTTTCTATTAATACGATAATTTCTTTGAGGAAATGTGGATTACCGCCCCCTCAAATCCATATGATTCATTAATACACTACATTGAATGTATTAAGGATGGGTTTAGTGATTATATATGGTATATTTTATATCCTAAATCTACTATAATAATGATATAACTATATATATATATTTCATTTTCATTCTTTCTTTCAATATGACATTAAAAACGGAAACAATGTTTATTCGAATGTACGAATTATTATCTCCACTAATAGTGTATTCCATTTTTGTAATTATATATAAAATAGATTATTATAATATAGATATACTGAATATAAATTTTATTTATATAATGTTTAAAATTTTTTAAATCATGATATAAAATATATGTACCTATATTATAAAAAATTAAGACACATGGGAAGAATAAAGTGAAAATTACCCGAAGTGAAACCTTAAAAAAATATTGTTAACAATCAGGTAATATAGGTCTTTGATAGAACCATATATGGTATTAATATATAAGAATATAGTTTTATAAATTAATTATAATAAATTTATATCTATTATACAGGTATTCTAAATGAGTATGATGAGAGTCAATAAGCAATATAAGGGGATTTCATCTCACTTTTTATTTCTTGAGATAGATGTTATGTTCTCCACTCTTTTCTTTTGTGTGGTTTATGTACTATACATGATTGTATTATATATATCCTATAATTAAATTTTCGGTTATTCACATATCCATTTTATGATCTTTTTTTCATGGGGTTTATATTTAAAAAATTTCCAAGTCTGTAAAACAATTTTTTCTCAATTTTCCTTCTTTAAGATCATGTTTTGTTATACACCTAATTTATATTTTGAGGTGTATATACTTATATTTTACATGTTATATCAGGAATTTAATTTATTTCAAGATATTTTAAGTTTCATTTAATTTCCATTTCTTACATGGAGATTATGAACCCAAGTTACCAAGTTATAAAATTTTATTGCGACAATCTCATCACTTTTTGAGATTATTTATGTTTATGATATATTTGATAAAATATTATGATAAAAATCTCAAGAAAACTCATTATTTTCGTTATACTCTATTTATTTGAGATATATCCATATATTAGTACCATTTTCTACACTTTGGTACTTAAGATAACGTTTTATGTTAAAATATGACCATCTCTCTGTCTGGTCGGAAAGCTATTGTATTGAAAAACCATGTTTTCAAAAATGTTTTCAAAAATGTTTTCCAAAATGTTTTCAAAATATCTTTAAATCCCATTTTAAAGTAAAAAAATGATTTTAAAAACTTTTAATATGATTCCAATATATGTTTTCAAAGTTATCTTCATAGAAATGTTTTTTTTTTCAAAAAGATTTATGTTTTTGAAAATCATTTTCAATACCTAAATGATATTTTCCTTGAGAAATGGTTTTAAAAGATTTTTCAAAATTATTTACCATCTAAGATAACATATTTTTGTGTTACTCATTCCTTTCTAGATAAATTATTCAATATTTTCATTCATATTATTTCTCTTAATGGATTATGTTTTGATTGCATTATTTTTATTAAAAAGGTTTCTCTTTCATGGGTTATAAGCTTTTGAAACCCACTTCTTTTCATAGGTTATATTAATGATGAAATGATTATGAAACTTTTATATTTCCATAGGTTATGATATGATTACATTTTTTTAATACCCATTACATTTTATGGGTTATGATATAGTTATATATGATCATGTGGAATATGTATGTATGATTTCACTATGATATGGGTGGGACCTTATAGCGACCCTTCCTTTTCGTAATTTACTATTACATCATTATAAACATAAAAAACATAATAGTATTACACATATAGGATCCAAAGGTTTAGTTCCTCGGTCAAAAAAGGATCAAACATTACATTTACAACATTATACATAAACATTTATTTTATTAATTCTTCTCTAGATTCTCATTAGCACTTGACCTATCCTTAGTACAAGTAGTCACCTAAGGATAAACATCAAAAGGGGTGATCTAAAATCCTAGTAAGAGGATATATAATAACAATATAACATGGGTTGTGCATAAACATAGGCATAGGATCATGAACATAAGAGGAAGCATTAATAAAAGACATTAAATGTGTTAATGCATAAAAAATGAAACATCGTGTCTTAGTGGTTAACTACCACACATAATTGTGAAAAAAGCTAGAATCTTGTTCACGAATAATTTTAATTTTAACTAAAGAGATTCATAACTTTACCCAGTGCATTGGAGCACAGTATAATTCCAGGCGCACCCGTCACATTCATACATTCATATTGTGCTATATAATTCTGGGTGCACCCGTCACATCATAACATTATCATTATCATGCATGACACATAGAAAATATATAAAAAATGAACATAAATAACACATGGAAATTAATTTTTTTCATATCATAAGAAAATATTTATAAACATTGGGTTCCCAAAATAAAGTGGTAATAAGATACTTGATACAATAACCATTAACCTTGAGTGAGAAGTAAAATGTGTGTTTTTTGAAAGAAGAGTTATTTTAGAAAACATTTTTTTGACATAAACTCCAGTGTAAAACATTTATATCCTATAAAAGTTAATATAATTATGAAAAAATTATTTTTAAGGAGTAATCGTACTAAAATGGAGTGAAAGTGGGAGAACCTGAAGAAAGAAAATTTGGTTCGAGAATTTCCACTTTCCTTGTATCTGAGTGATTTATTCACTTTAATTTCCTGTATAACCACATTATATTCATCAATTAACAATTAAAGAACCTTGTGTACATTAATATGGTTCATTATGTTTTCATTAGGTTATTTTATGGTCCCTTGGATGAGTTATAGTATTTAAATCCACTGTTTGAGAATGTTTGTTTTTATGGTTTTCCAGAACGGTTCAATTATATTCATAAATGGAAGTTCATGTACAATGTGGGTAAACATCAAGAACTTGTATTAAATATTATTAATTATATTCCGTAATTTTAAATTATATTATAATTAATTATGTTACATACCATGTGGATGAATCATTTTTTAAAATTTAATGAAGATCGTTTCGGAAAATTTGGGAGATTTTTCAACCACAACAAAGTAGTTTTGTTCCATCATTAATTAATATGTAAAAAAGTTAATTCCAAAACATGAAATAGGATATAATATGTATAATATAATATGGTTAAACTATAAAAATGGTTTCATGACCATATCTGAATGTTGTAAAGTAAATTCAAAACATGTCGTTCTTGAAAGTCAAAAATTAACACCTCACGAACAACGTTTTCCCTTTTAAAATAAAAATAAGAGGAGAGGGGGGATAGAAGATATAATCTCACATTATTATAATAAAATTACAGTATATACATGATAATATTTTACAATATAATTTTTATGAGGATAGGTGGAGATATATTAAAAATAGAACATGAAATTGAAAGGAAATTAAAGGAAAAGAGGGAGAGAAATTACCTCTTAAATCCCCCTCTTGAGATTCTCCTTAACAGACCTGTAATTGGTCTTTTGATGAGACCAGAAGCTCTTGGACGTGTGGGAGGGGCTCGGGAATATTCTTCGGTATAGTTTATAAAAGTCTTGAATCTTGAGAGGTGTGAGGAAATGACGGTGTGGAGGGTGGTATTTATAGTGGAGGGGAGAGGGGATTTCGCAATTTTATATTCATTAATGTATTATTTCCCCACAAGACAATGAATAGTGGGTATTCCAAGACTAAATAATTTAATATTATTATGTGAATCTGAATCAATTGTTCTTACATCAGAATAACATCATACATGACTCTATAATTAGTGTATTTAGCTTATTTTTTAAATTATGGTATTTCACTATTCATCAAAAATTCAAGTATTTCAAAAAAAATCCCAAAAATTCACCCTAACCATTTTTCAATGTGTAGAATCCAAAAAATGAATTCCATTTTTAAAAAATAACTTTCTACATATGATTAATTTTATTTTTAAATAAAATCATAATTTACATGAAAAATACAATTTTTAAAACATCTAATTAATTTTTTCCAAAACATAGGTACATCATACTTTTACTTAAATGTCACATATATACAATCATAGGTAATTTTACTATTCATATGGTTATATTAATATTCATTAGGGTAACATTAATATTCATAAGGGTATGTTACTATTCACCAAAAAATTAATTTTGTTCTATTAGACTCCAAAAATCATTCTGAACACAGTTTTCTATGTGAGATTTTTTAAATTCAAACAATAGAAGTTAAAAACTATATTTAATGGTTATATAATATTTAGTATCATTATATTTTATTTTTATTCCTAATGTTATTATTCTATGAGGCATAATTATAAGAAAATAATTACATTGATAAAACTTTGGGTCGTTATAGACCTATATCTCCCTCCAATGCATTTGGTAAAGATTTATATCTCATTAGATAGACTAAGATGGTCTTGGGAATGAACTGTGACTACTAAGATGTCCATGGGAGTGAAGCATGACTACTAAGATGGTATGAAGAGTGAACTCGTGCTAATAATATGCCTATGGGAGTGAACTATGACTACCTAGATGGTATGGGGATTGAACCTATACAACCAAGATGGTATACAAAGCGATGAATTAGATACTATAGAAATAGTATCATATATACTTATATATCTATCATAATTCCATGTTTTATTCCTATATTATGCTTTCATGGATTGTGTTCTCTGTTTAGTTATGATTCATGTCTTATGAACTACCAATATTTATTCTATGATTCTTTTATATTAACTTTGACATGTAGGATATGATCTTCTATTTTCACGATCATATTATCAAACCATTATTCTCATGATCATTATTACATATCTCCCATGTTTACCCTTACTGGGCATTTTTTCTCACCCTTTTTATGTTTCCTTCCCTAGGTTATGAAGATATGTATTATGTTTGATGTGACTAAGAAGGGTTCCAGTCATGAAGAAACCATTGGGAGATAATGTGGCACACTCATGTATCAGTGTTTATGTTTCCAAGTTTCCAATGGCACTAGACTAGTACAGTCATCAAGTGTCGGTTTGTATAATGTTTTAAGTACTCCACAAATGTTGTGTAATGATAATGTATGAAAAGATTAGATCATTATACTAGAACTAGAAGGGGGTAAACTATTGAGTGATGATTCTAAATATCTTTTAGTTTTATGTCTTGTAATAATTCTCTGAACTGTGAAGTTTAACATCTTGTATAGAGGATGTTGGACATGCACTGTAACGTTGTAAGATGAGAATAATGTGTTATACAATTTATCATCTTGTGACAGGGATGTTTTCCTATAGTTTAATGTCAATCAACAATGATTATGTTGTCAAGGGTCACACAAAGTACCACTTTTAGAACCTAGCATTGGTTAGAGGTGTGATGTATCTATATCTATATTGATCAAGGAGCATGTTCCATTAGAGTAGAAATTATGATTGGTGTAAGGTCATTCCTACTTGTGTTCTAGATTTGATGTATTCTTCTTAGGTATCACTAGAATCCATAGAGATAACACCATATCACCATAATGGATAGAGTGGATGTGAATCATTTTTTTTAATGACTACATCACCTTATTCTAATTTCATTCCAAGTTATGTAGTTATTAGAGCCTATTTTCTTTGAAGGCTTCTAAATTTTCCATAAGGACTTCAGTTCTCTTTTCTTATGTCTACTAATATTAAATGGCCATATATATCATCAAATTTTGAACATATATAGGTTAAACTGCCTCTATCATATACACTATGAAGTACATAGTTTCCTTGGTGGAGTTGCTGGTCATTTTTTGATAGGCCCGAAGGGCATTCAAAAGCTTATTAGGCTAACTCTTCTTGTTTTGACCCACCATATTATATAATATGTTGGAGATTTATTTTTTTAATGCATCAGTCTTTCCATTTTAATTCTCTTGATAGTGGTATGTTTGTTCATAAATTATATTGTACTTGGAATTCAAACTATTCTTCTCTGAATCTAAAAAATAGTGTCATTGTCTCTTAGAATGTTATGAGGGATCCCGAATTGATGGATGATATTGAAATTCACAAACTCAATCACAGACAAGGACTTGACTTTTTTAATGGGGATATCTTCTACCCACTTTTATAAAAATTTAGCAGAATTTAGAATAAACAATCATTATCTACTTGTTACTAGAGGGTAGGGGAATACAACATCGCATCCTCATACAACAAAAGTCCAAAAACATTTGTGGCATATATAAGCTATAGAGGTTGATTCACAATATTTTCATGGATCTACTTTGAATTAAACATCCATGTGAACTCAATTTATACATAATATATAGTTTTCCATAAGTACCCCAATCTATGGATCTATTGGAAAATCCTCATTACTTCTAGTTGGGCCCCACATGACACGATGTGTAATTGTTCTAGGAACTGAGAAACCTATTTACCTTTTATGAAATTGTGACTAATTCCATAAAAAATCGCATTTATAAGGTTTTATCTAGTTTGGAGTTGTCACAAAGGTTAAATTCCACTGCACATAAGTAGATTCACTCATGATCAACCAATTCTAGTGGGAGAGTCTCGTGTTTTAGATACTAAATGAAGAGAATCAACTAATTAGTTGATTATTAGAGTAATAGGGTGTTTGAGGGCCCAACTATGGAAGTATTTGAGGCTATATGGTTCACATTTTTGTCCTCATCTTCATATTTTATCAGTTAAATGACCCTCCAATGTGCCCTATGGATGATCGAATCATCTTGGTCGGGCTCTGCAAGCAATGTGGATAGGCTTTCCAATGCACCAGACCAGTCGTTCTGGAATGGGGGACCATGATTAACCTTCGATTGGGAAGGTAACTTGTCCATCAAATTGTGAGTTTTCTCTAATAAGGGTTACAGTTCATGCTTCTTGATAAAGTAGTCACCATTAATCTTCTTGAGGACTGGTTTTGAGTCTACCTTAACATGAAGTTGGGGGGATTCAATCTTAAGATCCAAAATGAGACTAGTTATAATATCTTGACAATCAACCTCATTGATGGTGTATCCTTTTTTCAAGAGTAATGAGTTTTACAAGTAGGAATGTGCAGGTGTGATGTATATAATACCATGGCATACCTAGTAGTGTTTTGGATTGTTGATCCATCTCTTGTTCAATATCTAGGATGCACCATCAATGTGCATCTACCAACATGTAACATTATGATCCACAAAGAGGATGGTCTCCAGTGGGAATTCGATATCTAGGGGTAGTTCCTTGGGGTGGGATGTGGGGATTAGAAATATTCCTTTTCATGGACATTTAAAGTATTTTGGGGGACAAACCTGATGTAAAACTATAGTAGAATTACTTCTCATATTAAGAATCACCCATTCAACGTTGGGTGGTTGAGAATATACTTTAGTTGATCCACACAAGATTCAAATTATATCTTGTGTTATTTTAGGAAGTTCCATAATTTATATAATGTGATGACCAATGAAATGTTTCTCTTCAAAATGGGATAATATCCGGTCTCCATGTCAAGTATTGTTAATTTTTTTTAAAATAAAATCATAATTTACTAGAAAAAGACAGTTTTTAAAACATTTATTTACTTTTTCCAAAACATAGGTAAATCATACTTTTACATGAATGTCACAAATATAATATCATAGGTATGGTTACTATTAATAAAGTTATATTACTATTAATTATGGTAACATTACTATTCCTAAGGGTATGTTACTATGCACCAAAAAATTATGTTTGTTCTATTAGACTCCAAAAATCATCCAGAACACAACCGTGTATGTCATATTTTTCAAATTCAAACCACAAAAGTGGAAAGAACTATGTTTAATGGCCACATAGTATTTACTATCATTATTTGTTATTATGCTTCCTAATGTGATTATAATATAAGGAATAATTATAAGAAGGTATTTACATTCATAAAACTTTGGGTCATTACATTCTTCCCCCTTATTAAATTTTCCCATTGAAATTTCATTTTACATAAATAGGTGAGGGTACTTATCCTTCATCACCTATTCTTGTTCCCATGTATCTTCTTCAAAATTATGGTTCCTTCGCAACACTTTGACAAGATGGGTTTTCTTGTTACATAGAACCTTATCTCTCCTATCCAGAATCTATATTAGTTGTTCCTCATAGAAGAGATCATCTTCCAGCTACACCACCTCTTAGTTTAGTACATGTGAGAGATCTGGTATGTATTTCCTTAGGAGTGATACATGAAACACATCATGAACTTGATTTTTATTTGGTTTAAGTTCAAGCTGATAGGTCACAGATCCTATGTAGTCAATTATCTCAAAAGGGCCAATGTACCTTGGGCTTAGCTTCCCTTTCTTTCCAAATTGCATAACTCTATTACATGGAGATATTCAAAGGAAGAAGATATCACCAACTTCGAACTCGAAGTCCCTTATATGGTTGTCAGTGTATCTCTTTTTTCATCTATGAGAAACTTTTATGTGTCTCTGGATTACTTTATCCTTATCTGTCAACTCTTTCACAAGATCAGGTCCAATTATCTTTCTTTATCCATCTTCATCCCAATAGGTTAGAGTTCTACATCACATTCCATACAAAACATCATATAGAGCCATCTGAATACTCAATTTAAATCTATTGTTGTATAATAACTCAACCAATGGGAGATACTAATCCCATCCAACTTTTAATTCTAAAGAGGAGGTTCTTAGCTGGTCTTCAAGCATCTGAATAGTCCTTTCAAATTGGCCATCAGTTTGGGAGTGATAGGTCATCATGAAATTTAATTTAGTAATCAAAGCATGTTGAAGGATCCTCCAGAATTTAGATGTGATCATGGGATCATAGTCAGAGACAATCGAGAGTAGAACACCATACTGTCTCACCACTTCCTTCACATATTTATTTGCAAGTTGTTCAAGAGAACAATCTTCCTGAATAGCGATAAAATGGGCAGTCATGGTGAGTCGGTCAACCACAACCCATATTGCATTATTTCTCTTCGACATCTTCAGGAGACCCATTACAAAGTTCATAGTAACATTTTCCCATTTACACATGGGTATAGGCAACAGATACGACAACCCCTTGAACTTTTTTCACTCTTTTTTAACTTGCTGACAAACTAAGCACCGTGAGATATATTTTGTGAACTCCTTTTTCATGTTATCCCACCAAAAGTGTTCACGGAGATCTCGGTACATCTTGGTGCTACTAGTATGGATAGAGAATGTTGAGATATGTGAATTTTCTAATAGCTCCTTCTTTATCCTGGGTGATGAAGGAAAACAAAGTCACATTCTAAACTGAATCACACCATCATTGTGGATATATAACTCTTGCAGTTTCCCTTTTTTTACAGTATTCACCTTCTTATATAACTCCATATCATCCTTTTGTTCCTCCTTAATCATATCTTGTTTTTATAGTTGCATAATCATTTGGGAATGGTAGGATGTATCCCCTACCCTTATGATTTCTAAATCCATCCTTTTCATATCCATGAAGATAGGGTCTTTCTCAATCCACAGCATGGATAGAGTAGTAGGTTTTTTTCTACTTATAGCATCATCTACCTTGTTCACTTTTCTAGGATGATAGTGAATAGAGATATTGAAATATTTTATTAGCTCTAACCATCTCCTTTGATGCATGTTGATCTCCTTTTCTGTGAATATATATTTTAGGATTTTGTGGTCAGTTTATATGTCACATTTCTCACCCTAGAGGTAGTTCTACCAGATTTTCAAGGCAAAAATCACGACTACTAGCTCTAGATCATTCGCCGAGTAGTTCTTCTCATGGATCTTCAACTTCTGTGAGGTGTTGGATATCACATTTTCATTTTTCATGAGTATGCAACCCAATATATTATTTGAAGCACCAGTGTACATAACAAAACATTCTGCAATTTTCAGTAGTGTGAGTACAGGTGCAGCGATTAGCCTTATCTTTATCTCTATAAAGATTACCTCATATTCTTCCATCCATACATACTTTTCCCCTTTCATTGTTAACTTTTTTATTGGGCTTGACAATCATGATAACTTTATCACAAAACGTCAGTAGTACCCAACTAATCCATGAAAAATGAGGATTTTTGTGACACTGGAGGGAATGGGCCATTATTCAATCACCATTGTTTTTGAATGGTCCATAGAAACTCCCTCACATGTGATCAAATGTCCCAAGAATGTGACTGGCTTTATCCAAAAGTCAAACTTGCGGAACTTTGCATAAAACTTTTCCTTTCTCAATGCCACCAACACAAGTCTTATATGTTCTTCATGTTCCCCCTTTCTCTTGAAGTAGATGAGAATATCATCAATAAACACTACCACAGATTTTTCATGGTAATGTATCAAGACTCTATTCGTAAAATCCATGAAGATTATAGGGGAATTAGAAAGTCTAAAGGGCATTAATAGAAACTCATATTACATATACCTTGTACGGAAGTCAGTCTTCTGAATATCTTCCTTCTTCACCATTATCTGATGATATCCAAAATGAAAATTGACATTTGAGAAGTATTGACCTCCTATTAACTGATCGAACAAGTCCTCAATCCATGGGATAGGATACTTTTTCTTTATAGTGATCTTGCTGAGTTCCAGATAATCGATACATAACTGAATTGTTCCATCCTTCTTCTTCACAAAGAGCACTAATACACCCCAAGGTGATGCACAAGGGTGTATGAACCCTTTGTCCAAATGATCTTGGAGCTACTTCTTTAAGTCCTCCAGTTCAATAAGATCCATCCTATAGGGACACAATGAGATAGGAGTATCTCCGGGTATGAGTTCTATGGATAACTCTACCTCAGGATCCAGGGGAAGTTTGGGTAACTCTTCAGGAAATACATCAATGTATTCCCTCATGATGAGAATTTCTATAAGGTTGGAACATTCCATTGACTCCACCATTTGGGCGAGGTATGATTCTTCATAGGGTATCAACACCCACACCATTGAAGGATTTTTCAAAAGAGATTCATGATCTTCCTTGCATTAGTAGAGGATCATGGGATGGTTTGGAATATGAAAAGATATTTATTTTTCCTGAAAGTTGACATGTTCTCTATATAACAAGAGGAAATCCATTCCCATTATATCATCAAATTCCAACAAGGGAAGTATTATGAGATTAATTGGAATAATCTTACCACATATGCCAATAGGAGAAGAGTCAAACACATTGGTATAAATGATTATACCACTTGGTGTTTTTACATATATCTCTACTTCATGGTTTTGATTATTCGATTCTATAGTTATAGAAAACCTACAAGATATAAAGGAATATGTAAAACCAGAATCAAATAAGACTTTTTTCACTATTGAGTGAATAGGAAGTGTACCTTTTACAACTTCATTATCTTAATCAACTTCCATAGTAGTGATGGAATAAGTATGCTCTTGTTCCTTTGGATTTGGGGGCTGTTGAATTTGATTACCCACAAGGTCTTGAGGTTTATGGAACTTGCATGCATAGTTCCCTTGGTCCCTACAGTTATAGCATTGAACCATTGGTGGTTCTCTCTTTTATTCCCCCACATTCTCCTTTTTTCTCATGTCTTTTCAACATGCTTGAGCATCGTGTCCTTCTTTCCCACACAGGAATCATTTCCCCATCCCTTTGAGGCAGTTCCCATTATGCAACTTCCCACATTTTTTTCATGTGGGACGTTGAGTTTTCATCCGTCCTTTATCATTTGATCATCCAGCTTGAAATTAGGTCATTTTTTTCTTATCAACATAGCCATGGGACCATTCTCCAAACTATATCTCCACCTTGAGAGCATATTGAACAACTTCTTAGTAACTCCCAAAATATCAAATTTCTAGCGACTTTCAAAGGTGTGGTTCTAATCTACTAAATAATATATCAATTTTTCTATCATTGTTGATAACAAAAACCGAAGAGTTCCTTTCAATCCTCGTGAAATTTCCTTCGTACGTCTTGACAGATTCTCCTTCCTTTTTCTTGAGCTCTATGAATACCCTCTCCATCATCGTATGAATATTTCATGGGAAATACTTGTTAAGAAATATGGTCTTAATGTATTCCAATTCCATATCTTCAATTTCATCTCTTGGCTTGGTGTTCTTAATCAAATCCCACCATTGATCAGCTGCTCCATCTAAGAAATAAATGGCTAGAGTCACCTTCTCTATCTCAGAATAGTGGAAAAAAGAAAATATATTCTCTAGGGAGTTTATCCACTATTCCGCAACTAGTGGATCGCAATATCCACTAAATGGCGGTGTTCATTGCGGCATAAAACACTCGATAGCCAGTTTCTCCAACTTTGGTAAAGGAGGGTGTTCCCCATTATTCGGGTTATTGTTCATTACCTAAAATAGTCAGGTAATCATCACCATGAACTTTTTAATTCCAATTCCCAAATCATTGGGGATGTCATTTGGGCAATCATTGCATTGCCCCTCGCATGAGTTGTTGGCCTGGTTTCTCCTGGTTCCCACCATTTTCAAAAATTCACAAGTTTATAAAAAAACATAAGTCAACAAGTCATGAATAAATAATTTATTCATTTGTACAATTTTCACTAAGAGAATAAATTATGGGATCCTTATATAAATATTCTTGTTTACATGTTTTTACTTAGTCTCATACTATAGGTTTTCTCTAGGGTTCACTAATACTAATTCACAAATTAACTAAACCTTACCTTTTATACAAACTATAGCAACCCTACCTTTTATTACGTTACTATTACATCATTATAAAGATAAACAACATAATAGTATTACACATAGAGCATCAAAATGTTTAGTGTCTTGGTCAAACTAGGACCAAACATAACATTTTCAACATTATACATAAACATTTATTTAATTCCTTCTTCTCCTGCTTCTTATTGTCACTTGACCTCTCCTTATTACAATTAGTCATATAAGGATATACATCAAAAATGGGTGAACTAAAATTATAGTAAAATTATTGATAAGAACAATATAACATGGGGTGTGTATAATCATAGGCATGGGATCATGAACATAAGAGGAAGAATTAATAAAATACATGAAATTTGGTAATGCATAAAAAATGAAACATCGTGTCTTTTTGGTTAACTACTACACATACTTGTGAACAAAGATAGAATCTCGTTCACACCTAATTTCACTTTAACCCATGAAATTCATCACTTTACCCAATTCATTGGTGCGTTGTATAATTCTGGGTGCACCTATCACATTCAAACATTCATATTGCACTATATAATTCTTGGGCACCTGTCACGTCATAACATTATCATTACAATGAATTCCACATAAAACATATATCAAAAATGAACATAACTAACCCACAAAAAGGAATGGGTTTCATATCATAATAACACATTAAAAAACATTGTGTTCCCAAAAGAATGTGGGAATAACATACTTGATACAGTAACCATTAACCTTGAGTGAGAAGTAAAATGTGTGTTTTTGAAAGAAGAGTTATTTTGGAAAACATTTATTTGACATAAACTCTAGTAGAAACATGTATATCACAGAAAAGGTAATATAATGATGAAAATTTTATTTTCAAGGAGTGAACATATCAAAAATGGAGTGAAATATGGAGTACCTGAAGAAAGAAAGTTGCTTTTGAGAATTTCCCCTTACCTTGTATCCAGGTGATTTCTTCACATTAAAGTCTTGTATAACCACATTATATTTATTAATTAACAATTATATAACCTTTTGTATATGAATTTGGTTCATTATGTTTTAATTAGGTTATTTTATGGGCCCTTGGATGGGTTATAGGGTTTAAATCCATTGTTTGAGAATGTTTGTTTTTATTGTTTTCTTGAACAGTTCACTTGTATTCATAAATGGATGTTCATGTAGATAAAGGGTAAAAAACAAGAATAGATATTACATATTATTAATGATATTATAGGATTTTAAATTATCTTCTAATTAATTATGTTATATACCCAGTGGATGAATCATTAGTTGAAATTTAATGATGATCATTTGGGTAAATTAAGGCAATTTTTCAAGAACAACGAACTTGTTTTGTTTAATCATTTAGTAATATATACATAAGTTAGTTTCAAAACACGAATAATGATATAATAAATATAATATAATCTAGTTCAACCATAAAAATGGTTTCATGACCAGATCTGAAAGCTGTAAAGAAAATTGAAAACATGTCATTCTTGAAGGTGATAAATTCACACCTCGCGAACAATGTTTTCCTTTCTAATATAAAAAGTAGAGGAGAAGGGGGTTGGATGATAAAAAATCCCATTAGTATCATAAAATTATAGAACATTCATGATAATGGAGTTACCATACCTTATGGATGGGGATAGGTTGGGAGAGATTAATAATAGAACATGAAATTGAATGGAAATTAAAGGAAATGTGGGAGAGAAATTACCTCTAGAAACATCCTATTGAGATCCTCATTAAGGGACCTAGTATTGGTCTTTTGATGATACCAGAGCTCTTGGACGTGGTTGGGATAGGGATGATACTTGATCAGAGTTTAGACAAGGCTTGAATCTTCAGAGGTGTGGGGAAATTAGGGTGTGTAGGGTGGTATTTATATTGGAGGGGAGAGGGGATTTCTCAATATTATATTCATTAATTTATTATTTCCCCACAAGAGAATAAACAGTGGGTCTTCCATAAATAAATACAGTAATTGTATTATGTGAATCAGAACCAATTGGTCTTACATCATCATAACGTCATACATGACTCTATAATTAGTGTATTTAGATTATTTTGTAAATTATGGTACTTCACTATTCATCAAAAATTCATGTGTTTTAGAAAAATCCCAAAAATTCACCCAAACAATTTTTCGACATGTAGAATCCAAAAATGAAGTCCATTTTTCAAAAATAAATTTCTAAATATGATTATTTTTTTTTAAATAAAATCATAATTTATTGAAAATTACAGCTTTTAAAACATTTATTTACTTTTTTCTAAAACATAGGTACATCATAATTTTACTTAAATGTCACATATATTCTATCATATGTAAGGTTAATATTCATAAGGTTATATTACTATTCATAAGGGAAGCATTACTATTCATAAGGGTATGTTACTATTCACCAAAAAAAATTATTCTTTCTATTAGACTCCAACAAACATCTTGAACAAAACCGTGTATGTCAGATTTTGGAAATTCAAAACACAAAAGTGGAAAAACTATGTTTAATGGTCACATAGTATTTAGTATCATTTTATGTTATTGTGCTTCCTAATTCGATTATACTATAAGGAATAATTATAATAATGTAATTACATTGATTAAACTTTGGGTCATTGCATTCTTCCCCCCTTATGAAATTTCTCCCTCAAAATTTTGTTTTACATAAATTGGTGAGGGTACTTCTCCATCATCGCCTCTTCAGGTTCCCAAGTAGCTTTTTTAATGTTATGGTTCCTCCATAACACATTGACAAGGTGGGTTGTCTTGTTTCATAGAACCTTATCTCTTCTTTATGGAATTTGTACTGGTTGTTCTTCATGTGAGAGATCATCTTCCATCTATACCACCTCTAAGTTCAGTACCTGTGAGAGATCTGGAAAGTACTTCCTCAGGAGTGATATGTGAAAAACATCATGAAATTGATCCATCTTCAGTGCAAGTTAATACCTATAGTCTATGACTCCAATATGGTCTAGGATCTCAAAGGTCCCAATGTACCTTGGTCTTAGCTTCACTTTCTTTCCAAATCACATGACTCTCTTCCATGGAGATATTCCAAGAAAGACTTTATCTCCAACATCAAAATCCAAGTCCCTTTGATGGTTGTCTGCATAGATATTTTCCCAACTCTAAGAAGATTTGATGTGTTTCTGGATGACTTGAACCTTATCCATCATCTCTGGCACAAGATCGGGTCCAAGTAGCTTTCTTTCTCCAACTTTATCCCAACAGGTTGGAGTTCTACATCACCTTCCAAACAAATCCTCGTATGGAGCCATCTGAATACTTGAGTGTAATCTATTGTTGTATAATAACTCAACCAATTGTAGTTTCTGATCCCATCCACCTTTGAATTCAAAATATCAGTCACTTAGCTTGTCTTCAAGCATTTGAATAGTCCTTTTAGATTGGCCATCAGTTTGGGGGTGATAGGTCATGCTGAAATTTAATTCACTACTCAAATCATGTTGAATGATTCTCTATAATTTAGATGTTCACCATGGATTATGGCCAGAGGAAATGGATAGTGTAACACCATGAAGTCTCACCACTTTCTTCACATATATATTTTAAATTTTTTCAAGCGAGAGATCTTCCCGAATAGCGATAAAATGGGCAGTGTTGGTGAGTCCGTCAACCACAACCCATATCACATTATTTCCCTTTGATGTCTTCGAAAGACCAGTTATAAAGTCCATAGTAACATTTTCCAATTTCCACGTGGGTATAGGAAATGGTTGCCTCAACCCTTTGGACTTTTATCTCTCTTCTCTAACTTGTTGACATACTAAGCACCTTGAGATACATTTTCGCGATCTCATTTTTCATGTTATCCCACCAAAAGTGTTCACGGAGATCTTGGTACATCTTGGTGCTACTAGGATAGCTAGAGAATATTGAGTTTTGTGGATTATCCAATAGCTCCTGACGTTCCCAGACAGGATCTAAGAATCATTGAGAGGGGGAGGGGGTGAATCTGTGATATCTTTTTCTTTTTATGTTACCTTCTTTTTGAAACACCCTTCACATCATGTTAAAGAGTTTATTCCATAATAAACACACACAACCACAGGAACATAAGATTTATAAGGTTCACCACTCAACAAGAGTAGCTACGTCCTTGGTATGGTACAAAAAAAATCCAATACCACACAATCCAATAGAAAACAATCCTTTTATGTGGAATACAACGAGTAGGATATACCCTTACACTCATGTAGCGCTTAGAAAACAATCCACAAGTGTGTATGCACCATCTTATCACAAATAGAAAATTATAGTATTTTAGTGCTTCTTTACAATTGAAAAGGTGTATTATTTGAAATAAAAATCTTCACTTTCTTACCCATAAGCCAATAAGAACTATCATACTCACAACTGAATACGTACGAAGACCCCAAATATTTCACGCACCCTTTTAGGTGTCTTGCACACAACTTTTATGCCACGCGCAAAAGATTTAACTTTTTTCACAAAAAACCTCTTGCGTGCAACTTCAATCTTCCGTGCAATTATCTTCTTCTGTGTAACTCTCTTCTTGCGCGCAACTTCTTCTTCTTGTGTGAAACTCTATTTATTTTGCACACTCTCCTTTTCTTAATATTTTCCCACACCTCAGAGCTTAGGATTTCTCTAAGTTTATAGCTTCACAAATGTGAGGGGGTCAACTTTTATTTATAGACCTCATCAACCCCTTCACGCAAAAACCCCTATGTGTCACGCAAGATCCAGGCGCGTCACGAAAATCCCCATTTGACGTTGCATTGGGCGCGTAAGTCATGTGTCATGCAAAACCACATTTGATGTCGAATTGGGTGTGTAATTCTATTTTGTGTCAACTTCATATTTCTCTCCCTTCTTTGAAACATTCATTCAATTCATTCCTTTTCCATTTTTCGAACTTTAGACCTCAAATCATGCCTTGCGCGCAACATTCCAAACTCCCTTCAATCTTGCGTGCAAAAACCAATCTTTCGTGAAAAACCCCAATCTTTTGCGCAATCATCTCTTTTTCCATATTTTTATTTTAGGATCATGGAACTCCACTTTCATGCAATATACCAAGCCATATTCAATCTTGTTCGCAACATCCTTCTCTAAAAATACATTTATTCATCTCTCGATTTTCATGCCCTAAAATGTTGCAAACACTGGAAAACAGCGCCACCTTAAAACATTCTTTTGTGCCACCTCCAGATTGTATGTTCCTTTTCATTGCTCTCTTCACTATATCTCATAACCATTCTTCATATTTCATCACAAAACCCTCTATCGTGATATGTATCCTCTAATTAAACAGCTTTAACATCGTCATATTTTTTATAGGAAGTACTATAACTTCCCTATGTTCCACTGGCATCTTTCATTCTAATAAAAACTGAATAAGACTGGAATCACCATGTAATCACCCATTCCTTTATAAGGCTTGCATCACAACTTCTCCTAACTTATGATATTTTTGAAGTAAAAATTAGAAATACATTGTCTGATTTTCATGTCCATTCATCAATCACCTTTGTTTTTGAAGGTTTCAAAGAAATACCCTCACTTATTATCACATGTCCCAATAACGTGACTTTCTTCATCCAAACTTCACACTTTCTAAACTTGGCATATAACTTATCCTTTCTCAATGTCACCAAAACTAGTCTTAGATGTTCTTTATGTTCCTCCTTTATCTTAGAGTATATGAAAATATCATCAATAAAGATGCAAAAAATTTGTCGAGGTAATGTCTAAGGACTCTATTCATCAAATACATGAAAATTGTAGGGGCATTAGTAAGTCCGAAGGGCATCACCAGAAACTCATAGTTCCCATACCTTTTACAGAAGGCTATATTATAAATATCTTTCTTCTTCACCTTTAGCTGATGATACCCAAAACAAAGATCCACCTTTGAGAAGAATTGAGCTCCTCTTAACTGATCAAACAAGTCATTAATCCTTGGAGGAGGATATATTCTATTTATGGTGATCTTGTTGAGTTCTCAATAATCGATGCACAACAACATTGTTCCATCCTTCTTCTTTACAAAGAGCACAAGTTCACCCCAAGGTGATTCACTAGGGCGTATGAACCCTTTGTCCAAATTCTCTTACAGCTGCTTCTTTAACTCATCCATTTAGATAGGATCCATCCTATAGGGACACTTTGAGATGGGAGTAGCTCCGAGTGTGAGTTCTATGGAGAAATCTACCTCAAAATTTGGGGGATTTCTGGGTAACACATTGTGAAATACATCATTGTATTCCATCAATATGGGCATTTCTATATGGTTGGAACATTCCATTGACTCAACCATTTGGGTGGGGTATGCTTCTTCATATGGTATCAACACCTGCACTATTGAAGCATTTTTCAAATGATATTAATGATCTTCCATTCATTTGTTGAGGAGCATGGGATTTTTTGGAATACAATAATATATTTCTTTTCCCGACATTTGATATGTGCTCTATATGACGAGATCCAATCCATTCCCATTATAGCTTATAATTCCACCAAAAGGAATTATTACAAGATTCACTTAAAGAATATTCCCACATACGCCAACAGAAGAAGAGTCAAACACTAGGGTTGGAATGATTGCACCACATGGTGTTTTTACAGATATATCTTCTTCAAGGTTACGAGGCTTCGATTCTATAGTTCTAGCAAACTTTCCAGATATAAAGGAATGCATAGATCCAGAATCAAATAAGACTTTTTCTATACCTGAGTGTATAGGAAGTGTACCTTATATGACTTCATTATATTTATCATCTTCCATACTAGTGATGGCATAAGACTTACCTTGTTCCTTTGGATTTGGTGGCTGCTGATGGTGATTACCCTCGAGGGCTCGAGGTTTAGTTCACTATCTTGCATAGTTCCTTTTCTCCCTATATTTTTAGAATTGAACCATGTATTTTTCTCTCCTTTGCTCCACTATATTCTCCTTCCTTCTCATGTATTTTTGACACTCTTTAGTATAGATTCCTTATTTCCCAAAATTGAATCATTTCCCCATCCATTTGAGGCAATTCCCATGATGCAACTTCCCACATTTTTGGAATGTGGGTTGTGGAGTTTTCTTACCACCTTTTACATCTGATCCTCCATATTGAAACTCCATCTTTCGTTTCTTATCAACATTTCAATGGGACCATTCTCCAAACTATATATCCACCTAGAGAGTACATCGAACATCTTCTTTGTAACTCCCAAAGTCTCAAATTTCAAGAGCTTTTTGAAGGTTTGGTTTTAATCCACTAATTAATCTATTAATTTTTCTATCATTGATGATAAAATATCCCAAAGAGTACCTTAAAAGCCTTGTGAAAGTTTCTACGTAGGTCATGAAAGATTCTACTTCCTTTTTCTTGAGCTCTATTAATTTTCTATATATCTTCGTACAAAGAGTCTGTGGGAAATACTTGTTAAGAAACATGATCTTAAAGTCATCCCATTCCATATATTCAATTTTATCTCTTGTCTTGGTGTTCTTAAAAAAATACCATCATTGATCAACCTCTCCATCTAGACGAAAAATGGCTTGAGTCATCTTCTCTGTCTCAAAATAGCGGAGAAAATAAAATCTCTTCTCTATGGAGTTGACCCACTATTCTATAACAAGTGGATCATAAGATCTACTAAACGTCGATGGTTGTTGCTGCATAAAACACTCGATATCCAGTTTATCCCTCTTTAGGGAAGTAGGATGTTCCCCATTATTCTGGTTATTGTTTATAACCTGAGATAGATGTGTAAGAATCACCATGATGTTTTGAACTCCACCTACCAAATCATTGGGGATGTTATTTAGGCAATCGTTTCATTGGTCCTTGCAGGAGTTATTGGCCTAGTTTCTCCTGTTTTCCACCATTTTCTAAAATATAAAAGGTTAGAACAGAAAATTAGTCAACAAGACACGAATAAATAACTAATTCATTTATAAAATTTTTACTAAAATCATAACATATGGGATCCCAATGTAAAACTTATTGTGTATGTGTTTGTACATATTCTCATAATATAGGTTTTCTCTAGGGTTCACTAATCCTAATTCCCTAATTAACTAAACATTAACTCTGATACCAACTATAGTGACCATGCCATTTCTTACATTAATATTACATCATTATAAAGATAAAAAACAAAATAGTATTACACATAGAGGATCAAACGGTTTCGTGTCTTGGGGAAACTAAAACCAATCATAACATTTACAACATTATACATAAATATTTATTTAATTCCTTCTTCTCTAGCTTCTTATTGGCACTTGACCTCCCCTTAGTACAAGTAGTCACCGATGGATATACATCAAAAAGGGGTGATCTAAAATCCCAGTAAGAGGATAGATAAGAACAATGTAGCAGGGGGTGTGCATAATCATAGGCATAATATCATGAACATAAGAGGAAGCATTAATAAAATACATGAAATGTGGCAATTCATAATAAATGAAACATCATGTTTAGTGGTTAAATACCACACATAATTGTGAACAAAGATAAAATCTTTTTCACACATAATTTCAATTTAACTAAAGAGATTCATCACTTTACCCAATGCATTGGAGTTCTGTATAATTCTGGCCACACCTATCACATTCAAACATTCATATTGCACTATATAATTTTGGGCGCACTCGTCACAACATAACATTATCATTATCATGCATGCCAAATAGAAAATATATAAAAAATAGACATAACTAACCCATTTAAAGGAATGGGTTTCATATCATAATAATGCATTCATAAACTTTGGGTTCCCAAAAAAAGTGGGAATAACATACTTGATACAATAACCATTAACCTTGAGCGAGAAGTAAAAAGTGTGTTTTTGAAAGAAGAGTTCTTTTGGAAAACATTTGTTTGATGTAAACCCTAGTGGAAAACATTTATATCCTATAAAAGGTAATATAATGATGAAAAAATAATTTTTATGGAGTGATGATACCAAAAATATAGTGAATAATGGAGAACCTGAAGAAAGAAAGTTGGGTTCAAGAATTTCGCCTTACCTTGAATCTGAGTTCTTTATTCACATTAAATCCCTATATAAACCCAATATATTTATTAATTAACAATTATAAAACCTTGGGTAATAGAATATGGTTAATTATGGTTTCATTATGTTATTTTATGATCCATTTTATGAGTTATAGGTTTTAAATCCATTGTTCGGGAATGTTCGTTTTTATGGTTTTCTTGAACAGTTCAATTGTATTCATAAATGGAAGTTCATGTAGAACATGGGTAAACATCCATAACTAATATTAAATATTATTAAAGATGTTACAGGATTTGAAATGATATTATAATTAATTATGTTATACACCATGTGGATGAATCATTAGTTAAAATTTAATTATAATCGTTTGGGTAAATTTTGGTGATTTTTTAACCACAATGAACTTGTTTTGTTTAATCATTTAGTAATATGTACATAAGTTAGTTCCAAAAAATTAAATAGGTTATAATACATATAATATAATATGTTTCAACCATAAAAATGGTTTCATGACCATATCATTAAGATTTAATGAAAATTAAAAACATTGCATTCTTGAAGATGATAAATTAAGACCTCACGAACAAAGTTTTCCATTCTAAAATAAAGATAAGAAGAGAAGGGGTTGGATAATATAATATCCCATTATTATCATATAATAAAATTATATTCATTATAATGGAGTTACCATACCATATTTATGAGGATAGGTGGGGATAGATTAAAAATAGTACTTGAAATTGAAAGGAAATTAAAGGAAAAGAGGGAGAGAAATTACCTCTTAAATCCCCCTCTTGAGATTCTCCTTAAGAGACCTATAATTGGTCTTTTGATGAGACCAGAAGCTCTTGGACATGTGGGAGGGGCTCGGGAATATTCTTGGGTATATTTTATACATTTATTGAAGCTTGATAGGTGTGAGGAAATGATAGTGTGGAGGGTGGTATTTATAGTGGAGGGGAGAGGGGATTTCACAATTTTATATTCATTAATGTATTCTTTCCACACAAGACAATGAATAGTGGGTATTCCATGACTAAATAATTTAATATTATCATGTGAATATGAACCAATTGTGCTTACATCAGAATAACATCATACATGACTCTATAATTAGTGTATTTAGTTTATTTTGTAAATTATGGTATTTCACTATTCATCAAAAATTAAAGTATTTCAAAAAAAATCCCAAAAATTCACCCTAACCATTTTTCAATGTGTAGAATCTAAAAAATGAAGTCCATTTTTCAAAAATAACTTTCTACATATGATTAATTTGATTTTTAAATAAAATCATAATTTACTTGAAAAATTCAATTTTAAAAACATTTAATTAATTTTTTCCAAAACATAGGTACATCATACTTTTACTTAAATGTCACATATATACAATCATAGGTAATTTTACTATTCATAATGTTATATTAATATTCATTAGGGTAACATTAATATTTATAAGGGTGTGTTACAACTCACCAAAAAATTATGTTTGTTCTATTAGACTCCAAAAATCATTCTGAACACCGTTGTCAATGTGAGATTTTTAAAATTCAAACAATAGTAGTTAAAAACTATGTTTAATGGTCATATAATATTTAGTATCATTATATTTTATTTTGATTCCTAATGTTATTATTCTATGAGGCATAATTATAAGAAAATAATTACATTGATAAAACTTTGTGTCGTTATAGACCTATATCTCCCTCCAATGCATTTGGTAAATATTTATATTTCATTAGATAGACTGAGATGGTCTTGGGAATGCACTGTGACTACTAAGATGTCCATGGGAGTGAAGCATGACTACTAAGATGGTATGAAGAGTGAACTCATTATAATAATATGCCTATGGGAGTGAACTATGACTACCTAGATGGTATGGGGATTTAACCTATACAACCAATATGGTCTACAAAGCGATGACTTAGATACTATGGAAATAGTATTATATATACTTATATATCTATCATAATTCCATGTTTTATTCCTATATTATGCTTTCATGGATTGTGTTCTCTGTTTAGTTATGATTCATGTCTTATGAACTACCAATATTTATTCTATGATTCCTTTATATGAACTTTGACATGTAGAATTTGATCTTATATTTTCAGGATCATATTAACAAACTATTATTCTCATGATCATGATTACATATCTCCCATGTTTACCCTTACTGGGCATTTTTTCTCACCCTTTTTATGTTTCCTTCCCTAGGTTATGAAGATATGTATTATGTTTGATGTGACTAAGAAGGGTTCCAGTCATGAAGAAACCATTGGGAGATAATGTGGCACACTCATGTATCATTGTTTATGTTTCCAAGATTCCAATCGCACTAGACTAGTACAGTCATCAAGTGTCTGTTTGTATAATGTTTTAAGTACTCCACAAATGTTGCGTAATGATAATGTATGAAAATATTGGATCATTATACCAGCACTAGAAGGGGGTAAACTATTGAGTGATGATTCTAAATATCTTTTAGTTTTATGTCTTGTAATAATTCTTTGAACTGTGAAGTTTAACATCTTGTATAGAGGATGTTGGACATGCACTTTAACGTTGTAAGATGAGAATAATGTGTTATAAAATTTAACATCTTGTGACAAAGATGTTTTCCTATAGTGTAATGTCAATCAACAATGATGATGTTGTCAAGGGTCACACAAAGTACCACTTGTAGAACCTAGCATTGGTTAGAGGTGTGATGTCTCTACATCCATATTGATCAAGGAGCATGTGCCATTAGAGTAGAAATTATGATTGGTGTAAGTTCATTCCTACTTGGGTTCTAGATTTGATGTATTCTTCTTAGGTATCACTAGAATCCATAGAGACAACACCATATCACCATAATGGATAGAGTGGATGTGAATCATTTTTTTTAATGACTACATCACCTTATTCTAATTTCATTCCAAGTTATGTAGTTATTAGAGCCTATTTTCTTTGAAGGCTTCTAACTTTTCCATAAGGACTTCAATTCTTTTTTCCTATGTCTACTAATATTAAATGGCCATATATATCATAAAAGTTTGAACATATATAGGTTAAACTGCCTCTATCATATACACTATGAAGTACATAGTTTCCTTGGTGGAGTTGCTGGTCATTTTTTGATAGGCCCAGAGGGCATTCGAAAGATTATTAGGCTAACTCTTCTTGTTTTGAACCACCATATTATATAATATGTTGGAGATATATTTTTTTAATGCATCAGTCTTTCCATTTTAATGCTCTTGATAGTGGTATGTTTGTTCGGAAACTATATTGTACTTGGAATTCAAACTATTCTTCTCTAAAGCTAAAAAAATAGTGCCATTGTATCATAGAATGTTGTGAGGGATCCCGAATTGATGGATGATATTGAAATTCACAAACTCAATCATAGACAAGGACTTGACTTATTTAATGGGGATATCTTCTACCCACTTTAATAAAAATTTAGCAGAATTTAGAATAAACAATCATTATCTACTTGTTACTAGAGGGTAGGGGCCTACAACATCGCATCCTCATACAACAAAAGTCCAAAAACATTTGTGGCATATATAATCTATAGAGGTTGATGCTCAATATTTTCATGGATCTACTTTGAATTAAACATCCATGTGAACTCAATTTATACATAATATATAGTTTTCCATAAGTACCCCAATCTATGGATTTATTGGAAAAGCCTCGTTACTTTTAGTTGGGACCCACATGAAATGATGTGTAATTGTTCTAGGAACTGAGAAACCTATTTACCTTTTATGAAATTGTGACTAATTCCGTAAAAACTACACATTTATAAGGTTTTATCTAGTTTTGAGTTTTCAAAAAAGCTTAAATTCCATTGCACGTAAGTAGATTCACTCATGATCAACCAAGTCTAGTGGGAGAGTCCCATGTTTTAGATACTATATGAAGAGAATCAACCAATTAGTTGATTCTTAGAGTAATAGGGTGTTTGAGGGCCCAACTATGGAAGTATTGGAGGCTATATGGTTCACATTTTTCTCCTCATCTTCATATTTTATCGGGTAAATGACCCTCCAATGTGCCCTATGGATGACTGAATCATCTTGGTCGGGCTCTGCAAGAAATGTGGATAGGCTTTCCAATGCACCAGACCAGTCATTCTAGAATGGGGGACCATTATTAACCTTCGATTGGGAAGGTAACTTGTCCATCAAATTGTCAGTTTTCTCTAATAAGGGTTACAGTTCATGCTTCTTGTTAATGTAGTCACCATTAATCTTCTTGAGGACTGTTTTTGAGTCTACCCTCACATGAAGTTGGGGGGCTTCAATCTTATGATCCAACATGAGACTAGTTATAAGATCTTGACAATCAACCTCATTGATGGTGCATCCTTTTTTCAAGAGTAATGAATTTTACAAGTATGAATGTGTAGTTGTGATGTATATAATACCACGGCATACCTAGTAGTGTTTTGGATTGTTGATCCATCTCTTGTTCAATATCTAGGATGCACCATCAATGTGCATCTACCAACATGGAACATTATGATCCACAAAGAGGATGGTCTCCAGTGGGAATTCGATATCTAGGGGTAGTTCCTTGGGGGTGGGATGTGGGGATTGGAAATATTCCTTTTCATGGACATTTAAAGTATTTTGGGGGACAAACCTGATGTAAAACTATAGTAGAATTACTTCCTATATCAAGAATCACCCATTCAACATTGGGTGGTTGAGAATATACTTTAGTTGATCCACACAAGATTCTAATTATATCTTGTGTTATTTTAGGATGTTCCATAATTTATATAATGTGATGACCAATGAAATTTTTCTCTTCAAAATGGGATAATATCTGGTCTCTATGTCAAGTATCATACAGATGAGGTACTATAGGTTGTTCTTTCTGGACTCATTATTCTTTTAAGCTAGAAGGGAACCAATAAACCTATTCAATCTGGTCACATAGAAGTATAGAGAGTTTCCTATGATGGGTGGAATCAAAACTAGAGTACATAGTAGGTACATATTGATATCCTTGAAGGCAGTATATAATTCATCATCCCGCTTAAAAGTGATTCCTCTATTCATCTTTTTTGATAAGGTCTTACCCTTGAAAAATTACTTAGTGATGAATTGTCATATATAGTCCAGGTCACCTGGGAGGCCACACAACTCATATAGGTTGCATATAGGTGGAATCTAAATGATATCCTTAATGTTATATGGAACAATTTTGATGAATTTTTACCTGATGATGAATTCAACAAAATTCCCATAGGTGACCCCAGACATATAGTTCAAGGGATTCATCTTCACGGGACAGGAGAGAAAGAAATCAAAAACTTCCTCAATATCCTTAATATGGTCCATGAATTTGTGGGATTTGGCCACCAAATTTTCCAAAGAGCTTTCCACCAATTCATTGAGGAGTGAATTGAATATTTGGTTCACAAAAATTAGGTAACCAACCTCAACATTTTTTAAACAAAAAAACATCATCGAAAAACAAAGGTTCCCTAAGGTGACCTAAAGGTGACAGATTCTTTTTTTTATAGGTCATCTTGATTGGATTATATCTAGAGTACCCACCCATGATGAAAATGGCCTAGAAATAGATAGTTTCATTGATTTGAATCTTTTTCAATTGGATGGGAAAATAATACCTTGGGCTGCGGTGGTTGAGGTGTAAGAATTAAAGATAGACGTTGATCTATTTTTTATTCTTCCTGGCTGGGACAATGTCGGCTAGACACTTAGGGTACTATACTTCTCCAATAAATTTTTCCTTGATGAGATTTTCAACTTTGGCCATAACCATGGAACTGTGGAAAAGGTGAATTTTTATAGGAGGCTTTCTTAACCCATGGTGTCCCACTGAGAGGCCATGGAGATGACTGATAATTTTGGGGTTTATCACAATAATTCTATTATATATCTATGAAAAAAAAGTCACAATGATGTTTTAAAAAATCCATATACAACTGTTGGTCCTCTGAAAACATGACCACACTAATTAGCATCAGTTTTATATATTTCTTAGTGTTGATATTCACTAGGCTTAATTAATCAACAATGGGGGAGACACATATTCCAATTAAGGAGTTGTTTCATCAAAATCTTCTTCAAAATTGGAGAAATGTGAATTAGGGGAAGGAGGAGATTCCCTTGGAGTTGGAGACTGTGGGGTAGTAATATCACCTACTTTAAATGGGGAGGATCCTCAATGAGAGATTCGTATTCTATGGAGACCTTGGTGAAAAAAGATGATGAGTCTATATAGTGTGGTTTCTGATCATGAAATTCACTTGTTATATCAAAATATTGATGATGGTTTGACCACCATCAGGTTAGTCCTACTCCTCAGAATATACAGTTTTGACATGGGATGGTGACCAAGGGACCAAAATATTAGGATTCAATGGGATTAGGTCGTTGGGGATCAAAAAACTCCTTCCCCATGTATAAATATAAGGTAATATTTGATATTTCATTCATATTGGGGAATATTAATTGGTTTTCATGATCTTGGGTTCATGCCTCCAATTGGTGGATCAATAAAATGAAGTTGTCTTTCAAATCCACCCAAGGATCTATTAGTGTGGAAATCAACTTTTTTGGGGCATTGATGAACTTAACACGTTCAGTCAAGAGTTGTTTCCTCTATCTTTTTCAATTCCCCTCATCTAGGTAGAGGGTTTTATATGATTTTAAGTGAGAGGTGTCACCCTCGAGTACCACTACGTGACAATTAAAGGAGTGATTGAGGCACTAGTGGTATGAAGAAAGGATCATTGCATGAAGGTGGATCTAGGGCCTCCCTATATAATAATTTTAGGTAGTTTCATATTAAAAAACCATGACTTTTTTGATTTCTCCTATATCACAAAACAGGGTCTTTAAGGGATTCCTTTTGTGTGGCTTCTACTCACTTTTTTCATACCCCGGAATTGTCGGATTAGAGGGGGTCAAGATTTCCTCCATAAACTAAAAATTATGGATCATCTAGGTTTCAATAAGATTGATCCCAGATATTATATTAACTAGGAAATAATGTATTTCCACACCATTTAACTAGAATGTGACATAGAGTGGGCATATGTTCCCATGGATAGTTGCACCCTCATCTTCTTTAGAGAAAGAGATGATGGTAAATAATTATTCCCACTCGGCCTCTACTTCTCAATAGGCCTCAACACTAGTGGCATTGTTTTTGAACTAAATAAGGGTGTTTAGGTCTTCAATGAGAGACCCACAAAAAAACATTGATAAGAAATGTGAATTGAGGACTGAGATTCGTGTCAGTATACTAGTGAAACATTTCAGAACATCATACATATAAATAAGTAAAATACTTCTATACACCAAGGGTTTATCTCTAATAGGAAGCATAGTGGTTTTAGTTTATTGAGGAATTGGGTCTTTTCTCGAGCATTCCATATTCCACCATTGATTAGATTTCTTATGCTGATTAATATATGATTGAGATAGGGCCTTGGGCGACCACATATGAGTATTGGGATGTTATTTTCATGCCTCATGATCTACCCATCAGGTATGTTCTGTATGAATAACTAGAGATGTGGTCTATGATGTTGGCATCTTTTGACCTCTAAGATAGGATTTCTATCTGGTTTCAGTGGAATTAAATGTACCATCGATAGTACCATCCCATATATCTTTCCTAATAGCATGGTGCCTTCCTATCTTTCTATATAATTGTACAGGGGTTTCTAAAGGGACTATGTGGTGTTCCTAATCACTTGGTACTACAAAATGATTCACTAGTCTAGTGGTGTTGAAAAAAGAATACTCTAGTTCTTCATTGGTGGAATATTCTTAGATGAGATAGATTCTGAAGGAACCTCCCAACCCAGGGGGGATGAAGTGCTGAGAGTGAAATCGAGATTTGGAACTAGTGGGGGACATTTATTTCCTTGAAATTGTTGATTCCTATTCATTTAAGACATGGGAGGTTGAGATGCTGAAGAGGGTGGCTGGAGTGGACATAGAGACAGTAGGTGGATCTTAAATGATCAAATGAACAAATGAAATTATATGGGAATAGGAAACCTTATTACATGAAGGCCATACATTAATCATTTTTCTACCTTGGCCACGAACCTATTTTCATTCACTATAGTCTTCATCATCATCATTCGATGTGGTAGATATATATGTCACATGTCATGACCCATCACCCTGGGGCCTGTGCCGTGACTAACCCCAAGCCCGCCATCTATAGGCCAAGGTCTGGAGACTAGCACCAAAGGCATATTCCCTAAAACTGGGAAGGCATTGTCTTTATAACCTGTAAATACACGCAACCAAGCACACAACAATATATGAATGGAAGTCAACTGTATTGTAAAAATAGAGTGCTGAAAGTAAAAAGGGGCTAGAATACAAGCCCAATAGAAATAGTACACGTAAAACTAAAATACAAAATAACTGAAGGAGGAGAAAATGCAGATACTAGATCATCCTACGAGGTTCCTACCTGAAGGGTAGGTACAGATCGCCTCCTCAGCACTCCACGTCCACCCGTCTCCTCTACGTACCGACATGCCGTATGGTCCCCCTCCGGGCATCATCCAGTCCTGGTACTCTCGGCCTCAGTTAGCGATGTCCGTCATCTGTATCCAACAAAACAAGGTGCGGGCATAGCCCATGCAGAGGTCAGTATAACGATACAAACTAGGGACCTCGAGACCTTCAAGCTCTCACAATAATCACCAAGGATAAACCAAAAAGTATGAAATCAATAGAAAACCCTACCTAGGTATATGCTCATACATATACCGAAGTTATGAAGTAATCTTTCTCAATCATGAGGAAAACACAGAGATAGTGACTCAACTCACACCCGAATTTATTCTAGGGGTAGTAACAAGTAACATCTCCAGTCACATCGTCGAACACCTCGGATGTTGGAGATCCCATCCTCTATCGAGTACAGTGGGCCTGCCGGGTCACATAGAGGTGCTTCCCACAAACCTTGTACTGTTGAGGTACTTCTCCTATCGAGTATCATGGGTCTTCCACATCACACAGAGGTGCTCCCCACCATGGGTATGCCGCATCACATAGAGGAGCTCCCCATCGTGATGTGTTGTGATACTCCTCCTGTCGAGTATCGTGGGTCTGTTGCATCACACATAGGCGCTCCCCACCGTAGCCTGCTGTAGTACTCCCCCTATCATGTAATGTGGACCTGCTGCATCACACAGAGGTGATCCCCCCTTGGGTATGTCGCGTTACACAGAGGCGCTCCCCATCGGGCCTGTCATGTCACTCCAAGTCGAAAACGTCTATAGTCGTCAAGTCTCATCTAGCTACTAGGTTCCCGCACTAAGTTCACTCATCTCCGCCAGGATCCACTCCATGAGCTAATGGTCGATAATCCAACTTCTAAAAAGTCCCACGAAGAAGAATCTCAATGTTCTTCCACATTATAGGGGTCTCAATAGATGGTGCGTCAATCGGAAGCTCAGTCTGTGAGTTATTAGCCTTTTATCCCCCGGGGCCCGGTTACATTCATGCTCGATCCAACCTGACCATACCTCAACTTTACCAAAAACTCTAGTGGGGTATACTCAAAGGTATTGCCTCCCTCCAAGATTTCTATTGCTGCTGACAGTTCGCCAAATGGTCCTCCGGAGCCAAAGCTATGGCCAAAATAATGCAAATGGGTCGTAGTGGGCACGGGTCAAGTCTGACCCGGTCGGACTGACCTGGCCCAACCCGGCCAGACCTGCTGGGTCCAGCTCGGTCCACTAGGAAGCCCATCCCGTTTGGTTTGGCCCGGCCTACTGGGCGGCACTGCCCGCTAGGTCCAGCCCGGCAGGCAGCGAGGGGACGCGGAGGGCTGCGAGTGGCCGCGAGGCTGCTCGGTCCGGGTGGTTCAGCCGAAAGGGCGACAGCAGATCGACACGGAAGGCAGCGGTGTATTCTGTGGTGGATCGGCCTGGACAGTGGTGGCGGCTCGAAGAGCGGCGGTGGCTCGGGCGGCGGCGACAGTGGCGGCAAGGACGGCCGCTGTGGCTCAGGCGACGGTGGCGGCTCGTCTCAAAGTGTGGCAGTGCGGCGAGGTCACGACGCCGGTTCGGCCAGGGTGGTTTCGGCGAGGCTGCTGTGGCGGTTTGGCTGGGGCAGTGCGGTGAGACCACAGTGGCGGTTTGGCCGGGGCAGCCTGGCAAGGTCGTGGCGACGGTGGTCGCGGAACGGGGTCGTTGTGTCGTCATTGTCATCGCGGCCAGCGGTGTTGTCGACCGTCATTCTTGTGCCCTTTCATGGTTTGTCGCAGTCCTCCTCCATCATGAAGAACACCACAGTTCATCACAAGAATTAAAGAGAGTACGATCCATGTTAGTTTGGCCCACACTCTCTGTATTATAGCGGTAGCAAGTGGTTCAACAAGAACAAGTGTATCAAGAACAAGTAAAGAAAACAATAATCAAACACCCTCCCTATAATCCTCATCAATCACTATTCCCAAATCATGCAAAATAATTAGAAGGGGAGAACATGTAATGTGATAATCATATTGTAGTAAACCCCTACCTTGGATTGTTCGTCGACGTTGGTGCGAGAAGGAAGTTGAAGTTGTCAACATTCATCTCATATGCCACACACCTCCAATCATGGGCTCGTGTGCCGGTTTGTCATAGTCAAAGGCGTTCCTCCTTGAAGGGTGTCCCGAGGTAGAAGTCGAAGTCGGTTTTCTTTGTTTGAGGAGCATTCTTCGTTGGAGAAGTGTAATCCTCCAAGGGTTCTCCTCTCACAATCCCCCAAAAAAATGAAAGAGGTACCAATAAAATTAACCTAAGGGATTAATTATGTTGGCACAAACAAGTCAGCATAATTAATGTATTGTGTTGGCACAATTAATTAGCTCATTTTAATTGGCCCAATTTAATGGCTAAATTTAATGGGACGGTGGAATATTGGGGATTTGGGAGGTTTCTCCCCATTAAGAGGGATTGGGTGGTCCCCGCCTCTAAAATTCAAATTGGGGGTTTAGTCTTGGGTGGTCCCCACCACCATAAATTCACAAGGGAGGTTTAGTTCTGGTGGACCCTACCTCCCAACATCCACATGGGTGTTTTAAATAAAAATAAATTGTTACACAATTTTATTTTTATTTTATTCTTTCACAAAAAAACCAAAAAACTAACTTTCACCCTCGACCAATTGTCGTCAAGGTGAAAGTATCTTTAAGCGAAAACCGGCGATGCGAGTTCAACAGTGTCCTCATATTTCGATTCCGAGCACCGGTTCAAAAGTTAGAAAAAAATCACTTGCATGTTTACTGAACGTACCCGAATAAAAGTTCAGAAATTAATTTCGGGCACTCCAGGCCTTAGAATCATGTACTGTCAATTTTCTTGGACATGTAAAATTCCCATTTATTTAAAAAAATTACACTGAAATTTTGGGTCTTTACATTCTCCCCACCTCAGGGCTTTACGTCCTCATAAGCCACATCACAAAACTAGGAAAAACAAGTGGGGGTACTGAGCATGTATCTAAGCCTCCTACTCCCATGCGATCTGTGAGAGGTTCCCATGCTTCTAGCGAACGCACACCAGATTTATTGACCGTCCACGAAGGACCCACTCCTGTCGATCCTCAATCTCTACTAGAACCTCCGTAAAATTCGCCCCATCATCGACGTCCATCTCACCATGGTCGATGATGTGGGAAGGGGCGTGCACGTATCTCCTCAGCTGGTAAAGGTGGAAGACGTCATGCACCCGGTGCAACTAAGGTGGAAGAGCTAAGCGGTAAGCCACCTCACCAACTCTACTTGGGGCCTGGAAGAGGCCGATGAATCTCAGGGATAACTTGTTGCCTCGGCCAAATCTCTACAAACCTCATCGAGGTGAGACCCATAGAAAGACGTGGTTCCCATCCTCGAACTCTATAGGTCTCAATCTCCTGTCAGCATATGACTTATTCCTGCTCTGTTTAGTCTTCATCCACTCCTGGAGGATTTGCACCTTCTCTGTGGTAGCTCATACCATCTCTGGTCCCACTAGTGCTGACTCCCCTAGGCCTGTCCAGCACAAAGGTGATCTACAAGGTCACCCATACAACACCTCAAAATATGTCATCCCAATGGTGGAGTGATAGCTATTGTTGTATGAAAACTCCACCAAAGGCAAGTGATCCTCCTAGCTACGACTGACATCGAGGACGCAAGCATGTAGCATGTCCTCGAGGGTCTGAATGGTCCGCTTAATCTGTCCATCTGTCTGAGGATGGAAGGTGGTGCTCAAATGAGGTTACATCCTGAAAGCCTCATGCAACCCTTTCTATAGCGGAGAAGTAAAACGTGCATCACGATTAGAGACAATCTTTGAGGGTACTCCATGTAGCCTCATAATCTCTTGCACATAGAGGCATCTCAAGCTCTCTATTTAAACCTACTCTCTGATTGGTAGAAATTGGGCTGACATGGTGAGTCAGTCAACGATCACCCAAATCTATTCATGACCCCTGTATGTCTATGGAATTCCTCTCACGAAGTCCATGGATATCCTATCCCACTTCCACTCTGGGGCCTCTAAAGGCTGAACCAAGCCTACTGGTACCTAATTCTCCGCCTTCACTTGATGACAAGTGAGGCACAGAGAGACAAACTATGCTATTACTTTCTTCATTCATGGCCACTAGTGTTGTCGTCGAATGTCCTGGTACATCTTCACCACTTGAGGATGTACTGCTAGAGGGGAAGTTTGGAACTCCCTCAAAACTTCCTCCTAAAGTGACATAGGTACCATGGTGCATCCTCTGAAGGGGATGACATGCTCCCCACCTTCATAAAATCCATCAGGTGCCTATCATGTGGATATCTGAGCACGTTGTGTCTCATAGTCAGTATCCCCATGTTGTTCCTTCCTGACTCATTGAAGGAGTGGGGTAGTGAATGTAAGAGACTGAATAAAATATTCCCCATATCTATCCACAAAAGATATCTTCAAAGCAGCCAGCTGCTTCGTCACCTCACCTAGCAGCTATATACCAAACCTCTTACTGAGTGCATCTGCTACAACATTCCCCTTCCTAGGAGTATAGACTATCTCGAATTTATAGTCCTGGAGGAACTCAAGCCAACATTGTTGTCTTAGGTTTAGGTCATTCTAGGAGAAGATATACCTGAGACTCTTGTGATCAGAGTACACGGTAAAACTCTTTCCCATCAGATAGGGTCGCCACATCTTCAAGGTGAAGATCACTGCTATTAACTCCAAGTCATGGGTAGTGTAGTTTTTCTCGTGTTGTATCAGCTTTCAAGAACCATATGTGATCAATGCACTCTCCTGCATCATAACACATCTGATTCTGGTCCCTAATGCATCGCAGTAAACTTCATACCCTACGCCCTCCTCTATAATCCTCAAGATGGGGGAACAAGTCAGCCTCTGCCTCAATTCCTGAAAACTCTACTGGCATTTCTCTGGAAAAATGAAGGTTTTCCCCTTATTCATCAATGCTGATAGTGGTGCTGCAACTCTGGAAAAATCTGGCACAAATCTCTAGTAGTATCCAGCCAAACCCAGGAAACTTCATACCTCCATCACACTTCTGGGTGGCTCCCAAGAAAGTACCGCCTCAATCTTTGCTGGATCCACTGAAACTCTAGCCTCGGATATGACATGTCCTAGAAAGTGAACCTATTGAATCCAGAACTAGAACATCGAAATCTTACCACAAAGCTGGTGCTCTCTAAGTGTGTCCAGTACTACCCGCAAGTGATAGGCATGATCCTCCTCAGTAACTGAGTAGATCAAAATTTCGTCGATGAAGACTACTACAAAGCGATCAAGGTATGGCTGAAAGATCCTATTCATGAGTCTCATGAACACTGCTGGAGCATTGGTCATGCCGAATGGCATAACCAAGAACTTGTAATGTCCATACTAACATCTGAAGGTCATCTTCTGCACATCCTCATCTCGCACTCTATGCTAGTGATATCCTGATCTAATGTCTATCTTCGAGAACCACCGTGCTCCCTTCAGCTGATCAAAGTGGTCATCAATCTTCGGTAGTGGGTACTTATTCTTTACAATCGCCTAGTTTAGGCGCCGATAGTCGACTAAAAGTATCAAGATCCCATACGCCTTCTTGCCGAACAAAATCGTGGCTACCCAAGGTGATACACTAGTCCGGATAAACCCCTTCCCATATAAGTCCTCCAGCTGTACTCGCATCTCACGAAGCTCCGTGGGAGCCGTCCGATATTTTAGTGTTGATATCGGTGTCGTCCCTGGGTACAAGTCAATGTAAAATTCTACCTCTCTATGAAGAGGTAGAGACTGAACATAATTAGGGAAAATATCCATGTATTGGTCCACCACTACAGGATAGCTCAGACTCTCCACATCAAAAGCTCTAAGGGTAAGTCTATCCAACTAATGAGTGATCGGCAGCACTCTCCTCTGGGTAATTTCATCCTGCACTTCAAGGGCTCCCTTCTCGCCAGTGAAGGTAAACTCGGTCTCGTACATGCAGACACACCGCACTTTGTGCCTAATACAGTCTATCTGAGCATTGACTGTAGATAACCAGTACATACCCAAGATGACATCGTAAGGCCTCGATGTTTCTACTAGGAGATCCCAGCCAAAGATCTCACCTCTTAGAGTAAGCTCGCACTACCGGAACCAGTGCGTAATCGTCGAATCCTCTCCTGTAGGAGTCTCTAGCCATAAGGATCGATCCAACGGCTTCGGCGGAATCTCAAAGATCCGAATGAGGGTGGTGGAAATAAAAGAATGATCGGCACATGTGTATATAAGTATTGTAAC
The DNA here is from genome assembly GCA_963277665.1 of Viscum album. NCBI lineage: Eukaryota > Viridiplantae > Streptophyta > Magnoliopsida > Santalales > Viscaceae > Viscum > Viscum album. Next base: position 983,139,581 of record OY728125.1, read on the forward strand.
TAAGGTGGAGTAGACACAGATCGTATCTCGTATCATCTCCGGAGTACCATGATCGTAGGTCTCAGCTGCATGGAGCTGAGCTCGCCCCTCTCCACCCACTCCCTGTGGTCGGGGTGGACCTCATGGTGGTGGTGGTGGTAACATCTCGAATCGTCTCTCACCGCCATCTGCATAACCATCTCCTCTGCCACGTCCGCCTGCTCCTTGCGGACCTCCTCGGTCGAACCTCTGTCTCTGCCTGGGCGGTCCTTCGACCATCTACTGATCATCTGTATGATGGGTTGAACAGTCATGAGCCATGTAACCCTGCCTATCGCATGAGTAACACTACATGACCCTTGCCCGACTTGTTCTACCTCGAGTGCCCTGCAGAACTAATCCTGAGTCATACGGTCGTCCACCTGTAGGTGTGGTCCTCTTGGACCTCAATGACGTCTGTCTTCTACCATCTACATAAGACTCCTCTACGTGATGATTGGTGGTGGTTCTCACTGTTGGTTACTTCTTAGCAAGGAATTTCTCTACCAAGAGGGCTCTCTCTAACACCCCTGCCTGCGTCGGGATGCTGAGTGAGATCATCGAATCCTTAATCACCCTCGGAGTCAATACTCAAAGGTATGGGAACTAAATAATGGGTCCTGAACCATATAGGTGGAGTATCATGAGAGTTCAGTGATCCTTGCTGAGTACTGAGCTGCAGTCGTCGTTGGAACAAACTCAGCCCAAAACAGGTTGTCGAAGTTTTCCTAGAGAAGCATCACCTCATCGTGAACCTAGAGCATCACGCTCCACCATCTGCCTGCTGCTTCTTGTAGAAGGCTGGCAGCAAGGATCACCATGAGATCTACGGGTGTCCCTACCAGTCGAAAGACTCTCACAACAGCCTCCATCCAATCCTTAGTCGCTTGTGGGTCCATCTCTCCCCGGAACCCGGGTGGCCTCTGGCGCTGGAACTTGTGAAACACGCTCAAGAGGCGTGCACTCTCTGTTACTGGGGTTGGTGGCATTGGTTTCCCAATGGGTAAAGTTACCACTGGTACCTCTTCTAGGGCCTCCACTGGAAAAGGGCCCTACACTGAGGCCTCATCACTGGGTGAGATATCAGTGCGTACAACTCTCGGAACCCTAGCTAACTGTCTGTGTGGAGGCATCCTGAAAAGAATCAGGTGTGCCACGGTCAATAAGTTATAACTAGTGAGATAACTCAAGAGTTCATAAAGAAGACACTTCAAAACACACACGCAATTAGTGTTTTCATGCACTGAGTCGAAAATAAGAAGTCAGGGTCCTGGTGTATGGATACGTCAGCCACCGCACCAACACTTAACTCCCTAAACTAAAAATCGCACTCATTACCCTTAACATTATTGCTTCATAGAAAAGATCATAGTCCTAGTTCTTGGGTAGAATTGACTCCTCTCATACCAATTTGTCATGACCCGTCACCCTAGGGCCCGTGCCGTGACTAACCCCAAGCCCGACATCTATAGGCCAAGGGCTGGTGACTAGCACCAAAGGCGTATTCCCTAAAAATGGGAATGCATTGAATTTATAAATGTAAGCACATGCAACCAAGCACATTGCAAGATACGAATGCAAGTGAACTGTATAGAAAAAATAGAGTGTTGAAAGTAAAGAGAGTTCGGAATACAAGCCCAGTAGAAATAGTACAAATACAACTGAAATAGAAAATAACTGAAGAAAGGGAAAAGGCGGCTACTGGATCATCCACTAAGGTTCCTACCTGAAGGGTAGGTACAGATCTCTTCCTTAGCACTCCACATCCACCCGTCTCCTCTATGTACTGACAGGCCGTATGGTCCACCTCCGGGCACCGTCCAGTCCTGGTACTCTCAGCCTCAGTCAGCACTGTCCGTCATCTGCATCCAACACAACAAGGAGCGGGCATTTCCCATACAGGGGTGAGTATAACGATACTCAGTAGGGACCTGGAGACCCTCAAGGTCTCATAAAAACCACCAAGGATATACCACAAAGTATGAAATCAACAGATTACCCTACTTAGGTATATGCCCATACATATACCTAAGTTATCAAGTAATACTTCACAATCATGAAGAAAACACAGAGATACTGACTCAGCGCACACCAAGATTTATTCTAGGGGTGGTAATAAGTAATATCCGTAGTAATATAGTTGAACACCTCAGCTGCTAGAGATCCCCTCCTCTATCAAGTATAGTGGTCTTACCACGTCACGCATAGGCGCTTCCCACAAACCTTGGACTGTTGAGGTACTCCTCTTATCGAGTATTGTGGGTCTGCCATGTCACACAGAGGATCTCCCCACCACGGGTCTGCTGCGTCACACAGAGGCGCTCCCCCTCATGACTTGTTGTGGTACTCCTCCTATCGAGTATCATGGGTATGCCACGTCACACAAAGGTGCTCTCCAATGTGGCCTGCTATGGTACTCCTCCTGTCGTGTATCGTGGGTCTTCTGCATCACATAGAGGCACTCCCCATAGTGGGTCTGCCACGTCACACAGAGGCTCTCCCCACTGGTCATGTCAAGTCACTCCAAGTCAAAAAGGTCAGTATTCGTCAAGTCTCAACCAGCTACTGGGTTCCCGCACTAAGCTCGCTCGTCTCCGATAAGATTCGATTCATGAGCTACTAGTTGATACTCCAACTACCACGAAGTCCCATGAAGAAGAATCTCAAAGGTCTTCCATGTCATAGGGGTCTCAATGCAATAGACGGCGCGCCAATCGGATGCCCAGTCTGTGATTTATTAGCCTTTTAGTCCCGGGGGGCCCGGTTGGATTCGTGCTCGATCCCACCTGACCATACCACAACTTTACCCAAAACTATAGTGGGGTATACTCAAAGGGACCATCTCACTCCAATATTTCTAGAGCCACTAACAGTTCATCAAACGGTCATCCGGGGCCAAAGTTATGGTCAAAAGAATGCAAATGGTTCGTAGGGGGCCTGGGTCCGATCAGACCCTATCAGACTGACCCTGCCCAACCCGGCCTGGGCCAACCTAGTTTGGGCCGACCCGGACTGACCTGCTAGGTCCGGCTCGGTCCACTGGTCGGCCCGGACAGTTGGGTTCAGCCCAGCCAACTGAGTGACCCAGCCCACTGGGTCCGACCCGGCAGGCCGCGAGGGGCCGCGGAGGGCCACAGGTGGCTGTGAGGCAGCTTGGCCCGGGCTGTTCGGCTAGAAGGGCGGTGGCGACTCAACCTAGAAGGCGGCGCTCGAGCGACGGCTCGACCTGGATAGCGGCGGCGGCTCAGAAGGCTCGACGGCTCAGGCGACGGCGGCTCGGGTGATGATGGTGGTTCGGAAGGGGCGGCGCGGCGAGGCCGCAGCAACGGTGGTTGTGGAACGGTGCCATTACATTTTCACCTTCACCGTGGCCAGCGATGGTGCTAGCCTCCATTTCCATTCCCCTTCATGGTTGTTCTCCATCCTCCTCCATCACAATGAAATACACAGTTCATCCTAAGAATTACGGAGAGGATGGACCATGTTATTTTGGACTGCACTCTCCACATTAGAGTGATAGCAAGTGGCTCAACAAGAACAAGTGTATCAAGAACAGGTAAAGAAAAAAATAATCAAACACCCTCCCTAAAATCTTCATCAATCACTATTCCCAAATCCCACAAAATAATTAGAAGGGGGAACATGGAAATTGATAATCATATTGTAGGAAACCCCTACCTTGGATTGTTCATTAACATTGGCATGAGAAGTAAGTTGAAGTTGTCAATGTTCATCTTGTCCACCACACACCTCCAATCACAGGCGCGTACACCATTTCATCATAGTCAAATATGTTCCTCCTTGGAGGGTGTCTCGAGGATGAAGTCGAAGTCATTGTTCTTCGTTGGAGTAGCATTCTTCGTTGGAGAAGTATAATCCTCTAAGGGTTCTCCTCCCACAACCCCCCCCCCAAATGAAATAGGTGCCAATATAATTAACTTAAGGGATTAATTATGTTGGCACAACCAAGTCGTTGTAATTGATGTACCGCGTTGGCACAATTAATTATCTCAATTTAATTTTCCCAATTTAATGGCTCAATTTAATGGGAGGGGTGGAATATTTGGGAGTTAGGAGGTTTCTCCCCATTAAGAGGGGTCGGGTGGTCCCCACCTCTAAAATTCAAATTGGGGGTTTACGGTCGGGTGGTCCCAACCACCATAACTTCACAAGGGAGGTTTAGTTCTAGTGTACACTACCTCCCAACATCATCATGGTTGTTTCAAATAAAAATAAATTGTTACAAAATTTTATTTTTATTTTATTATTTCACGAAAAACCCAAAAACTACCTTTCACCCTTGACCAACTATCATCGAGGTGAAAGTCTCTTTAAGAGAAAATAGATGTTTCGAGTTCAACGGTATCCTCGGATTTCAATTCTGAGCACCAGTTCAAAATTTAGAAAAACTTTCTCTCACGTTTACTGAACGTACCCAAAAAAAAAGTTCAAAAATTCATTCCAAGCATTCTGGGCCTCTAAAAAAATTACATGGAAATTTCAGGTCTTTACATCACCTTTACTGGTAAGTCACCCAACATGACTAGGGCGTAATCTACCAAGTCCTAGATCAAATATTTTATGATGAATTTCTATTTGATGTTGTGTCCAAGGATCTTGTGGTATGGGTAGTAGTTGACATGATTTTTCAATCCTGGATCTTGGGACCTCCTTGATTCAATAAAATTTAGGATGTTATTTTCTAGGGAATAGATGAAGTAAACAAGGACCTACACATCCTTGTATGGTCAGACCTTATCCTTCCATTATGTTAAGTAAACCCTAGTTATCTAGACCTAATAGGGGGTTTTGGAAGTGTTCTCCTTGAGAGGCTACGTTTGGAGCAGCCTATCCTCTAGAGGTACCTGATGGTGGACCGACTGCAGGGCCTAAGTATGTACAGTAGTGGATATTTTTTCCCTTTAAAGGCTTCTACACTGAATATGAAATAGGTAATGGGTTTGACTTTCTCTTGTAATTCTACAAGGATTCATCAAAAATGTTGACCCCTTTTATAGAATTTTCAAAAACAAACTAGATATCCCAAGGATATGAAGGTAGGGACCAGTTTATATTAAATATTATTCATACATGTTACCAATAGATGTTCCTAGTAAATCACACCTCTAGGTAGTATGTAAGGCCACTACATTAGAAGATGAAAGCAGAAACTCACTCATCGGGCCAATTCATTAATTTGAAGAGGTCATTGATGCTAGTTTCTCACGTGGTGGGGCTAGAATGGTAGATAAACTATCAAAAGTGATCTTCCCAAATGGAAATATATCCTATGGCTAGATTATTGTACCAAATAAATTTGGATCCCTATATGGTCTATATGAAACACCAATTCTTGATAGCTTCTTAAGGTTTTAGGGTTCCTAGCGTCAAACCACATTCTAAGGTGAATCCAGCCAGATGTTGTAGTGGATCACCCAATTTCTTTAATGGGTTAAATATCAGGTTTTATAATTATAGGAGATGAAGAAAATGATCCAAACATACTAAATATGACATTTATTCAGGTGGTATCAATGATTGTTTCATCTCTAAGACCACAAGGAGATCAGGGGGATTGGTTATCACATAGGCAGGGTGATGGTTGTCAGTCACCAGTGCTTTGACAAGCCTATAGGCTCGAGATGTGATGCAATCAATGTAAAAAAGTGTTAAGTCGTGTTTCTCATGAGGGGTAGGTGGTTAATATCTTAGATATTTTCTATATCCACTAACCTCTACCCTAATTGGGAACATGAAGCCACCAACCTCAAACCTAGGTGTTTTTTCATGGAGTATTGGACATTCAGACGATGGAGATACATGTTCATTTCTAACATTTTCCTAATATGGGAACTTCATGGTGAGGATTTTGATGGTGATCCATTTGTATCCCTCAAGATCCTACATCATAGTGATAATTATAACATACACTTTTTTTAGAGTGACATTGTATGGTCTGAAAGGGTCAGTCTTTCCTTTTCCGTTGTCCATATCTCAATTTTAAGGTGGTGAGACCTTAGAGGGGGGACTTTTGAGACCAAATATTTTCGTATTTTGATGAGTTCATGATCCTATCAAAAGGAATTTCTAATTGTAAACCTCTTAACAGGGTATATTTTCATCATTATGTCATGTTTCATTGATATTGTTTCTCTGATCATCCATAGGGTTGATCGCGATGACATTCTCATGGAGGTGGTTAGAGAGCGACTTTAACTATCAGTGAATGGATATGGATGGTGATCCTATTATTTTCATGAAGTGGGATAGAAATTAAGGGTAATAAACTAACCACATCCCCTAATATGTATGTAGGGAGACACCTCCATCATGACATGCTGAAGCACGATGGGCTCCCCATTAAATTTTATTAGAAACTCTGATGGTACCTATATGTGTTGTTCCATTGAGCCAAAAATAGTTCTATAATATAAACCATCCAACATAACTAATTGATAGCTTAATTAATTTCAAGGATCCCTAGATAATCTATTTGGTGATCTCAGAGGCAACCAGATATCGCATAGATATTTTGGAGGAAACATTCCATATAGTCTTCATTGAGGAACTCTAGAATGGTGAATTGTAGGATGGTGGGTATCCAAAACATGATCAATAACTGGTAGGTATCTAGGACCTACAATAATATTTCTTCCTCGTGTTCATTTTCTTGAGGGTAATCCTATTATTTATCACCCCATGTTTCCAATCGATAATGGTTGAGAAGCTGTAGGTGGATGTGACGATGGCCAACTCTAGTGTTGATTTTATAAGAGAGGGTCATCATAATGGCCAGAAATCCATGAAATGGTGGAGTGTCTTCTATATTTTGGTCTAGATTCCATCCATAGTCCATGTATGTCCTAGTATCTATGGATTCCTACTAGTTAAGAAGGTTTCCTTTCTTCCAATAGCTTAGATCATTGCTCACTATTGTTTGAGGGAGCGAAACCAGACCCCAACATTTATACTACATCCATGGTGGAGGTAAAGTGGATAGAGTATAATGTTTGTAGGTATGGTTTCACTAAGATCCCCTAAAATAAATACAATAATTTCTACACACGTAGGCACTTGAAGAGGGATTTGGGTAACTTTATAATCTCATCCTTCGGTATGGTCGGTCTTAACTGATAAACTACTACCCCTAGCTCTAGTTGTTTTAGTTGAGGTATTTTCAATTGATTCACCAGTCACCTCAGGCTTAGAGAGGTCGATGGAGATGTGACAATTTCCCTGTCCCTATATCTAACAATTTGAGACTTAACCTAAAAAGATCTTATATGGGTAATAAGGATTTCCTCCACATGCCTTGTAGACTCCACTAAGATAGGGCCCCCATGAAAGTTGTTTTACCACTTTCATCATGATGGATGTTCTAGGTCAGGTAAGTCTTTATCATGGGGATGACATTCAGGTCAGTGGATTACATCATGTGGAGGACCTCCATAGTGAAATACTTTATCATGGGGTCTCCCGTGATGATTTTATGTGGTTACCATGATGGGGATAGGCAAAATAGATTGCCTAACATAAAACTAGGGTATCAATACAAATCAAGAAAGAACATACCCCCACACAATTGATGTAATGGAATGGGGTGTATTAGTTATGGAAGGTTCTAATAGATCTATCATCGAGGCCTAGGTTATTGGACTACCCAAAACACTATAATTATATGTTTTAAACTATTGATTATGGAGTAGGAACATGATCAATATGTTAATCACTCTTTGGTACATCTCAATGTTTTTATTTTCACTAATGTTAGGGGGCTCTCCTCAATGGTCCCCTAGTGGTGGTTACAGTGAGTGAAACTGGTGTGTCCCTTACCTCCTCAATGTAGGGGAGGTAGTTTTCAGATCACTTTGGGGAGAGTCTCCAAAAATTGTTCAAAATCATTATGGGGGGATATTTCCCCCTATGTGGCCCTTAAATGTGTTGAAATAAATGTGGTTCCATAGATTGTAGTTCCTGGTGGTCCATGCACCTGGTTGAGATGAACCCTTGTCATTCATAGTAACGAACCGTGGTCTCAGTCACACTATATTTAATGAGCCCAATGAGTGAGATGCGGAATGGTCACTTGGAATCTTTGGTAATGGCGGTCATTCTAACATTAGGTTATTTGTGTGGTATTTCCACACCATTGGTTCCTCATCCCCCGCACTTATTACTAGTGAGTTGTCAAGCATTACCCATAGCTTGTGTCTAGTAAGATATATGAGGTAGATTGTCATTAAATATATGATGATGGTGATTCCCAATGCGATTCATCCTATTCAAGGAGAAGGATTGATTCACATTAACTATTATTAGAATTGGTTACTCCCATCAATTTTAATATGCCTCGATTTTGAGGAGAACAGTTTCACATCATGTTTAACATGTTGTTTTATAATGCTACAACCATGATGTGAATTGGGGGTGTGTTTTTATTAAACATTTAGAGTGGTTTTCATCCTTGGAATACTCAAGGTCCCTATAATTTCATTTTCCTCATATTACTACATTCAAAATGTGGAAACCCTCTACCACTATGGTTGATGATATTATCTCCTTGATTGGAATGGGATGATAGGATATCGGCTCCTCCTCCCATGGATTCCTCCTTGGAATTTTTTTCCTCGTATAGGTCTGCCTCATAGATTTAATACACATTCCTAAACCTCATTCTTGATTCCATTTTTATATGGACACTGGTTAATTATGCTTAGTATTGTCATGACATGGCATCTACCTATGGTTAGAGCTAATGATGTTGTAGAAATTGCTAGTATCTATGAATTTTTCATGTGTTGGGAATATGTAAGAGTCTTCCCCTTTTAGAGGTAATCTCATGTATAAGGATTCTTATGTGTAAAAACAAATGAATCTCATATCTATTATGGGGTAACTTACATGAGTTTTATAAGTCATATGAGGGGAATTTCCTTAGGTATTATATACTTTTCAGATAGGGTGTCTCCTTTTTATTATGTGTTACATGCAGAATATGTGACTCATCATGCCCGAACACTCATACTATTTACATAAGGACTCCTAGGCTCGTCACCTCTGGCATCTCATGCTCATCACATGTCGTAGATATTATGATGTATTAGGAGGTATCCCCGGTTTAAGGTCTTTTGGGGATATTGATCATAGGTTTAAGGTATTCTTGGGATGTTGATCATAGGGTTAATGTCTTATAGGGATATTGATCATATTTTTAAATTCTTTGGGCGATGTTGATTATAGGATCAAAGTCTTGTGAGGATGTTTATCATAAGTTTAAAGTCTTTTGTAGATAATGATCACATGTTTAAAGACTAATGGGGATGTTTATCACAGGTTTAAAGTCACATGGAGATGTTGATCGTAGGTTTAAAGTCTTATGGGGACATTTCCCATTTATTTTCATCACATATTTATCTAGAGTAGTTAGAATAATATGGAGAAGGTAAGGCCTAGTGGGGAACTTGTGTTTTAGTGGTAACTATATTCCCAGGGGGTGATCTCAGTTCAGGGTTATCACTTCATAGTAGTAATAAAATTGAATTTTTCATGTAGTTTACCATTATATGACTAGGATTTTAGGTCATGTGTTTTGATGTCTCACAGCTTGGAAATTGATTTGGGTCTCACAAATGGAGATTATAGTAATTGGTTAGGTTTGGACGATATGAAGATATAGAGTTTACAATGATATCACATTCCCTCATCAAATTGAAACACAATTTTTTTCCTTAATGATTCCACTATAGGGTCTTATGTGTCTACTTCATAGATATATTTGGATATCAAAAAGACATTTAAAGTAACCAATTTAGGATAGAGGATGAGGTTATAAGGTTAGGGTGTCTATGTTTAGTCTCAATATGTGATGGGGGTGTCCATACCATTCTTGGAATAATGGGATAGGGCATGAGGATTGATGATACTGGCCATATAGATGATTAAGAAACTAGTAAACATGGGTTAGATAAGAACATGTCCCATGAGCACCCAACTTTCAGGAATCTATGTTTGTTAAAAATAGGAATCATATGGGAACCTAAGAGGTGGGTTTTTAATGGAATATCGGTTCAAAAAGGTGGGTTTCATGAAGCTATGAATTTTTTGAAACATGGATTCCCAACCCAAGTGTGGTGTATTAGTCCCTATGGGGAAGGTTTCATGAAAATTAGTGTCTATTTCATACCCTGATAGGCATAAGGAATAAGCCTCTAGCACAAAAGGTATGATACTTCATGAAGTTTATCTCTTCCAAGATCCTATTTTCTAAAGGAAATAGGATAGAGAATACTCAAAAAAATATGGCTACCTTTAGGAATCAATGTAGTCTATGGTTTGCAAAGTTTGGAGTTTCATGAATTGACAGCTTTTGGTGGAAGTCCAAATGTCAAAGTTCCCTTAAATTTGGGTTGAAGGTGGGTATTTATAGGTTCTATGGTGGTTCATACATACATTTCATGAATTATTACCATCTCCAAATAAGATAGAGTTTTTCAGAACTCTGAAGACCTTTTCCAAAAATAGGTCTTTTCAAAGGATATATCTTTCATGAATCTAAAACCTTAGGTGTGTTTTTTCCCATTTCAGCCTAAATTTGACTCAAATGGCTCATGTAACCCTCAATATATCTTGTAATGTGTGTTTGTATCATCAATATAGTCACTTCATATATGTTAAGTATGGTTGTCCTAAATTAATAGTGATCCTTGGGGGTTGTAGGTCTACTAGAATCTCATACTAATTATTCTATTTAATAAATATATGATAATTAGTGCACTCCATCACCCCATTTACTATAATACTAATATTGGTAGATGAACCAAGTGTTTCATGTGCCTATGTACATATGTGCTTTATATTTTTATATATAAACAATGAGTGAATGAGTATGGGAAATAATAAAAAAATTGAAATGGATGGGTAGAGAAACTCTACTTATTAAATAATTCCTGATTTATTCAACTAATAAAGTAAAGAAACTAAATTTTTAAAAATATATACAACAATATTTAGTTACATAAAGAACCAAAATAATTTTTATAAAGTTTTTAATATTTTTTTCAATATTAATTGATCATTGTAAAATTATTTTGGAATGTTTTTAAATTGATATAATAATATTTGGGATAATTTAAGATGTTCTAACAAAGTTATGAATGAGTTAATATTTCAATATAAATGCGAAGTTTGTTTTCATTTGTTATGTAAGTGAACAATATTTCCACATAAAGGATAAGTGAGTTATTTATTTTCTATCTAAGTTATAATGAACAAAGGATATGTTTAATATGTGAAATTTATTTCCTCATATTGGAGAATAAAACTTTCAATTGACTACCTAAGATTAAACTGGATTTTCTAAATTTTTCATAACTAACAATTATGACTACATAATATTGACCAAGTTTTTTAAAGTTGAGGAAGTGGGATTTTTCACTATATAAGTGCAACTAGAAGTTTCAAATGATTTAATAAGTGTTATTTGAAGCTATGTAATAATGATATAAATTCATATAGGTTTAAATTGAGGATATGTGATATTGATAAAATGTTACGTAAGTGTTACTTTTTTAAAATCATGGGAATATTGAAAATACTTTTAGAGAGTAATATTTATGAAATATTTATGGATAAAATCATAAAATATTTTGAGAGATCATTTAATGATATATATTGAAATTTAAAGGGGATATTTCTCTATAATTTGAAAATATATATTTTATTATTTTTGGAAGAATATTTTGACTAGAATTTGAGAAAATACTTTTATGTTGAATTTCCTTCGAATTTTAAATATTCAAAACATGGAATATATCCACATAAATATGATTTAGGTTTTTAAATGAATAGATATACAATATCAAAAAAAGGTTCAGAAAATATAACATAATGGAGTGTTAATTAATTTATGCATCGAATATTTTAGAAAATAAAATTCATACTCTTTGATATTGTAAAGGCTCATTAATTTTTATGATCAATAGTTATATTCTATGAAGAAAAATAATGATATTTTTTGTTTCTATGGATGTATTGGTATTTTATTAAGTTCTAATATTTTACACTCAATCTTTTTTATTAGAGTGAATACCTTAATCATTTGGGTTTTTGATAATCCATTTTAAAAAAGAGGGCTATATATAAATAGTTGGGAGATAATATTTTAGGGATAATTCTTGGATCAAGTATGATACCTTCCCAAATTATATTCACATTATTAAATTAAATGATTATATGTGATTATAATTTCACTAATCATAATAAGGATGTAGTCACTCGCATTAGGGGTGAACCTTGTAAAATTCCAATATTCATTGGGTTATTATTTCATATTAGAATATAGGTAAAGAATATATTTAATGAATTAAGGGGGTCCAACATTAACCAGTACAATAGGTTAATTTCTAATGAAATTATAATGATAAATAACACTAAATCAAGCCACCCATGGTGTTAAAATCATCGGTCTTCCTAGGTACCATACTCTCCCTTAAAAAGACTTACATTGGGGAATGTTCCCCCAACATTTGTACAAATGTATTTGTTCTTTTTTTCTCAAAAATATAAGATCATAATCTACATTTAATATTTTTTAAGCGGTATAAAATTTGACCATCTCCAAGGTAGTACTTTGATACAAAATGTTCATGGTAAATAACAATGGTATGACATTAAAAATGGATATTTCATAGGTATAAATAGAAACACACTCACTATTGGATACTTTTATATGTAATAATGATTAAATGGTGGATAAGTATGATTTGAAACCATTATAATTATATGATTTTAAACCATCATAACTATGGTAATGACTCTCAAACACATGAGAAACATTTTGAAACCCCATGGAAATTAAGGAGATGAATATGGATTATTTTTTAACCCATTGAAAACAATTTATAATAGTAATTATGGGGGTTGAATGATGATTTGTTTTTATTTAATAAAATATAATTAAAATATAATATTTAATGTCAATTGTGATGGAAAATTGTTTTGCATTATTTAAATATGTTATTTATCTTATTATAAAATCATATAATCGAAAGGGGAAAGTCGTGGGAAAATTATTAATAGTGTAATGAGGTTTAATAAATGTAATGGTTAGATTTGAGTTATTATATATGTATGATAAAGTGAAACATACCCTCCCAATTAATTTGATAAACCAAAGAAGTCATTATATTTTTATGTGAATATTTATTTCTATTGTTTATAATTGTATTATTTAATTAACCAAGAAAACAATTCCCTTATTGGTATGTGGGACATATGTGAAACTTATTGATGAGTGGGGGATATCCCATGGATGGATGGTTTCAAATGTACACAATTATTATTGGGATAAAATTCATTGAGTTCTGTGATGATCAGACTTTATAAAATAATCTTGGTGTAGGTAGTTGAAAATGTTAGGAGTAGAAATTAAATTTTTTGATCATTTTAAAAACTAGGTGTAACCACATGTGTTATATTTATTTATATAACAAATAACACTTAATTTATTTATTGATTGTACCAAATACTCCATATGAAATATTAAGTGGAAAAATTACTTACGAATATTTGGCGATAGAAATAGGGTGTAGTAAGGATTGATTATGGTTTTACATCCATATGATCTATGAGGTTCCTCACCACTTACCCCACCCCATGCCCATTATTTAGACAAAAACGTTTATCCATCTACAAATCCATGATTCACCATTCCTAAAATGGAAATACATAGATAAAAAAATTTAAAAAAAAATTTTAAAAACATAAAAAACTATAAAGACATATATTTTCAGACCAATGATCTTCGGAAAAATAATAAAAAAATTATTACATAATTCGTAAAATTATATTTTAATTTATAAAATAATATTATTTATATTATATAATTTTATATTTATAATTTTATATTTATTATATTTATTTTTGAATCGTATTTACAACATACTTTTAAACATCTGTTATATTAGTCAATTTAACTTAAAAAGATAATTAGTAATTTAATGAAAATAAATTTCAATTTACATGAAATGAAATATCAAATTAACAAGTTATACCAAATATTAAAAATTATTTTTTTATTTGGTGTCCTTCATTAAGCCTTTATTACATTTCCCTTTGTTGAAAGTGTGGATCATAGCTACAACTCCCTTGAAAATTCCATGATTTTAGAGGTATGTCATGATTTCTTAATGAATTACAAAACCATTAGTATCGATTAAATATATATTTTAATAAATCCAAATATGATATTGAAATTTTTACTATAATTTGTATTATTATTTTAAGTACATTTGAGAATAATGTGTCCTCGATAATAATAGACACACCTTGTATATCCCCCTATACCCAATCGTGAGCATACATCAATGCTTCTAATATATCGTAGTGAAGTTTACAATGATGTGATGTGATAAATCCATCACTGGTACTAAAAGAAAACTTTGAAGAAATGGTCAAGATGGAAATATCCAAAAAAAACATTAGTAATTATTTTCAAATTCTGATATCTTAGCGTATTTTATTTTGTTATCATCACTCAAAGGAATGGTGAAAACCATGATGGTTTGAATTGTTATTTACATATTTTTATTATTCATACATAAGATATCTCACCATTATTAAGAAATAATATCTAGAAAACACCCAATTAATGATATAAATGATGTGAAAAATGTATTTAGTGTGTTTTTTCCCTAATAAGGGTGAATACATATTTAGGATATAGTTGTTGGTATCCAGCACTCACATGGGTAATCTCTTATTATAAAAAACAACATGGGTGAATGGAAGGACCTTGAATCCAAATAAACTAGCTCCAATAATCATTCCAATAACTAAATTACAAAAATGAATGAAGAAATAAAGGATTATTGAAATATTTTCTCCAAGAAAATCTTTAGTATACACTAGGATTAAATTATCTAACCTTTTCCATTTTTTCATAGTGTCCTCTAGTTTCCACCCTTCTTCTTCAACTATACTATAATACATAGTAGTAACTTGAGACTTTTCAACTCATACTAAATTTTCTAACACTTTTTTTCACTTAATAGATTTTAATTTTTTTAGAGACACTCATATCCTAATACCATTAATTTTTAAGTTGTTATCCACTGATTGGGTACCAAAAACATCAAATCAAATCAAGAAAAAAAACAATTTAGAAAAACCTCTCTATTGAAAATTTATATGATTCTAAAAAACAATAACTGGAAACAACCTTATAATTGAATAAATAAAATGATTATGGTGTTATTAACTTCAAAAACAAGATAATTTAGATAACTATTACATTTATTGTTTTATGATTCAATTGAGTATTTCATGAAACCCTTTCATTTCCAAGATCCCTAAAAATATTCTTATATGTGTTGATGTTTTGCTGACTAATTCATGGTGTAAGGCCTCTTCCATTTCAAAAAAAACAAATGAAAAATATCCTAAGGATCTCACTATGGAATGGTCTTTCCTAGTAGCACTGTACATAATGGTATGGCTTATCTCATTACAAAATGAACTCATCATCTATTACTAACCAGATTAATAGTGATCAATCTATTGTGGTGTGATCTTTCTATTACAGCATGACACAATAATAAATCACCAAATAGGGCTGTACATAATTCTCATGAAATATTTATAATATTATCAACTCTCCCTATAATTTATATTTTATTTTCATATAGCTAATCTGGTGGAATGAATTTATAATAAATAGTGCTCAACCTCAAAACCTTAGTTTTAATTTATTCTTACAAATAAGAGATATATCATGGTATCCCATGTTGTTTTGTGAAGTGATTTATAACTTAATCCTACATATCTTGGATTAACATCTGTCACAGTATGATATCTTTCTTTGTCACATGGTAATGTATTCCTATAGTAATGCAACCACCCATCTTACTCAATCTTCACTAAACACTATGTTCAAGATAATACACATCAGCCTCCTTAGAATACTCCTTATTCATCAATTTTTTCATCTTAATTACATGTATTGAAAAATATATTATTGATAAAAAACACAACGCATAATTGAAAAATAATATTTCAACATATTTTTTTCATGTTTAACATTATTTAAAATAGATGTTAATGCAGATGACATTTAAAGAATATTTTTAACATCAATTATTCAAAAATATTATTGAAACAAATTTCAATGTTTGTTGTTATAACTTTTTTTGTGAAATTACTACTAAATATAGATATAGTGATACCTTCAAAATAATTTATTTATAAAATCAAATAATAAATCTTATTTCAATATCATTTTTTATAAAAAAATATAATTTTTAAATTCCTAAATAAATATCAATATTTATATCGTAATTTCAACAACATTTTTCATATTAAATTATGTTGAAAGTATAAAATAAATATTAATATAATGGGACTTTAAACATTAGTTATATTGAAAATCAATATTGAAAGTGACCTTCAAAGTCATTTTTTAAAAAAAAAATTGACTTTGAAGTCCATTTCATTGTCGATTTCCGAAATAACAAATTTTGAAACATAATAAAAATTTCCAAAAAAATATATAATAATATAAAATAACCCATGTTTGATGGCATAATTTTAGAAATAAAAAATGGTAGAAAATAATAGTAAACAATGTCAAACAAGATTAAAAATACTCAATAAAATCTTTAATATAATATCATTTACCAATAGAAAAATACACAAACATGAACATTTTTTATATATATAAATAAATTAATACAACCTATATAATTTTCTATAAAAACCTCAAAGATAGCTAAATCTGTTATCCTTACATGACAAATCCCCATTAGGAATCTATAAAAATAAAAAAATTCAATAATATTAATAATACAACATATTGGATTAAAACATATGATTTGAAATGGAAATATAACCGTTTGAAAAAAAAATTATCATTTTCCACATGATAATATCAAAAATGAATCCTAAAACATAATAATAACATTCAACACATCACAATTAATTAAGACAATATAGCTATGAAAAAACACTTTGAAAATAATAAACATCATATATGTAAGAAAAAACTGGTATAAAATAATATAAAAGTTATATACCTTCACTTTCACATTATTAATTTTATTTTGATTATTTATAAATAAGTGAAAAATACATAAAAAATTACTTGAAATGTTTTATTTTCATATAATGATTACCAAGACATATGTAAAAATAAAATTTTAATATCACAAAATTAATAGAATAGAATAAAACACATAAATTTAATAAATCTTGGAAATTTTTAAGAACTCCGCCGAGAAAATAGTATAACAAATATGTGATGAATTCTTAAGTGTATAATAGACATAACATAAACTATACACTAAAATATAAAAATTTCAACATTAATGACATTAGATTGAATATTGGTTTATAATTATATATTCCTTTTTAATTATAATACTTAATCTATATATTTTTCAATCTTTTTGATATTTGATTGACTCTAGAACCCTTGTCCCGATATTGCTCATTCATTGAAATGTATTCTTGATTGAATAAAACAATAAATTGAATTACTCTCATTTTAGATGAAAATAGTATTACGATACCCAATTAGATAAGTAATAACTTATATCACTATAAGATATATTTATTTAAATAAATGAAAATATACATTGGAATTTACTTATATTGTTAAAACTCTATCATATGTATAGAGATATTATCCCCAATAACAAGATCTATGATATATATTTTTTAATATCCACGAGATATAGCCTTTACCACATATGTTAGGAGTCATTGAAAACTCATAATATGGTTCCAAACATAAAAACATTCAAGGCTAATTTTATTAGTCTAATAGAAACCTGAGAAGTATTAAAAAGTGATGATTCTTTTTTGTAATGATTCCTTTTATTTAAAATAATCTTATATGTGGTAAATGTAATAAATCCTAATAAGTAATGTCAAATAAAAATTAAATAAAAAATATAAAACAACACATACCTCATATGTCATCTGACAAAGAAGGCTAGCTGGATCGATTAAAAAATTATCCATTATCTCTAACTTTGGTCACCTCCTTGGTAGTAAATGACACTGAAGTAACTATATCAATAATATCGTATATCGTTATAATTACTAGACTCAGCTGCATCAGCTGGTTATATACATAATCCCCAAAATTATATGAGATTCAACATACTACAATATATATAAGGGGATCCAGAACACAAAACTCGCAATACACATTCGAGTGTGAATGAGGAGGTAGAGGATCTGGGAAGGAAGGATATGTTGGATGCATATATCATGTCATTTATACAAACATAGCCTATAAATATAATTTCATATGATCATATATTGAAAAAGTCATCTCTAATAGCATAGTCTTCAAAGATGTTATTTTGATTCTATATTCTACTTACCTCAAAGTTGCGTGGGGATGGAGAAATATTTAATACTGACACCCACATCATATCCTATTACTCAACTTGGGTGTTCTTCCATTCCTAAAGTAGTATCCATAATACCCATCCTACACTCGAAGATAATATTCTTCAATGTCACTTTCTCTTAAAGTGAATCTTGAAATAAGATATGTAAATGTTATATAATTTTTGAGATTTCAAAAAAAATAATATTTTATAAATATAATAATTAATTTATGATAATCTTATCAGAAAGTTTTTATGATAAATCCATATGAAACGTCACTTTATTCATCCCCTCCCCCTTTTCATTTTTTACGGTAACTAGTGGGAGATGTAGGGTCATAGTAAACCTATATGGAACCACTACTAGATTTATCTATTAATTCATACAACTTTAAAGAAAACTCTCTATCTTCTAATAAAGGATACCCTCCATGTGAAAAGGTATGAGTGTATACATTCTCTAATGGGATCATATAGTAAGATGTTCTAGAGGGATATTAAATAATAAGAATGAATGATTCACCAAGTAATTTACACAATTATTTTTCAAATTTATTTTATACATAATAATTATCATAGTAGAAAGGCTTCTACTATTTCGTTATCAAAAACATCACATATTTATTTTCATCTAAAAATCCATATTTTAAACATCAGTTTTCATTATGTTCTTTCCTAAAAATATAAACTGAATCAAATTTTGTTTAAAATTACTTCAATCTAATTATTGAAAAATATATCCACTACTAATTATATTCTTTTAAATCGTTGAATTAAATTTAATTTATATTAAAATAGATTAAATATCAGTCGTGTGAAATACATAATATTTTATGAATTGGAAAAAAGTAAATTAGTTGATGTGTTTTACCTTTATAGTCTCTATAAACTAACCTTTCATCATATAGTAGATTCTCCTCTAATTAAGATATAAAATTTTAATATTGCAAGTGATATAAATGGTCATATAACTCTTAAATTTATTTGTATTTAGAAAAACTATGTTGTTATTATCATCAAATTCTTTTTAATACCTATGATCCTAAAAAGTAAGTGAATGTTTAAAAAATGTGTAATCTCAAATTTTCAATATTTGGTTATGACCTACTTTAGATAAAAAGATATAATTTCTATATTATGTTCACTAGTAGCACTACAAATAATTTTGACAAATAAACATTTGTTTTTATTAAATTATATAATCATGGAAAATAGATTAATATGAAAAAATGTTCACATATGACTGTAAATTCACCTATACCACCATGTACATCATCTAAATAGATAAGTGTAATGAAATATATATTTACATTTATTTTATTATAATTAAATAATTTTTAGATGTTAAAAAATTTGATTTTTAATATTAAAAATAAAATTATATCTATTATGTTAACTAATAGAGATGGAGAAATAGGCATATCTAAAAATGATGAATATAAATAAATAGTAATAGAAAAATAAATATGAGAGGATTATTCGAAAATAAAATTTAAAATTGAAACAAATTAATTAATATAAAACTCTTATAAATAATCAATCATTATTTATTTAGATATTCAAGTAAAAAAATATTGTCATTAAATTTTTATGTTTCACAAAAAATCAAGGTGTCGGTCTTCATAAACCAAGATTGTTTATAAAAAATAGATGAATATAAATTTTAATCCAAAAATATTACAAATGATTAAAATATATATATTTAAATATAAAATTTAAAAAATGGAGATTTTATATGTGTGATTTTCACAAAAAATAATGATATTAGTCTTCTTTAATAATTAAATATTAATTGAAACTAATAAATATGAAATTTAATAAAAATATAATAGAACTAATTAACATATATAGATAGAAATATACAAGTTAAAAAATAGAGTTTCTATATGAGTATGATTCATAAAAAATAGATATTTACTTGAATAAGTAGAAGAGTAGGGATTCAATTTCCCATGTTTCATCTACAATATTATTTTAAATAGAATAGACAATTTTAACATCACTATCATTGTTATCATCGTTTAATTTTTAAATCGATGAAGAAACCCTACATAATTCCACACCATCATCAATATCCTCATAACCCAAAGTAATTTTTTCCCATTTAAAATGGACCATTGATCATTAGAAAGGTCAATAACATAAACTATTTACTTTTCTTATGTTTCTATGATAAATAGTTCCTATTTGTAACTAAATCATTTCAACTAAATAAGTGTAAATCCATAATCATCTTATTTTAAACAACTATTATTATCAACCTAGTTATACTTAAACACTAGTACTTGAAGTTTAATATTATAAATTCCCCATATATCCTCAATAACTCCAAAATTTAGTGGTGAAATTTATGTCTTATTTTTATCTTTTTCACTTGAAAATTTAATTGCTTTCGTGATGACCATCACTCCTCTATTTTAAATGGTAATATTTTTGTCATTACTTTTTGTGTAAAATTTGTATCCATTAATTTCAAAACTAGTCTACATGATTACATTAACACATAGACCTAAAAATTAAAATGTAATGGTTTCCAATTTTGAGTAATTAGTGTTCAATATCTTCTTAAACCATGAAACAAATTTATTTTGATGCTCGTTCATCAACCAATTTTCATTTATTTTTCTATATAGTTCCTCAAATACAATGATATGTGATGATATATATGGTTTAACCTCAAACATGTAGTTAAAAATATATAAATGTGTTTTCATCACTGTATCACATGCAATTAACATTAGTTTTAATCTACATATCCCCTTACTTTCATTATTGTCTACTTAATCCTAAGATATTGGGAGACCAGCATTCCAAACTTCATACAAGTAGTCATTACATAAGTCAACCACCTACTCTAATATATATTTTTTAACAATACATTCCTATTATATGTGTTTATTTTTAATATAACCCTTTATAATTTTTATATATCATTCAATATGGATGTATTGAATGTAAATATGCAGGCCTGCGTATCCTTATCTCTCGCACTAAATAAATCATCGAATGAAGCATTATATCAAGAAAAATGGTGTAAAATGTATTTATAGATGAAACTTAGTGAGAATAGATTCATTATCTAATGGATTTAATGAATTTTTATCCAAGAATTATCTATAAATTGAATTGAAAAAGTGGAACAATTTGAGGATATATTTTCTAAGAGACAACTAAAATACACCAAAAAAATGTATATAGTAGTAAATTGTGTGTCAGTAAATGATATTCTTGATATTATAATCCAATTAACACTATATGACTAATGAACCAAAATATTACACATTTTAAGAATACCCAATATGTACTTTTATACCATGATGACATTGAAAGAAATCCATCCGTTCACTATTTCATAATGTGTGATAAGTTGGGGGTAAATATATACCTTTTACCTTCACTGTAGGATATTACGTCAAACATATTATCATATATATTAAACCAAATTTTGTATTCAATCTATATTTTACCTTTATTTTTTATTTATAACAATGTTTCAATCAAATTTCTAGTTGTATTTTTTCTCAACACGATTAACATTAGTGTTATTCTTTACCTCCAAAAATCATTAATAAGGCATATTAGATAATATAGATCATTTATTTCATGTATTTTTATGAGTTTATAATTTTTTATTCCCAAATATAACATCAATATTTTTCACCTTGTTGTGATATTATTGGTTAAAATGGTTTTTGGAGAAATATGATAAAATTGTAAACTGTTAAATGCCTTTTATAATCTTTGATAAGGTTGATACATTAGAAAATATCTCTAATAACCCATTTAAACTTTCTTTATATAATTCATAAATTGGTGATATGAAGTACTTTCATCATAAATTAGATAATATTTATATCTCTTAACATTGTATCTATATAAGTTTCCATATATAGAAAATTCATTTATAGTGAAAAATAATCTAACATGAAAAAATGATTTCTTGTATGATTCAAATATGTTAACACATGTCTCCCATAATAAATTAAAATCATAAATCAATGGTGACATGTAAATATAAATATCATTTCCATGTTTTTCTCTTCCAAAAATCATCAATCCCAACATAATATTTTTTTCTTCATAGATATATACAGAGAAATGTTATAGACTATCATTAAAATAAGACATAAACTATATTAGCTTCTATGGATATGATATAGATTCATTACATCTATGTATATTCCCTCTATAAGACTCTAAATTCATTTCTAAATTCATAAAATTATGGATCAAATATTTTATATTGTTGGGAATCTATAGGGAGACATTGGTTTTTATAAGACCTTCTCCCATCTGGATTCCATCTTAGTCTATTTGAATAATTTGAATTTTATATTTAATGATTCAAAAAAGGTATTATTAGAAGATAATAGAATACTCTAGTTGGGGGTTTGTCAATTTTATTAGATAATTAATCATTGTTTGGATCTCTCATTCATTTTATATCATGATTTCCAACATTTACGATATTTTAAAAAACCTTAGTATTCTTTCTTATATAGCACATATTTTTTGGGACTATAATATATATTATTAAATCTCAATTATAATATGTTGAAATATAATTTAATGTACTTACATTATCATTATTTTGAAAACATTTTTTGGATCTTATCTTGGGTTTTTTTTGGTGACCAGTGGGGTCATTAGAATGTTTTCAGCATGTTTATAGTGGGTTAAAATTTAGAGAAAACCATGTGGGTCATCCTAGGAAACTATGTGCCTTGTGTTTCAGTACCATATGATGGCTCATGGTTAGGGTCATGAATAGTACTAACTATATGGATAATCCATCAAACCATGTAGCTTTATGTTTTGGGTTCATTCAAGGTTGGAACATGTTTTGTCAAATTGTAAATCAAAACCATGCCTCTCTTCTAATGGCCTGTAAAGGTGTACATGGTTGGAACATGGTTTTTTAAACCATGAGGTCAAACCTTATGATGTTTATTAATCATTTCAAAGATTATTTTTAATATTTAATTATAATCTTATTTTTTTATTAATTTTATGTTGGAATATTATCTCAAGCAAGGAGACTCCTCTTCGATATTTTGGATATTCCTTGCCTTCAGGTGATTGATTTTGGTGGATCTTTGAGTGTTGAGTATATAGTTTCAAAGTTATGTTATTATATATCTATTTTCTTCATTGATATTCTAAATCAACTCATATTTTCTTGAATAGAACTTTATATTAGGTGTTTTGGTACTAGACCTCAGGTTTTTGACATGATCTAATTGTATATCATATAGATCTATCATAAAATTGGGATTCTTTTCCTAGGTCATTATTTGGCCAGTGTGATTTCTTTGGGAATTATTGTGGTATATGTTCTATCTATCTATCTCTCTATTTTTATTATAAATATTATTAATTGGATATCCTTATTTATGTTTTTTGGTTCTATGATTCTTCCTCAATTTATTTTATCCTTACTCAATCTCTTCAATTAAGGATCTCATCATGGGTGATGATGATATCATGAATTAATATAGGAAGTTTAAAAAGTTAATTTATATTATTTGAAACCATTACTTCTTACATAATTTGAAATGTATTTCTAATTAATTTTCAAATATTTATTTGTTTCCTTTGACAAATGATTTTGAAATGGCATGGTGTGAATTATGAAATCTATTTAAAAATGGTTTTTAAAACAAAGTGTTTATTTATTGAATATGATATTTAATTAAAATTAAATATTTGAAACATGATTTTGATGATTGATTTTGAAAATAAATTTCATGATATGTTTTATTATTCTAAATAAAGGGAATTTATTTTAAAGTAATGAGTTTTTAATGAAATCCATTTGATGTTGGTTTTAAAATGAATTGGTAGGTTTTGAAAATTGAACAAGGGGATAATTGAAATGATTGTTTGAAATGAATTGTGTTTTATT
Organism: Viscum album; assembly: GCA_963277665.1. Lineage (NCBI taxonomy): Eukaryota > Viridiplantae > Streptophyta > Magnoliopsida > Santalales > Viscaceae > Viscum > Viscum album. Next base: position 983,163,896 of record OY728125.1, read on the forward strand.
GAAATGAATGATATCCTCAAGTATGATTGTCTTAGTTGAATCACATGGGATCTTGCATAGATAGGTGAAAAGAAAACACTCTTGGAATGTACCAACTTTAATTAGAACTATATTAACGGTGACAATGATGAATTAACATATTAAGGATAAGGAATTAATTATTGAGTGTGATATCATTATAGTGCCCCAACCTTAAACCTTACTTAATCTTGAGTTATTTCAAAAATACACGTTGAGGATCTTTTCAGGTTTAGAGTTTTAGAGAGTTAGATCATAAATCATGCATTACATTCCACATTTAAACAAAGTGGTTACATAAAAGATAGTACACATTTTTCCCATCAACAAAAACATATTTAAAACAAAACATGGATTCTTTCATGACACTTCCTTGACACTATCATCACATCATGTAACTTTCCCTTGACCTGTGAAAAACATTTCAGAAAAACTTGGGATGAGCATAAAAAGCTCAGTAAGGGATATAAAAGTATAAAATGAAAACATTAGTCCATGTATACATAAGAATTAATGAAATCATACTTTACTCATAAAACATAATCACTTTAACATACCTCATCAAATCATGAATAAATCATAGAAATCATAAGATATAAAGGTATCTTGAGGCATTCATAACATTCTTACGTAGGGAGTAACCCTCATGGTTACGTTTGGAATACCCATCACAGTATATTCCCCAAATCTCTTCGGACAAACCTTAATGTTTAACTCCTTCGGGTTACCCAATGCATTGGAGAGCTATATCGAGCTCACCAGCCCTTAGTTTATCACGGAACCACCCGTCTTCATAAACAATTCCCAAGAACCATCACAAAACATTTCCACATTTCAATCACAAGATATCAATACAACACATTGATATAATAAAAACATTATGAAACCATTTTCAATACCAAAATAAAAGAAAAGTAAAACATGGTATTTATTTTTCATTTAAAAAAAGTTATGGATTTTAGAGGAATCTGAACATAAATAATGGCCATGGCGATGGAGAAGTCATTGTCGCCGCATACGTACGAAAAAAACATTCCCTTTTGTCATTTAGTAAAACACTTCGGATAAAAAATATTCCTTTTGAATAAGTGTAAAATTCAAAGGGGTTTATACACCATATAAAATAAGGTTGTGTATAAAACAAAATATGACTCAATGAAAGGAGATTGAGACAAAGTCCCATACCTCGGGTCTGACTTGACTCGATCGTTCTTTAGCCTCCTGAATAATAAACTTGAGTTAATTTCTACTTGCTTAAGAACTTTTTCAACTTCATTATTCTTTTTATATCACTTATTAACATGTCATGAACACTATGTAATTATTTAAGTTAATAATGGTCGTTTTGTCGACCCTTGGCACTTGACTCAAAAATAAACTTCTTTTAATTACAAGTTGTTTATGTGGTAAAATATCCATTATATATAGAATTATATTCATTATTTAGATATAATATATATCATATATATCCATTATATACATGAATTTATAATATTACATAACATTTAGAGGAAAGAAATGAAATGCACAGTTCATGGAGACGGTAAGTCGTACACACGCATGAACGCTACTTTCATTTATATTTCATATTTTATGGAATGGAATCATAATTATATAAAGGTATATTATAATTCCAGTATAATATCGTATATAATATCATTAAATCAATCCTTTATACTCCCCACATATAGCATTAACGAATCAAATCACTTTGAGGGGGCGGTAGTCCGCACTTCCTAAAATGAAGATATCGCATTTACCCATAATGGAAACCATAAAGGTATACCATAAACGGAAAATACAGAATGTTAAGGAAAAAATAATCATATTATATATCATATATAAATATAGTTACATCTTAATAGCCACCTTTTAAGGTGCTAGAAGGATATTGAACATTCATCGTTTCGTGAGGCAGAAATTCACCATCCACGGAAACAGTATGCTCTTTAACCATTAGATGTTGGTATGTGTAAATGTAGCTCGAATAATTATTATAAAAACATACTAGTATATTTAATATACTGTTTTTTTACAAAATAAATGAATAAAAAGAGTTTAGGGGGTTGGAGAAGCAAAATAAAACAAAATAATATAAGTGAAGACATTACCTTTTAAATCGGGTAACTCCTCTTGGTTTGAACCAAAAGGGTTTCTTGAAGAGATTTCTGCCTAAGGTAAGGCATATATGATGAAGAGAGGGATGTGGAGAGATAAAATGAGCAGATATTGGCTGATCCAATGTCTTGAGATGTGTGGGTAAGGAGGTAGAGGTTTGGGCCTTTTATAAGAGGGAGGAGGGGCACTCTTGGAAAGTCAAGAGATGTTACCTTATTTTAAAATGCGTTTAGGATTTTAAAGGTCCCAAATTGATATATTTAGAGGATAAGGTGATAAGGGTTTGAAATATACTCATACAATAGGTCTTTTAAAAGTGTAAGTCTTAGATTTTACGTAATCTTTTCATTTTATTTAAATCATTCATTAATGAGGTAATCGTTGCATCATCATGGTGTCATAATAAATTTAATTTGTTTAATGTCTAAAAATTATAAAAAAAATATTATAATGTAGGAAATATTTTTAGATTTCCAATTACTATTTATAGTCCAAAATATCATTTATGTAGACAAAATTAAAAAAAGTTTACACGGGTGATACATTCTTCGGTGATATTCTCCTTTCTTTAAAAATAAAATGATAAAGTATCACTTTCACTCAAAAGTGATTCCATGGGGTCCCTAAGTTTTTCACAAGGGATACCATGGTCGGCCATGGCACAACCAGTAGAATTAGGACACATTTTGGGGTCATTTTTTATTATTATGATATTATTTTATTATCCTTAACTACCTGATTACTAATTAATCAAGATAATTAAAGATAATTACTGTCATTACTATTCATAATGTCCAAAAACAAAAGATTCTTAATTAAATAATTTGTACCTTATTATTCTAAATATGGAATCCATTTTACCAAATTCCAAACATAGAAATTGCAATAATTAATTTAATAATAATTTATGTCGTCAAAACAAATAGCAGGTTTTTTTGAAACAATATCTATTAAAAGTTTGGCACTTGTTTATGCCCAATTCCAAAGGTAAATCAATTATAATGACCACCATTGGATTAAATGGTAAAACTATATTCTAATTGAACTTTAAAACCAATTAAAAGGACAATCTAACCATATAATTAAATTAGATGAAAAAGCAGTTTTGATGTAAAATGCAGTATTTTTCACTATTCATTAAAAAATGAACATTGTCAGAAAAATACGAAAAATTTATCCAAATTAAATTTCAATGTCCCAATAATAAATAATAAGTTTATTTTGAAAAATAGATCTTATAAAATTATCAAAAGATATTTTTAAAAATGGTTCTCCATCAAAAGGCGGTAAAAAAATCTTTTAAAAGTATTAGAGAATTCAATGCATAAGATTGGATTTATCCTCATTTTAAGTCTATAAAACACTATATATTTCATAAATAGACATAGATAATAATATATATTATTCATTACTTACTTGGGATTTTATATCCTTCCCCCCTTTAGAAAATTGCATCCTTGTAATTTATTTACTTATTGAATAAGTGGGGGTATTTATCCCTCATTGCATTTTAAGATTCCCATATTGCCTCTTCAATCATGTAGTTTTTTCACAAATCCTTTACTTGATGAATCACCTTATTCCGTAACACCTGCTCCATGTGGTCAGGAATCTGGACCGGTTGTTCCTCATAAGATAGATTCTCTTCCAACTGAACTACCTCTGGACTCAAAACATGAGATGGATCTGGCATGTACTTCCTTAACATTGAAACATGAAAAACATTGTGTACCTGAGATAAACTCGGAGGTAAAGCCACTCGGTATGCAACTGATCCAACTCTCTCAAGAATTTCATATATTACAATGAACCTTGGACTCAGCTGTCCTTTCTTACCAAATCCCATCACACTTTTCCATGGAGATACTTTGAGAAAAACATGATCACCTACCTCAAAAGAGAGATCATTCCTCCTGTTGTCCGCATAACTCTTCTGCCTGCTCTGAGCTGTTCTCATGTGTCTCTGTATCAGCTGAAATTTTTCTACCAACTCTTCTACCAATTTTGGTCCCATCAACTTCCTTTCACCTACTTCATCCCAAAAAGTTGGAGTTCGACACCGCTTCCCATATAATGCCTCAAATGGTGCCATCTGTATACTAGAATGAAAACTGTTATTATAAGAAAACTCAACCAAATAAAGATGATGGTCCCAACTTCCCTGATAATCCATCGAACAAGCACGTAGAATATCCTCCAAAGTTTGAATTGTTTGTTCTGACTGCTCATCGGATTGAGGATGAAAAGCTGTACTAAAATTTAATTTAGTACCCAATGACTTCTGAAGGCCTTTCCAAAAGTTAGAAGTAAACCTGGGATCACGATCAGATACAATGGAGAGAGGAACTCCACGTAACCTGACTATCTCTTTAAGATACAAACGGGAAAGTTGATCTAGGGAAAAATTTCTCGTATAGTAAGGAAATGATCAGATTTAGTCAAGCGATCAACAATAACCCAGATTGCATTATTACCTTGAGGTGTCTTCGGCAATCCCACAATGAAGTCCATGGATATATTCTCCCATTTCCACTCTGGAACTGGTAAAGGCTGAAGCATCCCCTTCGATAACTGCTGCTCTGCTTTAACCTATCAAAATATCAAACACATCATAATAAAATCAGCAATATCTCTTTTCATTCCATCCCACCAGTAATACTCCTGAAGATCTCTATAAATCTTAGTACTGCCAGGATAAACTGAAAACAGATAACTATGAGCTTCACATAACAACTCTCTCTTCAACTGTGAATCACACGGCACACACAATCTCTTCCCAAATCTCAAAAAACAATCATTATCAAAGTTTAATTCAGGAAACTTACCCTTCTGAAAAAACTCTACCTTTTTCTGCAACTCACTGTCTTGCTTCTGTGCTTTCTTAATTCTGTCTAATAGAGAAAATTTCACTGATACCTGAAACAAAACAGAAGAACATCCTACACCAACAACTTCTATGCCAAAATTCATCAAATACATAACCAAAATATCACATTCCAAACGTAACATGGTTAATGAAGCATTACTTTTTCTACTCAAAGCATCAGCCACCTTATTTTCTTTTCCCAGATGGTAATGAATTGTACAATCATAATCCTTGATTAATTCCAGCCATATCCTCTGTCTCATGTTCAATTCTTTATGAGTGAATATATAATTTAAACTTTTTTTATCAGTATATATTTCACACTTTACACCATACAAATGATGCCTACAAATTTTTAAATTGAAAACAACACCAGCTAATTCCAAATCATGTGTAGGGTAATTTACCTCATGAGTTTTCAACTGACGTGAAGCGTAAGCAATTACCTGATCATTCTGCATTAAGACACAACCAAGTCCTTTCAATGAAGCATCATTGTAGATAACAAACTAACCATTCCTAGAAGGTAGTTCCAAAACTAGAGCATTCACCAGTCGTCTTTTAAATTCCTGAAAACAATCATCACATTCTTTTGTCCAGATAAACTTAACACCCTTCTGATTTAGCTTAGTCATTGGACTGGATAACCATGAAAATTTTCTAACAAATCTTCGGTAAAATCTTGTCAAACCAGGAAAACTACGAATATCAGTTACATTTGTGGGTCTTGGACATTCTTCCACAACCTTTTTTTTTTTTGCAGGATCAACAGTTATCCCATATTTAGAAACATTGTGACCAAGGAACGAAATTTATTGCAACCAAAACTCACACTTTCTGAATTTCCCATACAATTTAGTTTCTTTTAAGGTTTGAAAAATAACCCTTAAATGACTTTCATGCTCCTCTTTAATTTTATAAAACACCAAAATATCATCAATGAAAACAACCACAAACTTATCCAAGAACTCATTGAAAATTCTATTCATAAGATCCATGAATACAGCAGGTGCATTGGTTAGCCCAAAAGTAATTACTACAAATTCATAATGGCCATATCTTGTACGAAACACGGTCTTTAGAACATCTTCTTTCTTTACCTTCAACTGATGGTACCCTGATCTCAGGTCAATCTTTGAAAAATGCTGAGCTCCCTATAGCTGATCAAACAAATCATCGATATAAGGAAAAGGATATTTGTTCTTAACAGTGATGTTATTCAAGGATTTATAATCAATGAAAAGTCTCATAGAACCATATTTCTTTTTAACAAATAAGACGGGGGCACCCCATGGTGATGTGCTAGCTCAAATGAAACTTTTCTCTAATAAATCTTGAAATTTCTCCTTCAACTCTAATAGTTCAAATTGATCCATTCGATAAGGGGGTTTTGAAATTGGCTTAGCATCAGGAACTAAGTCAACATTAAATTCGACTTCCTGATCTGGTATTATTCTAGGCAACTCATCCGAAAAAACATCAGGATACTCATTTACCATTGGCACATAATTAATCTGAACGGTTCCTTTGTTTTCAACAATATGTGTAAGGTAACATTCATTTCCATATTTTAAAAGTTTCTCAGCCTCTTGATATGTTATCAATAGTAAGGGTTCATTCTTGTACACAAATTGAAAGTCTTTCTGAAAAGAAACTTCTTTAGCTCTACAATCAATCTTAGCATGGTAAATAGAGAGCCAATCCATACCCAGGATAACATCAAACTCTACTAGAGGTAAAACAATAAGGTTTTCAAGTAGGTTATTTCCACGGATAAGGATAGGAAGATTCTTATAAATTATTTTTTCCTCAACATTTCCCCCAGGTGTTTTTACCAAAAGTTCAGGAGTCATTTCTTGAGATGGTATTCCCAATTTACTATAAAATTTTTCAGAGATGAAAGAATGTGTAGACCCTGAATCAAACAATACATTGGCATAATCTGATAAAACAAACAAAGTACCTGATACCACTTCATTTGATGGCCCAACATCTACTGAGGTAGTTGTAAAGGATTTCACCACACCTTTCTGCTTGTAGTCTAACTGCTTCCCATCACTCAAGCTCTTTGTCGGATACTCGTTTTCATAGTGACCCATCTCATTGCACATGAAACATTTCACTAACTGTAAATCAAATTTGGTCTTACCATCACCCTGATCTTTTTAAATGCAATCCCGTGCCTTATGTCCCATCTTACCACATAAGTAGCACTTTCTAGAATTCAGAATACATTCCCCATCATGCCTTTTACCACATTTATCACAAACTGGCAACTTAGTTTTCTTACCATCAGACTTCTTTGAAGGATTCTTCCCTTTCTCCTGCCACCTCGGTTTCTTCTTCTGTTGGTTGTTATAGAACACTTGATCAATAGAAAACTCCATTTCCACCTTATCAGCACATCGAACAAGATTTTCATAACTCTTGAACTTGCGAGAAGTTAAAGCCCTTCGATACTTTGGCTTTAATCTTGAGTAAAAATGATTGATTTTACTATCAATGTCTCGGATAAAATTTGGAGCATACCTTGACAATCGAGTGAACCTTTCTTTATAATCATCCACTGATTCACCCTATTGCCTCATTTCCAAGAAATTTTTTTCCATCCTAAGTCAAACAGCCTTAGGAAAATACTTCTCAAGAAACATACCTTTAAATCCATCCCAGTCGAGAGCATCAATCTCATCAGTGTGCCTGATATTTTTAACCATCGACCACTACTGATCTGCTTCACCCTCCAAATGGTAAATTTCAAGACTAACCTTTTGATTTTCTAAACACCCCAAGACATCAAAAATCTTCTCTAGTGATTTAATCCACCCTTCAGCTAGCACAGGGTCAGATGATCCTCTGAATGATGGGGGATGTTTCCTCATGAAATGTTCCACCACTAACATGTTCCTATGTGGTTGATCTGGATGAACTCATGCATGGATACCACCACCATTTATTGCTTGAGTCAACTGTGTCATTATTGCAATAAACTGTTCAGTTCCAATTCCGACCATCTCGGGATACTGATTTGGAAGGTCATTTCCTTCAGTATGCCTTCCTAGCACTACTTCCCTATTTCCTCTGTGGAAAACCATTCTGAACAAACATGTCTTAAATGAAGAAACATGGTAATCTTCAAATGCTATATCATTTCAATTTGACCATAAAAAAATATTTTTGTATAATAATTTATTATAATTCTAACTCCTAATGTTATCTAAACTGACCTCTGATACCAACTATAAGGCCCCAGCCTTAAACCTTACTTAATCTTGAGTTATTTAAAGAATACACGTTGAGGATCTTTTCAGGTTTAGAGTTTTACAGAGTTATTTAATCATGCATTACATTCCACATTTAAACAAAGTGGTTACATAAAATATAGTACTCATTTTTTCCATCAACGGAAACATATTTAAAACAAAACATGGATTCTTTCATGAAACTTCCTTGACACTATCATCACATCATGTACCTTTCCCTTGACCTGTGAAAAACATTTCAAAAAAACTTGGGATGAGCATAAAAAGCTCAGTAAGGGATATAAAAGTACAAAATGAAAACATTAGTCCATGTATACAAAAGAATTAATGAAATTATACTTTACACATAAAACATAAGCACTTTAACATACCTCGTAAAATCATGAATAAATCATAGAAATCATAATACATAAAGGTAACTTGAGGAATTCATAACATTCTTATATAGGGATTAACCCTCATGGATACATTTGGAATACCCATCACAATATATTCCCTAAATATCTTTAGAGAAACCTTAAAGTTTAACTCCTTCGCGTTACCCAATGCATTGGAGAGCTATATTAGGCTCACCCGCCCTTAGTTTATCACGGAACCACCAGTCTTCATAAACAATGCCCAAGAACCATCACATAACATTTCCACATTTCAATCACAAGATATCAATACAACACATTGATATAATAAAAACATTATGAAACCATTTTTAATACCAAAATAAAATAAAAGTAAAACATGGTATTTATTTTTCATTTAAAAAAATTTTTGTCTTGTAGAGGAAGCCGAACACAAATAATGGTCATGGCGGCGGAGAAGTTGTTGTCGCTGCATATGTACGACAAAAACATTCCCTTTTGTCATTTAGTAAAACGCTTCGTATAAAAAATATTCCTTTTGAATAAGCATAAAATTCAAAGGGGTTTATACACCATATAAAAGAAGGTTGTGTATAAAACAAAATATGCCTCAATGAAAGGAGATTGAGACAAAGTCCCATACCTCGGGTCCGACTTGACTCGATCATTCTTTAGCCTCCTGAATAATAATCTTTAGTTAATTTCTACTTGCTTAAGAACCTTTTTCAAGTTCATTATTCCTTTTATATCACTTATTAACATGTCATGAACACTATGTAATTATTTAAGTTAATAATGGTCGCTTTGTCGACCCTTGGCACTTGAGTCAAAAATAAACTTCTTGTAATTACAATTTGTTCATGTGGTAAAATATCCATTATATCCATAATTATATTCATGATGTAGATATCATATATATAATATATATCATATATATCCATTATATAAATGCATTTATAATATTACAAAACATTTAGAGGTAAGAAATGAAATGCACCGTTCATGGAGACGGTAAGCCGTACGTACGCATGAACGCTACTTTCATTTCTATTTCGTATTTTATGGAATAGAATCATAATGATATAAAGGTATATTATAATTCCAGTATAATATTGTATATAATATCATTAACTCCATCCTTTATACGTCCCACATATGGAATTAACAAATCAAATCACTTTGAGGGGGCGGTAGTACGCACTTCCTAAAATGAAGATATCGTGTTTACCCATAATGGAAACCATAAAGGTATGCCATAAATGGAAAATACAGAAGATTAAAGAAAAAAATAAACATATTATATATCATATATAAATATAGTGACATCTTAATGTCCACCTTTGAAGGTTTTAGAAGGATATTGAACAATCATCGTTTCGTGAGTCAGAAATTCGTCATCCACGGAAATAGTATTCTCTTTAACCATTAGATGTAGGTGTGTATAAGTGTAGCTCCAATAATTCTTATAAAAACATCCTATTATATTTAATATAATGGTGTTTTTACAAAATAATGAATAAAAAGAGTTTTTTGGGGTTGGAGAAGCAAAATAAAACAAAAGAACATAATTGAAGACATTACCTTTTAAATCGGGTAACTCCTCTTGGTTTGAACAAAAAGGGTTTCTTGAAGAGATTTCTACCTAAGGTAAGGCTTCTAGGATGAAAAGAGGGATGTGGAGAGATAAAATGAGTAGAGTGTGTCTGATCCAATGGCTTTATAGTTGTGGGTAAGGAGGTAGAGGTGGTGGCCTTTTATAAGAGGGAGGAGGGGCACTCTTGGAAAGTCAAGAAATGTTACTTTATTTTAAAATGAGTTTCGGATTTTAAAGGTCCCACATTGATATATTTCTAGGAAAAGGTGATAAGGGTTCTAAATATACTCATCCAATAGGTTTTTTACAAGTGTATGTATTAGATTTTATATTATCTTTTCATTTTATTTAAATCGTTCATTAATGAGGTAATCGCTGCATCATCATGGTGTCATAAAAAATTTAATTTATTTAATGTATGAAAATTATAAAACAAAATACTATGATGTATGAAATCTTTGTAGCTTTCCAATTACTATTTATATTCCATTATATCATTTATTTATACAAAATTAAAAATGTTTTACTTGGGTGATACATTCTTTAGTGATATTCTCCTTTCTTTAAAAATAAAATGATAAAGTGTCACTTTCACTCAAAAGTGATTCCATGGGGTCCCTAGGTTTGTCACAAGGCATCCCATGGTAGGCCATGACACAACCAGTTGAATTAGGACACATTTTGGGGTCATTTGTTATTATTAGGATATTATTTTATTATCATTAACTGCCCGATTACTAATTAATCGAGATAATTAAAGATAATTATCATCGTTAATATTCATAATGTCCAAAAAAAGAGTCTTAATTACATAATTTTAACCTTATGATTCCAAATATGGAATCCATTTTACCAAATTACGTACATATAAATTTAAATAATTAATTTAAAAATAATTTTCGTTGTCAAAACAAATAGCGGGTTTTTTTAAACAATATCTATGAAAAGTTTGGCACTTGTTTATGCCCAATTCCAAAGGGAAATAAAATATAATGACCACCGTTGGATTAAATGGTGAAAATATATTCTAATTAAACTTTAAAACCAATTAAAATGACAATCTAACAATAAAATTAAATTATATTAAAAAGCAGTTTTGATGTAAAATGCAGTATTTTTCACTATTCATTAAAAAATGAACATTGTCAGAAAAATACCAAAAATTTATCCAAAGTAAATTCCAATGCCCCAATAATAAAGAATAAGTTTATTTAGAAAAATAGAGCTTATAAAATTGTCAAAATATAGATTTTAAAATGGTTTTCCATCAAAAGGCGGAAAAACAATCTTTTAAAAATATTAGAGAATTCAATGCTTAAGATTGGATTTATCCTCATTTTAAGTCTTTGAAAGACTATCTAATTCATAAATAGACATAGATAAGAATATCTATTTTTCATTAATTACTTGGTATTTTGCACTCATATTCCCCTAAGACTGAGATCTAGGTATGTGTACAAAAATGGATCTATATTTCATTGAGATGTGTGAGAATCTCATACTGACCTAACCTTACAATTCTTAACAATAATGTTATGATTATAATGATTTATGAATGATATTTATTGTTATAAATTCTTATTCAATCATGATACGATATAAATTATTATTCATCTATGTTTTTACAAAGTTTCTTATATATTCCTATTTTGAATGAAATTTAATTTAGTGCCATTTTTATATTACCCATTGAAATATTTTGAAAAGAATGTTTTCATATGAACTATGAAAGGAATTCCATGCCATGATTTATTTAAAATAAAAACAATTATTTTATTTGATAAATATTTTTTATGTAATTCTTAGTGATATCCTACTAGGATTTATTCCACATACCCTAATTTTTTCATTTGGGAATTTATATACTTTCTTATACAAGGTCTAGGAAAAGAGTAGTCACTACTTAAAGGTAGTGGGTGTTCTTGACAGTGGGACCTTGGGAGTTAGCGATGACAAGTGGAGTGTGTGCTCCCCTTATTATGAGGCGATATTCTAATGATGTATTTATGGTTTTATGTGATATCTTTGGTTGAATTTCCATTTTTGAGACATATCACTATCTACTTGTTGTACTTTTATCTTGTAGGTTGTTTGACATACTAACTATTTTTTAATTATTATCTACATATTTGTCTGGATGAGTTTTTATTATGGATAAATCATTACCTCTTTATTGTATATGACACCTAGACACTAGTCACCATCTTATAGGTATTGGAAATACCATTTGGGTAATGCCAAGACTGGTTCGAGAACCATCTAGGTGGGTTATCTAGGTTGGTTTATGGAACATTGGTATCAAAGGGAATTTTTTTATCTTTTTTTCTGTAAGTATGAAATTTGGGATGTCTTGGTAGATAAGAGATGTGATTTTCCATACTTTTGGTGTCGGTTATGAGTGAGAAACTAGAAAGATATCATTATAGTGAGACTTACATTACCATAGGCTATTGGGAAAATTTTTGTTGGATGAGTTGTTTGATCTAATAGTAGAAATTTAAAAAAAATATTGATATGATATTTTTGTTCCAATGAAGAGTTTAAATTGATAGAATTTATGTTATTATGTCTCTTGACAATTTATTTTCTGTAGTACCATGCCCGCAAGAAGATGTATGAACAGCCTTCTATTGGGAGATACTAATGAACAACATTTAGGTGGAATGTGTCATCATCAAACATTAAGGGATTAGCAGAAGATGGTGGGATACTATATTTTATAAAAAAAATAAGATCAAGGGCTTGGGTTGGAAATACTTCCTAACCATTTTCGTGTAACAATTATATATTATATCATTGGTATTGCCCAATTCCATGGTGTTCCTCATCCTTTATAAAAGTGATCAAATAGTTAATCATTGTGCCAATTGTTTTGATGAAAATTATCATTTCTTCACCCAAGGTAGTATCGAATGGGGAATCAAAGGCCCATTATTTTGAGTTGTATATTTAATTATTTATATGATCTTATGTATTGAAGATGAGTCTTACCTCATATATTGATGTTTTAATTAGAGATTTGTTGGTATAACATGACTTGGATGGTACGTTGAGGATGGTATGAGTTCATCCTACTCCCAGTGGTAGTTTTAATGGTTCCTTTATAGTGAATAAGAAGTTAAATAAATCTTTTTGTGGAAATATTTGTCATGGTACTTGATAGCAGACCATCTCTAAATAATCTTGAATATATTTTTAAGTACCACTAACTTGTTTCCATTATGGAAATTTAGGTATTATAAGCTTTCTTGAATAAAGGAACATATAATGTGTGAATCTTATAGATGCACAAGTCACTTAAAATGTGTTTTCTATGAATTTAACACTTTGTGTAGTTATAGAGTCTTGATGTTACTGGGAGTATATATAGTGCAATTATATGCTTCAATAAATAAGGAGTTTAAACCACATGTATCAAGAATGAAATTTATTCTTCTAGTAGAAGAGTCTCCTATTGGAACCGATGTGGGTCTTTTGATAAAGATATGTGTGATTACTATTTTTTTCATATTTAGTTACTACAATATTTGGTACTGGTGCCTCTCATTATTTCCTATAAACATGTATAGTGGAACTATTTAATCTTCTAACAGATCTCATACCTTATGATATGGAAATTACCATGCCTCTTAGTATGAAGTGAGATAAAGGTATTTATTTCCCCACTTGTACTTTATCCTGATAATAAATTGTTCCCACCTGGGAATTTATGGTTCTAGATATGAAACTTAAGGATTTAATTCTCAATATAGACTGGTTGGTTTCTTATAAATCGCAGATTCACTATTATCTTCAGCAGTTCTCCTTTACTTCCCAATATGAGGAGTGCCATGTTTTCAGGGAGAATAATCACCTGAGGTATTGTCGATCTAGAAATATAATTTTAGTACTAGGTAGGATGATATCCATGTTTTCCTTAGAAATTTGGTAGTTATCATCATGTGTGGATCTTCCTTTAATAGTTTTTGAGTCTTTAGATATCATTCCATCATAATTTTTTGGTTTTCCACTAGATATAGAGATAGAGTTCCCTATCAATTTGTTACATAGTACCCAACCTATATCTATTCCTTCTAACTGAATGGAACTAGATAAATTAAATGAGTTAAAGACTTATGTGTATGAATTGATTTACAAAGTCTTTATTCAACCCAATATGTCACCAAATGCATCAATGGTGCTTGTTTCTAATAAATATGATTGAACCCTTCACCTATGAATTGGTTATTGAAATATCAATTGGGTTGAGATAAATAAAAATTATCTAGTTCAACTTATTGATGATTTTTTTGATTAGTCGAAAGGGGTGAAGTGGTTCTCAAATATTGGTCTTTAGTCTGGTTATCACTAGCGTATGATCATGGGGTCAGATATCTCAAATATTTCTTTAAATAGTATGGATTTCCACTAAAAGTATCTTGTTTTTATTTTTAGTATGTCCAATGATCCTAAAGTGTTTAAGACATTGATGAATTGGATTTTAAACTAATAACTTGATTATTTAATTTATTTCTTAATGGATGGATTCTTTGTTTGATCAAAAACCATGTATGATGATGTCAATCATCAGATACCAGTTGTATACATATTGATGAACCACCAAATTTATTACAAAATTTTTAAATGAATTTTTCAGATTTGGGAGGTAAGTGTTTTGGGACATGTGGTTTTTGAACATGGTATTTCAAATGATCCTGAAAAGGTGAATGTTGTCATTCCATGGGAGGAACCAGTGAACATATTTGAGATTCTAAGCTTCTTTAGATTGATAGTTTATTATCATTTTTTGTGAAGTATTTTACCAATTTATCTTCTCTATTGACTCTTCTGACGTGGTTGGGAGTAAATTTTGTTTGAGATTTGAAATGTGAGGATTCATTTGATGAGTTAATCAATGTTTCAATTCATCTCTAGTGTTGACTCCTCTATAGCTCGGGCATTGATATGTGGTCTTATATGATGGATGAGGATCGCGTTTGTTTTATGTTATCATGTAGTAGAATATGGTTCTCTTCATCTTTGAACACATTAAAATAACTATCCTACACAAGATATTTAATGCACAACTACGATGCACTCTCTTAAGAGATCAAGAGATTACCTTTTCAAAAAAAGTTTAACAATTTTTTTTAATCACAAAATTTTTTTATATATTCTCAATAAAATGATATTAAACTTCATCAAAGATGATGTGTGGAGTACCTAAAATATTTTTACATTGAAATTTTTCACACCCCTGGTATGGGAAGAGTAATTTTTGATGCTTTGAGAAGAAAAATTCCAACTAAGACCATGAAAAAATATATTAAGGGCTTGAACATCAGGTATATCTTTGAACGTATGAAAATGGGAGTCTAAGAGGATGATACCGAGGTTATTTTATGAGTGTTATGTTTACATCATATCTTATCAAGAATATCTTTCCGAAAAAACATCTTGATGATGATTTACAAGGAATTATTTTTTATTTATATGGTGGGGATAACATTGGTGAATGGTGTCTATCTTTATAGGGTATCCCTCACTTAAAAAACATTTATATAATTCTAACACCAATAAGGAAGGTTGTTTGTGTGATTATTATCATTCCTAATAGATGATTCACCCAAGAATGGAAAATATGTTTTATGATATGAGGCATCTATTCTAGTCTCCATGTATGATAGAGGATGTTGTTTATTTTTTTCTCAATGTTATACATGTTTAGAGATTAAGGCCATGAATTATAGAAATTTATGTTTTATTCAACCCCATCCACATCCAACTTAGATGTGGGATGAGATATCAATGGACTTAATGATTATTTTTTCATGTACTTCTTGAGTAAATAATTCATTTTTTGTGGTGATTGGATGACTGACCAAATCAACTCACTTTAATCCTTTTCATGATACAACCTAAGTTGAGAACTTAGAAAATCTATAGGTGTAGGAGATCATCAGGTTTTATGGAGTTCCATATACCATTTTGTTTCTAATAAGTATCCCTAGTTCACTTCTTATTTTTAGAGAGGAACTTGTACAAAAATTTCTTTTATGTTGGAGTCTTAATGTCAATTATTAAGAAACTGATGTAAAAAACTATTAAACATCCGTTATAAAAATAATTGATGTTAAAAATAAGAAAAAATAATTTTTCACGTTAGTTTGTCTAAAATCGATGGGGAAAATTCGTTTTTCACGTCGGCTCATATAGAACTGATTCAAAAAATTCATTTTCCACATAGTTTTTAGAAGAACCTATTTCAAAATCAATATAAAAAATATTTTTCACATAAGCTTTAAAAAACCATTTTGAAAGATAAAATTTCGCATCATGCCAATAACACATTCAATGTTTTGAGAACGCTGCATCAAAATTTTCAATTTCCACCTAATATTTAGTATAAATCGCTTTTATTTTCAAGTGAAATTATATTTTTTATCACTCCGTACATATTTATTTATCAATAAACTCTTTCTAATATCATCATCTTTTCACCAATACAACTCTTCAAATATTTATCATCATTTGAATGATTCTTCTTTCAAATAACTCATCATGGTATGTATAGTTATTTTTATATGATTTAATGTGTTTATGATTATTTGTCTCAATTGACACCCATTTAATTATTTTATTTTTCTTATTATGAAGAATCCTTTTTTATATTACGTTAAAATGAAAAAGATTTGTTCACAGTCTGAAATTCCTTATAAGCTATATCAACTTATTTTTCCTCCTGAGATCTACCATTCAAAGAAAAATATGTCGAATAAGAGTATAGAAAGCATTAAAATTATTTCAAATATTTAGGTTTCTTTGTCTGGATTCTAATATTTTTCTGTGATATTTTTTACTTTCAATGATCATGTATTTTCATCTGATGGAGTTATGGGCTTAAGAAAATTAAGATTTTATACGTTGGTTAAAAAATATCTGACATAAAATGTGACAAAACACCCATTTTTAACGTTAGTTATTCTAAAAGCAATTTAAAAGATCATTTTTGACAACAATTATAAAAATAATAGACCTAATAAAGGGTATAATGTCACTTTTGACATCAGTTATTCAATAACTGATGTAAACATCCTCTGAAATAATAATTTATATGTTATTTATGTTAACCGATGTTAAAAATTATGATTTTTTACACCGCTTACAACAACGTAGCCTTAAAAACCTATGTAAAAATCATAAAAAACAAACTTAAATTCTTTCTACTTGTGAGGCCTTGAGGATGATATGGGATCCTTGGTAGATTTGAGCATAATGTACCACCCATAGAATGATGGTTAGATATAATGGGCTATATAGATTCTATTGGGAATTCTTCATGATTTTGTCATTGAATTTTGAGGAGCATTAGATTTCCACCTAGGGATGGTTGAGTTTTTCTATAGAAAAATTTATCTTTCTTCCATTAACACATCACCATTTGATGCCTTGTGTGTTTTTCCTTATAAATATCCCCATTATTTGTTATATATTGATGAATATTTCCTTGTGGGGCCTAGTTTGGTTCTGGAAATGATGGTGAAAAAATATGTTATTTTTTATAAAATTGTAATGGTGAAAAGATAATATAAGTATTGTGATTATTTTTTTAGACATAATTTAGAGTTCTCTATTGGTGACGGAGTGTTCTTGATAATATCACCATGTTGGATCAATAATGTCTTGTAAAATAAGGGATGTTGATAGCGTGATACATGAGACTATTTGAGGTTGTTGAACATGTTAGAAATATGGATTACCATTTTGAATTTAAACCATATGAGAAATCTATCCATGTTGTATTTCATGTGTGATGACCCAAGAAGTATCTTTTAAACCAATATAATGTTTTGAGTTGGGATGAATTTAAGTGGAACTTGATATGTCTGTGACTAAGCATCCAATTAAAATTGTGGATTCTTAGATGAAGTTTCTTCATAGAAATTCCATATCATTATTTTAGGTTTTATAGAAATATTGTTCTTATTATCATGATTTATATAAGAGTGATGCATTGATGAGAAATAAGTGGTGTTAACTCTGTGATATGGAGTCTCCTTGATATAATTTATTAGGGTAGAAATCATTTATATTAGAAGGAATTGTAACATCCCAACACTCGATTTTAGGTACATGAATTTCATTGTTTTGACCACATTTTGAGTTGATCTTATCTCAGTTTTTTTGGGTGACTTTTGGAAAAAAATTAAAGGTATTTACACTTGTTCATAGTGGTTCACGGTTAGAGAAAACCTTGCAGGTCATCCCCGAAAACTATGTACCTTATGCTTGTGTCTAAAAGGAGGGATAATGGTTAGTTACATAGTTAGTACTAACCATAAGACCTATAAATAAAACTATCTTTATTGAGATAATGTGGCCATGCATGGTCATCACTTGGTTTTTTAAATAGAGTGACCAAACGATTAAGCTCTTCCAGTATTTCAGAAATGGGTGCACAGTTGGTGCATGGTTTGTTAAACCACATGGACAAATTGTATGATTTGTATTAATTATTTTTAATTTTATTATTAAGACTTTATTCTCACCCAAATTGCCTCATTCTTCTCACATTGGAATAGGTCTTGACCATGGATACTTCTCTTAGAGATTTTGGTGATTCCTTTCATTCCTGTAAATGGTTTCAATGGATCTTTGAGTCTTGAATCTATATTATTAAAGGTATTTACATGTTTCTTGACATTATTCATTGATATTATGTATTCACTCTTTATTCTTAAAATGGAACTTTATATTGGGTCTATTTATGCCAGATATAAGTCTTATGACATGATCTAATTGTATTTCTTACAAATCTATCATGAAGTTAGGATTCATTTCTCAGATATTCATTGGCCATTGTGAGTTCATTAATAATTGGTTTAATATGTGTTTTCTCTTTATCATGTTGTTCTATAGATGATTACATGGAGATTCTTATTCAATTTATGTGGTTCTACAATTCCCTATTAATTTATTTTATCCTTATTCTCTCTCTTTTCTTGAAGATCTCGTGTAGGGTGTCGAAGATATCATGAATTGAGAAAGGTAATTTTGAATATAAATTCATATAATTTGTAAATTTTGTTTCATTCTTAATTTTAAATGTATTTCAAATAAATTTCAAAATAATGATTTGTTCCCTTTGATAAATTATTTTTAAATTGCGTGATGTATTTGATGAAATATCTTTGACACTGGCTTCTTAATTGAAGTGTTGATTTTTGGAATATGATATTGATTTGAAATGAATGATTTAAAGCATGAATTTGATGATTTATTTTGAGATGAAATCAAATGGAATATTTTATGATTTTAAAGGCATGATTTTTTTATAAAAATCATTTGATGATAATTTTTTAAATGAAATGAAATGTTTTACACCTTGAACATAGGGATAATAAAAATGAGTGTTTGAATTATTTGAGTTTACTTAAAATAAATGATATACCTAAGTATAAATGTTTCCCTTGAGCTCATGAGAGCATGGGTAGATAGGTGTGAAGAACAGATACTATAAATGTATCATATCTACCTTGAACTAGATTTATGATAACAATGATGACTAACCATTTTGAAGGTAGGGTTTTCATTCTTTGGGGTTTTCTCATATTCCATCTAGGATTGAGATATTAGGATATATATACACCAAGATCTATATTTCACTAAGAGGTGTGAGAATCTCATACTAACAAAACCACATGACTCTTAACCAAGGTTATATTATTGTAATTATTTATAAATTCTTGTGATTTATAGAAATTCATATCCATTCTTGTTCAAATTGAAATGATTATTCAGGACTTTTTTGACAAATATTCTTATAAATTCTTATTTTTAATGAAATGAACATTAGTACCATTATTATACAAGATATTTAAATGTTTTAAAAGAAATATTCTAGTCTAAACTATGGAATAAATTCAATTCCATTTTTTATTTAAAATTGAGTATATTGGGTTTATTTGGTATGTATTGTTTATGGAATACATGGTGAGATCTTATTGGGCTTTGTTGATCAAACCTTCTTTTTCCTTTAGGGGTGTAGACTTTATTATTCCTGGTCTATGAAAAGGGATGGAACTACTCATAAGTGTTGGTTGTTCGTGATAGTGTGACCTTGGTATTTAGAGGTGACGGACAAACCATGTTATACACATGTTACAAGGATATCTTATGATGATTTCTTGGTGATCTTGGGTGAATACTTTGGTTGAGATACTAATTTTATGACTTTCATCTACATACTAGAGGTAATTTTCTCTTGTAGAGTGTTTTCTATACTGACATTTTATTGATTCTTGTCTACGATTTTTTCTTGATGGGTTGTTCTTGTGGAAAAATTGTTCCTTCTTTATTATATCGGATTCCTAGGTACTAGTTGTCAGCCCATGGGGATTGGGATCACCCTTAGAGACATGAAGGACTAGTTTGGGTACCATCTAGGTGGGTTATAAGGGTTGGTTTGTGACATAAATTCAATTAGATATAATATTATTTTTACATCATAATTATAATCTAGATGGTAACTATCTTCTAGAAGTTACCCCCTCAAATTTCACGTAATTCAGTGAAAATTTTTTCACTCTTTATAAGTTAACCAATATCAGTAATGTTGATAACACTATAAATTTAGTACAACCTAGTAAGAGTGGATATTAAAAAAAATTATACAATCATTCAAAAAAATTAATGGTTTCAATTCCTATATCATGAATTAATTCATCAAGTCATCCATCCATTTTATACCAAATATCATCATCAATTTTAGATCTCGAATTTTCTATTTTTTCACCATGGAATATCTAGTGTGTATAAATATACTTAAAACAATAAAAAATTAGATGTTGTTTGATTTTTATAGAACATATCATTCTAATATTCAAACACATAATGCATGGATAGAAAAATATGTCCATGTTTCTAATATTTAGTTTAGAAAATTACAATAAATCATCAACTCGATTGTCATATTTATCACTAGTTATTCATGACTTCATCCAATTACAATCCATTAATTACATAAATTAAAAATATAAATTAAAAATATATTAAAACATATATATATATATATATCATGGATTTAAAAATGAGTTGATGAGGAGGATGAATGTGGTGTATCTCTTTTTTTCTCCTCAGAATGTGCCACACATGCCCCCACTTTTTTAAAATTTTCCTACCATTAAACTTTATCAAATAATCTTCATGAAGGAAGAAGGTCCTTTCTTGCTAGTTTTTAAGACTTCTCTTTTATCCTTTATTCATCTGTCTAATGTTTTTATAGCTTTTCTAGTTGTATTTCATCCTCATCTATATGGAATGGTCTTATAAGAAAACCTCTCTATGAAGGATTATCACCTCATAATTTCATCATCACCTTTTAGAGATTTGGATAATATCACCATGATCCACATGTACCTTCATAAATCATCTATTTTTTAGGGTTCTTTAGTGCTTGTCTTACCAAAAGAGGCATTTGCAGTTGTATTAGACTCCATCAAATAGACTATGGTAGATCGGGGTTTCCTTGAAAGTCATCCTCTTAAGTTATTCTAGGATTTTTTTGGATTTTGGGGGTTGGAATCTCCAAAGAGGGTCATTGTTCTCAATCAAAAGGATTTCTAGATGGTTTTGTCCTCCAAGTATGACTTTATAAAGGTGTGGTCGTGAAGCTCTAGAACTTGTGGTAAGTGGCATTTCAATGATTTTAAGTGGCCTGAGAAAATTAATTTTGGGAATGAACCCCATTATGAAGTGGTGTGTAATAGTCTTATGGTTCTTACTATACATTTTCATAACATTTATTTTCCAAAAAATATAGGTGATTCCCTTGGATCCATCCTCTGTAAGGACAACTACACTCTCTGTTTGCTCGACACCTTTATGGGTTGTATTTTCATAAAAATTGATCTATCCAAACCTCCTCTATATAAGATTCCATTTTGGATGGATATTTGGATTGGTAGTGATAAAAACTATTTTTATCCTCTCCCTATTTGTTAGGTAAAACATTTTTAAACTCAAGGGCACTCATCTTTAACCTGTATAAAGAAACATTTTGGTTTCACGGTTTATCATCTCATTATTGGCTCTAATCAAGGCCCTAATCCCTTCCATCCAAGGGAGGATACCTAGGTCAATGATTCTCCTTTCTATTCTCCCATAGAGGGAACATTTAGGTTACTAGTCCTCCTTCATATTTTTATCCCCCTCTAAGGCCTCATTTCCCATTCATGAGGTTCCCCATATCCCTCAGTCATCAATGACCGCATTGTGCCTCACCATGGGGTTATTTAGGCCTCCAGTGACCATTTTAATATTAGACCGTTATAATAATATTGTTCTCCCCATATCATAGAAAGGAAATAGCATCTTCTATAGTCTATCCTTTGACCCCCTCTGTGAAATACCCAAGCCCCTCCAATATTTATCCCCTCCCCCTCTCTAATGGATTCTATGTCCTATCCAACTCCCCAATGTTATTTATGGAATCAAGTGAAATAAACCTAATCCTAATATCCCATTCTAATCCACCTAATATATTTCACACTCACTCATAATACAATCATGTGTTAGCCTCCATTTCCCACCAACCTATATAGCCTTCTACTTTAGACACCAAATCCAAATATCCTAAATATTAATGATCTTCTTCCTAATTCTAAATTTCAAATCCCTAGATTCTTAGATGAAGACTATATTAGTCTATTTTTAACTTCTTAATGGTAGTAATTCTATCATGGTGGTCTTTAAACCAAAATAATTAGATTAGAAGATCTCTAAGATCCCTAAAAGGATGAGCGTATGTGATTTCATGAACGGTGATCCCCTAAACCAACACATATGAATTTTCTAGAAACCCAAAATATATGGGGAGAAATTTGTAATCTCTAATAAATTAATAACTACTAAAATATTTACTATGGTTCACTATAGCTTCATATCCTTCATTTACACCAAATGTGACAAATCATTAAGGGATTTATTATGGTTTGATCATTGTTCCTTCAACATAAGGGACTCTACATGGATCATGGGAGACAATTTCAATGTTATTATGGATCTATTAAAAAATAAAATAGGAGATACTTATCCCATTAATTCTATATAGGATTTAATCCCTTTCTCATCTCTCAATGGTCTTATAGACATGGTCGTCTTGGGATACAAATATGATTTGTGCAATAATCAGAAGGGGAGCTGTCACACTTGGTTCCTTTTTGATTGATGCTTTGCTGACCTTAAATAAATCTCATCCTACAGAAATTTCAAGGAAAATAAAATCATCAAAGCCATTTTTGACTAATCCCTTATCCTTATTGACCTGGAGCCCAGAATATGATGGAGTGGCATCTTTATCTTTTCAATTGAATGTTCCTATGATCCCAGTTTTTAGTATGTGGGGTAAAATTCTTAGTCCATAACAACATAAGGAAGTCATTTTATTAACCTTCACAATAAGGTGAGCTGTTTAAATAGTGACTCATAGTCCGGAAATAACAGCCAACTTCCATCTTCCATGACTTTTTCTTGACTAGAGAGAACATTAAAAAATTAATCCAAGGCACATAGATGATAAAAAAGATGATGTATTCAATGATATCATCCAGAAAAAAAGAGACTTTTAGAGGATATTCTCCTAGAAAAACAATTCCTACAATGTGAATAGTATAAATCAATGTGGCTAAGAGAAGGAAATAGAAATATAGTGTAATTATAATCATGAATCAAGGATAGGAAGTGTTTTATTAGTCTGAACACTCACTTAGAGGATGTGTCTTTCTCAAATGATTTAAAGGTGGTCTTAGTTTTGGAGGAGACCCCGTTAAAATCTCTTCTTGAAGATCTTAAAACTTTCACATATGATGGGTTCCTTTGGGTCTATATAGATCACTTTTATTCCTATCATTATGTGATATATGAGAAAACATCACTCTTTGAAATAATTTTGGAGGAGAAGTAAATATGGGAGGATGTCCTTTCTCTTATCCTAGAAAGTTCTCTTGGCTCTAATGGATTATGGGGTTAATTCTATAGGTATTCATGGTAGACAGTTTAGAGTGACATTATAGAGGAATTGTAAGATGAAATGTACCTTTTTTCTTAACAGTTGTACAAAGTACATTTTAGGTATAAAAAATTTCCTTTAAGAATACTATATTTGGAGTGGGATGCTTATAAATTGAGAAAAGAGTAGCATCTACATATCAAAGCTTTTTCAAGAAATATAGGTATAGATTATTGAGACTAGTCTATGAATTCATATAAGGATCTACCAATGGACAAAATGGGATATATGATTTTTTTCAAGAATATTTTTTATCCTTCACTTTAAGAATGTGGTCAATAATATTTATTTATGCTTTAATAACTGGACGAACAATTTCCCTTTTTTAGAGGAAAATTACCCTTGTAATATATATTCCCTCTTCTATTCCCATTATCATCCTATTGGTTCTTAAGTTGCCAAAAACTATTATAATAGACATCAATAATCTCATGTGTTAATTTATATGTAATACTCACTCATATAGAAGCCACACTTAGGAATTGTGAGATAGAATGGGTAAGGAGACAGGTTAAGGTGACATCAACCTAAAGAGCATCACTAACATGATGCACTATCTACAAGCAAGGATGGAATGGGAGGTTATTGATGGAAAAAAACAATGGGAAAATATTTTATCAGGTAAATAAAATAATATCCTGGGTGAACCCATTGGGAAAGTATTCTATGGAAATATCTACAAAATAATATCCCAATTTTATAGTTCCATGCATGTTGGATTGTCATATGATGTAATATCAGCTTATAGAACCAGAGTTAGATAGGAACCAAGAAATCATAGAACTATACCACCTTCATTTTCTATATATTGAAAAAATAATAGTGTGATTTCTTTAACCTCATCATGCCAATAGATAACCAGGACAAGTGTGTTTTCATAGGCTCTCTATCAGGGACCTTCTCTATTAATGAATATCCCAACATATTGCATGCTTCACATGTATGGTATAGATGTGGAAACCATCTCTATTGAAAATAAGGTATTAAGATGTTTAACTTTTAGTTTGGAACATATATAATCACACATTATCCATATACTAGGATTTTAATTGGAAGGGTATTAACCATGCATCGAAGTGATTTTGTTTCCAGAATCTGAGTGAGGAATAGATAGTCCATTTTTTCTTCAATGCAGAGTGGGAAATATCAGTTTTGGTACTTTGTGGGTGAGTTCATAGGTTTGGAATCTTTGGATTTCATTGGTTATAACTTTCTCTAACCTTGGTTCCAAGTCACATGAAACAATAATCCTAAGAAGAAGGTGAGCATTATCATACTGATAGTTGGATGCTGGATTATATGTAATTTAAGAAATAATGAACAAATTGAATGTTTCCAAAACTTGTGGATGGATATTGTTTCTGTAAATATGATCCTAATGATTGATCAAGCTAAGATTTTGAAAAAAAATTGGAGGATTTCCCCTATATAAGACTTATCATAGCTAGTATGAACACCCTCCACTCTTCCCAAATGTTTCTTCCTTAGATATGGTGGATTCATTAGCTTCCCCATAATAATGGTGTCATACATAACATTGATAGATCCTATGGTATCGGAATCATGTTGAGGAGTGGAATCATAAAGGATCCCAAAGGTTTTGTTTTCACCATCTTTAAAGCATAATTTGGGAGTGGAGACTCCCACCTTGTAGAGGCATGTTCCATCCTTAAAGAGATA
The DNA here is from genome assembly GCA_963277665.1 of Viscum album. Lineage (NCBI taxonomy): Eukaryota > Viridiplantae > Streptophyta > Magnoliopsida > Santalales > Viscaceae > Viscum > Viscum album. Next base: position 983,189,835 of record OY728125.1, read on the forward strand.
AAGTTGTAAATTTTAGAAAACATTGTGCTAGTTTTGTTTGAAACGAGATCTATGATAGTGCACGACCCTATCCAAGGGCACATCTCTACCCCTTGGTCTATCTCATACCACATATGTATACATAATAACCTCATAAACAAATGTATTTATTTATATCACACATGGAATGAGGTGAATAAATATACTAAATTTCATACTTTAAGGTGCCCCCATGACAGCATGTTTTCCTCTTACTCTAGTTCGGGCCCCCCCCAATTATTTCAACCTTGTTATAGTATATACTTTTAGGATCCATTACTTTAGGCCCCAGTACATGCTTGGATCTTTGCCTCTTTCCCCCTTGTTATTTTTGTCAAATTATAATCCTTAATAAAAAAATCATTATTATGATCATAGGTATATATTTAATCATATAAACAAACAAATAAATTTAGAAAAAATAAACCTATATATATTTAAAACATATAGATTAAAATTATGTATAAACATATAAAAATATAATATATATAAATATATAAATATATAAATATAAATTTTACAAAAAAAAATTAAAAAAAAATTTATCTCACAAAACATTTATTACTGACAAATTTTTAACTCAAAAAAATTATAACCACAAAAATTGATATAATTTATAAATTTATAAAATTATAACAAAAAAATTATAATCATAAAAAAATTAATCACAAACAAATTATAAAAAAAATTAATATAAATAATTATAAATATAAACAATTAAACAATAATTTATAATGATAAAAAAATTATAATCAAAAACTAATTATGAGCACAAACTAAATTAACAGTGATAATTTATAACCACCAAATATGAACATGTAATCAAATACATTAATAAATAAAATCCATAACTAATAAAATATAATAAACCTTATGAACATAAAAAATAAAAATAAAATTACTAAATATAGAGATTTAAGAAAAAATACATGAAAAATAGCCAAAATAGTTTTAGATACACTTCATATTATGGTAAATAAATAAAATTGTGATTGAAAAAATATACCGAAGGTTGGTGATGGTCAAACTCAAACGAAACCAGAAAAATGAAAATCTAGTCTAAGGAATGCAGTTGAGGGTGGTGCAATAATAGAGAAATGGGGAAAAATGTAGGATAGAGGAGAAAAAAATTCAAAATTGAGGATAAATGAAGTTCAAAGAATAATATAGAGAACAAATTTGGGTCATGGATTTTGGGGTTTTAGAAAAATGGGTTTTAAAAGAAATAGGGGTTAAGGATGACTCGTGTTTTGTATTTTTTTTAAAGGTTTTAATGCCGATAATCATGTAATAAATTTTATAATTAGTTTTTTAACATCAATTATTTGACAAAAGATGATAAAACGCATGTTTTAAGGTCAGTTATAAAATCAACAAAGTTAAAAATTGAGTTATAACATTTTTTTATTAGAAAACAAACATTAAGACACACATGAGTTGGGTTTCAATGTCTGTTATCCAATAACCAATGTTAAAACATGTTTTTTAATGTTTTTTATATTATAACTGATGTTAGAAACCAACCCGTGTGGGATTTAACATTGGTTGTTCAGTAACTGATGTTAAGAAACTGATGATATATCTACTTGTGACATTATCATCCAAGCGATTAATAATCTCCCCCTCTATATTTTTTTCAATAAATTCAATGTTTCAGTTAAAATATATGTCAATAACATAAAACATTTCTGTTAAAGTATATTCATTCAAATGTAATGTTTCGCTTTTATATGAACTAAAATGTAAAGTTATTTCCCCCTTAATTAACTTACCTCTCAATAGTAAAAATAAATTTTTTCTCAACCACTCAAGAATTGAAATTCTTTTTCTCCCCCTTATTGGAAATAAAGAAAAGGGTTATTAAAATAAGGATAATGTCACTCATCTCAAAACAATGAGTCATTAAATAAATTATCTTGAATTCTACAAGGGTTATCTCAATGTATAAAATAATAGAGATTAATTCAGACATTAATGTTATCCATAAACAATTCCTTATACAATTCCAATTTTGAATCAAGCATTCATGAAACATAAAGTGTATTTCACATGATACTCCATATGCATGTCTCATCAAATATATTAAAACATTATTTAATAAGTAGGTTTCTTCCAATGTATCATATATCTCCAGTTTATTTAAAATAATACATGAATAAAATGATGGGAAACTTTCAAAAATATACCATAATTATTCTAAAAAATTGTTTTCACTCCCATCCACTATCTTATCTTCTTATAAGTCTTAGCTAGTATAAGTATTATCATTATATCAATAACTTAATATTGAAAAGGAAAAAATTCCATATTCATTGTTATTTCATCCAACTTTTCCATTAGGAAATGATATTTAATTTCTTTATGCTTTAATATTGAATATTTCACTATAATCTCAGATAAATTTATAATGTTTTGGTTTTCACAAAATATAACATGTAGAAACACTATAAAGACACAAATTTCCTTGAGTTCATATTTGATCAATATTTTTTTATATCCCTTTATTATATAGTGACATACTCAAATATGGTAGAAATTAATGTAACTTAGGATAACATATATTTATGAAAAGCCACTCATATTCCACCAATAAAACAATTCTCCTCGTAATATAGTCATTGGTTGGCAACATAACCATCCCAATAGGCATCGATAAATTCTTGAGATTCTAGTTCTTCTTACATCTTATATAACAGGGCATAAGTGGATATATTTTTGACAAACTTTAATATTATTTTTTCTTAAATTAAGTTTGAATGATTTGGATTATATTAATACCTTTTTTATATTGTAAAATAAAATAAAATGTTTATCTTTGAGGGATTAAAATATAAGAAACTACCAATCAACTTCTTGAAAAAATTCTCATTTATAACTTTTTTCATCATCTTTATTCAATTTCATCCCCACTAAAATTGTTTGGGACACTATTCTTTAATTATCTATAAAAACTACTTTCAATATCTTCTTATCATACATTTCTCTAGAGATAAGAATATGATAAAAAACATTGGTAATTTGTATTCCCTAGAATATATTAAGATTACCAAAAATGGATATCTCAAGACTATTTGTCATTTGTGTAGAAAAATAATCAAAAAACGATTTCTCATCACTTTTAAATATGATAGAATCATTATATACAATCAAGATGAGTAATATAGTGTTTTTAATTATCACATATAATTTTTATCCACTTTCTAACTTATAAATTTCATTCACCTTAAATAGTATTTAATCATGAATTACCAAGTTCTTGGGGATTGTTTTGACCCATAATGTCCCTTCTAAATCTTTCACACCTTTGTTCCATCTTTATCAAGATTAAAACCCTTAGGTTTTGGGATTTATAGTTCCTCATTTTTTCCTCACACAAGAATATGGACATGAAATCTATTTCATGACTTTTTAGTTTACTTTTTCTACAATGGAAAGAAATAACTTAATGGTCTGAAGTCTTTCTATAGGTAAAAACTTTTACTCAAATTTTTTTTCTTTAAATTTAGGATATTCCTTGAAAACTAATATAGCTTTATTTCTTTTAACCTCATATTTTTCATTCATAATTTTTTTTAAACCCCCATTTTATTACAATGATATTATTATCTTCTAGTTTATGTACAAGATCTAATTTATTATTATTATTAATTTAATTAATCTATTTATTCATGGATTCTATCCATTACTTGTTCTTTAAATATCCATCTATAATTTTGGGTTTAATCACTAAAAGAATACTAGTATTATTATCCAGATTTATTTTCATTTTATTTTATTCCCCTTTATTTTTATCTTTAATATTTTCCCAAAAAAATATGATTTCTCAATATATAATTTTATATAATGGTATCCAAACCCTCATAAACATCATAAGAATAAAAAAATATACATTATCAATATGTACTTATCCATTATCATCATTTTTTATAGTAGGTTTAGTATTGAGTTCATCAATAAATTCATTTTCCATGACTGAATTTCTGATCTCATCATCTTTATCAATCTACTTGCTTCTTAGATTTGTTATTTTCATATTGATAAGAACTTTAATTTTTTATATAGCCAATATATATTCCATATTTAAATTTCTCATCATATTTTTCACTATGTTTTCTTTTTCTATTAATCAATAATGTATTAAAAACACTTTAGAGAATTTTATATTTATATTCATATTAAAAAATCATAATGATATATATATATATTTATTTATTTTTTTAAAAAAATGGAATCATTATTACAGTTGAAATACCTTTCATCTAGAAATTAATCAATGTTTCATGCTTTGTTAGCATGGCTTTGACCATATAAAAAAGATTTTGATTCTTCCTTTCCACTATTAAATTTTTTTTAGTGTGTATAGTTTATTGAACTCATGCGTTGTGCCTTATTTTTTAGTATATTTTCAGAAATATTTTTGCAAATATTCACTATCATTTTTATATGAAAACTTTTTCATTGAAAACCCTATTTATTTATCTATTAGTATCTAGAAACAATTAAATATAATTAAGGATTTGAGTTTATGAGACATATACATGATTCATGTCATTATAGTAAAATATTTAATGAATGTGATGAAATAATTACATACTATCAAGGCATTTTTTCTCATGGGACCTTAAACATTTGAGTTAACCAACTCTAATATCATTCGAGTTTGGATTCTAATCCATTTATGGATTTTATTTACCATATTATCTTTTTGACACATTTTAGAAATAGTGGTGGTGTATTTATTTATGGAAGTATTATTTCATGCAGCAACTTATTTAGTCAAATTTATCATTCTCTTTTAACCATGATGACTAAGTTTTTTATTGAACAATTTGTTTTCATATTTCAGGCTCATATAGTAACCAGTATTTTTGTATCCAACCTAAAATAGATTGATTTTTATTATCATCTCTCTTGAATCAATTGATAGATATTTTAATATTACTTGATGTAACTATTTTGCATAAATATCACCTCATTTAGACAATAAAAAGTTATGAAAATATCCCAAAATTAGGTTTTATCTCATCAATGAATATAATGTTTTAATAATTTACTTAATTTTAACCAATATTTTTTACTCAAACACTCTAGATCATCAACAAGTTATCATTTACAAAGTTAAAAAACCCACCCTCATATTTTTCAATACTTTTAATTTTTTTCATATCACCTATCATATGTATGGAGAAATCATTCTACATAATCTCCGGGATTTAAGTAATTCATTCCTTACAGAAATACAAGATGTGTGTCCTATTTGAATTTATTATCCATCTAAAAATTTTCTTATCTGAAATTAATTTTTAATTTAGTTGTAATAATTATAATACCTTCATCTATATTTTTTATTTCTTGATCATGACTTCTATAAAAATCTGAGAATGTCTCATGTTTGTTCGTCATTTAAAATTTATTCCCAACTTGTTGATAATTTTTTTTAAACTTTTGTTATTATGGTCTCCCCCAATGATCATGAACTCTTTTTCTCTTGGTAGAGAAATATTATGCAAGTATACATAGACTTTATGTCCCAAACACCATAGAAATAGTAGAAACCTTGAAATCTTCTTCTTTGATACAAATTAATCTTGTTCACGAGTTTGTTTATAACCTATTACATAGGAAGTTGATGGGATAATTTCATAAAAAAATTAATTTTCATTGGATTGTTGGGGATATGATAAATATTTTTAATGAATTTTTCTCCCATTATATTTTAGGATATTTTGACTGCTCATCACCATTTTAATATGGGACTATAATCTATTTTTTCTGAACTCACTAATAAAAATGATATCTATTTGGTATGTTTCATCAGTAGACTACCCTTATTCAAATCCAAGACCTTATACACTAATAGAGATTTATATTTTCTACTTTAAAAACTCATTAAACTCTTCTATACCCTTGATTTTGTATTTTATATATCTTAGAACATTCAACAATTTATGTAACAACTTTTTTAATAAAACATCAATTTGTTTATGGGGTTCCTAACTTCAATATTATTCATCTTAATATTTTCATTCTATTTATCTTTGATAATAATGGTAGAAGTTGTATAATAATTTATTATCATTTTATGGATATTTTTATACTTAATTGAATCAAATATTTCAACTATATCACTTTTATTAATATTGATTTTTTTTCCTTCATTAATATTTTATTTGAAATGTGATTTATCACCTCATAGCCACTTAATTTTTTACATTACAAAATTAATTTTATGGGTGATTTTTTTAATTATTAAATTTATTATATTTAAATAAGTTTCAATATGATTGTTTCCTAATTTTAGGACCTTTCCACGTCCAAATGGTTAAAACCTGGTTATTTCTAACTATTCACTAGGACTATTCATAGGGGAGTGGAGTTTCCAATATTTTTTACATTATTGGTGCATGGATTCTCAAACCACATGACCAAATTCTTAAGTTTACCATAATATATGGGTCTTTATAAATGGTTGACCCATGGATTAGAAAAACATACATCTAAACCATGAGTTAGATCCTAGGTGTGTGTAGTTATAGTTACATGTTTGGCACATAATTTAATAAACCACACTACCAACCAATGAGAGTTTCCATAATTTTTTTTTAAAATTATGAATTTACATGTTTTCCCCTTACTTAAATTTATACTTTAAGCCCTTATATTCCTCTAACACTACTTTAGAATCTACCAGGAATAATCCCCTCTCATACCTATCTTATTTTAGGTTACTCTATGGATTTCTTCTTTATTTTGGTGAATATTATCCTATGTAAGGTCCTTTAAAATTATAACATCCTTTTCTTATCCCTTTTCTTAATTTATTTTACACAATAATAGTCATGGAAACCTAGGGTTTAATATTGAACAAATTCATCATTTAATTTTTTTATGTATTTTAATATCCTTATAATGATTCCTCGTGTTTCATTATTGTGGATTAACACTATAGTTAGAGAAAGCGATGAATTGTAATGGGTTACTCCATTCATAGATAATTAATAATAAATCCCTAATTATTTCTCATTTATTTTCAATTTTCAATGTTTTAAAGTATATCCTATGTTTATACATTTATTCATGAAAAAAGTTGTTGGTTTCTCTCTTGGTTTAAATTTTATATAAAAGGGTTTTTCTTATATTTAATGTCTCAAACTATCTTCATATAGTTATGAACACCTAGTGTGTTCTTAAATTATTAAGTGTTTTTTTTCAATGGAATTAACTAATTAAAGAGGTTTTTTATTCTAAAATTATTTTTATGAAAGGGAACATTGATTTTGGAAAATTTCATAAAATTGAGGCTTTGTTTTGATTATCCTAGAATGTTTTTTTGTGTTCCTTTGATTATTCGAGATTATTTGATGATGGTTTTCTATAATTTTATATTAAAAGATGATTTCAAAACATATTTTATTAAAATATATTCCTAAGTCCTCATTAAAACTTTTAATGAGGATTTATTCATGGAAATACACCCATGAAGTGGGCCATATTTTGGTTTTTGTAAAATTTATTATTGTATTAATATTGTATAAATTTGATGAGATTTTCCATGATAGTGGGTATACTTATCATAATGAAATTAAAGATAAAAATGTGATTCTTTTATGAATGGTTTTTGAGGGTGAGTTATAGATTTGATTATATGTTTTTTTTATATTTTTTATTAAAATTATATTTCTAAACCCTATTTACTTATCAAGGAAACCCATTTGTAACTATGTGGGAAATATAGACATAAGTATAGAACTACTTCATTATTCTACACTGGAGAGTGTCTTTAAGTGAGGATGTCACCCTACATTAGGGATATTACCTCTGGGTAAGTTTGAGTAGGGTAAATCCTAGTTTTAGGAATTTGAATCGCATCAAGATTCATATTTCTGGTTTTCCTAGATTGTCTCTAGAGATCTATGGTGTTTCTCTAATGATTGTGATTTTTTTATTCTTATGTTAGTTGAATTGTGGTTGTTTGGATGATATATTTCCATTATTTTTTTATTATTATGTTTGTATTTAATATCATGCATGTTTAACTTTTTAAAGGTATAAATACTTCTCACTCATATTTTGACTATTTAATTTAAAATATTTCGTACAAACAAGGTATTTTTCTATTATTATATCTAACTTAATTATTTTTTATGTTAGTTTTGAAATGGTTACTTTTTTTCAAATTTTGGTTATTTGAGAAATGTTTTTTAAATGGGTTTTGTTTTTAAAAAATGAACATTAAATACAATGAAAGGATTTATTTTACGTATTTTACACTTGTTAACTATTTTATTTAAAAGTAATAGATTACATTCTATTACATTCTAAACTAGAATAAAATGGATTTACCTTTAAAGGATATGAAAGGGGAATAGTGATAGTACCTATATAGAATTTTTCCACAAGCTTATTATAATATAGATTTAGTGTGGATTTTTTATGGATGTAGTAGACGATCATTAGATTTTGGTTCAAGTGTGGTGGTGGTTATAAGAAAAGGAGTATTTTTCTTATCCTATGAAGATAAGTATATATTTTTATTTAATATATTTTTACTTTGGTATTCAATTTCATTTTATCTATGACTTAAAAATTCCATTTCTTGTATCTTACATGGATTATGTTAAGATTTTCAATATGTATTTTTTTGTTTTTTATGGTTAATGAGTATGTTATAAATTCATATGAATCATTTTATTTTTTTTATTAATAAAATAGATTATTTTCTATCAGTGGAATTCAAATTTATAAAATGTTAATGTAGGAATTTTGGGTGGAAGTCCAATTTATATTCATTTTTTATTGGTAAAAACAATTCATAATGTTGTTAGTTTTATTTTCCAACACTAGTTTCTAGCCTATGGTGAATAGTAATGCATCTTATTCCATGTCTTAGGATAGCTTAGGAACCCAAATCATGGGTAGACCAAATTTTTCATGAAAACATTCTGTTAAAGACCAATTTTTATTTATGTAGTTATGGTATACATGAGTTATGCTTGTTATAGTTGATGATATAGGTGTGAGAAGGTGTCTATACAACAATTAGAATATTGGACATTGAGTTACTAAGGGTTTTCAGGATGTGTATGTCTTGAATATAATCATTTTCTAAACTATTATCTATATAATTAATCTTTATTTGGGTATTTATATTTTCTATTAACGTTTTTTGAGTTTTTTGAGAAAAAAAAATGATTTGATGTGAAAATCAGAATATACCCATTGTCACATGGTTACTATACATGGTTTGGAAAACCTTGAGTAAACTATGAAACCTATTCTATGAAACTCTGAGTAAACATCATAATATCGGTACATGGTTTTCTAATTATTGTGAGAAATCCATGTGTAACTATTTAGTTTCCTAATTTTTTTATTTTTTCTACATATGATCTTAAATTGATTATATCATTTCTTATTATTGGTTTAGGGTAAATTGAAGTGATTTTTGGAATTTTTAAACATTTTTTGGATTAATTTGATGTAATGTTTCATAGTAAATCCTTTAGTGTTTACCATTTAAAAAGGGTTACATTCATAATATAATATAGGTTATCAAATGTTTTATATTTAAAATTATATTTGGGTTTAAAAAGGCTTTGATTTTATGTTAATGATAGAGGTTGTGTAAAATAATTTAAGAGGTTATATATCGATTTTTATGAATTCTTTTGGGTTACCTTAAATATTCTTGTTTATGAACATTTTCAAAAGATGGTTTTAAATGTTTTGAAAATTAATAGTGGATTTACTATATGATATTAATTATGTTAAATAGTTTATTAATGTGGTTATACATAGGAATTTTAGGATTTTATTAAATTTATTATTTTGGTAAGTAAATGTTAGGTATTTTTTAGTGTAAATGGTATTATCTTGATTCAATAAGATTAATTTATTTTTTTAATTTGGATTTATGTGGTTTTAAATTGTGATAATTATTTTTATTATGTTATGTTTAATACACTATTTTAGTGTGTTCCCTAACCATGTCCTTATAGAACTTCAAGAAGGATTTTTGAGTGATTCACAACAATTAAAACCTCTAGTAGATCAATGTTTATCCAAGTTAGGTGTTCATTCTACCCTGAATGTAGAACTTACTATTATTCCTCTTATGATCATTATATATATTATATTAAAAAATAGCATCTCAGACCCCCACTCTTCCATGAGAAATAATGTTTCCATAAGGTATAAGAGTAAAAAAAGCCTCATCCCAGTTAGTGAAGACTCAGAAAGTGCATCCAAGAGTCCCAAGTCCATAACCAGACAGAGAAATATTTCCAGGGGTACTGTAGTGGTATTTTAATAGGCACTATAGAAGGAAATGTAGTAGGTACAGTAGCAGGTATTTTTTGGTATCATAGCAGCAAGAACTATTCATCTGATTGGGCTTTCGGGCCATTTATTTGATCCTTGGGTCCTTCAAGGCCTTCGGACCACCCAAGGACTTTGGACTAGTGAGGTTTTTGGGCCACCTCAAGGCCTTCGAGCCACCACAAGGATTTTGGGCCACCTATAATTATGCTTAATAGACCTGGAAGACTCTACAAGGAGTAGACTCTAGATGATGATTCAAAGAAGGTGTATTCACCATAGTAGAAGTTAAAAGATGTGTAAAAAAGAGAGGGTATGGTGTTACCTTCATGACTAGCCTGTGCATGTATGAGAATCCCATACAAATAGTCATATGAAGGTGGATATCTGATATCATGATAAATATTTCAGGGATGCGAAGTTCCATGTAGTTATAGTTTGGATATTTCTTCTAAGACCTATGAGTCGTGTAATATCTTATCCCATGGGCCTTGTAAGGGTTCCCTCAAATCCATTGAAAGGGGGTTATCAAAATTAAATAAAAAGAAGGCCTTCGGACCATTTGGGCTATAAGGAAGATGATTTCCAAGAGAATTATAGATAACACTCAGACATATTAAACTCTCAACGTATATCAATCATATGTTTAATTTCTTTTTTATTGAGGGTCTAAGTTGGAAGTAGTGGAAGTCCATTATCAGAAATAATATATATAAGGATAGTTCATGGGAAGGTTTTAGATAATTTTTCAATTGTAAATACATCCCTGAAACTATAAAGGTATTTAAGGTGACAGATATTTTTTATATGGAGTATAATGAAAAGTTGGTTTTGGGGTAAGATCATAAAATTATTAATATAGTTCCTTATATTCCTAAAATGGGATTGTATGATTCTTTGAAAACATGGTATTTTATAAGAGGTATTTATTCAGGTCATTAGTTGAATGTTTTATCATCTGGAATAACATCCTACATAATTATGGTGAAGAAAGATTTCAAAGTTGAAGACAATTTTGATGGAATCCTTGAACTGATTGAAATTTCCTCTATTCCTAGAAGTAGTGAATAGATGCCCAGTAAATGAAAATATAAATGATCCATGACTAACCATATGGGTTGTGGAATCAAAAGACCATCCTATTTATTCAAATTGTCTATTTCTAGGAGTAAATCTCTGTTATGATAGCAGTGTAATAAGCTAGGGAATACAAAGATAGGATTTCAAGAAGTTACTATTATATACCCTATTTGTGTCAATTTATTTCATCAATATTAGTTTTATAATGTATTTTCATGTAAAATAGGTGGAGGCATATCTACTATTTTATAATATCCCTATGTTTAACCTAAGTAACTTAATATTGATATAGTATTCATTTAAGGTGTTTTCTATTATATTTTTTATTCTTATATGTATTGAATCCTAGATTTGTTTTATTTTGGGTAATAGTGTTTTTACGATTTTATTTTTAATTAATTTATTAAACCTATTGATTTTATAGTTCCTTATTACAATATTTCTAAATTATTAGTGTTAAAGTTTGTGAAATATTTAATTTACTGATAGATTCTCACATGGGGGTTGTGGGTACCTAATTGGTGGAACACTTGGAAAGTATAATTTCTATGTTGAGATTGTTTTGTGTCTTTAGAAAAACATATCATTTTTTGAGAACTATTGTATTAGTGGAAATCAAAATATGATGGGAAGCCTACCATGGATAATAATTTCCTTGTTTCTATTAGTATTTTTTGGTATTATGACCTATAATCCCATGATGTTACACCTATAAGCGAGAATTAGGTGTGATGTTTTTCAATCTACATCCATAATGATAATAATGTATCTAGTTTTTGGTTATGACCTCAAAAGGATTTTGAGGATTGTAATGATGTTTGGGTAGTATTTGTTTCCTTGGTGAGTGTGGTGGTGTTGGAACCAAATGTATGTTTAGAATTTTATTTTTTTTCTTAATAACTATAGTTGGATCTACGGTTTTCAAGAACTAATTAAATTTACATTTAAAACTTGGTGAAGGATATGTGCACTTGAAATCACTACCCTAGTGATGAAATTTTAGGATACACCCACTGATTGATATATCTATCAAGGTCAGGGAAGTAGTGTGCATTTATTTGAATATGGATAAAGATAGAATGTGAAGGATAAGTAATATTATAAAAGTTTTAGGATGAAAACATGGTTCCATGGAAAGGACCACATTGTAAACCTTATGGAAATAAAAAATCTAAAAAAGGAATATAAGATGTGTAAGATGTTTCGAAGGAGAAGTGTAAGATATATGTTTTTTTACATGTAAATTTATATTCCATGATGAAATGTAATTTTCCATGCCAAATATGTGGTCATGAAGATTATGTTCACTCTATAGTTTTAGATTTTCTTTCACAATAGAGATAAAACACCACTATAATTAGCCCAATTATAAAATAATATTTATAAGGATCTGCCACGTGATGATAGCCATATCATATAGTGATTTTTTAATAATTTTAGTGGTTTTAAATGATTAGGAAAGACCACATTATTGAATATCATGTACATTGTGAATGATGTGTATTTTTAAGATCAAAAGAATTGATTTTTCTGAATGTACAAGACATTTCACCATGGAACAAAATATCACACCACAATAGGTTAATAAATAGAAAATTTTCATAGGATTTTTTTCAATTATTTCAATGAATTAATGTGGAAGATAGTTGGAAATATATTAGATACTTTAAGAGTTACATATAATATTCCACAGTGAGGAAGATCACGCTGCAAATTATTTAAATTGTGAAAAATACACTAAAACAAGGGATGTTTTGCAGTGAAGAGGTTGTTTTGAGATAACCTAGAAGCTTCAATTCGAAATTAAATTATGGAGTTACGGATCATAATTTTATGTATTTATTTAAATTTAATTTCACTTAATGAATATATATTATTTCTAAGTAACACCTTGAATAACCATGGTTATTTAGAGGAATAGGAATTGACCTTGACATTTGGATCAAAAAGCTTTGGTTACTGTAATTTCATAAAAATTATCTTGGAGGTTCTAAAGAAAGTAAGAGGGAAAGAAGAACTAAATTTAATATTTGAATTTGTGAGGTATAGAAGACAAGAGCCTAAATATATTTCTATAAATTTTTTCACAATAATATGGAGGAAGAAGATAAACTAAACTACTACTTTTTAATTATATTGATGGAATAACAATAAAATATTGGAGTTCAAAATTATGTTCATATAGAAGAAGAAGGTGTTGTTTCCATATTATAGAATAAAAAATATCCAAACCTCACATAGAGGTGTTAATATCATCTAGGTAAGAAGAAATATATCACAACAAAAGGATATTAAAATAGAATATTACTAGAGATGATGATGAAATGTATTTTAGTGATCTATTTTGATTAGAGATAGACCCTCATGTTTCCAAACTATTGAGTAAGACCCTAAAGCATATATGTTTTTTAGACTTTTCATAAATTATTTCATTGGTAGACAATAAGAGGCAGTTCCACTGGATCGATAGTGTACCTTTTTTAATATATTCATAACATTTATAGTGAGTAGTGTTATATTTTGGTACACCAAAAAAGTTTCATATGTGTGATACATAAATTATCCATTACTAATGAACCATGTAAAATCCCTATGTAATAATTCTTTACATTCTATATCTATTTTATTTAGGGGAATATGAAAAATATAGAATGATATTGAATATATTCTTGCTAAAATTGGAGTAATATTTTTATGGATAAAAGGTCCAATAAAAAGAAAAGTTTAAATATATCAAAACCCTAATCCCCCCATTGGTTTCTTAAGGTCAATCTGGTCCTAGAAAGTGGTATGAGAGCCCAAAGTTTTTATATTTTATGTTCAATCTCTTTTATCTATTTGTATTTTTATGAAAAATTGAATATAATATGAAGCTTCAATTTTTTGAGCTTTTAACGATGATGGTTGGAAGAATTAAATTAATATATTCCTATAGTAATGTGGTAGGGATATCCTAGAATTTATTCAATGAAATATTGACATTGTTATGAATAGTGAGAAAATAGGTTTTGGAAGGATTGAGAAGATCCTAAATAGATATTGATCCATAGAGGTTTATAAGATGATCAGTCATTGTGATTATTCTTTCAATATATGAAAGTCATTTTTGTTTATTTATATAAAATCAGTGGTAGGGGTGGATACCAATTCAACAGATAATTATAAGAATATTTGTGTTGATAAACTAGTGGGAAAGTTAAGTGAATAATGCCTTATAAAAAAAGTAAATAAGAATAATTAAAAGAAGAATAATTCTTGAAATTTTAACCCTTTAACCAAGGTGAACAATCTTGAATATGTTGTTAAATATGATTCTAAAATTTTCTTGGAGGACACATGAAGATATAATTCTTTTATTTTACCATAGTAGTTAGAAATGATCATGATTTATTTAAAGTTATATTAACTAAAAAAAATAATAACAAAATAATGATCTTATATTAAAAAATATGAGATGGTGTACTTGTATGAGAAGGTGGGTCAAATATTTATAATTTATAATGTAGGGATTGTATTAATTAGATATCTTTTCTAGGATAATAATAGGTTGGGGAGGGTTAAGGTGGCCATAAATGTGAATATAATGAATATAGGAACAAATATGAAGGCTAATGTGATCTACTAAAATAACATACACAAGAGATAAGTAATAAAATGGTTATGGAGAAATAATTGAAGGCAATAATTTTCCAATTAAAGATAAAAATTAAATATACGAGTAAATATGAATAGGAATAATGCTCAAGGATAACAGATATTTTATCTTAATTAAGGGAGAAGTATGTGAAAATCTAGTAACTTGAAGATAGGTTTAGAACCACTAATGGGAAGATAAACATCCATCCTATAGTAGCATTGAGAAGTGGAGTCCAAAAATTTAGAAGCATGGAGTTGGTGGTTAAGAATGATATTTATAAAAAATATAGAAATAAAGGCTCCTACAAGAAAGTTTCAATAAAGTGTTGTTATTTTTGGAAGAATGTGATACACTATATGTGTGAGTTTGGAAGCCTAAGGGTTTAGTAGTGGAGGGAAAATTGTTGGAGTAATATCTCAACCAAGAAGTAACATGAAGAGGTGTGATTTTAATGGTATATTTTATATTTTTTACAAACTTGGATATATGGAAAAGAATTATGTTAAGAATGAATCCAAATAATTTATAATTAATTTAACCATTCCTATGAAAAACTATAAGAATATTTTAATTGAAAAGTAATCTATTATACTATAAAAAAAGTTTAACTATTTAGAGGAAAAAATGAAGCATAATGAGAAGTGAAAATGCATTAACTATAATGTACTCACAAAATCCCTCTTCGAGAGAATGAAAACAAATCTACAAGAGTAAGAAGGACACAACTCCGATTATGAGGAAGGGAGATGATCCTGTTAAGAAAGAGTCACCAAGAACATATAATTTCAAAGTAACTATTATGGAAATAGAATTGTATAGATAGAAGGAATTCCTTAAGGTTTTTCCAAATCACAACACTTAGAAATAGATAAAGATTAGAGGAATATTTTCCTTTATTAGAGTAAGCATGAAGAATTATTTGAGAAAAACGAATCAAGAGAGTAAACCATTATTATTGGGATTATTCACTCTATAGAGATTAATCATAGGATAAGTATAACAAATAAACCTATTGGAGAGAATGAAAACAAATCTACAAGAGTAAGAAGGACACAACTCCGATTATGAGGAAGGAAGATGATCTTGTTAAGAAAGAGTCACCAAGAACATATAATTTCAAAGTAACTATTATGGAAATAGAATAGTATAGATAGACGTAATTCCTTATGGTTTTTCCAAATCACAAAACATAGAAATGGATAATGATTAGAGTAATAGTTTTCCTTTGTTAGAGTAAGCATGAAGAATTATTTGAGAAAAACGAATCAAGAGAGAAAACCATTATTATTGGGATTATTCACTCTATACAGATTAATCCTAGGATAAGTATAAAAAATAAACCTATAGAGATAATAACCAATGAAATATAGATATGTTTTATTTTACAAATAATCACTAATAAGGCTTGGAAGAAAGTGAAAAAATAGATCTTAGTCTACTAAAAACAACCACAATACTTAATATGAGGATGTTAATGGTGCCTACTTACCTATGTATATAAATATTTCTAATATCGGCTAAAATTTGTGAAAAATTTAAGCATTGATATGATACATTGGGAGTATCAATTCAGTGGAGTCGAATTCAGAGCAATAAAGTGTTTGATAAGAAAATAGATAGATGAAATGAGGAGTAAGAATTATTGGATATCTAATATGGTATGAAACCTTAACAAAAAAAGAAAAATTATGTCAAGTCTCTAATATAACATAATAATTGGTGTAAATAAACCACTATAATTTTCAAATCCAAATATTATTTTTCATGAGGGAATAAATTATGTTCAAGTGGTAACGATCTTGATCTAAATTTGAAGAGGTGTCAAAGCAATATTTGGATGTTCAAATGCTATCAAGAAACTATTAAATATCAACTAGTGATATTAGTCTATTTATCAAGTGTTATATGACCTCTTAAAGGTGAAGAATCAGCAATGATAATGTATTTTATCATTATCTATTTTTATACTAACAATAATGGTATCATAGTATTTCCTTCAAGATATGAAGAAACGGTGAAAGAAAATTAACAATACCAACTATAGGTTCCCCATTCTGGATAATTTCTCAAAATATAATGTTAAGAGAAGATGGATTTCATGGGGAGTTAGTGGTGGGTAGTCAAAGATTTCTTATCCTTATCTAAAAAAATTGGTAGCCATGTGAAGATAATATGTTCATGTATATAAAGTGATATCACCTCTTTATCAAAAACATTATATATCAGTTGATTCAACATGTGGTATGACTCAAAAAATTGTGTTTTATTTCTTATTTGTTAGTGGTTTAGAATTTGGGTGATTGATATCAAAGGAATCATTATATTTTATGAAATAATAAACGGTTGAAATTTATTGGATGTAAGTGATTCAGATATACATATTTGAAATTAATAACTTAAACTCTTACTTCTGACACTATGTTCCAACTCAATAACTATAATGGATTTATCAAGGAATCGAATTCCAAGAGGTAAAATCACCTACTAAAATCATTTTGTGTAAATAAAATATAGGTTTTATGTAAAAAAACATGAATTATTTAGGTAAAGAATTTGTAGAACGAGGTAAATAATTTTTTATAGACTTAAAAGAAATAAAAATATATTTTTAAAGGTATGTTTTCAAATAGTTGACATACACAAGAGTTTTCCAGATTTCAAATTATTGTTTCAAAATGTTTGAGAATAATGTATAAAAAAGTAGAATGTTATCTCATTAATGGTATTTCATAAGAACCATATTATCTTATATGAAGATCATTAAAAATCTAGTTTAAGGGGATTTATTGATAAAGTTTGAGTAAAATATGATGAAGGAACCAATTTAGAGTTCCAAAAAATAAGGAGAGGATATTTTTTGATAAATTTGGATAAAATCAAAGGGGTATATGAAATGAAAACAAAAAAAAACTAGTTAAGAAGATCCCATTCATGTTATAGGGGTGAAAATAATGGAATGAACTTTTCTCTTCTAATTACAAGGGGGAGGAAATCAAGTTAGAAGGAAAATTTAATTTTTATGTAAAACGAGGAAGAAATATATAGATTATAAAATCCATATCCTTGGATTAATTTGATATATTTGATTAAGGTTGGATTTATAACATTATTGACAACAAAATCCAAAGGAGAATAATGTTATGGAAAAATGTATGTTTGGTGTTGGATTTGTTTTCAATCATTAGAGTTAGATATGAAGTTTTAAATCACTTAGGACATAAACATTGAATAATTTTAGAAGTATAAGTGCATAATATATATCTTACACTAGTTAAGGAATCCCAAGGGGAACCACTTAATTGATATCTTTACCATGGTCATAGAAATAGTGTGTATTGATTTGAATAATATTGATATTGGAATAGGATGGATAAGTGATATTATAGAATCTAAAGCATAAAAACCATGGAATAAGGTATAGGACCATGTAGGAAACCCTATGGTAGTTGGAAATTTAGAAAAGGCATAGAACAAGTGTATGATGTTTTAGATGAGAAGTATAATATATTTGAAATTTTCAAATTCAGAGGTTTATGTTCCATGTCACACCATAGAATTACACTATAAAAATATATTTAGGAGGATTTAGATTAATATATAGTTATATAGGTTCTTATATCATAGAGATCACACCAAACCACAACTCATCCATTCATAAAATATAATTCAGAATTACACACTGTAAGATGAAATTCATGCCCTAAAGAGAGTTGCAATTAATTTCGATGGTTATAGAGGAATGGAGAAGACCATTCCATAATTAATCATCATAACCATGAATGATAAGTATTTTTTATATGAAAATAACTGAGTTGTATGAATCTATATGTCATAGAATAGTGGAATAAAATACCACACCGAAATAGGTCAATGGATAGAAAATATCTAGAGGAGATTAAACCATGATATCAAGGAATAAAATATGAACAATGATGGTTTACAATTATAATTTGGATTATTTACAGGGACTATTCTATAGATAGTAAGACCAAACAATAGAATTACTAAAATTTTGGAGACTACACTATTAAAAAGAAGGTTTCATTGTGAAGACACAGTTTCTATATGACCTTGTAGCTTTGATTGGAAATTAAATGATAGAGTTATTGATTGTAATTTTAGGGATATATTAATATTTAAATGATCTTAATGACCACACTAATTTTTTATGGTACCCCTAGAATAATCAAAGATATTTAGAGTAAGAGGAACAAACCTTGACCCTTAGATCAAAAGGGGTGGGTTGCTATAATTTTATAAAACATATCTTGGTAGCTATAGATAAAGTAAGAGGAAAATAATAACTAAATATCATATTTTAATTTGTAAGAAAATAATGAAATTATCTTGAACATATTTCCATATTTATTTTTTCAAGAGAATAGTGATGAACTAAAATTTTACATGTGGATTGAATAGAGGGGTGAAAAATAAGATAATTCGAGTTGGGAATTACTTTTATCTAAAAGAATGAGGTTTTGTTCCTATATTTTAGAATAAAAAATATTAAATCCTCACACTGGGGTGTTAGAATAATCTATATAGGAATTAAGAGAGTTCATAAAATTAAAACATAAAATATCTTCTACTTGATGATAATATATAAGGTATTTCAGTGACCTATTCCAAATGGATATATAACCATATATCTATAAAATGTTGAGGAATACCCAAAAGTCTATAAATTTGGTAGACATGTCTTAAAGTAGTCTGTTGGTATAAAATAATAGGGATTTCCCCATGATTAGAAGTCCAAATTTTCAAATATATTTCTAACACATGTGAGGAGTAGTGTTATATTATGGTACACCAGCAGAACACCATGTGTATGCTCCTGGGATTGTTACTTATTAGTGAACCAACAAAACAACTATGTGTGAATGATTTTCATTTTTTGTCATTTTTATTTTTTATTTGATAAGTATAATAGATAAAGATATTTAACATGTTCCATCTAACATTAGACAAAGATATATAAAAATAAAAGGACCAATTAAAAGAATATTTTAAATATTTCAACGCCCTAATTCACACCCTAGGGTGTTTTGGGTTAATCTAGTCCCAACAGGTGGTGTACTTCAATTTTTAAAGTCATGTTTTACTTTAGAAGTTAAACCTCATTTATATTTTAATCATGTTCTTATACATAGACTTTCTAGGGATAGAAACTGATATAGTGGGTAGAATTATCACACCCTAATATATATTTTTCTTAATAATTTATTTAATTATTGGTTTTATTATACTTAAGGATGTTTTAGTATATATTTTTCAAAATTTTAAGAGCATATCACTACATCCTAGTTAGATATGGTTAGTGTTAACTGTGTACCTAGACCATGTGTAGGGGGTGATATTTTCAAATAATTACCACGTGGTTAGTGCATGGATTCTTAAACCATGTAGAAAAACAATATAGATTACCCTTATGTATGGTTTTGTGTGCACATTTTTTGCATGGTTTGGAAAAAACATGTAGAAAAACTATGTTGAAATTCCCAAGAATATCAAGTTCTAGTTTCATGGTTAGAATACATTTTCGCAAACTATTAATCCAAACCATGTGAGTTTCAATAATTCTTAAATGTATGAATTTATAAGTTTCAAACACACATAAATTAATACTCTAGGGCCCCTATTTTCATCTCACTGTACTCTAGAAACTGTTAGACATCACCCACTCACTTTCCCCTTTTATTATTGGTTCCTCTATGTGTTTAATCTATGTTTTTATAAATTTTCTCCTAAGTAAAGTTCTATAAACCTAGTATATATTATCTTATTTCTTTATCTTCATTTCTATTTCCCTAGAAAAGTAATGGAGAGCTATTGTTTCATGTTGTATGAATTGAAATTGAGCTTCGTCTTATTTTAGGCCTTGTAAAAGAATTGTAAAGGTTTATATTGCTTTATCAATGTATATTAACACCATGGTTATTGAAAGTAATTAATTTAGGTTGGTTTCTACATGCATATATCTTTAATAATAAATCCATGAATTCTTACACATTTTTATGGCATGTTTTCAATGTTTTAAAGGTTATACTGTGTTAATCTATTTAGTCATTCCAAAATAATTTGTTTTTTATCCCAGTTTCCATTGGAAACGAAAGGATTTTTCCCATATTTAAAGTCTCAAAATACTTTCATATAACTATCCACACCTAGTGTTTTATTAAATAAATAAGTAGACCCTTTTCAAATAAATTTGGTTATTAAAGGGGTGTTTTTATTATAAAATTATTTATATGTAAGGGGACATTGATTTTAGAAAAACATATACAAATTAAGGTTGTTTTTGGATTCTTATGGAATTTTTTATGTTTATTTGATCATTTGAGATGTTTTGATGATGTTTATGAGATTTGGTTTAAAATAATTATTCTAGAACTTGGTTTCTTAAAAATTGTTTCAAAGACCCAGTTGGCATTTTAAAAAGAGTTTCTCATGATGTAAATGAACCTTTGAACCGAGACCCTTCCTTCGGTCTGTGTAAAAGTTAATGTGATATTTATATTATGTAAAGTGTATTAAATTTTCTATGATAGAGGGTATGTTTATTAAATTATTGTTCTTGATAGAAAGGGGATACCTATGCGAACTATGTTTAGGCCTGAGGGAAAGATTTCATTATAATTTATTACTATTACATTATTATATGTTAAATTGTATAACCAACCTCTATTTACATGTCATAGAAAACCACAGGTAGATAGGGGGAAAGTTTTACATAAGTGTAACACTTGTTCTTAATTATGTTCTCGATAGTGCCCCTATGTTTGGATTAATTTATTTTATTCCCAATAACCAACTAATTTTCACATTATATGACTTGTTTATATATATATATATATATATATATATTCAACTTCATAAATATTAATGAAATATTTTATCACATGATGATTATATGTATGTATTTAATTAATATGATAAATTCCATGGGATATTTGTCACATAAAAAGCATTTTATATCTCCCCGCTATGATAAGATCCTTTAAGTGTTATGAAATATTCATAAATATAGTCATATGGTCAGGATAATATTATATGATGGGAAATATCATATATTGACTATAAGGTTCTTAATACCCACACCTAGGAAAGACTTTATCTCAAGATGTTTTCACACGGTAATCTAAAAGAGGGTAGATTTTGAGTATAGAACTTCTAGTTGTTATTACACATGTTACATTTAATTGTATATTCCTTTAAATTAATGTCAGTAATAATCCTTAGGCTTTAATATTATTATTAATACTTATCATGACTCATGTCCTTTGATTTATTTCTTAAAACTACGATATCATATGTTTATTGTGAGGTAGGATCTTTTAGGTGTGTCATGAATGATATGTTATTAAGGAATAATCTAGGAAATTATTTTTACCTTCAATATTTATTAAATATGATATCTTATCCCATTAATTGGAATGTAACTATCAAACTAAGATCTATGTCCATAGTGTATTGACATTTTCATTTTAGATATTCGATGAAATATATATAAAGCTTATAGGTTTATGAAACAAGTATGAAACATACTTGATGAAATGTTGAGACAAAGGGTGTGTGTTACATAGTGACTGTTTTTATGTGGATTTCATCATTGTGACATTACCTTCTTCCTCTATGGGTGGATTTACATGTTTCTAGGTGATTATATTTTACTTTAGGCTAGCCTACTTAACACCACTGAGGAATAGTCTTATAGGGCCAAAAACTTATTTTTTTCCTTCAATCTTAGTCAAGTAGTATTTTTATTTAATGGTTGGAATAAATATTATTCTTAAGACTGATAAATAATATTTATTTAGGATTTACTAATCATATTTATTAAATCACAATTTATATAAGCTTTTAATATTTAAATAAAAATTTATCTGAATGACCTCAGAATTGAATATTTATTTTTATTTTGATATATTCGCGAGGTAATAAATAATATTTTTTATTACATAATTATTTATTTATTTTCATGAATATTAAAATAAATATCTATTCTCAAGATGCTAAATATTATCCTTATTTTTTTAAATGAATAATATTTTTATTATTCAAGCTTCATAAATGTTGTGGAGGATTTTCAAGCCAACAAGGATCTGGATATTGGAATGATATAATCATTATATATCAATAAATAAATAATTATTTATTAATTTAAGAAAATGATATTTAACCAAGTATGAGTTCGTTTATTCATGAAATAATAATATTATTATTATTAGCATGGGGAATATTCAAGGTTTTATATTTGATAAGGGACTTATGCGCAACTATAAATATTAAAACCCTATCTCTATATATCCATCTATTATGTTAATTTTGAGGTTTAAATAAATTTTGAGAATCATTTTGGTTATGCATAATGACTACCTCCCAAGAGATATATGTTTCTCTCTCAATAAAGAAGTCACTAGGGGTTCTCTCTCAAGGCCAAGAGATTTCTACACCTCCTCCTCCCTCTCAAGAGTGTGAGACCAAGAGTACAATAATACTCAAACCTGATGGATTTTATTGTGATCAAAATTAAATATTAAAGGAGATCAGTACCTCTATTCTAGCACAGATATCTTTTAGCTATGTTCCAAGATCAAAGAGTACATATGGATCACCATTATAGGATTTCTATTGTGTACCCCCATAGTGCACTGACTGTATAAGTCAACGATGATTGAAGGATTGACATCTACATCTAAGATAGATCTCAACATCTAGGTATTTTCTTCTTAGTTATATTAATTATAAATTTAACATGAATATAATCTCTCTCTAGTGTTCTGGGATTCATTTGTAATGTTTCTTTGGGTTTATTCATGAGAATTAAAAATTCAGCATCATTTATTTGTGGATTATTCAATAGAAATGATGAAAAAACATTATTGGACATGGACTTGACTACCATCAACTACTTATTCCTTGAATTGGTATCAAATTGGTTGCATTGAAATTATGAAACATTTTATTTTTTATTAATCGATTATCACAATTCATTTCATATTTTTCATTTTGGTTATTGTTATTGGTCCAAAAATTTAGGATAATATGTTCATTCAACTTATATGACAAAGAACATATCAAGGATTTATTGAGATACCATGTAGATGTTTCAGATATCATAGTTGTATGACACAGTTACAAAATATGTAACATGATTTCACATTAAGTATCTTGGTCAGCCACACCTGTGTATTTGTTTGTTCCAATCAAATCATTTCATGTGGTAGGTATTTATAAAGCATGTAAACGTGTATTTAATGAACTATTTAAATAATGGAACAATATTTGTGGGTTTCATGATGTGTAACATCCATTCAGACCATGTAACTCCAACGTGAAGGGGTTTTCATGTGATAAATACACGTATGGTGAAATAAATTCACACTTCATGTGTTAAATAAAATCCAAATAATACGGATATAGGTGTATTACATGATGTGTGTCAAGATAAAATTTCATTTAATGTTATATTATGACACACTATTTATATGTCAATTCCCTAGTCATATGGTGTAGGGTTCATATAGGGAGTTACACATCGTGTATCCAGTGTAGACATCGTGGAACTCATACTCATTTACATAGAGAACACATTGAGCCAGGTTGTACATGGGTAAAATCTATTATGTATAATGGAAATTAATTATGGTATTAAAACCAAAAAATAATATGTGTATCTAAAGTATGTGTCATGTTATAATGTTTTATAGAATACAAAATGTATACTTAATTCAACATAAACGTCAAGATTATACTCTGTATGGTGGTTAAACACATAATTAACATTAAATGATCATTTCATGTTGTATACACCATCTATGTTATAGTTGTATCTACACACTATGTAACTATGTTAATTTTCCTGTAAGATATATATCGTTTGAATACATTGTACACAACCGCTAAAGTCTATGTATTTTGGTTGGGTGTATGTCATGTTAACACTAAGTTAACATTGTGTACTTAACTAATTTTAAATAAATTTAATTTATTGAAAAATAATAGTTATTGGATAACTTATGTTTCTCCAGAACATCATAGATTAACAATTAAGATAAAACCTTAATTAATTAATAACCCATTAGCTATTAATTAAATATATATTTATTTTAATTAATTAAATTAATTTTAAATGAATTCAAGATTGTATGAATGCAATTTCATTGCATGTATGTCACTATTCAAGATATTTAACTAGCCAATGTTTGTGTTTGTGTCTATTATATTTTATATTATTGCATGGGTATTATTATTTAATGAATTTTTATTAAATTAAATATTATTTCATACATCTCACCTTGTCCCCTTTTGTATGTTGGACATGTGTTTCCATGGTTTATTTTTATAGGAAATTCCCCTAGTTCCCCTTACCAAAGTGTGAGTAACAAATGTAAAGTATGTAAATCAAATAATAGGATGAAATTCAAAACATGAGCTTATATGAAACCAAAAAAGAAGATACACTAGTTGATAAAGGAATATTGAAACTTAATCCAACACCGGCTCAAGGAGTTTTTCCTCTAGGTTCTTATGTTGATATATTGTCTACTCAAAAAACCATTAGAAAGACCATAATCATGTCAATTTATTTATTTTATTTTTTATAATTCATGGTTATTTATTTATTTGTTTTATTGATTCTTGGATATTATCAAATTTTAAAAAATAAGATTGAAAGGCATGAAAGATGAAATGTAATAAATGAATTGTGTGTAAATATTTTATTATGTCATACTTAATTTAATTTTTAAAATGAACATATTTTTTACAAGAAATTTAAAAGGATAAAATAAATAAATTTATGAATAATTAACTAAAATACATTAAGTTTATATTAATTCATTTACACATTTCATTACTTGCTTAAGGATACAACCATAAAAATAAGTGTTAGTCAGACACTTGTTAGGACACTAACTATTTTCAGGAGGTTATTATGAGATTATTAGGTTGAATTAACCAAGTAAATAAAATAAAATTTCACCTTGATACAATTCATGTATCTTGGAGGAATGTTTTGAGGAAATATGAGTATGGAATTATGGATTGGTGAGTCCAGTCAATGGATATAGGAGCTACAGTCCGAAAGTTGGAAATTGAACTTACATAAATACCTTAATAGTTCATGTCACACCCCGACCGACAATTAATTTTATTTTAATTTTTTTTGGGTTTCACTTTTGAGTTTTGGTTTGAATCGGTTCCATCTTAATGGAAATTTGGGATCTTAATATGGGTGCACAACCGTGCGCGCGACCGTGCGCGTGACCATGTGTAGTTCCTGACATTAATAAGAAAATTTTTTATGATTAAATTTATTAATGCAATGGCGCATGACTATGTCGCGACCGCACACACGTCAGTGTGAGGTGTCCAGACTTAATAACTAATGAAATTATTTTGTAACTGGTTGTATTATTTTAGTTTTAAAATTAATATTATAATTATTTAAGTTAATATTTCAATCAGGTTAGTATTATTATGATTGTTTTAGTTAATATTTTAACAAGTTTGTAAATATTAAATTGTAGTTATAATTGTAAAATTATCAACTTATTATTAATGTCCTTGTTTTTATTTATATTTCTAGTCTTATTCATTTATTTATTATTTCAATGCAGTTTGGGATTTTTTTATAATTCTCATTTTTTTTATTTTTCCCATTCATTTTATTTTATTTATTTTCATTTATTTCCATTCCAATTATTTTATTTTATTATTTTTTCCATTTCTTGATTTTCCTCTTTTCCTCTTCCTTCCCATGGTCTGTTGTGCTACAGCCCCCCCCCCTCTAACCCTAAAACTCTTTTAGCTGGGCACTTCTCCACTGGTTCGCGCTGCCCAAACGCACAGCATCTCTTCATGGATGCTGCTCTCTCGTTTCCCTTCAGCGTCTCAGCTGACCCACACCTCACCTCCTTCGGTTCGGCATTGCCGCACAACCCTCCTACCATCCAGAAAAACATCCCTCTTACGCTATCCCTTCAAACCGGCCCACAACAACAATGTCGGCCTTCTCACCCGCACGAACGACGTACCCTTATCCCCCTCGTACTACACACCCGCCATGCATCGGCATCCAGAGAAATCACTATCTTTTTTCATCGCACAGCCACATGCCACTTCCATATTATTGTTAGACCATTTTTTTCTAGTGTGGAACGCCCCCGGAACCTCCCCATCTAACACGGACAACCTCCCGCACCTTCTCCATAGGTGTGTTTCACTTTACTTGTTAGTTTCTTCCATTGGGTAGAATTGTGGGGTTAGGGTTTCATGTTACTTTTGGTTCAATTGTGATAAATTTGGTTCAATTTTTGAATTATGATGTAACTGAGGTTGCTCGTTGTGCGATTGGTGTGTGTTGTTGGTTTCGCACCAGAATTTGTGAGGTTTTCCATACACTGAGGTAGGTGGTTCCGCGTACGAGTATTGATTGTAAAGTTCATTTGCTTAATTAATTAATTTAGCATGTTTTCTAATCAATTTGTTTGGTGAAAATTTAATTTTTACTTGATGTTTAGTATGTTTTAATGTGTTTATTATCATGTTAATATGAAATGAGTATGTTACGGTGAAAAACCCATGTCGAACTATTTGCTAGTGTTTCATAAGTTGTGCAGTTTATTTTGTTAGGATGTGCAAAGGGTGAGAATGGTGTTTTGGGAATAGCGTCAATATTAATTATGTCATAAATGAACATTTAATGAGTTTTTGGAATTTAATGTCATGAGGCGTATTTCAAAATTGTTTGGAAAACTTTTCTGGCAGTTTGTTTAATTATAGAAATGGTCTTTTTAACTGTGCGGGTGGTTTCTTTAATTGCGTGCGTGATGCAGATTGTGTTTCTGAGATGGAGAGGTGCGCGTATGGTCATGTAGGAGGGTTTAGGTTGGTCTAGTGTGTGAATTAGAGTTTTGTCATTAAAATTTATTTGTGAAAATTTGAATGGTTTTATTAAATAATTATTAAGGGTGAAAACTGTTTTGGTTAAATTGTGTAAATGCTTTTGGTGCATAAATTCATACGACATGTGTGTAAATTATTTAATAAATTCTGTTAGTGGTTTTTTTAAAGATTAAAGTAATTTATTTGACTGTGCAATTGATTTAATTGGTTGTGTAAGTGATGAAGATTTAGTTTTTAGGTATTCTTAGTGTGCGTATTATTTTTTTTAATTGGTTTTTTTATGTACGAGTGTAGTGTTTGGTAGAGATGACATCTCATTTGTTTTGTTTGTTTTTGTTTGAAATGTGACATGAACTCTGAACTACTTGATCACAAATGGGAAGCCTGTGTTCTAGGTGGGCAGATTAGATCTAGTGTGTTAGTTTTCTAGAGGTGACTCAACCCGGTTTCACTGGAAGGATTGACTATTGCAACACTAACCAAAAATATGATTTTCTGAGGGTCATGATCTTCTAGACCACATTTTCTGAGGGTCGTGGCCTTCTAAGAAACATTTTCTGAGGGTCATGGCCTTTTAAGCCACGTTTCACCGAGACACAGAGATCTAGGGACCCGTGCTAGCTAACACCCATGAGGCCTATACCATATTTGGTGCTCCTTAGTTATTTTATGCTCATCAGTGTGACACTTTGGTTATTTTCAAAGTAAGTGTGTGTGTGTGTGTGTTTTAATTTATGTTGTTCCTTTTGAAACTATTTTCTTTAAACATGTTTTCTCTAAAACTATTAAAACGTCTATTTCTTTTATTTAATTAAGATTTCAAATGTATTTCTCCATTAATAATTACTTATAGAACCTCTTTCTTGGGGGAATCCTACTGGACTCTTGGCTCACACGCTACATACACCATTGGGTATATGTAGATCCTATTTCTTTTGTATTCTAGGTTGACTCATCATGCATAGCATTGGTGGTTCAGATTGTTAGTGGCATCCTTGTGTTTGTTTAGTGGTGGTGACTTGGGGATGTGACTCCTCATGTCGCACGGAGGCTTGAGTTGGTGTTCTAGTTTTCCTTTGTTATAGTCTCTTTTGGGTTTTTAGTTCAAGTTGTAAAAATTAAATATGAACTTAGTGTAAGGGTCTATTTGGTTGTTTTTTTTAGTTTCAATTTATTCACCTTGTTGTTTGTTTTATATTTATTTATTCAGGTAAATCATTCCCAAGTTTTGTTTTTGACACTAGGGCACTTGTGCCAGCCCGTGGGGGTCGGGAACGCCCTTCGTTCCTTGTCGTGGACTAGGTCGGGCATTGATTTGATGGCGACCCGACTTGGTTTGTGAAAAAATGGTATTAGAGGAGGTTTTTTCTTGTTATTTGGGGAATCAGGTAGATCAGGGATAGGATTGTTAGTACTCGAGTGGTAGGTGCGAGAAGAGTGTCACAAATTCTTACTCGTTCTGATCCTCGAGTAACTAGGGATAGTTCGGGATTTAAGTTTTGGGATTGCTCTGTGTGGATGAGGGATGACAATAAGAGTGAACTGGTACTCCACGCTGTCTCACATGGAGTAGTGACCCATGTGATGCCCGTGAGTACGGTTCGACACTCCTATTGGCTAGTGCTTGCCTAGGGCATGGTCTGCTAAACCATGTAGCAGGATTAGACACGACCACTAGTCTTCCATCTAGGTGCTTTAATGTTTGTGATGTCTTGCTTCAGTTTTGGGATTGGTGTGAAATTATTTTTCTTTAAAAAGGGAAGTGGACTTTGGTCTTGCTCTGATTTTATTTTATTTTTTGTGTGTGGTTGGTATGATTTTAGGGGTGCGTTTCTCTTAGACCTTGTTCTGGAATTTGGTTTTGATTTGTCAAAGTTGAATTTCAAAAAGGACATCTTGGGTTTTTTGAAATTGAAGTGAGTTATTTTTTAAATGGGAATCATTTTTTAAATATGTCTTGAATTGTTGAAATGGTATGGAAAAAGTATTTTCAGAATATTGGGAATGTTTTGTTTTGAAAGCGGAAGATCCTTATTTCATCTAGTGGTATTCTTATGGGTGCTCGTATGTGCATGTGGAAGCGATTAATGGATAGTTGGTGGATCATGTGTATGGGTGCGTGAGTGGCACAAAAATGCATATTTTTTAGGCATCTTGGAATATCAGTGGTGAGTGATTGATTTTTAAAGCTACTTCTTATTTCCTGAAAAGTGGGGTTTTCTCTAAATTGGGTTTTTGTGCTTAAATGGTTTTGGAAATTGGAAAATGAAATTGAGTTTAGAGTGAAGATGTATTTTTCAGAAGATATTTCGGGCTTGTTGTGTGGTGCTTAGTTTTTCAAGCGAGTGTTTTTCTTTAAGAATGAATTGATTTTTTAAATTGGAATTACTATAATCTTATCTAGGTTGTGGATGTTGTTTTGTGATGTGTTTGGATTTTTAGAAAACTTTTTTGTGTTTCTTGTTTGGGATATTACCCATAGAAATGTCTCATGGGTTTCCAGCAAGTCTCTCAGCTGATGGCTTATCCCAGACACCCAGTGGAGTGGCGATGTTGGGTTCTTCTCGGCGGTGTCAATTGTTCATAGATTTCGAGGTCAGTTTGATATCGTTGAGTGATTTGAGAAAGTTTTAAGTGTCTCTGGTTTTGGAGGAACTTTGAAAGTTGTGTGGTGTAAGTAGTATCGAGTATTCCTCTTGAAGCAACATTAAACCAGTAAATGGTGATCACTTCATTTTTTTTGCGAATAAGGATGTCTTGAGTGATCCTTAAGACTAACCTCATCCCACAGTTGTACCTAAGGAAGTGAAGGTTCCTCATCTGATGATCAGTGTAATCTGAAGGGTCATGTTCTTGGAGTGCTACTTCCATCAGTTCATGTTGCATGTCAGAAAGACCACTCAATCTCCTATCTATAGTGTGGTCAGTCAGACACTCTATGTCATTTGCTACAATTCTCAGTTGGTATGTTGATGGAGTGGCCATGCGGGACATTAGGAGAAGTATGCAGGTTGCTTTTTTAGCGGAGGAATTTCCAGTCAGAGGTCGTCATCTTATGACTGCGAGGTGGTAGATGCTTCAGACATCATGACCCCAACCGTAGGTCTCGAGGTAAATCTTGCACATAGTCAAAAAATTTCAGACATGGGATGATCTTGGTCTGACTTGAGTCCATAGTGACGGGATGGTAATGAATTAAATTTCATCTATTTTCATGTCGTCTCTGAAGGGTTCATTATTTTTGTTGTGAGTAGCATGAAGCACCTGTCTACTTGTTATGGTCTTAATTTATGGATCGAAATTGTACTCATTTCAGAGATGCTCATGTCTTGTGGCATTGGCGCGTGCATGTCTAGTTTGTCGCTAGGTTAGGGGTTTTCGCTATCAAAACCATCTCATGAAGGGGATTTTTGTCCACTGTAGGAATAATCAGTGCAAGTAGGCCTATGTTGGTGGGTTCGTGATGAAGAATTCAGTATCTATCACTCAAAATAAACTTGGAATTCCCACATGGGTTCCATGGTGTTAGGAAATTTGTAAATGGTGGGGAGACCCAATGCGGGTCTCGCGGACATCTCTTCTTGTATTGGTTAGGATTAACTTAGAGAGTTCGGAAGGTCAAGCCAGTGTTATAGGTTTTTTTGGGTTTGTGAGTCGTCTTGGTTTGGAAAACCAATGTTTGAAAAGAATCCTAATATGGTGGGGAGACCACCATATGGAGAACTTGGGAAAAAATACTTTGTCTTCAAAGTACACCTGGCGAGATAACCCCTTACTTCTGCTCCGCCCATTCTCGACCATGGTAATTGGGTAGCTCGAGTAATGGGTCGCTTGACGATTGTTCTTGGAGATCTCGAGTGACCCTAGTGAACCCTAAGATAGGGGTCGGGGTGTTCCTTGTTGTAGTTGTGTTAGGAGGTGAATTATTTGATGTTGGTGGTTTTTCTTGCTGATTCTGGTTTTGAGTTCTTTGAAGTTTTAGGTCATGGGTGTTTTGAATGCCCGATCTTCGGGTGATTGAGGTTTTGTTTTAGGTGTCTTTATGTTCTCACATGGAACCCTTGGTTGACCAAGTCCTTGGGACTTTCTGGGGGTAGGAAGTGTAATGTTGGGTAGAATTGTCACACACTGACCGATTCTTAATTTTATTTTAATTCTTTTGGGTTTCACTTTTGAGTTTTGGTTTGAACTGGTTCCATCTTAAAGGAAATTTGGGATCTTATATGGGTGCTCGACCATGCATACGTCCGTGCGTGTGACCATGTGTAGTGCCCAACATTAATAAGAAAAATTTTTATGATTAAATTTATTATTGCACTGGAACATGACTATATCGCGACCACACACAGGTTAGTGCACAGTGTCCAGACTCAACAATTAATGCAATTATTTTGCAACTGGTTGTATTATTTTGGTTTTAATAATCATATTATGATTATTTATATTAATATTTCAATCAAGTTATTATTATTATTATTGTTTTGGTTAATATTTTAACTAGTTTTTTAATATTAAATTGTGGTTATAATTGTAAAATTATCAACATATTATTAACATCCTTGTTTTTATTTTTATTTCCAGTCTTATTTATTTATTTATTATTTCAAATAAGTTTGGGATTTTTTTAAAATTACTATTTTTTTCTTTTTCCCATTCATTTTATTTTCTTTATTTTATTTTATTTCCATTCCTTTTATTTTCTTTTTCTGTTTTTCCATTTCTTGTTGTTCCCTCTTTTCCTCTTCTTTTCCTTCATCTGTCACGCTACACCCCCCCCCCTCTAACCCTAAAGCGCTTTCAGCTGGGCACTTCTCCCCTGGTCTGTGCTACCCAAATGCCCAGTAGCTCTTCATGGATGTTTCTCTCTCATTTACCTCCAGAGTCTCAGTGGACCCACACCTCTCCTATCTCAGTTCGGCATCACCACACAGCCCTCCCACAATCTGGAAAGACAGCCCTCCAGTGCCATCCCTTCAAACCAGCACACCACAACACTATCGGCCTTCTGACCCGTGTGAACGACCTCCCCTCAGCCACCTCTCACTACACAGCCACCACACACCGGTGGCCAGCGACCTCGCTATTTTTTCCTTCGCATAGTCGTGCGCCAATTCCATATTATGGCCAAACTATTTTTTCAGCATGGCATGCCTCCAGAACCTCCTTGTCTAACACGGCCAGCCTCCCACACCTTCTCCATAGGTTTGCTTCACTTTAGTTTTTAGTTTCTTCCATTGGGTAGAATTGTGGGGTTAGGGTTTCAAGTCACTTTTGTTCCAATTGTGATACATTTGGTTCAATTCTTGAATTAGGATGTAACTGAGGTTTCTTGTTGTGTGATTGGTGTATGTTGTTGGTTCCGCATCAGAATTTGTGAGGTTTTTCATACACCAAGGTAGGTGGTTCCACGTATGAGTATTAATTGTTAAGTTCATTTGATTAATTAATTTATTTATCATGTTTTCTAATCAGTTTGTTTGGTGAGAATTTAATTTTTACTTGAGGTTTAGTATGTTTTAATGTGTTTATAAGTATGTTAATATGAAATGAGTATGTTGCGGTGAAAAACCCATGTCTAAATGATTTATAGTGTTTCATAAGTTGTTCAGTTTGTTTTGTTAGGATGTGCAAAGGGTGTGAATGGTGTTTTGGGCATAGCATCTATATTTGTTTTGTTATAAATAAAAATTTAATGATCTTGTGGTGTTTAAAGTCATGCCCCTTATTTCAAAATTGTTTGGAAAACTTTTCTGGAAGTTTGTTTAATTATATCAATGGTCTTTTTAACTATGTGGGTGGTTTTTTTAATTACATGTGTGATGCATATTGTGTTTCTGAGATGGAGAGGTGTGTGTATGGTCATGTAGGAGGGTTTGGGTTGGCCTAGTGTGTGAATTTGTTTTTTTTCTTTAAAATTTATTTATGAAAATTTGAATTGTTTTATTAAAGAATTATTAAGGTTGAAAAACTGTTTTGGTTAAATTGTGTAAATGTTTTTGGTGCTTAAAGTCATGCAACATGTGTGGAAATTATTTAATAAATTCTTTTAGTGGTGTGTTTAAAGTTGAAAGTGATTTATTTGACCATGCAGTTGATTTAATTGGTTGTGTAAGTGATGTAGATTTAGTTTTGGGGTATTCTTAGTGTGCATGTTATTTTTTAAAATGGTTTTTTTTTGTGTACGAGTGTAGTGTTGGGTAGAGATAACATCTCATTTGTTTTGTTTGTTTATGTTTGACATGTGACATGAAATATGAACTAATTGAGAAAAAATGGGAAGCCTGGGTACTAGGTGGGATGACTAGATCTAATGTGTTAGTGTTCCAGAGGTGACTCAACCCGGTTTCACTGGCAGGATTGACGATTGCAAAACTAACTAAACATATAATTTTCGGAGGGTTGTGGTCTTCTAAGCCACGTTTTCTAACATTCTTGTCCTTCTAAGCCATGTTTTCTAAGGATTGTGGCCTTATAATCCACGTTCCACCGAGAAAATAATATCTAGGGACCCAAGCTAGATAACACCCACGAGGCCTCTCTCATATTTGGTGCTCCTTGGTTATTTTACGCTCATCGGTGTGACACTTTGGTTATTTTCAAAGTAAGTGTGTGTGTGTGTTTTAATTTATGTTGTTCCTTTTGAAACTGTTTTCTTTAAACCTATTTTTAATAAAACTATTCAAACATCTATTTCTTTTCTTTAGTTAAGATTTCAAATGTATTTCTCATTTAATAATTATGTGTGGAACCTATTTCTCATTGGCATCCTACTGGGCTCCTGGATCACACCCTACATACACCTTTGGGTGTATGTAGATCATGTTTCTTTTGTATTCTAGGTTGAGGAATCGTGCACATCATTGGTGGTTCATATTGTTAGTGGCATCCTCATGTAGGTTTGGTGGTGTTGGCTTGGTGATGTGACTCCTCATATCACATGGAGGTTTGAATTGGTGTTCTGGTTTTCCTTTGTTATAGTCTCTTTTGGGTTTATAGTTCAAGTTGTAAACTTTAAATCTGAACTTAGTGTAAGGGTATGTTTGGTTGTCTGTTTTTTTAGTTTAAATTTTTCAGCTTTCTATTTGTTTTATATTTATTTATTCAGGTAAATCTTTCCCAAGTTTTGTTTTTGACACCTGGGCACTTGTGCCAACCCGTGGGGATTGGGAACGCCCTTTGAGCCTTGTCGTGGACCGGGTTGGGCTTCAATTTGATGACGACCCGACTTGGTTCATTATTGATCAGGCCATGTATTAGGTTATGATAATGAAAATATGTATCATATCCATCAGTGTGTCCATGTGATATGACATTCTAAATATAATAGTGAGGTACACAAGGAATACATATAATAGTGGGAGACTAATAGGCTAATAAAATTTATATTGTCTCGCATATTTTTTGTAATCAAGAATAAACTAATTGGTATTTTATTTTATATTATTATTGAAAATATAACCAACCTTAATATTATTTCTATTTATACTAGAGGAATATAATCTCATAACTTGAATTAACTTCTAGGGGTGGTATAGGTTCTTATGTGTTGTACTTCACTAAGAAAGGAAGATTTGTGTGCAAGAGTCCTAACTTCCAAATCCACATTCTAAGAAAGACGATGATGAGGAACTCTCTGTCTATGAGAAACACATGAATTGTGCACTAGATATCTAGTGTTTTATGTTATCAACCATTACCATTAAACTTCACAAGTCACATGAAAACATGGATGCATACACTACGATCATCCACCTTCATGATCTTTATCAGAGGAGGGAAAACAAGATATGTGGAGATTCTCCAAATTTAATATGAATTTTTTACATGAAAAAATCTATAAGTATCTCTTAGATCATTGAACTATAATTCCCTAGGTTGATAAGTATATAAAGAACAAAAGTCCTTCAGTTCTTATGGTTAATAAGAGGAAGGGAAATGTGAAATCACCTAATACTAAACAATGTAAAAGACTTCATTGCAATGACTATTCCAGATGAGGAATATTGTATGGGAATTAATGGAATATGATGTATTCTATTTAACAAGTGTAAATAAGGTCCACTAGAATAATAACTACACCAATGGATAGAAGCAAGGGGATTATTCAGGTACATTCGTTATTAAGTGAAATCAATCTATATCTAAAAAATTTGTATTAGATATAGATTTTGTTGCATACAATTGTATCCAGTTACAATAACAAAGTATATTTAGAAGATTTGTATGGGTTGAAGTGGGTCTATAGGCTTCCAATAGAGCTAAACTCACTACTATGGCCATTCGAGATTATCACATCATGTTTCAAAGTGGAATTATCTTGGTTTTGAATAATTTTTATTATGTTTCATTGGATACCAAAACATTATTTCTATATATTATCTTGATATGGATGGTTTTAATTTAAAAATTGAGATTAAAGTTGTTTATTTTACAAATAGAAAATATTTTATGGTAATAAACATTATAATAATTGTCTTTATTTGTTTGACTATAGAAATCAATTATTATAAATAGAAAATGAATTTGGTTTGCATAACTCATATCACACACAACTATGGTACCACCATCCAACTTATGTAAACAAAAATTTCTTAGTAAAATTATATCAAGATGGATATTTATATTATTTTAGACTAAACCCACATGGTATATGTCATGATTGTTTTCATGGAAAAATTATTAAAGATATATTTAGTGGAAAGGGTGAAAGGGCCACAGATCTTCTTAAATTAGTTTATACATATGTGTGTGGACTATATGCTTAAATAATAAAGGGGTGGATACTCAAACTTTATAAATTTTACTAATAAAATTAGTAGATATGGTTATTTCTACGTAATGATTTATAATTTAGATTCCTTTGATAAATTCATGGAATACAAGAAAGAAGTTTAGAGTTGTATTCTTAAGAAAATAAAGAAACTTCACTCAAACTATGGTAGAGAATATATAAACCAAAAGTTCATTGATTATTTAATATGGTTTGGGATTATATTTGAAATAATACCTCCTTATACACTATAAAAGAATAGTGTGACTAAATGGAGGACCCTTCACATAGTGAGATCAGTAATGAGTCATGAAAATCATTCATTATGCTTTTTTATATATACAATATAGAAATAATTGCACAATTAAAGTAGGAGAAAAATAAATCAAAAGATATTATTCTATATGAACATTCATATGGAATAAAACTAGTTTTGTCACATATATAAGTGTGGAGATTAAAATAATTTTTTGAATCTTACATGGGAAAAAAACATTCACCTCATGGAACTAAGTGTATATTTATAAGATATCCTAAAGAAACTAGGGTATATTACCTATATAAACCATCAGATAAAAATGTAATTGTGGAAATACATGACATGTTTAATAATAGGGGAAAAAGAACCAAAATAAATATTGGAATTGAGACTGACTTCAATGAATTCCAGGCTTATGATACACAAGAGTTATCATAGGAATAGATTCCATAAAGCCTAGTAGAATAGGAATTTCTGAAGGCATAGGTACAACGTATAAGTTAAATAGATGTTATAGAACCCAAAGGATATGGTTTTATAGTCAACTGGGATGGTAAATCAATAGTTTATAATAATATTCATGTGCCATACTAGGAATTAGTAAGTGGAATGGAAGCTACAATGTATTGAGGGGTCAGGAATTCTATATGGATTCCATATACAAATACCATGTATGGATTTTGGTAGATCCTCTAGTTGATATAAATTTCATTAGTTGAAAATGGATATTTATAAAAAAAATAGAAATGGATGAATAATTCATTACCTGTAAGGAGTGACTAGTTGAAAAGGTGTTCAATCTATGGAAAGGTAGAGACAATGATGAAACCTTTTAACCAGTTTTTATGCTGAAATACATAATAATTATAATTTACATAACATCATACCATGACTATTAGATTTATCTAATGGATTTCAAAATATATTTCTGAAATGGTAAACTTCAAGAGGATGTATATATAACATAGATATAATTTTTTTTAACTTCGACGGATTCCAAAAATGTATGAAAATTACACAGACCAATTTATGGATTAATGTAAGCATTTAGGCTGGAACATTCACTTTGATAAATCAATAATATAATTTTCTTTCTATAAATACCCAGGCTAGATTGACCACTAAGAGGTAGGGTAAATAAGTTTTTTTATTTTATGAAATAATTTTATTTTAATTAAAAATAGAAAACTAGTTATGGTTCTTAATCCTCTTAATAATTTCTCACATCCTCACCTCATGTACAATAGTAAACAAAGAGAGTGTATCATGCATTATTTACAAGGATTGACATAAATCCTACTCCTTAGATTGTAGGTTAGATTCCCCAACAAGAATTATTCAATATATTCTAAAGATATTACAATATAATTTAGTTAATATCCCCAACTAAACCCTAAATTGGTTATAAGTCCCAACTGAATTCTCTTCTTCAGTCACTAGTTAGACACCCCAATCATAAGATCCTTCTTCAGCTTTAATTCATCGATATAAGGATCTCAATGCTCTCTAAGTTACTTCTTCACTTTGTTTAAATTTATATCCCTCCATGAGTAGGATATATAAATATGTTGTGATCATACATAGCCTTTAAGAACTTTGATAGCTAATGATCATGATCAGGTATTCCATTCTTGCCCAGAATATTTTAATCCTTAATTAATACATTATTTCTTAGTTAAAAGAATACTCATGCACATAAGTTCTTCTTATATTAATGAATATTCCCAGATTTACTTTCCCTTTATTCTATTATTATTTTATGATAGAATAAAATTTCACAAACTAATCCAACTTGCATCATAATTCTTATCTTAACAACTTTGAATAAACTTCATGTAGGTATGATGAATTACATGATAGATGATTCTATTCTAACCCCATTTTTACTTCTGATTCTCTATGGACATGACCATCTACATTACATGAATTAATTAAAATATTTCATTTTATTTCATTCCTAATGACTTTTAAGTTAGAGTTTTCTAGAATTAGGACAAAACATTAACTAAAATATCCATGTATTTTTCAACTAATAGAAATTGTTTCCACTATATAAACAATTAATTTATCCATAAAAAGTATTAAATATCTCCCACAAATTATCAACACATGATACACTTTTGTAAATATATTATATATTACTTTTATTCATGACCTAGGGAAATATAATCATGGGAAAGGGGTGATCTTAGATTCTCAATAAGGGATAATTTGTGAAAACGAAGAATAAATGAACATCATAGGTAATAAATGATACATAATATAAGAACATGAACATAATATTAGTGGAATAGAAAGATCATAACTACATAAATCAAAACATGGAAATGTTTCTACAACATAAATATGAGACCTTAAAAATATTATCACCAAATTTCATCACTAAGGTTTTATAAAAGCATATTATGAATGTAACTTAAGAAGATATCATAAAACATTACCAATTCATATTATAAAGGTATAACTTGTAAGAGTTTCTTTCCTAGAACCAATTTTTTTTACATTGATTACATTTATATTTAATTTATTATTACATATTGTTCATTATTCTGAATGGAAATGATGTAATAATGTCCTTGAGTATTTGTTGTATTGATATGGTCATGGAAGTTCCCCACTATGATGAGAACCTTGAAATACTATAACAATATTCTTAAATATAGTTCTGTGTTTGGATGACATGATATGATGGGACACATAGCATGCAGACCATCAAGTGTGAGTACTCGTAAGCAGATGAGACTTCCTCTCCTGAAGTTCGCACCTGGTAATATCCAAGAAAAGAGATTATGAGAACAGGCGTGCTAGTAATAATTCCATATGTTTTAATGTTATCAGATATTTCTATCTATGAGTGTGTGTAATGATCCTTATACTTTAAGATTATCATTATAGGTGTCATGACTTAGGCACTTTGATTTACTGACAAAAATTGTCACACAGACAGTTGGAGGGAATTAGGGAATGTTGGGTGCATCACGAGTGGCATGTTATTAATGGATAAATCGAGGAAGGATTTGTCCTTTCCATTTATGTATGTTGATATCTCGGACCTTTGATTGAAATAAAACCGTCGCGGGAAATTCCATGGCCATGGTGTAATGATGAGTTTATTTCAAGAAGTTAAAGAACGACGTATCAAGCATAAAAGTTGATGACACAATCATGAAACCTGCTTGATGAGATATTGCGTCAAAGGTATTATATTACACAGTGAGTGTTCATTTTTGATGTCCTTATTGTGACATTATGTTCTTTCTCTTGGGTGCCTTGACCCGTTTCTAGACAGTACACTTGGACTTTAGGTAAGTCTGCCTAATGCAACGAGAAAAAATCCTAGAGGGTCTCACACTAAGTGTTTTTGGTGGTCTTGGTTAAATTATATTAAATTTAATTAATCAAATAAATATTATTCTAAAGTCCATGGAATAATTTTATTTAAGTTACAATGATCTCATAAATTAAATAATATGTTTTTATTTATTTTATTGAAAATTTAATAAATATTTATTTACTAGTTTGTAAATAAAATATTTATTTAAGAGAATAAATTATTTATTTATTTATTTGGGTGTTCAATTAATAGAATTGGAGTTCAAGCGGACCATGGTCAATCCAATAGTAAAATAATTATTTTCAAGATGGTAAATAATTATTTAACTATTTGGTATAAATTAAAATAACGTTGCTATTATTTTATGACACATAATTTTATTTATAATTTTGTTTTTCGCAAGTTGGAGCACCATAAATAATGACGCGGTATTATTATTAAAATCATGGATTTTTATAAGTTCATGAATGTATTTAATTGTTTCTATGCAATTAAATATTGTAACTGAAATTCCATGTATATAAATAGGCAAGTATGCCTATTGTGCCAGACACCAAACCACACGCCTGGTGAATTGAGAATTGTTGAGCCAAAAAATTTCTCTCTCGAATCCTATTCTCTCCCCTCTGAAGAACAAGAGAAGTTCTTTAATTCCTAATAACAAGCAATCAATAACAACCAAAACATGACACTCGCTTCACCGTGCTAGCACCCAGAGAATAAGCGGTGTCGATTGGAGGACATCAGAGCACGTTTGGATCACTGCTAGAGGGATTCTAGTTTGGATCCTTACAAGCGCAATGAGATAATCTGAAAGGGTCATTCTAGATGATCAACATCATCAATGAAGAAAAACCACAAAGATACATGTATTATTTTATCTTTATGAAATTAATTAAATTAATTATAAACATGATGTGCAAGATCCTCTCTAAGGATTCGGGAATCTTTATTCTTTATCTAAATCTTTGATTATATTCTGTGGAGACTGGAATTTATCATCGTATTGATCTCAGAATAATCATTGATCATGGTAAAAATCAAAGTTAGGTATCATCCCAACCACGCTTCCACTACGCTCAGAACCTTCAAGTGGTATCAGAGGGGTTACATCATAGTTTATAATTATTTAAATATTTCATTGATGAATTAAACATATAATAATTTAATTGTTTCAATTCAAGTTAATTGTTCTACAAATCTAAATCTTGAGATCTATTCCTCCTCTTTCATTTCTCGTTCACCTTACTGAAATGATCTTTTCTTTTAATTTTGATTAATATAAAATAGAGGATATCATCTAGAGGTGCCAAATCTTCCTGGCTGTACAACACTAGAACACATGGAGTGTATTTGGAAGTACATGTCATGTAGTCAAGATTCAATGCATCGGACTGGTCCACCAAACCAAGTCATGTGTTAGAGTCTTTCTAAGTCTTAAATGACTCTTTGTGTTGACTAGGAACAGGTGGCATGCGATTTCTGGATTACATGTTGTGTGGCCCAATGGACACGGTGTGTTGTCCCTTCGGGATAGGGTTAGACTGTGTACCTCATACATGGTCTGCCCATCTAGAGACCGTGTAATGTGGAACTACACGGTGTGTGTCCCACTGGACACATCGTGTACTCTGATGATTTCCTAAGTATACTCACATGCTATTTCCCTGGGTGTGTACTTCACATAGATGGTGAAAAATAATACACGTCATGTAGTTGGAACTACACATCGTGTACTCATCCAAAATACCCAGATTTATTAAAATTTATTATTATATTATACAAACCCTTGAGATGTGTACAATCTTGCGGGCATAAAACTGAGGCACAAAATATGATAGGTGTTTTATATATGTGTGTTTAATTTAACATCTGTGTAATGTTCATTTCTACTCATTGGGTAGTTATGAATAGAAATTCACCAGGTTGCCTCCAAGGTACAAGTTACATACAAAGATATTTTTAAATGAATTTATTTGTTGAAAATTATGATGGATGAGAATCTCAAGGAAATTCAGAAAATATTTTAAGATAAAAGGATTGATTAATTAAAGATGATAATTAATTGATTTGAGCGTGATTTATCTTAAACAAGAATGATTAAAGAATTGATTTCTAGTTTAATTTATGCATAAATATCGTTGCATATTTGGGTGATCATGACATAGACCAAGGACTTTGTATGTGGATGGTTTCTTTTAATTTATTTATTTGAATTAAATTTTTTTTCCTTTGAGCCTTCTCCTCATTAATATGTAGGGCATGTGTGCCCAAGGTTTCTTTTTTGTAAAACCCCTTTTTACCCCTCACCTACATGTGAGTTAAAAAAGGCATACATAATTTATTGAACTCCCAATATAGTGGAGGTGGTTCAAGCTGGAGCCAAGATGAAACCAATTCTAGGAGATAAAGAGGTGGGCAGGAGGATGCTGTAAACATGAACCCAAAAGGTTCAAGGTGTTTCTCTCCTAGGTCAGGGTTAGTTTATCAACCTCTAAATAAACTATCCATTAGAAAAACTCATGATCATTCCATTTACTTTATTTTATTTCTTTCATTTTCACCGTTTATCATTATGGATGTGTTCTCATAATCACATAATTAATGAATTAAACAAGCATGCAAGATGGAAGTAAAATAAACTAGACATATGCGTAAATATTATCAAGACATGGTTAATTAATTAAGTTACACTTAATATTAACAAGCGTGTGATAATGATAATAATTAATTCATGCTTAAGAGATAAAAAATTCCTCAAATAAAATATTAAGTCAGAACAAGCCTTTTGTTAATTGATTAAGGGAAAAAATCAATAAAACTATGTGTTTGACCAACCCTTGTTGGGAAACTTACTTTTATATAGAAATCCCTTATGAAAGCTTTTGGGTTGACTTAACCATATTAAATAAAAAGGATTAGCCTTTGATATACTTGGTGTAATATTGGAGGCAAGAGTTGCGAAAATCCAAAGTCATAATTTCAGGATTCAGGAGTCCACCCAACATATCAAGAAGTTGCAAGCCTATAGATGGAAAAGACATGCCTACCTAAATACCTTCTAATAGCTTGACCAACCCTTGTTGGGGTTATGCAAAGGGGAATATGGATCCTTTACACTAGAATGTCATGGGAACTGGACATTCTGAGTTCAATGATGAGGGATATTAGGAATTGATAAAATAGTGGGAGACTTAATAAAATTTATAATTTCTTATAAAATGTAATCAAGAAAGTAATAATTATCTGCTCTTTTAATTATAGACTAAAAATGAAAAACTCGTCAACCACACTATCCTTATGATCAATTTGGGATAAATACAACATCCTCACTAGCAGTAACATCCAAGAATGGTATAGATGCCTTCGGGTTATACTACTCCATGAACAGAAGTCTTACATGTGGGAGTTATCATTACCTGATCCGCCTACCAAAGAGGTGAGTGATGAGGATTTTCTGGTCTATGAGAAACATATGAACGATATGGTAGACATTCAATGTTTGATGATGTCATCAATGTATAGTGATCTCATGAAGTCTCATGAAAACATGGATTCTTAAATCATACTCGAGCACCTCTGTGGTCTTTACCAAGAGAGAACAAGATAGGAAAGGTTTGAGATCCCTAAGGAACTCTTTCAGAGTAATCTTGGAGAAGGTGCCCCAGCTAGGCCTCATGTAGTCAAGCTCATTGGCTACATTGAGTTCCTATAGGTTCTAGGGTTTAAACTCCCCTAAGAACTGGGAACCGATCTCATTCTCCCATCACTCCCTCACAGCTTCTCTAACATTTTTGTGAATTTCAATATGAACAACATTGAAAAGTCTTTATCTAATCTTCTTATCCTCATTTTCCAAGTGGAAAAAGATATAATGTGTGAAAGTCCATCTATCCTTATGGTGAATAAGAGGAAAGGGAAGGTGAAGAGCTTTAAGCCCCAAACTTCTTCACGACCTTCCAATAAAAGGAATATCAAAGGGGGTCAAGGGAACAGGAGGCTGTTTGTTTTGCATGTGACAAGAAAGGCCACTGGAAGAAGAACTGCACCCGGTCTAAGAAGCAAGGGGAAGCTTCAGGTGCATTTTTTATTGAATGAAATCTATCTGTTTCTACAAATTGGGTATTAGATACAACTTTTGGTGCTCACATATGTATCCAAATACAGGAACCAAGTATATTCAGGAAGATTGATCGAGGGGAGGTAGATCTATGAGCATC
Source organism: Viscum album (assembly GCA_963277665.1). NCBI lineage: Eukaryota > Viridiplantae > Streptophyta > Magnoliopsida > Santalales > Viscaceae > Viscum > Viscum album. The sequence continues at coordinate 983,234,379 of OY728125.1, forward strand.
CAATGGTGCCAGACTTACTATTGTAGCTGTCGGAGACTACCACCTCACATTTCCAACTAGGATGATCTTGGTGTTAAAGGGTTTTTATTGTGTTTCTTTTGTTACTAAAAACATTATTTATGTATCCAGATTAGATACAGATGGATTTTTTTCAAGTTTGGAAATGAATGTTTCTTCTTTTACAAAGACAACATTTGTTATAGTAGGGCACATTTATACAATGAACTTTATGAGTTTGATTATAAAAACCAAATAATGGAAACCAATAAAAAATATACTTCACATAACTCATACCACACCCAACTTTGGCATCACCGACTAGGTTATGTAAATGAGAATTGGTTGACAATGTTACATCAATATGGATATTTAGATTCTTTCGAACTAAAACCACTTGGCATATTTCATGCATATTTACAAGGAAAAATGACCAAATCCCCAATTAGTTGGAAAGGTGAAATGGCTAATGAACTTCTTTAATTGGTTCATACTGATGTGTATGGACCATTTCCAGTTGAAGCAAGGGGAAGGTACTCATACTTCATAACTTTTACTGATGATTTTAGTAGATATGGATATATCTACGTAATGAGTTATAAGTAGGATTCTTTTGATAAGTTCAAAGAATAATAGAATGAGATTAAGAACCAGTTTGGTAAGAAGATTAAGAAAATCCGCTCAGATTGAGGTGGATAATATCTTAATCAAGAATTCATTGATTACTTACAGGAGTTTAGGATCCTATCGCAACTCACTCCTCCAAACACGCCCTAGTGGAATGGTTTGAGAAAAAGGAGAAACCACACCCTGTTGTACATGGTGAGATAAATGATGAGTTATCTGAGTCATTCATTATCCTTTTGGGGATATGCATTACAAACAGCGGCACACATACTAAAACAAGTACAAACTAAATCGATAAATGATATTCTATACGAGTTCTGGTGTGGAAGGAAAGACATGTTCTCGAATTTACATGTGTGGGGTAGCGAAACATTTATTAAGGACTCTTCAGATAACAAAATCTCACCTTGAGGCACAAAGTTTACATTTATAGGATACCCCATGGAAACAAGGGGATATTACCTATACAACCCTTTACACAAAAAGGTTATAGTGGAAATACATGAAATGTTCCTTGAGAGGTAGAACATCTCCAAAGGAGATAGTGGGAGCAAGATAGACTTTGATGAAGTCGAGGCTCAAGGTTCACAAGAGTTGGTATAGGAATAGATTCCATAAAGCTACGGGGAAGAAGAATCTATTCCAGAGACACAAGTACTACGTAGGAGTACAAGAGAGGTTAGAGAACCGGAATGGTACTATTTTCTAGTCACTGAGGATGGTGACTCTTTATTAGTTGATAATAATGATCCTCTAACCTACAATGATGCAGTAAGTGGCACAGATGTTTCCCAGTGGCAAGAAGTCATGAATTCTGAAATGGATTCCATATACCAAAACCAAGTATGGACTTTGGTAGATCCTCCAGTTGATGTAAAGCCTATTGGTTGAAAATGGGTATTCAAGAAGAAACTGGACATGGAAGGACAAGTAAGTACCTATAAGTCACGACTGGTTTCAAAAGGTTTTAAACAACATCAAGGAATTGACTACGATGAAACCTTCTCACCAGTTGCAATGCTGAAATCCATCAAAATTCTACTTTCCATTGCATATTACCATGACTATGAGATTTACAAAATTTATGTCAAAATAGAATTCATTAATTGGAACCTTTAGGAATATGTCTACATGATAGAACCTGAAGGTTTTGTGACTCCACAAGATTCCAATAAGGTATGTGTGTTGTAGAAATCCATTTATGGATTAAAGAAAGCATCTGGGTCATGGAGAATTCATTTTGATGAATCCATAAAAAAATATGGTTTTATCAAGAATGAATGTGTTCCTTGTGTCTACAAATGGTTTAGTGGGAGTGCAGTCATTTTCCTAATAGTATATGTTGATGACATATTACTTATTTGAAACGAGATATATGTCTTACAGTCTATTAAGGCATGGTTGAATCAATGCTTCTCTACAAAAGACTTGGGCGAGGCAGTGCATATTCTTGGGATCAAGATACATCGTGATAGATCCAAGACATTGTTGGGCCTAAGTCAAAGTACATACATTGATAAGATACTAAATAGATTTAGTACGGAACAATATAAGAGGGGATTGTTGCTATCATCACATGGCATTCATCTTTCCACAAAAATGTGTCCTCAGACACATGAGGAAATAAAGATAATGGCAAGGAATCCATATGCAATAGTGATTGGGTTAGTCATGTATATCATGCTATGTAGTAGGCTAGATGTCGCCTATGCATTGAGTGTGGTAGGCAGATATCAAGCTGACCCAGGTGACTTCCATTGGATGGCAGTCAAGACTATCCTAAACTATCTATGGCATACTAAGGATATGTTCCTAAATTATGGAGGAGATGAGGAACTAGTCATCATAGGATATGCATATGATAATTTCCATACTAATAAAGATGACATGAAGTCACGAATGGAAAACATATTTTTTGGTCGGAGTGGACACTCAAGAGGGGGGTGAATTGAGTTCCAATTAAAATTTCTGTTTAAAAAACCTTGTCTTAAAATCCCCCAAATAAAACACAGAATTAAACTGTAGTGAATTTATATCAAAATAAAGGTTATGTAAGGTTCTAAGAGGATTGATTATTTCCCAGTTAATCAAATCAGAAGAATTGATTAACTTTTGAAACTAACTTACTGATTTACAACTAATATAAACACTTGTGAGTTTAAATTTCAAAGTGACTTTAAAACAGTTTTGGTTTTAAAGTAGTTTGCAGTGGAATAAAAATAACTTGGAAAATAAGTAAGCACTGCAGATTTAACCAAGAGGTTCAGTCTCAAGCTGAGACTTAGTCCTCTCAAAACTTTATATAAATGTGATCCACACCCTGGATCGGGGATTACAACAGTATACAACTGTCCAGGTCCAAGACCTCTGCCACTGTTATCCGTGGGAACAAAAACAACAGCACCAGCTGTCCAGGTCACACATGACCTCTACCACAATCCTAGTGGGAAATAAAAAATGTAAGAGTTTTAGTGAGGATTTACAGATCCTCCAGTTAAAGTACAGGAGACAGTGTGTGTGTGTGTAAAATACAGCAGATGACACACACTGCTCAAAATGTAAAAGTAAATCACAGAGGCAAAGATTTAGAGTTTAGAAATGGCTCTAGTGATTACAGTGCAGCTCTGGACTCCTTTGGATTGATCAGAATTGGTTCTGAGTCCTCTTCTAGTTTTTGTCCAGAAAACAGAGTGTTGTTTTCTTCCTTGACTTCTAGGTGTAGAGACAGAGGAGAAAGTAGTTGATGAAGTTCTTGTGTCATGTTCTCGTTCTCAGCTCTTCACTGGTATGCAGTAATGAATGAGTTATTCATGTAAGTTCAGTCATCTATTTGCATTCACACTCGGTTGTTCTTCCTGCACACCTCGTGGTATGTATGTCTCTGTGAATTCGTCTATTCATTCCTCTCTCAGCAGCAGCACATCCTTCTTTCATTTAAAGAATAAGCTCCAGCAAAATAAATGATTTCTTTTTGCAGGTACGAGGTATGGTTTCCTGACAACCAACAAACACCCATTAAATAAATGTCAGTACATTAAAATATACCTGATATGACCATTGGTTAGATTAAATAATGATAAATAAATTAAAGCAGCATCGGGTTCTGTCTCTGGAATTGTAACTTTGGATATCGGTAGCCTTGTGTATCAGTAGGTCTGAGTATTGGTAGCTTCTTGTGTAACAGTAGCCTTTCCATCGGTAAAACTTCTATCAGTAGACTTCATTTGTAACGGTATACTTTCTGTCGATAGACTTGATTGCATCGGTAGCGGTAGACTTTCTTGTATCGGTAGCTGTAGACTTGTCTGTATCAGTAGCGCTATATCGGTAGCGGTATCTCTGTATCGGTAGTGGTAGCTCTGTATCAGTAGCGGTAGACTTGTCTTATATAGGTAGCGGTAAACTTGTCTTATATCGGTAGTGTTAAATCCCTATCGGTAGCTATAGACTTTTATGTATCGTTAGACTTCCTTTGATAACGGTAGCTTCAACATATCAGTGGACTTGTGTGTAACGGTAGCTAGTCCGTATCAGTAGCTCTAAGCTGTAACGGCAGCTAGTTCTGTTTAACCATTCTATTGGAAGAATAGGTTAAGTCAGAGTGTACAAACATCCAGTAACCGAAAGACTAATATTTAAACATAAAATAATAGAACAATACTTAAAGCAACTAGATTCCCAAATAAGTATTTAACCATTGATCAAATAGGTATTATCAAAATACAAATAATCATAATTGGGATTATCAAAATATAATAAAGCAACTAGATTCCCAGAGGGTTCAACAATCTCCCCCTTTTTGATAATCACTACTTATGCCAAAAAAATGAAATAGTATCAGAGGAAAAAAAGGAAAATAAATTAGCATCCGAGGAAAAGGTTTCTTTTGTTTAGAACAAAACTTCCATATTCCTCCCCCTTTCAATTGTACTACAAGTTTCTCTCTTAAGCCTCATTTTCTCAAGTATTAGTTTCTCATTCCCCCTTTGTTTGTTTCTCATTCCCCCTTTGTGTGTTTCTCCCCCTTCGTTAACTCTTAGGTCTCATTTCTTATTTTCTCTCATTGGCTTATTATTTTCTCTCATTGGCTCACTTTATTATTTTTCTCCCCCTTTGTGATTAACAAAAATAAGGGTATCAGAGAAAAGATAAAGAAGAGAATAAGTGACAAGGCAACAGGAACAAAGTAAAGTAGAGAATACAAGATAATTTTCATTAAGGTACAATAGATACACTGAGAATTTTAAAAGTTCAGAAATACAAGTGAATCCTATCAAAAAAGATATTGAAGCACTCTATCCACCTCTGGAACAGGTGTCTTTCCCTTAGGATCAGTAGAGGTTTCAGGTGTAGGGTCAGTAGAGGGTTTCAGAATAGCTGAAGGGACAACTGGTGGTTCAGCTATAGAAACTATACCGAATCTGAAATCCGTATTCCTCTGAGTGATCATTGGTGTCAATATCTTGATGGCTTGAACTGGAGTCAACTGAGGGGTACTCCTAGAGGAAAAAGCAGGAAGTGCAGGAGGTAAAATTACAGGTCTTTCATCCACATGCAAGAATGGTAGCAGCAAATTCCTGAAATCCATAATAATACTCCCTCCTCTCTCCATTGCAGACACAAAATCATCTCGATTTTCAATGAATTTATCCAAGGTAGGAGTAATCTCCCTGAGATTACTAACCTGTTCTCTGAAGGCCTGAGTTACGGGAGGTAATTTCATATTCTCAATCAAAAGTTTTAAATGGTTTGTCATTTTTTGCTTGGTATAAACCTTCTCAAAATCAGCATCCACCTTTTTCTTGATTGCCTCTTGAGAAGCAGTAGCTGCCCACAGGTGATCACGAACAAAACTACTAAATTCCCTAGTGGTAGCAAGAATCTAAGTATTTGATGCACCACTGGGACTGGCCTTAGCCAATTCTTCCTGAATAACAGTGCAGATCTAGTAAAGGTTCACACTGGAGCTAGATGAGGGGAGAGGTTTCATCGAGAAGGCCGCTGTCTCCTTGAAGGATTGAGTCATACTACTAACTACCTTCTGAACAAGTTCATCCTGACTGTTCATATGTTCTTTGAATGACTTCTTAAAGTCCTCAAAAACTTCCACAAATTGCTTGAACACTTCTTTGATATATCAAAAGTCAGAGTTTACTTGAGTTTGAGAGCTATGCATGGCAGTCAGAGAAGCAATCGATTGTCTCATAGCAACTAAAGCTCCTATCCAACTCTCAATCTGAGTGTGGCACACTTTAATTTCATCCATAATTTCTTTCACAGGACTGGATACACCATATCCAATGGATAACTCAAGGGATTTCTCCACCCTTTTCATCTCTTCAACCATACTTTTCTTCATATCTGCCACTGATTCCCTTATTGCTTCTTTCAATTCAGCTTTTAAGGACTCAAGGTCCTCCTTGGTTGCCACATTTTCAGCCATAGTGGGTAGGGTAAGTGATTACTTTTGGGGTTGGTATTCCTCATCATAATCTTCATAAGAAATTACAATAATCATATATCCTGGATCTGATGACTAACCTTCAATGTCATATAGCACTAATACTGAACCAATATTCTCCCCCTCACTTGGAACATTCTCCTGAGGTATCTCCTCCAACTGTTCTGCTTGATGTAATTCGATAATTTCCTCTAAAACTGTAGTAGATTCAATATCCATTTGTTCTGAGTCATTAATGACTCTCTCATCAACAGGTGCTGCTGCTGCTTCTTCCCGATCAGGTACTATTTTGACTGTACTGTCTATCAGGGGGATCAAACTAAGATCTTCTTCTTCATTTTCCTCATCATCTACTTCACCAGCAACCTCCTTTTCTCCATTAACATCATGATCTGATCTGGTTGCCTCATCCTCCTTAGAGGTGTCCTTGACAACATACTGGCATGCTTCTTCTCCTTCTTCTGTAGACTCTGTATCACTACCCTTCAAGACAGTTTCTCTCTTTGGTAGTTCTTTTGGAGGGATAGCTTCTCCATAATAAATAACTTGATGCACAGGACTAGGGGGTAAGTATGGGTCTCCTCCTTCCTCAACTAATATATCTTCTTCCTTAGTTTCATCATCACTGTAGACCGGTTCTGGCTCATCTGGTCCAAGACCAGGATCTCTCACATTCTTTGGTCTAGAGGGATGGTCCTTTGGTGTGAACTTATCATATATTCTTCCTTCATCATTCACCCATGATTTTCTCCAAGGATTCCAGCTAACTTTCATATTTTTACAGACAGTCCTAGTGATGCAGAAGTTATCCTTAACTACTATCATTTCATCTTGAGGTCCAGCCACTTCCATTGCTTTCATCATAACAGAAATCAACTTTGAGAATAATAGTGCATTTGATTTAGACTTCGGTCTAGTCATATCCTAAATCTGAATCATAATCAATCTACACAGATTTACCTTAACTCCATGCTTCAACAGATGTAACAAATAAATGTCCTGGAATCTCAGTGTAGCAAAGTCTCCTCTCCTTAGACTAATTACATGTTGAATAAACTTGAAAAGAAGTTTATCTTCTCCTTCCATCTCTGTATCTATGATTTTTCTAGGGGTCTCATTCCCTTTTAGCTCTAATAATGCATATTCATACTTAAACACATCACCGGTTGAGGGAACAGATTTTGAATAGAAAGTACAATCTCCTTCATGCAGAACTCTTAAGTTCCCAGCCCATTCCACTGAAGTAAAAGAAACTTCCTATCCATTCACATAAGAAATCATTCTTCTTTCTTCCTCAGACTTTTCAAAATGAATGAATTCGTAGAACTGTTTCACCAGTCCTGGATAATAGGGTCCATTGTTGTTCGCGAATCACTCCGTCCAACCTTGTTCTTCTAAAACCTTAAGAACCAAGGACTTGCTCTCCATGAGCCATTCTACACACACCTCTTTCTCAACAACAATCTCTCGCCTTGAGAGATGCGGGTTTACTGGATTCCTTCGAGCTGTACTTCCACTTCCACTTCCACTGGTACTAGCATTCGTTACTTTCTGTCTTTTCGCTTGCAGCTCTTCACTTCCATCTGTAACCTGGGGTCTCTTGACGCGGGCCATTATAGATTCGAGGTTTAGGGTTTGGCAGCTTGAGAGGTTTAGGTTTGAGGGATTCGAACAAACGATTTCGCGGTGAGATTGAGTGAAGTCTAATATCAGGTTTTAATATCATTTAGGATTCACAAATAAAATAAATATTTTAAAAAAAACTTTCGAAGTCTCGACCTTAAATACAGAAGTTTAAAACAGCGCGTGATGCACCAACGGTGAGGTCTCCTAACGGTGAGGTCTCTTAACGGTGAGGATTCTCTAACGGTGAGGTCTCCTAATGGTGAGGTCTCCTAATGGTGAGGTCTCTTAACGATTTTAAGAATAAGTTATCATTCCTAATTCTTGTCTAATGAAACTTAAACTTTCTGAACTTAAAGGCTTAGTGAAAATATTGGCTAATTGGAGTTCAGTGCCTATAAATTCAAGTGTTATATAACCTCTTTGATAATGATCTCTTAAAAAGTGGTGTCTAACATCAATATGTTTGGTTCTACAGTGAGACACAAGATTCTTTGAGATGTTGATCTCACTAGTGTTGTCACAGTTAATTGAAACATGTTTAAAATTAAATCCATAGTCCAGTCAAGTGTGTTTCATCCACAGAATCTGTGCACAGCAACTACCAGCAGCTATATACTCTTCTTCAGCAGTAGACAATGCAACTGAGTTCAGTTTCTTACTACACCATGATACTGGGTATTTTTCAAGTAAATGACATGTTCCAGATGTTCTTTTCCTATCTAACTTACATCCAGAAAATTCAGCATCGAAATAACTTATTAAATCAAATGATTGTTCTTTTGGGTAAAACAATCCCAAATTAGCAGTACTGTTAAGATATTTGAAAATATTTTTAACAGAAAGTAAGTGTGACTCTTTAGGGTTAGCTTGAAATCTAGCACACATACATACACTAAACATAATATCAGGTCGACTAGAAGTAAGATAAAGTAAACTCCCAATCATACCTCTGTAATTAGTTTGATCTACTGGTTTACCAGTTTCATCAATATCCAATTTACAGGTGGTACTCATAGGTGTATCACTTCCCTTAATACTATCCAAACCAAAATATTTTAATAAATACTTAGTATATTTACTCTGATTTAAAATAATACCATCTTTAGTTTGAAAGATTTGAAATCCAATAAAGTACTTTAGCTCTCCCATTAACCTCATTTCAAACTCATTCTGCATAACCTTTGAAAAATCAGTACATAAAGAATTTTTCGAAGATCCAAAAATAATATCATCAACATAGATTTGTACTATTAAAACATCTTTTGAAATTATTTTTATAAAAAGAGTGGGATCAACAATTCCTTTTGAAAATCGTTTTGAAATAAGAAAATTTGTAAGTCTTTCATACCAAGCTCTTAGAGCTTGTTTTAAACCATATAAAGCTTTAGAAAGTTTAAAAACATGATTTTGAAAGTGAGGATTTGAAAAACCATGTGGTTGTTCTACAAAAACATCTTCAACAATAAAACCATTTAGAAAAGCACTTTTCACATCCATTTGATATAACTTGAAATTCAGATGTGATGAAAAAGTAAGTAAGATCCTAATAGCCTCTAATCTAGCTACAGGAGCAAAGGTTTTCTCATATTCAATTCCTTCTTCTTGATTGTAACCATGTGCAACTAGCCTAGATTAGTTTCTAATGATGTTTCCAGATTCATCAACTTTGTTTCTAAACACCCATTTTGTGCCTATGGTTAAAGTGTCCTTAGGTCTTTCTACTAATTTCCAGACATTGTTTCTTTCAAATTGATTTAGTTCTTCTTGCATAGCCACTACCCAAAATTCATCATTGATAGCATCATTGATAATTTTAGGTTCTAATTGTGAAAGAAAAGCTTGATGTTCAATATGATTTCTTAGAGAAGCTCTAGTCCGTGTTCCTCTATCTAAATTACCTACAACAGTATCTAAAGGATGGTTCTTTAGAATCCTAGTTTGTATTTAAAAGGTATGGCTAGAGATTTCAGGTTCATCAACAGGTTGGGAGTCAATAGAAGAAGGTTCTGGGAAATTTCCAGAACTGGACTGTTTCGCACGGATTTCGGGGATGACCTCCTGGACGGGAGATTCAAACGTTCCGATCGGTTTCTAGCGGGTTTGTTCGTAGAACCGGAAACATCCAATGATTCCACATCCGTTTGGACCCACTTTCCAAAGGTAGGCGCTCATTAGCTTGTGGGCTGATGAGGCTTAGGAATTTGTATTGGTCGATAGGATGGGAGGTCGGACTCATCACACCTTTTTTAGGGGAATTATTGTCTACTCCGGGACTCTCTTTATAGATTTAAGTTATGTTCGTGAATCCTTATTACATTACCAAGTATAAAATGTGCTTTCCTTTAGTTTTAACAATCAATGATTAAAATATGCAAGAAATTTAGAGAATCTTTTATATGTATTCGAGGTTCTTCATCAATAGAGAATCATCTATATCTGTTTAGAGATTCTTGGTCAATGGTATCCTTCAAAACATTTATATAAAAGTCTCTTGGTCATTATGATGACCAGGCTGGTTTTAAAGCCACTCAGTGGGGCACTTGAAGTTTATCGTCATTCAGAAGGACAGGGATTATTTCAAAGTTGGGATCGAACCCATAAATGGGCTACCTACGTATCCTTTGTTTTGGAAATGGAATCAGAACCCACGTAGTTCGAGTAATGGAGTATGATGTTTATGATTGATGGCTCAAAGAAGAATGTCATAATTACTTTTACACTCTAAGCTCACGTGAGTCATGATCGGTGTGAGAAACAAGAGGTATTGGTAAAAAATTAGACAATTGTGCCATGAAAGATGCAATCATAAGAAATTGTTTGGGGCTTAGGTATGTATGACTTCCCAGATAGATGAAGGTTTAGGATTCACATTTAGGGAGAAAATCCAGGAACAGGGTCCATAAAGTTATTTGTGCTTTATGGAGATTTGAATACTCTAATCTTGGGGCTTACTCCTGAGGAGGATTCCCAAGTTAGGAGGGGATTTATGATTGGGTTTTACTCCTAAAAAGGAAACCCAAATCAAGGGTAAATTAGGACTGGTTAAGAGAAATTTAAGGGGGCTTGGGGTTTACTCCTGAAAAGGAAACCCAAGATTATGACTGGGACTTACTCCTAAAAAGGAGGCCCAGGTTAGGGGACTTTGGGTTTACTCTTGAAAAGGAATCCCAAGATTATGACTGAGTCTTATTCCTGAATAAGAGACCCAGGTTAGGGATTAAGGTTTGGGGCTTACTCCTGAGGAGGATGCCCAAGTTTGGGAACTTTAAGAATTTGGGGCTTACTCCTAAAGAAGGATGCCCAGATTTGAAATTGGGTCTTACTCCTGAGGAGGATGCCCATGTTAAAGGATTATGATTGGGGATTACTCTTGAGGAGGATGCCCAAGTTAACGGATTATGATTGGGGCTTACTCCTGAGGAGGATTCCCAAGTTAAAGGATTATGATTGGGGCTTACTCCTGAGGAGGATGCCCAAGTTAAAGGATTATGATTGGGGCTTACTCCTGAGGAGGATGCCCAAGTTAAAGGATTATGATTGGGGATTACTCCTGAGGAGGATGCCCAAGTTAAAGGATTATGATTGGGGCTTACTCCTGAGGAGGATGCCCAAGTTAAAGGATTATGATTGGGGCTTACTCCTAAGAAGGATGCCCAAGTTAAAGGATTATGATTGGGGCTTACTCCTGAGGAGGATGCCCAAGTTAAAGGATTATTATTGGGGCTTACTCCTGAGGAGGATGCCCAAGTTAAAGGATTATGATTGGGGCTTACTCCTGAGGAGGATGCCCAAGTTAAAGGATTATGATTGGGGCTTACTCCTGAGGAGGATGTCCAAGTTAAAGGATTATGATTGGGGCTTACTCCTGAGGAGGATGCCCAAGTTAAAGGATTATTATTGGGGCTTACTCCTGAGGAGGATGCCCAAGTTAAAGGATTATGATTGGGGCTTACTCCTGAGGAGGATTCCCAAGTTAAAGGATTATGATTGGGGCTTACTCCTGAGGAGGATGCCCAAGTTAAAGGATTATGATTGGGGCTTACTCCTGAGGAGGATGCCCAAGTTAAGGATTCTCTCATTTTAAAGGATGAGGTTGAATGAATGAACTCTCTATATTTAGTGACATAAGGATATTTAAATCACTAGGTTTTGAGAGATATTCCACAGAATTCCTTTCAGATAAGGAAGTCAAATCAAGAAATCATGCCATAAATGGATTTGAAGAGTGTCTTGAAGACTGAATCTTGAAAAGGAAAGGAGTAATGGCTTAAGAGGGGTAAAATGGGCAAGATGGGCACCCAAAAAGGTAGGGGCGCGCAAGTCTTGAAAGGCGCGCAAGTCTTCCGTGGGCACGCAAGTTTTGGTCGCGCAGGTATACCTGCGCGACGCATGGTGTACTTGCGCGATTTTCAACCAGCATTGAAATATTTGAGCGACTCTTTTTTAAACCCTTTAGAATCCTCTTGAGGTTCTTCCAGAAAAGGGACGCGCAAGTTATATTGAAGGAAATAAGTCGGTGCGCAAGTGTTGATAAGTTTCAACACTTAGGCCTTCTTTATTCTCTTTAGATCTTCCATTCTAGGTAAGAAATTACCTTAGAAGTGTTCCGGAAGATTTGAGAAGAGACTTGGGCGTCGAGAGCTTCAATCCGAGTTTCTGGAAAAGAGATCCTCCCGAATGGGGGCCCACAAGGTCTATTTATAGGCAGGAGAAGACCCCGAGCGGTTACTGGGCGGTTATCACTTAGGTCGCACAAGTCACTTGCAAGACCATAAGGCATCGCGCAAGTAGACTTGCATGACCACTAGGCAGCGCGCAAGTACTTGCACGACCACTAGGCGGCACGCAAGTGTACTTGCGCGACCATGAGGGAACTTGCGCGACCTATGGGAAATGTTCTCCTTGTTCATCCCGTTGTCGATTTTTGATGTTTCTTCAAAGGATGAATCACTTTATGCTTAGATATTCCCCTTTTCCGATCTTTAGATTCTGTGACGAAAGGAGCGTCAACAAAAGTCCCCCCTCAGAGTTGGATCTGGAAAGAAATGAGGATTTGACTCTGAGGAAATTGAATACATTCAAAGGAAAAGGGGGAGCGCAAGTCTTCAAGGCACAGAGGGTAGTGCGCAAGTGTGATGGAACTTGACTTTTATTCAGAGTTCCTTTGTCTTTTGTGGGCAGTTTAAAGTCATGCATGCCGGACATAAAGGGGCTAATGTTTAAGGTCGAAATAGCTTTGACCAAAAATGGGTTAGAATTGACACAATTCCTTGAATGTTCATCTGAAAACATACTACCATACTCAAGTATGAGGGAAAATATGTAAACTATGGCTTAAGAATATTTGAATCTGAGGAATGATATGAAAAAGAGCTAAAAGGCATTAGAAGAAGTAGTTTCCAAGAATGAAGTTACTATTATTTAACAAAACCCGTTAGGGGGTTGAAATATGCAGGGCTACCTAAGGGCACTAGATGCATGGTTAAATAAATAGCATCTTTCGGATGACAAGTCTGTTATGTGGACTGTTTATGCAAGGCCACCTATGGGCACGTGCTGCATAGTCAGGAAAAAGAACTCCCAGAAATTTACTTTCCTAGTGCTAAAAGCCAGTGAAAGTTTATGGAGATTCAAATTTTCTAAAGTATAGTGTTTGTTGTTTGGAAAGAGGTACTTGAATATGGAGAAGATATTTCCGAACAAGAATATCAAAGAACTGGATGAATATCACTCCTACGAAGGTCTGACCCAAACGTAGGGAAGAAGAATTAACCATAGACTTGAATACTTTCAGATCATGAAAAAGGATGTGGGACAAATATGTTAAGGATGACTATTTCTTGCGGATCCCTACATACTGTCGTTTAAGACAAATAAGGACAAAAGAGGCATTCTTCCCAAGAATGAAGTTACTATTATTTAACAAAACCCGTTAGGGGGTTGAAATATACAGGGCCACCTAAGGTCATTGGCTGCATGGTCAAATAAAGAGTATCTTTCGGATGACAAGTCTGTTATGTGGACTGTTTATGCAAGGCCACATATGGGCACGTGCTGCATAGTCAAGAAAAAGAATTCTCAGAAGATTGACATTTTTGTGACTAGAAGTCATGAAAAGGGTTATGAAGATCTGAAAATATTTAAGGTTAGGATTATAACACATAAAGATGGGTATTGTCCAATGTATATAAAGATACATAGGTCAATGAAAACCATAATCATGTTGTGGCTGGGTCCTGAATTGAAATTTGTACTTCACTAAGTATCTCATAAGCATGATAATCAAGCCATACATAGTTCTTGAAATGCAGTTTAACGTCGTTTAGGACGAAAGTATGAGTGATCTTAGTTTAGGGTCATAGAATTCGGACCATAATAATGAATACACAGTGTGTGTTTTCATGAGGACTTTTCAGCCAAGGGACTGAAAGTGAAATTTGGGGTTAGGACCAAAATACTTGGGGCTGGATTCGAGGGATAATCGAACGTTCCTATATATCCCATAAGGATGGGAATCAAGCCCACGTAGTTCTAGAACTACCCTTTGTATAATTGGTTCATACATGTGAAGGGTGAAAGGGGACTTTAGTGCAATGATGGTTTAACCTAAGATAAAAAGTTTAGGCATTACCATGTATGCACGTAGTCTTTTGAAATGAAACATGATTGAAAAAATCAATGTCAATAATGGTTCCTCTCAAATGAGGAAATCAAATAATATTGTAGTTTATTGTCGTACCGGACAAAAGTGTTATATAGTTTAACGTCATATAACAAGGACGAAAGTGAATCAATGTAAAGATATTGATTCCAGGGGTGGTTTCACGAATCAACATCATATGAGATGGTGGTGAACCGATGTGAAGAGATTGTTTTTGGGATTGAACCCTGGGAGGTTGCCTACATACCTATCCTGGAGGGAAAGGATCAAAGTCCGTGTAGTTCAATTAAAGAATGAATTAATGATCAAGTTGTTCTTGTGGACAATGATCTAAATAAAAAATGTTGTTGGGACTTATACATGGTTAGTGGCCCAAAGGGAGTGTTATGGTTGATGTTCGCTCTAAGATCACGTGAGTCATACTCGGTGTGAGAAACAAGAGGTAATAACAGCCTTAACGATGCACAGTTTAATGTCACGTAGGACATAAAAAAGGGACTATGCAGTTTAAAGTCTTGCAGTTAGGACTATTGGTGCTGCACAGTTTAGTGTCATGTAGCAGGGACAAAATAACAGTTTAATGTCATGTAGGACATATCAAGGACTTTCTGTACAGTTTAGCGTCATGTAGTTAGGACTATTGGTGCTGCACAGTTTAGTGTCATGTAGCAGGGACAAAATAACAGTTTAATGTCATGTAGGACATATCAAGGACTTTCTGTACAGTTTAGCGTCATGTAGTTAGGACGATGGGGACAATATAGTTTAACGTCATATTGGACGAAAGGGGGATTGTGCAGTTTATTGTCATGCAGTAAGGACAAAAGAGTGTACCATTTTAACGTCATGTCGGACGAAAGTGCGAATAGTTTAAGGTCATATGCATGGACCGTGAATGGTGTAGTTAAATGTCATACTGGACTTTTGAGATTATATAGTTTAACGTCTTTCCGGACATGAGGGACTTTTATACAGTTTAGCGTCATGTAGTTAGGACGTCACAGTTTAATGTCTTGCTGGACGTAAGGGATTTGCAAATAGTTTATGGTCATATACATGGACCAGTGATGATGCAGTTTAAGGTCATGCTGGACGGTTTAGGGAACTTTTTCACAGTTTAATGTCGTGTGGGACGAAGTTGCAGTTTAAAGTCATACTGGACCATTTCTGTATAGTTTAACGTCATATAGCAAGGACGAACTGGTGTTGTACAGTTTAAAGTCATGTAGCTAGGACTAAGGTGAACCAATACGAGGATATCAGTTCTGGGGACTTTTTACAGTTTATCGTCATGCTGGACGTTGGAAGTGCCACACAGTTTAATGTCATGTTGCTAGGACACAATATAGTTTAATGTCATCTCGGACAAAATATAGGAACTTCTGTACAGTTTAACGTCATGTAGATAGGACATAATACAGTTTAGTGTCATGTAGGACAAAATATGAACCAATATAGTTTAATGTCATCTCGGACATATCATGAACCAATGTGATTGTTTTGGATCTGGGAACAATATTTTGTGTTTATACAAAATACTTCTTCAGAAATATGGCATTAGTTGGAGTCGTGATGTGTTCTCCATCCATTGAGATTAGAGAATATGCTCCATTGGAGTAGACCTTATGTATTGAATAAGGTCCTTCCCATTTTGGTTCAAGCTTGGGAGGCTTCTTTCCTGGTATCATTGGTGCTTTGAGAACCAATACCAATTCTCCCTGAATGAATGAACGAAGACGAACTTTTTTGTTAAAAGCTCGTGCTATTCGATTCTGATAGATTTCCAAGTGGTGCAAAGTGCACAATATTTTCTCATCTAACCGTTCCAATTCATTCAACCGCTTTTGGGATTGCTCATCTGTAGATAACTGATCACAAATGGCTATTCTGAGTGAGGGAAATTGAACTTCAATTGGCAAGACTGCTTCTGTTCCATATACCAATGAATATGGAGTTGACCGCGTTGCATTGCGAGTGGTAGTCCGATAAGCCCATAAAGCATGAAAGAGTTTATCAGGCCATGAATTCTTATCTTTATCCACCATCTTTTGCAGTATATTTGAAAGAGTCTTGTTGAAGGCCTCTATCTGGCCATTAGCCGCTGCATGATATCGAGATGAATGGTTGGACTTAATGTTGTATTCTTGATACAATTTCTTTACCTCAGAAGAACAGAAGTTGGTGCCGTTATCCGTCAATATGGTATGAGGGACACCAAATCTAGTAATGATGTTAGACTTGATGAAGATAAAAATGCATTTAGAACTGGCTTCTTTGAGAGGTACTGCCTCTGACCATTTGGAAAATAAATCAGTAGCAGTAAGAATGTACTTAAACTGCTTGGCCGTAGCTGAAGGGTAAGGTCCCACCACATCCATTCCTCATGTGGAAAATGGCCATGAGTATTTAGCTGTATGAAGCAACTCTGGAGGTTGATGAATGAAGTTGTCATATACTTGGCATGAATGACACTTCTTTGTTAAATTGACACAATCTTGTATCATTGAAGTCCAAAAGTATCCAAGCCATCGAATTTGATCAGACAGTCTATGTCCAGACTGGTGAGCACCACAGACTCCTGCATGCACTTCTTTTATGACAGCCATTGTCTCTTCACCATCAATACATCTGAAGAGAACTCCATCAAAACCACATTTGTAGAAAATTTTCTCGAGGTGGTTTGGGCTATCATAAAGAGTAAAATTGACCACACGTTGCCGAATTTGTTCTTTCTCGGCTCTATCAGGTGGAAGTGTTCCATTTTGAAGGTATTCCCTGATAGGTGACATCCATCCTGTAGTATGACCATATGGTTCAGGAATGGGACTAATTTCATTAATTTCCTCTGTTCTGACCTGAACATAATGTGAAATTGCACGACGGTGGGCAATACAGATGGTTGTCTCGTCCCGATTTGGATCTGCTAAAGCTGTGGCTATATTAGCCAGTGCATCAGCTTGAGCATTTTGTGATCTTGGGACATAAGAAAATGTCGGTTCTGAAGGGAATTCCGACATTAACTCTCTGACGTAATCATACAAAGGGATTAATTCTTCTTTTCTGATGGCATAATCCCCATTGACTTGTTTGATTACCAGGTCTGAATCACCTTTCACCTTTAAGTGATTCACTTGTGCTTGAAGCGCTAATTCCAAGCCTGTAATGAGAGCTTGGTATTCAGCTTCATTATTGGTACCACCTTCCCACAACAAAAAGGAATAAGGTAACACTGCCTTATCTGGAGAAATGAGCACAATTCCTAAACCAACTTTGTTGAATTTAGGATTTTCCATTTTCTTCCCTGTTGGACTTCTAGAAGCACCATCAAAATACATTTCCCATGTTTGAGGACTCTCTTGAATAGAGAAAACTTCCTCATCAGGGAGTTCGATATCTGAATACGTGTCTTCCACTGAAAGATGTTCATCCAGGAAATCGGCCAGAGCTTGGCCCTTAATTACCTTTTGAGACACATACTGAATGTCGAATTGCTGTAGAATAACCGCCCACCTTGCCAGACGTCCTGTAAGCATTGGACGACTAAGGATGAATTTGAGCGGATTATTACGAGATACCAATTGGACCTCATGATGTTGCAGGTAGTGTCTCAGTTTCTGAACTGCAAAGATTAATGCTAGGCAGCACTTTTCAATACTTGAATACCGGGTTTCTGCTTCAAGCATAGTTCTACTAAGATAGTAGAGACTATTTTCATTCCCAGCATCATTCTTTTGAGCGAGAAAGGCACCCAATGATTGCTCTAAAGCTGTCACATAGAGGATAAGAGGTCTACCCTCAACAGGTGGCATGAGTACTGGTGGACTCAAGAGGTATTTCTTGAGAACATCAAATGCTTCTTGACATTCTTCAGTCCACTGGTAAGTGACTCCTTTCTTCAATAATTTGGTAAAGGGTAAACTTTTTCCTGCCAAATTGGCGATGAAACGCTGAATATAGGCTAAGTGTCCTTGAAGTCCTCTTAATTCTTTCAAATTCTGAGGAGGTGACATACCAAGGATTGATTTGGTCTTCTCAGGATCGACTTCAATACCACGATGGCGTACAACAAAGCCGAGGAATTTTCCTGAGGTTACCCCAAAAGCACATTTTAAGGGGTTCATCTTCAAATTATGTTGTCGAAGCTTGTGGAATATGACTTTCAAATCAGCCAAGTGATTAGAACGTTGTTTGGATTTAACCACCAAATCATCTACATAACATTCAACAAACTTCCCTAAAAGAGATTTGAAGATACGATGCATGGCACGTTGATATGTTGCACCTGCATTCTTTAAACCAAAGGGCATCACCCGGTAACAAAACACACATTGAGGAGCTCTGAAGGCTATATATTCCTCATCTTATGGGGCCATTCGGATCTGATTATATCCAGAATATCCATCCATGAAAGAAAGTACTTCATAGCCAGCCGTCGCATCAATTAAGAGTTCTATAATCGGAACTGGGAAATCATCTTTAGGACAATACCGATTAAGATCTCTGAAATCGATGCAAACCCTAATTTGTCCGTTCTCCTTCTTTACAGGGACAATATTAGCCAACCACTTGGGATATTGAACTTCTCTGAAGAAGTTAGATTTGATAAGCTTATCCACTTCAGCCTCAATTTTGGAAGCATAGGTTGGGTGTGTTCTTCTCGCGGCTTGCTTGAATCCTCGATGTTCTTTTGGTAAACCCAAATGATGAGTGGCAACATCAGGATCAAGGCCAGACATCTCTGTATAATTCCAAGCAAAAATATCTTTATTTTTCTTTAGAAAAGAAATATACATCTCTTGCTCTTCAAGGGTCATGGCCGCACTAATTAAAGTGGGGCGTGGATCTTTCTCTGTACCCAGATTTACTTCTCTGAGTTCATCCACAGTGGTAGAGATACCCTCTTCAAATGCTGGAGGAGCATCTCTAAGATCTTCCTCTTCCTCTTCATCATGTGTTATTTATTCCGTTTCTACTTGCAAAGTAGATGAAAAAACGAAATTCTCATGATCATAAGAGATGTCAAAATTTTCACATTTTGAAGAAGAAGCTTCCATTTCCGACCCTATTGATGAAAAAGGGTCTTCTTTGGGAAATAAAGAGGGGATGATGGATTGAGAATCGACATCATTATTCACCTCTGGTGTTTCTATAACTTCTTCTGGCCTGATTAGCGAAGTATAGACTTGTTGGATTTCAGCAGATGAAATGAAAACGTCACCACTTATGCTTTCATCACTGCTTGGTAAGTTACCAATTTCTCCCATGTTGTCTGGCTCGATTGTCGTAATTGACATTATGGATCTTTCCATAAGAGTATTTTGATTTGGGCCTATTTCGTCAATTTGACTGATAGGTAACACATAATCTGTACTCACATGTGAAAATGGATTTATTGGAATTTTCTCCAAACCATATGGAGCATTAACTTTGGTAATTTCCTTCATTGTAGATTTTTCTCTTCCCTTCATGTGATAAAATTCCGCCTCAATGTATTGAGACTCACATGTCTTGAACGGGGCCTTATCACCATACAATGTTCCAACTTGACCATCGAAACAGTATTTGAGACATTGATGGTATGATGACGGAATAGCTGCATGCTGATGTAGCCAGGGTCTTCCAAGAAAGATATTGAAAGCTGAGTCCTGATCAACAATCATGAAATCCGAATTGGAAACAAGATCTCCAAACTGAGTTCTGAGTGTAACTTCTCCCAGTGGTTCTTGTTCATTTTTATCATATCCTTGCAACATCATGGTATAAGGAGATAAATCAGATTCCGTGAGGCCCAATCGATGAAGTGTACGAATGGGCATGAGGTTGACTCCTGAACCATTGTCAATGAAAGCTCTTTGAACATCTATACCATTGACTTTTCCAGATAAGTACAAAGGTTTAATGTGCCCATGCACAACATCATCTTCATCTTTATCAGTAAAAGATATCACTGCATGGCATTCTGCAGGATTATTCTCTATGTGATAGATTTCAGCTGCAGCAATTTTAGCTTCAAACTCCTGAGGACTCGACAAAGCTTCGATGAGTGCTTCCCGAAGATATCTTGACAGATTCAAAGCATCCAAAATTGATAACTTGGCTGGTACTTGGGCCAAGTGTTTCAATATATCATACTTTTGATCTAGAGGTCTGTGTTTCCCAATAGGAATATGCGGTTTATCAAGTACCTTGGAAGCAGATGCTTTGGAAGCTGATGCATCTTGTATTGAAGTTGGCAACATCCTTGGTTTTGGAAGATTAGACTGATTAGATCCATTTACTTGCTGAGATAAAGAAGATGGAACCTTTAATCGGTCTTC
This sequence comes from Viscum album, assembly GCA_963277665.1. Taxonomy (NCBI): domain Eukaryota; kingdom Viridiplantae; phylum Streptophyta; class Magnoliopsida; order Santalales; family Viscaceae; genus Viscum; species Viscum album. Next base: position 983,255,068 of record OY728125.1, read on the forward strand.
CAAAATAACTGTGCCAAAACTGAGTTGGCCATTGGCAAAAGAACTTGCTTGTTCTTTTTGTGCTCGTTGAAGGGCTCTACCACGAGTTTATGCTGCATATACAGTGCTAGCAGGGGTAAAATTAAAGTAGTGTCTTTGGAAAGATCCACTTCTTCCCCTATATCCTGAACCTCTAGAACCTATTCGGATTCCCTTATTTAATACAGGGAATTCAGGCTCATCAAGACTGGAATATGAATCTGTTAATTGAATCATATTAACAGAACCAAAGATTAACTCTTCGTCTGATAAAGACTCTGCCTGGTTAGCCTGTTTAGGTTGTGCCGTTTGATGGGGCGGTGCCCGTTGCTTTGAAGTAGATGGCATGAAATCTTCCAGAGTCAAAGACAGTTTAGGCTTTGCTACATACTCATCTTCTCCTGATTCCTCTTTCTTCTTTGGATTGCGCTGCCCTTTTGAGGATTTGTCTTTTGATGGAGGCTTTACTGCAGCTTTTGTAGGAGACACAATTGGCTTCTTCAATTGTGTTCGCAAAATGGAATGGGTCCGATTGATTGTCTTTCTGACCATCCAATCATCATATTTTTTCGCAGTTTTGCTTTTGACTTCCTGCCACTCGCCTCCTTCCTATGGATCTGTAGCGGTAATACACGCTACATGAGCTGAAGAACCCTTCAATTTGACTTGTCCCAAGTCGACCATCTTTTGCAGGAGGTCTTTAAAGACAAAACACTCCTGGATGGGATGCTCCAACATTTGATGAAAGGGACAATAATTGGGACGGTCTTCATCTCCTTCCTTGTTTGGCCTCTTCGGCACTGGTAATTGAACCAAATTATTTTCCAGAGCTGAAATGAAGTAACCAGGAACTTGCTCACTTCAGAAAGAGTATGTTTTACTCTTCATATCCTCAAATTGTTTTCGTCGTTGATCTCTTTGATCATTTGGACGAAATGGCCTTTGTTGTTGGCGTTCAGGAGGTGGAGTCCTTCGAGAAGATGAAGGTTTTGAAGTAGATATAGGTACAGGTGCTTGTTTAAGCATAACTGTAGCAGTTTCTGCTTTACCCATTCTTCTTCCTGGAGCTGATGGAATTACACGAGATTTAACCTTAGCCTGTATAAGGGAATCTTCAATCTGCTGAGTGATTGAAGTAAGGTCTCGAAACCCTCCTATGTATTTCACAGGGATCAATGGCGTGCGTAATTCGTCACGCAAATTTTCCACACAGATTGGCAACAATTCCTCCTGAGGGAGTGCTAAACTCAAGGAATACGTTAATCCCTTCCAACGAGCAATGAAATCAGAGACTCTTTCGTTCTCCCTTTGCTTGTAGTTTGTAATATCGAAAAATGTCGTTTTTGGCAAAGTTGAGCTAAACTGAAGAAGGAATTTTTGACGAAGATCCTCCCATCCGATGACTGACCAGGATTGCAAGCTTGTATACCAGACAAAAGCTGGTCCTTGCAAGGTTCGCACGAAGCATCTAAGTTTCACTGCTTCTTGCTGCTCTGGAGTTCCCATCATAGGATCACAACAAGACACGTAATGCGTCAAATGTTGTTCAGGGTCGCCTGATCCATTGAAAGTAGGGAAAACAGGGTTTCCAAAACTGGATGGAGGAGAAATTGAATCTACCCATTCAGGGTAAACTTTCTTTTCAGGTTGAACTTGCGCCCGTTTTCCTTCCATAGTTTCTAACCGAGCTGTTAATGACTCAATAGTAGTTATTAACTTTTGAGAAACATCAGGTTGAACTTGGTTTTGAGTAGGTGCAATAAATGGAGCTTGGACAGACGTGGTGGTTGGTGTTGCAACTGATGGTAGTGCTGCCAACCGTTGTTGCGTTTGACCAGTAGGATTAGACCTCTGTGGGTGTACTGATAAAGGAGGATATTCTTGATCCATCTCAGTAGTTACAACAAATTCCTTCGGCTGTCGGACTTCAGCATTCTTAAGAAAAATACTACTCTGAAGTAGTTCTGCATTCAACCTTCTTAATTCTTTCATTTCTTCCTCCTGTTGTGCAAACCTTTGCTCTAATGAGAGCGATTGACCTCCTTCAGAGGAAGGGTTAGAAGTAACCTGATTCTTTCCTTTCCCCTTATTGGATCCTTTTTGGAGAGGGGGAAGTGGGTTACTTGAAGGAATACCCAGATTTTGGGTAAGCCTTTGATTACGTGTGCGCACACCTTCTTCATTTAAGTCTGTGTGCGCAACTTCTTGAGCAGGAACCTCTTCGTCTGATCCCTCTGATTGAGCCTCATCTGGTGAATCAGCAGCAACGACATTGATGACATTAATGGATGCATATTTCATGGAATCCTTTCTATCAGCATTTCTGTGATATTGTCTTCTTCTATGTTCATGATGAGACATGGCATTCCGTTGACTTGATCCCTCAGGAACTTCTTGGAGAACCGTCACTTGGAGAGAATCTCCTGATAGCTTGGCTCTTCGTTCCTCTTGAGGCTTATTCCCTAATCGAGAGAATACTGATTTTCTCTGAGGGAGGGATTGAGGATTTGAAAAAGTCCCCAGTCCGGTGGACTGGGGATGTTCCTGCTGTTTCCGCTCAACTCCTCGAATCCCATTTGCTGACTCTAAGGGTTGGGTTAGAGAAGTTCCAAGTCTGGCAAGCTGGGGTGTCTCTTGACATGCTATGTCTGAGATCTTTTTAAAATCTCTTTTGATCTTGCAAATCTTAGTTCGGAAATTAGCTGGACGCATTAAACTGTATCCACTTTTATCACCTGGTTCAACAGATCGTTGGATGATTTCCGAAACTTCTGTCATTTGATTACGTGTTTGCTCCAGACGAGAGGCTTGTGCAATATTCTCGCCTGCTTGATGTAGGAGCAATTCAACAACTTGTTCTCTATATACTTGATTTTGAGAGGAACTAGTTGAAGCCTGTTCTTGAGCAAGCTTTTGATTATGAACAAAGCCCATTGACTGTGGCCGGCCATGGGCAATAACATTGCATGAGACCATTTTCGGCGGGCTTTGCTGATCGGAAAGCACTGTGAAATGTAGTGCTCCGTGAACACCCCATCCTCTGATATGAACATCAGATGGAGCATTGGCAATTAACTGACACAATTTTCTTAGTGCGCCAAGGCATGAACGTTGAAGGGTTCTTTGTTTCTTTTCAGTCTTCGGATACCGAGAGACTGATAGAGATGCCAAATCAATCTGGCGTTGTAACCCTTCTATTATCTTAATATGATTTTCATAATCACCGTAAGATAATACTTTCTTCTTCAATTGACAAAGAGTCTTCCATATGTTGAGACGAATATCATGGATTCCATCATCCGTCAACATCTTTGGAATGTCGTACTGGGAGTCAGCCAAAGGCCAAAACATGACTGGTACTTCACCTTTTTCCAGTTTTTTCCTCATGTTCATCATTTCCTCTTTATCATTAAATGAATATTCTTCTACCTGTTTGGACCAGAGTTGGTGTTTCCTTGTTGCTTCTTCGGATTCAACAAGATTGGTAGATATATCACTATTCATGCTGGAAGATGAATGACCCAGGGATGGTTCGGAGAATTACCTGAACCCCAGGCTATCTTCTGATGGAGAAAGAGTTTCACCTGCCGATAGTAAAGCATCAGACATGACTGGTTTTACGTTTGCAAGTGCCTCAAGATAGGAGGGCTCTCTCGTCACTACATTGCCTTCTGAAGAATTTTCGAGACAACGTGAATCACTACTGTGGAGAGGACTTTCGCAGCGAAGTTCATCACCATGAGGAGGACCGTCATGATGGGTTACATCAAAAGATGAAATCTCTTGCTCCTTGGTCTTCTGACCACACAGAGGGTTCCTATGGCTCTCATCTGAAGAAGAAACTTCAAGATTGACCGAACTTTCATGAAGCAAGCCTTCATGAGGAAGTGTCTGTTGAAGACCTTCAAAATTAATGTTCCCGTTATTGAGAACTGAGGGAGTAGAATCTTGAATTCCGACAGATAAATGTCTGAAGGCTTCAAGAACTCCAGCATCGAGCAAGGCTTGGTTACAGATTGGCCTTTGATCTCCTGACTGTGCTGGGCGGATCTTTTTCTTAGATGCCTTCTTACTCACTTTAGAAACCACTTGATGACGAAAGTGATTGCTCTGAGCAGGTGTATGTGCCTGATCAGGAAAGATGGTCAGGTTAGGCTAACGATCTCCACTCAAATCAGGTGTATGTGCCTAACTTGGTTGTCCGTTTGATATGGGGGAGTATGCCCCATAACCCTCTTGGACTGGAACAGATGTGTGTGTCTGTTCCGGAGTGAATCGTTGATGTGTCACTCCACTGCTAGGGATAGATTTATGTGTCTGTCCCTGTGATGATGCTGAAGCTATTATGATATCCTGGCAAGCATCCAAAATATGAGAAGGAATTTGCTTCTGCTCTTTCACCATTGAAAAAATATGTTTGGTGACTTCAGCCGCCGGAACGGGGATATACGTCCATTCCGGGCTTGGAGTAGGTGTATGTGCCTGCTCCTGTCCTCCTTTTCCTGTCAGTGAATCCTGACAGTACTCAAGTGTGGAGGTAGAGAGTTGAGTCTGCCTCCTGTTTGTCGTCGGGACTTTCCGACTGACTTCTCCGTGCGCTACCAAGCGAGACTGTTGGTAGGCTTGATTAGTATTAGCAGGTGTATGTGCCTGCTGATTACACTTCGCCAAACGCGGCTGACGAGATCCATCATATGTAGTCAGAAGAGTCTGCTGACTAATTGGTGATGTATAAGCAGGTGTATGTTCCTGCCTACAGTACTCCGCCGGAATTTCCTGGAGGGATTGGCTTGATGCTTCCAGACGAGTCTGCTGGACAGCGGAATTAAAACGGGCAGGTGTGTGTGCATGCTCGTTGTTTGCCACCAAGTTAGGTTGGTGGACTTCTCCGGAGATGGCAGGGATGACAACCTGCCTATTGTTAACCGGATTCCGTCTCTGGCGGTTCATCTTGCCTGCTCGGGTTCGAGGAACCTGAGCTGAATGCCTGGAGTCGGTACCCTCATCATGTTGAGGGCGCACTACCGCACGAGTCTGGCGGCGATTGTTGATGGGAGCCCTTGAGAAGGACTCCTGTCTTTTTGAATTAAGGTCCTGCGGGACCTGCTCATTCACTTCCTCAGAGTAAGGGAGTGAATGGAAATTGCGTTCCGGGGATAACGACCCGAAACGGTTGGAGACAGTAGTCAGCACCGCCTTCTTCTTGATCGCTGGCCGCCGTTGTCCGGACGACCAGGTAGAGTTGTTAACTTGGAGGGATTGACGAGCGGCCTCCAGAGATGGGATAGTACCGTTGCGACGGTACTCCTTAACCAGTGCATTAGAAACCTAGCGTTGAAGATGCTGAGTTGGTGATGTTATCCTAAGAGCGGATGACGTTCCAGCAGGAGTAGCAGCATTGGTTTTCACAGCAGCAGACCTCACAGTAGAGGTGTTCACAGCAGCAGTATTCACAGGGGTGAATTTAAGGAAAGCCATTTTGCAGAAGATCTTGAGAAAAGAGTGCCTTTTCCATATAACAGACATAATCAAGATGAATCCGGCCACTGCACATTTTGTATGATCACATGTCAATGATTTCTTTGTTGGCCCAAGGGGCCTAACAAATAAGAAGAACATCACTTTAACTTGGTTAAGGTTTCACGTCGGGTTCACCATTTTTGTTTCGCACGAATTTCGGGGATGACCTCCTGGACGGGAGATTCAAACGTTCCGATCGGTTTCTAGCGGGTTTGTTCGTAGAACCGGAAACATCCAATGATTCCACATCCGTTTGGACCCACTTTCCAAAGGTAGGCGCTCATTAGCTTGTGGACTGATGAGGCTTAGGAATTTTCATTGGTCGAGAGGATGGGAGGTCGGACTCATCACACCTTTTTTAGGGGAATTATTGTCTACTCCGGGACTCTCTTTATAGATTTAAGTTATGTTCGTGAATCCTTATTACATTACCAAGTATAAAATGTGCTTTCCTTTAGTTTTAACAATCAATGATTAAAATATGCAAGAAATTTATAGAATCTTTTATATGTATTCGAGGTTCTTCATCAATAGAGAATCATCTATATCTGTTTAGAGATTCTTGGTTAATGGTATCCTTCAAAACATTTATATAAAAGTCTCTTGGTCATTATGATGACCAGGCTGGTTTTAAAGCCACTCAGTGGGGCACTTGAAGTTTATCGTCATTCAGAAGGACAGGGATTATTTCAAAGTTGGGATCGAACCCATAAATGGGCTACCTACGTATCCTTTGTTTTGGAAAAGGAATCAGAAACCATGTAGTTCGAGTAATGGAGTATGATGTTTATGATTGATGGCTCAAAGAAGAATGTCATAATTACTTTTACACTCTAAGCTCACGTGAGTCATGCTCGGTGTGAGAAACAAGAGGTATTGGTAAAAAATTAGACAATTGTTCCATGAAAGATGCAATCATAAGAAATTGTTTGGGGCTTAGGTATGTATGACTACCCAGATAGATGAAGGTTTAGGATTCACTTTTAGGGAGAAAATCCAGGAACAAGGTCCATAAAAGTGTATGTGCTTTATGGAGATTTGAATACTCTAATCTTGGGGATTACTCCTGAGGAGGATGCCCAAGTTAGGAGGGGATTTATGATTGGGTTTTACTCCTGAAAAGGAAACCCAAATCAAGGGTAAATTAGGACTGGTTAAGAGAAATTTAAGGGGGCTTGGGGTTTACTCCTGAAAAGGAAACCCAAGATTATGACTGGGACTTACTCCTAAAAAGGAGGCCCAGGTTAGGGGACTTGGGGTTTACTCCTGAAAAGGAAGCCCAAGATTATGACTGAGTCTTATTCCTGAATAGGAGACCCAGGTTAGGGATTAAGGTTTGGGGCTTACTCCTGAGGAGGATGCCCACGTTTGGGAACTTTAAGAATTTGGGGATTACTCCTAAAGAAGGATGCCCAGATTTGAAATTGGGGCTTACTCCTGAGGAGGATGCCCAAGTTAAAGGATTATGATTGGGGCTTACTCCTGAGGAGGATGCCCAAGTTAAAGGATTGTGATTGGGGCTTACTCCTGAGGAGGATGCCCAAGTTAAAGGATTATGATTGGGGCTTACTCCTGAGGAGGATACCCAAGTTAAAGGATTATGATTGGGGCTTACTCCTGAGGAGGATGCCCAAGTTAAAGTATTATGATTGGGGCTTACTCCTGAGGAGGATGCCCAAGTTAAAGGATTATGATTGGGGCTTACTCCTGAGGAGGATGCCCAAGTTAAAGGATTATGATTGGGGCTTACTCCTGAGGAGGATGCCCAAGTTAAAGGATTATGATTGGGGCTTACTCCTGAGGAGTATGCCCAAGTTAAAGGATTATGATTGGGGCTTACTCCTGAGGAGGATGCCCAAGTTAAAGGATTATGATTGGGGCTTACTCCTGAGGAGGATGCCCAAGTTAAAGGATTATGATTGGGGCTTACTCCTGAGGAGGATGCCCAAGTTAAAGGATTATGATTGGGGCTTACTCCTGAGGAGGATGCCCAAGTTAAAGGATTATGATTAGGGCTTACTCTTGAGGAGGATGACCAAGTTAAAGGATTATGATTGGGGCTTACTCCTGAGGAGGATGCCCAAGTTAAAGGATTATGATTGGGGCTTACTCCTGAGGAGGATGCCCAAGTTAAAGGATTATGATTGGGGCTTACTCCTGAGGAGGATGCCCAAGTTAAAGGATTATGATTGGGGCTTACTCCTGAGGAGGATGCCCAAGTTAAAGGATTATGATTGGGGCTTACTCCTGAGGAGGATGCCCAAGTTAAAGGATTATGATTGGGGATTACTCCTGAGGAGGATGCCCAAGTTAAAGGATTATGATTGGGGTTTACTCTTGAGGAGGATACCCAAGTTAAAGGATTATGATTGGGGATTACTCCTGAGGAGGATTCCCAAGTTATGGATTCTCTCATTTTAAAGGATGAGGTTGAATGAATGAACTCTCTATATTTAGTGACATATGGATATTTAAATCACTAGGTTTTGAGAGATATTCCACAGAATTCCTTTCAGATAAGGAAGTCAAATCAATAAATCATGCCATAAATGGCTTTGAAGAGTGTCTTGAAGACTGAATCTTGAAAAGGAAAGGAGTAATGGCTTAAGAGGGGTAAAATGGGAAAGATGGGCACCCAAAAAGGTAGGGGCACGCAAGTCTTGAAAGGCGCGCAAGTCTTCCGTGGGCGTGCAAGTTTTGGTTGCGCAGGTATACCTGCGCGACGCATGGTGTACTTGCGCGATTTTCAACCAACATTTAAATATTTGAGCGACTCTTTTTTAAACCCTTTAGAATCCTCTTGAGGTTCTTTCAGAAAAGGGACGTGCAAGTTATATTGAAGGAAATAAGTCGGCGTGCAAGTGTTGATAAGTTTCAACACTTAGGCCTTCTTTCTTCTCTTTAGATCTTCCATTCTAGGTAAGAAATTACCTTAGAAGTGTTTCAGAAGCTTTGAGAAGAGACTTGGGCGTGGAGAGCTTCAATCCGAGTTTCTGGAAAAAAGATCCTCCCGAATGGGGGGCCCACAAGGTCTATTTATAGGCAGGATAAGACCCCGATCGGTTACTGGGCGGTTATCACTTAGGTCGCGCAAGTCACTTGCACGACCATAAGGCGTCGCGCAAGTAGACTTGCATGACCACTAGGCAGCGCGCAAGTACTTGCACGACCACTAGGCGGCACGCAAGTGTACTTGCGCGACCATGAGGGAACTTGCGCGACCTATGGGAAATGTTCTCCTTGTTCATCCCGTTGTCGATTTTTGATGTTTCTTCAATGGATGAATAACTTTATGCTTAGATATTCCCCTTTTCCGATCTTTAGATTCTGTGACGAAAGGAGCGTCAACATGGACGTTTTAACTATAGGTCCACTGTCTTTATCATTAAGGTTCAAAACAGAGAGATCATCTTCAAGATTTTCAAGAGAGGTCTTAGGTTCATGTGGACCAGTTTCATCAAATTTGATGTGAACAGATTCCTCCACACATTTGGTTTTTTTATTGAAAACTCTATAAGATTTACTAGAAATGGAGTAACCTAGGAAAATTCCTTCATCACTATTTGGTGAAAACTTGTCAAGATTATCTTTAGTATTAAGAATAAAGACTTTTCAACCAAAAACTCTGAAGTAGTTAACCTTAGGTTTCCTATGGTTCCACAACTCATAAGGGGTTTTCTTAAGAACAGGTCTGATCAAGACTCTATTTATAACATAACAAGCTGTATTAACAGCTTCAGCCCAAAAATAAACCGGCAGGTCATACTCATTGAGCATGGTCCTAGAAATTTCCTGAAGGGTTCTATTCCTCCTTTCCACTACACCATTTTTCTGGGGTGTCCTAGGGGCAGAGAAATTGTGACTATAGCCACTGTGTGAGCATTAGGATTCAAACTCATGATTTTCAAACTCACGACCATGATCACTTCTCAAGGTTTTGATCATAAGTCCACTAAGATTTTCTACAGACTTGGAATATTTAACAAAGTAAGAACATGATTCACTTTTGTGAGCTAGAAAATATACCCAAGTATATATAGAATAGTCATCTACAAGAACATAGACATAATGCTTCCCATTTAAACTAGAAACTCTAGAAGGTCCAAATAAATCCATGTGAACCAACTTGAGAGGTTGAGAAGATGACACTTCTTTCTTTGATTTAAAAGAAAATTTATGTTGCTTTCCCTTTCGATAGGGATTACAAACTTTGTCTGCTAGAAATTCAAGTTTGGGTAGGTCTCTAACTAAGTTCTTGCTATCAAGTTTTATAAGTGAATATACACTGCAGTGTCCTAATCTTCTATGCCAAAGCCAAGACTCTTTATGAAAAGAATTTAAACAAGTAATATTCTGCTTAGCTAAAGAATTCGGATCAACAGCATAAACATTTTCATTTCTTAAGGCAGAAAATACTAAAACATTTTTAGAATTAAAAAAAATTGCAAGAATCATTTTCAAATTTAACATAAAAAAAATAATCACATAACTGAGAAATAATTAACAAATTATATTTCAGTCCATCAAAAAATAAAACTTTGGAAATCAATATTGAGTCAGTGTTACCAATCTGTCCTAAGCCGATGATTTTTCCTTTTGAGTTATCACAAAAAGTGACAAAATCTCCATCAAATTTCACTAGACTCTTGAAGCATGAAAAGTCTCATGTCATATGTCTTGAACATCCACTGTCCAAGTACCAGGTCTTTCTACAGGAGCTCTTTAAGCAAGTTTCCTACAAAACAAATTTAAATAGGAAATGATTTTGGTACACAGATTTTCTTGGGTCCAGACAGGTTAGCCAATAAAACTTTAGGTACCCAGATTTGTCTAATGGGTCTCATAAAATTTGTAGAATCAACAGATTTTGAAAGAGAAACTTTATTGGATCTATAACTATGAATATAACTAGTTGAAGCATATGAACTTCCAAAACTAGAACTAGCAACATTCTGTCCAGATTTAGGAATGAATTTAGTTTTGGTAAATTTTCTCTGTCCTAGTTGGTATCCTATACCAATAGTGTATCTAGGTGCTATTTGCTTACCTAGCATTTGAGTAAGAGTATCTTTACCATTTTTAAACTTTTCTAAGTCTTTATTAAGTTGCTCATTAGATAATTTTAGTTCAGTATTCTCTTTAATCAATTGAGCATTCTTTTCTATTTCAATATCAAGATCATATTTATGTTTAACAGTTAAAGCATACTGTTTCTTTAAACTTTTGTATTTTTCTTTCAGCTCATTACAGGTTTCTTCTAACATATCACAATATTCAAATAGTTCAGATTTTGACATGTTTTCTGAGTCATAATCATCTCCAGAATAATATGAATTTAAAGCATGAGTTTCAGATGTTACCTCAGATGTGTTTGTCATGAAACAAATATTTGCCTTATTTTTGAGTTCAGTTTCAGAAATTTCAGACTCACTGGAGCTATCCTCAGAAGCACTCCAGGTAGCCTTCATGGATTTCTTATACTTATTGTCCTTGTATTCATACTTCTTCTTGTACTTCATCTTTGGATAGTCTACTTTTATATGTCCATTTATTTTTCACTCATAGCAGACAACTTCATCTGTTTTGTCAGATTTCTTCCAATCCTTTTTCCAATGACCCTTGTTTTCATACTTACCTTTGTAATTTGATTTTCTAAAAAACTTCTTCTTCCTATAAAACTTATTAAACCTTCTATAAATTTTATCCATCTCAGCATCACTATCAGAAGCACTTTCACTGTCTTCACAACTTGAACTCTCGTTTATAGCTTGAAGTTTCTCCTTATCCTTGTTCTTTGAAGTTGAAGATTTGAAAGCAATAGACTTTCTTCTAGGTTCTTCTTCTTCTTCTTTGTTCACCTTAAGTTCTTCTTCATACATCATCAACTTTACAATTAGTTCCTTGAATGTCAGTTCACCTATATCACACAATTCTCTAATTGAGACAGAAGTTCCTCTCCATCTTTCAGGTATACATCTCAGAATTGTCATAATTTGTTCCTTTGATGGAACATTCTTTCCCAGAGAGATCATTGTATTGAAAATTTCGTTGAACCTGGTATACATGTCAGAAATGGGTTCATCGGGATTCATCTTAAAATTATCATACTTAATAGAATAAGTGTTCAATCTCATTTCCTTAAATTAGTTGTTCCTTCATGAGAAACAGCTAAGGTATCCCAAATTTCATAAGCAGTTTTACAAACAGATATTCTATTAAATTCCTCATCTCCTAAATCATAGTACAGAGAATTTATGGATTTACAATTATTATTGTAGGTTGTCTTAGTAGCTTCATTCCAAGTAGATCTAACAGTAGTAGGTATTTTATATTCTGATTCTATAGCAGCCCAAATATCAAAACCCATGCTCTCTAAATGAATTTTCATCTTGATTTTCCACTGATCATAGTTAGTGCCATTGAAAAATGGTGGTCTATTGGTATCAACACCTTCAAGTATGTTATCCATGATAACTTACTTAAAGCAAAGATTTTAAAGAGATAAAAATTTAGAAATAACATAAATTTTAAGAACTTTAAAATACAACTAAAATCATTGTTGAAAAACAGAGTACTTTAGAAAATATTTAAACAACCTCTGATACCAAATGTTGGTTAAAGTGGACACTCAAGAAGGGGGTAAATTGAGTTCCAATTAAATTTTTTGTTTAAAAAACTTTGTCTTAAAATCCCCCAAATAAAACACAGAATTAAACTGCAGTGAATTTATATCAAAATAAAGGTTCTATTATGTTCTCAAAATATTTATTATTTCCTAGTTAATTAAATCAGAATAATTTATTAACTTTTGAAACTAACTTACTGATTTACAACTAATATAAACACTTACGAGTTTAAATATCAAAGTGACTTTAAAACAGTTTTGTTTTTAAAGTAGTTTGTAGTGGAATAAAAATAACTTTGAAAATAAGTAAGCACAACAGATTTAACCAAGAGGTTCAGTATCAAGCTAAGACTTAGTCCTCTCAAAACTTTATATAAAAGTGATCCAAACCCTGGATCGGGGATTACAACAGTATACAACTGTCCAGGTCCAAGACCTCTACCACTGTTATCCGTGGGAACAAAAACAACAACACTAGCTGTCCAGGTCACACACGACCTCTACCACTATCCCAGTGGAAAATAAAAAATATAAGAGTTTTAGTGAGGATTTATAGATCCTCCAGTTAAAGTACAGGAGACAGTGTGTGTGTGTAAAATACAGCAGATGACACACACTGCTCAAAATGTAAAAGTAAATCACATAGGCAAAGATTTAGAGTTTAGAAATGTCTCTAGTGATTGCAGTGCAGCTCTGGACTCCTTTGGATTGATCAGAATTGGTTCTGAGTCATCTTCTGGTTTTTGTCCAGAAAACAGAGTGTTGTTTGCTTCCTTGACTTCTAGGTGTAGAGACAGAGGAGAAAGTAGTTGATGAAGTTCTTGTGTCATGTTCTTGTTCTCAGATCTTCACTGGTATGCAGTAATGAATGAGTTCTTCATGTAAGTTCAGTCATCTATTTGCATTCACACTCAGTTGTTCTTCCAGCACACCTCGTGGTATGTATGTCTCTGTGAATTCGTCTATTCATACCTCTCTCAGCAGCAGCACATCCTTCTTTCATTTAAATAACAAGCTCCAGCAAAAGAAATTATTTCTTTTTGCAGGTACGAGGTATGGTTTCCTGACAACCAACAAACACCCATTAAATAAATGTCAGTGCATTAAAATATACCTGATATGACCATTGGTTAGATTAAATAATGATAAATAAATTAAATCAGCATCGGGTTCTGTCTCTGGAATTTTAACTTTGGATATCAGTAGCCTTGTGTATCAGTAGGTCTGAGTATTGGTATTTTCTTATGTAACAGTATCCTTTCCCTCGGTAAACCTTCTATCAGTAGACTTCATTTGTAACGGTAGACTTTATGTCGATAGACTTGATTGCATCGGTAGCGGTAGACTTTCTTGTATCGGTAGCTGTAGACTTGTCTGTATCAGTAGCGCTATATCGGTAGCGGTAGCTCTGTATCGGTAGTGGTAGCTCTGTATCAGTAGCGATAGACTTGTCTTATATAGGTAGCAGTAAACTTGTCTTATATCGGTAGCGTTAAATCCCTATCGGTATCTATAGACTTTGATGTATCGTTAGACTTCCTTTGATAACGGTAGCTTCAACATATCAGTGAACTTGTGTGTAACGGTAGCTAGTCTATATCAATAGCTCTAAGTTTTAATGGTATCTAGTTCTGTTTAACCATTCTACTGGAAGAATAGGTTAAGTCAGAGTGTACAAACATCCAGTAACCGAAAGACTAATTTTTAAACATAAAATAATAGAACAATACATAAAGCAACTAGATTCCCAAATAAGTATTTAACCATTGATCAAATAGGGATTATCAAAATACAAATAATCATAATTGGGATTATCAAAATATAATAAAGCAACTATATTCCCAGGGGGTTCAACAATATTTAATTTTAATGGAGGGGTAGTGAGAGGGAAGAGACCAAATCAGAGTGTGGTCATAGATTCAACAGTAGAGTCTGAGTATATCACAACTTCTGAGGCAACTAAAGAAGCAGTTTGGATGCGTAGCATAATCCAAGAGCTAGATGTGATACCCATCAGTAAATATCCCATCACATTGTACTGTGATAATACTGTAGTGGTGTCTCTCACAAAAGATCCGAGGTCACATCAGCGAATGAAGCACATACTTCAGAAGTATCATCTCTTGTGGGGTTTTTCTCGTAGAGTTGATGTTGTAGTGAGAAGTATTTCCACGGAAGAAAACGTGGTAGACCCATTGACTAATGCCTTCACTCAGTAGAAACATGATCATCATGTAAGGTCTAGCGAACTGAAAGACTTAGGTAATTGGCTCTAGTTCAAGTGGGAGTTTATAAGAGTTGGTGTCCTAGAACCACCTGGTTTTACTTTTATTACATGTATATTTAATGTATTATTACATATTGTTCATTGTTCTGCATGACTATGATGTAATAATGTCCTAGAGTATTTATTACATTAATAAGGTCATGGAAGTTCCATACTATGATGAGAACCTTGAAATGATATAACAATATTCTTAAATATAGTTTTGTGGTTGGATGGCATGTTATGATGGGACACATAGTAGGCAGACTGTCAGGTGTGAGTACATGTAAGCATATGAGACTTTCTCTCATGAATTACGAACTTGGTAATCTCCAAGATAGAATATTATGAGAACAGACCCGGTAGTATGAATTCTGCATGTTTTAGTGTCATCAGATATTTCTATCTGAAAACGTGTGTAATGATCCTTAGACTTTAAGATTATCATTAATACATATCATGAATTACGCACTTTGATTTATTGATGAAAACCATAACACAGATAGTTGGTGGGAAGTAAGGTACCTTTGGTGCGTCATGAGTGGTATGTTATTAATGGATAAGTCTGGGAAGGATTTTTCCCTTCCATTTATGGAATTATATATCTCATCCCTTTGATTGAAATAGAACCGTCGTGTAAAATTCCATATCCTTGGTGTAACAACGAGTTTATTTCACGTTGTCAAAGAATGATGTATCAAGCGTAAAGTTTATGACACAATCATGAAACTTTCTTGATAAGATATTGTGACAAAGGGACTATGTTACACAGTGAGTGTCCGTATGTGGATGTTGTTGTTGCAACTTTACATTCTTTCTCTTGGGTTCCTTGACCCGTTGCTAGACAGTACTCCTGGACTTTATACAAGGCTACTTAATTCCAACGAGAAAGAATCCTAGAGGGTCACACACTAAGTGTTTTTGGTTGTCTCAGTTAAATTCTATTTGAATTTAATTAATTAAATAAATATTATTCTTAAGACCATGGAATAATTTTATTCAAGTTACAATGATCGCACAAATTAAAAAAAAATTATTTATTTATTTTATTGAACATTTAATAAATATTTATTTACTAGTTTGTAAGTAAAATATTTATTTAAAATAATAATTTATTTAATTATTTATTCGTGTGTTCAATTAATAGAAGGAGAGTTCGAGCGGTCCAAGATCGGTCCAGTAGTAAAATAATTATTTGCAAGACAGTAAATAATTATTTAACTAGTTGGCACAAATTAAAATAACGCTTCTATTATTTTATGACGCAAAATTTTATTTATAATTCGGTTTTGCACAAGTTGGCACTCCATAAATAATGACGCGGTATTATTATTAAATTCATGGGTTTTCTATAAGTTCATGAATGTATTTAATTATTTCTATGAAATTAAATATTGTAACTGAAATTCAATGTATATAAATAGGCAAGTATGCCTGTTATGCCAAACACCACACCATACGTCTGGTGAATTGAGAATTGTTGTGCCAAAAAAATTCTCTCTCGAATCCTCTTCTATCCCCTCTCAAGAACGAGATACGTTCTTCAAGGCCAAAGAACAAGCTATCAAGAATGACTGACACAAGACACTCGCTTCCCCGTGCTAACACCTGGAGAATGAGCAGTGTCGATCAGATTCCATCAGAGCACATGTGGATCACTACTTGAGGGATTCTATTTTGGATCCTTACATGTACAATGAGATAATCCATTAGGGTCATTCCACATGATCAACATCATCAACAAAGAAAAATACCCATGATACAGGTATTATTTTTTCTTTATAAAATTAATTAAATTAATTATAAACATGATGTACAAGATCCTCTCTAATGTTTCAGGCCTCTTTCTTCTTTATCTAAATCATTGATTATATTCCATGGAGGCTGACATTCATCATCGTATTGATCCCGGAATAATCATTGATCATGGTAAAAATCAAAGTAGGTTATCTTCCCAACCACGCTTCTGTTGCACCCAGAACCTTCATCAATAACATAACATCTCTAGATATTAATTCTTTACATGATGTATTCTATCAGGTAGAATGATTCAAATTTATAGTATTTTTCACCAAGGTATTATAAAATATTACCAATTTATATGGATAATCAAACTAAAAAATATCATCTCTTGGGATTAATGTTTTACCCAATGCATTGGATCACTATTAGGGCTCGCCATTTAAATGTATATCATTATGTATACCAATTCAATCAATGATCATAAGAACATATAATTTTACCCCATTATTAGGGAATGTGGGTATAAAAAATTGAATTCTGTGATCAATTAGATAATGTTACATCTATATGGATACCCTTGAATGACATTATAGTTTGGCATTTGATAAATGAAGATATGTCATGGAAAATTATGGAATGATTTTGGTAGAATTAAGGGAATAAAAGAGATTATGGAATAATTTTAATGAGAAATAATTACATACCATCATTATAATGTTACATCTATATGGATACCCTTTAATGACATTATAGTTTGGAATTTTATAAATGAAGATATGTCATGGAAAATGATGGAATGATTTTGGTAGAATTAAGGCAATAAAAGAGATTATGGAATAAGTTTAATGATAAATAATTTCATACCATCATTAATAAGGAATCATTTGGATATTAATGTACTTATTATAAACACATGGGATCATAATCTCACAGAAATAAAAAGTTTTACAACATGAAAATATGAGATCTTAAATTGAGGAGTGATTTCAGCCACATGATTGGTATACAAAAGTGATTATAGAATGTTCTCAATGAGATAGAAAGATAGTCTCTCATCAATACTCAATAATTTGGATAGTAAATGATTGATTATGGACACATGAAATCATAATCACATATAAATAAAAATTCTTATAAAAATGAATCTTCTGAATTGAAAAGAGCAAGGAGATAATCCATTTCCTTTCTTAGTAGCTTCTTAAGGATTGATAAGGGATCATTTGGACCATATAAACTAATTGGGAGGTAATTATAGAGTTATGTGGAGAGTAAATTCATGATCAAAGGGTATGGAAAGTAGAGGGATGAGATAATGGACATATGTGATCTCATTTTATAAGTGAGAAATGGGTGATTGTCTATAGAAACTAATGCTAGGTATGGGGTAAGAATGGAATCCCATGGGTGTTAGGTTGGTTAGGTGAGATAGGTGGGTTTATGATAGTGTGACCTATAGAAATGAATTTCCAATAAAACATATGTATTCCAGAATTTTTATATCTCAATTTGATTTAGAATAATTCACGACACATTAGATTTTGCATTTTAACACTTATTAATCTTCATTAAATATTAATCAGGGTAATTATTTTTTTAAAAAAAATTAATTTGTCCCTTATAACCAAATATAGACATGAGGAATCCGAATTTGGGAACAATTTATCCAAATTTAATTTCCAATTATGAAAAATTAACATTTAAATTAAAAACTATATTTTGTAGAAAAATAGTTTTTATAGAAAAAATGTGGTTTTAATGTTTTGTGTTCTTAATCTTATGTAACATTAATTATGAATTAATTTTTTTAAATTTTTTAAAATATTTATAAACTTCATTTTAGATTCATAATTTAAAATAGATACATTTAATTTTTAAATATACAGAATATTTATAAAAGTATCATTCTTTGAAAAATAAATATTTTACTGTTATGACTAATATTTACCATCATAATATAATTTTATGTCAAAAATTCAAATTTCCCTTATTATCTAATTTAAAAATAATAATTTAAAAAATTAAAATAACCATATTTTATTCATTTTCTAAAATTTAATAAAAAATTAATTTTGATATTAGAACATGCATGTAATGCATAAAAAATAATTTTTAGAGAAAGTGTAATTTAATGATCTAAATTTATGTATAGGATAAACTTTTTCATGTATTTTATTTTCATGATATTCATTTGAAAATAAAAGTTTTTTTCTTTAAAATAAATAAAAATAAAAATTTTACCAAAATAACTTTTAACAAAAAGGGAGTACCAAGAATAGTTTCTTTTATTGTAAAATACTACTTAAGATAATAACATGTTTAACACCGGTTTTATAAATTCATAATAGTGTTTTGAAAATGTATAATTCTTCCCGTTAAATATGTATTTGATAAATCTAAGTGTTTAAAAAAATTCTAGGTCTTTATTATATAATTATAAATCATAAAAGTTATCGTTTTCATAAAAAAAATATGTTTACCCTATTCACCTAAAAATCAATAATTCATAAAAACCCAAAAATAAATATTATGGTAACATTGAAATACAGAATGTAAAAATAAAGTTATTTTCATTTAAATATTATAAAATTTTAAAATCATACTTTTAAATAAAAACATTAAAATATAATGAAAAAATGTTTTCATAAGAAATTAACTTTTTGCGAAAACATTAACTATTCTTATTCTAATTTTATATTAATTACTAATAAAATAGGTAAAAATATATTATTAATTTAAAATATATATTTTTTCAACAAAAACATAAAAAAACTAATTTTTAGAAAGGTTACATTTTATAGAATAAATCTGTCATATTAGTTTTTTAGATACACTAGAAGAATATTCATAAATGTATTAGTATTAATAATGACCATTATATATATATATATATATATATATATTTATTTAGTTACCTTTATTTTTCCCCTATAATTCTATGAAAAAATTTAAATGGTTATATAATGTTATGTTGTTCTTTATGGTTTGGTGTTTTTTGTGAAGCAAGATATTGATTGCATTAGGTTTTAAAGAAAATATATAATTTAAAATATAGAGGTGTTACATTCTCCCCCCGCCCATTAAATAAATTAAAATCTTACCATTTTAATTATCACTCACTAATAAATTTATTTAAGGGTATCAAAAGGATACGAATAACTCAAGTTATATTTTCAACTAAGGATTATACCTTAATATCTTATGTATGACTACAAAAAAAATATCTGTAAAGACACGGATTTTTTCATGTAATTTTTTTTAATTATATGGAAATATTACGAGTCCGTGAAAATTTATGGCATGAGATTTTGAGGCTCGGGGTGCCCGTAATGATTTTCTAAAATTTTTAGGGTATATTCAATAAACACGCAAGTGTAGTTTTGTAAATTTTTAACCGCTGCTCGGAATTCGAGGACACCATTCAACTCATAGTGTTGATATTCTCTTAAAGAGACCTTCACCTCGACTACAGTATGTCAAGGGTGAAAATTAGTTTTCGGAGATTTCGTGGGAGAAAATAAAATAAACACACTTTATTTTATTTTTGAAATTGAAACCTCCCATTTTGAATTCAGTGGTGGGGACCACCTGAACTCTCTTCTTTAATGGGAGCTGAACCTTCGAATTCCCCCTAGTTAATGTGCCAACTCCAATTTAATTAATGTGCCATCTTTGATTAATTAATAAACTTAATTTATTAAGTTGGATTTTAAAATTTCTTGAGGTTGGAAAAATCGTTGGCAAAGGAGGAGAGCCTTGGAGAGAACTTTTAGAGGGTCATATTCCAATGAAGAACCACCCTCAACGAAGAACGAGGATGACGGACGAGATCGGATCGGAGAAGTGATGTGGGAGCGACAAATGTCGGTGTCCCCTTCACCAACTTCATCTCCTTCCTCACGACATCTCCAACGAACATCAAGGTAGGGGTTTTATTTTGAAGTATGACCAAATATTTTTGTTGATTCTTCATATTCTGGATACACAACGATGATGGACAAACAAACATGGCCATCATCCTGCACTTTTACCATGACCCTTTCTCTTTTTTTCTTCATGCGTTCTTTGACAACAAATAATTAATGATTCCAAAAAACACAATTTTTTGTCGAGCACGACATACGGAATCAGATCCCTTGACCTAATATTCGTGAATATGTGGACGACATAAAGTTCAGGCTTGAAACGAAGTCGTGATGGCTTGTGGAAGAAGACGGCAGCTGGCACCAGGCTGACCGCGAGGAAGGTGGGCGGTGTGGGTCTATGCCACCGGTTGAGTAGGAGTCCGCAGCCCGTCGGCTGCAGCGGAGTAGGGTGGATGCTGATATCCAGCCGGCCGCATGGCGTAGCGGTGGCGCACATCCACACCAGCGGAGTAGGAGGCCGCGACGGAGGACAGAGGGTGTCCGGCACTTAGCCAGCCGCAGTGGAGCAGCGGCGTGTGACCGCGCCACTGGGAGGAGGACCGATCGGAGCACCGACCTGCCATAGTGGATTGGAGGGACCCGTTCATGTCATGTGGGTGACATGGAAGCACCTAAAGGCACTTCCCTTTGCAGTTCTGAATGGAAGGGTCCGCTCCCCCTTCGGCGCCATCTCGGGCGGACCACGCTACCCAGCGGGCCACGCCCATCGCTCCAGGTTGGTCCATCCCCTTCGCGGGCTGGGCTGAACCACAGCCTAGAGAGCAAAGACTGCTGCGGTCTAGGCCAACAGGGCTGGACCCGAATCAGGTCGGGTTGTCCCAGGCCGGTTCGGACCGGACCTCTGCCCATCTGGACCCAGTTTCACCTTTTTGACCGTAACATGAGAACCGAGGGTCTGTTTGACAAATATTCTATGGAACCAAAATTCTTGGATCGAGATGGTCCTTTTGGTATACTCCACTAGAGTTTTGGATAAAGTAGGAGTATGGTCGGGTTTGATCGAACCCCGAATCCAACTGGGCCCTCGGAGCAAAAATGCTAATAACTTACAGATCGGGCGTTCGATTGACGCATTGTCTGTTGCGTTGGGTCCCTTATGACATGACGGACCTTTGGGTTACTCCTTTGTGGAGATTAGTGGTGGTTGAGGTAAGACCGATATCAAAAGGGACAGATTCTACGGAACTCGAGCACACTGGGTGTGAGGAATCTAGTGGCTGGCAGTGAGGCGGAGGTTGGAGATGGATAATACGGATGTTAGTTACCTATTGACTCTAGGAAGGTCAGGTCCTGTGTAGGTCATTGCGGGGATTAGTAACTATAAATCCAGTGTGGGTCAGCCCTCAGCGGTCCTGTGTGGTTCAGCGCATATCGATCCTATGATTGTCAGATCCTGTGTGGATCAGCGCTCAGCGATCCTGTGTGGGTCAGCGCATACCGATCCTGTGTGGGTCGGATCCTATGTGGGTCAGTGCTCAGCGATCCTGTGTGGGTCAGCGCATACTAATCCTATGTGGGTCAGATCCATTGTGGGTCATTTTGGGGGTTAGTACCTATCGATTATGTGTGGGTCATACTCCGTATAATCAGCAGTAGTGCCTCTTGACAGAGGTGATCTGCATGGTCAACTGTAAAATGCCTCGAATGGTTCCATTCCGATAGTGTAGTGATAGTTGTTGTTGTGTAAAAACTCCACCAAGGTAAGTGATCCTCCCAACTGCCATTGAAATCTAGGACGCAAACACAGAGCATGTCCTCAAGGTTCTAAATGGTCAGCTTTGTCTGACCATCCGTCTGAGGATGGAAAGCAGTGCTCAACTGAAGCTATTTCCTGAATACCTCCTGCAACCCCTTCCATAGACGGTAAGTGAAACATGCATCACGATCAGAGAAAATCATAGATGTAACTCCATAAAGTCATATAATCTCCTGCATGTAGAGGCGTCACATGCTCTCTATTGATCCCTACTCTCTGATAGGTAGGAAGTGGGCCGACTTGGTGAGTCAGTAAATAATCACCAAGATGGCATCATGCCCCTTGGACATACATGAAAGTTATTTATGAGATTCATGGGACCCTTTCAGGTCCTCAGAAGACTTGGAGAGGTGTCTTACTACTTATCTCTTCCACCTCAGTTTCACCGGACGCACAACATTTTCCACGTATCCCAACTGAGGGGATATGTACATAATCCTTTGCACATCATTGACTGGGGCGAGCTGGAAATCGACGATGGGGCGACATTTTCAGAGGTTCCAGTAGAGATTGAGGATCGACAAGAGTGGGTCCTTCATGGGTGTTCGATACCTCTGTTGTGCATACGCTGGCAGCCCGGTAACCTCTAGGAGAGCACATGGGAGCGGGAGGCTCAAATCCATGCTCAGTACCCCCCACTTGTTTCCCTAGTTTTCATTTTGGGTTTCAGGGACTCAAAGACTTGAGGTGGGGAGAATGTAAAGACATGGATTTTTCCATGTAATTTTTTTATTTTTATGGTAGTATTACATGTCCGCGAAAATTTACAGCGTGTGATTCTGTGGCCCGATGTGCCTGGAATGATTTTTTGAACTTTGTTTCAGGTACGTTCAGTAAAAGTGCGAGTGGAATTTTGTAACATGTTAATCGGTGCATGGAATTGAAATCTGAGGACATCGTTAAACTCGTAGCATTGATACTTTCTTAAGGAGACCATAACCTCAACCGCAGTAGGTCAAGGGTGAAAAATAGTTTTCAGACTTTTGTGGGATAAAATAAAATAAACAGCTTTATTTTATTTTTGAAATTGAAACCTCCCATTTTGAATTCAATGGTGGGGACCACCCAAACTCTATTATTTAATGGGATGTGACCCTTGGAATTCCCCTAGTTAATGTTCCAACTCCAATTTAATTAATGTTCCAACATTGATTAATTAATAAACATAATTTATTATGTTGGATTCTCACATTGCTTGAGGTTGGAATAATTGTTGGAAAAAGAGGAGATCCTTGGAGAGAACTTTTGGAGGATCATAATTTAATGAAGAACCACCCCCAATGAATAACAACTATGATGCACAAGCCTGGATCATATATGTGTTGCGGGAGTGACAAAATCAGGCATCCCATTCACTGACTTCATCTCCTTCCTCGTGACATCTCAAACAAACGTCAAGGTAGGGGTTTTATTTTGAAGTATGATTAAATATCTTTATTGATTCTTTATATTCTGGATTCAAAACGACGATATCCAAACAAACATGGACATTGTCCCGCACTTACACCTTTCCCCTTTCTCTTTTGTTCTTCATGCGTTCTTCATACGTTCTTTGACGCCAAATAATTAATGACACTGAAAACACAATGCTTTGTTGAGTGCGACCTATGGACACGGAGCCCTCAACTCAAGGATCGTGAATATGAGAACGACATAATTTTCGGTCTTGTAATGAAGTCGTGATGGTTTTTGGAAGAAGGTGGCGGCCGGCACCCGAACGACCATGAAGAATGAGGGTGGCGTGCGTCCGCGCTGCTGGTTGAGCAGGAGGTCGCAACTTGTCGACCATGGAAAAGTAGGGTGGCGAGCATCATCGGGTCGGCCATGTGGTGGAGCGGGGGTGAGCGTCCGCGCCACTGGAGCAGGAGGTCGTGGCCTGCTTGGTCGCGGCGGAGGACGGAGGGTGGCCGACACTCGGCCCACTGCAGTGAAGCAGCGGTGCGCGACTGCGCTGTTGGGAGGAGGACCAGCTGGCCGTAGCTGATAAGTGGGACCCACTCGGGTCCCAGGGGTGACATTACAATGCCTAAAAGAACTAACTTTTCTATTCCGAATGGAAGGGGGGCTGCTCCCACTTCAGCACCACTCGGGTGGACCGCGCTGCCTAGCAGGCCGGGTCGAGACATCCCCTTCACAGGCCAGGCTGGACCATGGACCAGTGGGTCGAGCCCACCACAGCCCAGGCTAACTAGGCCGGACCCAAATTGGGTCAGGTCGGCCTAGGCTGGGTCAGTCTGATCGGGTAGGACCGGACCTGATCCCATCTGGACCCAGTTTTACCTTTTTTGTTATAACTTGAGAACCATGCGTCTGTTTGAAGAACCATCTATGGAACCAGAATACTTGGATCAAGAAGGTCCTTTTGGTATAATCCACATGATTTTTAGATAAAGTTGGAGTACACCCAGGTTGGATCGAACCTCAAATCCAACTGGGCCCTCAGAGAGGAAGCGCTAATAACTTATAGACCAGGTGTCCAATTGACGTGTCGTCTATTGTGTTGGGTCCCTTATGAAATGAAGGACCTTTGGGTTACTCCTTTTTGGATCTTAGTGGTATTATAGGTATGAATGATATCATGAGATTCTACAGAACTTGAGCACATCGGGCGCGAGGATTATAGTGGCTGGTTGTGAGGAGGAGGTTGGAGATGGATAATACAGAGCTTAGTTACCTATCGACTCTGGGTGGTACAGATCATGTGTGGGTCATTGTGGGGTTAGTACCTATAGATATTTTGTGGGTCAACACATACTGATCCTATGTGGGTCAGATCCTTTGTGGGTCAGTGATCAGTGATCTTGTGTGGGTCAGCGCATACCGATCTGGTGTGGGTCAGATCTTGTGTGGGTCATTTCGGGGGTTAGTACCTATCGATCCTATGTGGGTTAGACTCTATATAATCATTAGTTGTTCCTTTTGATAGAATGAGATGATCTAACTTCGTGACTGATCATCTATACTTCTATACTTCACTAATACCTGTGTGAGCTGAGTCTTTACCTTTGTGGTGTACCTGTGTGGTACTTATATCTTCGTGGTGTTACCCGTGTTGTACTTCTACCTTTTTGGTATTCTTTCCTCATGTGTGATGTGTGTTTTTATTGATAACTCTAGTATATGTATGGGAATATACCTAATTAGTGTGATGACTATTTCTTCATTCTTTGATATTGAGGTCTTTCTTTGTGGTTTATCCTTTTTGGATTCTAAGATACCTTCGAGGGTCTGGGGTCCCTACTGAGTATCATTATACTCACCCCTGCATGGGTTTTGCTCGCACCTTGATATTTCATGTGTAGATGATGGAAAACACTAACCTAGAATGAGGGTACCAGGGCTGGAGGTTGCTCAGGGGGTGGACCTTAGACGAGACGATCCGCAGCGACGACTGTTCATGAGCTATACCTACCCTTCTGGTAGTATCCTTGGCTGGTGTTTAGAGGATCTGTTTTCATTTTTACTTGTACTTTCCATATTTACTCTTACTTTCTAGTTGATCTTGTATTCTATCCCCTTTACTTACTGTACACACCTTGTTTACTATATAGTTTACCTTGTGCTTGTATATTTCTATGTTCTTGGTTTGCATGAGTTTACAGGTTTAGAGGCAACGTCTTTCTGGTTTTAGGGATATTATTTTCTGGTGCTAGTCGCCAACCCCTGGCCTATGGAAGGTGGGCTTAGGGTAGTCACAACATGGGCCCTAGGGGATGGGACGTGAAAATATCTTACCTTCATCGTGTGAACTAGTTGCTTCATTTTTCCTTAGAAAATTGTTTCCCTATTCCATCCTTTTCCATACATAAAACATCTCCTAGTTCCTTGGAGACATTACCCTTGGTGTTTCTTACCACATTTTGAAAGCAAAGGAAATTAAATATTTATTCCTTCATTATCTTCACCACCTAAACTATTGTGACACTTCATTCTTCTCTTCTTTGGTTAGTTCTGGAATTAAACTTTTTTCACATTTAAAATCATAATTCTTTAATTCTAATTTAACATAATGACAAGATTTATCACTTTAGTTCTTATCCAGTTAGGTTTCCTGTTTGTAAAATATTTTAATTTTCCATGGAATCCATTATTAACTTGATTTATTTAGGATTAATACATTACTACCACAAAAATTAGTTAACATGAGTGATGGAAAATTACAACCAATGTTATAAGATATTTATATGATAAATCTTCAAAATAACTTATTCTTTTGAATTATTACATTATATTTCAATTCAAACAAAATCACTCTTGGTTCAATATAGGTTTCTTTATGTTGGGTTCCATCAAATTTCTTAACCAAATTTCTTTACACAATTAATCCTTTATAATTTATTATAAAATGAATGTGATTAACCAAAGCATATCCCACAGGAGTGTCTATCCAAGTGTGAAATATTATGCCCACTCATTATGAAACAGAGTGAAGATTGAGTTGATACTCTACATTCCATTTTCATAGTGATTAGACCTATGTTTATCTTTGAAATAGTCATATCCTCTTTCAAACATCCAAATAGATATGTAATTTCTAAGATAACAACACATCTATACTTAATGATAACATTGGGATGATATCACATAAAAAGACTTATCACATAAACTTAACTTAGTATTTTTCATTAAAGTTGTCTTATATGAATCTATAAAATATAAAATATTGCCTCAAATTACCTAAAGGGTTATCTATACCTTTTTAATAATGATAAACCTTAAATTATCATCCCCTAAATTATCCTCAACTAACATTATAACATCTAAATTTATCTAAACCATGATCTGACACCCACAATGATTCCCTGTAGATGAGAACATCTCAATTTCATGAATTAATGAAAATATTTCATTATAATTCACTCCAAATACCTTTTAGGTTTATAGTTTTATATAATTATGATATAATAATAACTAAAAAACCCATGACTTTTTCTACTAATGGATATTTTTCCACTATATATACAATTACTTAATCCATAAAAAGTCATAAACATATCCCATAAATTCTCCACACATGATACTCTTCTAGATACAACGTACTTATTACTTTTCATTATAATATAGGGAAATAGAGACATAAGAAATGAGTGAAATCAGATGGCCAAAAAGGGATAATCAATGAAAATAAAGCATAAATGAACATCATCAACAAGAATTGAGGCATAATATAGAAACATTAACATAATTACATGAGTTATAACATGATCATTAGTACATGAGGTGTAAATTTAAAATGTGTCAAAAATATAAATATGATAAATTACTAATAATATCACCAAATTTTATCACTAAGGTTTTAAAAAATCATATTACCAAGTTTATTCACCAAGGTATCTTAAAACATGATCAAGGCATGGTACCATGGTATCATGAACATGCCATCTCTTCATATTAATTTTTTACAAAATGCATTGGAGTGCTACCAAGGCACACCCTTCATATCTCCAAGGATATCAAATATGGTATCATAAAACATTACCAAGGAATCCTACTAAGTTATCTTAAACATGTCATCTCAAGAGATTAATTCTTTACCCAATTAATTGGATCAAGATCCGTGAACACCATTAATATATTTATAATCACGTATACTACATCAATCAATATTCATATGAACATATCATTTTAACCCATGAGTAGGGAATATGGGTTTCGAATATTAGATTACCTAGTCAATAATATAATTATATATCTATATGGATACCCTTGAATGGTATTAGAGTTGTGTATTCACAAAATAAATATATGACATTGAAAATGAAGGAATTATTTCGGTAGAATGATGGGTATAGAAAAGGGAATATGGAATGGGTTTAATGAGAAATAGATATATAAAATATATTATAAATATATAATTATTTGTATAGTAAATTATTGATTATAAAAACAGAGCATAATTATTTGGAAATCAAAATGCTTACAGCATGAAAATATAACATGGAAAATCAAGGACCAATTTTGGTATCATGATGGGTATACAAAAGTGATTATTAATGGGTTTAATTAGATATAAACGTAGTATATCATAAATAATAAATAATTTTTATATTAAATGATTTATTAGGAACACATTTAATTATAATGACAAGGAAATCAAAAGGATTACAATATAAAAATATGACATGGAAAATCTATGAGTGATTTTGACCTCATGGAAGGTTTACAAAAGCAATTATGGAATGGGATTAATGTGAAAGAAAGGTGGTATCACATTCGAAGGGAATAATTTAAATATTAAAGGATTTATTATGAACATTATTTCTTCTGGAAATGAGGATGACCTTATTTTGTTTAAGTTTTAAACTTTCCAATCAGTTTCTAATGGGTTTATTCGTAGAACCGGAAACATCCAATGATTCTATATCCATTTGGACCTACTTTCCAAAGGTATGTGCTCATTAGTTGTGGACCGATAAGGCTTAATAATTTTCATTGGTCGAGAGGATGGGAGTTCGGACTCCTCACACATTTTTTGGGTGGAATTATTGTCTACTCCAGGACTCTCTTTATAGATTTGAGTTATTTTTGTGAATCCTTATTAAATTAACAAGTATGAAAATGAGCTTTCCTTTAGATTTGACAATCAATGATTGATATGTATGAGATTTAGAGAATCTTTTATATGTATTTCAGGTTCTTTATCGATAGATAATCATCTGTATTTGTTAGATATTATTAGTCAATGGTATCCATTAATACATTATATGGAAATCTCTTGGTCATTATGATAACCATACTGGTTTTAAATCCACTCAGTGGGGCACTTGAAGTTTATTATCATTCAGAAGGACATGGATTATTTAAGAGTTGGGATCATACCTGCAGAAGTGCTACCTACATATCCTTTTTTAGAAAAGGTATCAGAACCCATGTAGTTATAGTGAAGAAATATGGAGTTTATGCATGATTGATGGCCCAAAGAAAGATGTCATAATTACTTTTATTCTCTATGATCACGTGAGTCATGCTCTGTGTGAGAAATAAGAGGTATCAGTAAAACTTGATGATTGTGCCATGAAAGATGCAATCATAATAAATAGTGTGGGGCTTATGTATGTATGACTGCCCAAGATAGATAAGGATTGGGATTTACTTCAGGGAAGAAACACGGGAAAAAGTTCCATAAAGGTATATGTAATTTATGGAGATTTGGATACTTAATTTAGGACTTAATCCTGAGAAGGATGCCCAAATTAGAGGGGACTTATGATTGGGTTTTATTCCTGAGAAGGAATCCCAAATCAAAAGAAATTAATACTAGGGCTTACTCCTAAAGAAGAGGCCCAGGTTAAAGGAAATTATGATTGGGGCTTCTTCCTGAGAAGGAGGCCCAGGTTAGAGAATTTGAGACTTGGGGCTTACTCCTAAGAAGGAGGCCCATGTTTAAGGGGAATTATGACTGGGGCTTAATCTTAAGGAGGATTCCTAGGTTAATAGAAATTATGACTAGGGAATACTCCTGAAAAGGAGGCCCAAGTTAAGGGGATTTGAGATTGGGGATTACTCCTAAGAAGGAGGCCCAAGTTAGGGAACTTGGGGCTTACTCCTAAGGAGGATGCCCAAATTAAATATCTTCTCATCTTAGAGGATGACGTTGAATGGAGGAAATATCTAACCTTAATGACATAAAAAAAATTAAGTCACTAGGGTTTGAGAGATTTTCCATAGAATTCCTTTTAGATAAGGAATCCAACAAAGGAACCATTCCAAAAAGGGATTTGAAGAGGGTTTTGAAGGCTAAATCTTGAAGAGGAAAGGTGGATTTGAAGAAAAGAGTTGAATAGGTAGGAGAGGCACCCAAAAATAGGCAGGCACGTAAGTCCTGTTTGGGCGTGCAAGTCCTTGTCGCGCAAGTATACTTGCGCGACACATGTATACATGGGCGATGGTTAACCCATAAAGCAATACTTGGTCAAGTCTTGGCTCAAGCCCTTAGTATTATCCCTAAAGGCTTCCAAAAGGGTGGCGCGCAAGTGTATTTATTTCCCTAAATGGTTAGACACTTAGGCACGCAAGTTTTGATGAATTCCAACACTTAGGCCTTATTCCTCCCCTTTATATCTTCCATTATAGTTAAGAAATTACCTTATAAGTGTTCAGAAGACTTCAAGTAGAATCTAGAGTGCCGAGAGCTTAAATCTGACTTTTGGATTTTTCCTCCTTGAAATGGGGGGACCACAAGGGGGTATTTATAGGCCATTGAAGACCATGGACAAAATTCAAATAGGGCGTGCAAGTCACCTATGAAACCAATATGTGGCGTGCAAGTATACTTGAGCGGCCATAGTAAAACTTTTTTGACCCATGTTTAAACAAATCCTTTTTCATGCCTTTGTCAATTTTTGATGTTTCTTCGAAGGATAAATCTCTTTGTGCATATGGTATTCCCCTTTTTCAGTCGTTAGACTCTGTGATGGAAAGTAGTGTCATCAAAATTCCCCCATAAAAGTTGCATCTGAAAGGAAGGAGTATTTGACTCTGAGGTAAAGGAGAAAACCAAGGAACTTTGGCCCGCAAGTTTTGAGCGCGCAGGTCACGGCACGTAGGTGCGAGGCGTGTAGGATTCGGCACGCAGCGGTGTGGCCTTGCTTATAAATATGGGTACCACTCTCATGTAAAGAACCCAACTTTCAAAGAACATATCTCTCTTCGCACAAGTGGGATCTCTTTCGCGCATGTGCTACTGTCCGTAGTTCATTTCGTCTTTGTGTCACGCTTCTGCAGAGGTATTTGGACTTGCGTGGTGATACCTGCGCGCCCAAACCTTCGCGACACAATTAGACTTGCGCGCCAATCATGAGACTTGTGAGCCTTAATTCCTTATCCATTTTTTCACTTTTCTTCACAAATTTTATGAAAAATCAACTTACTTAAGAGTTAATTATTTGACCTTTATGTAGATTCAAGGGATCCCAGAAGAATTAGAATGGCTAATGAGCTGGAAAGCAAGTGGATTGATGACATGATGAATGTTGTTGGCTATGACTATTATAATATATGTGACAACACTCTCCTAGATTTGGCCAAGTAATTGAAGAAATATCATCTTAATTTCTCACAGATCATATACCCACCTCTGTATGGTCATGGTCATCTGCAATAAGTCAACATTCCAGAGCCAAAGAACTATCTCCCGCATTCTTGGTTTCAGAATTACACAAATTTTGTTTCAGAAAATGTCTCAGTTGGAGGATCATTAATAAATGTTGGAACAGTGGAGAAGGCATTTATAATGCATTATATCCCATGTTCTCTAGATTTGAAACCTCACAAGCATGAGCTGCAACCACATTGTTATCCTTCAATCTTCCGAAATTCTCAGATGGATCAAGCCAAAGTCTGGAAGAAGATTTGGGACTTCCGTCCTGGAGGAGGTGTGAAGCCAACTTGGATGTGGGCATATTGGGTGTGACAAACATGTGTAGAGTTTGTTGAATATCTCAAGGGAGCTGCAATATATGAAGTCGTCTGGTATGGGCAGACATATGTCTACATGAATGATGAATTTTTGGTGGATTTAATTAGCCACTGGAGCCTAGAAACCAATTCTTTCCATCTGACTCGTGGAGAAGTAGCAATCAGTTTGTAGGATGTCTACAAGATCTTAGGGGCTCCAATTTTAGGTGATATGTATGATGAATTCATCCCCCCCAAGGTGACTTGGAATGATTTGGAGAAGACTCCATCTTTGGCTCGAGAATTATGGAAAATTTTCTACAAGATAAATAATTCAAATTCCTCCAAAACTCATTCTAGAAAGGATATTCATACAGAGGAGTGGATGGATATGTTTCTTACCAAGAAGCAGAAGAAGGGTCCCACCTGTACTCGTCCTACTACCTTCCCCAGAATAGAGAAGAGGGGTGTTCTTGGCACATTCTGACTGACCCTGGAAGTAGGATAATTTGAAAAGTAGGGGTATTAAGTGGATCATAGAATCCCAGAAAAGACCCATCTGGTGGGATTCTTAGCCTTGTGGGTCAGTGTTTATCTTATGCTAGTTAGGGATTTGAAGGGAGGCGTCAGGCCAGGGACCTTCGTTGTTACAGCCAAATTGGATGAAAGAAAAATGGTTGGGTTGGACACCCCAATTTTGGCGAAGATTCACAGGAGCTTACTCCATGTCTTTATGGGTAAGTCCCCTTTGAGAATAGTGGGACCATTCCAAGTTTTGTGGGGATGGATTGCCACTCATTTCAGGACTTATGTTTTACAGAGTGGAGTACAGGTTCCTAGAAGTTCTTTCAGGCCATCATTGCAGGCATTTTCTGGAATTTTTCCATTATCCCTCAACTCCTATGATATGAAGATGAGGCTAAGCATGTTCAAGGAATTCCATTTCTTTACTTATGGAAACCCACCAACTGGGCCGTTTTTTGAGGATGGAATAGCCATCCTGTAATTGAGGTCATACATGCTGGCTTGCAGAGATGGTGCATTGTCTTCCAGGATTGATGGAGAGATTATATGCGAGGCCTATACTCCATACAGATTTGTACGTCAATTCAAGTGTCTATAGCAGACTATTGTATCCCCTCCTGTTCATTTCAGGTCAGAGCAGCATCTGATGGTTTCCCGACAACTATGGTTGCTGACAGCTATGGAGAAGACCAAGTCATTGTTTGATCTACCAGTTACTGCACTGGCGAGTAACTTGACTACATGGTATGCCAAGAACTGAGTAGAATCATACCCTGAAGGGGTACTGAATCATCCGGTTCATCGGGTGGGGAAAAAAAAGAACTGTAGAGAAAGAAACCCTTCATCTGGAAGGTGACTCTTCAACACCCAGAGCTGATTCACCAGGTTCCTCACCCAGGGCTGACTTGCTGGATTCTCAAGATGGGGATGATGAGGCATGACATGTGTCAAAGTGGCCTCGTGCCATATATAATCCTCCTGTCAGAATCAAGAGACCCACTCCATCAACTCCTAGTGAGTTACTTCATTGGGGAAATTTAATCACCATTACTTTATAGAGAAACAAGTTTTATTTTCTTATTCTCTATCTATGATTGCAAGAGCTGGGAAGAAGCTGAAGTCCAAGATTGTAGGACCCTCCTCAAAGCCTTCTGGTATGCATGTTGAATATCTACAACCAGAGGCTATCCAAACATGGTGGAGTTTATATTGCGATGTTGAAACTGCCTGGCTAGACTTCTGCGAAGGGCTACACATCCCTGGAGTAGGTAATATTCAGGCTTCCACTGATATCCATTTCGAGGATAACCCTGATGAAGTGCGGGCCTACATCAGAGAGCCGGATATGCTCATATATTCCACTGATTATTCCATTCTTTTCACTAATCAGGTGAAGGAAATGATGGATCGTGGCACCACTGAGGGGACTAGTGCTTCCGGAGATGAGGAGTGGCACGATTACGTCGCTCCTGAAGATGTAAGTCTATTTCCCTATTTGATTTGTAACTTGATTCTAGTTAAATCTTTATTAATCAATGTAATTACTTTCTTCATCTTGAAGATTGCAAAGAAAGGAACTGATGAGGTTCCTTCACCACAATATAGCCCTGGTGGTACTGCCATCGGAGCTACTGAATCTCCTCGCGATCCAGGAAAGGTATCTCCAGGCCGGCAAGCCATGGAGGAGGAGTTAGACATGGATTTTCACTCTCTAATTCCTATATTTGGAGATGATGATGTCAACACTCCCCGAAAGTCGAAGAAGCAATGACAACGAAGGAGGAATTCCATAGCTAAATGCTTCATCAGTAGTGGTAAGTCCTTCAGATAGTCATGAATCTTATCTCATGAAAAGATTTCTCATACTTCTTGGGATTGCAGGGGATTCATAAATTTCCCCTTTGAAGGAGTGGACTGACCCTCCTCTGAGAACGACGGAGGGTGCTGGTGAACAATCACAAGTTCATGCTGACTTGGCTACTCCTGAAGAAGATCCAGCATCTATTCCCAGTACCGCTCCTACTTCTACTACAAGGAGAGAAGAGCCTACTTCTGGTAATTTAACAATGCTTCATAAGATGTTGAATGAAAACATCAACTAACTTCCATTCTGTGATACTTTAGTTTCAACACCTGCACCAGAATATTTGGAGGCTACTTCAACTGATGTCGTAATTTTCTATGAAGAAACTGTCCAGGGTCAGAGGCCGCAGGATGAGGGTCTCCAAGAAGACACATCGAATGCTCCCACTGGTGAGACTAATCCGAAATCCGATATATCACTAGATAAAATGATGAAACTTGGCGCATCTTTTGAAGATTTTTCAGATCATGTTAAATTACCATGTAATTTATAAGATTTTAGACGTGATTGTTATCCTTCGTCCTATTAAAATAACTTTTTATTACATCTCTGACCATGATTGGTTGAAATGTGCAGTTCCAACTTAGCAAGTTGCTAAACTGCCAATTCCTAGAGGGGGTATAGATAACCCTACTATTGCAGAGACACTAGCTCAAGTGGAGCTTAACCCGGTAGATCTTCCTGAAACCCATACAGAAAATCCTGTTGAAGCTAGGAAGGATGGGGGGAGCCTTCTCATGTTGTTGATCTACCATTGGGTAAGAGATAGTAATATTTGTGGTTTCACTTAATTTGCAAGATAGCTTAATCAACTTTTGTTATCCTTTGGAACTAACCAAAACATTAAATTGACTATGCAGGTCCATCAATTTCAGTGGCTAGATCTGGAGGTGAAGCCTTAGCCTCCACCCCAACAAGAATAGAAAGTTAAGTAACAAGGGTCAGGAGGGAAGGAGTAGAACAGGGCACTTCTCTAAGTACATTAATCCCGGATTATATTCCCCCCTGTGACAGTGATGCTGAGTCAGACTCGGAAGTACAAAAGGCGCTCCAATTTTCACGTCGCAGGGCTTGGTAGAACATATGGAAGATCATATCTGAAGTGCCTCTTGAAGAGCTATCTTCTAAGATCTCGTGACTGTCATCCCTATTCGTTATGTTGGGAATTGGCGGTTTTGGATATCAAGAGATCCATACCACGGTGAAACAAGTCATTTTAAGGAGGGAGAAGGCGCAAAGGTACCGTCAAGACTTAACCAGAGCAAGGCTGTTTTCCAATATCAGTGAATTTGAGGCTGCAGTGTCCCGAGATGAGGTTGATCATGGTTCCAAATTGAAGGAGCTAAAGCATAAGATCAAGGAGAAAGTTGTCCAGCTGATGCACTTCCAGTAACAGTTAGATGTTGTTACTGGGGAACTTGACCAACTTAACAATTCACTGGAAGGAGTTCAAACAAATGGTATGAAAGCTATTGCATATGCCAAGAAAGAACTCCATGAAGCTGAAAAGAGTGAATCTGGTCGAGTGCATGAGCTTTAAGTGGCTGCTAATGAAGCTCGGGATGCCGTAAATCAAATGAAGAGTTATGTTGAAAGCCTCTTGTAATTCCTGAAAAATAAAAGAGACTCCAATCTGTGGACGTCCTTCTAACTCTTGTGCATTAATTAAAGACTCTTTCATCTTCTATCATTTGTGTCTGCATTCTTTTTCTTCCTACCTAAATTTTTTTTACTTAAGCTAATGTGCCTAGTAAGCATAGTTTGATTTTTTTCTAGGATTATAAAAATAACCCTACAAACTTTGAATCTTTTTATTGCTCAATATTACCTAAATCATACAAAATTTATGTTTAGTGAGCTGGGACTTGACTTTTGTTCATATTTCCTATGTCTTTTGTGGGCAGTTTAAAGTCATGCACGTCGGATATAAAAAGACTAATGTTTAAGGTCGAAATAGCTTTGATCGAATGGATTAAAATTGACTCAATTCCTTGATAATTTGTCTAAAAACATATTACTATATTCAAGTATGAGGGAAAATATGTAAACTATGACTTAAGAAATTTTGAATCTGAGGAATGATATGAAAAAAGGGCTAAAAGGCATTAAAAGAAGTATTTCCCAAGAATGAAGTTACCACTATTTAACAAACCCGTTAGGGGGTTGAATTATGTAGGTCCACTTAAGGGCATTGGCTGTATAGTCAAATAATAGCATCTTTTAGATGACAGGTCCATTATGTATACTACATATGCAAGGCCGCCTAAGGGTACGTGCTGCATAGTTAGGAAAAAGAACTCTTAGAAATTTTACTTTTCTATTTCTAAAAAGCTAGTGAAAGTTTATGGAGATTCAAATTTTCCAAATCATAGAGTCTGCTGTATGGAGAGAGGTACTTGAATATAGAGAGGATATTTCCAATCAATATTATCAAAGAATTGGATGAATGTCACTCATGTGAAGGTATGACCCAACCATAGGGAAGGGAAATATAAACCATAGATTTGAATACTTTCAGATCATGAAAAAGAGTATGGGAAAAATATGTTAAGGATGGCTATTTTGCGGATCCCTACATATTGTCATTAAGACAAATAATGGAAAAATAGGTTTTCCTCCCAAGAATGAAGTTACCACTATTTAACAAACCCGTTAGGGGGTTGAATTATATAGGTCCACTTAAGGGCATTAGATGCATAGTCAAATAATATCATCTATTGGCTGACAGGTCTGTTATGTAGACTACTTATGCAAGGCCGCCTAAGGGGACGTGTTGCATAGTCAGGAAAAAGAACTCTCAGGTATCAGACATTTTGTGACCAGAATTCAAGAAAAGGGTTATGGAGATCTAGAAGTATTCAAGGTTAGGAGTATAACACATGAAAAATGGGTATTTTCTAATGCATGAAAGAGATACATAGACCAATACAGACCATAATTGTGTTGTGGTTAGGTCCTGAATTGAGGTGCTAGACTTCACTACGTATCCCATAAGGATGGGAATCAAGCCATACGTAGTTCTTGAAATAGAGTTTAACATCATGTGGGATGAGAGTGTAGGATATCTTAGTTTAGGTTCATAGATCTTGGACCATAATGAGGAATACACGTTGTGTGTTTTATAAACCTGATGTGAATGAAGACCAGGGTTTTCATACCACATTCATGTTTTAACAGGGGGACTTTTCAGCCAAAAGACTGAAAGTGGAATTTGGGGTTAGTCCCAAAGACTTGGGGCTGGATTCGAGGGATGCTTGAACATTTTTACATATCCCATAAGGATGGGAATGAAGTCACACGTAGTTCTTAAAATACCCTATGTACAGATTTGGTTCATACAAGTGAAGGGTGAAAGGGGACTTTAGTGCAATGATGGTTTGACCGAAGATAAAAGGTTTGGTCATTTCCATGAATTCACGTAGTCTTTGGAATATAACATGATTAGAGATCAATATAAATAATGATTCCCTCTCAGGTGAGGGTGTCAAAGAATGTTGTAGTTTATTTTCATACAGGACAAAAGTGAAAATTTTTTAACGTCATATAGCAAGGACGATGGTGAACCAATGTAAAAAATATTGGTTTGGGGGCAGATTCACGAATCAACATCATATGATATGGAGGTGAAACAATGTGAAGATATTGGTTATGGGCTTGATCCTTAGGAGGTTGCCTATGTACCCAACCTAGAAGGAAAATATCAAAGTCTACGTAGTTCGATTGAAGAATGATTTGGTGATCAAGTTGTTCCTGAGGACAATGACCTAAAAAATAGTGTTGGGACTTATGCATGTTTAGCGGCCTAGAGAGGGTGTTATGGTTGAAGTTTACTCTAAGATCACATGAGTCATACTCAGTGTGAGAAACAAGAGGTAGAAACAACCCTAACGATGCACAATTTAATGTCATGTAGGACATAAAGGACATGACATAGTTTAACGTCTTGTTGGATGAAAGAGGGATTGTGCAGTTTAATGTCTTGCAGTGAGGACTATAATAGTTTAAGGTCATATGTATGGACAAATGCTGCACAGTTTAGCGTCATGTAGATAGGACAAGGACTGTATAGTTTAATGTCATATAGCAAGGACGAGGGCTTATATTTTAATGTCATATAGCAAGGATTATGAAGGGGACACAGTTTAGCGTCATGTTGGATGATGAGGGACTGTGCAGTTTAAAGTCCTGCAGTAAGGACTATGGGGGGGACTATGTAGTTTAATGTCATGCAGTAAGGACAACACAGTTTAACGTCATGTTGGACGACAACATAGTTTAACGTCATTTTGGATGTCAATATAGTTTAACGTCATGTTGGATGAAAGAGGGACAATATAGTTTAACATCATGTTGGACGACGACATAGTTTAACGTCATGTTGGATGTGGAAGGGTATTTGTGTTACACAAAATACTTCTTCAAAAATATGGAATTGGTTGGAGTCGTGATGAGTTATCCGTCCATTGAGATTAAAGAATAAGCTCCATTAGAGTAGACCTTATGTATTGAATAAGGTCCTTCCAACTTTGGCTCAAGCTTGGGATGTTTCTTTCCTGGTATCATTAGAGTTCTGATAACCAATACCAATTCTCCTTGAATAAATAAACTAAGACAAACTTTTTGTTGAAAGCTCGTGCTATTTGATTCTGGTAGACTTCCAAGTGGTGCAAGGTGCACAATATTTTTTCATCTAATCATTCCAATTCATCCAATCGCTTTTGAGATTGTTCATTTGTAGATGGCTGATTACAAATGGATACTCTGAGCAAGGTTAATTGAACCTCAATGGGCAAGACTGCTTCTATTCCACATACCAATGAATATGGAGTTGACCGCGTAGAAGTGTGGGTGGTGGTCCGATAAGCCCATAAAGCATGAATAAGTTTATCAGGACATGATTTATTATCTTTATCCACCATGTTTTGTAGTATGTTTGAAAGAGTCTTATTGAAGGCTTCTATTTGGCCATTGGCTACTGCATGATACTGAGATGAATGGTTAGATTTGATGTTGTATTCTTGATACAACTTCCTTACCTCGAATAAACAGAAGTTGGTGCCATTGTCCGTCAATATGGTATGAGGGACACCAAATCTGGTAATGATGTTATACGTGATGAAGCTAACAATGATTTTAGAACTAACTTCTTTGATAGGTATTTCCTCTGACCATTTGGAAAAGAATTCAGTAGCAGTAAGCATATACTTAAACTACTTGGATGTAGCCGAAGGATAAGGTCCTACTACATCAATTCCCCATGTGGAAAATGGCCATGAGTATTCAGCTGTATGAAGAAACTCTAGGGGTTGATGAATGAAATTGGCATGTACTTGGAAAAAATGACACTTCTTAGTGAAATCAACACAATCTTGTATCATTGAAGGCCAAAAGTATCCAAGCCTTCAAATTTTATCAGATAGTCTATGTCCAGACTGGTGGGCACCACAGACTCCTACATGTACTTCTTTCATGATGGCCATTTTCTCTTCACCATCAATGCATCTAAAGAGAATTCCATCAAAACCACACTTGTAGATAATTTTCTCTAGGTGATCTGGGCTATCATAAAGAGTAAAATTGACCACACGTTGCCGAACTTGTTATTTTCTAGCTCTATCAGGTGGAAGTGTTCCATTTTAAAGGTATTCCCTGATAGGTGTCATCCATTATGTAATATGACCATATGGTTCAAAAATGGTACTAATTTCATTGATTTCCTATGTCCTAGTTTGAACATAAAGTGAAATTGTACAATGGTGGGAAATACTAAGGATTGTCTCGTCCCGATTTGTATCTTCTAGAGTTGTGGCTATATTATCCAGTGCATTATCTTGGGCATTTTGTGATCGTGGGATATAAGAAAATGTCGGTTCCGAAGGAAATTCCGCCATTAACTCTCTGATGTAATCATATAAATGGATTAACTCTTATTTTCTAATGGCATAATCCCGATTTACTTATTTGATTACCAAGTCGGAATCACCTTTCACCATTAAGTGATTCACCTGTGCCTGAAGTGCCAACTCCAATCCTGTGATGAGAGCTTGATATTATTCTTCATTATTTGTACCGCCTTCCCACAATAAGAAAGAATAGGGTAGCACTGTCTTTTCTGGGGAAATAAGTACAATTCCTAACCCAACTTTGTTGAATTTAGGATCTTCCATTTTCTTCCCTGTTGGAGTTTTGGAAGCACCATCAAAGTAAATTTCCCATGTTTGAAGATTATCTTGAATAGAGAAGACTTCCTCATTAGGAATTTCAGGATCAAAAGATGTATCTTCTATTGAAGGATGTTCAGCAAGGAAATCAGCCAGATCTTGGCCCTTTATTGCTTTTTGAGACACATACTGGATATCAGATTACTGCAAAATAACTACCCACCTTGCCAGATGTCATGTAAGCATTGGACGAATAAAGATGAATTTGAGTGGGTTAGTGCGAGATAAAAATTGGACCTCATGATGTTGCAGTTAGTGTCTTAATTTATGAACTGAAAAGATTAACGCTAGGTAGCACTTTTCAATACTTGAATATTGGGTTTCTACTTCAAGCATAGTCCGACTGAGATAGTAAAGGCTGTTTTCATTCCCAGCATCATTATTTTGGGAAAGGAAGGCACCCAATGACCGGTCTAAAGCTGCCACATAAAGAATCAGTGTTCTTCCTTCAACAGGTGGCATTAATACCAGTGTAATCAAGAGATATTTCTTGAGAATATTGAATGCTTCTTGAAATTCTTTAGTTCATTGGTAAGTGACTCCCTTCTTCATCAATTTGGTGAAGGGTAAACTTTTGCCTGTCAGATTGGTGATGAAACGTCGAATATAGGCCAAGTGTCCTTGAATTCCTCTCAATTATTTCAAATTTCAAGGAGGTGAAATACCAAGGATTGACTTTGTCTTCTAAGGATCGACTTCAATACCACTATGGCGTACAATAAAGCTGAGAAATTTTCCTAAGGTTACCCCAAAAGCACATTTCAAGGGGTTCATCTTCAAATTGTGTTGTCGAAGTTTGTGGAATATGACTTCCAAATTAGCCAAGTGATTAGAACATTGTTTGGATTTAACCACCAAATCGTCCACATAACATTCAAAAAATTTCCCTAAAAAGGGTTTAAAGATACGGTGCATGGGACACTGATATGTTGTGCCTGCATTCTTCAAGCCAAAGGGCATTACCTGATAGTAGAACACACCATGAGGGGCTATGAAGGCTGTAGATTATTCATATTTTGGATCCATTTGGATTTTATTATACCCAGAATATCTATCCATGAAGGAAAGTGCTTCATATCCAGCTGTTGCATCAATTAAGAGTTTTGAGATTAGAACTAAAAAATCATCCTTTGGATAATGCCGATTAAGATCTCTGAAATCAATGGAAACACTAATTTTTTCATTCTTCTTTTTCATAAGGAAAATATTATTTAGCCACTTGGGATATTAAACTTCTATGATGAAGTTAGCTTTGATAATCTTGTCCACCTCAACTTCAATTTTGGAAGCATAAGTTGGGTGTGTTCTTCTTGCAGCTTGCTTGAATCCTCAATGTTCTTCTGTAAAACCCAAATGATGGGTAGCAACATTAGGATCAAGCCCTGGAATTTCTGTATAATTCTAACAAAAAATATATCGATTTTTCTTTAAAAATGAAATATACATTTCTTTCTCTTCAAGAGTCATGGCTGCACTAATTAAAGTGGGGCGTGGATATTCTTTTGTACCCAGATTTATTTCTCTGAGTTCATCCACAGTGGTAGAGATACCCTCTTCAAATGCTGGAGGAGCATCCCGGAGATCTTCCTCTTCTTATTCAGCACGTGTTATCTCTTCTATTTCTACTTGCATAGTATATGATGAAGCATAATTTACAGGATCAGGAGAGATGTTAAAATTTGAACATATTGAAGAAGAAGATTCCATTTCTGGCCTTATTAATGATGAAGGGTCTTCCTTGGGTAATAAAGTTGAGATGATGGATTGAGAATCAACATCATCGTTCACCTCTAACATTTCTATAACTTCTTATGGCCTAGTTGGCGAAGTATAGAATTGATAAATTTCAGCAGATGAAATGAAGACATCTCCATTTGAGATTTCATCATTTCTTGGTGAATCGCCAATTTCTCCCATGCTGTCTGGATTGGTTGCCATAATTGACATTATGAAAGTTTCCATAAGAGTATTTGTATTTGGGTCTATCCTATCAATTTGACTGATAGGCAACAAATAATTTGTACTCACATGTAGAAATGGGTTTACTGGAATCTTTTCCAAACCATATGGAGTATTAACTTTGGTAACCTCCCTTATTGTGGATTTCTCCTTTCCCTCTATGTGATAGAATTCCGCCTCAATGTATTGAGATTCACATGTTTTGAATGGTGATTTATCACCATAAAATGTCCTAATTTGACCATTGAAACAATATTTGAGACATTGACGGTATGATGAAGGGATAGCCACATGTTGATGTAGCCAAGGTCTTACAAGAAAAATATTAAAGGTTGTGTCATGACGAAAAACCATGAAATCTGAATTGGATACAAGATATCCAAACTGAGTTCTGAGTGTGATCTCACCCAGAGGTTCATGTTCATTTTAATCATATCCTTGAAACATCAAAGTATAAAGAGATAAATCTGATTTGGTGAGTCCCAATCGAAAAAGTGTACAAATGGGGATGAGGTTGACCCCTGAACCATTATCAATGAAAGCTCGCCAGATATCTACATCATTGACCTTTCCAGATAAATACAAAGGTCTAATATGTCCATGCACAACATCATCTTCATCTTCATCTGTAAAAGATATCACTGCATGGAATTCTGAAGGATCATTCTCTACATAGTATACTTCAGCCATAACAATTTCAGCTGCGAATTCCTAAGGACTTTACAAAGCCTCAATGAGTGCCTCTCGAAGATCCTTTGATAGATTCAAGACATCCAGAATTGATAACTTTTCAAGTACTTGGGCCAAATGTTTCAAGACATCATATTTTTGATCCAAAGGTTTGTGTTTCCCAATAGGAACATGTGGTTTCTCAATTTCCTTAGAAGTTGATGCTTTGGAATTAGATGCATATTGTATCGGGGTAGGAGTTCGAAATACTCTCAGATTTGTAAAATTAGACTGAATAGGTTTATTTACTTGCTGAGAGGAAGAAGGTGTAACCACTAACTAATCCTCCAAAATAATTGTGCCAGGACTGAATCTACCATGCATGGAAGAACTGTCTTGTTCCTTTTGAGCCTACTGAAGGGATCTACCATGAGTTTCTACTGCATACACAGTTCTAGCAGGGGTAGAATTGGAATAGTGGTTTCTGTAATATCCACTTCTTCCTCTATATCCTATACCTCTGTAACTCCCTCTAATTCCTTTGTTTGATATAGGGAACTCAGGCTCATCAAGATCGAAACTGTTACTAGCATAATGATCTGTTAAGTGAATCATGTTAATAGAACCAAAGATCAACTCTTCATATGATGAAGACTCTGCATAATTAGCCATTTTAGGCCATTCCGTTTGGTGGGGCAGTGCCTATGGCTTTGGAGTAGATGGCATAAAATCTTCCAAAGTCAAAGACAACTTGGGCTTTAATACGATCTCATCTTCTTTTGACTTCTATTCTTTCTTTGAATTATGTCATTTCTTTGAGGATTTTCTTTCTAATCAAGGGGGTTTTGCTGTGGCCTTCATAGCAGAAGACACAATTGGTTTCTTCAATTGCGTCCGTAAAATGGCATGATTTCAATCGATCATTTTTCTAACCATCCAATCATCATATTTCTACACATTTTTGCTTTTGACTTCTTGCCACTCGCCTTCTACCTTTGGATTTGTAGCAGTAACACATGCTACCTGAGCTGAAGAACCTTTCAGTTTGACTTGTCCCAAGTCAACCATCTTTTGTAGGAGGTCTTTGAAGACAAAACACTCCTGAATGGGATGCCCTAACATCTGATAAAATGGGAAATATTTGGGACGGTCTTTATCTCCTTCCGTGTTCGGCCTTTTGGGCCTTGGCAACTAAACCAAATTATTTTCCAGAGCCGAAATGAAGTAACCAAGAACTTGTTCATTTCAAAAAGAATTAACTTTTCTCTTTAACTCCTCAAATTATTTTTGTCTTTGATCTCTTTGATCATCTTGACGAAACGACCTCTGTTGTTGACTCTCAAGAGGTGGAGCCCTTCGATAAGAAGAAGGTTTTTAAGTAGAAGTAGGTACAGTTGCTTGTTTAAGCATATATGTAGCAGTCTATGCTCTACCCATTCTCCTTCCTGGAGCTGATGGAATTACACGAGTTTTATCCTTATTCTTTGTAAGAGAGTCTTCAATTTGTTGAGCGATTGAAGTAAGGTCTCAAAACCATCCTGTGTATTTCACAGGGATCCACGGTGTGCATAATTCATCACGCAAATTTTCCACACAGATTGGAAACAACTCTTCTTGAGGGAGTGCTAAGCTTAAGGAATATGTTAATCCCTTCCAACGAGTAATGAAATATGAAACTCTTTAATTCTCCCTTTTCTTACAATTTTTAAGATCAAAAATTG
The DNA here is from genome assembly GCA_963277665.1 of Viscum album. Classification (NCBI taxonomy): domain Eukaryota; kingdom Viridiplantae; phylum Streptophyta; class Magnoliopsida; order Santalales; family Viscaceae; genus Viscum; species Viscum album. The sequence goes on from OY728125.1 coordinate 983,299,274, forward strand.
TTGTCTTTGGAAAAGTTGAGATGAATTGAAGAAGAACTCATTGATGGAGATCTTCCCTTCTAGTAATTGACCGGGATTTCAAGCTTATATACTAGACAAAAGCAGGCTCTTGTAATGACTGTACAAAACACCTGAGCTTAACTGCTTCGTGTTGCTGAGGATTTCCCATCATAGGATTTCAATGAGAAACAAAATGTGTTAAGTGTTGTTCTGGGTCTCCTGAACCATTAAAGATTGGGAATGTCGTACTTTCAAAATTTGATGGGGGGAAATTGTATCAACCCATTTAGGGTAAGATCTCTTTTATGGTTGAATTTGTGCACTCTTTCCCTCTATAGATTCCAACCAAGCTATTAATGACTCAATGGTAGTTATTAACTTTGGACAGGTGTTATGGCTGGTACTACAACTGATGGTAGCACTATCTATTGTTGTTGCGCTTGACCCATAGGATTAGAACTATGAGGTTGTAATGGTAAAAGAGGATAGTCTTGATCCATCTTAGTAGCTATAACAAATTCCCTTGGCTGACTGACTCTAGCACACTTAGGAGGAAGACTACGTTGAAGTAGTTCTGCATTCAACCTCCTTAATTACTTCATTTATTCCTCATGTAGTGAGAACCTTTTCTCTAGTGTGAGTGATTGGCCTTCTCCAGAAGAATGGTGGGACGTAACTTGAATTTTTTCCCTTTCCCCTTGTTGGATGCCTTTTAGAGAGGGGGAAGTTGGTTATTTGAAGGAATACCTAGATTCTGGGTAAGCCTTTGATTTCATGTACACAAACCCTCTTCATTTGCTTCTATGTGTACAACTTCTTGAGCAGGAACTTCTTCATCTGATCCCTCTGAGTGAGCCTCATGTTTTGGAGGATTAGAAAAAATGTCATTGATGACATTTATTGATTCATAACGCATTACATCCCTTCTATCAGCATTTCTGAGATATTGTATTCTTCCATGTCCCTGATGAGACACTTCCTTCTGTTGAGTTTATCCCTCTAAAACTTATTGATGAACCGTAATTTGGAGGGAATCTCCTGATAATTTGGCTCTACGTTCCTCTTGTGTCTTCTTCCCTAATCGAGAGAAGACTGACTTCTACTGAGGAAGGGATTGAGGATTTAAAAAATTCCCCAATCCGGTGGACTAGGGTTGTTCCTGTTGTTCCTGGTCAACTCTTCGAATCATATTTGTTGATTCTGAGGTTTGGGTTAAAAGAGTCCCTAGTATGGAAAGCTGGGGTGGTTCTTGAGCTGCTACATATGAGACTTTCTTAAAATCTCTCATGATCTTGCGTAATTTAGTCCTAAAATTGGCTGGATGCATCAACTTACATATACTCAAATCACCTGGCTTAAATGACCGTTGGATGATTTCTAACACTTCTGTCATGTGATGATGTGCACGCTCTAAACAAGAAGCAAGTTTGATATTATAATTTTCCTAATGCAAGAGTAATTTGACCACTTGTTCTCTGTATTTATGACTTTGAGAAGAACTAGTTGAGGCCTGTTCCTGAGCACGCCTTTGATTATGCACAAAATCAGCTAGATGTGGCCAGTTCTGGGAAATAACATTTCATGAGACCACCTTTGGTGGGATTTGTTGAATGGAGAGTATAGTGAAATGTAGTTCTCCATGAACACCCCATCCCCTGATATAAATATCATATGGGGAATTGGAAATTAACTGGTGCAATATTTTTAGTGCTCTAAGGCATGAATGCTGAAGGGCTCTTTGCTGCTTTTCAGCCTGAGAGAGATGCCAAATCAATTTGGTGTTATAACCCTTCAATTATCTTAACATGATTTTCATATGCATTGTAAGATAATATTTTCTCTTTCAAGTGACAAAGTGTTTTCCACATGTTGAGGAAAATATCATGAATACAATCTTCCGTCAACATTTCTAGAATGTCATATTGAGAGTCAGCCAAAGGCCAAAACATGACTGGTACTTCACCTTTCTCCAGTTGTTTTCTCATATTCAGCACTTCCTTCTTATCATTCGATGAAGATTCTTCTACCTGATTAGACTAGAGCTGGTGCTTTCTTATTGCTTCATCGGATTCAAAAAGATTGTTAGATAATTAATTTATTAAACTAGAAGATTAATGACCCAAGGGTGGTTCGGATAATGACCTACACCCTAGGCTATCTTCTGATTAAGAAAGTGTTTCACCTGCTAGCGTTAAAGAATGAGACATGACTGGATTCACACTTTCAAGTGCCTCAAGATAAGAGGGCTTTCTCATCACTGCAATTTCCTTTGAAGAATTTTCCAAGAAATGCAAATTACTACTATGGAGAGGAATTTTGCAGCTAAATTCATCATCATGGGGAGGACCACCATGGTGGGTTACAGTAGAAGATGAAACATTTTTCTCCTTGATCTTATAGCCACGTAGAGGGTTATCGTGGCTCTCATATGAATATGATACTTTGATATCGACCGAACTGTCATGAAGAAAGCCTTCATGAGGAAGTGTTTGATGAAGACCTTCGTAATTATTGTTCCCACTATTGGGCAATGAGAGAGTAGAATCTTGAGTTGCAAAAAATAATTATCTGAGTGCATCAAGAACTCCAGCAACGAGCAAGGCCTTATTACATATTGGATCTTGATTTCTTGACTATATTGGACGGGTATTTTTCTTAGAAACCTTCTTACTCACTTTAGGAACCACTTGTTGACAAAAGTGGTTATTATGGGCAAGTGTATGTGTCTGCTTAGAAGAAATAGTCAGTTTAGGATGATTATCTCCATTCAAATCAGGTGTATGTGTCTGAATTGATTGTCCATATGACATGGGGGAGTATTCCCCACAACCCTCTTGGACTGGAACAGAGGTGTGTATCTATTCCAGAGTGATATTTTGATGTGTCACTCCACTCGTAGGGACATATTTTTATTTCTTTCCCTATGATGTTGGTAAAGCAGTTATAATATTCTAGCAGGCATCCAGAATATGAGCAGGGATTTTCTTCTTCTCTTTCACCATTATCAGAATGTTCTTCGTGACTTAAACTACCGAAAAAGGAATATATTTCTATTCCATGCTTGGAGTAGGTGTGTATTCCTACTTCTGTCCTCCTTTTCCTATCAGTGAATTCTGACAGTACTCATGTGTGGGGGCAGAGAGTTGAGTCTGCTCCAAATTTGTCATTGGAGCATTCCGAATTACTTCTTTGGGTACTACCAAACGAGGCTATTAGAAATATTGTTGAACATTGGTAAGTATATGTTCCTACTGTGTATTCTTTGTCAAGTATGGTTGACAAATTTCCTTTAATACTGGAAAACAAGATTGCTGACAGAATTGTTGATTGTAAATAGGTGTATGTCCCTGCTTATCAGTTGCCACCATATTAGATGGGAGAGCTTCTTAAGTTGTAGTCAGATGAGCATGTTGACTGGTTGATGAATTATAAATAGGTGTATATGCCTGCCTATAATACTTCGCTGGAATCTCCTAGCGGTATTGGCGTGTTACTGCCAGACGAGTCTGCTAGGCATTAACATCAGAACGGATGGTTGTATATGCCCACTCGTTATTTTCCATTAAGTTGTCTTGATGGAATTATCTAGAGGTGGTAGAAGTAATAACCTACTCCTTGTTGACCACATTTCTCCTATGGCAGTTCTTCTTGCATGCTCGGGTCTGAGGAACTTGAGCCAAACCCCTAAAAGTGATACCCTCATCATGTTGATGGCGCACTGCCACACGAGTCTGGCAGTGATTATTGATTGGATCCCTCGAGAAGGACTCTTGTCTCCTTGAATTAAGGCCTTGAGTTACCTTCTCATTCACCTCCTCGTAATATGGTAGGGACTGGTGATTGCATTCCGGGGATAACGATCTAAAATGGTTGGAGACGGTGGTTGGCACCACCTGCTTCTTGATCACTGGTCGTTGCTGTCCGGACAACCATGGTGAATTATTGACTTGGAGGTCTTGTCGAGCGGCCTCCAGAGTCTAAATGGTACCGTGTTGATGGTATTCCTTAATCAATGCATTTGAGACACTGAGTAGGTGATGTCATCCTCAGAGCAGACGAGGATCTAGTAGGAGTAGCAGCAGATGCATTCACAGGTGTGAACTTTAGAGAATCCATTTATGTAATGTAGAGATATCTTGGAAATGAGTGCCTTTTTGATATAACAGACATAATCAAGATAATTTTGGCCACTACATCTTTTGGATGATCACATATGTTATTGATTTTTTTTGGCCCTCACATTGAATTAAATAGGGGCCTAACAAATAAGTAAAACATCATTTAACTTGCTTAAGGATACTCATCAAGTTCACAATTTTTTGTTTCTTCTAGAAATGGGGATGACCTTATTTTGTTTAAGGTTCAAACTTTCCAATCAGTTTCTAATAGGTTTATTTGTAGAACCAGAAACATCCAATGATTCTATATCCATTTGGACCTACTTTCAAATGGTAGGTGCTCATTAGTTGTGGACCGATAGGGATTAAGAATTTGTATTGGTCGAGATGATGGGAGGTCGGACTCATCACACAATTTTAGGGGTGGGAATTATTTTCTACTTCGGGACTCTCTTTATAGATTTTAGTTATGATCATGAATCCTTATTAAATTACCAAGTATGAAAATGATCTTTCCTTTAGATTTGACAATCAATGATTGATATGTATAAGATTTAGAGAATCTTTTATATGTATTTAAGGTTCTTCATCGATAGAGAATCATATGTATTTGTTAGAGATTATTAGTCAATGGTATCCTTCAATAAATTATATGGAAATCTCTTAGTCATTCTGATAACCATACTGGTTTTAAATCCACTCAATGGGTCACTTGAAGTTTATTGTCGTTCAGAAGGACATGGATTATTTCATATTTTGGTTCGTACCTACAGATGGGCTACCTAAGTATCCTTGTTTAGAAAAGGAATCAGATCCCACGTAGTTTGAGTGAAGAAATATGGAGTTTAAGAATGATTGATGACCCAAAGAAAGATTTCATAATTACTTTTACGCTCTAAGCTCACGTGAGTTATGCTCGGTGTGAGAAACAAGAAGTATCAGTAAAACCTGATGATTGTGCCACGAAAGATGCAATCATAAGAAATAATTTGGGGATTATGTATGTATGACTACCCAAGATAGATGAGGATTGGGATTTACTTCAGGGAAGAAACCCGGGAACAAGGTTTATAAAGGTATATGTGCTTTATGGAGATTTGGATTCTTAACTTAGAACTTAATCCTGAGAAGGATGCCCAAATTAGAGGGGACTTATGATTGGGTTTTATTCCTGAGAAGCAAGCCCAAATCAAAAGAAATTAATATTGGGGTTTACTCCTAAAGAGGTGGCCTAGGTTAAAAGAAATTATGACTGGGGATTATTCCTGAGAAGGAGGCCCAGGTTTGGGAATTTGAGACTTGGGGCTTAATCCTGAGAAGAAGGCCCAAGTTTAAGGGGAATTATGATTGGGGCTTACTCTTAAGGAGAATGCCCAGGTTAAGAGAAATTATGGCAAGGTCTCACTTTTGAAAAGGATTCCCAAGTTAAGGGGATTTGAGATTGGGGCTTACTCCTGAGAAGGAGGCCTAGGTTAGGGAACTTGGGGCTTACTCCTAAGGAGGATTCCCAAATTAAATATCTTCTCATCTTAGAGGATTAGGTTTAATGGAGGAAATCCTTAACCTTAATGACAAAAAAAATGTAAATCACTGGGTTTTGAGAGATGTTCCATAGAATTCCTTTTAGATAAGGAATCCAACAAAGTAACCATGCCAAAAATGGATTTAAAGAGGGGTTTTAAGGCTAAATATTGAAGAGTAAAGGTGTATTTGAAGAAAAGAGTTGAATAGGTAAGAGAGGAACCCTAAAAGAGGCAGGCGCACAAGTCCTGTTTGGGCGTGCAAGTATACTTGCACGACACATGTATACTTGGGTTACGGTTAACCCATAATGTAATACTTGGGAGAGGCTTGGCTCAAGCCCTTAGTATTATCCCTAGAGGCTTCCAAAAGGGTGGCACGCAAGTTCTTTTGAAGGGATAAGGTGGTGCGCAAGTGTCTTTATTTCCCTTAAGGGTTAGACACTTAGGCGTGCAAGTGTTGATGAATTCCAACACTTAGGCCTTATTCCTCCTCTTTAGATCTTCCATTCTAGGTAAGAAATTACCTTAGAAGTGTTCGTAAGACTTCAAGTAGAGACTAGGGCGTCGAGAGCTTAAATCTAACTTTTGGATTTTTCCTCCTTAAAATGGGGGGCCCACAGGGGGTATTTATAGGCTATTGAAGACCTTGAACGAAAATAAAATAGGGCGCACAAGTCACCTGCGCGATCAATATGTGGCGTGCAAGTATACTTGTGCTACCATAGTAAAACTTGTTCGACCCATGTTTAAACAAATCCTTGTTCATTCCTTTGTCAATTTTTGATGTTTCTTAAAAGGATGAATCTCTTTATGCTTAAGGTATTCCCATTTTTCAGTCATTCGACTCTGTGATAGAAAGGAGCATCAATAAACACATGGAAGAATAATCACTTGGAAATAAAAAGGCTTATAATAATGGAAGTTCTTGAATAGAAAGGAAGAGGGAGATACTCCCTTACCTTTCTTCATATCTTATTAAGACTTAAGTAGGGATCCTTTGAACCATAAAAATACCATGAGAGGGATTTAGAGAGGGATATAGAGAGTAAATTCATGATAAAAGGGTTTTTAATGGATAGGTAAAAGAGAATGGGTGGATTTGAGTTCCTTTTATTAGTGAAAATTTGGGTCTTTCCCATGGAAACTAATGTTAGGTAAGGGGTAATACTAGAATCGTATCGGTATTAGATGAGATATGTGATTTAAGTTTGTTTGATTTTTTTTGTGGGAAAATTATGGTAGGACATGATGATATTACTTTCCAACCTAATAATGGTATTCTAGAAGTTTTAATTTTCAAATTTTCTTAGTAAAATTTGACCCACATTAGATCACCCATTTTAACATTTATTAAACATAATTAAATATAAATCATGGTAATTATTTTATCACAAAAAATATAATATATCCATTATTACCAAATATTGATATTTTGAATCTTAATTTTGGAACCAATTAACCTAACTAAATTTAAAAATATGAGAAAATTAAATTTTAAATTAAAACATATAATATGTAGAAAACCTGTTTCTGAAGAAAAATGATGTTTTAATTGTTAGGTGTTTTTAATATCATTTAAAGTTAAATATATATTAAAATAGTGTTAATTTATTTTTATATAATTCTGAAAATTATATTAGAGTATTAATTTAAAATATAACCATTTAACTTTTAAAAAATTTACAATATTAGTTAAAGCATCATTTTTTGAAAAATAAATATTTTGCCAGGATGACTAATATTTATCATGGTAAAAAAACAATACTTAAAATATAAAGTTTCCCATTATATGTAATTTAGAAATACAAATTAAAAATTAGAAAACCATTTCATTTTTTTCAAATTCTAAAAGTGAATGAAAAAATTAATTTTAATTTTATTACAAATAATGTGTAAAATCTAAATTTTAGAAAAAGTGTATTTTGAGTCTTCAAATTTATGTGTGGGATAAAATTATCCATGTATTTTATTTTCATTAAATAAATTAAAAAATAATATTTTTGTGGTTTTAATGAAATCAAAAATCAGTTTGAGAAAAATAACATTTAATTAAAAGAAAATACCAAAAATATTTTCTTTTATTGTAAACTATTACTTTTGTTCATAAAATGTTAAACATAGATTTTATAAATACACTATATTATTTTAAAAAGGTATAGTATTGCTCCTTCAATATATATTTAATCAATTTAAAGGTTTAATAAACTTTTAGGTCTTTCTGATATAATGATAAATTCATAAGAGTTACAGTTGTGGTAACACTCTATTTTCATTATTCACCTAAAAATAAATTATTTATGGAAAAATTGAAAAAAAAATCTTGAACTAATATTGAAATATTGAATCTTAAAATTAATTTTATTTTTTAAAATTAAAATTCTATAATTTTAGAATTTAATTTTTAAATAAAATCATAAAAATATAATAAAAACTATTTTCATAAGAAAATATTTTCAAAAAAATATTAACTATTATTATTCTAATTTCATAATAATTACTAATAAAATTGGTGATAATATATTATTCAATTCAAAAAAATATTTTATCTATAAAAAACATAAAAATAATTTATTAATAAAGGTTACATTTTAAAACATAAATCAATATTATTAGTTATTTAGCTACAATAATTGAATTTTCATCAATGCCTTAGTATTAATAATGACTATAATTTTTATTTCTAGATATATTTAGGTACCTCTTTTTTTAACTTCCAATTCTATTAATAAAATATAATGGTTATCACTATTATTGGTATGGGTATTTTCACCATGAATTCTAGATATTTATGACTTATAATGGATTTCCTCCATTCCTGGTTAAAAAAGGGGTTCCCTTTCTTCTTATCATAATAAAGATTCTTTCCCCAAAATAATTTTAATAATATCACCACTTAAATAAATTGCATCCTCTAAATTTTAATTATCACTAAATATTAAAATTATTTATGGCTATCAGAATGGAATGAATAACTCATAATATATTTTTAAATTAGGATTCTACCTTAATATCTTTTGTATGACTAGGAAACAAATATTTTCCCTTTATCATGTGAATTAGTTGAGTCATTTTACTTGGAAACTTATTACTCTATGACCTCCTTTTACACACATAAAACATATCTCAGTTCCTTTGAGACATTCACCTAGGTGATTCTTACAACATTTTTTATACAAATAAAATTGAATATTATTTCTTTCATTATATTCTTCACCTAAACTATCATGATACATCATCATTATCTTATTTTTTTTGTTTAGGAATTAAACTATGTTGGTGTTTTTAATCATAATTATTGACTGTTGGTTTGGAATAATCAAAATATTTTCAATTGAGTTCTTATCCCATTAGGTTTCTCATTAGGTTAATTTTTTTATTTTACATTACATCTTTCATTAACTTGTTTTCTTCGGTCTTCATCCATTACTAAAATAAAAATTGGTTATTGTAAGATATGAATAATTAACCCAATTATAGTAAGATAACTACATGAAAAGTCCTCAAAATTTATTATTCTTAAAAATTATTACATAAACTTTACCTCCACCTAAATCACTCTTGGTACAATATGTGTTTCATTGGTTTGGTTTCTCTTATATTCCTTAACCTAATTCCTTTACATGATAAATCCTTCATAATGAATTTTTTAGAAAATTTGATTAACCAAATAATATCCCCTAGGAGTCTGTATCTATGTATCTAGTCATAGACACACTCATCATAAACCAAAGTGAATATTATGTTGATACTCAATTATCCTTTTTTAGGAAAACTACCCATAGGTGCATTTTTTCCACACCCATATCCACTTTATAGTATTCATATAGGGATATAATTGTTAAAAGAACCACACATCTCTACTTTACAAAAAAATTGGAATTTTATCCTCTACATATACTTATCCATTATACATAACCCTAGGGTTTTCAATAAATTTATCTTATCATTATTCCTAAAACATTAAATATTACCTTAAATACCAAAATAGTTTTTTATACCTTAAAAATTATGATAAAACTTAATTTTTTTGTCATTAAATTATCCTTAACTGACATAATAACCTCTAAAGTTACATAAACCTTACCCTGATACCAACTATGACACCCCATGAATGTGACCATCCCAATTTAATAACTAAATAAAAATATTGAATTAAAATTTATTCCCCAGAACATTAATGCTTATATTTTTATAGAGTTATGTAAAAACATTAACTAAAAATCTATGTTTTTTCAACTAATGGGAATTTTTCCTGCTATATAGAAAAAATTAATCTATAACCATCCTTCAATATCTATCCCAAATTCTCCACACATGATACTCTTCTTGAAACATATTATGTGATACTTTTCTTCATAACTTGGGGAAATTAAAATCTAATAAAGGGGTGATCTCAGATTCTCAGTAAGGGATAATCAATGAAAATTGAACATAAATTAAAATAATGTGTAAAACTTGAGCCATGATATAAGAACATGAACATAAGTAGAAGAGGTATAAAATGATCATAAATAGATGAATAATAACTTGAAAATGTGGATTTAATATAAAAATGATACATTCATAAGAATATCACCAAAGTTTATCACAAAGGTTTCATAAAATAAAATTACCAAGATTAATTACCAAGGTATCATAAATCATTACCAAGGAATGATTCTAAGTTATTATAACCATGTAATCTCTAGAGATTATTTATTTACCTAATTCAATAGAGAATTATTAGGTAACACCCTTCATATTAACAAGGCTATTCACCAAGGCATCACAAAACATTACCGAGGAATGATACAAAGGTATATTACACATGTTATCTCAAGAGAGTAATTATTTACCCAATACATTGGAGAGATATTAGGGAACTAATTTCATATGTATTCCATTTTTTGTGCCACATCATGAAATGAACATAAGAACATATCATTTTAACCCATGAGTAGGGAATGTGGGTTTGAAACATCAAATTCCCAAGTTAGAAAAATAATACTACATCTATATAGATACCCTTGAATAATATTAGTGTTTGGTATTCACAACATGAAGATATTACATGGAAAATCAATGAATCATTCTAGTAACATGACATGTAATCAAAAGGGATTACCAAATGGATTTAATGAGAGAGAAGGGTAGTCTTTCATAAATAAATAATCATTTAGAAAGTAAATGATTGATTATTAACATATATAGTCCTAATCACATGGAAATTAAAAGGATTACAATAAGAAAATGTGACATGGAAAATCAGGTAGTGGTTTTGGAATCATGACGGGTATATAAAAGAGATTAAAGAATGGGATTATTAAGAGAGAAAGGTAGTACCTCATAAATTGGAAATCATTTTAATAGTAAAGGATTTATTATGAACACATTGAATAATAGTAACTTAGAAATAAAAAGTCTTACAACATAAAAATATGTCATGGAAAATTAAGGAGTGATTTCAACCGCATAATGGGTATCTAAAAGGGATTATGGAATGGGGTTAATGAGAGAGAAAGGTACTCTATCATCAATAGTAAATCATTTGAAAAATAAATAAATAATTATGATAATATATATGAATAATCACATAGAAATGAAAAGTCTTATAAAAATGAATTTCTTGAATTGAATATATGAGGGAGAGGATCCATTATCTTTCTTGGTAGCTTCATAAGGCTTGATAATGACTCCTTTGGACCATTTAAACTCATAGGAAGGGTTTTAAATAGGGATGGAGTGAGTAAATTTATGATCAAATGGTTTGGAATGGAGGGGGACAATAAAGTGGGTGGATGTGAAATTATTTTATAGGGGGAAAGAGGTCGTTTTCCATGGAAACTAATGTTAGGTAAGGGGTAAGAATGGAATCACATAGACTCTAGCTGGGTTAGGCATGGAAATTTTTTTTAGACATATAAATTTTAATACACAACCTAACAAAGGAAAGATAAAAGTTATACTTGTCAAATTGATTTAGTAAAATTTAAGTCACGTTATATTATCGATTTTAACACTTATTAATCTTGATTAAATATTAATCATGGTTGTAATGAACTAGAATTATATCAATGAAATTCCACATCTTCAAATTATTTCATATATTATAAATCACATAATATACCTTATATAACAGAATACAATCTTTATAAATGAATAATGAATGAAATAAGAAGTATTTATAGAAATTAAGGAACATAAACCAGTGGAATAGTAACATGACATTTGGAATAGTAATGGGACTATTATGAATATTAACCTAGAAAATAGTATAATAACCTCACCTATGAAATTATAAATAAAATATTTGGAATCTTATTAATGAAAATAAGATATATTTATATCTTAGAATAAGTAAACAAATAAAAATGATAAATTAAGTATTCATATTTTTTAAAATATAAATGTTTATTTAAAATTTTATAATTAATATAATGGTTTAAAAGAAAAATTATTTTCATAAAATAGATTAATAAATTAATTATTTGTTTTCTTATTATTAATATATATTTTTATGGGCTTGTAATTAATTTTTCTATGTGTTATAAATTAGTTATAATTTTAAAATTGATTTTTATCAAATAAATGATGATTTAAATTAAAAATTAAATTTCCCATATTTAGGAAATTATTTTCATAAAATAGGTTTAATTTTTTAGATCTACACACTGAAAAATGGTTTGTTTTAATTTTTGGGAATTTTCTAAAATATTTGATTTTGTGGTGACTAGTGAATTATGGTAATTTACGATATAAGCTAAATATATGAATTATTGAGTCAAAATTGATGTATAGATAATGGAAGAACCATTGGCTCAAACTCATATTCACTAGTTACTGTATTTAGGCACAAGAATTGACAATTTTTATAGTCTTGAGCCAAAATAATAAACAAATTAATAAAATAATCATAAAACACTCCTCTAATCCACTATAAATACCAACCCTCACCACCCCTTCTCCACACACCTCAAAATCTTTGATGATTGAAAAAATTATACCCAAAACACTAATAAATTCTTTACCCCATGTCTAGGAGCCTATTATCTCAATAAAATACCAAGATCACGTGCCTCAAAGAGGTTCTTAAGGAGAATAATTCAAGAGTTAAAAACATCTTTCCTTTTCTTTTAATTTCTTTTCAATTTATTTTATTTTATTTTCCTCTCCTAAAATTCCCTTATCTAGTAGAAATGATAACTCAAGCATATTTTATATACTATAATTTTATTTTATTTAATAGAACAACCCATCATCATTTCACTTCCCATCCCCATTTTGTTTCTAAAAATGAAAATATTGTCTGTGATGTGTGGATTTATCGCATTCGGGGACGATGTTTTTTTAAAATTCCATTACCACCTTTAATTTAGGTCATAAAACCATATTTTTAGATAAAAAAGATTTTAATATATGAATTGTATCTTATTTAAAGTTCTGGAACCATTATATAAATATAATATTAATTAATAAATCAAAACTTGTTCATGATGATCGAAAAAACAACAAAATAATCTAAATGGTTTTCATTAACGTTTTATCAAATGAACCATCCTAACATATGAGAAAAAATTATTTGTAACACCAATTTATATTATTTATATTCATTAATAACATAAAATTTCAAATCTGTAAAACTATTCTCATTTAACATGAACTTTCATACATGTATACAAGTGAAATAATCATGAAAACCAAGGAAACAAACACTCCCAAATGCTGAAATTGTATCTAATAAACCATCAAAAGGTCCATAAATGAACTTAATAAAATTATACTAATAAAATAATTTTTTAATAGGTTCTGCATTAAATTATTAATTAATCTAATTTCATTATCCATGACATTAATTTCAAGTGAAGAACACTTTTGTACATAGGGTAAGGGATTCTTTCCAAACCTACATTTTTTCCTTCAGGTTAGGCTTTCTCTCTCTTTCCCCTAATGTAATAATTATATATTTTTAAAATTCTTATAAAATATTTTTATATGTTCTAAAATCTTGTATCCAGATCATATTATCCTTATTTAAAGGGGAAATATATGTTTTAAAAATCTTCCCTTCTCAAATCATCCTGATAAGCAGGCCCAGTTAAATGGAACTTCCCAATTTCTTTCTTATTTTTAAGTACTATACATAATATATTTTAATCCACCATTATTATACTAAAATTAATCATTTAATAATAAAAATATATCTTGGTTAATTTCTAGTTTTACATAAAATATTATTCCATTTTCTCTTTAAAGGATCTTTAATCTTTTCCTTAAACCGTGCTAAAATGTTTCATTTCATATGTATCATAAACTCTCCTTTTATATGTTTTCAGTTATGTTTGACATCACTTATCATGATCAATGCCAATGTTCCCTTATTAATATCTGTATATGATTTAAATCTATTCATTAATGGACACGGTTACGATATTACCTTTTTGATGCCTTGTGACATGATTATGATACTCAATTCTTTTTATTGGTAACCCTTATTCTTGATTCTTCACATGGAATGCATATTCATGTATATTCATGTATATTTTTATATGTGTGTACCCAGATATCACAGCAATGCATTGGGTAATTTTTAGTCTCATGAGATGTCATGTTGGAATGGGAAGTGAACCAGAATCCTTTCTGGGACTTTTTCCACCACATGTAATGGTCTTGGAAATTGGCCTTGAATCATGCTCATCCACATGAAATGGTCTTGGATGTTATCCTTAACTAATGCTTATTTCATGTTGTATGTTGTTTCCACATTCCTATTATTCCATGATTATATGATCTCAAGCTACACATGTTATGCTTCCTTATGATCATTCATGTTCTATTCCTTTTTATGTCATCATGTTATTCTTTCTAAACTTTCTGTAATTCGTTATTTCTATATTTATACCCTTACTAGACTTTTAGGTCGTCCCTTCTTTATGTATTTCCTTGATTATCATTTGAATATTTAAGAGATTAATGGATGTTAGGATCTCATTATGGAGATTAAATAAAATATTTTTTATTTTTGTTTTATGTTTTCTAACTATGTACCAAATCTTCTAAATAAACTAGAATTTATAATCCTTCATTTGTATTTGATGGTTAGTTATGCTTAAGATAATGTAATAATATGTGTAAAAGGCTAGGTCCACTCTATATGGTATCATAGTATGGTCTAGATATATTTGTAGATAAGGACTAGATCACTTTAGAAAGAACCCTAGGGATAATTCTATCACCTTAGATTACCTAGATTGAAACATAGGGAATAACAAGTTAGGATATACTTTTCATTTACAATTGTATACATTTATGATCAATGTTTCCTTTTTGTATTCTTATTAGCTAGGTATTAATCCCCCCAAACTGTAATTTCTGTTTTTTAGATAATGTATGGAAATATGAGAACTCGTTCCAACAATCTATGTGATAGTGAATGTAATGATTTCCCTAATGAAATTCCAGATATGATTAGAACGGGTTGTCAAAACTCCAGGAAAATACTTTTCCAAGTCTCCCAAATTATGAATAACAAATTGAATAGTTTTGTAACACCCTCATTCTTCTAAGAAATATAAAGTTATGATTGATTATTTTTTGCAACCATGGTCTCCCATATCTAGTGGATCTTTTGATCCCCTCCACATAGAACAATGGATTAAACCTATTGAGAAGATATTCTCTATCCCCCAGTGCTTAGAAGAAGATAAATTTTTACTTGTGGTCTATCATTTTAAAGGGGAAGATTATCGGTTGTTAACAATAATCAAGAACACAAAGTCCACGGATGAACTTGATTCCCTGGAATGGGAAAATTTCAAGAAATATTTTTTTAATAAATATTTTCCTTGAACCCTTCATCCTAAGATATAAAGAAAGTTCCTCAGACTTGAGAAAAAGGAAGATGAGTCTATTGGGGAATACAATGCAAACTCTACTAGGTTTTCAAGATATGCCTCTATCATTGTCCTGAATAATAAAATCAAGGTGGATCACTTCTTCAGTGAACGAATGTCAAGCCTACGAAAATAATTGGTGATTCGAGACTTAGATTGTTGTGAGGAGATTGTCTGTTTTGACCATAAGGTTTAAATAGTGATCGAAGACTCTCATTTTTCTTATGGTTTTGAAGATAAAAAGTAGAAATTGGAGTTTAATATGGGAGGATCGATAGATAATTCCCATGGTGGAGAGAAAATACAACATCCCATGTGTCAAAATTGTGGAAAGAATCATCCTAGGAACTATCTAAATGGAACCTGGAAAAGCTTCAAATGTGGAAGAATGGGGCATCTTGCGTATAACTGATGAAGGGATGTAAACAATCCAACTAATTTGGAAGAATAAAGAAAGGTTTAGATCAACACTTATCATGAAGTTTAGTGTTTCAGCTATAAAGAACATGGTATTTATGTGATACATTTCCCTAAGAAAAGGGTTTTGGAGGCAATCAACAATAACAACCTCTAAGGCAGCAAGGGAATTCTATCACTACTAATGAGGTGGAACCTGACATTTATGTGGTTATAGTTATGCTGGTTATTTGTTCAATATTAGAGAACATACTATTTTATTCTAGTTCTATTCATTATTTTATATCTTGAATGTTTAGTAGAACTATACTAACACCACCTTAAAGTATGGAGGTTGAGTTATCTGTGAGAAAATAAAATGGGGAAATTATTTATACAAATTATATAACACCCCTGGTTAATGTTTGTGAACTAAACCTCCCATAAATATTTTCAAACTTTCTTTAGTATATTTTGATTCTATATTAGGCATGGATGGGAAAACTTTATATAAAAACAACATCAACTATCGGGAAAGGGATATCACATTTCACATCCCAAAGCATCCTCCAATTCTCTATAATTGTAAGGAGGAGGATGAATCTCCTATAGAATCATCTTCTCAAGTTTTGATATTATTTCCTTATAGGAAATCATGTCTAGCTTAGATGATTGAGACAAAGGAGAGAATCATGCTTGAAGAAATGCCCATTATAAGTGACTACACAAATGAATTCTATGAATAATTGTATGGTCTTCCTCTAGATAAATAGGTTGAGTTCTCAATTGAACTTATTCCTAGATATCTACCTATATCAAATACACCTTATAGAATGACCACCATTGAGTTGGAATAACTAAAGAAGTTGTTACAGGAGAATATGGACAAGGGTTTTAAACCCTCGAGTGCTACACCATGGGGTTCACCAAACCTATTTTTTTAGAAGAACGGATCAATGCGCCTCTACATTGATTATTTTTAGATTAATAAAATCATGAAAAAGAATAAGTATCACCTATAATGGATAGATTAATTGTTTGATAAACTACATGGGGATATGTATTTCTATAAGTTGGACCTTCGGTCAAGATAACACCAATTAAAGGTGAGGAAATAAGATATTCCCAAAACTACCTTTTGAATGAGTTATGGACACTATGAGGTCGTAGTGATACCCTTCAGAATCAATGATTCTCTAGAAATTTTCATGGAAATCATGAATATATTATTTAGAGATTACCTTAACAGATTTTTTTAATTATTTATTGATGATATTATGATATACTCAAAGAGCAAGGAGGAACATGAGGAGCATTTAACCACAGTGATAAAGACCTTGCAAAGGGAGAAACTATATACAAAGTATAATAAATGTGAGTTATGGATGGAAGAAGCTTCATTCATGGGGAATGTTATCACCAACAAAGGAATATCTATTGACCCAAGATAATAGAAATCGAAGAGTAGCCTAGGCCAATATATGTGACGGAGACCCATAATTTCTGTGGTCTAGCTGGGTATTATTGACAATTTATGAAGATCTTATCACGATTTTTAAACCCAATAACCAAGATAACACAGAAGAGAGTGAATTTTTTCTAAATTAGTGAATGTAAAGACTATTTCAAAGAGTTGAAAAGGAGTCTTATCACTACACCAATTCTCACACTACCGACAAGTGGGGAACTCAATTTGGTGTACAACAATGCTTCAAATAATAGATTAGGTTATTTATTGATTTAAAATGATAAATCAATACCCTAAGAATCAATCTAGTTAAAATTCATGAGAAAAACTATCCCATGTATGATCTGGAGTTGGTAGCATTGATCTTTGCTTTGAAATTTTGACCAAATTATCTCTATGGGAGAAGTGTGAGATATATACTGATCACAAGAGACTAAAATATATATTCAAACATAATGAGCTTAATATTATCCAGATAATATTATTATAGATCCTAAAATATTAATATTTCTCATTCCATTACCATCTAGGTAAATAACATTAAGGTGGAAGATGCTATGAGTAGAAAGGATCTTCTGTCTTTAACATTGATGAGAATTGAGAATGATCCAATCTTCTTACAACTATAAAGTATGGACATGGGAATCGTCAATGAAGGAACATAATCAATACATTATCAAATGATTTCTCAACTATCCCTAATAAATAAAATAAAGATGGTCAATAAAATGATGAGGAAATTTAGAAAAAGGTGGAAGCTATTAGAAATGGGAAATCCTTAGTGTTCGGAATTTAAGAGGAAGGAGACATAAGATTTTTATCATGGCTAAGTGTACCATCCAATACATAGATAAAGAAAGAGATTTCAAATGGCAAACATAGATCAAACTTATTTATTCACCCTTGGAGAATAATGATTTATCAAGATCACTATTGGTTGTACAATATGAACAAGAAGATAGATGAATGTACATAAAGGTTTCTGGTGTTTCAACAAGTGAAGGCCAAAAATAAAAAGTCTAAGGGGATGATGCAAACATTACCCATAAAAACATGTATGTGTAAAAACATCACCATAGACATTGTCATCGGGATTCTAATGAAATCCAGGGTAAATAGTGTTACATGGGTTATTGTAGATTTTATTACAATGATATATCAATTTACCACAATTCAAGAGGACTTATCACTAGATTAACTTGAGTGTATATACATCAAAGAAGTGGTAAGGATTCATGGAGTACCACTGCTGATTGTATCCGATTAGGATATGAGATTCACCTCTATGTTCTTGAAAAGTAACCAATAATATCTAAATAATTAGATGAACTTTAGTACATTCTATCAACCTCAATATTATGGACAATATGATAAAACTATTCAGAAACTGTAAGGCATGTCGAGAGAATATTCTATAGACTTCAAGGGAGGATATGACCAACACCTACCTCTGGTCAAGTTCTCCTAAAATAATAGTTTCCAATCGAGCACCCAAATGGATCTATATGAATCCCTTTATGGGAAAAGATGCAGAACACCGACATACTTGGATGAAGTTGTTGAATGTAAGGTGATAAGACCTGAAATAGTCGAAGAAATGGTAGAAAATGTGAAACCCATTCATCATCACATCAAGGAAGCCCAAAGTTGACAGAATTTCTATACATAAAATCATAGATGAGACTAAGATTTTAAGTTTTGATACATGGTATTCCTATACATATCTCCATGGATTTGGTTTATGAGATTTGGGAAGGAAAGTTAAGTCCCAGGTACATAGAACCCTTAGAGATTATTGATCTTTTCAAAGGTATGGACTATCATCTAGAACTCCAATGAACCAAGTCTCAAGTACATGATGTATTCCATGTATCCCACTTGAGTAAGTATATACAAGTTCCCTAACATGTACTGAATTTATATGTGGTATAGTTATAAAATGATCTCTCTAATGAGGAGAAGCTGGTAATGATCTTGGACCATAGAGATAAAGTTATACACAACAAGACTATTCACTTGGTCAAATTACTATGGGGGAACCATAAGTATGAAAAGGAAACGTGGGAATAAGAGGAATTAGTGAAGGAGAAGTACCCTCGACAATTGTCCCCATAGTTTGTAAAACAATGAAATTTCATATGAGGGGAAGAATGTAACGAACCAGAATTCTATCATTGAAATTTCATTTTTATTATAATTATTTCATATAGTATAAAATACATAAAATCACTTAGAGAACAAAATAAAAACTATATAAATGAATAATTAATAAAATAATTAATATTTATAGAAATTGAGGAACCTAAACCAATTGAATAGTAACATGATATTAGGAAAAGTAATGTGAACATTAAGAATAGTAACCTATAAAATAGAATAGTAACCTCATATATGAAAGTATAAATAAAATTTAGGCATATTATAAATGAAAATATGATATATTTATATCATGGAATAAGTAAATAAATAAAAATGATAAGTTAAGTATTGGTATTTTTGTGAAACATAAATATTTGTTTATAGTTTAAAAATTAATATAATGGTTTAAAATAAAATTTATTTTCATAAAATAGATTCAGAAATTAATATTTTTTCATCATATGATTATAATATAATTTTATGAGACCTTAATTAATTTTTCAAAGTTTTATAAAATCAGTTATAATTTTAAAATTGGTATTTATAGAATAAATGATTATTATAATTAAAATTAGAATTTATCATATTAATAATATTATTTTCATAAAATGGAGTCTGTTTTTTAATTATAAACATTGTAAAATTATAAGGGTGAATTTTTGGGATTTTTCAAAAATAGTTGAATTTTTAGTGAATAGTGAAATACATTAATTTACAGTATAAGCTAAATACATGAATTATTTAGTCATGGTTGATGTATTGTTGATATAATCACCATTGTTTTGAAATAACATACACTATTTACTATTTTTAGTCGTAAAAATATACACTATTTATAGTATTGAGACAAAATAATAAACAAATGTATAAAATAATCAAAAAATACCGCACCCTTCCACTATAAATACCACCCCTCACCACCTTTTCTCCTCACACCTAAAAATAATTGAATCATGTCCAAATTATACCAAATAAACTTCCCAAGCCTCTCCCCCATGTCCAGTAGCCACTTTTCTCAATAAAATACCAAACTCAAGTGCCTCAAGGAGGTTCTCAAGGAGAATAATTCTAGACGTAAAAACCTCTTTGTTTTTATTTTAATTTCCTTTCCATTTATTTTATTTTCATTTACTCTTTTAACCTCCCTTTATCCAAGTGAAATGATAACTCCAGTATCTTTTATATACTATAATGTTATTTTTTTAATAGAACAACCCATCACTATTTGTCTTCCCCTCCCCTTTTTTCTAAAAATAAAAACATCATATGTGATGTGTTGATGCATCACATTCAAGGACGATGAGTTTTTAATTTCCATTACTACCTTCAAGGATTGTCATAAAACCATTTTTAAGATTAAAATAGAATATAATATATTTATTATATATTATTTATTGTTTTGTAACTAGTATATATACATAATATTAATTATTAAAAAAAATTAGTTCATGATGATCGAAAAAAATGAAAAAAATAATATAAACGGTTATCATTAAAATTTTATATAATTAATCATCACAAAATATGAAAAGAATTATGTATTTACTATTTAATATTCCATAATTTCATTAATGAAATATAATTTCAATTCTGGAAAGCTATTCGCATTTTAGATGATCTTCCATACAAGGACTCTGAGCGGCGGCGATTTTTCCTTCTCAACGGGCTAGGGTTTTTGTCTCTAATTTAATTCCCTTATCTCCTCCAGTGTGTCATGGTTTAGAATGGAGTCGGCGTCGGCGTCCTCAGATCAATGTCAGCATGCCTCTGTAAGGCTAGCATGGCTTCCGATCAACATCAATTTCTCATCGTCTCAACGATGGTTCTGGCGAGGCTTCGGTAGTCTTCCTAGAGCGTTGGCTTTGGAACACGTGGATCCGGCTCCATAATCCCTTGAGGTAGAAGTGTTAGCCCAGCGAGGAGCAGATATTCCTTCGACAGTCCTTACGAAGGCTTTGGAATTCACGTTGGTTCTCAGCTTAGCATCAACCGGCAAAGGCCTCGGCAGGGCTGGCATACTTTTTGGCGAGGCCAGACGCTGGTCCCTGTGTGGCACGGAGGGGTAAGGTCTCTCTGTTATTGATTCCGGCATCCTTCGGCTTACATTGCAGGTTTTATTTCGGTGATTTTCATTTATGGTGTTGATTGTGGTAAAGTGGTGGGCTATTGGTTCCCTCATTTGCTGTCTCGGGTGAAGTTTGGTTTCTGAAGTTGGATTTTTGGGATCGTATTACGATTTTTGTGATGGTGAGATTCTGGTGGATGTGCAGTTCTAGGTTTGAGGGTAGCTGCAACTGTTATCTTACAAGGGGTTTCTCCAAATGGGGTTCAAAGCAGTGGTTTTCTTCAGTTCCTTTCTTTTCGAATTTGGATGTTTGAGAGGGCATGGTTTTTTCATCGGTAACATGCTTGTGCATTCATGCACAAGTTTTCTTATCAAGTTGTTAGGAGTAGGAAGAAACTAATCTTATTGTTTTTATGCTGGGTAGGGGCTCTTGCGTGTAAGTTTGAATGAGTTGTTTGGCCTTAAACTTTTTTATCGTGGTTGTTTGGTTGTTTTAAGTCACTGAAGTCATGTTTGGTTTCTCACTTTTTCCTCAAAAGTGTTTGAATAATAAAAAAATTAATTTTCATTCACTCAGATGATCTTCCATTCACATATATAAGTGAACTGATCATGAAAATAAAGGAAATAGACACTCCTGAATGATGAAATTGTATATAATAACTCATAAATAAGGCCATAAATTATCATAATAAAATAATAATAAATAAATAAATGTTTAATAGGTTTTTTATTAAATTATTAATGAATCTAATTTCAATATCTAGGACATTAATTTCAAGTGCAGAATACTTTTGTACATAAGGTAAGGGGTTCTTTCCAAACCTCTATTTTTCATTTGGGTTATAATTTATTTATAATTACCCAAATTTAATACATATTTCATAGTATTTAATTATTCAAAATTGTGATTATATCTTCGAAACTCATGTATCCAGATTAGTTTATACTTCTTTGATGGGGAAATACATGTTTTAAAAATGTTTCCTTCTCAATTCTTCTCGACAAGCAATCCCGATTGAAGGGAAGTTCCTAGTTTTTTACACATTTTCAAGTACCATCCATAATATATTTTAATCCCCAACTATTCTTATAAAATAATTCATTTTATCATGAAAATATATCTTTGTTCATGTCTGGTTTTATATAAAAGATTATTCTTTTTCTACTTTAAATAAACTTTAATATTTTCCACAAAAATGTTTCATTTCTAATGTTTTATAAACAATCTTTTTTTACATGTTCTCACTTTAGTTTGACATAATTTATCATGATCAATGCCTATTTTACCTTATTAATTTCCATGTATCATTTAAATTCATTCTTTCATGGACACCATGATGATATTCCCTTTTTTGTTTTCCTTATGACATGATTATGATACCTATTTCATTCCATGAGTAACCCTTATTCTTGATTCTTCATGTGTCACAAATATTCATGAATGTGTTATTATGTGTGAACCCAGATACTACTCCAATGTATTGGTTAATGTTTAGTATCATGAGACTGTAGGTTCCGAGTGCAGCAGAAGCGCATTGGTGGGTTTGCCCAAATTTAATTTTAACGTTAAACAACGTTCAATCTGAGATCCGTCACGATATGAAACACTGAATATTCGGAATAGAATGAAGAAAGAAAATAAAAGAAGAGTCTCGGAACCCTTCAGTAGGATCATCATATGTTGATTATAATTAATTTAATTAATTTATAATAATTACCTCATTGGAATTCATTCTTTGTTGATGTGTCTGGTCACGATTCGGTGATCCATCGTTGCATCGTAGAATCCAAGTGCAGGATTCCTCTAGCGGTGATCCACACGTGTGTCACGTATCTCCAGACATTGCCTAAGGGATCTTCGGGTGCTAGCGCGGAAGAACCATCGCTTACGAAGTCCGACTTCGACCGCCTTGATCCGGTGGAGGATCTTTCTCTCGTAACTTGAGGGCGTTCTTGGTGGAAAGGGAATTCTCTCTTGGCTTGAGAGTATTTCCAAATCCGTTGTGCACAACAATAGCTCTTCAAAATGTTGGGGTTGCAAGGATATTTATAATCAGGTTTGAGGTTAATAGAGTTATGACAATAAATAAATGCGTTACGCATTTTATTTATTTCATTAAATCTTTTTGAAAACCCCCATGTCAAATTATTAATTCCTTAACATGCGCCCATGATGATTATAATAAATATAATTTAATAAAACAATATTAAATCCTCAAAATCCCAACTGGAAAAACTACACGGCCTGTAATAATTAATACATAGCATGCACTTGTCTTCCATAAAACTACACAGCGTGTATATTTAATATACACGACGTGTACTTTTATTTTCCATTTTTTTCTCCACCACATTTATTAGACCTTGAGTAATGACTATTTATTTCTTAAATAAATGTAACTTCATTACTCGCTAATAAATATATAATTTCGTTCACAATATATTCTCTCAAATAACTAGTTTCAAAATAAATGCGATCAGACATCCTTAAATAATTATTAAACCACAGTTGGGAATAATATTTATTTAACTTGTTAAATTAATATTTAACTGAGATACATGGACACACTTAGTGTGTGACCCTCTAGGACTCTTTCTCAGTGGCATTAGGTTGAGCCTTCCTAAAGTCCAAGGTTAGCGTCTAGAAATACGCCAAGACACCCATAGAGAAAGAAGTTAACGCCGGAATGATGTGTCACCTCCTACGAACGCTTACTGTGTAATATAATCCCTTTGTCTCAATATATCCAATCAAGCAGGTTGCATGCTAGTTCCATCAACCCATGTGCTTGATTATTCTTTCTTTGACTTCCCAGAATTGAACTTTCCCATACCTTACCATGGCCATGGATTTATTTAGGCTATATCAATTCCATCAAAGGGCCTGAGATATCTACTTCCATTATGGAACAGAAGGGACAAATCCTTTCTCACATTATCTATTAATGCGGTATTACTCATGACGCACCCAACATATCCTACCTCACTACGAACAGTGTGTCATCATAGTTTTCATCAATACATCTAAGTGCGCGAGTTGTAATACCCATTAATAATAATCTTAAAGTCTAAGGACCAATACACACGTCCGCAGATAGGAACATCCAATGACACTATGAAATGTGGATTTCCTACTGGCGGATCTCGTTCTCATAATATCCTCCTGGATATTACCAAGGGCGCACACCATGAGAAGGTGCCTCAATGTTTTATGAGTCCTTACCCCTAATGACCTATATTTCTTATGTCCCTTAAATATTATCATCCGACCATAGAACATACATTCAAGAACAGTGTTATGGCACTTCCGGGTTCTCATCATAGCAGGGATCCGCTACGACCCATTAATGAAACAACTGTCCTTAGGACATTATCACATGACATGTCACGCAGAAGAATAATCAAGATGTGATAAGGCTTTTATTTAATGAATAAAGTACAAATTAGTTGGTTCTAGACCACCAACTCCAACAAACTCCCACTTGGACTAGTGCCAACTACTAACAACCTTTAACTCGCTAGCTCTCACATGATATTCATGCTTCTACTGAGATAGGCCTTTAGTCATGGGGTCCACCACATTCTCTTCTATGGACACTCTGCTCACTGCAACTTCACCCCTTTGATAGAAATACCTCAAGAGGTGATACTTCCAGAGTATGTGCTTTGTCCGTTTATGTGACCTTGGTTCTTTTGCAAGAGCCACCACTGTAGTACTATCACAATACAATGTAATGGGATCTTTATTGCTAGGAACCACATCAAGCTCCTGGACAAAGTTCGAAATCCATGTGGATTCTTTGGCTGCATCAGAAGCCGCTATATACTCGGACTCCACTATATAATCGGCGACAACTGGCTGCTTTGAACTCTTCCAGCTCATAGCTCCTCTATTGAGATAGAAAACATATCCAGATTGCGACTTCAGATCATTCTGATCTGTTTGAAAACTAGAATCAACATACCCTCTGATGACAAGCTCCTCGTCTCCTCCATACACCATGAACATATCCTTAGTTCTTCTCAGATACTTAAGGATAGTATTAACAGCAGTCCAATGTTGTTCTCCTGGATCTGCTTGATATATTCCTACCATGCTCAGTGCATAGGCAACATCAAGCCTGGTACATAACATGGCATACATGATGGATCCTATAGCCGAAGCATATGGGATCTTTCTCATCTTATCTTTCTACTATTGTGTCTGGGGACACATTTTATTAGAAAGATGTAAGCCATGTGACACTGGAACCAATCTCCTCTTGGATTTTTTCATACTAAATCTTTTTAGTATCGGGTCAATATATGTACCCTGACTTAGTCCAAGCAGCCTCTTGGATCTGTCATGAATGATCTTGATCCTTAGAATGTAGGCTGCTTCTCCTAAGTCCTTCATGGAGAAACACGTGTTCAACCAGTCCTTAACTTACTGTAAGGCTGATACATAATTTCCAATAAGAAATATGTCATCAACATATACCACTAAGATGATGACCGAATTCCCATTAAACCGCTTATAAACACATGGCTCACATTCATTCTTAATGAAACCAAATTCCTTTATGGTTTCATCAAAACGAATGTTCCATGACTTGGATGCTTGCTTCAATCCATAAATGGATTTCTGCAAATTGCAAACCCGTTTGGCTTTACCTAGTGTCACAAACCCTTCTGGTTGTGTCATATAGACATCTTCCTGAAGGTTCTCGTTAATTAATGATGTTTTGACATCCATCTTCCAAATCTCATAGTCATGGTAAGCTGCTATGGCAAGTATTATTCTTATGGATTTAAACATGGAAACTGGGGAGAAGGTTTCATCATAGTCAATTCCTTGACGTTGTCTGAATCCTTTAGCCACTATCCTTGCTTTATAGGTGTTAACTTGACCTTCCATGTCCAGCTTTCTTTTGAATATCCATTTGCATCTAACAGGCTTTACATCAACTGGCTCATCGAGAAGAACCCAAACTTGGTTCTGATACATGGAATCCATCTCAGAATTCATAGCTTCTAGCCATCATGAAGCTTTTGATATTTCTACTTCTTCCTTGTAGGAGAGAGGTTCATAATTGTCCAACAATAATGATTCACCATCCTCAGTGACTAGGAAACCAAATCTCTTTGGTTTCCTTACCTCTCGTGAGCTCCTACGCAGTACTTTTGTTTCTGGAACCTCTTCCATGGGGACCTGTGGAACTTGTTCCTATACCAACTCCTGTGTATCTTGAGCATCAACTTCGTCGAAGTCAATCTTTCTCCCACTATCCTTCTTGAGGATGTGCTCCCTCTCAAGAAAGACAGCTTGTCTGGCGACAGTCACTTTCTTGTCTTGAGGGTTATATAGGTAATATCCTTTCGTTTCCTTAGGATATCCTATAAAGATACACTTCATGACCATGGGTGCTAGTTTGCTTCCTGAGAAGTCCTTAACAAACTCCTCGCATCCCCATACACATTTTGCGACAAAGTGGGTTTCCTTCCATTCCATTACTCAGATGGAATTCCATTTTCCGCCTTAGTTGGTACTCGGTTTAATGTGTATGCTGCAATTTGTAATGCATATCCCCAATAGGATAATGGAAGATCTGTATGACTCATCATCGACCTCACCATGTCCAACAAGGTGTGGTTCCTCCTTTCACTAACACCATTTCACTGTGGTGTATAAGGATAAGTGAGCTGAGATAGAATCCCAGACTCCCGTAAAAGATCGATGAACTCTTGGTTCAGATATTCTCCACCTCGATCCGATCGAAGCTTCTTTATATTCTTACCAAGCTGATTCTCTACTTCATTGTTGAATTCCTTAAATTTTTCTAAGGACTCTGACTTATACCTCATTAAGTAGACATATCCATATCTACTCAAATAATCAGTAAAATTAATGAAGTAAGAATATCCACCTCTAGCTTCTACTGGAAATGGTCCACACACATCCGTGTGTACCAATCCTAGAAGCTCTGTGGCCCTTTCACCTTGTCCACCAAAAGGAGGCTTGTTCATTTTTCCTTGTAAACAAGCGTGACATCTATCAAGTGGTTTTAGCTCAGTAGATTGTAAATAGCCATCTTGGCAGATCTTTGTCAAACACTTCTCGTTCATATGACCAAGGCGGTGATGCCATAACTGGGTGATGTATGAGTCATGTGAGTTTGTTTTGTTATCGATTGCCAACACTTGGTTTTCATAATTCAATACATAAAAACCATTATTTAAATGTGTCATACCATAACATACGTTGTTCATATAAAAGAGACAACCATTATTTCCAAATTTGAAAACAAATCCATCCATATCCAAATAAGATACAGAAATTATGTTCTTGGTAACACTAGGCACATAATAATAGTTATGTAAAACCAAAATCGTCCCAGTCGGCAATGAGAGGTGGTAGTTGCCAATAGACAACGCATCCATCCTTATTCCATTGGCAGCTCGAAGATCCACTTCTCCTCTGGAGATCTTTATAAATCTACTTGGTTCCTACATTTGAATACATATGTGAGCCCCAAAAGCTATATCTAATACCCAATGTGTATAAATAGAAATATTGCACTCGATAACAAATGCACCTCTAGCATCCCCACGCTTCTGGGTGCAGTTCCTCTTCCAGTGGCCCTGCTTGCCACATGAAAAACACACGGATTCCCATTCCTTTCCCTGCCTCTGGATCTTTCCCTTCTTGGAGGGACGGTGCTCGGGGGTTTCAGACCGTTTATAATTCTTTGGCCCCTTTGCCTTTTCTTTCCTTTTCTTGTTCACCATAAGGACCGTGGGTTTGTCACGCCCCATGTCCTTATGTACCTGGAAAATCAAGGTCAGAAGCTCTGATAGACTCTTCTCATTTTCGCTCATGTTATAGTTGACAATGAAGCTATAAAAGGTCTTGGGCAGTGATGATAGGATGAGATCTGTATGCAACTCATCTGGGAATTTAATCCCTAAGATGTCCAAGCATTTAATGTGGACAATAAGCTTGAATACATGAGGCCCAGCTGGCGTGGACTCTCTAAGCTTCGTGGTAAACAAAGCATTGGAGATCTCATACCTCTCCTGTATTGCCTTCTCTTGGTAGAGATCTTTAAGGTGAGACATCAAGTTATACGCGTCCATGTTTTCATGTTGCTTCAAGATCTCATTAGACATGGCCGATAGCATGAAACATTGGACATCTGTGGCATCATCCTTGTGTTTCATGTAGAGAGATAATTCCTCATCACTAGCCTCTTTCCCAGGTGCAACTGGAATAGGCTCTTCCAGCACATATAATTTCCTTTCGTTGCGAAGCACGACACGTAAACACCTCTGCCACTCTTGGAAATTGGTGCTAGTGAGAATGATTTCTTTTTTAGGTATGGTGCGCAATGATATGTTTGAAATCATTTTCTTTCCATTTCTACAAATTAAGATGAGAAAAGGTTTAGTACTTTATTACAAAAATTGAGACAAATAAATAAATTAATACTTATTAGTCTCCCGCTATTTTATTGAAATATAATAGCCCTCACCATTGACTTCAGAATATTCTGTTGTGTGAATATTCTAGTGGCAAGGATCCATATTACCCTTTATATTACCCCAACTAGGGTTGGTCAATCAACTTGAAGGGTTTTAGGTAGGCATTACAAATGCCAACTGCATTAACTCGCAACTCCTTGATCCGCTGAGTGGACTCCCCAATCCTGAAATCCTTTTTTGTTTTCCTCCCTTTGCCTCTTGGTCACACCAAGTCCTACTGTGGCATTCAACCCTTGATGTGAGCCAAGTCAAGTCAACCCAAAACCTTGAATTAGAATTCCCCGATAATTGAAAGCACCCCAACTAGGGTTGTTCAAGCACTTTGAACTATGGTTCGATTCTAACCAAGATTATGGAAGGCTATGCCGACTTAATATTTATTTTGAGGGATTTTATCCTTATACGTAAATTTCCATTTTATTATATTTGATTACATTCTTGTTAATATTAATTGGGATATACTTAAGTGATTAACCATGTCTAAGATAATATTTACGTATAAGTCGGTTTTATTTTAGTTCCATCTTGCATGCTCGTTTAATTCATTAAATGTGTGATCGTGACAAAACACCCACAATAAATAAACCATGAAACTGACAGAAATAAAATAAATGGTATGATCATGAGCTTTTCTATTGGTTAGTTTATCTAGCGGTTGATAAACTAACCCAAGACCTAGGGGAGAAACACCTTGAACCTTTTGGGCTCATTTTTACAGCTTTCCACATGTCCACCTTTGTATCTCCTTGGATTGGTTTCACCTTGGTGCCTGACTTGAGACGCCTCCACTAGCTTGGGAGCTCCATCCATTAAATATGCATTTATCTCACACGTAGGTGAGGGGTAAAAAGGGTTTTTACATAAAATAATCCTTGGGCGTGCAGGCCCTACATATTAATGAGGAGACGGCTCGCAGGCCAACAAATTTAATTTAAATAAATAAATTAAAAGAAACCATTCACATACAAAGGTCTCAGTCTAGCTCATGATCATCCATACATGCAACGATATTTACGCATAAATAAAAATATCATTAAATTATTTAATCATTCTTGTTTAAGATAAATCACGCTCGAATCAATTAATTATCTTTAATTAATCAATCGTTTTATCTTAAAATCCTTTTCTGAATTTCCTTGAGATTCTCATCCATCATAATTTTAAACAAATAAATTCATTTAAAACTATCCTTGTACATAACTTGTACCTTGGTGGCAACCCAGTGAATTCCCATTTATTACGCAGATGTTAAATTAAACACATATATATAAAACACCTATCACGTGTTGTGCCTCAGCATTACGCCTGCACCATGGTACACGTCTCAAGGGTTTGTATAATATAATAATAAATTTTAATAAATCTGTGTAATTTGGGTGAGTACATGGCATGTAGTTAAGACTACACGGCTGGTACTTTTATTTACTGCCCATCCGAAGTACACGTCCGGGGACAGGGTGTGTTAATGTACATCAGAAATTTTCAGAGTACACGGCATGTACAGTTGGACACACGCTATGTAGTTTCCACGTTACATTATTTCTAGCCGGGCAGGCCGTGTACGGAGTACACGACCCAACCCTAACCCGAAGGGACTACACTTCGTGTTCATTGGACCACACGACATGTATTCTGGAAACCGTGTGCCACCTGTTTCTAGTCAACACACTGTGTCTTAAATTCTTAGAAAGAATCCAATACACGGCCTGATTTGGCGGATTAGTCAATGCATTGAACCTAGACTACATGGCGTGTACTTCCGAATACATGCCATGTATTCTGGTGTTATACGGCGAGAAACGTTTGGCTCCTCCGGATGAGTTCGTCTATTTTATTTTAATCAAAATTAAAAGAAAAATTCATTTCTATGAGGTGAATGAGAAACGAGGTAGGAGGAATAGATCTCGATATTCAGATTTCCAGAACGATTAAACTTGAATTGAAATAACTAAATTATTAAATGCGTAAATTACCAACGAAAAACTAAATAATTACAATCAATGATATGACCCCCTTTGATACCACTTGTAGGTTCCGGGTGTAGCGGAACAACGTTGGTCGGTTTGCCCAACTTTAAATTTAACGTTAAACAACGTTCAATCCGAGATATGTCATGATATAAAACGCCAAATCTTCGGAATAGAATGATGAACGAAAAGAAAAGAAGACTCTCGGAACCCTTGAGGAGGATCATCATATGTTGATTATAATTAATTTAATTAATGCATAAGAATTACCTCGTTGGAATTCTTTCTTCATTGATGTGTCTGGTCACGATTCAGTGTTCCGTCGTTGCGTCGTAGAATCCAAGTGTAGTATTCCTCTAGTGGTGATCCACTTTTGTTTCATGTATCTCTGGACGTCGCCGAAGGGATCTCCGGGTGCTAGCACGGAAGAACCTTCTCTTGCGATGTCCACCTTCGACCGCCTTGATCTGGTGGAGGATCTTGCTCTCGTAACTTGAGGGTGTTCTTGGTGGAAAGAGAATTCTCTCTTGGCTTGAGAGTATTTCCAAATCCGTTGTGCACAACAATGTATCTTCAAAATGTTGGGTTTGCGAGGATATTTATAATCAGGTTTGAGGATAATAGAGTTATGACAATAAATAAACGCGTTACGCGTTTTATTTATTTCATTAAATCTTATTGAAAACCCCCATGTCAAATTATTAATTCCTTGACATGCGCCCACGCTGATTATGATAAATATCATTTAATAAAACAATATTAAATCCTCAAAATCCCAACTGGAAAAACTACACAGCGTGTAATAATTAATACACGACGTGTACTTGATTTCCATAAAACTACACGGCGTGTATATTTAATATACATGGCGTATACTTTTATTTTCCATTTCTTTTCTCCACCACATTTATTAGACCTTGAGTAATGACTATTTATTTCTTAAATAAATTTAACTGCATTACTCGCTAATAAATATATTATTTCATCCACAATATATTCTCTTGAATAACTAGTGTTAAAATAAATGCAATCAGACATCCTTAAATATTTATTAAACCACAATCAGGAATAATATTTATTTAACTTGTTAAATTAATATTTAACTGAGATACATGGACACACTTAGTGTGTGACCCTCTAGGCCTCTTTCTCAGTGGCATTAGGCTGAGCCTGCCTAAAGTCCAAGGTTAGCGTCTAGCAACACGCCAAGTAACCCATAGAGAAATAAGTTAACGCCGCAATGACGTGTCACCTCCTACGAACGCTTACCGTGTAATATAATCCCTTTGTCTCGATATCTCCAATCAAGCGAGTTGCATGCTAGTGCCATCAACCCATGTGCTTGATTATTCTTTCATTGACTTCCTGGAATTGAACTTTCCCATACCTTATCATGGCCATGGATTTATTTAGGCTATATCAATTCCATCAAAGGGCCTGAGATATCTACTTCTGTTATGGAACGGAAGGGACAAATCCTTTCTCGCATTATCCATTAATGCGGTATTACTCGTGACGCACCCAACGTATCCAACCTCAATGCGAACAGTGTGTCGCCACATTTTTCATCAATACATATAAGTGCGCGAGTTGTAATACCCATTAATAATAATCTTAAAGTCTAAGGACCAATACAAACATCCGAATATAGGAACATCAAATGACACTATGAAATGTGGATTTCCTACTGGCGGGTCTCTCTCTCATAATATCCTCCTGGATATTACCAAGGGCGCACACCATGAGAAGGTGCCTCAATGTTTTATGAGTCCTCACCCCTAATGACCTTTATTATTTGTGTCCCTCAAATAATATCATCTGGCTATATAACATACATTCAAGAACAGTGTTTTGGCACTTCCGGGTTCTCATCATAACAGGGATCCGCTACGACCCTTTAATGCAACAACTGTCCTTAGGAAATTATCACATGAAATGTCACGTATAAGAACAATCAAGATGTGATAAGGCTTTTATTTAATGAATAAAGTACAAAGTAGTTGGTTCTAGACCACCAACTCCAACAGAGACGTCATGATAGAACATAGAGTGAACCTGAATCCTTTATGGGACTTTATCTGCCATGTGCAATGGTCTTGGGAGTTATCCATGACTCATGCTTCTCTATGTTTAATGGCCTTGGAAGTTAGCCTTTAATCATTCTCATTTCATATTGTATTTTGTATCCACATTCCTATGATTCCATAATTACCACTAAATAAAAAAAATTAATTTTTTTTTCTAGAAATATAAATATCTTGTCTACATAATAAAATAATAAAATAGTATGTTTGTTGAACGTTTTAAAAAAATATATATCTATTTAAACTCAAGACGTTTCTTGGAAAAATTTTGTCCAAAAAAATTCAAATGGAAACATTGTCTTGAGATTTTTTAGAAAACTTATGAAAAAAATTCAAAACATAGGAAAAATATTCTCCCCCTTTTTATAGAGTTTTATTAAAATAAAGTGATATATAAATGTGAATTAGATATGATCATTTTATATAAACCATTATAATATTATTTTAAAGTTATTCAAATATATTATAAAATAGGGGTTTTTAAAAAATACCAGGAAGTTGTTCTTGTGTTCTGATTAATTGTAAAATAATATCTCCTTTTTTCATGTGATCCCAAAGTAAATAGTGTCTTATATATATTTTATTATATCATAATTTTTGTGTTAGGTGTTAAATTAATAATATGGAACTTTTTTATTACAAAAATTAGATTTGTAATAATATTATTTCTATAATTAGTGGTTTTTTGTTTCATCCCCAACACCTGGGCACAACAACTTCTGGTTTATATATATTCATCTTTATCAGTGTAATGTTATACTAAATATTATTTATTATAATATAAGAAACCAAATATTCTATGAAGGAATTACATGTTCAATTTTTACTTTTCAAATCCATTTTACATCCACCAATGTCTAAATCCACAAAACTTTTTAATTGAAGATCATTTCAAGAAGTGTAAAATAATCCAAGATACATAGTCTATTTAAGACAATGAAAAATTCATTTAACAGTTTAAATATGAGATTATTTATGATTTTATTGAAATCTCACACATAATCCTATTGAAAACATTAAGTCTGGATGACTAGTTTTTTTGTTTAGAAAATAGGTAATCATTACTCTAAAATGTTTTTGATCAAGTGGTTTCCCAAATTCATCCATATCTAAATTTTTTTGAGGTCCTAATAATAGTAATAATACTCTTAGCATTACCATATCAAAACCTTTTAATTAAATATTTTATATAATTTTATTGAGATAAAAATATTTCCTTATGGTTTCTGAGAAATATGAAAACTATGGAAAAGGTAAGCTCATCAGTCATGCTCATTTCTATCTTGGCTTTCATAAGATCTGAAAATGAATCTGAAAGTGACTTTTGTGTTGAGAAAAATATAATTTCATCAACAAAAATGTATAGAATTATAGTTTCCATAAAAAAATATAAAGAGAGTTAGATCTGCATCACCCTTAGTAAAATATTTTTTAAGGAAAAATATGGTTAATCTATCATATGGGACTTTTTGGTCTTGTTTAAGTTTATATAGTGTATTAGTATGTCTAAAAACATGATATAGAGGTTTTTTATTTTCAAAACCATATTTTTGTTCTACATAAACGTATAAATGAACATATCCATTAATAGAATCAAACTTCACATCCATTTGATATAGAGTAAAATTTAAGAATGTTGCATAGGCTCGTAGTATATGAATAGCTTATATTATTACTATAAGAGTGAAAGTTTCTTAATAATATATTTCTTCTTGTTAATTATAATACTTAACTACAAGTTTATATTTATTTCATAATATTACTCTATTTTTATCACATTTATTATGAAAGGACCATTTTACTCCAATTTACATAAAATCTTTAGGATGTTCCACCAAAATCAAAACTCTATTTCTATCAAATTCATTGGGTTTAACCTATTTTGATTTTATACAATATTTATCACCTAAACCCTCATCATGATTTTGAGGTTCAAATTGAGATTAAAATGAACAATTTTCACATTTATTTATTAAGGAACTTCTTATTTGGATATGTTTATTAACATCACCAATTATATTATTAGTGAGATGATTCCTAAGGATTTTATAATTTATTGGGTTTGAAAAACTTTGTCCTTCAAAAAAATATTGAAATTATTGAAGAGGTAAAACCTTATAAATAAACTCTTCAATTGTTCTTTCATGTGAATACTTCTTCAACATTGGTTTAAAAACATTTTTATAAAGATAATATAAAGATATAGTTTCAGGTTATTAAAAAAAAGGACCAGTTTCAACATTTTTTATGCACTATTTTCTTAATATTAATTTTATATTTATTAAAAACACAATAGGTCCTACTAGTTGTAAAATTGAAAAGAAAAATAACTTCATTATATTTTTGAGTGAATTTATTTAAATTATCTTTAGTATTAAATCTAAACACTTTACGTCCAAAAATCTAATGTAAGAAAGTTTTGGATTTCTACCTATCCACAAACCCTAACGAGTATTATTATGAAATTTTTTGAATAAAACTCAATTTATATTATAACTGGTATAAATAACTACTTCATCCTAAAAATGTTTAGAAATTGGTTATTCACCCAACCTGGGTCTATTAATTTATTCATGAACTATATTTCTTTGTTCAACTATAACATTTTTTGATTATTTCTAGATGCTAAGAAAATAAGTGAAATACCATTTCTATGAAAAAGTTTCAAAATCATAATTTTCAAATTATCCACTATGATCACTGTAAATATTAACCAAATATAGGTTTTTATCATTTTTAACATGAGATACAATGTTTTTTTTAAATAGATTTAAAATTTTTTAACTAGAAAATAGACCCATGTATATCTAGTATAGTCATCAAAAATTACATTTACTTAGTATTTTCCTCCTATAATTCTAATTTTTGTTGGCCCAAATAAATATAAGTTCACTAACTATAAAGAAACATATGTTGAAACTTCACTAATATATTTAATACTCGACATTTTTTTGTTATCATATTGAAAAGGATCACAATCTTTATAAGTATTAAACTTAAGCTCTGGTAGGTCTCTAATAACTCATTTTATAGAAATTTTAACTAAATTTATAATGTTATAGTGTCATAATATTCTATTAAACAACCAATATTGATATTCAATTTCAATAATACAAGGTATATCTTGGATTTTAATGTCTTTTAAGTCAATATTGTATACATTCCCATACATATCAGTACAAGGAATAAATTCACCTTCTGAACTTCTAATAGAACATTTCTCATTCCTGATGTTCACAAGGTAGACTTCATCACCTAATTGAATTATAATAATAAGTTTGGTCTTAAGTATTAAAACAAATAAAACATTATAAATTAAATCCTTTAAAATAAGAACAATGTCACCAAGTCCATATATTTCTCTTTGAGAATTATCTCCAAAAGTAACTTTTCCACCATTTATCTTGATAATATTCTAGAAAACATTCTTATTACCAGAAATATGTTAGGAACATCCATTATCCATGTAATATAATTTTTTATTATTGGTACTTATATTTTCTCCATGAAATATAAAAATTAGGATTTTAGTACCCATACTTTCTTGTGTCCATAATTATTTGTAAAAAATCACTTTGGGAATCCACATATTTCAAATAGTCTTATGTTGAATAGCTAATAATTATTTTGAAATATAATCTTAATAATAACCAAAATGTTGATGTTTATTTAAATAAAATATATTTTCACAATATACACCACATTGACATTTAGTAGAAAGGGGTTCACTTTTTGGAAAAAAATAATTTATTTGAAAACAATGTTTTTCTTTAATAAATTCATTCCTTGAATTATTTTGGTGTGGTCCCAATTTTCTATAAATGTTATCAAAATTTCACCTAAAATAAGTAAAATTTGATAGAATTTTTTTAGACTCATAATATTATAATTTGATTCTAAAATAGAATACATATTTTCATTAGTTTCACTAGAATAATATTTCTAAAAATATTCTGAATTAACATTTAAAATTTCTAAGAAAATATTTGAAATTATATAATTTTCATTTGTAAGATCTAGTTTATCATTTTCATATTTTTTTCCAACATTATTACTATGTTTTTCTTTCAAAGTATCATATATTGATACTTCCTCAAAAATTGGTAAAGTATCTTCATCATCAGATGATGTAACTTTTTCTTATTTAGAATAATTATTGCATTCATCATATAAATTATGATAGTTTTCATTTATAGTTAAATTACTTAAGAATTCTGTAGATACCTTAAATATTAATAATTTATTAGTCTTTGGAATTCCAGCGTATAAATCCGCAACTTTCTAAATATTACTATTTTAATCTAAATAAATTATAATGAACTGCCTCCACTATATTCACTCCAAGTGTCTTAAGATATTAAATTTTCCATTAATTATCTCTTGAAAAAAATCTATAATTTTTATCATTCTTATTCAATCTAATAGAATTAGGTATTATATGATCAATATTGTTGCATTAATAATATATCATATTATAAGTGCCTTTATAGTTAGTTTTTTTTCTTTATAATTTTTCTTATACTTAAAAAAATCTTTCATTCATTATTTTTCATCCTCTAGGATAGTTTAGTTAATTAATTCTTATTTTCTTGTGAAGAAATGTTTTCAGTTTCAACCCTAAATGTATTCTACTCTGAATATTTAGAAACTTTTTAAACTGGTCTTAATTTCATAAATACTATATAAGTAAAGGAAAAAATATATCTCATTATTCTTTTTATCTTTCTCAAAATCACTTTTTAATATTCTCCCATATTGTTTGATAGTTTGATTGAAATCATCCAAAAAATATAAGTATGATGTTTTTTATATCAAAGAGTTTTTCTCTTATATTCTGACTCAATCATAATTATGTTAATAAATTTTAATCCAATTTTCAAATATTTAATTCTATATCTCAAAAATATTATAGAATATTACAGTGTTCATGAAATATAGATTAATTTGTGAAAATGATTCTCCAGGTTGAAAATAATAAGTTTTATAGTCTA
This sequence comes from Viscum album, assembly GCA_963277665.1. Lineage (NCBI taxonomy): Eukaryota > Viridiplantae > Streptophyta > Magnoliopsida > Santalales > Viscaceae > Viscum > Viscum album. Next base: position 983,337,418 of record OY728125.1, read on the forward strand.
CTCTCAACATATATCTCCTAGTTTCAACAAAAATAGATGTTCCAAAGTGAGTGACTTCAAGTTTATTTTAAATATTATTTAATATTTTATATAAAAAAATCTAACTATTGATATTTATTTTCATGGAACATAACAAAGTGTTTCCTACATAATAGTTAAGTTGATGTTCATTTTTCTATTATTTTGTGATATTATTAACTTTATTATTATAAATTTTATAGTTTCAAGTCATCATAACAATTTTTACACCAGTATTAATAACAAAAATGAATTTATATGGACTCTCAATTACTCATAATCAACACCATTAAAACAATTTAGTCTTCTTAGATATAGATTCTAAAGATTTATAACTGATATACCTATCATTTTAAAAACAAATATGCACTTTTATATGAAAATAAATTAGGGAAAAAAATATTATAAAAGCTGATAAATAAGTGGAAAACTACTCTAATATAAAAAAATGAGACCGCAATAGTATATAATGTTCTACAATAGGGGGTGAATTTTACTTTATAAAAGTATAAGTTAAGATTTTTTTCTAACCTCTTTAAGAAATATATTGGAAAAATATTCATACTAATAAATTTTATATTCATATTTATTAAAAAATTTATAACATATAGTAAAATATTTTCATATATCATGCACATTGGAATAATAAATATGTAAAAACAAGAAATAAAAAAACATTATAATGTGAGCAAAAAATATACAAATAACTTTATAAAAAGAATTCCAAACTTTGTCCTTTAGTGTTAAGGAATTAAATAACCTTGAATTAAGTTATCTATGATATTAACCCTATTGTTGGGTCTACCTTCATAGCCATGAAATTCCTCGATCACAAAAATTAGACACGTCATATATTTCTCTAATCCTCGGGAACCCTCGATTAGAAGATCAGTGTAAACTTTATCACTCTAAACCTTGAGATCCCTTGATCAAACCAGATTGGACAAAATGATTAAAAAAGTAAATTTATTAAGGAATTTACAATAATAATCACAATAGATTCCTTAATAATGAAACTTGATAAAAAAATCATTAAAACACTATTATGTAAAAAGATGTTACAGAAGCATCATAGAAAATTTAAATAATTGATTTCAAAATCAAAAGACCAATATTTTTCTCCTCGATCTTATAGATCTATTTATAGACATCCTACCAATGGTTATACTACATATTTATTATGATCAATTGTAATAAAATCAGAACAGAACTTTATTAACTTATAAAGTTTATATCAGCATATCCGCTAGATAGGCATCTTATTATAGCACCATTTAAATGCCTTTAGGTTCAAACTGGTAGAATGGAAATTCCTCATGTGATAGAATATATTAGATTTCTTCTTATAATATATTTAATTAAAGTTCATTGTATATAAATTTCTTCCGCTCTTTAATAAAGTGTTTCTGGTGACTTGGTAGAACTTCATCTGATGGAAATTTTTATATTCTATCTTTGGGAATTTATAAACCACTATTTGGTGAACTTAATATTTTTATGTTCGATTTACCAAGTATATGTCCATCCAGTAAGGAAGTTTTATCTGATATACTCCATATGGAAACATTTAGAAATATATGTCCATTGGAAAGGATATTATGCATCTGGTAAAACATTAAACTTTATTACAAAAACAACTTAAAAACATGGGATGCATAATAATTTTAAAAGTAAAAAATTTTAAGGATGTGGGTTGTGATTTTCAAAATTAAGGTCAGAAACTCTTGAAATTATCCTTTCAATTCAATATAATTGTATCTATTTATTTTATATCTAGGATATAAATTAGCTTATAAAATTCATGTGGCTTTTTAAAGCAATCCAAAACCAAATTTTATCAAAATAACATTTAATTAAAAGAAAATACCAAAATTAATTTCTTTTATTATAAAATGTTACTTAAGTTCATAAATTTTTAAATATATGATTTATGAATTCAAAATTGTATTTTAAAAATGTATGATTTTTCTCCTTAAATACATATTTTAATAATTAAAAGGTTTAATAAAATAATATGTGTTCATTATATAATGATAACTTCATAAAAGTTATCATTTTGGTAAAAATTTTATTTTCACTATTCACTTAATAATCAATTATTTTAGAAAAATTAAAAAACTTCATATCCAGATAATATCAATATGAGGAATCTAAAATGGATTTTTTTTCAAATTAGAATTCTAAAATTTTTTAATTTAATTTTTAAATAAAAACATAAAAATATAATAAAAACATTTTTCATTGGAAAATAACTTTTTAAAAAATATTAATTATTATTATTCTTTTTTCTATTAATTACTAATAAAATTGGTTTCAATTTATTATTCATATCAATAATTTATTTTATCCATAAAAATTATAAAAATAAAATTTTTTGAAGTATTGCATTTTAAAGTATAAACCAGTCTTATTAGTTATTTAGCTACACTAATTGAATTTTCATCAAAGCCTTGGTATTAATAATCACATTCATTTTTATTTCTATATATATTTGTTTACCACTACTTTTACCAACAAATTTCATTGCTATATTTTAATATCTATATAATATTCTATGGTTTTTTGGTTTGGTATTTCATGTGAAGCTAGATATTAAAAACATTTTTTAATGAAAATGTATAATTTAAAATTTTGGGGTGTTACACATCTTCTATCTGGTTTTAGCACTGATTCGAGGAATATCAATATTATTCTTTCTTTTTCTTTGTTTATCAACACTAAATATTACCAAGGAAAGGTTTGGGTATCACAATTCATGTAATAGTATTGCATGAAATAAATTCACGTATCACTTAACATAGCTTCATGAAAGTATGTATGGACATATATTTCTCTAAATTGGTTAGTTCATATTATTATTTTCATGTATTTATATTTACTACAGTGACTTGCTCCAACTTCGTGTTATTCCTTGTGTACTAATGCCTACATAGATCATGCATAAACTATTTTATGCACATAAATTTGTAATTTCTTCCTAGTTACTCTACCTTCACAAAATCCAAAAAATAATGAAAGATCTCGTTTATATAAATCAGATAGTATAGTTTCTCTTATCAAAGTGAACTAGTGTGCAACTACCTATTTTTATAACACCCTAAAAAATACTAAAATAATAACTTTTTATTTGATGGCGTGTATGGTACCCAACACCAAAGATTGAAAGGAATATAACATCTCAAGAATTTATGTAATATTTAATATTTTAAAATAAATTCAATATATTTTATATATTTTAGTTCATGCGATAGTGGGTAATATTGTGTTACATGCAACAAATACTTTCTTCGATAGCTACATTACACGCAAAACCTAGTTTTATAGAACAAAAATATATTATTAAAATATTATTATTTAATATAATAAGATATTACCTTTCCATTAAATTAGTGGTTATGAATTGTATTAAAACACATATTAAAATATTTGGTTTATAAAAATATAAAATAAATTCATAGGTTACCAATTAATTAAAAAATGAATATAAAAATGAATTGAATATAAAGGAAATGTTTTTATGCTCACAAGGGTGTTTTATTATAAAAAATTAAATTATTTAGTGATTGATATTAATCTAATATATATATTAAAATTTTAATCAAATATTTTTTAAATTATTCTAATTTACTTTATAATCATAAGATAATAACAAACCAAATCTTACCTATAAAAATCATTATTTTTCTAATGATTGTTTTAAAGCATTTTAATGGAGAACCTATTTTAAATCCTTATTTTAAATAATTTATAAATTTTATATGCCAAAATAAATTTCATATTTAAAATTGAAACAATATAATTTGGTTTGGGTAAATTTTTGGTATTTTTCTATGGGGTTTCATGTTTTGATGAATATTGAAAAATACTAAATTTTTATTCAAAAAAGATTTTTAATCTAATTTATTTATAATGTAAAATTATATTTTTTATTGGTCATAAATTTTATTTAGATAAATTATATATAACTTAATCCAATTTAGGACATTGGAATCAATTTCACACTGAAATTGGATAAAAAAAATAAACATTGGAAAAATTTTACTTTAAAAACATGATTTATCGCCACGTCTATGAGATTAGTTTTAAATTGATTTCTAAAAAATCTATAATTTAAATTTGTAAAAAATTATTCCATACTTTTAATAATAATAATTTATAATTTCTAATAATTTTAACTTATTTATTGACAAAAAATAATAGAGAAAATGGTTAAAATTAATTAAAGCGATTAAGAGAAAACATTTCTTAACAAGGGACTAAACCTTAATCTTAAAGGCCAAAATAACCTAGAAACTTTTCAAAAATAAATTTTATGTTAATATTTCTACCATATACTATATTTTATATAATTTTATAATTATCAGTTCCACTTTATATTGGAAAATGTTGGGGGAATTCTCTTTTCAAAAATTTACAAGAATGTCCTTCCTCCTCCACTATAAAATGCTCTCACCCCTCCCACTTATTCACACCTCTAAAAAAAATTAGTTCATCAAAAAAATTCAAAAATATTTCAATTCATCCTAGAATCCTTGCTTTTTCATTAGGAAATCAAAGGAATAATTTTGGTTTAAACCAAAAGTAATTACCCAAATAAGAGGTAATGTTTTCCAACGATCACTTTTCTTTCATTTACTTATCCACCCCTTAAATTGTTTTTATATCATTCTTATATAATAACATAGGTATCCTAAATATACTGATTTTTTTGTTAATTTTTTTACCTACACCTATACACACATTCATCAAATGGGTAACGAACTTACCGTTCATGTATAGCGAACTATCGCCCCATGAAATGATATCGTTAATTTTTCCTTTACCAAATCTCATGGTTGGGAATTATGAAGGACATAATATTATTATCTTATATAAATGATATTTATTTTTTTCTTAATACTTATGGAATTTCTATATAACAAATACCTTCATACTTTCTATTTTTTTTAAATGATAACATCATTTGTGGATGTGTGTATTACCACCTCCTCAAAGTGATATGATTCATTCATGCTATACATGGAATGTTTAAAGGACAGTTTTAATAAAAATATCTAAAATATATGAAATTATTTTGTTTATGGAATGATAATATACATATATATCATTTTTGTTTCATTATTTTAAATATGAAAAACAAATGGAAGTAGCACCCATGCGTACGTACAGCTTACCGTCTCCCTGAATAGTGCATTTCATTTCATATCTACAAATATTATAGATTATTATAAATACATATATAATGAATATATGTGATAATTAAATCATGGTTTACATCCTAAATATGATGAAATAATGATCAATATATGAATAAAAAATAACAGGTCAAAACATACTCAAAATACTATGTAATTAACACTCGAAATAGTGGGAATAATGAAATATTGTTAAAAAACAAGTAATGAGATATTACGAAATGTTAATATATGATATTATATATAATTTTTTTTCTTTTTTAAGTTAATATCATTCTTAAAACCATTATATTGTATGATAAAGTCTGTTCACCCAAAAATAAAGTCAAGGCAAGGGATTTTTTCTAACTTTTCTTTTTGTGAGGCATACAACATTTTCACCACTTAATTGTTTTCCTAGTGTATATGCTATCACTATTTTATTTTATATCATGAATATATCTATCTTAAATATATTTAGAGTTTAATTTGAAATTATTTCTTTCATGGGGATTATACTTCAAAATGTACCAAGTAATAAGGGATTTTCATCGCACTTTTTATATGTGTGAGATAAATGTCATATTCACCACTTACATATTTTGTGTGGTGTATCTACTAAAAATTTTGATATATTATATCATAAATTATTTTATTTTCATTGTATTTTTAGTTTCAAATTGAGTTATTTATTCTATGGTTGTTTGAATTAAAATTAACCAAGTGTTAGAGAATTCCATAACACGATTCAATTTCATTGGGTTATATTAATTCCTCATTATCGGTAATATTATAAGATTATATGTGTAATCACTTTTTACTATATATTTCTTTATTACCATTTTTTTAATTAAATTTTACATATATAATCTATTCATTGATTTATTCTCACTTCAATGTTATCATCTTTTCTAGGGTTTACATCACAGTCTTGTTTTATTCAAGATTGTGTATTTTTGAATTTCAATTAATTGAAATTATTTTACCACTTCATAATAATCCCTTTAATTTTATTCTACTATGTTTATTCATGATATTTTAAATTTAATATTACCATTTTTACACTCTTTGGTTCTAAAAATATTTTAGAAATTATTTTAAGAAAACATGACTCCATTTTTCTCTTAGGGTGGAGATCTATTTTCTCTCAAGACTATGTTTTATAAACATGTTTTAAAAAATGTTTTTAGAATTTTATAAATGATATATAAAATGAATTTTCACCCATTACATAACATTTTATTTTCTAAAAAATTAATTTCAATGAAAATGTTTTTCAAAAAGTTTTTCAAAACAAAAGGATATTTTCTTCAATAATGTTTTCAAAATATCTTTTTATAGTATTTTCATTCATTAGAAATACAAAAAACATCATTTTTACTCCACCTAGGATATTTTATTGATATACTCCTTATTATTCATCTATATGGTTTATAATTCCTTTAACCAAGGATAGTTTTGACATTCACTACCTTGGTTATTTTATTAGTCCCGTTGAAATATTCAATTTCCTATGATCATTGAAAATTGAATTTACCCTAATTATCCATATAATTTATCATAGATATATTAATTTTATAAACTATATATAATTTTTACAAACAATTTTTACTTTTAAATTTATTTGATTTACAAGGTAAATATTGATAAATCTGTATCGTTTACACAATAAAGATATTTGATAAGGCACGTAATTTTTGAATTAAATTGATTATTCGATATAAGAGGAATGATTTTATTATGAAATAAATTATTTGGGGACCATTTAAATTAATACCCTCAATGCATCGGTAGTCTTATGAGACAAAATATATTGGTGAAAAACTTTTCAAGTTTGTTTCCAAGAAAAATAGACGGGTTTCTACCCATAACTTTAAACCATCTTGTGAAAGGTCTAGATAGTAGTATGCTAAACCATATAGTGAAAGGACTTGATGGTAAAGGTATCATGTCACCAATAAAAATGATGTATAATAATTAATAATTTCTTTTATATATAATTCAGTTTTTGTTTTTTTTATCCATGATATTTTTTCTTTAACAATTTCTATAGATGCATTTTCATTCATAGTTTGTTTATTTAAAGGAATTTGTATTCTGTATTTACCTTTCCATACTAATTATACCTTATCTATTTATTTAAAATTGAATGTGTGATATGTTATTTACCTTAAAACATTATATTCCCTTCCTTCTCATTGTATTGATTGTATGGTATGTTTTTTTATTTATTAGTTTTCCATATTAATTATTCTCATTAATTCAATATTTCTTATATTTTACTTTATCTTTACTAATCCTTTGAGATAACCTTTATTTTTTTCCTTTCCTCCAAAATATAAGAAGTATACTAGGAAATATATGTACGAATTTTCTAAGTGGAAAAAAAATTATCCTCAAAAGAAAGAAAATATGTTGTAATTAGTATATTAATTTATAATAAAAAACTCATATATACATATGGTTTACTATGAATAATAAATTATTCAATCCTTCAAGATGTGATTACTTTTAATCATACTAATATAATGGTAGTACACACCATCTCCAGGATTCTAGGTGTGGTTAGCTTCACTTATTGTTCAAAAAACTAGATAGTTTATGTTCTCTCTTATTCTAAGTACTCAGGTTAGCGATGAAAGTTTAAAAAAATTAATATATTTTTCATAAATAATTACTTTTGTAGATGATAAACACAGAAGGTATTTCATGATAATAATTTTCTTATAAGAACCAATGTAAATAAAGAGAAATTTTTTTATTCATTATTAAAAATAAATCCAGTTGTTCCCTAAATAAGATGCATAAGCCTTCCCATGGAAATTCCTGAAGATAATTCTTGATCCCCATGGGCTCGTGATAAGCACATAGACTTCCAAGAACAACATTTGGGAATTATGCCACCCAGAAGGACAAAAAAATCTATTAATAAATATAGGAACAAAAAAATCCCAACATATAAATTAAAGAATCATTTAATAAATATGAATTATAACATGATATATCCAGATATAATGTAAGAAAAGTTGGAAGTTCCATAGTGGTAGTAAAAGTTTTGGTTTAAGGGTAAAATGAAATAAAAAAACTGTAACACCTCTCTAGTGACATGTAGGTAAGAATCATGCCATGTCACCAACATAACAAGAACAAAAACAATCCTGAATACCCACAACCAATAAGTGGTGCATTTCCCTTTCCTGTATAAGACATTATAAAGTCTACATAAACCTATTGGATGTATGTAGCGTGTGAGCTCAATAGCAGTATAGGGTCCCACAATGTTTTCCAAAGAAAAATTTATTAAACAAATAAATTATGATCACTTTTCAGAAATAATGTAGTTGAAGATAATATTTTTATAATCTTACATAAGAAAAAGAAAAATAACCGATTTTGAAATAGTTTTAAAATAATGGAATGAAGAATAACTTTTTACAGTTTTAAAGTAGAACATGATAAACAATTATTTCATAACAGTTTTAAATAAAATATTAACAAATATTTTCAAAAATAATAATAAATATTTAATGATAAAAGGTAAATAATTTAAAACAATTTAACACCATAATAAGAAGTAATAAGGTAAATCAGATTAGTGTTATCTAGGGTCCTCATTACTCAAGTGACCAAAGGAAAAAAGGTTCACAGTCATTGTAGATAACAATCAATTGTATCCATTCCTAAATGGAATTTATTTAGAGTTTTAATATATATCTAATTATAGGAAGGATCTCAAAACATAGTTGTGTTTGTCCAAGAATACCCACCTAATACCCAAGCTCCCATGGGATGTCACAATTTTTTAATGGAAACAATTTAAAAGGGTTGTTTTACCAATCAAATTATATATTTATCAAAGCAGTTCAAATAGCCCCAAAACCAGGAATAAACATGCTTGAAATATCAATTTAAACATAAATTCATTTTATTATTTCAAAACTAATTCCATGAAATCAAAACCATACCTTTAACAATTTAAAACATCTTTGGAAAACATCCAAGAAATCAAGTTTTATATAGTAAAGAATTTTTATGAAACCACCTACCTATGATAGTTAAAAAAATATAACTATTAGAGGAAACCAAGAAAAAAATATTAGAGAGAAGACTTAGAAGATTAAAGGAATCCCTAAAAAAACCCTCATCAATAAAATATGTACCATAAATACCCTAGGATACCATATCCCTATGTTGATTGGAAAACAGAATATAGAAGGGAAAAAGATTACAAAATATAATTGAAACCACATACCATGATGTCTCCTAATGATCTTGATAAATCCCTACTAAAATCACACCACATGTGAAGGGAGAAAATAATCTATACAAGAGAAACACTTCTAGGTTTTAGGACTATAAAAATAACAGGTAATAATATGTTTCAATCCACCCAAGGAAAGATAGGTAAAACACTTCTTAAAAAATAGGTTCTATTAGTTTATAGAATAAACCATGATTCACATCATGAATCATTTAATATTTATTAGTTCATATCATGAATAGGTGGTTTAAGACATAAACCATGAGTTACATAACTTAGTATCGCTTCCTAAAGATTCCTATTCACTTCCTAAAATAGTTCTCTTCGTGAATATATGTTTCACGCTATAAAACACTATAGAAGTTGTGTTTTGGATCCTTAAAAAAATTATAATTCCATAAATTTATCCTAGACCAAATAGAAGATATAAAAAACAAATAAAAATAGTTTTTGTACCTAAAGAAAACACCATGATATGACATGTCTCCCCATAATATTTCTTTATTTTCCTAAAAATATAAGTAGAAGGAGGTTGTTCTAAAAATAGATGAGGCCATTGTTGCCTCATGGATGATACTTACTCACATGATTTACGATAATACAATATGTGCTACCAATGGAAACAAACTAATGGAATAGATTTCTTATATAGAATATTTTCTTAATAATAAAAAATACAGACAAGCTTATAGAATATGGATTCATCTAGCACAAATTCAAGCTCCTCCCAAATCAAGATATGAGATAGGTAAAAATGGTAATTCTTGAGTTTTTATATATTCAATACATAATGGATCAATGTTAAATGAGGTTGTAATCTCAAACAATAGAAAACTTTTCCAATATTTCCAATGAAACCAAATAAACCTATGTATCATAAAGCTAACTTACCTTGCTTCCTCAGCCGCAAATGAAAAAAAATGATGTGGAATTTTCAATAATACTTGGTCACCAAGAAAAAACACTAAAGGATGAATTTGGTGATATATATAAGATTTATGTCAAATTTGATCTATCAATAAGTACTAAAAATAGTCTATATATTTGTCTTCATTTCCTGAACAATACTCAGTCTAACCAAATAATATTCACCAATCTCAGACTAACAAAGGGTTGATCTAAAATGCTAACCAAATAAAGCTTCAAAGGGATCCATTCTGATGGAAGATTGGTAACTATTATTATAAGTAAATTTTATTATGCCCAATTGATCATCCTAATTACCACCAATGTCTAGGACACAATCATGAAGCATATCTTCTAGAATACAATTTTTTAACTTAGTTTCTCCATTCTTTTGTGGATTCTTGGTTTTTCTTCCCCAATCATGAGATCTCATCACCTCCTAGAGGTATTTCCAAGACTGAGAGGTAAACCAAAGGTCTCTATATGAAATGATAGCTAATAGAACACCATAAAATCTCAAAATTTATTGTATATGTAGCTTTTTCAATTATTTAACCTTGGGATTATCCCATATCAGACTAAAATGTTCCAACATAGTTATTTTATCAATCACTACCCATATAGAATTATTCCATCATGGAGTTTTTGGAAATACAATGATGAAATCCATGGACACCTCAACCCACTTACATATTGGTATAGTAAGTGTTTAAAGAAAACTTTAATGATTTTTGTACATAGTTATAACCTTAAAACATTTAAAACAATGAGATATGAATATAGTGATGAACCACTTAAAACTGGGAAACTAAAACCGATGCTTCAAATAATAACACATATTAGTATTGTCTAGCTGAATGGACCACTAAGAGAAATGACACTACTCCATGACATCCTTTATAATTTGTAAAGGAAAAAGACACATATTCTAAAATAAAAGAATACCCTATAGAGATAAAGACCACTTGAATATGCTCTCTCCACCAAATAAAAAATCATAATACTCTAGAATTATCCATACTACTATCATTCCTATAAAATCAACTAAATAAAAGATTGTGTCAACTATACTCTCACTAAATATATATAAAAACCTTTTTCCTTCACATCCATCAACATTATAGAGAAAATTTTTATGAGATTTCATTCCTCCTTTGACTTCATTATAGATTGAGATGGAAACATTATACTAAGTGTGAAACAAAATTTCTATTTTTTTGGGTGTAGGAAATGTCGAAATAAAATTAATGAAGGTAACCCATCCACAAAATCTACCTTAGGTTCAATTCATTTGGAGAAATTATGTTTTTTAAAATCTCATGGTTAGAAAATATGGTGAACCATTCCCTAAAAGGTAGTGTAGCCAACTCTCATGGTATTTCATAACTGTTGTATGTTCTAGAAAATGTGTGGGGTTTTTTCTCATGAATATAAATATAATGAAAACCATAAACCACTACAAGATCTCCAAGAATAAGAATAGAGCACAATATTGTGCTTGAAGTATCACAATACACTATATATCCTTATCTTTGTTCTGGGAAGAATTAGATAGGTATTGAGTTTAAACACTACTTTAATTCATTATAGGAACCCTCACATTTGGAAGCCCAATAAAATATATATCCCTTCATATTAAGAGATATCTATGATAATTACAACTTCAATAATTACTTCAAAAACAACTTGAAATATTCTACCCGACCTAAGAAGCTTTGAATCTTGAAAAAAATTCTTAGATCTTCCGATGACGTAATGAACTTCATCTTTTTAGGTTTAACTGATATTACATGTTATGTGACTAAATTTTCATAAAATTGAACTTCTCAAATATAGAAGTGACACTTCATTAACATAGAATAAAAGAAATAATTTCTCAAATTTCCCAAGATAGTTATCAAATGAATCTCATACTCTTGCATATTTCTAGAATAAACCAAGATTCCTCTCATAAAAAAACACAAAGAATAACTCAAGGTACAGATGAAATATTTGGTTAACAAATTATAATAAGACTAAAGGAGAATTATTCATGATAAATATCATCATAATATACTCAATGTGATCATACCTACTTGATGTGGTGCTAAGTGATACTTTTTAACCACATATATTTTGTGAAATTATTTTCTTTTTTTGTAAAACATTGCATTAAATGAAAAAATAATGAATTTTATTAAATTTATACTGAAATATTAATTCATTGAATTATTTTCATAATATTATATGTTTGTGGTACATAATTAATGAAATTTATCCAAAGTTTTATTTAATTTTATTTTAAGTAAAAAATATTTGATTTCTATTGTATTTAAATTGAAATAATAATTTTTTCAGAACACATAGTGGTGCTTGACTTTATTTTAGTCATTTTCTAGAATTTTATTTGAAATATAATTTAAAAGTGTTTTTTTGTATGTTTTTAAATATTTTGTTCCATATTTTATTTTATAATAATTTTTCTTAGAAATCATTTCAATCATATATATTCTTTCTTGAAATTCATGATTCGGTCTATTATAGAGTTATTCTATTATTTTAAAGTCATTTGATAACATTTTTGGGAATTGATTATTTTGGATTTATTTGCAGGTGTTTTCATATGACTTTTAATTATGGGTGAGAGTTTTCTTAAAACAGAATATATATGGATTTTGAAATTTTGAAATAGGAATTTTTCCCTTGAGATCTCTGAAAAGTTTGGTCGATATGATATTTCAGCAGCATTATTATAATATAATTACCTGATGAGTCTTACACATATTATATTTTTTGAATCATTTTATGAAGTTTCTCTTTTCTATATTTCATCAAAACTGAAATTTAACTGAGGCATGAGTGTGAATCTTTGAATTATTTCATTCTTGCCAACTTTGAGAGATCGGGGTCAATCTTACTAAGGGGAAATTTAATGGAGACTAAATACATAGTGGTGAGATTTGATTTGTTTGAAAGACAAAATAGGATCAATGAACCAATGGTCTATATACAAGAAAACATCAATTTTACAAGGATGAAGACGCATAATCGAGCTATGGTTAAAGATCAAATTTTGAGCTAGTTGAAGAGGTATTAGGATCTGACTGCTGATGGGAATTCCCTTAATGTATCTTGATAATATGAGTTGAAAAAAATATAAACATGAGCTTTCAAATCAGTATTTGGGTACACCAATATGAATATTTATTTCAATTTGATGAGATATATTTAAAGGTTATAAATCCTCTTTGAGATATTTTTTAATGGGACCAAACATGGATGAATATGTGCAAATCTAGGATTTGGTGACTCATTGTGAACCTTATATGATGAATTTTGGTAGTTTTTTTGTAGTGAGGTAAAAATAAATCTTTAACCAAGGTCTACCTTGATATTTATATGAGTATTATGGAATATTATTGAAGAATCTTTCACATGAATATAATATTCAAAAATGACTTTTTGAATATGGTCGAAATCACATTATAGATAAAGAAAATGACTAAATAAACATGATCATTGATGGTCGATTGAGATAGACTGAAGAAATACTAACTAGATCTGGTTGGGTGGTTATTTGATATCAGGGGAATAGGATTATTATCTATGAAAGGAATCTATAATGTTGATATTTGGAAGAATCTGGAAAGAATAGATGCTAAAGTGTTGAGATCGATTCGATTTGGAGAAAGTTTATCCAATCTATAACAGACCAGAGTGAATGAAACCCAAAACTATTGGGTTAAAGAAATGTCCAACCCTATATTTATTTATTTATATGTAAATGATTTTATGATAATATATGTTTATTTTATTCCCACTATTATAGTTATAATGATAGAGTTTTATAGACAATAGGGGTTTATGGAAATGCCTGTGAGAACTAGAATAGTTTAATGTGATGGTTTGGAGCTCATTGATGAAGATAATTTGAGATTTTGAAGATTTAAATTTGGTTTTGCATTGAAAGTGAGTGTATTACTGAGTTTTTGTGAAACTTAGATGAGGAAAAATACACATAGTAAAGATTAATTGAATATGAGTTGTTGATGAATTTCAATGCTTTAATGGAACTAGTGTGGAAGAGGAGTTTATTTGCTGATTTGGGAATAGGGTTGAAGGTGGATCATTCTTGGTGTTTAAAGAATATGGATTGTGGAAAGATACCAATGAAGAGTCTTTTTTTTATGAAATCCATCTAGATTGTGATCAATGATGAAGTAAAAGTTAAATATAGAAGATAATCATTCGAGTTGATCCTGTTGTGATGAAGTTTCTGGAAGAGCATTATTGGTTAGGTTACACATGAGTAGTAGCAAAGTGGTTGATCTTAGTTTGAATTCAAGAAATTTTGGAAATAATGGGAGTTACATATAGTGAAACATAGATTATAAGTGCATGATAATCTATATAAACATATAACATTAATTATTTTTTATAGGGGAAAAGTTAATGACAAGTGACTCTCAAAAGAAACATAGTTTAGATACATAAAGACGCTACTACCTATAAAAAAGAGTAGTGAGATATTATAGATAAATAAAAAAATAAAACTTCAAATATATTTTAAAGTTAGAGACATCAAGAATAGATAGTAGTAAAATAAATCCATAAGAGTGGGCATAGAGTAGGTGCTAGGGAGAATGAAAAATGTTGAAAGAAGTGATTGAAATATTATTATAATATTACTAATTAATATAATATTTATCACCAAGCCATTTTAATTATGAGAACTAATAGTAATAACAAAATAATTAAAATTATCAGTATAATTTTTTTTATAAATAAAATAAGGGCCATTTAAAAGAAAAATAAATGTTTTTTGAAAACTATATTTTTTTTAAAAGATAGCGTAATCATGATTTATGCACATAATTTAAATTATTTTTTAACACATTTTGGAAATATATTATAAAAATGAAATTCCTTTTTTAAATAATAATACCAAATTATATTAGGGTTATTTTTTGAGATTTTTTGGAAATATATCCATTATCGATGAATAGTGAAAAATACTGAATTTTAATTGAAAAATACATTTTTGTTTATATAATTTATAATGATAAATTATATTTTGAATTGATTTTAAAGAAAAATTATTTAAATTTTATATCAATTAATACAATTTAGTTCAATGTAATCATTTTCATTTTGAACTTTTATATAAAAACTCGGTAAACTTTTAAACATTTTCTCTTTGAAAACTCTCTTTCTCATCACATATGCGGGATTAATTTTAAATTAATTTTTTTCAATTCTATAAATTTAATTTTGAAAAATATATTCTATATTTTTAATTATAAAATTTTATATTATATAATAAGGTTAACTTTATTTTTTTCCATAATGAATAGTAAAAATTGGAAAAAAAATTGTTAATTGTAGAAGTTAAGGTGAAAATGGAATTATCAATGGGTAAATCTAAAACGATGACAGTAACAATGACCCATAAAATTTTAAAACACCTTTTTTATGTAAATATTTACACCTTACATATTATAGGTTCTAGAATGGACCATATTATAAGCTTTTAGTGATAAAAACTTAGGTATTATTTAATCATTTCAAATAATTACAAGTATGCCACTTACCACACTTATAAAAGGTCACCCCCTCTCCTCTCCACTTCACACATTCAAACCCTTTTGGTTCTATGAATACCTACCCAAATAAATTCTCATTTTCTCTTATAAAATCATATAATCCTTAGGATTGGCATAAATCCATCCTAATAAGTCTTTTTTGAAATCCTAAGGAGGATACCTGAAGAAGAGGTAATATTCATCAATGAGTGTTGTTATTTTATTTATTCCTCCACATACATAAATTATTATTAAACCATGTTTATTTAATATAATAAGTATCTTAAATATAATTATATTTTAATATGTTAATTTAATTACCTAAAATAATTCCCACATCAATCAAATGGGTTACAAAATCATCATTCTTGTGTATAGTGGGTTGTCGGCTCACGAACTGGTGTCATTTGTTTTTCAATTACAACCTTTCATGGTTGGGTATTATGATAGATATAAAGTATATATATGATATTTATAAAATAATTATACCTATTGGGTAATTATATAATATATATACCTTTTTTACTTCACATTCTATAAAAGATATGATAACATCGCTCGTGTGTATGACAGACCACCACCTCGTGAAGCGATTTGATTCATATTTCATTAATGCTTTACATGGAAGGTGATAAGGATATATTTAATTATTATATGAGATATAAATATCATAATTATGATATTTATGACATATTTATAATTCTGAAAGGATAATATACATCATTTTATTTCTTATAGAGATAGATGATAACAACATTTGTGTACATGTTGATTGTCGACTTCACGAAGCGATGTGTCTCTCTTTTCATCACCACCACACATAGATGATATATATAAGTATATTTAAAGAAATAATATTTTTTATACGATATTATTATCATTATTTAAGGATAAAATATTACTTACCTTTTTTTCTTGATGATCATTAAAAAATGGAAATGTTATTCATGTTTACGTACGACCTACCGTCTCCATGATTGTAACATAGCCCATTTTTTGTAACCATCATTCATGATATATTTTAAAAGTATAAATTATTTTAAAATGTGATAATTATTTTAGGATTATTATTATGGAGATTATATAACTACATAATATTCACAACAATGGGATCTCTCATGATGAATCACTCATGAGAAAACAAGGAAATTAATACCCAAAACAATGAAAATAACGAAATATTATTAATAGAAGGGAGATAAGATATTATAAAAGGATAATATATGACTTTATAAATATTAATATGGTTATTTTATAAGTTAATAACATGTTTAAAACCACTATATAATATTTTAAATCATGTTCAACTTAAAGTGAATGTGAGGTAATGGATTTTATCCCAATTTCATTTCATTGAGACATATTATAATGTTAGGAACCTAATTTATTTTAAAGGGTGTATATAATACACCTTTTACATGTAATTTAATAAATAATTCATTATTCATTCAATTTTATGTTTTAATTTTATGTACTTCATCTAAGGTGATTTTAATTAAAAGTTACCAAGTGGTAAAAAATTTCCTTACTCAATCTCTATTCATTTGGTTAAATTACTTATTCATTGTCACTGATATTATAAGATTATGTGTATATTGAATTTTTATTATCTTATTTTTTATTTAAAATTGTTTTATGTGGATTTATTTTTGACACATATAATTAAATAATTCGTTAATTCACACTTTAACGTTATGATCATTGTAAGGGGTTATTTCACGATCTCATTCTAATTGAGACTGTTGAAGGATATTATTTGGTCATTCACTAATAAACACATTTAGTTTTATTATACTTTTTATATTCATGATATTTTTAAGTAATAGTGTAATTTTTTCACTCTTTGGTACTTAAAATAATTGATAAATTGTTTTAAGAAAATATGACTTTATTTCTCTCTTCGGTCGGAAATCTGTTTTATTCCAAAACCATGTTTTCTTAAAATGTTTTAAAAAAATGTTTTTTAACCATTTCCAAATGATTTATTAAATTCATTTTTACCAGTTTTTACTTTCAATTTTTTTTTGAAAGGAATCTTCATATCTTCCTCAAAACAATGTTTGTTTTTATTTTACCAAAAATAGTAAAGGAATCTTCATTTTAACATACTTAGCATGTATGGAATTTCCTAACATCATGACCACTAAATATTTTAAAACATACTTTATAAGTATCAAATGTTATTTTCAAAGAAAAATATTTTCAAATATATTTTTGGACATATATTTTTAGAAATATATATTCAAAATGAAAGTTATAGTTTCATCAAGAATGTTTTAAAATATATTTTATGATATTTATATTCCCCAATGACAAAAAACCCTTTATTTTACACATACTCCATTGGGGTTATATTTTTTTGATACTATCATTATTCTTACTATGGATGTCTTATTATTATTTTAACCAAGGATAGTATTGAAATTCACTTAATTAATTTTTTTAGGTAATAACTTTCCCTTGAAATGTTCACTTTTCTATTATCATTGGACATTAAATTTACCATAAATATTCATATAATGTTTCATGGATATGTTTATTTTTTAAACCTTATATCATTTCTACATATGGTTTTCTACATTTAAAGTCATTTTTTTATATGGGGAAATATTGATTAACATGTATTCTCTACTTAATATGGATATTTGATGATAAGGCCCATTATATATGAATTTAAGTGATTATTTGATATAAAGAATGCTTCGTAGGTGGTATTTAATTAATGATATCCCCTCCATGAATCAGTATTCTCATGAGGTGGATTAGTAAGATCGCATAAAATCAGTTGGCCAAACCTAATGGGTTTGTACCCAGTATTTTTAGACTATCTTATGAAGGGTCTTGCCGATAGAGGTATCATTATGTGTTAGTTCATGACTTTAGATAATTAATAATTTCCTTCATTCAGAAATTATTTATTATTATCCAACACATTTTCAAAAAGATATTATCTCTAGATACATTTCATTCTCAATTTATTGATTAAGTGGAATGTGTTTTTAGTTATTTACCTTTCTATGTTGATTAATCCTTATATGGTTATGACAATCATATTTTTGATTAAATGTAATTTATTTTTAGTTATTTAACATTACATTGATTATGATGGTAAATTATTTAAATAGAATGTGTGTTTAGATATTTACCTTTCCATATTACCCATTCCTTATTGATTACACTTCATTTATTCATGATAGATTCAACTATACTTAACCCTTACCAATCATTTGATCTCACCCATATTTTTTTCCCTTTCCTAGGAATCCATGATACGTATAATG
Source organism: Viscum album (assembly GCA_963277665.1). Lineage (NCBI taxonomy): Eukaryota > Viridiplantae > Streptophyta > Magnoliopsida > Santalales > Viscaceae > Viscum > Viscum album. The sequence goes on from OY728125.1 coordinate 983,356,619, forward strand.
AAAGATATGAAATAATATAATAGAAGGATTAATGATAATTATTAAAAAAAATATTTTATAATTTGTGTATTCACATGAATTAGGTGAATCATATATGTATCTTGTTTACCAAGACTACTAAAATATTAGGTTCTTTAGGATAATATTCCTTATATCTCATGTTAATGTATTAAATTAGGAACCATCTCCAAACTACTAGGTTCTAGGTTGCTATAGTTGGTATCAAAGGATGTTTAGTAGAAACCTTAGGAACTATATTTTGGAAAACATTGATAACCCTATGAAATACATTGACAATAAGTATAGAAAAACAACCTAAAGTTTTGATAAAGAGATTATGTGGTTTTTCCAAGAAATACATCCTTGTCTAGATGTAATAAGTTTACATGGGTCTAGAACATAGGTACCTAGGTGTAATGAATCTGAAAATAGTGTATTGGGATTGACCCAATCATCACCTAGTGTGCAATAATGGGCCTTACTGCACACCTAGTTTGAATCTCCAAAGGGATATGCATAGAATAATTTACATTTTATTTAAAAACCATTTTGAATTATTTGAATAAATAATGTCAATAAATGACCTAGGTTAAACCTATGTTGTTATAGATTGAAAACTATGTTTCTCAAAGGAAGGGGAAAATGTTTCAAGTGTGGATAAGAAGTGCATAAAGTAATGAATTGTTATGAAAAATGAAGAGTATGATGGCAGGAAATAAATTTCATCCTAGAAATCAATTTCTATTTATTTTCTTAAATGTAGAGAACCTGGGCATTATTTGAGTAAATGAACTCTTTTTAAGTTCAAATTCATAAACATCCATTTTGAAAATTTGTGTCATATAAATATATCATGATTAAGTATATTTTTGTAAAATATTAATGGGAATAAAACCCATTGGTTTAGCATATGTTTTAGTGAAAAACTTATTTGAGGGGAATTCCTTTACATTTTATAGACATAATTTTAGAGGTGTTGATAACCTTTAGGGTTAATATGATCATTAATGGCATTGTAATGATAGTCAAATAAGTTTGTTAAACTCTTTGAAAAAAGTTTTTATTTAAAACCTTAATAAAAAGATTATTTAATGATTTGTTTTATTTTTAGTATTCCCATCATATTTTATTGGGAATTTTATAGTAATTATTTTAAGATGGTATATAAAAAGAACACCATTCATGCTGGTTTACAACCTGTCGCATCCAAAAAGGTTGTGGGGATTGAACCCACAACTAGAGGATGATAAGTGTTTAGCACATACCACTATCTTATGCGGTGTCTTGGATAAGACTTTATTTTTTAGTTAAACTATTTTAAAAATAAATATTAATGATGAATCGGTTGTGTTGCTTTTTAGTTTTAGAGATTTATTTATTATTTTGGATAACTTTTGATAACAATATTGGTTTTGGAAGAGATTTAGTGATATATGGAAATACTTATCACTCTTTAAGGATATTATGATCCATTAAAAGTGAATTTTAGTTCTTTAGGCTTACAAAATTCATTTTTGGATATTTATTTCCTAGAGTAAGGGTTGAATTATAAATTTATTGAAGCACAACCAAAGGATGAAATTGTGATTATGAAATAGAAACATATCAAGTAACTATATATTTTTATATTCTTAGATAGTAAAATATTTCCACAAATTCAGAAAAAGGATCTTGAAACAAAAATGGTATCCTATTACATTCATATCTAATGAATTAGTTAGACTTTTAAATCATCATAGATTTATGGATTTGAGGACCTTGTCATTACATTAATCATTCACTTTCTTTTGATCAATGACCTCAATTAATATCTATAATTATTTATTATTTTCTTACATTTCCACATCTTGAATTCCACTAATTTTATCATACTTATAATCCTAGATATCTTTCTATTCCATATGACCTTTGTACTTCCCTTTCTCTATTAGTAATATGATATTTTATTAACCCTTTTTATGATGTGGGTTTTCCAACAACAGTATTTAAAAATGTTAAAAACATGATTATGAAGATAAATTTTAAATTTTGAGGAGTAAATTTATTTAATGTGTGGATAATGTAACACCATAAAATTATAAAAATATAATATTTTATTAAATATTTCATATGACATGCAACGCTAATCTTAGATAAAAATATGACACCCAAAGACATTATGATATATTTATTTTTAATTAAATTAACAAAAATAGATATAATTAATTACATGTAACACTAATATTATTCCGTGTTTCACACAACACGGATTATAGCTTATGTTACATGCAATGCTGATTTTATCTTGCATTACACACAACACTGCATTTAACAAAAATATGAAATATTATTAAAATATTATTATAAAGTATAATAGTTATCACATAGACATTATAATGGAGGTTATGAATAGTAATAACTAAATTATACAAAATATGGTTATATATTTATTAGATATAAAATAAAAATTATTTAAAAGAAAAATAAATGTTTTCTGAAAAATACTGTATTTTTCTAAAAGATTGTTTATTCATGCTTTGAAAACTAAATTTTAAATTAATTTTTTCCAATTTAATAAAATATATTTGAAAAAATTAACTTAATTTTTAAAAATATAATATGAAAATTATCTTTGGATGAATTTTTGTGATTTTTCTAAAATGTTTTATTTTTCGATGAATAGTGAAAATAGTGAATTTTAATTGAAAACTGCCTTTTTTATATTCATAATTTTTCTTGAAGAAAAATCAGTTAAATTTATATAAATTAATAAATTTTAGTTCATTGGAATCATTTTTATATTGAATTTTTATATAAAAACTTTGTAATGTTTTAAACATTTTCTCGTTGAAAACTCGCTTTCTCATCACATCTGTTGGATTCGTTTTAAATTAAATTTTTATAATTATGTTAATTTAATTTCTAAAAATGGATTAAATATTTTTAATCATCATAATTTATATTATCTAATAAGGTCAACATAATTTTTGATCATATTGAATAGTAAATACAGTAAAAATTAATTACTGCAGTTAAGGTAAAAATTGATTTACCAGGGGTTAAACTAAATAGATAAGTGTAAAAATGAACTCAAAAACTTGTAAAATACCCATTGTGTGACCATATATTGAAATCATATATTATAGGTTCTATAGTGGGTCATTTTGGAGGCTTTTTTATGATAAAAATAGGGGTATGATTGTATCTTTTTAAGAAATTGCAAGTGTGTCAATCACCTTACTTGTAAAAGGCCACCCCTCACCTCTCCACTTAATACCTTCACAACCTTCTATTTCCTCCATTACCCACCCAAATAAATTTACAAATACCATCCTATCATAATATAATCCTTATTTTTTTCATGAATCCAATATAGGATGTCTTTGCTGAAAACCTAATGAGGATACTTGAAGAATAGATAACATTATTCAACAGGTGTTTTTATTCTATTTCTTACTCCACCTACTTAAATTATTATTAAACCATGATTATGTAATAAAATAATTATCTTCCATATAATTATATGTTTTATATAAATTTTATTACCTATAACCATCCTCACTTCTATCAAATGGGTTATGAAATCCTCATTCGTGTGTACAGTAGACTATCGCCTCATGAACCGATGTCATTCGTGTTTACATTACCACATTCCATGTTGGTTATGATGATGTACATAGAGTATATATATGATTTTTATAAAATAATTATACCTATGAAATAATTGAATCATATATACCTTTTTTACTTTCCATTCTATAGGAGATATACTAACATCGCTTGTGTGCACAGCAAACTACCGCCTCACACAGTAATGTACATCATTAATGAAAGATTTATCACTCTTAAAATATAATATAAATAATTTTATTTATTACACTTAAAGATGATAACATTGTTTGTGTACTTGTGGATTTCCGCCTTCACGAAGCAATGTGACACTCTTTTTATCACCACACCACATGGATGATATATATTAGTATATTTAAAAGACAAAATATGGTTTATATTATTTTATTATGATTATTTAAAGATAAAATATTACTTAACTCATTTGTATAATTATTATTTAAAATTGTAAATGTTGCTCATTCATATGCATGACCTACCATCTCCATGATTATAATATAGACCATTTTTCATAAAAATTGTTTATAATTGGTTTTAAAAGTAAAATTTATGTATAATTATGATAATTATGTCATTTTTATTATTCTTGTGATGATATAACTATATAATATACACAAGAGCTAGAAATTTCATGAGGAAACATACTTGAGAAAACAAGACAATTAACACCTGAAATAATGAAAATAATGAAATATTCTTAATGAAAGGGTGATAAGATGTCATAAAAGAATCATATATGATATTATAAATATTAATATGGTTTTTTATAAGTTAATAAAAAATTTATAACCATTATAAATTATTTTGAAACATGTTAAATCAAAAGGAATCATGGGGTGAGGGATTTCATCTCAATTTCATTTCGTTGAGGCATATTGTAATGTTATGCACCTAATTTATTTTATATAGTGTATATACTACCCATTTGGCATATAATATCATTAATACTTTATTATTAATGATATTTTACATTTTAATTTTACATACTTAATCTAAGGGGATTTGAATTAAATGTTTCTAAGTACTAAATAATTTCATAACAAAATCACTTTTCATTGGTTTAAATTACTTCTTCACTATCATTGATATTGTGTGTAGTGAATGTAGATTGTATTATTTTGTATTTACATTTGTTTTATGTGTATTTACCTTACATACACATAATTTATTCATTGATTAATTCTCACTTCAACGTTATGATCATGGTAAGGGTTTATTTTGTAATCTCTTTATAATCGATATTGTTGAATGAATTTATATTGTCATTGCCTAATAAAACCATTTAATTTAATTATCCTATATTTATTCATGATATATTCAAGTAATAGTACCATTTTAAACTCGTTTTTATTTAAAATAATTTATAAAATGTTCTTAATAAAATCCATCTTCATTTCTCTCTTTGATCATAAATCTATTTTCTTCCAAAACCTAGTTTTCTAAAAATGTTTTCTAAAAAGTTTTTTAACCTTTTCAAAATTATTAATTAAATATATTTTTAATCATTTTTAATTTTTCAAAAAAAAATCAATGGGAACTTTAGGTCATTAAAAAATGCCCATTTGTATTTTACCAAAAATGTAAATGGGTCCTTTTTATAATGTACTCGACACGTACTGAATTTCTTGCCACCATGACCAATAAATATTTTAAAACATCCTTTATAACATTAAAAGTTATTTTAAAAGAAAATTATTTTCAAAATGATTTTTGAAATTTTAGTTTTAAAATATGATTTTCAAATTGAAAAAGGATATTTTACTCAAGATTTTTTTAAAATGTATTTTATGGTATTTTTATCCGTCAACGACAAAAAACCTTTATTTTACATATCATCCACTAGAGATATGTTATATTGATAAAATCCTTATTCTTCATCTACTAATAAGGCTAAGTACACCGTTACAAAAGTCTACTGATATGGATAAGGTCACTGATATGCATAACAACTACCGATAGAAGAAGAGCTATCGATAGAATAATTCTACCGGTATGCACAAGTCGACTGATACAGATCTACCGATACAAGCTACTGATACAAACAGACAAACAAACAACTACTGATATAAAGTCCACCAATACAAATACAAATTCCACCGATACATAAAGACAAAGTTTACTGATACAAGTCTGCTGATACAGACAGACGTATATCTTTACAAAAGAGCTACTGATAAAAGGATCTACTGATAGAAAGAGATACCAATACATAGAGCTACTATTATAGAGTTACAGCTACCGACAGAAGTTCACTGATACAATGAGCCACCGAATAATAAGAGGAGATACTGATAAGAGGATCTACCAATAGAAGGAGCTACCGATAGAAGGAGAAACCAATTCAAGGAAGCTACAGTTACAAGGAGTAACAGCTACTGATGAAAACCAACCATTGTTTCTCTAAACTCTATCTCCATTTATTTATTTAGCAATGGTCATATTTGATGTTTTTAATGAAATTTATATTAATTAATGAGAGTTCCTGGCATGTTAGGGAACCTTACCTCATACCTATAAAAAGTTAATCATTCCCATTAATGGAGCTCAAGGTATAAAAAGAAGATCAAGCTAATGAAGAAAGCGTAGAGGTTTATACGTGGAAGTGTGTGACACCTGAAGTGAAATTCATAAAGAAGAACACGAGAAGAACTCAAAGAATAGTCATAAAAATCAAGAAGAAGTTCTAAAGAATAAGCTCAAGTGTTACAAAGAATACTCTCTTACTCGATCTGAACTCCTACACTGGAAGTGAAGGAACAGAACCATGACATTGTTTTCCTCACAACTTCTAAAGAAGGACTCAAATCTTCAACTACATTAATCTGAGGAGTTCATAGCTTCACTCACAACACATAGATTATTCTAAACTCATCTCTATTTGTTTAGATCTATTGTGTTTCATTTATTCACATTTTGAGCAGTGTGTGTGCTCTGTTTTTAGACACACACTGACTCCTGAGCATAACTGGAAGATATCTAAAATCCTCACTCAAACCTTCTGAATCTTTTTAGTTCCCACTATGGATAGTGGTAGAGGTAAAGTGTGACCTAGATAGCCTGTGTGCTATTGTTTTTTTTTTCCACTAAGAACTATGGTAGAGGTATTAGTACCTAGATAGTTTGTGTATTGTTTTAAACCCCGATCCAGGGTGTGGATCAAAGTTTATATAAACTGTTTGAGAGGACTAAGTATAATCTTGAGACTGAACCTCTTGGTTAAAACTGTTTTACTTTTTTATTTTGTTTTAAATTATATTGAATATTCCACTGCTAAGTACTTTAAATACAAATATATGTTAAGGTAACTCTGATATTTAAACTATCAAGTGTTTGTATTTATTGTAAAGAACTATGTTAGTTTCAAAAGGTAATATAATCTTCAGATTATATTAACTGAGAACTAATCAATCTCTTGAGAACCTAACTAACCCTTTACTGTATTACAAATTCACTATAGTTTAGCTTGTTGTTTTAATTTGAGGGATTTTGAATAGAAATAATTTTAATTGAAATTTTAATTGGACCTCAATTCACTCCCCCCCCCCTCTTGAGTATCCACTCCAACAAACATTTGGTATCAGAGGTTTGTTATTATTAAAGGATTTCTAAATACTCTGTTTTTTAACTGTGATTTTAGTTGTATCTTAAAGATATTAAATTTCTATTAGTTCTAAATTTTATCTCTTTAAAAATATTTATTAAAATCTAATTATGGATAATAGACTAGAAGGTACTGCTACGAACATGACACCTTTCTTTAAAGGTGTTAATTATGCCCAATGGAAACTGAAAATGAAAATTCATTTAGAAAGTATGGGATTTGACATTTGGACTGCTATAGAGACTCAGTATAAGATCCCAGAAACTGAAATAACTACTTGGGATAAACCTACTAAAACTGCTTACAATAATAATTTTAATAAAATGAATGCCTTGTATTGTGCTTTAAGAGATGAAGAATTTAATCGAATATCTTCTTGTAAAAATGCTTATGAAATTTGGAATACTTTGCCTATTTCTCATGAGGTAACAACCAATGTTAAATAAATGAGATTGAATACCTACACTATTAAATATGAAAACTTTAAAATTAAGCCTGATGAACCTATTTCTAACATGTATCTCATGTTCAATGAAATTGTAAATACAATGAGCTCACTTGGAAAATTTGTTCCTGAAAAAGAGAAAATCATGAGGATACTAAGATGGCTGCTAGACAGATGGAGAGGCACATCGGTTTCAATAAGAGAATCATGTGATATATGTTCACTTCATGTTAAAGAGATGATTGGTAAGTTAATGATGTATGAAGAAGAGTTTAAAGTAAACAAGGAGGAAGTTGATGAACTAAAGAGAAAGTCAGTGGCATTTAAGTCTACTGCCTCAAAGAGCAAGGACAATGAGAAAGTCCACATACCTAATGAAATATCAACAAGTAAAGGTTCAGATTCTGATAGTGATGAAGAGATGGCTCAAATAGCAAGGAGATTCAAGAAATTCTATAGGAAGAAGAAATTTTTCAAAAAACCAAGTTATAAGGGTAAGTATGACCAACGAGGTGATTGGAAGAAATATTGGAAGAAAAATTGGAAGAAATCTAATAAATATGATGAGATAGTTTTTTATGAATGTAAAAGGAAACGAAATGTGAAAGTTGATTGTCCAAAGTTAAAATACAAGAAGAAATATGATTACAAGGAAACCAAATACAAGAAATCTATGAAAGAAACCTGGAGTGCTACAGAAGATAGGTCAAGTGATTCTGACTCCACTCAGGATGAAAAATCTCAAAAAGATAATATGTGTTTCATGAAAAACACATCTGAGGTAACATTGCATACTCCTGATTTAAATTATTATTATTCAGGAGATGATTCTAATTCTGAAAACATGTCTAGTAAAGATCTATTTGAATATTTTAACATGCTAGAAGATACCTGCAATGAGCTGAAGGATAAGTATAAAACCTTAAAGAAACAACATGTTTTAACTAGCACTGTACAATATGCATTAGAAGTAGAAAAGGAAAATAATGGTCAAATGTTAAATGAGAATACTCAACTTAAATTTTCCAATGAGAAACTTAGAATAGATTTAGAGAAGTTCACAAATGGAAAGAATACTCTTACTCAAATGTTTGGAAAACAAGTTTCACCAAAGTATACTACTGTTTTAGGCTATCAACCTGGACAGATACATCTTGCTAAAAATAGATTTATTCCTAAATCTGGACAGTATGTTGCTAGTTCCAGTTTTGGATATTCTTATGCCTCAACTACCTATTCACATAGTTATATATCAAAAAAAAATTATCTTTCAAAATATTTTGAATCTATTCATTATGTCAGACCCATTAGACAAATCTGGGTACCAAAAGTTTTGCTTGTTAACCTGTCTGGACCCAAGAAAATCTGGGTACCAAAGTCATCTTCTGTTTAAACATGTTTTGTAGGAAACTTGCCTAAAAAGTTCCCATAAGAAGAAATGGTACTTGGACAGTGGATGTTCAAGGAATAGTACTGGAGATTACTCATGTTTCAAAAGTTTAATCAAGGTTTATGGAGGGCATGTCACCTTTACTGATAATTCAAAAGGAAAAATCATCGGCTTAGGCCAGATTGGTAACACTGATTTAGTTTTAATTTCTAAAGTATTATTTGTTGATGGATTAAAATACAACCTGTTAAGCATTTCTCAGTTGTGTGATGATGGCTTAAATGTTAAATTTGAAAATGATTCTTGTAATGTTTTTAATTCGAAAAATGTTTTAGTATTTTCTGCCCTAATAAATGAAAATGTTTATGCTGTAGATTTAAATTATTTAGCCAAACAAAATTTTACCTATTTAAATTCTTTTCATAGAGAATCTTGGCTTTGGAATAGAAGATTAGGACACTGCAATGTTCATTCACTTAAAAAACAGTCTAAGAAAAATTTAGTTAGAGACCTACCTCAACTAAAATTCCCATCAGACAAATTTTGTACTCCTTGTCAAAAGGGAAAGCAAAATATATTTTCATTCAAATTAAAGAAATAAGTTTTAACTTCTCAACCTCTCGAGTTGGTTCACATGGATTATTTTTTACCTTTTAGAGTTTTTATTTTAAATGGGAAGCACTATGTCTATGTATTAGTAGATGACTTTTCTAGATACACTTGGTTATAGTTTCTTTCTCACAAAAGTGAAGCTTTCTCTTACTTTATTAAATACTCCAAGTCTGTAGAGAACCTTAGTGGACTTAAGATTAAGACCTTGAGAAGCGATCATGGCCGTGAGTTTGAAAATAATGAATTTGAATCATACTGCTCACATAATGCCTATAATCATAATTTCTCTTCCCCTAGGACACCTCAACAGAATGGTGTAGTAGAAAGAAGGAATAAAACCCTTCAAGAAATTGCAAGAACTATGCTTAATGAGTATGACCTACCTGTTTACTTCTGGGCAGAAGCTATAAATACATCTTTTTATATTATAAATAGTGTCTTGATTAGACCTGTACTTAAGAAGACCCCTTATGAACTGTGGAATAATAGGAAGCCTAAAGTTAGTTACATCATAGTTTTTGGTTTAAAAGTATTTATTCTCAATACTAAGGATAATATTGATAAGTTTTCTTCTAAAATTGATGAGGCAATATTTTTAGGTTAGTCTATAATCAGTAAATCTTATAGAGTCTTTAACAAAAGAACCAAATTTGTGGAAGAATCTGTTCACATCAAATTTGATGAAACTGATCCACATGAACCAAAGTCTTCTCTTGAAAATCTTGAATAAGATCTGTCTATTATGGACCTTAATGAAAAAAATAGTGAACCTGTTGTAAAGACAACCAGTTTTGGATGTATTCCAGAATCTGTTCCTGGTGAACCCGAACATATAGAAAAACCTGAAATTTCTAGTCCTACCTTTACTAGATCAACTAGGATTCTAAAGAATAATCCTTTAGATGATGTTGTTGGTAATCTTTATAGAGGGACACATACTAGAGATTCTTTAAGAAATAAGGTTTAACATCAAGCCTTTCTTTCACAGTTAGAACCTAAAAATATCAATGATGCAATCAATGATGAATTTTGGGTAATGGCTATGCAAGAAGAACTAAATCAATTTGAAAGAAACAAAGTCTGGGAATTATTTAACAGACCTAAGGACACTTTGACCATAGGCAGTAAATGGGTTTTTAGAAATAAAGTTGATGAATTAGGAAATATCATTAGAAACAAGTCAATACTAGTTGCACAAGGATATAGTCAAGAGGAAGGAATAGACTATGAGGAAACCTTTTCACCTGTAGCTAGATTAGAAGCTATTAGGATTCTACTTTCCTATACTGCTCATATGAATTTCAAGTTATATCAAATGGATGTTAAAAGTTCTTTTCTAAATGGTTTTATAATTGAAGATGTTTTTGTTGAACAACCACCTGGATTTACTAATCCACGTTTTCCAAATCGAGTTTTTAAGCTTTCTAAAGCTTTATATGGTTTAAAACAATCCCCACGAGCTTGGTATGATAGACTTAGTATTTTTCTCATTTCAAAAGGTTTTTCTAAAGGGATTGTTGATCCAACTCTCTTTATTAAAAGAATTTCTAAATATGTTTTGATAGTGAAAATATATGTTGATGATATTATTTTTGGATCTTCTAAAAATGCTTTGTGTATTGATTTTTCAAAGAGTATGTAAAATGAATTTGAAATGAGTTTAATGGGAGAACTCAAATACTTCCTTGGATTTAAAGTTTTTCAAAATGAAAATGGTAATATTTTAAATCAAAATAAATATACAAAGGATCTTTTAAAACATTTTAGTTTAGATAGTATTAAGGAAAGTGATACACCTATGAGTGCTAATTGTAAGTTGGATGCTGATTAAACTGGAAAACCAGTGGATCAAACCAAATACAGAGGTATGATAGGGATTATAATTTATCTTACTACTATTCAACCTGATATTATGTTTATTATGTGTATGTGTGCAAGATTTTGAAGCTAATCCAAAAGAGTCACACTTGCTTGCTGTTAAAATAATTTCCAAATATCATAGGCATACTTATAACTTAGGATTATTCTATCCGAAAGGACAATAATTTGATTTAATAAGTTATTCAGATGTTGACTTTGTTGGTTGAAAGTTAGGTAGAAAGATCACTTATAGCATCCCGCCTTTTTATCACATAAACTTTCATTACATTTTACAAAACCGAGGATCTTTAAGGTTTAGTGTCTTGGAAACCAGGAACATAATAAATGAAACAAAAAAAATATTCTTCTTAAACACTTGAAAGGCTTCTCCTCAAGTTCATCCTAGGTTCATTACTGCATCTCATAACCTGGGGACATACATCAAAAGAAAGGGTGAGCAGAAGGCCCAGTAAGAGAAACCATAGAAACATTTTACATGTGAACTTGAGATACTTCAATAAGGTCATGAAAATAACATTAAGGCATGAGAATGGAATCATGAGATACATCATAATAAAAATAAATTTTTTTTATAACTTGAAGATGTGGCTACAACATTTAATATTGACAATCGTTTTGTTTCACCAAGGTCCATCCCCAAGGTGTCATTAAAATTACCAAGGTTATTCACCAAGGCGTCGTTAAAATGGTCATCTCTAGAGATTAAGTCTTTACCCAATGCATTGGAGTGCTATCAGGGTGCACCCTTAAATTTGCCTTTATTATCATGTGAGCCACATATATCATCATCAAACATTTCATAAATAACCCATATATCATAAAATAAATGGGTTTCATTTCATAATCAAAACATTTTAAAACTGCTTTAAAGACATGATCTTTACGTCACTTTAAACCCACAGAAAGGGAAAGAGGGTTTCATTTATGTAATTCCCAGAATTTAAAATAGAACATTTTGATATATATGTGAATACCCCTGTAGAAATAAGATCTTTGAGTATTCACTTTATAACATAAAATAATTTTTAGAAAAGAGAGAGAGACATTTTGAGATGAAAATTCTGCAAAATAACGGCTATGTTACAAGGTTTTATAAAACATTGAGAAGAGAGGGGACATGGGTCAAACATTCACAAATGACCCATCAAACCATAGAGGGACAAAATATAAGGGATTTAAGAACATGGTAATGAAATTTAAAAATATAACATATTAAATAAAGAACATGAAAGGAAGAAAAAAAAGATTTCTCTTGTGAGAATTCGGCAGCCTAACGGCGTCACTTAAACTTCAACAAAATTGAATTGACAAGGTCAAATAGGGTCTCTAATCATATTAACATAAGAGTCCAGTATGATAGATAGAGAGGTCATACCCCAACATAATATAAAGGAACTTGAAAGAATTGACATGAGAGTAGAACTTCAAAACGAGAATGGTGAAGAACCACTTAAAACTTCGGCAGCCTAACGGCGCCACTTAAACTTCAACAAAATACTGAATTGAAGAGATAAAATGGGGTCTCTCATCATATGAACATAAGAGTCCAGTATGATAGATATAGAGATCATACCCAACATAACAAAAAGTAACTTGAAAGAATTAACATGAAAGTAGAACTTCAAAACGAGAAGGGTGAAGAACCACTTAAAAATTTGGCAGCCTAACGGCGCCACTTAAACTTCAACAAAATACTGAATTGAAGAGATCAAATGGGGTCTCTCATAATATGAACATAAGAGTCCAGTATGATAGATATAGAGATCATACCCCAACATAACAAAAAGGAACTTGAAAGAATTTACATGAAAGTAGAACTTCAAAACGAGAAGGGTGAAGAACCACTTAAAAATTCGGCAGCCTAACGGCGCCACTTAAAACTTCAAAATACTGAATTGAAGAGATAAAAAGGGGTCTCTCATCATATGAACATAAGAGTCCAGTATGATAGATATAGATATCATACCCCAACATAACAAAAAGGAACTTGAAATAATTGACATGAAAGTAGAACTTCAAAACGAGAAGGGTGAAGAACCACTTAAAAATTCGGCAGCCTAACACCGCCACATAAAACTTCAAAATACTGAATTGAAGAGATAAAATGGGGTCTCTCATCATATGAACATAAGAGTCCAGTTTGATAGATATAGAGATCATACCCCAACATAACAAAAAGGAACTTGAAAGAATTGACATGAAAGTAGAACTTCAAAACGAGAAGGGTGAAGAACCACTTAAAATTTCGGCAGCCTAACGGCGCCACTTAAACTTCAACAAAATACTGAATTGAAGAGATCAAATGGGGTCTCTCATCATATGAACATAAGATTCCAGTATGATAGATATATAGATCATACCCCAACATAATAAAAAGGAACTTGAAAGAATTTACATGAAAGTAGAACTTCAAAACGAGAAGGGTGAAGAACCACTTAAAAATTCCGCAGCCTAACGGCGCCACTTAAAACTTGAAAATACTGAATTGAAGCGATCAAATGGGGTCTCTCATAATATGAAAATAAGAGATCAGTATGATAAATTTAGAGATCATACCCCAATATAATAAAAAAAGTAACATGAAATACTTTACATGAAAATAGATCTTGAAAAATGAGAAGGGAGAAAGAATCCGTTACAAAAATTTCGGCAGCCTAACGGCGCCACTTAAAACTTCATAAAACGAAATAATGAGAGTAAGAGGGGATATCTCATTATATTAACATAAAAAGGGAAGTAATAGGAGTATAAAATAACATCCTCCAACATAAGAACATGTACCATAAAAGGAATGACATAAAAGAGATTACTTGAAATGAAAGAGAGAGGTCGGATCCCTTACCTTAAAATGTAACTCTTAAACCTCAATGGTTGGGACCTTGAGGGCTTTGGGTCACCTTGGGAGGACTCCTTGGGAGGTAATGAGACCAGAACTTTGTTGGGGAAGAGTGGGGAGTCGAATTGATGAGAGGAGGGCTTGGTATTTATAGGGAAAGTGAGGGGACAAGGCATTAATGGCCAAGGGACACCTCACATGTGCTTTTCTCAAACCCATGTGATCTCCCTTGGCATTTACCATGGAGTTAGGCCACATGGGGCCCCCACAACAATAATTCATTCTCCTTGGCCGGACAACCCTTAAAATATCTCATGAAATCATCATGACACAGCTACGATGTCATTAAACATACCGAAACCCTAAAACTGCATTTTTACTATTCACCGAAAAATTCATCTTTCTCAGAAAAATCCCAAAATTTCACCTTAACTAAATATCAATGCTCTGATTTCAAAAATGAACTCCATTTTATAAAAATAATTTTCTAAGTATTTTTAAATTTATTTTTAAATAGAAACACTATTCACCGAAAATTCATTTTTTCAGAAAAAAACCCCAAAAATTACCATAACATAATATCGATGCTCTGAGTTCAAAAATAAAGTCCTTTTTATAAAAATAATTTTCTAATTATTTTTAATTCAATTTTTAATTAAAAAACACTATTCACCCGAAAAAAAACTAATACTTGAATAATAATTTATGAAATCGTTATTTAACCATTTTATTGAATCACATTACTTAATCAAGGTGCCTAGATTATTTTAAAACTTTCTTTAAGTGAGATTACTAATCCATTTGGTCATATTACTAATCCTAATCATAAAATCACTATTCATAATTTACTATTCATCAAAAATCAAGTTGATCTCATTAGACTCTAAATTTCGTACTGGACATAGTTGTAGAAGACCATTTTTTGAGAATCATTACACATTTTAAATTATTTAAGGTTTACACAAACATTTTTTTAAAAATATCCTTTTGAAAATTCATCAAAAATATGCATACTATTTTTATCCAATCATTTGAAAATTCATAAACATCATCATAATAAGAAATCCCAATTTTTATTTAAAACAAAGATTACACAAGGCAGTTATGGTCTCATTACATAGCCCCTTATAATACCAGCATAGGACCTAAGAGTAAGGTGTGCTAGGGTGATAGAATCTTGGGGCGGCTCAGTCAACATTGCCCGAGTAGTAATTTCTATCAGTTTGAACTTCTCGCGAAGACGATTCCGTTCTAGCTTCACATGATGAAGTTCAGCTTGGATTTGGTCCAGAGCAAAGCCCAATGGTGCTACCTCCTTCCCAAGCTCTGTTAGATGGGCTTCGATCGGTCCAAGACTACTAGGTGAGGCCATCAAATCTTCTTTCTATAATAGTTAACCAAGATTACTTATATTTGGAGACAATAATCAAAACATTTTGTTCACAGTGGTCATATTGACCAATGGTCATATAACAGTCAAAACCCACTGGTCTCATTTTAATTATAATCATGTTTATCAAATAAAACATTTTTGTTGAGTATAAAAATAAAATAAAATAACACATGAAATTAGGGAACAAGATTTATTCAAAATTTCGGGCCGTTACAATCTTCCCCCCTTAAGAAATTGCGTCCTCGCAATTTTTCAAATTGGGTTTTGAAATTTCATTTAAAGTCCCACATCGGAAAAAGAGTCAGTAACACCATTACTTTAAAAGAAAGAAAAGGAAGTACAAAGGCCACCCGAGTTTACTCATACTAGGATTCCATGTAGGAAATATGGACATGGAGGAGAAAAAAAAGGGTAATGTTCTTAAAGGAGAGTGATAGAAAACATGATTAGGGGGAAGTTAACCACCAGAAAATCCCAAAATTATGATGTGTGTAAGCGGTCTTTGATTACCTAGTAGGAAACGTAAACCAACAACGTTTTTGTTTTACATTCCTTTTAATAACTTTGAGGAATTCATTTACAACATAGATAAAAACTTAAGGAAATATATCTACCTTCATGTAGAGTTTCATACATTAATAAGTTTCTACCAAAACTAATCTTTTCTCCAAACGACGAGCATTCAAAACTACTTGGTCTCATCAAAACACAAGAATCATTATCTAGAGAATCACATGATCCACAAAAGATCAACTATCTATTTCTTCTATCTTTAAACATTATCCCAAAAATAGAATGGGTAAGGTAAAACAAATCTTCAAAAAGAATCCCATAGAAATGGAAACTACTTTTAAATCCTAAAAATTCCATGGTACTACCCAATGTTCATCATAGACCATTCCGTAAATAATAGTCCTTAAGATTCCTGAAAATAAACCAAACTAAGATTGAAACCCAAATACAAGAAGGACTTGATAACATAGTCTTCCATAATAAACTTCATTGTTTATCTCCAAACAACATCAACCACTCCTAACAACTTATAACAAAAGTAGCTAACCTAAACATATTTTACCCAAGATAGGTTAATCATTCCCGTAAGTAACCTAAATTACTATAAGTCCACCTTAAATTCATTGATTCTTCAAAATATAAGTCAACCTTACTCCTCAATGAAGACACCGTAGTAATATATTTACCTTGATCATATATGGTCCTCAAAATAGTGAACGTCTTCCAAAATAATAATCATCTTTTAATCCCCTAATCATCTCTTTCGTATTAATACGGCAATCGTAGCATTTCCTATCACATTGGTTGTTGGGACATGTTCTTCCATTTCCCTCCATTAACTAAGAAAAGAAGCTATAGTTAGGGGCTTAAATACTTAGCCAATAATCATGAAAAGAAACTTAAAGCATCTAAGGATAACATGTAGAAGTAAAGTATACCCTAACTTGTGATCCCCTAGGTTCCCTTCTAGGTTATCCATGATCATATATTCTTATGTGAATCTTTATTTTATTTTATCTTTGTTCCTTTAACAATGGTTCATACTAAGCTTATGAATTTACCAAAGCATATCCCCCGGGAGTGTCATAACCAAGAGTGCATCAAGGCCCGTTGTCGTGTACCAGTTCCCGTTCGAGTCTAGATCAAAGCGGTGTTTTCGGGTTTTACCCCTATGTACATCTGTGCCAGAGCCACCTCTACCTGCTCGTATCCAGACAGGGATGTATTTGCTTGGAAACCCTTTACTCAATACTCACCAAAATACTAGGAAGATTTCCTATATTTAAACTTTTTTATAGGGTTCTTCCTAAAGTTTTCATATCCTAATTTCCACAAATAACTAAACCATCCTTTCATACCAACTATAGCATCCCGCCTTTTTATCATATAAACTTTCATTACATTTTACAAAACTGGGGATCTTTAAGGTTTAGTGTCTTGGAAACCAGGAACATAAAAAATGAAACAAAAAAAACATTCTTCTTAAACACGTGAAAGGCTTCTCCTCAAGTTCATCCTAGGTTCATTACTGCATCTCATAACCTGGGGACATACATCAAAAGAAAGGGTGAGCAGAAGTCCCAGTAAGAGAAATCAGAGAAACATTTTACATGTGAACTTGAGATACTTCAATAAGGTCATGAAAATAACATTAAGGAATGAGAATGGAATCATGAGATACATCATAATAAAAATAAAATTTTTTTATAACTTGAAGATGTAGCTACAACATTTAATATTGACAATCGTTTCGTTTCACCAAGGTCCATCCCCAAGGTGTCGTTAAAATTACCAAGGTTATTCACCAAGGCGTCGTTAAAATGGTCATCTCTAGAGATTAAGTCTTTACCCAATGCATTGGAGCGCTATCAGGGCGCACCCTTAAATTTGCCTTTATTATCATGTGAGACACATATATCATCATCAAACATTTCATAAATAACCCATATATCATAAAATAAATGGGTTTCATTTCATAATCATAACATTTTAAAACTGCTTTAAAGACATGATCTTTACGTCACTTTAAACCCACGGAAAGGGAAAGAGGGTTTCATTTATGTAATTCCCAGAATTTAAAATAGAACATTTTGATATATATGTGAATACCCCTGTAGATATAAGAGCTTTGATTATTCACTTTATAACATAAAATAATTTTTAGAAAAGAGAGAGAGACATTTTGAGACGAAAATTCTGCAGCATAACGGCTATGTTACAAGGTTTTAGAAAACATAGATAAGAGAGGGGACATGGGTCAAACATTCATAAATGACCCATAAAACCATAGAGGGACAAAATATAAGGGATTTAAGAACATGGTAATGAAATTTGAAAATATACCATATGAAATGAAGAACATGAAAGGAAGAAAAAAAAGATTTCTCTTGTGAGAATTCGGCAGCCTAACGGCGTCACTTAAACTTCAACAAAATTGAATTGACAAGGTCAAATAGGGTCTCTTATCATATGAACATAAGAGTCCAGTATGATAGATAGAGAGGTCATACCCCAACATAATAGAAAGGAACTTGAAAGAATTGACATGAGAGTAGAACTTCAAAACGAGAATGGTGAAGAACCACTTAAAAATTCGGCAGCCTAACGGCGCCCCTTAAACTTCAAAAAAATACTGAATTGAAGAGATCAAATGGGGTATCTCATCATATGAACATAAGAGTCCAGTATGATAGATATATATATCATACCCCAACATAACAAAAAGTAACTTGAAAGAATTGACATGAAAGTAGAACTTCAAAACGAGAAGGGTGAAGAACCACTTAAAAATTCGGCAGCCTAACGGCGCCACTTAAACTTCAACAAAATACTGAATTGAAGAGATAAAATGGGGTCTCTCATCATATGAACATAAGAGTACAGTATGATAGATATAGAGATCATACCCCAACATAACAAAAAGGAACTTGAAAGAATTGACATGAAAGTAGAACTTCAAAACGAGAAGGGTGAAGAACCACTTAAAAATTCGGCAGCCTAACGGCGCCACTTAAAACTTGAAAATACTGAATTGAAGAGATCAAATGGGTTCTCTCATCATATGAACATACGAGTCCAGTGTGATAGATATAGAGATCATACCCCAACATAACAAAAAGGAACTTGAAAGAATTGACATGAAAGTAGAACTTCAAAACGAGAAGGGTGAAGAACCACTTAAAAATTCAGCAGCCTAACGGCGCCACTTAAAACTTCAAAATACTGAATTGAAGAGATCAAATGGGGTCTCTCATCATATGAAAATAAGAGTCCAGTATGATAGATATAGAGATCATACCCCAACATAACAAAAAGGAACTTGAAAGAATTGACATGAAAGTAGAACTTCAAAACGAGAAGGGTGAAGAACCACTTAAAAATTCGGCAGCCTAACAGCGCCACTTAAACTTCAACAAAATACTGAATTGAAGAGATCAAATGGGGTATCTCATCATATGAACATAATAGTCCAGTATGATAGATATAGAGATCATACACCAACATAAAAAAAAGGAACTTGAAAGAATTGACATGAAAGTAGAACTTCAAAACGAGAAGGGTGAAGAACCACTTAAAAATTCGGCAGCCTAACGGCGCCACTTAAAACTTCAAAATACTGAATTGAAGCGATCAAATGGGGTATCTAATCATATGAACATAAGAGATCAGTATGATAAATTTAGAGATCATACCCCAACATAATAAAAAAAGTAACATGAAATACTTTACATGAAAATAGATCTTGAAAAATGAGAAGGGAGAAAGAATCCGTTACAAAAATTTCGGCAGCCTAACGGCGCCACTTAAAACTTCATAAAACGAAATAATGAGAGTAAGAGGGGATCTCTCATTATATGAACATAAAAAGGGCAGTAAGAGGAGTATAAAAGAACATCCTCCAACATAAGAACATGTATCATAAAAGGAATGACATAAAAGAGATTACTTGAAATGAAAGAGAGAGGTCGGATCCCTTACCTTAAAATGTAACTCTTAAACCTCAATGGTTGGGACCTTGAGGGCTTGAGGGAACCTTGGGAGGACTCCTTGGGAGGTAATGAGACCAGAACTTCGTTGGGGAAGAGTGGGGAGTCGAATTGATGAGAGGAGGGCTTGGTATTTATAGGGAAAGTGAGGGGACAAGGCATTAATGGCCAAGGGACACCTCACATGTGCTTTTCTCAAACCCATGTGCTCTCCCTTGGCATTTACCATGGAGTTAGGCCACATGGGGCCCCCACAACAATAATTTATCACCCTTGGCCGGCCAACCCTTAAAATATCTCATGACATCATCATGACACAGCTATGATGTCATTAAACATACTGAAACCCTAAAACTGCATTTTTACTATTCACTGAAAAATTCATCTTTCTCAGAAAAATCCCAAAATTTCACCTTAACTAAATATCAATGCTCTGATTTCAAAAATGAAATCCATTTTATAAAAATAATTTTCTAAGTATTTTTAAATTTATTTTTAAATAGAAACACTATTCACCAAAAATTCATTTTTTCAGAAAAAACCCCAAAAATTACCATAACATAATATCGATGCTCTGAGTTCAAAAATAAAGTCCTTTTTATAAAAATAATTTTCTAATTATTTTTAATTAAAAAACACTATTCACCCGAAAAAAAACTAATACTTGAATAATAATTTATGAAACCGTTATTTAACCATTTTATTGAATCACATTACTTAATCAAGGTGCCTAGATTATTTTAAAACTTTCTTTAAGTGAGATTACTAATCCATTTGGTCATATTACTAATCCTAATCATAAAATCACTATTCATAATTTACTATTCATCAAAAATCAAGTTGATCTCATTAGACTCTAAATTTCGTACTGGACATAATTGTAGAAGACCATTTTTTGAGAATCATTACACATTTTAAATTATTTAAGGTTTACACAAACATTTTTTTTAAAATATCCTTTTGAAAATTCATCAAAAATATGCATACTATTTTTATCCAGTCATTTGAAAATTCATAAACATCATCATAATAAGAAATCCCAATTTTTATTTAAAACAAGGATTACACAAGGCAGTTATGGTCTCATTACATAGCCCCTTATAATACCAGCATAGGACCTAATAGTAAGGTGTGCTAGGGTGATAGAATCTTGGGGCGGCTCAGTCAACATTGCCCGAGTAGTAATTTCTATCAGTTTGAACTTCCTGCGGAGACGATTCCGTTCTAGCTTCACATGATGAAGTTCAGCTTGGATTTGGTCCAGAGCAAAGCCCAATGGTGCTACCTCCTTCCCAAGCTCTGTTAGATGGGCTTCGATCGGTCCAAGACTACTAGGTGAGGCCATCAAATCTTATTTCTATAATAGTTAACCAAGATTACTTATATTTGGAGACAATAATCAAAACATTTTGTTCACAGTGGTCATATTGACCGATGGTCATATAACAGTCAAAACCCACTGGTCTCATTTTAATTATAATCATGTTTATCAAATAAAACATTTTTATTGAGTATAAAAATAAAATAAAATAACACATGAAATTAGGGAACAAGATTTATTCAAAATTTCGGGCCGTTACATCACTTCTGGAACATGTCATATTCTAGGTAAGTCCTTAGTATCATGGTGTAGTAAAAAGCAGAATTTTGTTGCGTTGTCACTTCTGAAGCAGAATACATTGATGCTGGTAGTTGATGTGCACAAATTATGTGGATGAAACATACTTTATTGGACTAAAAAATATAAATTTAGACATGTATCTATAAACTGTGACAACACTAGTGCAATTAATATCTCTAAGAACCTTGTATCTCACTCTAGGACCAAACAAATTGATGTAAGGCACCACTTTTTGAGAGATCATTACCAAAAGGGTTATATTACTCTTGAATTTATAGGTACTGAACATCAATTAGAAGACATATTCACCAAACCTTTAAGTTTGGATAGGTTAAGTTACATTAGACATGAATTAGGAATGATAGAATTTGTAGAGCCAAAACTTCACCGTTAGAAACCTAACCGTAAGAAACCTCACCGTTAGAAACCTTTCCATTAGAAACCTTGTCATTAGAAACCTCACCGTTAGAATCCTCACCGTTAGAAACCACACCGTTAGAAACCTCACCGTTAGAAACCTCACTGTTAGAAATCTCATTGCTAGAAACCTCACTGCTAGAGTCATCACCGCTAGAGACACCTCACTGCTAGAGAGACCTCACCGATAGGTAAACCTAATCGCCAGGTCTCTCACTGATAGTTATCACCGATATGTATTGTGCTATCTAATTTTTCATTTTCATTATCTGAAACTCTTATTGTTTTCAGTATATTGTTTTTATTACATTTTGATTCCTAAATGATAAAAACTAAGCCTAGATCACATTTCAATCCACTCTGACCTTTCCTCTCTTCAATACTCTCTTCTCAAACCCCCACATTTTGTGTGAACCCTAGTTTCTTTGATTAGAAATGGAAATAACAAAGCTCCCGATATTTATGGATGACAGTGATGAGCCGAGTGTGAAGAAGTAGAAAACAGGACCTGAAGCTACTAGTAGTGGCAGTAGAACAAGGTCCGGAAAGAATGTAGTGAACCCGCATTTACAGAATAATGAAATTGTAATAGAAAAGGAATTTTGAGTAGAATAACTTATGTCTAGTAAGTCGTTGATTCTGGTGATATTAGAGGAGAAGGGATGGCTCGAATGCTTCGTGAACAACAATGGCCCCTATTATCCAAAGCTGGTAAAAGAGTTCTATGAGTTTGTGCGCTTTGAAAAATATGAAGAGGATAATAGACACTACTACAAATATGTATTATAATAGCACTAAAAACCACCTTTAATAGCACTAAAAAATCACTATTAATCTCAACGAAGATAAAGGGTGTCCCCTTTATTAGTGCTAAAAATAGCGCTGATAAAGGGGGACTTTTATCTGTGCTCAAAAAAGTGATGATAAAAGTGCCCCTTTATCAGCGCTATTTTCAGCGCTGATAAATGTATAATATATTAGCGCTAAAAATAGCATTGATAAACACTACCTTTATCAGCGCTATTTTGAGCGCTGATAAAAACTACCTTTATCATCACTCAAAATAGTTTTGATATATTATCCATTTATCAGCACTTAACTAGAGCTAATAAAGGCCAAATATCATGTGCAAAACCATAACCTGCACAGAACCTGGCCATCACCTGCATACATTACAACACCTGCACAGAGCACAAACAACACCTGCACACAGCACAAACAACACCCACACACAAATCACAGAAGAACAAAAATGATACATACATTTACTTGAAATCATGAATACAAAAAAACACACTTCTATATACATTTCAAACAATGTTTAATTTGGTTACAATTACATTTATCCAACAAATAGTTAAAGAACAATGATTTTCCATCCTTTTTGCATCCATCCGCTCTAAAAAATTGGCATCCATGGTGGCGGTTTCTGAACAAATCATTCAAACTGAGGAAAAAGATTTCACTTACATAATAAAACAAATATTATGTTAGTAATACAATAATGAAATAAAGAATGGGGTTGATAAATAGAATTATACTAGTGAGGTACAAAACAAAAAATAACCAATTAACGAAGAGACACAATAAAAGAATATTGATTCATGAATGAGTTTTCAAAGATGGATTATCATACTAAATTTTAAAAAATGAAGGAGAATTATTATAGTACCAACAACCAAACTCAAGTCCAAATTATTTTTTTCTAATCATATTTATTTACCATTTCATGTTAGTATAAGTTTAAATTTCTATTCTATATGCCCCTTAATTATTTATAAAATAAAAGAAACCCAAATTCATTAGTTTTTCATAAAATAATAAAAAAAATTATTTTAGGTGAATTATATTATGTAAATACACAAGCTGAGAATCTACTCAAGTGATATGACCTCGGTCAACCTCTTTGCTACAATAGGGAAAAAAAATTATTTTTCCATGACCTACGATAGGCGTGCATCATGGATTTTGATACTATAAAACAAAAAGAACATTTTTAATCCCTTGGAAAATAGGAAAATGGATGGGATAAATCATGTCTTAAAATTCCTCAATCAGAGAATGGAGACTAACTGGACTAGAATGACCATTAGTAATGGTGGAAAACAAATTCCCTACCTAGTTAATGAATACTGATGGGAGTAGGATTTCTGTTACCACACTCATTTCAGGGATAACACATGGGGTTTAGGTGGACATTTCTACAAGGGCCAAAACATACTTTAGGTATTAATCCATAGGCTTAGTAGAAAAATATTCTATTCACCATCAAATCCTAAATGGTTAATTCTGATCAGTAAATAAGTGCCCATAATTTTCATATCTAAGATAGAACTAAGATCATTAATCAACACACGGTTGAGGGGATCCAAGAGGAGTATCCTGAATCAAGGAATTGGTTCATTCATAAATAAAAAGGTATGGAGTAGGTTGAGTGGAAGAAGGGTGTTCAAAATATTTTTTAAAATTCCATAACAATACCATCATGTGTCACACATTCTATTTGGGTAGTAGGAGTAAACCCTAAATGGAAGGAAGGTTCATTTAAAACTCACAAGGAATGGGTTTTTAACTCAAGATATAAAAGGGGAATCGTGATTATCGATTATGATCATCTGTGAGTGACCTATCTGAGAAGTTTATGGTTATTAAGGCTATAATATGAACCACATAGTTTAAAGGTCATGTGTCTATGACCAAATGTTACATAGTTAAACATTATGCATTAAGGAATTAATCCTTGACCTATACCATGAAATTTAATGTCATATTGTGGGATGTTAGAATATTTAGTTTAGATTCATGTAGTCAGAACATTTATGTCTTGAATCTTAGGGTCATATGACTAGGACCAATGGTGAGAGAGGGATATATTCTCCATATATTAATAAAATATAAATGTGAATAGAGATCTTAGGGGTCAAATTCTATAAAAGTTAGTCTCAATGAAGAGGAATAATTTTTTATTGTACCTAATATAGAGGGTCTAGTATTCACTATATATCCAATTAAATTTAAAATTAAGCTATAAATAGTGCTTAAAGGGGTGTGGTTAGAGATCGATTCCCAATAGAAGTCCTCTTAGGTGAGGGATAGATCATCATGTAGTTTTCTGTCATGTGATAGGGTCATGAACTGTGTAATTTAATATATTATGGAAATGATTTTTGACATACACTTTAAGGTATTATGGTAAATATGTGGCACCACACAATTTAACATCTTGTGAAAAATATTTCTTTCTATAGTTTAGTATCATGAAACGTGGATAAGTGATTAGTAGCATAAATTCATGCATATCAAACTATGGTGTCATTCAGGTTTGGGTAGTATAACTAAGACCTTGGTGTCTTGAAGTTTAGGGACATATAACTAAGACTAGTGGAACCATAACTCATCTATCATGGTGATCATTTAGTGAAGTGATAACGAATCATATGCATGTGGAATGTATCTGAGGATTCTATAACTCAATTAGTCCATCCATAATCTACTCTCTTCAAGAGCCAATATTTAAAGATCTTTCATTCCTTAATTATATGTCCCATAATTCTATGGTAGGGAAAATAATTTGGAAGTTCATTCATTATTTACTCCTTGGGTCTCTGGATCTCTGGAAGATTAAGAATGTGACACTCAAATGAATAAGTAAAGTATGTGGAAACAAGCTCACTCTAAAAGGAATATACCTTTTTGTGCCTTTCATTGAGTAAGGGATAGTCCAAGAATTTTGATATACTATATGTGTTCTTATAAGGGTTTCCACATGCACGAATCATAAGCATAGGTATCGTTGGATTCAATATACCATCATCTATCTATTTATGAATCCAATCCTTGAATACAAATCACCTCTCGATTTTATGTCCTAAAAATTGATGGTAGCAGTAGTATTTTGGATGTTATCACATATTTTTATCTCTCGGTCACTTAATCTATGAGAGATCACTCAAATAATTTTTTGTGACATTGGAAAAACACTCAAGAAATTTATTTGGTTAGAGGCAATACACGTTCCTTTTCCCATATTCAAGAGATGGACAACAAAATTGTTTCTTTATTCTATCAAAAAATTACTATATTGGTATGAACATGTTTCTGAATTTGAGGTGCCATATGTGGATGTGGTCACCCCTATATTGGGGAATGTTGACATTCCTGGAATCTCTTTGGCAACTACTAAGTCTGAATAACATATAGAATTCACCTGATGATGAGGTGGAAAATGTATAAATTCCCCCATCATAGTAGGTTGGGGGAATTTAAAATTTAAAAATCCCCACATTCCTATGGGAAGGGGTGAGGTGGAACTAGGTTTAGAATTCACCCGATGAGGGGGGTGAAACTTTTGATGACAGCCCCAGCCCTATAGGATGGGGTACTTTAATGCAAGGAGTACCATTTTAAGAGGATGCCAATATTACTTAAAGAAAATATCCATTATGAATATTTATAATTACTTCGTGAAGATCCTAATTTTCATTATTCAACTGAGTTATCTATTATTTAGAAAATATGCATTTATTATCCTCAAAGGGAAAAAATACAACAAAATTTTCTACACCTCGTTTTCAATGGTAGGATGGGTGGATGATGATGGGCGTCACAATCCAGAACCTGAATATTGGATCTTATATTTATATTGGGAATATATTCCATCAATCTTGCACTCAAAATCATAAACATGGTTAATAAAACCTTCTATATTGGTATAAATGGTATCATTGTGCCCTTCTATAACAATTCTTAGAGTAGAGGGTGAGAAAAACCTATTAGGGATTAGAATATTGAAGGAATTTATAATCATACTCATCTCTAGAGTGCTCATCAGAACTAGTGGGAACATCTTTAGACCCAGATGATACCATGTTTATATATATGTGGGTGAACTGGTGCTCTTATTTAGTAGAATATCTTATTTTTAAGGATGTTTTCTATAAGATTGTCTATTGGGATTGGGTATATTGGACCATTTTGTGGGTCATCTCCCATGATACCATTTTGTGGGATGGTTCTCATGATACTGTTATGGTGGGATAGTGCCCCTAACCATTCTTTGTCCTCATTGGGGAGAATGGATAAAACAAATGATACATATTACATGGAATTTTCCATTGTAATTTGACCCCTAACCATTCTATACATTGTGATATAGCTAAAAAATCTCAAAAATCACCAGTGTACTTCAATGGAAACCCATGTTTAACTTGGTCACATGTATTCATCTTCGTCAAAGGGATTCTCAACGAAATAGAAACCCATGTTTAACTTGTGGTATTCTATGAGTTTAAAATCCCACAAGGATAGAGGGTCATGATTTAATTCCTTACAGAGATGTAATGGGTGGATCAAAACACTTATAAAGGTGGATCAGGTAGGTACATCTCTAGGAGGGAGCACCTGGAATGTTTACCTGATAGATGGATCAAAACGCCCAATGAGGTCTGACCCAAGTGTGGTGTATCCCATAAAGTTAAGGTTTATCATTTTGAAAACTTATTTGGACGCCACTAAGGGAAAAATAGGAGGGAAAATAAGTGAAGGTGTACCCCGGTGAGGGGGTCACCATGGTTTACCATTGGTTGGGAGTTAACCTCATGGAGGCTTCCTACGTACCCTATTTAGAATACAAGGATCAAAACACATATATTTAAAAGAGGTATGGTGTGGGTATTACCCATGGTTAGCTTCCCTTTACACTAGGAATACCCTTGGTTGGATGAGTATGGGTTTTTTGGGGCTTATACATTGTCATATTCCTACGTTCTTCCAAGAGTAGCAATGGGATGAATGGGACATACATGCTAAGATGGACCATGTGAATGGCGTGATCCTTGTAAAGAGGCATGAGGCACAAAAAACATGTGGAGTTGTCTGTAAAAATTATTTATGGTGGCCATGGGGCTCATCAGACTCCACATACCTTCCATATGCACTGCACACCATCATGCCTTACTTAAATATTGGGTTGTTCAAAGATCAATAATATGAATCCGGGGATAGAAAACATTGAGTAATAAATTAAGATTTCAATACATCGGAGCATTCTCAATTCACCAAATATGGTTGGAGGATAATCAATGATCATATATAGATAACATAAGTAGTAAGAATTCACCTTTATCTTATTTGTGTACAATCTTCCATCAGGTATGTTTCCCATTCGTTTCTAAACACATGTATATCATCTTCCGAATATGAGTTTTTGCGACATTCATGGTAGTACTGAAAAAATATAAATACACAAAGGATTAATAAATATTTTAAATTAACTCGTAATTATTTTCAAAAATACCTCATCATGGATTCTAGTTTGTTGATGAAATACGATCTCTTTCATAAATTTACAAACATAATAACCATAGTCCTTTCTGTTTGTTTGTTTTGGACACTGCAGAAACATCAACAATGATAAGTAATTTGTTTTGCTATGTGTTTGGATAGTGCAATGTTATTATATATACTTGGATACTTTTCCAGTTATAGATCTTGTTGGCTTTCTCATCTTTATGCCCTGGATTCATTCCATGTATTAGATGATATTGATGCACCGCCCTATCATAACAGAATCCTCATTAAAAGATAACATAAATTATATAACTAGATGTTTAGTTTTAAAATGTTGGATCTAGTGTATTACAAATTAACAAACTCCATCATGTGTGGTCAGTTTGTTGGATATCCATGCATTGAATCCAGAAAATAAATCTTTGGAGTATCCAAATTGACTGCAATAAGCATCCAATACTCCCTAAAAATAAAAAAAGGAATAAGAAAAGAAAGAAATGAAAATACAGTTGATATGATTAAATTGTAGAGTTTTACCCCTGCATCGTTGGTATTAAAAAGATTATGTTATCCGTAATTTTGTTTTCAAATGATTTGATTAGGGATGACATTATTACAGCCTCTTTATCAGAATCTATTTTGTCTTTTGAAGAGGTGGTGTGAGGACTAACGAGTCCAAATTTTGTTCATGGGTAAATCCCTTCAATTTTTTTTCATATATACATCTGCGACAAATATAAAATGTATTTAGTCATAATTATCAGTGTATATCATCTTTTATAAAATCAAATCATGAAAACTTACCTCATGTATACATTTACAACTGAGGCACCTAGCCATTAATACTTAAGGAGTTCATTTACATTTTCAGCACTAATGAAATCTGATGTTTCCTCTCCATACATATCTTTTTTGAAATCAACTGTGTGATTATTTCCATCTTTCAACTTGGTATCCACATGATCCTGCAATGATATTAACTGTGGATATAGAACGGGCCGGGTGAAGGTGCTCTCAGTAGACCGTTTCAATCGGTTGGTTGATCCTTGAGATAGTTTTGAGCTGATATTTCATTCCACCCCACAGTCTTTGTCATTCTGTAATAACATTAATTAGTTTAGACCCTTTTTCATTAAATGTTAAAGGTCCATATTGAAAAATAAATTGTAAATGGATACCTTTTTATCGACATGTTTTTTTACAAGAATTGTCATCCATGTGATGAATGTTCCAACAGCTTGTTCAACCGTATGAATGTCGTCATCGTCATTTGGAATAGGTAGATCAGCACACGGATCATTAGATATGTTAATTGACACTCTAAGATGATCTTTTGGAAGTTGTTAGTTGTGTAGCATGTTGTTTTGCGTATTGGACACCGTAGCCCATGTTGTAAGGTGATAGGTGGGAGTTGATAAATATAAATCACAGTCATTTTCACCCTGTGGAATATTAGTACAGGAAAGGTATCAGTGTCTATGTAAATCAAATTTCACAGAAACAATTATTAAAACATTGATTACCTCATCAAAGTCAGGTTTTTTAGGTGAATGGCTCGCCTCAAAGCTGGTGGGGTTGGGGTGGGATCGTCACGCACAGATTGTTGTTGAGTTGTTTCTTCTCTTTGCCTCTCCCCCATTAATTTTGTTATCATCTCTCTTTGGTATTGTAATTATTCTTGAAAAATAGATAACTTTTCTTGCAGATTTTCCATTTTTTTATTTTGATCCTCCGCTTGTTTTTGTTTTTCAAAATATGTTCGGGGTGTCACCCCAAAACCCACACCTCTGACGCGGCCATACTTTTCTGGCTGCTTCAAGGCTGCTGAAAGTATGTCTGCATCTGGTGTGGTTGTTGTTGATTCTTGTGACTATGTCAGATATAAAATATAGAAAAATAAGTAGTTATTGTAATTTAATAGTGATTTAAAGAAAATCAAATTTATATTATGTCATACTTACACATGTTTCCCACACTTTTTGTGTGTTTTCATCTATTAGTATCCCCTCTTTATTTACACGAGCCTCCTTCCATAGCACATGGCATGGAATGGATATAGATTTTGATTTTGATTCATCAATCTGCATATAAACAGAGAAACACGGTTATGGTGTTGTTTTATGTCACATATTAGTAGTAGGGTATATTTAAAAGACGTACCAATTTTTTCTCAAGTTTAGCGTACCCCATCCTTGCTTTACGGTAAGGGTACGCTGGTTCTATTGTGCATATTTTATTTCCAGCACTCATTAGTTGTTTCATAAATAAAAAAAATGTCAATCAGAGTGATGAATACAAACAAATGTCGAAAAACGTATTACCCCACACAATGTACCTGAAAAGTCTTCTCCCCACGACGGTTTCTAAACGCATCCCATGCTCCTTGGGATATCAAGTGTGCATAAAGAGGAGGTGGGTGCAGCTTAATTTTCCCTTCTGCATCTTTACGATGATATTTCGTTAAAATTATATAGAAACCTCTATGAATCCTTCCTACAAATCTTAATACATTTTCCTTGTGCGAGGAATCTACTATAAATTCACTCTGCAATGGATGATGAAGAGTAAGTCAATGTTTTAGTATTTTATTTTATTTTAATAAATTAAAAAAATGATATCGTAATGTTACCGTAATCTCTTCCAACATTAGTGTCTTCAGCCAGGTGACAACATGGTGCCATGACTATACATTAATCGACATGCATTTCCGAGTGATGATTCCAATGTAGCTACTAAAGATGGCTCTGTTGGGGTTAAAATGTTGGCCTCTCTTATTCCATCCCACCTCAAATTTGATGCCTTTTCATTTTGCCTTCAGGATTTTGGCTAACACTGTCAAACTACGACGCTCTTGTTTTTTTGCGCTTTTAGGGTTTCATTTCCTACCATTTCCTCAGAAGTAGCATCAATATCTTCCCCCAGAGCGCTAGCATCAGCAATGGGACCAGCAGCAACAGGTTGAGAAACCTATTGTACCTCAGCACTGGGACTAGCAACAACAGGTTGAGAAACCTATTGTTGCTCTGTAGTGGGACCACCATCTGCTAGTTGAGAGACCTTTTGTGCCTCGGGATTGGGTGCATCAGCAAGTGCAGAAGTCATTATCTACAGAAGTGGTTTAATATTTAATTTAGATTACATAAAAACAGCAGTGAACAGATAATAACATAACATAACACAATGTATGTTTCAATAAACAAATAACCTGATTATTGTACTCTCTCTTTTTTCTTTAAAGACTGAAGAGATTTGACTCCCCTATCGACTATGTAAATCCCTTCATTATGGTATCCTCTGACATAAAAAACGTTGTCTACATTGGGACCACTGCTAAATGATTGTGAAGTTCCTATAAAAAGTTCAACCTCCGTTGAACTTTCAGCTGACCCTTTAGTTGTTTTTGACGATAACATAACAATTGACCAATTTCGTTTTGCGGGGTCTGGAACATAAAATACGTGTACTGCCTACAATGACATTATAAATGGTTTGTCTTTCTCCCCTTCCTTACTAAAATCAACTTTCACAAATCATAATTCGTCTATTTTAATAGTACTCCTATTATCAACCCACTTGCATTGAAAAATCGGCACTTTGAATTTCGTATAATCCAACTCCCATATTCGTTTGATGATGCCAAAGTATGACATATTCGCATAAATTGGATTTTTTTTCCTTAGCACTGAAAACATGAATCGCCTCATCCACAAGTGTAACCCCAATATTCTGAATGGTACTGTCTTCATCATGTTCATTAGTATATAATTTATAACCATTAACTGCATAAGAATTGTAAGATAATACGTACACACTTGCTCCTCCGGCTAGCCATAAAAGTCGTTCTGAAATTGAGTCTGGATTTTCATCTAACTGCTTAAGAATATGGTCTCAAAACTATCCTATAAACTGTCTATTATGTGTATCTGATATCCATTTTTCAGCCCTAGAAGGATTAAAATGCCTAAGAATTTCTTTGTGGGTTTGAACATATGGGTCAACGTCGAAACTGTTATACAAAATGTAAAGGTGGGCCTGCTCCTGATCTGTAATATTGATTGTGACAACCTCTCTTCCAGAAATTCCTTCACCCTCAAGCCGCTCAGTGTGACAAGATTTCGGTAGGCCAACGATTTCCACACCAGAATGGTATTCGGTACAAAATTCAAGAGATTCCTCAACAATATATTGCTCTGCAATACAACCCTCTAGCCGACTTCAGTTTTTGACATACCCTTTCAAAATATTCATATACCGTTCAATGGGGTACATCCATCTATAATGTTCAAGACCACATAGTTTAATCTCTCTCACCAAATAAACCATCAAATGAACCATCATATCGAAAAATGTCGGCGGGAAGAACATTTCCAATTCACATAACATGACAGAAATTTCTCTTTCCATAGATGGAAATTTCGTCGGGTCTATAACTTTCCTGCATATAGCTTTGAAGAAGAAACATAGATTCGTTAATGTATGGTGGACATTCTTGGAAAAAATGAAACGTAAAGCTATAGGAATTAGATATTTCATAAAAACATGGCAGTCATGTGATTTTAGAACCTTTAATTTTAAATCTCCCACTGACACGATGTTCTTTATATTTGATGAATACCCCTCTAGAAACTTTACGTTATTCAAGAAGTTGCAAAACTAATATCTCTCCTACCTGGAAAGAGTGTAAGCAGCAGGAGGAAGAAATGTTCATTTTTCACCCTTCACTGGTGCCAACTCTTCTTGTATTCTCATCTCAACCATGTCCAATCTAGCCTTAATTTCATCCTTTGTTTTTTTAGGTGCATTTAGCAACGTGTCGATGACACTATCACATACATTTTTTTCAACATGCATAACATCAATAAAATGTCTGACATACAGACAATTCTAGTATGGTAATTCAAAAACAACTGATCTCTTTTTCCAACCAGTTTTCGTAGGGTTTTTAGAAAACGGTTTACCAAAAGTAGTGTCCAAATCTTTTACTTTCTCAAACAATTGATCACATGTTAGTGGATATGGTGTTGTACATTCTTCTGAACTTCCGTCGAATGATGTCGTCCAAGATCGGTACTTATGTCGTCGGGGTAGAAATCTGTGATGTCCTAGAAACACAGTTTTTGATGAATTTTTCAACCTAATTGACTGTGTACCTTGTTTGCAAATGGGACACCCTTGAGTTACTTTAATGCTATATCCTGAAAAATTTCCATAAGCAGGAAAGTCATTTATCGTCCCATACAACATGGCTTTCAAAGTGAAATGTTCATTTTTGTAATCATTATACAGCGTAACACTTGAATCCCATAATATTTTCAAATCCTCGATCAATGGGTCCAAATAAACATCAATATCATTACCCAGTTGTTTTGGTCCTAATATAAGCATAGATAACATGATGTATTTTCATTTCATGCATAACCACGGTGTTAAGTTATAGTTTACCAACATAATCGGCCATGTACTGTGACTGCTGCTTTGAAAACCAAAAGGATTCACCCCATCTGTAGATAACGCCAGACGAAGGTTTCTCAGCTCATTCCCAAATTCAGGATAATCATGATCAATTATCTTCCACTGAGGAGAGTCTGTTGGGTGACATAGTTTCCCATCTTTAATTCTTGTATCTGCATGCCTTGTCAATTGTCATACAGTCTCCTCACTTCCATATAGGCATCTAAACCTAGGAATGATTGGAAAGTACCATATAAATTTCGTAGTACTAGAATCATCTTTCTTGTATCAGGAAGCACCACACTTTGGTTATTCTTTAAGTGATTTGTGGTCCTTGATAAACAATATACAGTCATTCGGGAAAGCATGTATTCTTTCAGAGATCATACCCATCGATCGTAGCATTCATTTGGCATCGTATGTTCGGCTTGGGAGTTCATTATCTTCTGGGAGCATGTCATTCAGGAGAGAAATTAGTTCTGTAAAACTGTCGTCACTCCACCCGTTGCCTGCTTTCAAATTATACAGCTTCAATATGGCTGACAATGCTGTATATTTAGTGCAACCAGCATAAAATGGCATTTTTTCACAAGTCTTTAACTTCTCAAACAATTTTGGGAAATCACGAAGTTCATCTTCAACTGTCCTTGTCATTTCCTCAATATGATCTTCATCATCATTCACATCTATAATCACACCCTCCATACGATCATCTTCACTGTTCACGCTTCTAATCACATTAGATGATCTATAAAATGTCGTGTTCTCTGAGTCACTACCTACATTCGTTTTTTCCTCGTGTTTATTCCAATAGGTATAACTTCGATCTATTCCGTGACAGATCAGGTGTTCTTCCAACTCCTCTGGACTAATTTGTCATGAATAAAAACAGTGTAAACACGGACAAAGGGTTTGATAAGGGTCACATGCATGATCTTCTGCAAACTTGATAAACTCTTTCACGCCATCTTCATACTCTTTTGTCAACCGATTGTCATTCATCCATTCTTTATTCATATTCATCGTCTTTATGGGTTCAATCTCGAACTTGCCTAATATTATGTTTTAATTAATCAGGTAGCATTGTTTGGCATTTATAAAAAAAAATCATGGTACAAATGCCTTTAAACACATGTGAAATCCATATACATGGTGTGTCCAGTAGGGTGAACATCGTGTATGTATAAGATACCTGATTTAATCTGTTATATATCAAATTTATTCCAAGTTAGTCTTACAAAGACTGAATTATGACTTTGAAAATACATGAAATTTAGAACAACTTGAGATAAAGGCGTGTACTTTAGATACATATTGAGTCACCTCACCAGCTATGCATCACATTTTTGTGGAATACACGGTGTGTAGTCCTTACATGACCACTAGGGGTGTATAGTCTATACACATCAAGTATCTATGGTATATATACATGGTGTGAGTGAAGTAAAACACATGTCATGTGGTTCTACCATTATTTCATGGCATGTACATGGTTTCATGCTAAAGTATATGTCTTGGAGATACATTGTGTGTGACCTAGGTTCACGTGACATGTAACATTTAAAATGAAACTTATTCCAAGTTTGAGTGAGAAGATTAGTCATGTGGTGTAAATTTTGGAGATAAATGTTGTGTGGCATTAAAATCTATATGAAATCCATGTATGGTGAAGCATTTTCCATGTATTTTAAAGTGTCTCATAGAGCCCTCTAGAAGTGGTTTTCTAGGATTCAGTGGAATTGAACTAGTAACAAAGTGGTGGTTCCATTCAAATGGGTAAAGTTTGGATTGATATTTAATGGTGGACAAACTACAACATGGAAAAAAAATGGCATATCAATTATAACAACAACCGCAACACCATACAAAAACACAATCGTGATCACAATCACAACACCATACAAACCAAACAATCAAAATTTTAGATTTTACAAAGCATCCCTTATACAATTTTGTTTATTAATTCAGGGGTTATCACAAAAGTTTTATCATCCTGGGGTGTTCATTAATAATTCAAGTATAGGTAAATTACCAATTTATATATTCCAATGTTCAACAAGAACCAAACAACATTCAATTCATTTAGTGTGCAAACAAGGACCACCAACAGCCACGATTTTCAGCAGGGCATTTAGCCCGTACATTTCACATTATAACCATCAATATCAAATAGTAATAACATGTGAACAAGAGGAAACAAATGAGTAATAGGAGAAAACTCAACATGAAGGTGTCTTTAAGCACACGACAGAGGTGCGTACATGGCAGAGGAGAGGCACACAGCAGAGGATATTTCCAAATGAAAAGAAAACATAAAATAGGGGAAACCCATGAGAATAAAATAATCTAAAACTGACTACACAATTTACCACATCCCACAAACCCCAAAAGACAATGCATGCAAATAAATTTAAATTTATTGATAGAAATCACTATCTGATCAGTAATTTTTATCCAAACCATAGGTGCAAACAAATACAAATAAGATTCAGAAGGATCACATACCTCGAGAAAAGAAATCCAACCATAATAATGATCAAGCATAGAACAATGTGAACTAGATGGAACTCAGGATGAGGAGTAATCCATCCTGTAATAACTCTAAGAAATTGGTGTTGTGAAAAAATCCCAACATCCTATTAGTATTTGTGGTGCAATATGTTATACTCAACACCCGATGTAAGGGAGTGTGATTTTCCTATATTCTCAACAATTACATTACCATATTATGTTATCCTATATAAAGGTGTATTTTAATTTTAACTAGAATGGGGAATTACCTCCCATCCATCAATTTAATTAGGACCATTTGTATAAGTAAGGCATTATTCACATTCATATTTATATTACAAAACTTGAAGAAAAACATCTCATATGTCCCATTATCCATGTACAATTTCATTCAACGAAATGAAATACACAATTATCATTCTATATAACATGCAGTAGATGGTGTTCCCTTTCAACCCATTGTAGATCATTTCAATTAATTTAACTATTTCATTAAATTAAAATAAATTCATCATGTAAAATTCATTCCTCGTGATTATTAAAAATTCAATTTTACCAAGAATGGAAAATTCACTAATAAGGCTCAAAGGGTCTTCAAAATGGGCCATAATCAACATGGAAATTTACTACATGGTAAATTCCATTAAAAATATAGGCCAAACACCTATAATGTGTCTTCAATTCCATTTATATACCCTTGTATCAAGGGAAACCTCATTTAAAAGCTTTGGCATAAGCTAAATAGGTGTTCAGGGCAATTAATACTTTGGCATTAAAGGGATAATTTTACTTGGCACACTCAAGGGGTGTCCATAAAAGAGTTCAAGAACATCTAACCCATGAAACAAGATTCAATATGTGTTTATTGAGGTGCAAGGATTAAATAAAGAACTCAATAATATCAATAATCCATTGACTCTTGCAATAACACCTTAAATCAGGATTTCACACATTAAATTCAAGAGGTAGGAAAAAAATTACCTGAAAATGAGTAACAATAATGGTAGTGGCGGTGGCGGAGGTAGTGCCAGAGGGGGAAGCGGTGGAGGTGGCAAATGTGGTAGAGGCGGCAAAGGCAGAGGCGGCGGTGGCGGCAGAGGCGGTGGCAGTTACGATAGTGGGGGTGGAGGCAGTAGAGGGAGCAGGGGTCGCGGCAGCAGGGGCGAGGGCGGAGGCGACGGCGGCGACAGGGAAGGAGGAGGATGAGGAGGAGGAGGAAGGAGGAGGACGAGGAGGACGGGGAGGATGAGGATGAGGTCGTGGCGGTGAGGGGCCTGGTTCAGCTTCCGTGAGAGCTTGACCGCATGCGAGCGAGGATGTCCTGTTAGGGTTATTAAATAAAAACCGACGGAACCTTTATCAGCGCTCGTTAAAAGCGCTGATAAAGGTATGTTTTATCAGCACTAAAATAAAAGCACTGATAAAACATTCATTTATCAGTGCATTTTTAGTATTGATAAAGAGATACCTTTATCAGTGCTTTTAGATAGCGCTGATAAAGGAATACCCCTTTATCAGCGCTTTCTATTTAGCGCTGATAAAGGGCAGTGCTTCCCTTTCACTGTTTTGTGGTAGTGAGAATGGTTTCTGTTGTGAATGGAAAAAAATATCTTTTTCCTCTGTTGAATGGGCTGAATGCTTGAAAGTCCCACATGAAGGTGTTTTTGGGTATTTTTCAAAGACAATTCCTCCTACCAGTGACATTTTTTCTTATGAGATTTCCTTGGAAAAGCTCACCGGTAGTGGAAAACAAAGGAAAGTAGTGGCTGTAGAGATGGATGGAGAAAATAGATTGCTTTTCAAGTTCATCCAACATGTGCTAAGTCCAAGAAGAGGGGACTTTGAAAATCTGAAGTATCAAGATATATATTTGATGCATCTGTTAAGACATGGTGTTAAGGTGAATCTGTGTAGACTGTTAATGATTCAAATTGAGGATATAACCAGGCCCAAATCAAAGTCCAATGCTTTATTCTTTTCCAAATTAATTTCGGTTATGATCAAAGTGAAGGAAGTAGCTGAGTCTCAGGATGAGACAGTGGTAGTAAGGAACAATTTTTGAATCACAAGAACTATTTGTAAATACATGAAGATTAATTGGAATCTGTGGAGAAGAGAATGGGTCAATGATTAAGGGAAGTTGTATGATAAGTTTAATCCTGTGGATCATCCTTCTAGGCCTAAGGATGTGAGGGATCCATGTCTAGGACCTGATGAATAGTAACCTCAGTATAGTGATGATAGTGATGATGAGGATACCTCTATAGTTGATGGAAGGGATCCAGACTTGCCTCTAAGTCCTGTTGCTGAAGTGGTATCATCTGGAAAGGAAACATTCTTGAAAGAAATCAATGAAGAATCACAAGTTGATGAGGAAGACCAGGCTAGTTCAGATTATGAGGAGACTGCCCTAGAGAATGAAGAAGAAAGAGAATCTGAAACTGAAGTATCCACTTATGCTTGCTTGAGTCTTAGTCCACTGATTGGGCACTCCTCAATGCCTATTGAGGAAGTTATTGAAGGAGACAGACCTACATCTATTCCTGAGGAGCCCCCTGTTGTTTAATTGGAGATGGTTGTGGAAGATTATTCTGAGGAAGACCTTCCTACTGAAGCTGCTATTAATGTACATATACAAGAGAATGCACAGATTTAGGGGGGGCATTCTATCAGACTTGGTACTGTTTTAGTTGCTCATGAGATTGAAGACTATTATGAAGACCCGGGTTTTGTAGTGTTTGTGTTGTACTATCCTGATTCAGAAAATGAGACACCCATCAATAGACCTCCTGTCACTTATAATCACCTTTATGACACTTTACCTGAGGACATGATAAGAAAATATGATTAAAACTAGTTGAAGTCTGATCTCCAGGCCAGTTTTGTCGAAGAAATAAAAAGAATGGAAACCTATTTAGTATCTTATATTCAGCCTGTGATGATTGAATCTGTATCTGGTGTTTTGGATGAAGTTAAGGCCTTCCAGAATCAAGTTTGAATCTTGGCAGAAGATGTTGAATCACTAAAGAAATCAGTTGTTTCTCTGAAATCTTATATGAGCTCCAAATCTCAAGCAGACAAAGACTTGGATTTTGTGAAAAGTGTAGTTGGCTAGATGGTATCAGTCTTTGAGGGATTTAAGAAATCCATGGAGCAACATGTTAGCACCCAGGACTCTCTTGTGAAAAATCTCATAAGTGGGCTGACTAAATCCTTTAAGGAAACAATAGCCTTTACTGTTTCACCTCTGAGTTCTACCAAGCCTTCTTTAGATATTGATCAGATTCGAGCTGTGATGAGAGAAGAGATTGGACAGTATTCTACCAGTGGCTCTGTAGACTCTGCTGCTTTGACCCAAGTGGTGACTACCACTAGGGATATAGGGAAAATTGTTCAAAATTTATGAGAGAGGCCACTACTTCTCAAAAAGAGGTCAAAGACAAAGTGGATTTCTTTTTCAAAAGGATCTACACTAAGAATCAGTTGAACAAACATTTCAATCTTCTGTTAGAAAACCTGAAACTACCCCCAGTCACTCAGGCTTTCAAAGAATAAGCGAGCAAGCTCAGGGAATTTACTTCTGCTCTATACAAGTTTATGTAGAACAAGTATGACTTCATTTTTTCTATGGAAAGAGGAGGAGGGATCATAATGGACTTTAGGAATCAATTTTTGTCATTTTTCATGTGGAAAATACTCCAATCATTGCACCTATAGCTCTTCATGCCTCTTCTCAGTCTGCCTCCATTCCTCAGATGACTCCAGTCCAAGCAATCCGGATCCTCACTCCTATGATCACACAGAGAGCTACACACTACAGGACAGGAACAATCTTTGTTGATCAACCTCCAGTAGTGCTTTCTGGAATTCCTAAGCCTTCTACTGAAGCTCCCCAGCCTTATTCTACCTCTAAATCCAAATCCAAATCAAAAGTGGACATTCCAGAGGTGGATTGATTAGTGGCTATGACCTTTGATAAGAATCACTTGTATTATTTTTGGTTCAATTCAGTATTTTTTTGTATTTTTGCTTCAAGTAATATATACATGCTTTCATTCTCTCTTACTTTATGTTACTTTTCTCATCTTTGTTTGCTTATTTTTTCTAATCACAAAGGTGGATAAATAAAAGCATAAGAAAGGGGAGAACTGATATGGAGAAATATGGGAGGACAGAGGGGGAGAACTGTGATATGAAGAACCATTCTATTTTACCTCTAATGCATTTGTTTTATATTTCTAGTACATTGTTTTTATTATTACCTCTGACACTCTGATACATTATTTTGGATTATAATACCATAAGTTGTGATTATCAAAAAGGGGGAGATTGTTGCCCTCACCTGTTTTGATAACCTCAATTATGTTTCAATATGCTTTGATAATCCCAAATAATGTTTATCTTTATAATAATTATTCGTTCAATATATGACATCATATTATTAAGTTGATAAAATATAAAAATGATCCTTGAAATTTGTTAATCAATGGTTATCCACGTTTATACTTGTTTAGAAATGTTACTAACTCAATCTAGATATAATTTACATAGAACAGATAAGTGTTAAGCTTGTGATTCACTAAGACAAACAGCTACTGATAAGGCTAAGTACACCGGTATAGAAGTATACTGATATGGATAAGGTCACTGATATGCATAACAGCTACCGATATAAGAATACCTACCTATAGAATAAGTCAACTGGTATGCACAAGTCAACTGATACAGATCTACCGATACAAGCTACCGATACAAACAGATAGACAGAAAGCTACCAATATAAAGTCCACTGACACAAATACAAATTCCACCAACATAGAAAGACAAAGTATACTGATACAAGTCTGCTCATACAGATAGACAGATACCGTTACAAAAGAGCTACTGATAAAAGGATCTACTGATATAAAGAGCTACTGATACATAGAGCTACTGTTATAAAGAGTTACATCTACCGACAGAATTTCACTGATACAATGAGCCACCGACTGATAAGAGGAGCTACCGATAAGAGGATCTACCGATAGAAGGATTTACCGATAGATGAAGCGACCGATTCAAGAAATCTATTATTACAAGGAGTAACAGCTACCTATGGAAACCAGTCATTGTTTCTCTAAACTCTATCTCTATTTATTTATTTAGAAATGGTCATATTTGATGTTTTTAATGAAACTGCTATTAATTAATTAGAGTTTTTGGCATGTCAAAGAACTGTACCTCGTACCTGTAAAAAGGTAATCATTCCCACTGACGGAGCTCAAGGTAAAAAAGGAAGATCAAGCTAATGAAGAAATTGTAGAGGATTATACATGCATTTGTGTGACACCTGAAGTAAAATTCATAAATAAGAACACAAGAAGAACTCAAATAACAGTCATACACATCAAGCAGAAGTTCCAAAGAAGAAGCTAAAGTGTTACAAAGAATACTCTCTTACTCGAGCTGAACACCTACAATGGAAGTGAAGGAATAGAACCACGACACTCTTTTTTCCTAAAAAATTCTAAAGAAGGACTCAAATCTTCATCTACATCAATCTGAGGAGTCCAGAGATTCACTCACAACACATAGAGCATTCTAAACTCATCTCTATTAGTTTATCTCTATTTTTTTCATTTATTCACATTTTGAGCAGTGTGTGTGCTTTGTTTTTAGACTCACACTGACTCCTGAGCATAACTAGAGGATATCTAAAATCCTCACTCAAACCTTCTGAATCTTTTTAGTGCCCATTGTGGATAGTGGTAGAGGTCAAGTGTGACCTAGATATCCTATGTTCTATTGTTTTTTTTCACGAAGAACTGTGGTAGAGGTCTTAGTACCTGGACAGTCTGTGTACTGTTGTAAATCCTGATCCAAGTTGTGGATCAAAGTTTATATAAACTGTTTCAAAGGACTAAGTCTCAGCTTGAGACTGAACCTCTTGGTTAAAACTGTT
The DNA here is from genome assembly GCA_963277665.1 of Viscum album. NCBI lineage: Eukaryota > Viridiplantae > Streptophyta > Magnoliopsida > Santalales > Viscaceae > Viscum > Viscum album. Next base: position 983,399,114 of record OY728125.1, read on the forward strand.
GTGCTTATTTATTTTGTTTTAAACTATATTGAATATTCAGTTGCTAAGTACTTTAAATACAAATCTATTTTAAAGTAACTCTAATAGTTAAACTAGAAAGTGTTTGTATTTATTGTAAATCATGAGGATAGTTTCAAAAGCTAATTTAATCTTCAGAATAGATTAACTGAGAACTAATCAATCTCTTGAGAACCTAACTGACCCTTTACAATATTAAAAATTCACTACAGTTTATCTTGTTGTTTTAATTTGGGGGATTTTGAATAGAAATCTTTCTAATGGAAATTTTAATTGAAACTCAATTCACCCCCCCCCCCCTCTTGAGTATCCACTCCGACCAACATATTTATATTCACTTCCTTGATTCATTTTTGTATTCAATAACTTTCCCTTGAAATGTTCACATTTTTTTGATCATTGGACATTAAATTTACCCTATATATCCATATTATTTATAATTTTTATATTTATTTTTTAAACCATATATCATTTATATATATGGTGTTCTATATTTAAATTCATTTTTTATCTAGGGAAATATTGATAAATATGTATTCGTTACTCAATACATATATTTGATGACAAAGAAAATTGTTTATGAATTAAATCAATTATTAGATATATGAGAAATGATTTATAAAAGAAATAAATATGTGGGGACCAGTTAATGATAGCCCCTCGATACATCTGTAGTCTCATGAGACGAATCAGTAAACTAGTATGAAATAAGTAGGCCAAACCCAATGGGTTTTTATCCAGTAGTTTTAAATTGTATTTTGAAAGGTATTATGGTAAAGGTATCATATTTTTTAGATCATGAAATCCAATAATTAAGCATTTAATTAATTAATAATTTAGTAAATATTATCAATTATATTTTCTCAATGTTATTAACTCTATATGCATTTCATTCTTTCTTTTTTGATTAAATGGTGTGTGTTTTAAATTATTTTCCTTTCTATATTGATTATTCTTTATCTATTTATAATAGTAATTTTATTGATAAAATTTAATGTGTTTTTAGTTATTTACCTTTCCATTGATTATGAAAGTTAATTATTTAAATGGAATGTGTGTTCTGATATTTACCTTTCCATATTGTTCATTACTTATTGATTATGCTTCATTTATTTATGATATATTCTATTATACATATACCTTACTAAAAATTTATGCTCACCCTTATTTTTTCCCTTTCCCATGAATCTATGGTGTGTACGATGAAAGATATGCAAGAATATTCTATAGGGAATAATGATAATTCTCAAAAAAAATCATGTGTGTATCTAGTTTACCCAGACTACTAAATTGTTCGGTCCTTCGGGGTGTGACTCCTTGTATATTATTCCCATGTATTAAATTAGACATCGGCTTGAGGCTACTGGGGTCAGGGTTGCTATATTTTTTATTATTTAATTCAATTCTATTTTAAAAAATGAAGACATACAATTTAACTTGTTGATTGAAATTCCCCCAATGTTACTTCCTTAGTCATTCTCTTGTTACTTATTTTATTCCTCTTCAGGTTCTCCATATCACCAAATTCATCATTATATCCCCATATATTATTTCTTCAAAAAAATAACCACTATTGGACAATTCATGATTTCCTATGAGTTTTTATTTTCTTATTTTGAGTTTGTTTATGGGTGTGAACATTATTTAACATTTTATTAGGATTTATACCCTATCCACCACTATAAAAGAATATTTTATGTTTAAATTTTGATATATTAAATAATATATCATCGTATTTTTTAGTGTTTTATTGGGTAAGGATTTGTTTGTTTAAGAAAAAAATAAAATCTTCAAAAATAATCATAAATAGAAACTCAAAAAAATTAAAACTATCTAATATATTTTCAAAAATAAAATCTATAATCTACTATGTAATTATGAAAAATTATGATTTTCTCATAGTTCCTACACACTACGTAAAAATAAAAAGAATTATAGCCTTTAAATATTCAAATTGAAACAATTGTTAAATATATAAGTATAGAAAATTTTAAAATTTAAAATCTGAGATAGATAGATTTGGAAAATAATGAACATTTTCAATATAGAATTATATAAGAAAATTTTGAATAGCCTATCATTGGAGAGTTTCAACTCCTTCAAGTTTCATGAAATCCATCTTCAGTTAAGATTTATCCTAGAGCCCAAAATTGTGGTTTTAAATAGTCACACCTCTCACTATAGCCTACATTCAGTGGAATTCCTAATGATTACTCATTGTTATTCATTGGGGATTTTTATAACATAGTGAAACAACTACCACAACAAGTTTTGAGTGTGGGTGATCCAAAAAAATGAGAGTTTTCCATTTCTATTTAAAGATAAATTCTAGGAATTGGTTATTATCTCTAGATGAAAATATTTTAAATATATGGGAGAAAGTTTATGATTCTTTTGTAAAGAAATTCTACCCTAAAATATTAAAATTAGTGATTAGAAGAAAAATCACCAATTTCTTCCAAGAGGATGGAGAGGCCTTTTATGAGGCTTATGATAGGTTAAAAACCTGCTTACATAGTTTCATTATCACCAAATCCCTTTACATATTCTCATGGATTATTTTTATGAATTTTTATCACCTTAAATATGGAATTTAGTTAACTAATATACTAGGGGTAACTATACTGATAAAACTGATGAAGAGATTAGGAAACTTTTCAACACATTATCTCTTAATTCACAATAAGAAATATATATGAGAAGAATAGTGAATAGAGGGGAATATAACACATGTATTGGGGTATAAATGAATTAATTATTTTCTAAAATAAAATTCCAACTTCAATCTCTCATGAACCAAAATGAAAAAATAGTTCCAATCAATTTGTTTTTCAAAACCATGATCAAATAAATAGAGATAAATTTCAATAGTGTGGTATGTTTAGACACTCAAGCACATATTTTCCATACATTGACATGTTATCCCAACTACTTGAATATTTCAATTTATGGGATACTACCCAAGAATGAAATATATATGATCTATATTTATTAAACAATAATAATCCAAACTATATGAAAATTTCAAAATTTTCCTGGATAGATAAATGTATTTTACAAAACCTACTTCACCTAGTTACCAAAATTATTTAAGGAAATAATTTAGAAAACAAACTTGGGATGAGTCTTATAATTATAATGAGGAAGTAAAAGGTATATTTCAATATCCAATAAGATGTTCTGATTCAGGAAAGGTCAATTTTGACTCACAAAAATAAAAACATTATTCTGACAAAGCTCAAACATCTTTTATATTTTCTATTCTTGAGTTAAAAATGTCTCAATTAGCTAGAAATATAACATTAAGAGATAAATGGAAAATTCATAGATATAAGGAAATGAAAACTAGATAATATATAATTTATTTGGTTACTTGGAGTGTATTATAGACTCAAAATGAGGTTAGAGAAGAACCTAAGAAAGTTCACACATCCCATATGAAGAGTTTATATCCAAATAGTAGGAGTTGTAAATCTATTTTTAACTGTTGAGTTTATAGTTTTAGGAAAAGAGTTTGACATGTCAATACCATTCATACTTGGTTGGACTTTCTCATCCTAGGGTTGGTTATTTATGTGTATAAGTTTCAAATAATTTTTATTTTTTCAGAGTAATAAGAAGATTTTAATGTTTTGAAAAAATTTAAATAACTAGAATTTGATGACAAGGGTTCAAGAGTGGTAATGTTGGAAATATAGGACTCATTAGAACATCATAAAGACGTATATAAACAAACCTTAACTAAAAAAATACCTTTAGTTATTAAAAATAACTTTCATAAACATTTTTTAAATGTTAAAGATGAAAATATAGGAGGATTTCTGATGATAGAGAGAAACTTTGTTCCTAATATGAAAATATGTTTAGATGATGAATTTTCTGATCTTAATATTGACAAATTTCTAGGACAACTTAATGATATTTATCCTACATAAAACAAAGTGTTAGATCATTTTGATAATTTTGAGGGATAGGTTTTGGAATATTTAAATGATTTTCTTTAATTTTTTCTTAGATCATATTTGAGTTTAGAAAATAGTGAGTTGTCCAATTTGGGCATCAATGAGGAAAAACTAAAATAAAGTATAGAAATTAAAAATCTATCAAGTTTTCAAACACAATTTATGAATCATATTGAATACATTAATCCTCAAAGACATAAGAGTCTACCTTATAATGAAGAGGCACCATAAATTGAGTTTTATCCTCATCCTTCTCACATAAAATATTCATTTTTGGGTGAGAACAATATGTTTTTTATCATCGTTTCTAACGAACTAAAGAAAAGTCAAGTGTAAAAGTTATTTAATTTATTGAAAATGTTTAATACTACCATAGGGTGCACCATATGTTACATTAAAGTGATTAGGCCTTTATTTTCCATTTATAAAACCCTTATGGAATCTGATCACAAACCAAGAGTTTTGGTCCAAATAAGATTAATTACAAATATGAAATAAGTTGTTATAGAGGAATTAATAAATCTGGTAGATGCTGGTATCATTTTTTCTATCTGGGATAGCCCTTGGGATAGTTTAGTCCAAGTTTTCCCAGTAAAGGGAAGTTTCAGTATTGTGACTAATGGAAAAATAAATAATCTTATGTTAGAAAAGAAACTAAGTGGAGAGTTCATATAGACTAATAGACGAAAAATTCTACAACTATGAAAGATCATTTTCCTATGAAATTCTTAGATCAAATACTAGAGTGGTTAGTTGGAAATTAATTTTTCTATATTTTTTATGGATACTCTAAGTATAACAAAATCCATGTAGGCCTATAATACTATAGAAATTCCACTTTCACATGCCCATTTAGTATATTTTATTACTAATAAACACTCTTTATATTATTTGGTCCCCTGAACACATGTTAAAGGTTTATGATGGAAACATTTTTATACATGGTTTAGAGAATAAAAGATGTATTCCTTGACAATATCTAAAAAAATGAGTACTTTTGAGAGATGTTTTAAAAATATAGAACTTGTTTTGGAATTATTTTTAATGACCAATATTGTTCTTAATAAGGATAAATTTCTATCAATGGTCACTGAAGTCATTATTCTTATTTATAAGGTGTCTGAGTGGGGTATTTAAGTTGAAAATTCGATGATAGAGGTCATTCAAAATCTACCCCACCTAATAATTTCAATGTTGTTAGAATATTTTTAACCCATGTCGATTTTAACAAGAGACTCATAAAATATTTTTCAAAAATCACTAGAACTCTATGATAACTACTGTAAAATTATACACACTTCTTGTTTGATGAAAATACTTAGAATACTTCTATATATTTAATTAGAAACTCACTTATTCACCCAACATCACCACCCATAATTGGAAGTTGTATTATTAAATAATGTTTGATGCTAGTGATGTGATTGTTTGAAAAGTTTTAGTCTATGTGAAATAAAACTGGTTGCATGTGGTTTACTATACAATAAGTTTTCTAGATGATTCCCAAAGAAATTACACCCCTACTAAGAAGGGGTTTTTTGATGTAGTGTTTTCTCTAGATAAGTTTAGATAGTACTTTATAGGGTATAATTCATAGTATTTACTAACAATTCAGTCAGTAAATACTAGTTATCTCAAAAAGTGTCTATAACATGACTAATTTGATAAATAATTTTACTATAGGATTTTGATTTAGAAATTAAAGATAAAAATGGGTTTGAAAAAGTAGTGGTTGTTCATTTGTCTATGTTTTCTATTATTCAAACTAATGAACCTATGGAGATTAATTCATCTTTTCCATATGAAAAATTGTTGGTTTTTTATCAAATAGTCTACTTGGTATGTATAATTTACTAATTATTTGGATATTAGAGACATTACTAATGAATTAACAAAACTAAAAAAGTAATAAATTAATTAATTTATAAAAATAATACATTTGGGATGACCCTTTGTTGTTTAGTAGGCACACGAATGGTATTCTTAGGAGGTGTGTTCATGAATGATAGATGTATCCAATTATTTAAAGTTACCATTCTGTACTACAGTTTTTCCATCATATAGGAGAGAGGAAAAGTCAAAAATCATTATAGGATGGTATATACTATAATACACTCTTTAAGGATGCTAGGATTTTGGTACTTGATTTTGATAAATGTTAGTAATTATAGAATATTGGTATGAATTTGGAGTTTCCTAAAAAGTGGATTTTATAAGTATAATTTTCAATGTTTGGGTATTATAAATTATGGGTAAATTTATATATTCCTCAGAGAATGAAGAAATATTTATGAATAAATAATTTTTTTTAAGTGGATTTAAGTAGTTTCATGGCAAAACAATCAAGATAATAGTGCGATAAAATTTATGAAGAAGAATATCCTTCCATGATTTGAGGTTCCAAAAGCTTTTATCATGGATAATGGAAATCACTTTAAGAATTATAAGTTCAAATATTTTATTGTAAAATTTTGATATCTTTAAAAAACTAGAACTGATTATCGTCCACAATCTTATGGGATGTCTAAAATCTCAAATATAGATATTAAACAAATCTTAAAGGAAATTATGTCTAGTTTAAGGAAATACTAGTCATTGAAACTTGATAAGGATTTTTAGGCCTAAAAACTACCTTTAAAACTCCCATAATAATGTCTTCTTATAGGATTATTTTTAAGAAATCTTATCACATTCCTATAAAGGTTAAACATAAATATATTTTTTTGAATCCAAGGCCATTAATTTTAATTTTAAAACTACTATATAAAGGTGATTGTTGGTTTGAGTTAAGTTTATGAAACTAGAGGAGAGTCTTAGGAAAATTATAGAATATACAAGGATATAAATATAGTTTTTATGATTTCATCATCTAAAATATAGATTTTAAGGTCATTCATATTTTCCTATTGTTCGATTCTAAACACATGAATTCTCTTGGGAATATTAAATCCATGTGTTCTTAACCTTTTATCATCCTTATAGTGCTAGTGAAAAGTACTATGGAACATATAGGATAATAAAATAGGTCACTCCTAGTTAATGGTGGAAGAATTAAACATTAACTTGAGAGGAATATAAAGAGATTGGTAGTTATCTATGTATTTGAATAATGAAAGTCTATTGAGTCTTACTAGGGACTATAAACTTAGTGATTCATAGGAATCAACATATGTTCATTTTGTTTATTTTCTTTTATTTTGAATAATAATAAATTTAATTGTATTTCTCTATGGGTTTCACTTGTTTCTTTGTTTTTATAGAGTAAGGTTGAGATTGTTATACAAGTAACTCATGGGAAAAACTATTAAACACCAAAAGTAGAATTCTAATAATTAACATAATCCAAGATGGAGCTGCAATTAAGAACATTCAAGATTAAATTTTCCTAATTTTTTTCTCGGGTTTTTTTTCTTTCTTGAACTCTGGATTCCTGAATCTCATTTTTATTTTTTCATTTTATATATATGATTCAACTTTATAACTAGGGAACTTTACTTTAAGGGAAAAATAAGTAATGTAACATTGAATGATTTATAATAACAAATATTTTATAATCACATGAGTTATTTCTTTAAATTATTTACCTTATTTTTTTTGTTAGTTTCTAAATTTGTTTCTTGATTTTTAGTTGATATAAATTATTAAAAATTGGCCTAAAAGTGTTGTTTCAGGAGGAAATTAATGATAAAACACATTATCATATGTTTCAATTATTACAGTGATTGTTTTTTTTTTGAAATTTTTTCATACATTCTTGTTTTATAATTATTTTGAAAAACAATTCATAACATAAAGTGTAATCATGCTCCCTTATAAATGTCATTTTAATTAAACTGAATGTTCTAATTGGTAACTAGTTGAAATTCCTTTCATGTTTTGGTTTTTTTTATTAGTATAAAATATATTTTCAAACCATATTTTATCCCCTTAAAATATGTCCATGAACTGATGAAATTTTAGAATCTAGTTGAGAAATTTTTTATTAAAATTTTTCTTCATCCTTGATATTCTATTATATAAAAAATTTGGTTTTTAAGTATGGGGGTGGGTCTTTGATGTGTTAAGATATATTCATTATTAAATACATGAAAATATCACAAAAATTTATTTAAAACTGGTTGTTTTCCTGCTTCTATTTTCATTTTTATTAGGTGAAATGTTTTTTTAAGATTGAGGTTGTAATACCACTTTTATGTGATTAATTTTTATTATATCATGGATTAAATTGAGAACATAATTTTTTTCCTCTTGAAACAAATTAATTTTGGTAAATTTTCAGAGTATGTCTTATAATTATCATTAAATTTAGACTTTTGTATTAAATAAACTCATAAGATATTCATCCAAATGGAATATGAAATTAAAAATCCTAAATTAGGATGAAACTTTTTTTATTGTTTTAAATAGATCCTTAGAACAAAGGCATTTGATTTTTTAGTCATTAGATAATCCCATTTTTAACAGGTTTGAGAGGAAACTCTTACATGGCTTGGAGGCCTATAGTCCTTAAGTATTTGAAGAGTTTTCTAAAGGCCTAGTTGCATGAAATACATTACATGCCTGAAGGAACTGACCAAACTATACTAATACAACCCTTACCCAACACCTATTCATGATTCACCTGGATAACCTCCTGAAAATTCTTCCAGTATGTAGTGCCCATGTGCATAGCTTCACATACTAATGTCATAACCACCATATCCATCATTAAATTTAGTGATTTACTACTGTAATGTCCCAAACTGGGTGTCACTCAAAGGTTCCCTGAGTTAGTGGGCCACAAGGACTCAAGCACGCCTCCTTGTACACCCAAGGATATTGACTCTTAGTGATGGTGTAGGGATTTTCTATGGTGGAACAATGCCCTCGTGTTAGAGTAGATCACATTGGATATGTAACAACAGATAAATAGAAAATATAGTATAATAAATGATAAGTGGTGGAATCAAAGGATAAACATCCAAGATTAATATAATAACAAGAAACTAATAAGTTAATCTATACAAAATGACGATAATGTATGTCATGTCTCTAAAAATTTGGAAAAATGGACAGAAATTATAAGGAAAAACATGTTATACAAAGAATAAAAAATAATCAAAAAACAATCCATGCATTCCGAGTAGTAGCCCGATCATCTACTACCAAGATCCACCCTAAGTAATTAAAAACTATTAGGTGTCCAAAGTGGGACACTTCACCTTATCAACACCTGCAAACTTATAATCTTCCTGAGTACCATCAGAATCCCTGATAGGGTTTAAGATAAATCTCAATAGGCCACCACCAAGGGATTTTATACCATCTAGTATGTGAATATAAACTGAAACAATGTGTAGGTAAATATATAAATGTAAAGAAATGTTATAATAATAAGGTATTCCTGATTTAGAATCAACTACTAATGTATATGAACATGAAATAATTTATTTATTTTTTCTTATAGATTATATAAACAAGTCACATTATGCATGAATAGAACTTAAAATATAACATGATAATGATTATAATACTAAAGGATCCAAGGTATAACAAGGCATCATGTAATGATGATAATAGTGAAAGAGGATCTAAGGTATTATCCAAGGCATCTTTGTCCTCATTGGTTGAGCCAACTCACTAGTAATATGTATTCTAGATATAAGGGATTTGAGTGTATTTAAGGGGAATATCCCATGTCAATCCACTATAAAGAGTTGTAACCGATTCCAAGGATCTCATCCAAGGTAAAATGGGATAATAATGAATCATACCAATGGGTTGAATCCATGGATCCACATATCTGAAGACATAAATTTAGATCCAAGGAGTGCATCTAAGGCATCCTAATATCCTGAATATAGTAAATGTATCCTACGATATCATGTTGGGAATCCACTATTAGATAAAGACTATGTTCCAAGGTTGGTATATCCCTTATTAATCAGTTCCCAGAATAAAAATTGAATCATATGAGTGCTCAAGGAATTCCCCTTATCATTCATGGATGGCTCAAGTATAACCACTACTATAAAGATGAAAAGGTTCATATGAAATAGGTAGCTTATACATTAATCATTATTTATATTAGGCCACGTAATACTCATTACTTTTAATAATTCAATTGGTTTATTCCATTCCCTTCCATAGTAAGTGAAAAGGCTAAATAAGACATAAAACCATTTATTAATTTAATTATAAATTAAATTATTTGGTTTTTTTCTTTACTTTTCATAATCAGGACACGGTGGGATAAGGACATACAACCACATGAAATTAAATTATAATATACTAGGTCAAGTGATATCTATAATATAGTTGTCATTTAACAATTTAAGATTAATTAATTAATTGTAACACAAACATTAGAAGGGTAAGGGATAACTATAGAGATTTTATCCCTTTAATAATTAACAATTTATTTAGTTTAATAGGGATTACCATTAGTGGGATCAATCCAAAAACCCAAATAGTTTCTTATAAAAAAACACATGGGTTACAAAGTCGTAATTAAGAAAACACCCAACATGGGGAGGAAGGAATTGAGGTTATAACCTCCAATGATATAATAAACATGTATAGAATAATCATTAGAATATGAGAACATTGATTATAAGTGTGGAATTTGAATTTAATAATAAATGCTTGATGACATCTGCATTCACACAATAAAAAGAGTTTATAAAATGGTGATACTTGATGGATTAATCATAGACCATCTAATGAGAGCCTATAGTACTCTCTACATCCAATATCGACCATTAGTTTGGCATAAATAAATGAAAACTAAAGAACAGATCTAAAAATTGGAAATACAATCCTATATAAAAATTTTAATATTGATGGTAAAAAGAATAGAAAAATAATCCTAAGGATTAAATCTATTACCTAGAGAAATATAATGAGACCAATAGTTCTTGAATATGGGCTTGGATGAAGCAGTTATCAAGAAATATATGAGGAGGTACTTGGGAGCTCCAATGGATGAGAAAACCCTATGCACACTAAAAATGAGAAATAGGTGAATAGGGGTATTCTTTAATTATATTTAATTTTAAAATTTTCATTTTACCCAAAAATATTTGGGTAGCATGGTTTGTCCGCACGGTTTCCCAAACCATGTTTAAATAATGCACCTCCCACTACCTAATGATGGACCTTATATGGTTTCATGTGCACTGTTTTACTAACCATATGAAAACTATATTTCATGCTCTACTAAAAACTACAGGTTCCCCGTATAGGCATGTGCCTTAAGATTCATAGTTTCCCCAAACTATGTGACCACCTAAAGTCCCTTGTCCATCCCTCACACAGTTTCTACTAACTATATGGCCAAGTCCTTTTCTCCACAAGCTAGGGTTCCAAGCTCAGAACAAGCCCCATACACTCCCAAAACAACTGTGAAATCATTAGGAATCCATATTAGTTCCAAAAAAATTAGAATGAAATTTTAAGGATTCATACCTCATAGAAATATTTATTTCTTACCGTATTCCCCCCTTAAAGTAACTCATTCCCAATTTCACCTTCCAAGGGCAGCGAAACATTTTCTTAGAATAATTCTGGTCACTGGGAACATATTGCAACGCCATTAGATTTTTGGGAATTATTTTTTTCAAATTAATTTAATCTTTTCAAAAAAATAATTTCACATAACACTGAAAATATTTTTTTACATTAAATCACTATGTTTATATTTCTCTACATAGAACATCAAGTTTAGCTTATGTTACATGCAATACTGACTTTCCTCGATGGCATGTACAACACACAAGACCGATTTTTACCAAACAATAATATATTACTAAAATATTACTATTTAATATAATAAGATATGAAATATTCGTTAAATTGATGATTATTGGATTAACTAACATATGAAAATATATATTTGAATTCAATTGTTACTTATTAACTATAAATGAATATAGAAACCAAATTAATATAAAGGGAATGATTTTATAAAATATTTTTTTTATGTGAAAACAGATATTTATCTTAATATGATAAATTAATTACTATTAGTGAATGATATTAATTAAATTTATATGTTATATATTGAACAAAAATTTTTTTTTATTCATCTAATTTAATTTATAAACATAAGATGATAACAGACACAATGTTACACTTAAAACCTATATTTTTAAAAAAATCTGTTTTACTGCCTTTTAATGAAGAACCTATTTTAAATCTAAATTTTGGGACTTTTATAAATTTTATATTTAAAAATAAACTTCTTTTTAAAAAAACATAAAAATTATGCTGGGATGATTTTTTTGTTATTTTTCTGTGAAGTTTCATTTTTTAAAGAATATTGAAAAATAATGAATTTTAATTCAAAACATCTTTTTGACTAAATTATTTATAAGGTTAAATTATATTTTTAAATAGTTTTAAATTTTAATTAGATTATAATTTTTTCAATTAATCCAATTCAGATCATTGGAAACAATTTCAATTTAAAATTGAATATAAAAACTTATCAAACTTTTGAATGTTTTTACTTTTAAAAAACATGCATTGTCGTCGTGTCTGTGGGATTAAATTTAAATTATTTTACACCACTTATGTGACTGGAATTTCAAAAAATGATTCCATAATTATAATCATAGAAATTTATAATGTCTAATAAGTTAATCTATGTTTTTGACAAAAAATATTAGTGAAAGTAATTAAAATTAATTAAATCTATTTAGGTAAAATTAAGCTTTACAATGGACTAAACCATAATAATAAGGGGAAAATGTTGTATAAAAATGTCAAAAACCTATTTTATGGATATATTTAGGCTAATACACATATAAGGTTACATAATGGTACATTTCTACACTTAGTGAATAAGTAATACTTGCGAAACACAAAATTATTTTTAAAAATACCAAGTGTGTCGTTCCCCTCAATTATAAAAAGGCACTCAACCCTCCCACTTCATCACACCTCTTGAGAGACTTCGGTTAAACCAATATCTACCCAAATAGATCATAAAAATCCCTCCCCTAAACCATTAAGCCTCAAATTGGTTATTAATCCATCCAATGAATCTCTTTGGTGCAAACCAAAAGGAGTTACCTGAATAAGAGGTAACATCCTTCCTCAATCTCTTTAGTTTTATTTATTTCTCCACCCCTTCAATTATCCTTATTTATTGTTTATATAATAAAACTAGTATCCTAAATATACTTATATGTTTTTATTCTAAGGTTTGGACCTTAAATTACACACACATTCATATAATGGGTAACGAACATACTGATCTTATGTACAGTGAACTACCGCCTCACGAAATGATGATGTTTGTTTTTTCTTTACCTTTTTCATGGCGGGAAATTGTGATGGAAATAGTATTTTTATATGTTATATATTATATTTAAAATTTATTTATGAATATTTAATTATTATATATCTCATACCTACATGCTTTCTATTTTTTTATGTATAATAATTTCATTTGGGGAAGTATGGACTATCTTCTCCTCAAAGCGATGTGATACATCCACACCTTACATGGAATGTATTAAGGATGCATTCAGATAAATTATATGATATATATTAAATAATAATTCTACTTTAATTATATTATATTTATTTATATACATATATTTCATTTAATCTCTTTCTTTTAATACGTTAATAAAATGGAAACATCGTTCATGACAACATACGGCCTACCGTCTCAATGAACAGTGTATTCTATTTCATACTTCAATTCAATATAGATTATTATAAATACATATATATATTTAATATATATGATTTTAATATAATTCTTTAAATTATATAAGTAAGTAAATCATGGTCTATGTAAGAGTATCAATAATAAAAAGTCAAACCATCTATCAAAAAAAAGCTGATATTTCCTGAAATGTAACATTAACATGAAGTTTCTAATAAATAGATAATATAAAGTCATAAAAAATATAATATGGTATTATATATAATAATATGGTTATATAGTATATTTATAATAAACTTATATTTAATATACATGATTTCAAAACATGTACGAAGAAAGTTGAGACTTAAGGTAAGGAGATTTCAACTCACTTTTTATTTCCATGAGATACATGTCATATTCACCACTCGCTTCTTTTGTGTGGTGTATATACTTAACTATTACATGTTATATAATTAATTTACTTTATTTAATGATATTAAAATTCATTAAATTATGTTTTTCTCTCATTACACTCATGATTTTAATGTTATTCATGTAGTAAGGGTTTTCTCATCTGACATTTATTTTCTGTGAGACACAATCTAGGTTAACCTCGTATTTATTATATCTAGTGTGTATATTTACTATAGATGTATTATATTATTCTTATAATTAAATTTATGGGTTTTTAAATATCCATATTATGATATTTCTTTCATGGGTTTTATGTTACAAAATTTACCAAATTGGTAAAGTAATTTCTTCTCAATTTCCCTTCTTTGAGACACATGTCATGTTATGAACCTATATTTTTCTATGAGTTGTATATAATATCCTTGACATATTAAATAATTAATATAATTTTTTATGATATTTTAAATGTCATTTAATTTCATTTTCTTACATGGGGATTATATTTCAAATTATCATGTGGTAATATTTTATTCAAACAATCTCATTGTTTATCAAGATTATTTACGATTATGCTTCCATTGATGAATTATTGTAATCCATCTCTCAAGATTGCTCATTAATTTAATTATACTATGTATATTAATTATATATTCATGTATTGGTGCCATTTTTTCACTCTTTTGTACATAATATGATTAAGAAATTGTTTTTAAGAACGTTCAGCTTTACCTCTACTTTCGTTCAGAAATCTAAGTTCTTTCAAAACCGTGTTTTCTGAAATGATTATCAAAATGTTTTCAATAATTATTTATATGTTTTCAAAAATATTTTCAAATAAATAGTTTTCAAAAAAATTCCAACTTTATTTATAAGTTTTCAAATTATTTTCAAATAATTCTTTTTTAAAATGTTTTTAATCTTTATTTATAATTTTTCAAATTGTTTTCAATGAATATGGGATTTAAAATATTTTGAAGATTGTTTTATAAGTTTACAATGAAAAATGTTTTCAAAATGTTTTCAATATTAATTTATATATTTTCATGGAAAACGTTTTTCAAAATTATTTCAAGATTCTCTTATAATTTTTCAAGGAAAAAGGTTTCAAAAAAATCAAGAATTATTTATATGTTTTCAAAGTATTTTCAAAGGAAATGGTTTTCAGAAGGTTTTATTTTGAAAAATAATTTTTTTAAGGAAAAAAGGATACCTTCCTCAAGAAAGTTTTTTGAAATATATTTCAAAATTATTTTCTATATAATATTAAATACGTCGATTTTAATCATGCATTTCATGGAAATGATCCAAAGGTTCTATTCATATTAATTATTTGAATGGTTTATGTTTTGATGGATTGATGTTTATGAAACTCATTCCTCTTCAATACGTTATACCATGATAAATGCTTATGAAACCCACTTCCTATCATGGGTTATTCTAGGATAAAATGATTATTAAATCTATCTATTTTCTATAGGTAATGATATGACTAAAATTTTAAGATATCCATTTAATTTCATGTGTTATGATACGATGTTTATAAAACCCATATCTTTTTATCAGTCATGATATGATTCATGTTTTATTATTTTGTGTCACATGTATGTATGATTTTATTATGTGATGGGTGGGACCTATATCTACCTCTAATGCATTAGGTAATGATAAATGTTTTATGGGCTCAAGAGAGTACATGAGAGGGCATCCCTAGATAGAAATAAGAGGGTACACTAGAGGGCATACCAAGCCTAAAACAAGAGGGAATCTTAATCTCTAAACAAGAGGGTATATAGGACGGCATCCCAAGCCTGAAACTAGAGGGTAGATAGGATGGAATCCCAATATTAATGTAGTTACATGTGTTTTTATCACAATAATAACATGTTATGAAGGTCTTAGTAGGTATCCTGGATAAAAGGTTTTCTATGTTTATGTGTATGCCAGAATTTCTATGTCTTATTCCTTCAGGGATCATACTCTTTTATCCATTATGATTTATGACTTATGAACTTATAATATTTATCCCATTATTTATTTTTATGATATTTTTTATGTAGGGTATGATCTTCTAATGATATGATCATGTTATTGTACCCTTATCTTCATGGTATACATATGTATTTCATTTATTTACCCTTACAGAGAATTAGAGATCACCCCTTTCTTATGTTTCACTTCCCCATTTTATTAAGAAATGTTTTTAAGTAGAATTATTAAGGTGGGATATATTTTTGGGAAACATTGAAAATCTTTCACTAATTTAGAAGAATTTTTTTCATTTTTCCAAAGGAACTAAACTAATATGGTCATTGGGAATCTGTTTGTGTAATATTTTAAGTATTCTAAAAAAATGATGTAATTTATATATATGTTAAGACTAGGTCATTATAGTTGGTATCAGATAAAAGGTTTAGTAAACCTTTGTAAACTATGATTATAAAACATTAGTGAGATCCTAAGAATATTACTAAGGATATGTCTAGGTATGTCTCTAAGCATAATTATAAGGATGGGGAAAATATAATAAAATGTACTGAAAGTTTGGTGAAGGACAGAGTGAGGGGTTTCCAAGAAATAAATCCCTATCAAAATATTATATGTGGAAATAGTTCTGGAACATATGTACCTAGGAGTAACAACTTTGACAAGTTTCATTGGGCCAGACTCGAGCGTAACATGGTACGTGATAATGGTCCATACAGAACACTTGGTTTGACACTCCCATTGGATATGATTTGTGAATTAAAAAAACCTTCATGAACCATCATGAATGATTTAAAATTATGTTTTCTATGAATAAACTATGAAAATCCTAGGGTGTCATGTATTAAAAAAGCTATCATAATTTAGACATCCTCTAAGTGGTTTTTCATGATTATGTGTTCTTCTTCTGTGATATGTGTTTCTCACCCCATGATTTCTGGTTTTAGTCAATGGAGAGGACTAGAATGAACATGGTTAAAATTTAATGTTTCATATGTGGAAATTATAAGAATTATTAAAATTTATTTACCAAGTGGAAATCTCATAAAATGAATTGGGATGGTAGTATATGTATTGGTTATACTGCTGAAGATAAAGGGACTGTAAATGACATTTGAAAGGTATGGGATGTTCTTCTAGTATTGTTTACATTAAATGTAAGAAGAATGATTAGATTGAGTTTGAGGAACCATAATACATGATTCATTCTTCATATTCAATGAAATAGTTATTATGGAATAAGATGATGATGCCTAAGTAATATTTTAAGAATAAAGTTTCATGAGTGAAGTGTATATGTTTTGGAATTCAAATATTATGTTATAAAAATCAGTAAATATACAATTATTTTCAGTATATGTTTTTCATAAAGGATTGAGAATGATATTTTTAATAGTGATGAATATGTATAAAAGTGATATTTTGATTAAGGGATGGTAAACCATAATGTGATCAAGATTTTGAGAAAAATGTGATTATCTTGGATAAAGAGATGATTTATTTGGATAAAGTAAATTGGATAGTATCAATGACCATAGAACCAACTAAGTATTTTTTAACAAAGTAGTCTATGTAATCATGGATGAATATTGCAACTTATTGGATTTAAGTAATATATCTTGTAAAATTTGGAATAAGGAAGCATGTATGTTTTCGAAAAGGATTGATGGTAATTCAGGATATTACCATGTTTTAAGAGAATATATGATTAAATAATTCAAATGTTTAGAATGTAAAAACCAAGAGATACTTTATGATATATGGGGGGTCGATGTTAAGCTGATTTCATGACCTTATTTCTAATTTTTTTGTTTTTCCTCTTTTGGAAGAGTTATAAGGTTGACCATTTATGGAAGGTATTAAGTTAAAATTCAGATGAAGTTTGTGATATGAAACTAATATCTCATTATATGAGGATTTATGCATATTGGAGAACCTATGGTAACCATTTTTCTTTGATGTTAAGTAAAGTAAGATGGTATTAATTGTCATTCTACATATGGATCTTATGATATGTTAGTTCTTTAGGAATGAAAAAATCACCATCATTCCCTAGAGTAAGATATGAAGTGGGAATTAATCAAGGTGAAACCAAATGTTGATATTGTACATATAAAAAGGAATGAAATCAAGTAAGTATATTTTATTTTTTTCCTAGATAGTGAAATAATTCCTCAAATCTGGGAAAAGGATATTTAAAAATATTTATCATATCACCTTTATTTCTAATGAATCATATAGTCCCTTAGATTGTCAAATATTTAAAATTGTTTATCACCCACTTCTGTTGATAAATGTTCTCTATCAATCTTTATCGGAACATAATAGTTAGGTTTCACTTCCAAGTCCATATTTTCACTTTCCACCTATTACCTCATATGTGGAAACCTAGTTATATGTTACTTTGGGTAACTGTTATGTTTTTAACATTAATTTTTAAAGGAAGTTTTAATATTCATTTTTATGATGTGGGTTTATATGAATGGAAATTTCAAGTATTAATCCTTTAAAAACCCATACACATTTCTAGGGAAAAATTCATTTTTAAGGGGGGTAGAATGAAACAGCCTGATATTTTGGGAATTATTTTTTTTGAAATAATTTAATAGTTTTGATATTTTTTATTTAACAAAACACAGAAAATATATTTTTATATTAAATATATAGGTTTATCTTTCTCTACATATAACACTGAGGTTATCTTATGTTACATGAAATAATGAATTTTTTCGATGGCTTCCATAACACCCAAGACCGAGTTTTACCAAATAATAATATATTATTAAAAATATTATTATTTAATATAATAAGATATTAAATAGCTTGTAAATTTAAGATTGTAGTATTAAATTTTTTTGAAAATATATAGTTTAATTCTCTATTTACCTATTAATTATAAATGAATATAGAAACCAAATGAATATAAAGGGAATGATTTAATAAAAGAATATTTTTATATGCAAAAGGTGATTTGTCTTCATAAGTTAAATTAATTACTATTAATGAATGATATTAATTAAATTTATATGTTATATATTTAGTAAGAAATTTTTGATATTCATCTAGTTTATTTTATAGGCATAATATGAGAACATACATAATATTACACATAAAAATCAATATTTTTATAAAATCAGTTTTACCGCCATTTAATGGAGAACCTATTTTAAATATAAATTTTGTAAATTTTATAATTTTTATATATAAAAATAAATTTAGTTTTTTAAATAAATACACAAAAAAATTAGGTTGTGTATATTTTTTTTATTTTATGTGATGTTTTATTTTTTAATGAATAGTGAAAAATAAGGAATTTTAATTCAAAACTACTTTTTCAACTAATTTATTTACAAGGTTAAATTATATTTTTAAATGGTTTTAAAGTTTTATTAGATTAAATTTTTAAAAATTAAATAAATTTATTTCATTGTAAACAATTTGACTTTGAAATTTTATATAAAAACATAGAAATTTTTTTGAATGCTTTTAATTTAAAAAAACATGCATTATCGTTAGGATTAAATTTAAATTAATTTCTTCCACTTATGTGATTAGGATTTCAAAAAATTGATTAAAAATTTGGAATTATAATAATTTCTAATTTCTAATAATTCTAACTTAGTTTTGACCAAAAATATTAGTGAAAGTAATTAATATTAAGTACATTGATTAAGTTAAAATAAATCTTAACAAGGAACTAAACCATAGTCGTAAGTAGAAAATTTATTTATAAACTTGTAAAAACCCTATTTTATGGATATATTTAGTCCAATAAACCTATAAGGTTTCATAATGTTCCATATTTACACTTTGGGAACCAGTAATACTTGGGGAACACAAATTATTTTCAAAAATACCAAGTGTGTCCTTTCCCTCCACTATAAAAAGGTATTCACCCCTCTCACTTCCTCACACCTATCAAGAAACCTTTTATCAACCATTGTCTTCTAGAATAGTTCCTAAACATACCTACCCTAAACCTTTAATCCACTCCTTGATAATGAATACATCCAAGGAATCCCTTTGGTGAAAACCAAAAGGAGTTACCTAAATAAGAGGTAATATCCTTACTCAATCTCTTTAGTTTTATTTAATTATCTATTGCTTAAATTATCCTGATTTCATGTTTATATAGTAAAACTAGTATCATAAATATACTAATATGTTTTTATTTTGATGGTTCTACCTACACTTACACACACTTCCATCTAATGGGTAATGAATGTACTGTTCTTGTG
Source organism: Viscum album (assembly GCA_963277665.1). Lineage (NCBI taxonomy): Eukaryota > Viridiplantae > Streptophyta > Magnoliopsida > Santalales > Viscaceae > Viscum > Viscum album. Next base: position 983,419,369 of record OY728125.1, read on the forward strand.
TACGGTGAACTGCCGCCTCATGAAACGATGTTGTTCGTTCTTCCTTTACCACCTCTCATGGTTGGACATTATAATGGTCATAGTATTTTTATACATTATATTTGATATTTAATATATATTTATTAATATTTAATTTTTATATAACACATAACTTCATGTTTTCCATTTTGTAAGTACGATAATTTCGTTTGGGGAAGTGTGGACTACCACCTCCCCAAAGCGATGTGATTCATCCACACCTTACATAGACTGTATTAAGGATGCTTTCAGTGAAATAATATGATATATATATATATAATAAATAATAATTCTACTATAATTATAGTCTATATTTATATATATACATATATTTCATTTAATTTCTTTCTTTCAATACGTAAATAAAACGGAAATAGTATTCATGAGTACATACAGCCTACCATCTCCATGAAAGGTGTATTCAATTTAATAATTACATCCTATATATATTATTATAAATACATATATACTGAATATATATGATATTTATACCATTTTTTACATTATTTAATTAAGTAAATTATGATCTAAGTAAAGGATATAGAATAACAAGTCAAAACATATACAAAAAATCAAGCGAATATTACCCAAAACGTAACATTAACATGGAGTTGTTAATAAATAGGTAATATAAATTCATAACTAAATAACATATGCTATTAGATATAATAATATTTTTCTATAGTATATTTATAATAAACTTATATTTATTACACAGGCTAGATGAATATGTGTGAATATATTCCATACTTAAGGTAATGAGATTTCATCTCACTTTTTATTTCCATGAGATAGATTTTATATTCACTGATCGCTTCATTTGTGTGGCGTATATACTTCCCTATGACGTTCTATATCATTAATTTCATTTATTTAATGATATTAAAATATTTAAATTATCTTATTCTCTTATTAGGATCATGATTCTAAACTTACTCAAGTAGTAAAGGATTTCTCGTCTCACTTTTATTTTAAGTGAGACACAAGCCATGTTCACCTCGTATTTATCATATCCAGTGTATATAATTCCCATAAATGTGTTATATGATTATTATAATTAAATTTTTTCTTGTTTAAATATCAATTATTTTATATTTCTTTCTTGTGTTTTATGTTTCAATAGTTACCAAATTGGTAAAGTAACTTTGTATCAATTTGCCTTTTTTGAGAAACATGCAATGTTATAAACCTATATTTTAATATCAGTTGTATATACTACCCTTGACATGTTATATCATGAATATTCTTAATTTAATGATATTATAAGCTTAATGTAATTTCATTTTATTACATGGTGAGTATAGTTTAAAGTCACCAATTGGTAAGAGTTTATTGAAATAATCTCATCGTTTATTGATATTGTTAATGATTATGCTTCCATCGATAAAATATTATGATCCATCTCTCATGATTGATCATTAGTTTTATTATCCTATTTATATTCAAGATACATTCATATATTGGTACCATTTCCCACTCTTTGGTACATAATATTATTAAGAAAGTGTTTTTAAGAAAATATTTCTTTATCTCTCTCTTCATTCAAAAATTTGTGTTCTTTAAAAACCATGTTTTCCTAAATGGTTTTAATTTTTTTTTAAGAATTTATTATAAGTTTCAAAATTAATTTCAAAGAAATGGTCTTAAAAACGTTTTCAAGATTTTTTTATAAGTTTTCAAAGTGTTTTAAAAGAAAAAGGTTTTTTAAATTTTTTGAATCTTATTTCATAATTTTTCAAGGAAAAAGGTTTTAAAAATGTTTTAAAGGTTATTTTATAAGTTTTCAAATAAAAAAATTTAAAAAAATCAAGCTTCTTTTATAAGTTTTCAAGGAAAAAGGTTTTCAAAATTATTTCATGCCTTCTTTATAAATTTTTAAAGTATTTTCAAAAGAAATGGTTTTAAAAAGGTTTTACATTTTAAAATTCATTTTTCATGGAAGATAGTATATTTTCCCCAAGAAATTTTTTTGAAAGATATTTCAAAATTATTTTCATCTACTATGACATTTTTTGATGTTACTCATGCCTTCTGGGAAATGATCCAAAGGTTCCATTCATATTATTTATCTGAATGGTTTATGTTTTGATGGTTTTATGTTTATGAAACTTGATCCTCTTAAATGGGTTAAACCATGATAAATTTTTATGAAACTTTCTCCCAATAATGTTTTATTCTAATATGAAATGATTATTAATCCTATATATTTTCTAATGTTTATGATATTATTAAATGTTTATGATACCCATTTCATTTCATGGGTTGTGATATGATGTTTATAAAACTCATTTATTTTTATGCATCATGATATGATGAGAGATTTATTATCTTTTGGAACATGTATGTATGATTTTATTATGGGACAGGTGGGATCTATATCTCCCTATAATGCATTAGGTAACAATAAATGTTTAATGAGCTGAAGATGGTATATAAGAGGGCATCCTAATCCAGAAAATATAGGTAATTTAAAATCTGAAACAAGAGGGTACACATGAGGGAATCCCAAGCCCTAAACGGGAGGTAATACCATGACCGAAACAAGAGGGTACATGGGGAGAATCCCAAGCATGAAATAAGATGGAATATTAATCCTGAGATAAGAGGGTACATGGGAGGGCATCCCAAACCTAATAAAAGAGGGTACACTAGAGGGAATCCCAATCCCGAAGTAGGTACATGGGTTATTATTCTTATCCTAACATGTTATAAATGTCATGGTAGGTATCCTTGACATATGATTTTATATGTTTATGTGTATGCCACAAGTTCCATGTCTTATTCCTTCATGAATTATGATCTTGTATCCTGTATCACTCATGACTTATGAACTGTTAATATTTGTGACATGATTAATGTTTACAATCTTTGATATGCTAGGTATGATATTCAAATTATAAAATCATGTTCTCATACCCTTGTGTTCATGTTTTTCTTATATATATCCTTTTTTACCCTTACTAATCATTTGATCTCACCCCTTTCTTATGTTTATTTTACCAAGGTTATAAATAATGGTTTTGAAGTATAATTAATAAGGGGAAGATATTTATGTGAAACATTGAAGATATTACACTAAGTTAGAAGATTTTTGTTCCATGTTTCCAACAGCACTAATCTATTATGGTATTTGGGCATCTATTTGTGAAATGTTTAATGTATTTTGAAAAAAATGGTGTAATTTATATATATGGTAAGACTGGTTCATTATGTGTACATCAGCCTCCCACTCCCAAATATTGTCTTGTATACGGTTATGATTTCATAGTACCCATACTAAAGGGATATACTGGCCTCGAAGATCCTTCATGCTCTATTACATGATGTATTTGTGATAATCCTCCAATGAATCAACAGTATCTAACTCAACCTCCTTCTGATCAAAATTGTGTGATGATCGACATGATAACGTAGAAGATGTAAAGCATAGAAGATTTCATGAATATCATGATACCTATGAGGTAGTAGTAACTAATAGGCCTACAGGATGACTCTATCCAATATATCAAATGGAATGAAAAAACAAGATGATAGTTTCCCTTTCCATAGTATCCATCTATTCCTAATTCTGGGTGATACCCATAAGAAAACATGATCCCCAACGTCAAACTCTAGAGGTCGTCGATGGTGATTGGAATAAGATTTTAATCTAGACTGAGAATTATATATATGTTTCCTGACCATATAAACCTACTACAATGTCTCTTGAATTATATAAGTACCATGTAGTGTTGACCTTTTCCCTCTAACCATTAAATATTTTAATGGAATGACATTGCGTATTGGGCCTCATAAGGATCCATCTGAATTATCTCCTAAAATCTATTACTATAGGAAAACTCAATGAGAGGGATATTCTTCTACCCAGAACCACTAAAATTATGGAAACATGCCTGAATCATTTCCTCTAACACATGTATCATCTTTTCTGACCAGACATCATTTTGACTGTGAAAATATTTTCACAAAAGCACCTGTGTAGTCATTTCTCTCTTTAACCCCTAATAAAGCCTCAATTTGAAACAAGAATAACTATTTGAAATGATAGTATAAGGGAAATCATGTAGATTAATAATATCACATACATACATACTTCCCAGTTCATCAACTGAGAAAGTCTCTTGGATGGGAAGAAAGTGGGATACCCTCATCTATCGATCCATGACTACCCAAACAGTGTCACTACCTTGAGTCAACCTTGGTAATATGACTATTAAATCAATTACAACATCCTTTAATTTACATTTTAAGACTATTAATTTATGTAATAAGAATTCAGGTCACTGATGATCCACATTCACCTACTGATAGGTGGAACTCCTAGTGATAAAGCCTACTATCTGATATTTCATCCCAGGCCACTGATACTAGCGTCACATATCTCAATACATATTGTATATTCCTAGATAAATTTCCCACTAAGAATCATGGTACTCTCACATTATTTCCTCTCTTATATATGTATTAACCCAGACATGTCCATGTATACATAGGATTTCATCTCCATCCACAAACCAATCCATACAGGGGTCCTCACTAGAAATACTCTCTCGAAGAAACAATCCTTCAGGATCTAAAAACTTCTTTCTCTTTACCCTGTCCAAGATGGGAGTGGTAACTATCAAGGGTGAAATATAATACTACTCGTGACTCTCATGAAACTCCATATATAACTCAGAAAAGAGGGCCATCAATTTCCATTCATCACTAGATTCCTATACATAATGTTCCTGAGTTTTATGACACAGTGCATCAGCTACTTCATTTCCCTTTCTTGTTATATAGGCAATCTCAATGTTGATGGAATGAAGGTATGAAACCCATATTCACAATATGATATTCAAGTCACATTTTGTAAGTATATATTTGGGACTCTTATAGTTCTTATATGTAACGACCCAAACTTTAATTAATGAAAATTTCTATTGATCTAATTAAATGTCTTATTATGTAAAATGGTTATATAAAACATATGAAATTCCTTGGTTTTATGTTTTTTAATTTTAAAATAACATTAAGAATTGTAATCGTTTCTAATATAACCATTGAATAGTGATCATATGATTACTATAAATATAGGGCTTTAACAAATCCAATTTACTTAGAAAAAGGAAAAAATGGCCCCATCAAGTAGAATTTATCCATACGAAGCCCATTTGTCATATCTTGGAAAGGAGGTGGTCTCCTTGGGCTTCGCTCTTGACCAAGCCCAGGCTGATCTTCAGCACATTAATCTTGAATGGAACTGCCTTCGAGAGAAATGGAAGTTAATAGAGATTACCACTCGAGAGATGTAATCCGAGCTGCCCCAAGAATTTGTCACCATCACACACCTTACCCATAGGTCTTATGCAGGTGTTATAAGGGGTTATGTAACAAGACCCTAGAATTATGATTATGTGCTTTATTTTTTGTATAAAGAATATACATTCATTTCATTATTGTTACTTTGTAGATGGTTTTTAAAGCACAAATAGTATTTTTAGTTAATATTCAATTAAGAAATCTATTTTGTTGAATTAATGGATTTTTGGAATTAAATAATATTTTAATAAAATATTATTATTACTAAATTACTATTTATTAAATACAAATGATCGTATTATTTTTATGAATACAATTGTAATTTTTATTAATGTTTGAAAGCTATTTTTGTCAAAACCCATGAATTTTCAATAAATGTCGGATTTTATTTTAAAAGTGAAAATGAATATATATATATATATTATTATTTAGATAAATTTAATATTATTTTTTGAATCATGACGTTGAAATTATCCAATAGTGAATTCTTCATAATTTTCTGAGGCAGATGAAGTTTTGGGTAAAAATTCAATACCGTTTAAATATATAATGTGTTTTATGACATCATAATGACCCAATAGTGATGTAACAAAATACTATAAAATTTATTTTCGGCCAATATATGTTTTAACTTTAAAATAATGTGATATTATATTTGTTTGATTTGTTTTACAAAGCCTTAGTGGACCCTCCAAGACCTAAAACATTTTAACATTTTAAAATGATTTCATTGATAATGTGACTCACCTCCACATAAGAAAACCTAATATTTTAATAATTTCGGACATTGGGCTTATAAAATAATTTTTTCCACTCTTATTTAGAAACAACCATGGGAAAATATTATTTTATGGTTTTTGGTTTTGATTATTTTAATACGTAGTGTCCAAAACCTAAATAATAATAAATTTCCTCTCCTTTCCTATATAAACCCCTAAACCTCCCATTCCTATTCACTCAAACCATTTGAGGTCTACCAACCTATTCCCTCCTCTCTCTGTAATTATCCCAAGGTTACCCATGCTCCCAAGAATCATATGTCAATCCTCTCTCAAGCCTTTGGAATCACACTTCCAAGTAAGGGATTTCTTCCTTTCTCATTTTTGTCCAAATTTAATTATATTGTTTTACCATTTTATTTTCAATTAAAAATATTGGGGTATGATTTCTCACATCCCCCATACTAGACTCCTTATATTTGAATGATGATATATATCTTTCTCTCTCATTAATGCCTCCCATGTACACATGTTACCATGTCGAAATTCTGAAAGGAATTTCTATCTTCTCATTTACATTCAAGCAATTATTTTATTTTATGCATCTAAATTCCATTAAATATGTTGGGACATGTATCTATATGACCCCCTTACTGTCCATTTAATGTAAATATGATGAGACACCCCTTTTTCTCTCATCAACCATTTTTATGAGTTATTATGTCATGTTGTTACGCTGTCGAAATTACACCGCAATTTTCCAAGCCAAAGTCATTGTGTAGTGAATACCATGTCCATTTCTCTATCAAGGGTATTAAACTTTATGCACATTTACTTATTTATTATAGAGTTTCATTTAGTTATTTCACATTCCTTTATAATGGAATAAATTATGATTTTGAATGATTCCATGTTGTATGATCCATGTGGCACACTTATGCATGAAATGAAATGATTAAAAAGGGTGCGCCCAGATAGAACTCCAATGAATTGGGTAAAGATTAGTATCATGATACTTCAAGTTTAATGAGGGTTTACTCATGATAATTCAAGTGCAATTAGGGTTTACTCATTCTCCATGTGCAATGATCCTTGGCTGATGCTGATATAAGGTTAAATGTTGATCCCACATTTCCATTTATGATAATCATGCTATATCATGACTTTATGTTCATGTTTCTCTTAAGCACCATTGATATGCCTATTGAAAAACATGTACGGTATTATTCATTTTATTCCTTGTTTACTCCTTTGCTGGGCATTATATCTCACCCTTTTCTTATGAATGTGCTCAGGTTATTCCATGCAATGCTAAGTACGAAGGAATGTGTGTGGTCATGTAAAAAAAATTCAATAAAGATGTGTATTTAATGTTTTAAGTTGTTATATAATGTTCCTAAGCCCAAAATACCCTAGATTTATCAATCTTCTATGTTGTATCAAGTGAATATTTTATGTAATAAATTATATTTAAGTGTGAAATAAAGAGCAAGGTTGTTATAGTTGGTATCAGATGATATGTTTAGTTATTTTTTGGATTAGGATTAGAAAAACCTTAGTAAAGGTTGGGGCCGAAGCCTCTATTTATTATTTGAAATAAAAGACCTCTTTAGACTGGGTAGAGGGAGACCCATTACATAGCCCGAAGGCCCAAGGCCAAGTGGCCTGAATACAAGGCATGAAAGCCCATTTTTTGGCCCAAAGGACCCCTCGGTGAACAGTACTGCTACAGTACCGTGCTGCTACAGTACCTGCTACAGTACCGCCACTGCTACAGTGCCTGCTACAGTCCCTCCGCCGCTACAGTGCTGCCGCTGCTACAGTGCTGCCGCTGCAACAGTACCTGCTACAGTACTGCTACAGTACCTGGGAAATTCGCCCCTACCCGGATTCGATCCTGCGGCTCTGGCACAGATGTATCTAGGGGTAAAACCCAAAACCACTGCTTTGAGCAAGACTCGAATGGGAACTGGTGCATGACAACGGGCCTTACTACACTCTTGGTTATGACACTCCTGGAGAATATTATTTAGTAAATTAATAAGCTTAGTATGAACCATTATTAAAGGAATTAAAAAAAATCCCCTAAGAATATATGTTTAAAAGTAAATCATGGATAACATAGATAAGTTAAGGAAATAAATTTAATTTATAAGTTATCCATTTTTGTCATTGGATTTCCCTTTATGTGTTACACCTACCATTCCTTTTATTCCAGCCAATGGCCATTAATAAGAGGACTCAGGCTGAAAAATTATTTTGAGATTAATGTGATGAATGTTCTAATGAGATTCCCAATCCGATGGGAGTGGTAATCGAAAACTTTTTCACAATAATCTCTCAGTTAACACAAGTTTTGAATAGAAACATGGGTCAATAGGAACATTCAACCCCCCAAAGAAATAACAATCCAAAATCGAAAGATTCATGAGAAAAAGGCCTCCTACTTTTAATGGATCATTCGATCCCTCAATCACCGACTAGTGGATCAACTCCATTGAAATGATCTTATTCATCCTTTAATGTTCTGAACAAGAAAAAGTTCTTCTAGTTGCTTATCATATAGAGGGTGAAGCTGATTAATAGTGGACATTGATCAAAAATATGAATCTTGAGGAAGATATCAAGTCATTGGAATAGAAGTATTTATGGAAAATGGTTTTCGATAAATATTGTATACGCACTCTCTGAATTATGATGCAAAAGTACTTTCTTTCCCTCAATCAAAAAGAAAATGAATCCATCGGATCATATGAATAAAACTTCACAAGGCTTTCATGATAGACCTCATGCTTTTTGGTTACCCCTAAATGCAAGGTTGACCAATTCTTTGGTGGGATAAAACCTAGCCTAAGGAAAGCCCTAGTGATCTGGGACTTTTATAGCTATAAGAAAATTTTTTGATGTGCCCTCAAAGTCAAAATAGAGATTAAAAAATCTTAGGGGTATCATGGGGATAATAAGCATAAGGTGGAATTTAATTATGGCGGTCCGATGGATAAATAAAACGGTGCTAATAAACTCATGCACCCCACTTGCCAAAGGTGCGGAAAGAAACACCCCAGAAATTTTCTAAAGGGGATGAGGAAATGCTTTAGGTGTGGAAGAGAAGGGCACCTGACCATTAAATACCGATAATAAAAACCCGCTATTGTGACAGAGGAGAGGAATGCTCCGTTCGAACATCAATGCATTGTTCATTGCTTCAACTGTAAAGAACTAGGTCACCTTGCAAACCAGTTCCCTAAGCCAAGGTTTTTCGGAGGCTACCAACAACCTCCAAGGCAGCAAAGGTGAGATTTTTCAATCATTACTTCCAAAGAGAACCCCAACAACTAAATGGTGACAGGTACGCTAGTTATTCATTTAAGAATAGAAAACATACTTTTTGATTTTGGTTCTACGTATTCTTTTATATCCTAAAATATTAGTAGAATAATCCCAACATCACCACAAATCATGGAAATATAGATTTCAATGAAAATGGTAAATGGGGAAATCATTTAATTCCATGAATATAACTCCTCCCCTATCACAATTTTCATATTGAACATCCCAAAAAACCTCTTCTTACTCCCTCTAGTAGAATTTGATTCAATTATTGGTATGGATTGGATTTCCCTATATAGAGCCAAAATAAATTTTCGTGGGAGGGAAATCACTCTCCATATGGAGAATCGACCCTCGATTCTATACAAGTGAAAAGAGGAGGATGAATCTACTTTAGCACCATAATCTCAAGAATGGATTTTACTACCCTATGAGAATGCGTATATTTTTTGAATGATTGAGTCTAACGATAAACCATCCTTGAAGGCATGCCTATTATGAGAGAATTTGCTGAAGTGTTTCCCAAGGAATTTCCTGGTCTTCCTCCTAGAAGAGATATTGAATTCTAGATTGATCTTATACCTGCGAATTTTCCAATATCCAAGACTCCATATATAATGGTTGTTATAGATATTGAGGAGTTAAAGAAATAACTATAGGAGAATCTGGATAAAGGTTTAATACGCCCAAGTGCTTCACCATGGGGTGCACTTGTCCTCTTCGTCAAGAAGAAGGATGGGTAAATGCGCCTTTGCATTGATTATCGCGATCTAAACAAAATCATGATAAAGAAAAATTATCCTCTACCACGAATTGATGAATTATTTGATGAGCTATGTGGAGCACAATATTTCTCCAAGGTGGATCTACAGTCAGGATATTACCAAGTAAGGGTAAATAAGATGGATATCCCCAAGACTGCTTTTCGTACAAGGTACAGACACTATGAATTCATATTAATTCCTTTCAGAATCATTAATGCTTTAGCAATCTTCATAGACTTGATAAATGGAGTCTTTAGAGATTACCTCGGCAAATTTCTGGTAGTCTTTATAGACGATATTCTAATATACTCCAAATCCAAGGAAGAGAATGAGAAGCATCTAAGCATTATACTAGAGACCTTGAAAAAAGAGAATCTCTATGAAAAGTACATCAAGTGTGAGTTATGGTTGAAGGAAGTCTCATCCTTGGGTCATATCATCACAATAAATGTGATATCTGTGGATCCCTCCAAGATAGATACAATTAAAGGATGGTTGAGGCCAACATCTATGATGGATATTTGTGGATTCCTTAGGATAGATGGATATTATTGCCAATTTGTGAGAAATTTCTCACGATTTTCAACCCTATTACCAAGCTAACTCAGAAGGGAGTCAAGTTTTCTTGGAGTGGTCAATGTGAAGAGAGCTTCAAGGAGTTGAAAAGGAGGCTTACCACTACGCTCGTTCTCATACTACCCATAAGTGGAGAACATTTTTTAGTATTCAATGATGCTTCGAAGAAGGTCCTAGTATGTGTGTTGATGAAAAATGACAAAGTCATTGCCTATGATTCAAGGAAATTGAATGTTCATGAGAAAAATTATCCAACACATGATCTAGAGTTTGATTCAGTAATCTTTTCTTTGAAAATTTATTGACATTACCTATTTGGGGAGAAGTATGAAATATACATGGATCACAAAAGCATCAAGTATATATTCACACAGAAAGAGTTGAACATGTTCCAAAGAAGATGGTTAGAGATGATCAAAGACTATGACTGCTCAATCCATTACCACCCTGGGAAAGCGAACAAGGTATCAGATGCTCTAAGAAGAAATGACCCAATGATTATATCATTGATGAGAATTGAAAAGGATCTAATATTCTTATATTTGATAAAGATTTACATGGGAGTCATAATGAAGGTAACCTCATCAAACCTTTCACAAATGATTACTCAACTGTCTCTTTTGGAAAGGTTAAAGGATGCTTAAAAGGATGGTGTGGGAATTCATAAGAAAGTGGAAACTATCAGAAAAGGGAAACCCTCAGGGTTCAATGTTAATGGAGAAAGAATTGTGAGATTTGGGTTAAGATTATGGGTTCCATAAAATCTGAAGTTAATGAATGATCTTTTGTATGATGCACATAGTTCAAATTTCTCTATTCACTTAGGGAACACAAAGATTTATTGATATCTCCGAGTGAATTATTGGTGGGATAACATGAAGAATGAGATCTCTAAGTATACATCGAAGTGCCTGGTATGTTAGAAAGTGAAGTATGAGAGGCATAAGTCCAAGGGGATGATGAAACCATTACCCATACTAACATGTAAATGGGAGAACATCACCATGTACTTTGTCACTGGACTTCCAAAGGCATCCAAACGAAACAATGATATCTGAGTTGATGTGGATCATCTTACAAAGACTACACACTTCATTGCAATTTGAGAGGATTTCTCATTGGATCAACTTTCACAGATATATATCAAAGAATTGTAAGACTGCATAGAGTATCACTATCTATTATATCCTATCGAGATCCAAGATTCACCTCTATGTTCTGGAATAGTCTTCAACATTCTTTGAATACTGAGCTGAACTTCAGTGCAGATTATCATCCTCAAAATGATGGCCAATCTGAGCATACTATCCAAACACTTGAGGACATGTTGAGAGCATTCTCAATGGACTTCAAAGGAGGATGGTATCAACATCTTCCTCTATTTGAGTTCTCTTACAATAAAATTTTCCACTAAATCATCCAAATGGATCCTTATGAAGCCTTGTATGGGAGGAGGTGTAGAACACCAGCATGTTGGGATAAAGTTGGGGAGTGAAAAATCCTAGGTCCAGAAATGGTCAAAGAATTGGTGGAGAAGGTTAATACCATTTAGCAGCACATTAAATCTACTCAGAGTCAAAAAAGAGCTATGCTGATAATCATTGATGAGACTTAGAGTTTGAATTTGGAGATATGGTATTCCTCCACATATCACCGTGGAAGTGATTTTTGAGATTTGGGAAGAAGGGAATGCTTAGTCCAAGGTACATTGGCCCTTCTGAGATCCTTGATCACATTGGAGTAGTGGCCTATTGACTCACATTCCCACCAAACCTATCTCAAGTACATTATGTATTCCATGTATCACTATTGGGGAAGTACATACCTAACCCATCACATGTACTCAATCCAGAGGTGGTACCATTAGAGAATGACCTCTCCTATGAAGAGAATCCAGTGAAGATATTAGATCATAGGGAAAAATTTATACGAAATAAGACAATTCCCCTCGTCAAGGTGTTATGGAAAACCACATGTTTTAAGAAGCAATGTGAGAATCAGAGGAAGTGATGAAGAAGAGTTACCCACATCTATTTTAGTGTGGGAAAAGGAAATTTCAACAGCAAAATTTCTTAAGGGGGAAGATTGTAACGACCCAAACTTTTATTAATGAAATTATTCTTGATCTAATTAAATGTATTATTATGTAAAATAGTTATATAAAACATCTGCACTTCCTTGGTTTTATGTTTTTGGATTTTCAAATTCCCTTAATAATTATTACCATTTTTAATATAGTCATTGAACAATGACCACATTATTGGTATAAATATAGGGCTTTAACAAATCCAATTTACTTAGACAACTAAAGTGATAGCCGCATCCAGTAGAATTGCTCCATATGAAGCCCATTTTTTTGGATCCCATAAAGGTGGTGGTGTCACTAGGATTTTATCTTGACCAATCACAAGCTAATATTCAACAAGTTAAGTTTGAATGGAACCACTTACGTAAGAAGTGGAAGTTAAAAGATATTACCACCTGACCGATGTTATCTGAGCCACCCCAAGAGTCTGTCACCATCGTACACCTTACCCTTATGTCTTATGAGGGTGTTATAAAGGGTTATGTAATAAGAACCTAGCACTATGATTATGTGCATTATTTTTTTATAAAGAATATACATTCATTTCATTGTTGTTACTTTGTAAATGGTTTTTAAATCACAAATAGTATTTTTTGTTAATATTCAATTAAAAAATCTATTTTGATGAATTAATGGATTTTTGGAATTAAATAATATTTTAATAGAATATTATTATTAAAAAATTAATTTTTATTATATATAAATTATCGTATAAGTTTTATGAATAAAATTTTAATTTTTACTAAGGTTCGAAAACTTTTTTTATCAAAACCAATGAATTTTCAATAAACGTCAGTTTTAATTTTAAAAGTGAAAATTCACATATTTAGAAAATTATTTAGATAAAATGAATATTATTTTTGGAATCAATATGTCAAAATTATCCAATGGTAAATTTTTCATAATTTTCTAAGACAGTCGAATGTTTTGGTAAAAATTAAATACAGTTTAAATATATAATGTGTTTTATGACATCATAATAACCCAACAGTGATGTAATAAAATAATATAAAATGGTTTTTCAGACAATATATATTTTACCTTCAAAATAATGTGATTTTATATTTGTTCGATTTATTTTACAAATCCTTAGTGGACCCTCCAAGACTTATAAAACATTTTAACATTTTAAAATGATTTCCTTGAGAGTGTGACTCACCTCCACATAAGAAAACCTAATATTTTAATAATTTGGGCCATTATCCTTATAAAATAATGTTTTCCTCTCCCCTTTTCCAAAAACCATGGTCAAAAACCATGGTATGGTTTGTAGTTTTGATTAGTTTAATGTGTAGTGTCCAAAACCTAAATAATAAAGAATTCCATCTTCTTTCCTATATAAACCCACTCAACCTCCCATTACTCTTAAATAAAACCATTTTTAACTCAACCAAATACTTCCCTCATCTATCTATAATCCTACCAAGGTACCCCAATCTCCCAATAATTCTCTCTTAATCCTCTCCCAAGCCTTTGGTATCACACTTCAAAGTAAGGGATTTCTTCCTTTCTCATTTTTGTCCAAATTTCATTATGTTGTTGTACCCTATTGTTTTAAATTAAAAATGTTGGGGTATGATTTATCACCTCCCCATACATCCCTAATTATTTTAAAATGATGAGATACTTCTTTATCTCTCATTAATGGCTCCAATGTACACTTGTTACCATGCTGAAATTCCGTAAGGAATTTCTCTCTTCTCGTTTACATTCAAGAAATTCTTTTATATTATGCATCTAAATTCCATAAAATATTTTGGAACATGTATCTATATGAACCCCCTTAATTTAAATTTAATTTATATATTATGAGATAAACCTTTCTCTCTCATCAACTTTTTTTATGAATTATTATGTCATGTTGTCATGCTGTCAAAATTGCACCATGATTTTCCAAGCCAAAGTCATTGTGTAGTGAATACCATTCCCATTTCTCTATCAAGGGTATTAACATTTATGCACATTTACTTATTAATTATAGATTTTAATGTATTTATTCCAAATTCGTTTATCATGAAATAAATGATTATGTTGAATGATTCCATATTGTATGATCTGTGTGGCACATTTATGCATTAAATGAAATGATTAAGAAGGGTGTTCCCTTATAGCACTTTAATGAATTGGGTAAAGATTATTATCATGATACGTCAATTGAAATGAGGTTTTAATTATTATAATTCAAGTTCAATGAGGTTTTACTCATGCTACATGTGAAATGATCCTTGGATCATGCTAATATCATGTTAAATGTTGATGTCGCATTTCCATGTTATGATAATCAAGCAATATTATGCCTTTATGTTCATGTTTCTATTATGCTCCATTGATATGCCTATTGCCTAAGATATATTGTATTCTTCATGTTATGCCCTATTTAATCCCTTACTGGGCTTTATAACTCACCCTTTTCTTATTCATGTCCTCAGGTTATCCCATGCAATGCTATGTACGAAGGAATGTGTCTGGTCATGTAAAACAAATTTTCAATAAAGATGTATATTTCATGTTTTAAGTTGTTATGTAATGTTCCTAAGGCCCAAATACACTATACCTATATATATTCTATGTTGTATTAAGTGAATATTTTATTTAATAAATTATTTTTAGGTGTGAAATAAAGATCAGGGTTGCTATATTATATATCATAAATCGCTCACTCATCAGACAGTGTCTATAGTAGCGTAAGGTATGGACAACAGCTATTATCTTAAAATCAAGCATCGGGTAATGCCACTCATGAGGTATCAAATGGTGAGACTGTTATGCAAATACTGTATACTATTGCATTGAAACTACACCTATTCTGATGCCTAATACATCATAGAACATTTTATATCCTCTATCGGGCTCTGGAAATATTACAATCAGTTCAAAATTAATCCTTACTTTTATTTCTATAAATTCCTTTCTCATGCTTCAAACTATAAGAACTAAACATCCTTATTTTTAAGACTAGTAATAGGTGAATAAAGGCCTGATTAGTTGTGTATAAAATTCTTGTAATATCCCGTCACCCCCAAGAAACTCTGAATATGAAACACATTCTTGGGATGTACCTAGGAAACCATAGTAATCACCTTCTATGGGTCAAAAGATACACCTAATACCAAGATAATATGACATAATAAGTGAACTTTGTTGATCCAGAAGTGAAACTAATCAAAATTTTCATAAATATGGTTCTCTCTTAGATTATTCAAAATGATATCAAGATATCTATCATGGTCTCTATGAGTATGAGAGTACACCAAAACTTTTTTCCATAAAGACCATGAAAAAAGAATACATATAGAAGTGGAAAACCCTATTCATCAAATCCATGATGATAAAAGGTGTGTTCATATGACGAAATTGCAAAATGAGGTACTCATTTAAATTATACCCACTTAATACAGCCATATGTGGTATATCTAAAGTCCTAACTCATAACTAATGATAGCTTGATATCCTTCTGATCTTTAAGAATAACCTAGATCCTTGAAGTTGTTCAAGGAGATCATCTATATGAGGCATTGGATATCAGTACTTAACTATAATATGGTTTAACCATTGATTATTGATTAACATAAAATTGGTCCCATCTTAATTATTTGTGAAAATAATTAGTGAACCCCAAGAATAAGTATTGGTTTAGATAAAACCTCCATACTCCCGATTCTTCGACTATTGGTTGAGCTCTTGGAGCTCTATAGGTATCATCCTGTATGGAGGAATGGACACTATATATGCTCCTATAACAAGATAAATCATAAACTATTCCTATTTATTAGGAGGTAAGTATGAAAAAATCATTGCGAAAGATATCCCAGAAACGATCTTCTAGAAGAGGAAAATCATTCATATGTATCCCTTTCTCCTCCATAAGGAGACTAGAAATATGGGTGGTCACTCTACTTATCCCATGGTACTCTGGTCCAACTCTACCGACCTGTACATTACACTCACCTTTTTATAGACAAATTCTTCCCTTTGGTGATGTAAATGATATCCTATGGTGATATCAGTCTACATAGGCATGATATAGAACCAGCTAATCCATTCTGAGAATGAAATCTAAGCCTGTAATCTCAAGTATGAAAAGTTACCATATGAAGGGAAAATTTTCAACCTCAAAGGGGTATTCCTTGCATTAGTGTATTCCCTCTGAACACACTCCAAAAGGTGTTTCTAGGTTTATCACACCACAATAGTACTAAATTTCAAACCCGAGAATTTTCATGGTTAATAAGGAGATAAAGGTGTGTGAACCACCTATATTGAACAAAGTATATACAATAGTGGAGGCTACTATAATAGTGTTTAATTAAGTAGAAGGTACTATAGTTTGATCCTCGGTTGTTGGTTGTAATGTATATAAATTAAATGATCCACAACCCTATAATATAGCTATACTACCCTAAGAAGGTCCTCTCTACTAGTGCAGAAAATAATAAGTTTGGATACCATGGCCACAAACTCCTCCTCGTCCTATTCTATCAGTTCCACTCCATCTTCCTACCTGAGGTGACACAAATGAACCTACCCCTAAATTTAGAGCTGGTGTGGATCACATTCCACTGGAAGTAGGTGGAAAGTTCTGATATAACCTCTAAAGATGTTCCATACTGAGGAAAGAATGGCCCTAAAGAGGGTCTCTATACACTAAGGCTTTAGATGTCCCTTTCTTCCACACTGATGGCATGTAACAAAGATTCCAGTGTGGATAATCTAACATCCACTACATTTAATAGAAACCTTAAGGATATGGTTCATGATATTGGAATAACTACTTCAATTCCTCATCACTAAACCTTCGTGCCTGGTAATATCAACTTATCTTAAGTTGTGCTCAATGGTAATATCCTGATTTACAATTTTATAAAATATAGTTAGGAGAAAGGAATTCACCTGTGTACATATGTCATACATAATACCGTCCTCAAAGAATCTAGCACATGATATCTCATAACCGTCTAGAAGCAATGGAAATCATTGTAACTCTGTAAAACAAAATTAATAATTCATAAAGGAAATAAAACCCAAATATAAATGAATAAACTCTCTGTCTTGGTCAGATATCATCATCTATGGAAATAAGTAATCGTATAAGGTAGTCTAGAAGTCTACCCAGACCATGACCTAATGATGACCAGCCTAACTAACTACATCCCACCAGTGATTAGCTGAATCATGTATAATGTAGGTGGAAAGATTAACCCACATCTCTGTAGGAGTCTCATGATTCTTGAAGATAGAAAGAGTGTAAACTATCCAATACATAGTAACATGTATACCACCATCCCCTAAAAATATGGTGGAAGCTACTACTGGAACTCATCATTAAGATCATCCATAGTAGGTGTAGGTCATAAAGTACCCTTTATATTTTACATCAGACTTAGAAAACTCTCTCATAGTTGAGTGTTAGTTCCTAGATTGAGGATAATAGGCAATTCCTTAGGTGGAACTCCTAGTTGTAAGAATAGTGTCTCAAGGCCCACTATATCTAGAGTGTGGTCATCACCACCTTCTTAGCACACAACATGAGGACATCATGGAGGAATGGTAGTAAAAATTATAAGGACATGCTTCGTAAAATAGTTTGGAAACATATAGAATCACTATAAGAAGAAAAACAAAAGTACAAGGCTCACTACCCAAGGTACATCCCCAACTAACCTCTTAGAAGGCTAGGGTATTGGTAAGTGTTTTATTTTTAACTTACAAAGGTTCTATTTGAAGGTTTAATTTTATTTTTCCTCTTTATTTACTGGAAACCATTTAATTTTATAATTAATATTTCCATCTTAATTTTTCATTTTCTTATATACATATATTAAGTTTCAATTAAAATGGATTTTCATTCCCAGTGAATATGGTCCCATACACCTTATCACTAAAATAGAAACCCATTTAATTTATATTTAACCCCATATACATTTTTTCTCAGAATGTAATGGGTAATATATTCTAGCTTGGCTTGGTAAATTACCCATTCCAAATTATGAGGGCCCATACACCTCATGGATTTAATTTGGTAGTCACTCAATCATATCCAAAGATAAAATCATGTAACCAGGGGTCCATAGATGACACTTTAAATAACCAATTCCCTTACCATATAAAATATGTTAGTAGTTCAGGAATATATATAAAAACCATGGATTACTCAATAATCACAGGATACACCAGCAATCAAAGTAGTAAAATTCACCTATATGGCAACTAATATGCATGGAATATTCCTGAAATGTGATTTCTAGTTGCCTATAATTATTCATAATTGATGATTCCTTGCCCTAATACCGTCATAATAAGGATAAAATAAAATTTAAATTCATCATAACAACAATAAATATTATATATCATGTGCATCACCTAATGGTGGAAGTATATCAACTGTAATAGGAAAAAAATAGAACAACAATTCTTATTTCAGGAAACTAATCATTTACCATAGACATGGGTTACTGCTCCCAATCATGTATTATAACCAAGTTATAAAGAATTCCTAATCTCCAATATATTTTCTAAAAATATTAAATAAAGAAAAGAAACCTCTAATACCACTTTGTGGCATCCTATCTCGGTTCCCCACAATGGTACCCTGAGCTAATAGGCCACAAGCGCGCCTCCCCGTAAGCCAAAGGTTGCCAACAAGCAGCAAGGGCCTAGAGTGTATCTGTGGGGAGACTATTATTTCATGTAAAAGTTGATCATAGTGGATATGTAATAACAGATAAATAGAGTAAGTAGTAAAATAAAGGACAAATGGTGAAAAAAAAGGATAAACATCCAAGATGAATATAATAACTAGAAACTAATAACTGAATCATATAAAAAATAATGAAAATGGATTTCATGTCTCTATAAAGTAGGAAAATAATGTTTCAAAACTGCATGAAGAACATACTATACAAAATAATAAAAAAATTTCCAAAAACTATCCAAGCAACCCAGGCACTGGCCCATTCATCTGATAGCATGATCCATATTAAGAAAGAAAGAAAGATCTGTTGTGAAAAGTAGGATGTTTCCCCTTATCAACACATGCATATATATAATCTTCCTAGGTACCATCGATGGCCTAGATAAGGTGAGAGATAAATCTCAGTAGGCCATCACCAATAGAGTCTATACCATCCAGTCTATGAATATGAATTGAAATAGTGTGCAGGTATATATATATATATATGTAAAGCAATGATATAATGATAAATGATACCTACTCCTCCTTAGCTGGTAATGTCTCTAAACATGTAATCATTTAATTATTTATGTTCTAGTTTATAAAAAAATCACATGTGGTGTGAAAATCACAGAAAATATAACATGATAATAATAATACTAAAGGACCCAATATATAACCAGGAATACTGTAATGATGATAATATTGAAAGAGAATCCAAGGTACTAACCAAGTAATCCTTGAACTCAAGGATTGAACCAACTTAGTAATAACATGCATCCTAGCTGAAATGGGTCTGAGTGTAATCCAATAGGAATATCTCAAGACATTCCATAGTATATAGTTCTAACCAAGTCCAAGGATCTCATCCACGAAAAACTAGACTATGCATGACTGGGCCCAATGAGGTGAATCCATGGTTCCACATGTCTGAAGACATAAATATGGATCCAAGGAGTATATCTAAGGAACCATAATATCTGGAATATAGTTAAGGGATCTTATGGGGTCATGTTGGTCATCTTCTAGTATATAAGGACCATGTTCTAAGGTGGGTAACTCCCTTGGAAACCATCTCCTTGAATCAGAATAGCATCCTATGATTTATCAATTCATTCCCTAATGAATCCAAGGCTGTCTCAAGTTTGAACACTCCTATAAAGATGAAAAGGTTTATATAAAATAGGCACCTTATACATTAATAATTATTTAGATAAGTCCATGTAATACTCATTCATTTTAATAATTCAATTGGTTTCTTCCATTCCCGTCCATACAAAGTGGTAAGGCTAAATTGTACATGCAACCATTTATTACTTTAATTCCATATTCAATTATTAAGTTCATTCCTTTCCCTATCATAATAACGATAAGGTACTCTAAGTACATGAAACCATATTCAATTCAATTATAATAAACTAGGACATGTGATATCAATAATATATTTTCCATTTAACAATTTTAGATTCATTAATTAAATGGACCACTTACCTTAGAAGGTTCAAGTGATAACTATAGAGGTGTTATCAATTTAACAATTAAAAATTCCTTTAGTTTATGATGGATTTACATTAGCAAGGCCAATCCATATACCTGGATGGTGTCTTATATGAACCCACATGGGTTAACAAGGCATAATTAAGGATGCACACTACTTTGGGTGGAAGGTGTTGAGGATATAACATCCAAAAAGTTTAAAAAAACATGTAAATAAGGGGATATATAATATGATAACATTGATTATAAGTATGTAATTTGAATTTAATAATCAAATCATAATGAAATTGGTGCATAAAAAATGATGGAATTTTATGAATCATAAATACTTTAGGGATGAATCATAGATCACCTACCTTGATCCTATAACACCCTCCTCATCTAGTATCAACCATTAGTTTTTCCTTGATTAGAATAAAATTGAAGAAAGGATCAACGCTCTGAATATAGTGAATATGAGCCTATATCAAAATAGTGTCATTGATGGAATGAAGAAAAAATAACTGAGCCTAAGGATTTAATCTCTTACTTGGAGGAATCCAGTAAGACAAATGGTTCTTGAATCTAAGCTGGGATGAAAGAAATATCAATAAATATATGAGGAGGGACATGGGAGATCCAATAGGTGAGAAACCCCCCGATATCATGGACATGGGAAATCAGATAAAAATTGTATAATTTAATTATATTTAAGGTGAAACATTCATTTTACCAAAAAAATATATGGTTTACATGGTTTGATCACACAGTTATCCAAATTTTGTGCCAATTGAGTGCCTCTCACTACCTAAGAATGGACCTCGCATGGTTTCATGTGCATGATTTGACTAATCGTGTACAAGTCATGCTGTATTCTCTGCTAAAAAATGCAGCTACCCTACATGGTCATGAACCTCAGGTTGCATGGTTTCCTCAAACTGTTCGGCAACCTAAATCCTTATGTTCATCCATCATACGGTTAGGGAATCCATGTGGACTAACTCCAAAGGTTTCTACTAACCGTGAGGCCGAGTCTTTTTCTCCACTTCTTAGGGTTACAAGCTCCAGAAAATCCCTGGACACCCCCAAAACAACCGTGAACTTACTATAAATATATATTAGGTCCAAAAAAATAATTATAATGGAATTTAAAGGATCTATACCATGTATAAAAACTAGGTTCTTACACTCTGATTCCCCTAGGGGAAGCTCTAGTTATTTAGTTGTGTCTGATCTACACTATGACCTAGTGGCCTTATGGCTCAGAGGCTCAGTGGCATCCTATAGGCCTGATGACCCAGAGGCTCTACCCTTATTTTTGGCTCAGAGGTCCAATGGACTATAGGTATTTGAAGTCCTGATGGCATTGTGGCATAGATTCCCAATCCCAAAATCCCAATTAAGGTGAATAGTTTCACTACTAAATTACCACTACAATACTTGTCTTTATTATTTTAACTAATCAATGGATTAATTATTTATTCTTTTTATTTATTATTTTAACCATCCATTCAGTTGTGTCTATTAAATATTTATTTAATTAACATGATTAGTTCACCTACAGGTAAATAGATGTTTGGAATATCTAGATTGATGAAAATTGAAGTGTGTTTAATTATTTTCAAAATTTTAAATTTCAATAATTTTTGTAAAACAATAAACCTAATTTTCATTAAATTAATTAAATTTTTGGTGGGAAATCATTATTTTAATTTTAGAGAGTTAGTGTGTAAATTTTCTTTTGAAAACTAATTATTTTTTGGATTTTAGTTTTTAACTCCTAAGATTTTTCTTTTCAACAGAGTTTGTTGAATTTATTTCATGAGGATAAGAAATATCATATGTTTGGGGGAATTTAAAATGGTGATAATTGATAAATTTTTTCCACATATCTTTTGTGAAATTGTTTACTTATTTTTTTGTAAATTTTCTTTATTTGAAGAAATATTAAATTTTTATAAATTTGTGCTGAAATAATAATCCATTGAATTATTTTCATAATATTGTGTGTTTTTTTACATAATTCATGAAATTTATCCTTGGTTTTATTTTCTTATATTTTTAAGATTTTGTATTTTTTTACATTCATATTTAAATTAAAATAACAATTTCTGAAGAACGCGTTATGGTCATTGAATTAATTTTAGTCATTTTGTGGAATTTTTTTGAAATATAATTTCCAATGTGTTTTGTTGTTAATTTTAAAATTTTAGTACCATTTTTATTTTATAATAATTTTTTGGAACAATTTTTAACCATTTCTATTAATTCCTAATTTTAATGATTCAATCAATTATATACTGCTTCAATTTTAAATTCATTTGATATCATTTCTAGTTTTCATTTTAGTTATAAGTTTTTTTATATGAAATTTAATCTATGTGAGAGTTTTTTAAAAAATATCCCGTATGAGAATATTTAAAGTCGGCCCATGGGACTTTTTCTTTTGAAAAATATAAAAAGGGTGTGATGAATGATATTTTAGCTGCATTCTCATTGGATATATATCCTATGAGCCTTGATCATAAGATATTTTTTGAATCTTTGTATAATATTTCTCTTTTTTATATTTCAGAACCATTAAATTTTAATCGATGATTGAAAATTAATATTTAAATTCATTCTAGCATGCCAATTTTGAGAGGCCAAGGTCAAGATTATTAAGGGGAAATAAAATGAATACTAAAGATGTAGTGGTGAGTTTTGATTCAATTGAAGGAGAAAATAGGATCAATGAACCAAGGAAATATACGCAATAGAGGATATGCTATCAGAGGATAAAGATCCCTCATCAGGTTTTGGTTATAGATCATATTCCAATTTGATCGAAGGGGAACTAGGGTCTGGGTTTAGAGGAGAATAATATTGATGTATCATGGTGAGACAAACTACAACTGAACTGAATGTGAGATCAAGTGTTGTGATTTGGGTATGTAGCTATGAATATTGATTCACGTTCGATGAGATAAATTTGACGATATTGAATCCTCATTGAGATACGGTTTAATGGGAACATCCTACATGAAGATGCAATATTCAAGGCTTTGGTGACTCATTACTAACCTGGTATGATGGATTTTTGTGGTTATTATACATCAATCAAATAAGACTTCCTAAACCAAGGATGAACTTCATCTTTTGATGATTCTAGTGGAATATTCTTGAATAATATTTGAAACAAACAGAAGATTTAGAGATTTGTTTATAAATATGATCAAGATCAGAGTGAAGTTGTAGAAATAAATTGAGGTAAAAGGATCATAGATGACTGATTGAGATGGATCGAAGGAATCCTAGATAGATCTAGGTTTTTTGCGGGTTGAGATCGTTGATGTAGTTCTTTAAGGTGAGTGATGATTCTATAATACTAATAGCTGGACAAATCTATAAGGTGTATATGTTAAAGTTTCAAACTCGATTCGAGTTATAGAAATCTAATTTTGTCTTGAACAGACCTAAGTGAACTGAAACTGAAGTTGTAGTCTCAAGGAAAATTTATTCCCTGTATTTCTCTACTTACAGATCAAGGATTCGATGATAGTGGAGATTTAGGTGCTTCCCATTATTATGGTTGTAGTTCCATAGTTTTGTGTCTAAGATCTATTTTTGGATATAATGATAAGAACTCAAATTATTGAAGAATATGGTTTTGATATCATTGAAGATGACAATCTGAGTTGTCATAGATTTTAACATGGGATATTGTAAAGGAGATTTTACTTTTAAGGTCATATGAAACTTGGTTGAGGAAAATAAAACTATATAATGATTAAACTGATTTGAGTTACTGATTAATGTTTATGCTTGTAGGGAAGTAATATTTAAAGGGAGTTTAGATATTTATTCAAAAATGAGGTTTAAGCCAAATCATTATTGGTGTTTGAAGAAGATATATTATGGAAGAAGATTAGCTAAGACTCTCTTTTCAAGAAATACTTCTAGAAATTGGTCAATGATAATGAATGAATGAAAACCATAAGATAAATAAGGCAATTTTTTACGTTGGTCCAGTTGTTATGAAGTTATCTGAAGAGCATTGTTGGTCAAGTTACACATGAGAATGATTTGAAATAGCCAATATTAGTTTTAATTCTGGTAATTTTGGAAATTTGGGATATTGAATATATTCAACCAGGGTGTCCCAGTTCATAATGATCTATATACACATGTTCAATTAACTAGTTGTTACATGGAAAAAACTAACTACACATGACTATAACAATAAATAGAGAAGAAATTCATTGAGTTTTTTCCAAATGGAAAAAAAGGATGTTATATATTCTAGATCAATGGAACAAAATAAAGGTTCATGTATATTGAAGAATTTAAGATATCAAGAATATATAGTAAACAAACATATCAGGGGGAGTGGGTACTGAGTAGGATCTTGGGAGATGTAATAAGTTGAAAAAAAAATTATTTAGGAGAAGAAGATTAAGGGAATATTAATTGACTTCTTTTATATCTTCACACTCATCAATTATAATTATAATTCTCTATATTTTTTTATAATAAATATGATGTTGATATGTATTTTTAAGTGGGAGATAATATTGAATTTGGTTAATTATTTCATATTCACTTGTGTTGTATGTTTTAAAATTGAGTCAACTTAATTTTCCATACTAATTGAATACAATTTATAAGTGAAGAACTTCAAATTCATCAAATATCTAGTCAATCTTCTTGATGTAGGATTTTGGAAACATTTTTTTGATTGTTGAATTAAATTATATTTAAAAAAAGTACATACATTTAAATCAATCAATCAAAATTCCAACCCCCCCACCATGTGTCATCCTTGTTTATTATCATGTTTCTTATTATTATTCCTCTATATGTGAATCATATCATCAAATTCATCATTACATACTCATATATTCTTTATTCAAAAATATCATCACTATTGTATTGTTCATGATTTCATAAGAGTTTCTATTTTCTTATTTTGAGTTTTTTTAATATAAAGATTATTTTACCATCCCTGGGGATCAATAACCTATCCACCACTAGCTAAGTAGTTTTTAGAATAAAAAATGTATATATTTTATGATGTATCATCATTGTACTTGAAAGTAGTATCTGTAATATATGAATCCTTATTCCTAAGTTAGTGGTATCTAGATCAAAGATCAATCTTAGAAAACGAAATTTTACCCTTTACTTGATCAAACAATTCTTCAATGTAGGACAAATGATATTTATTCTTAATCATCACCTGGTTGAGCTTCCAATAATAAATGTATAAATAAAGAGTTCCATTTTCCTACTTTTCCAAGAGAACTAGTGATACCCAAGGTGATACACTTAAATGGATAAATCCCATGGCTTTTAAATCATCCAATTGAATCTTCAACTCTTCAATTCTATCAGTCCCATATGTTAAAATTTTATAGATATAGATTGGGTCCCCGACACTAAATCAATCAATAAATATACCTATCTATATCTCATGAGGAAGACTAAGAAAGTATGTTGGGAACACCTTACGAAACACTTTGAACACTGGAGAAATTTTACAACTTGATTTTTATATATCAAGATCAACTATAAATGAGGATATTGATTTACCAAGATCTGATACGGAAGGTTCATCTTTACTAGACCTCAGATCCCATTCTCACTGAAACACCTGAGAGTTACCATCATGGGTTGTAAAAGACCCCAATTGATTATAACAATTAATATAATCTCTATGGGTAATCTCTAGTCCATTCTGATTGTAACATCAAAGATATCCACACTGAGAACTAAGAAGTACCAAGATGTCTCAACCTCAAATATATAAAATGTGCATGAGGGGAATCAGAAAATCTACTCCCTTTACTTTCTGAGAGTTTTTTTATCTCCATAACATATGGCATAAGTTCCATATAGAGATTTAAAGGATTCACAAATTTGGATGATATAAAGGATTGAGAGGCACCTATGTCAAATAAATATTCATAAATAGAAAAATTAATAAAAATAGTACCAATCATAGTTTTAGGCCCTCCCTCGATATCCACTAGAAACTCTTCCATCGCATGATATTGTTTCACAATAATGGATGAGTTAGTACTACCCCCATACACTTGTGGCTGAAAACCTACTATATTGAAGACATAATACTTCACCGCTAACCCTCTTAGTGATGAAGATCATGAACCACTGCTATGGAAAGATAATTCCTGATAGAATCATTATATATGACCCATAGGTCCACTAGAGAGCCAAGCCATCATTGTTGTCAAGTGATAATGTTTTTTATTCCCTATCATTCCACATCAGTAGAAATTCAAAGGTCCTCTACTAGTAGCTAAATAGGTCATAGAATGAGTATGGTGCTAGGATCCACTAACACTTCCCTTATGAACCCTATTCCATTTTCTCTTCCATCCATAAGGGACACTATAACCACCCCCAGATGTGGTATGAATTTAAACTGATCCCAAATTACCCGCTTGATCAATTTTCACCAGCTGCATTATATCCACAACCTCAAAATAAGTGGAAAGTTTTAGCATAGAGAAATAATAATGAATGTATTATCTCAATACCATCTTAAAACTCTTATCCTTTAGATTTTCATTCAATATAACCTCTAACAAGATAAGGGGATGTTCAGAAAAATGGTTCGCATGATCCATAACTATTTTAAAACCTTGTTGAAGAGTGAGGAACTCTATAGACTTGGTCATAACCATTGTCTTTGGGTAAAAGTGTTGGGTAAAGATTTATTTAAATCCCTTAAATTCCAAACCCTCGTTCAACTTTTCCAAAACCATTGATTCTCAATACCTTTAATTAGAGCCTTCAATATTAAATAAGGAATGTATTACCTTAACAGAATCTATAGTTTATAAGAAGTCAAATACCCGCTCAATTTTCCCCAAACAGTTCTATGCTTCCTAAGGTTCATTCATCCCCTTGAAGAAGGGAGGTTTTTTGTGTGTAAGCTCTTGGACGCAATTCATTTCCCTATACTTCTATGAATCACAATATCTATCTTGAGCATGAACTATAGTTGAAACCTAGTCCATAGAACAAAATATGTTCACAATAGCATCAACAATATTCTAATTAATCATAGGGTTTTCCCATGGAACATTATCCATAGAACCATCTTATGTATTCACTGAAAGTCTTTTGGGAGGCATAGTACTACACCACCATAGAAAAATAAGAAAACATGATAATGTGCAAAGAGGGTTTGAACTCGCTAGATATGAATATCAACCATTTCATAATAGTTTTTAAATCATATATGAATAAATAATTTCCCATCTAACACCAAGGATCTCATGGGATATCACCATTTTTAGAATTAATAAAATCAATTGGGTGTTTTATCAATCTAAATATAGTTTTTTTAAATCAATTCAGACAGCCTAAAATGGGGCATAAACATGACTACAAAATCATTTTTAGCATCAATTTATTTTCTACTTCTACAAATATTCATGAAATCCAAACCATTTCTTTAAAAATTTAAAACCTCTTCCAAAAAACTACCATACAGGAAAGATTTATATAGAAAATCTTTTTTATGAAACCACCTATACTAAACACTCAAAAGAACTAAAAATCAGAGGTAATACACAAAACAATAGATGATAGAAACCTTAAAAGGTGGATAAAATCCCTAAATAATAAATCCTCTTCAATAATGTATAAATCCAAAAAACCATAGTCTTCCATATCCCTATGGTGATTGGAAAACATAAGATAGAAAGTAAAAGATCATGGAAGATAATAGAAACCATTTACCATGACGTATCCTAAAAATATAGGGTGGATATCAATCAAAATCACACCATGAGTAAAGGTAGAAAAAATTCGGCATAAGAGGAATACTTCTAGGTTTGGTTCTATCAAAAAAGGATCAAAAAATAGGGTGAAATCACACCAAAATAAAATAGGGTAAAAACCTTTTAAAAACTAGGCTTGATGGGTTCATGGTGTGAAAAATGTTTCATGATATGAATCATTTAAGATCCACTAGTTTACATCATGAATAGGTGGTTCATTCCATAAACCATGAGTTACGTAACTTATTCTCTCCACATTGATATTCTCTGCTACTACATAAAAAATTACATGGAGTGAATATATGTGCCATGTCATGAAGAACTCTACAAGTAGTGATGCAGCTTATTTAGAGGTCAAGAATGCCCCAAAGTTCACCCAAACAAATGATAAGATTGAAAACATTGATAATAAGACATTTCATACTTGAAATAAACACTGGGATATGACCTACACAGCTACTATTTTTTCTCTCTCCTTCGTGTCTTTTGAAATGAGATGTTGTGAGGTATTTATAGGTGATTTTCACCATCTATATTGACCTAGAGATCTCTACTTTCTTCTGGAAACTATGGCATTCCTCAGAATCCTTCATACTATTAAAAAATATAATAACATGTTTTAGAAAATATCTTATATACCATCGCACTTTTCTTGAGCATTCAAAAAAAACTTATCTTGTTTAACTTGTATGTTCCTTAACTCGAAATTGCATGACTTAGTCATCCATTCTAACATGATTAACTCCTCTTCCGCATTTTACTTTTCTTTAGGGAATCATCTTATATTTCATCAAGATACTCACATTCTTACAAGTTAAACTACGTGAATGAATTGAAATTATCTCGCACATATAGATTTTTACATGTATAATTTTTATTCATGAAACCTTTGGTAATTCATGTATTTCTTTAATATCACATACATTATGAAATTCCATATTCTAAAGCTTCTCATTATGGAATTTTGGATTCATGGTACAAATTAACTCATATGGTTGAGGTTCTACTAATTCATGGCTTAATCATGGAGGATTCGATATGGAAATATCATGCATAGAATTATTAATGGAACCAAGTTTTAGGTTTTCCCATGGAATAAGACAACATGAGGTGGTGTCTTTAAATATAAAATCATGGGCCTGTGTTAAATCTGTAATCCTAAGGGAGATTAATTTTTAAATAACTTCTCACATCAGTTTCTAACTTATATAGAGAATTAGTTTATTACTTAATATGCTCCCCAAAAGTGGAAATAAAATCCACTTAGGTTTCGGTGCTCACCCACGGGCTCCTGTTCTACCTTGAACATGTGGGGATAAGCACCATTATTATTTATGTGTGTTGAACTGAAAGCTCTATGTTATACATGTATGCCATGTGTGCTTCCAAACCTATGAAATTCCTCTGCTCAGAAAATATAAGTAGTGTTTCTCAAAACATGGGTGGACTATCCTTGACACTTCACTAAATATTTTAGCATTATAACTATATTAAAATTACAATGTTTCATGACATAATCCTCCAAAAAAAATTCCTCTTCAAATATATATCATAATTGTTAAGGCCAACCCCAAATTCTTTAAAATATCTTTCTCAATATATTAAATTTATTTTCAACTCCTTAAAAGTATTCTAAAATTTATCGAACCTCCGTAAAAATATTCTAAAATACCTCTTCAAATTATATTTATTACCTTCACATTTTACATGTTGTAAAGAATGTTTCATCTAAAAAACACCAATGGAACATGTCTTAGACTTTATTACCAATTAAAAAATCATCACATATATAATACTTCTTACAAAGTATCATCTCAAAAAAACTTTATCATTTAATTATTCCTTAACCATTGGATTTATTCATCATGATACATTGAAAAAAATACAACATTCATTATTCAACCATTCACAGGGCTCTTTAATCTCCCCACTTTAATATTTCTTTCAATTCCAATTAACTTTATAAAGTAAATATTATTCTCTCCTTTATTGATAATAAATGAAAAGGTAAAATGAGGGTCTAATTATCTCATAAATATCCTTAACATTCCTTTAATACATACTCTTATCCCAATTTTAGAATCACAGCTTGATCCACTTGTGAGAGAAGGATGATGTCACATGATATTCTTTAGAAAAGAGCCTTCAGTTAGTCCATTTTAAGTCTACTTTGGAAAACCTAGCATAGAAAACAATTGGGATTAACAAAGTTTGTCAATATTGTTCATAAACAACTATTAATGTTATACTTATCTCATAAAACTCATTCTATATAATTTGGGTTTATTGAATAATCAAAACATGAAATATAGAAATCATGTACTCATTTGAACAAATACATCAGAAATTTCAAATGTAGTACATATAGATCCCCTTTTTTAGCTCAACATTAACTGTAAGTTGATAATATTTTTTAAAATCATATAGAATAGGTGTATGGTAGTAATTTACATACCATATCATTCAATTATTACAAATATTTTTAAAAAAATTTCATTTACTATATACTGAAGATCGAAAAATTTAAACTCATCTTTTCCCCTCTTGAGGGATGCATTTATATGAATTAATTCAATACATTTTGGTAAAAAAATATTGATAAAAGAATAAGGTGAGTCCTTTTAGATTTATCATAATAATAATTTACATTGAGATTTTTATCTTGACCTAGACTTCTATTTTCTTCTTAATTTATCAGTTTTTTTATCAATGGTATTAAGAGTTTTCTTGCTCATATTCTCCTCTTGAACTAATTATTTGTGTGAATTAGTTTTCTTTACGTTAGGGTTCCAGGAAACTTATATACCTTGATATTTAATCATATTTATCATTGTATATTATTGGTATGATAACATTAGAATGAAATTTTTTATTCCATACCTAGACTGAATACACCTTTCATGTGATTTTTATTAAACATTTAGATCAGTATTTGCGGATAAATTATCATGTATACTAAAACTTTCACATGTAACCACTTTTTTACATTATCATTATTATCCCTATCTTATTTATCCATTTTATTGGAAATCTCCAACTATTTTTTCTAGATCACTAATAATTTTTTCATAACCTAGTAAAATTATTTGGGATTCAAAAAATTTATTTTTGAAAGGATTAAAGTCACATGACTCAGCATTTTTAGCTTCCTGAATTTTATTCCATTCCACACTATTGTAAATATCTCTTAGAAGACTATTAATGAATTATTTTTACTTATGGACTTGTATCCATATATTCTATATACGTATTTTAAACATCTAAATCTTCTTTAGTTATATTAATTTGGTGTAGATATGGTGACAACATGTCTCTTTTTTAATCTATCCTCAAATCCTCATCAAATCCCCCCTTGGTTATTAACTCATTCCAAGAAATGATATATTTTACCAAAAAGAATATGATATTTGTCCATACCTTAAACAACACGAATAATAACCTCTAAATTGTGATCTACCACCTTGATTTCACATCTTTATTGAATATTTTGGGGGTAATATTTCTTCATTTTGAGCTTAATTTTTTCTAGTGAGCAATGATATCATTATAATATTCTTCCATTTTTTGATATGGAGGATTGACTTTATGTTTTTATGTTCCAAATAAGTTCAGAATCATTTGTTAACCTGTAAAATTAGAAATTAGGAATTAAATTGAGATAAATTAGTTTTAGTTTTCACTTTACTATTAGAAACTATCTTCCCACTAACTCAGTATGATTCTCCTTTAACAAAAACTAATTTTCAAATTATTCCCTAAAATTTTTCAATTCACTTTGAATAATTAGAAATAGTTATTTTTTCACACCAAGTTATTCTTCTCTTACCACTAGCTTCTCCTCAAGATCACTGATAATGTTCTCTTTTTCAAATTATTTAATATTGTGCTTCTTAATCTCATCAACATGTCATTCCTCCATACTAACCACCTCCTCTTTTTCTTTATCCACCCTAATTTTCTCCTTTATAAATATTTTCATTTCTTTCTTAAGATTTATAATCTCCCTAATACATGCTTATAACTTACATTTCAACTATCATTACTTTTCTTTTCTTTCCTCTCCATAATCATCAATACATGATGAATCAAACCCTTTTTCAAATTTAGTGAGAGAATTAACAAAATAATCTAAACATCTACCACATGGTGAATCGACTTTTCATTCTTTCCTATAAAATTTATCTTCCTACTACTATAATATTTATCTATAATTTTAACATTATTTTTTGTTTTTAAAATTTCTCATCTTCCTCATTGAATTTAAATTTATAATCCTTCTTCTTAGGATAGTTATAGGAAAAGTCTCCAAATCCATCACATTTCCCACACTTTTGTGATTTTTTGACTTTTCATCTACACTTACCCTTTTTAAAATCTCCTTGATATAATTAAAATGGTTTAACTAATATATTTATATCCCTCATCATTTTAATCAATTAATTTTATAACCTATTATTCCTTAACTTTTCCTTTTCTCAAGGATTCAAAGGCTATTTCAACTTTTTCCAAATTTTTAAAGGCTAGTTAATTTAGCATCTCATCTGAAATGCGTATATTATGTAACCCATATACTTTACAATATTATATTTATTTTATGGATAATATTTTTGGATCAAACTAATATATAAAATTCCTTATAATATTTTTGAAAATTATAGGATCATCCAGCATCTTACCAAACCCCCAAATGTTGTTGAGAATATCATTCATACTAGTGAAATATTCATCACTATTTTCATAATAATACATTTTTATTTCCTCAAAAATTCTACTAAAAAATTAATTTTAGATTCCTTGAATTTTACATTACCTATATAGTTTATCCTCAATTCGTCTTGGTCTCTTTAGTAGTCAGTAGACCCATGGCCTTTGTGTTAACTTTCTCTAATAGAGGCATAAAGATTTCATTTTGATACTTTCCATATAACTCCACATTTCTCTAATCAGATTGATCCATAGAATCATATTCAATAATGTGTGGAAACCCCAATGTTTCAATATCTCTCACTTTCAAATGAAGTGATAGGAGGTAGGGTCGGATCCTATTCCTCCATCTGTGAAAATTATTTCCATTAAAATTTGGAACACCCTTGATTTTTAGAGAAATAAGATTCTCAATTTCTTTTAAAATTACTTTGGTTATTTATATGGAACCTTTTCTCTAATTCAACTTTTAGATCCCCAAGCTGTATTGACCACTTGTAGGGGTGAATTAGTGGTTTAGTTTTATGGATTATTTTCATTTTAATTCAACCTCTAAAATTTTTTAGGGTTCTTGATACTATAAAACTTATCGCATAGCCTTCCCTCATGTGTAGTAGTAATAAAATAGAGAGTAGTAAAATATATTTATAAGTTTCATCATAAATCATACTCCATATCATGTTATTTGGACACACTAACGTGGATTACTCACTATATCCACAAGTGATTACAACATTATTTGGTTTGAAAACCCAACTAAAATTACCTAAAAATTGGTTATACACCCCATTTATAATCACTTATTTTATGACTAGTTAGACACCCTAGTTAAAATCTCTTTATTTATCTTTGATATAATGATAGATATATTTCAATAGACTATACGTTTCTTTCATGAATGTTTCAAATTAATATCCCTCAATGAGAAGGAAATACCAATAGGTCTTGATCATGTACATTCTTCGAGAACTTTTATATATAATGATCATGATCAGGTATAATGATATTTATCAACTTATTCTTAACATCAATGATCATATTATTTCTAAAATAATAAAATTTATGGTTACATGAATTATGGTTCGGTTATTTAATATTATCATCCTCGGTTTATCTTTCATCTAATATTATTTTATGTAATAGTAAACTTGCACAAACCAATCCAGGTTGTCTCATAATTCTTATCTTAAACACATTTAATTCGCTTCATTAAAGTATGATGAATTTCATGATAAATAATTTTTAGATCAAAGTCAAGTAAAATGGAAATAGGGGGTGAAGTTCACTTTATAAAATAAAAGGAAAAAAATAAAAAATAAAAAATTCTATTTAAAATATTACAAAATTAAAACCTTTGAAAGATAAAATAATAAAATATGAATATAAAATGTTATAATTCCGAAAAAAATAGGTTTTGGTCAAATTAATTCC
This sequence comes from Viscum album, assembly GCA_963277665.1. Lineage (NCBI taxonomy): Eukaryota > Viridiplantae > Streptophyta > Magnoliopsida > Santalales > Viscaceae > Viscum > Viscum album. The sequence goes on from OY728125.1 coordinate 983,454,237, forward strand.
TAAAAATAAATTATATAAAAAATTGGGCAAGCAAAGTCAAGGGTTACTAGGTGTTATTTCAAAGATGATAATGCATCACATCACACATATCTACATCCACCATTAGAGTACAATAATATGAGGTCCTAAAAGGCCACATCATATCAATGTCAATGACCACATTTTTTGACAATAATTCTTCCACTTTATTTGCCTCCTGATATGCATGTGATATTAACAAGTTGAACTAAGCGACATTATTAAGGCACTCAATCCAACGAGGTAGGATTATCCAAGGCATGTCCCTTTATTTTATTTCCAGGACCTTCAAAGCAATTTTAGAGTCATATTCAATCTATAATGACTTCTAATTATATTGGATAGTATATCCAATTACACACACCATAGAAAGTAGTTCAGCTTATTAGGCCACTACAATTCCATTGTAATGATAAAAGCATCCTTTGATGAAACCATGCTGTGTGCGGAAGACATATCCATAGCTTGAGGGCCCTATTATGTCAGAGGTTTCCCCACATACATTTACCATAATCCATGGGTTAGTTTGAGGGATCCAGCAAATGAATTTTTATAGTCAAGAATTCTTTGATCGACCTATTACATCTAATAATCTAAGAATATTTAGATCATAAAATATATTGTTCATACCTCTTGTTTGTATCATGGATTCAGCATAAACCTCCTTGTGCAATTCCATCATTCCCATGCATGTAGAGGTCTATTTACCATCAATTAGATTTTAATTTCGATCATTACACATAAATGAAGGAACAGAACAAATTGCTACTAGTGGTAGGTTCTAAATTTGCACACTAGAGTCAACAGAACATAGTTTCTCCATGAATTCATTATACTACATGTATCAATCAATTATCTTCTCAAATAGTGAACCTATGTAGTCCCATAGTAAATGGTAAAAATTACATGTTAATAAAATATTATTTATGTCTTCATCTTCCCAAAAAAAATATGTTACAAGGCAAAGTAAACTTACAGCAGGCCTTTTGTATTTGATCCTATGTGGATAGTCAATGTTTCCATATCCTAAATAGTAGGATAAAACTAGAAGGTTGGATGAATCATGCCTTGAATTTCATTATCCCAAGTGGTGGTCAATCGGATCCCTCACAATACAGTTTATAAAACTCTTTGGAATTGAAATTCAAATTTTGGTTGTGTTTCTATATAATATTGTCATAATCCATGAATCTGTATCTCTAAATTTCTAGGCTAGTTTGATTAGGAATCAGGTTTTTAAATATGGAGGTTTTTGAGAAAAAAAATTAGTAATAGAAATGTATTTTTCCTCAGAGTGAATGTTGATACAATTATGTAGTGGACTGTCAAGCCAAGTAGTAGTCCAATTATTGAGATTGTATCTCCTTCTCCCCATTCATTTTGTTCAATAAATGATTTTATTAAAGGAGTGATTGATGGATTCCTAAATAGAGGATGCAAGGTGATATTTATATATAGCATCCCACCTTTTTATAACATAAACTTTCATTTCATTACACAAAACTGAGGATCTTTAAGGTTTAGTGTCTTGGAAACCAGGAGCATAAAACATGAAAACATAAAACATTCTTCTTAAACACTTGAAAGGCTTCTCCTTATGTTCATCCTAGGTTCATTACTGCATCTCATAACCTGGGGACATACATCAAAAGAAAGGGTGAGCAGAAGGCCCAGTAAGGGAAACAAGAGAAACATTTTACATGTGAACTTGAGATACTTCAATAAGGTCAAGAAAAGAATGTTAAGGCATGAGAGAGGAATCATGAGGAATTTCATAATAAAAATAAAATTTTTCATAACATGAAGATGTGGCTACAAAATTTAATATTGACAATCGTTTCATTTCACCAAGGTCCATCCCCAAGATGTCGTTAAAAATTACCAAGGTTATTCACCAAGGCGTCGTTAAAATGGTCATCTCTAGAGATTAATTCTTTACCCAATGCATTGGAGCGCTATCAGGGTGCACCCTTAAATTTGTCTTTATTATCATGTGAGGCAAATATATCATCATCAAACATTTCATAAATAACCCATATAGCATAAAATAAATGGGTTTCATTTCATAATCACAATGTTTTAAAAACTACTTTAAAGACATGATCTTTACGTCACTTTAAAACCCACAGAAAAGGAAGGTGGGTCTCATGTATGTAAATCCCAGAATTTAAAATAGAACATTTTGGTATATATGTGAATACCCCTTTAGAATAAAGAGCTTTGAGTATTCACTTAATAATATAAAAGAACTTTAGAAAAAGAGAGAGACATTTTGAGACGGAAATTCTGCAGCATAACGGCTATGTTACGAGGTTTTAGAAGACATTAAAAAGAGAGGGAAAATGGGTCAAACATTAATAAATGACCCATAAAACAGTATATGGACAGAATAATAAGGATACATGATCATGGTAATGAAATTTAAAGGACATACCATTTGAAATGAAAAACATGGAAGGAAGACAAAAATTAGATTTCTCTTATGAAAGTTCGGCAGCCTAACGGTGTTACTTAAACATCAAACAAAATGATTTTAAAAGATCAAATAGGGTCCCTCATCATGTGAACATAAGAGTTAAGTATGATAGATATATATATAATTCCCCAACATAATTAAAAAGGAACTTTAAATACTTGACATGAAAGTAGAACTTTGAAAAGAATGAGAAGGGTGAAAGAATCCCCTAAAAAATTCGGCAGCCTAACAACGCCACTTAAAACTTCAAAATACGGAATTGAAGAGATCAAATGGGGTCTCTAATCATATGAACATAAGAGTTCAGTATGATAGATATAGAGATCATACCCCAACATAACAAAAAGGAACTTGAAAGAATTGACATGAAAGTAGAACTTCAAAATGAGAAGGGTGAAGAACCACTTAAAAATTCGGCAGCCTAACGGCGCCACTTAAAACTTCAAAATACTGAATTGAAGAGATCAAATGGGGTCTCTCATAATATGAACATAATAGTACAGTATGATAGATATAGAGATATTACCCCAACATAACAAAAAGGAACTTGAAATAATTGACATGAAAGTAGAACTTCAAAACGAGAAGGGTGAAGAACCACTTAAAAATTCGGCAGCCTAACGGCGCTACTTAAAACTTCAAAATACTGAATTGAAGAGATAAAATGGGGTCTCTCATCATATGATCATAAAATATCAGTATTATAAATTTAGAGATCATACCCCAACATAATAAAAAGTAACTTGAAATACTTTACATGAAAATAGATCTTGAAAAATGAGAAGGGAGAAAGAATCCGTTACAAAAATTTCGGCAGCCTAACGGCGCCACTTAAAACTTCATAAAACGAAATAATGAGAGTAAGAGGGGATATCTCATTATATGAACATGAAAAGGGCATTAAGAGGAGTATAAAATAACATCCTCCAACATAAGAACATGGAGCATAAAAGGAATGACATAAAAGAGATTACTTGAAATGAAAGAGAGAGGTCGGATCCCTTACCTTAAAACGTAACTCTTAAAACTCAAAGGTTGGGACCTTGAGGGCTTGGGGGCACCTTGGGAGGACTCCTTGGGAGGTAAGGAGACCAGAACTTCTTTTAGGATGGTTTTGGAGTCGAAAAAATGAGAGGAGGTCTTGGTATTTATAGGGAAAGTGAGGGGACAAGGCATTAATGGCCAAGGGACACCTCAAAAGTGGTTTTCTCAAAAGCATGGGCCCTCCCATGGTACTTCCCATAGAGTTAGGCCACATGGGGACCCCCACACAATAATTAATCCTCTTTAGTCGACCATCCCTTAAAATATATCATGACATCATCATGACACAGTTATGATGTCATTAAACATACTGAAACCCTAAAACTGTATTTTTACTATTCACTGAAAATTCAACTTTCTCAGAAAAATACCAAAATTTCACATTAACCAAATATCAATTCTATGATTTCAAAAATGAACTCTATTTTATAAAAATATTTTTCTAAATATTTTTAATTCATTTTTTAAATAAACACACTATTCACCGAAAATTCATTTTTTTCAGAAAAATCCCTAAAAATTACCTTAACATAATATCGATGCTATGAGTTCAAAAATGTAATCCATTTTATAAAAATAATTTTCTAAATATTTTTAATTTAATTTTTAATTAAAAAACACTATTTACCCGAAAAAACTAATACTTGAATAACAATTTATGAAACTGTTATTTACCCATTTTATTGAATCTCATTATTTAATCTAGGTGTCTAAATTATATTAAAACTTTCTTTGAGTGAAATTACTAATCCATTTGGTCACATTACTAATGCTAAGCGTAAAATAACTATTCATAATTTACTATTCATCAAAAATCAAGTTGATCTTATTAGACTCTAAATTTCGTACTGAACATAATTATAGAAGACCATTTTTTGAAAATCATTACACATTTTTATTTATTTAAGTTTTACATAAAATTTTTTAAAATATCCTTTCTCTAAAATTCATCAAAAATATGCATACTATAGTTATCCGGACATTTGAAAATTCATAAACTTCATCATAAGAAGAAATCCCAATTTTTATTTAAAACAAAGGATTACACAAGGTAGTTACGGTCTCTTTACATAGCCCCTTATCACACCAGCATAGGACCTAAGTGTAAGGTGTGCTAAGGTGAGAGAATCCGAGGGAGGCTCGGCCAACATTGCACGAGTAGTAATTTCTATCAGTTTGAACTTCTCGCGAAGGTGATCCCGTTCTAGCTTCACACGATGAAGTTCAGCTTGGGTGTGGTCTAGAGCAAAGCCCAGTGGTGCTACCTCCTTCCCAAGTTCTGTTAGATGGGCTTTGATCGGTCCAAGACTACTGGGTGAGGCCATCGAATCTTCTTTCTATATTAATTAACCAAGATTGCTTGTATTTAGAGACAATAATCAAAACGTTTAGTTTCTAGCGGTCATATTGACCAATGGTCAAATAACAGTCAAAACCCAACAGTCTCATTTTAATTATACTCATGTTATCAAATGAAACATTTTTGTTGAGTATAAAAATAAAATAAAATAACACATAAAATTAGGAAACAAGATTTATTCAAAATTTCGGGTCGTTACAATCTTCCCCCCTTAAGAAATTACGTCCTCGCAATTTTTAAAATTGGGTTTTGAAATTTCATTGAAAGTCCCACATCGGAAAAGGATTCAATAAAACTATTACATTAAAAGAAAGAAAGGTAAGTACAAAGGTCACCCAAGTTAACCCACACTAGGATTCCATATAGGAAAACATGGACATGGAGGAGAAAACAAAGGGTCAAGTTCTGAGGGAGAGTGATAGAGAACATGATTAGGAGAATGTTAACCATAAGAAAATACCAAACTTATGATGTGTGTAAACGGTCTTTGATTACCTAGTAGGAAACGTAAACCAACAACATTTTTGTTTTACATTTCTTTTCATAATTTTGAGGAATTTATTTACTACATAGAACAAAAACATAAGAAAATATACCTACCTTCATGTAGAGTTTCATCCTTTAATAAGTTTCTACCCAAAAATAATCTTTTCTCCAAACGATGAGCATTCAAAAACACTTGGTCTCATCAAAACACAAGAACCATCTTCTAGAGAATCACATAATCCACAAAAGATTAACCATCTATTTCATCTATCTTTAAACATTATCCCAAAAACAGAAATGGTAAGGTAAAACAACTCTTCAAAAAGAAATAATCCCATAGGAATGGAAACTAATTTTAAATCTTCAAAGTTCCATGGTACTACCCAGAGTTCATCATAGACCATTCCGTAAATAACTGTCCTTAAAAAATCCTCAAAATAAACCAAACTAAGATTGAAACCCAAATACAAGAAGGATTTGATAACATAGTCTTCCAAGGTAAACTTTATCATTCCTCTCCAAACAACATCAACCACTCCTAACATCTTATATATAAAAAGTAACTAACCTAAACATATTTACCCCAAGATAGGTTAATCATTTCCATAAGTAACCTAAATTACTATAAGTACGCATTAAATTCATCGATTCTTCAAAATATAAGTCAACTTACTCCTCAATGAAAATACCGTAGTAATCTATTTACCTCGATCATATAGGGTCCCCAAAATAGTGAACGTCTTCCAAAATAATAATCATCTTTGAATCCCCTAATCATCTCTGTCATATTAATACGGAAATCATCGCATTTCCTATCACATTGGTTTTTGGGACATGTTCTTCCATTTCCCACCATTAACTAGGAAGATAAAGTATAATTAGGGGCTTAAATACTTCACCAATAATCATGAAACGGAAACTTTAAGCATAAAAGGATAAACTTGTAGAATAAAAGTATATCCTAACTTGTGTTCCCCTAGGTTCCAATCTAGGTTATCAATGATCGTATATTCTTATGTTAATCTTTATTTTATTTTATCCTTGTTCCTTTAATAATGGTTCATACTAAGCTTATGAACTTACCAAAGCATCTCCCCCGGGAGTGTCGTAACCAAAAGTGCATCAAGGGTCGTTTTCATGTACCAGTTCCCATTCGATTCTAGCTCAAAGCGGTGTTTTCGAGTTTTACCCCTATGTACATCTGTGCCAGAGCCACCTCTACCTGCTCGTATCCAGACAGGGATGTATTTTCTTGGCAACCCCTTACTCAATTTTCACCAAAATATCTGGAAACTTTCCTATATTTAAGCTTTTCTATAGGGTTCTTAATAAAGTTTTAATATCCTAATTTCCACAAATAACTAAACCATCCTTTGATACGAACTATAGCATCCCACCTTTTTATAACATAAACTTTCATTTCATTACACAAAACTGAGGATCTTTAAGGTTTAGTGTCTTGGAAACCAGGAACATAAAACATGAAAACATAAAACATTCTTCTTAAACACTTGAAAGGATTCTCCTCATGTTCATCATAGGTTCATTACTGCATCTCATAACCTGGGGACATACATCAAAAGAAAGGGTGAGCAGAAGGCCCAGTAATGGAAACAAGAGAAACATTTTACATGTGAACTTGAGATACTTCAATAAGGTCAAGAAAAGAACGTTAAGGCATGAGAGAGGAATCATGAGGAATTTCATAATAAAAATAACATTTTTCATAACATGAAGATTTGGATACAACATTTAATATTGACAATCATTTCATTTCACCAAGGTCCATCCCCAAGGTGTCGTTAAAAATTACCAAAGTTATTCACCAAGGCGTCGTTAAAATGGTCATCTCTAGAGATTAAGTCTTTACCCAATGCATTGGAGCGCTATCAGGGCGCACCCTAAAATTTGCCTTTATTATCATGTGAGACACATATATCATCATCAAACATTTCATAAATAACCAATATAGCATAAAATAAATGGGTTTCATTTCATAATCACAACGTTTTAAAAACTGCTTTAAAGACATGATCTTTACGTCACTTTAAAACCCACAGAAAAGGAAGGTGGGTCTCATGTATGTAAATCCCAGAATTTAAAATAGAACATTTTGGTATATATGTGAATACCCCTTTAGAAGAAATAGCTTTTAGTATTCACTTAATAATATAAAAGAACTTTAGAAAAAGAGAGAGACATTTTGAGACGGAAATTCTGCAGCATAACGGCTATGTTACGAGGTTTTAGAAGACATTAAAAAGAGAGGGAAAATGGTTCAAACATTAATAAATGACCCATAAAACAGTAGATGGACAGAATAAGAAGGATACATGATCATGGTAATGAAATTTAAAGGACATACCATTTGAACTGAAAAACATGGAAGGAAGACAAAAATTAGATTTCTCTTATGAAAGTTCGGCAGCCTAACGGTGTTACTTAAACTTCAAACAAAATGATTTGAAAAGATAAAATAGGGTCCCTCATAATGTGAAAATAAGAGTTCAGTATGATAGAGATAGAGATAATTCCCCAACATAATTAAAAAGGAACTTGAAAGACTTGACATGAAAGTAGAACTTTGAAAAGAATGAGAAGGGTGAAAGAATCCCCTAAAACATTTGGCAGCCTAACAGCGCCACTTAAAACTTCAAAATACGGAATTGAAGAGATCAAATGGGGTCTCTCATCATATGAACATAAGATTTAAGAATGATAGATATAGAGATCATACCCCAACATAACAAAAAGGAACTTGAAAGAATTGACATGAAAGTAGAACTTCAAAATGAGAAGGGTGAAGAACCACTTAAAAATTCGGCAGCCTAACGGCGCCACTTAAAACTTCAAAATACTAAATTGAAGAGATAAAATGGGGTCTCTCATCATATGAACATAAGAGTCCAGTATGATAGATATAGAGATCATACCCCAACATAACAAAAAGTAACGTGAAATAATTGACATGAAAGTAGAACTTCAAAACGAGAAGGGTGAAGAACCACTTAAAAATTCGGCAGCCTAACGGCGCCACTTAAAACTTCAAAATACTGAATTGAAGAGATAAAATGGGGTCTCTCATCATATGATCATAAAATATCACTATGATAAATTTAGAGATCATACCCCAACATAATAAAAAGTAACTTGAAATACTTTACATGAAAATAGATCTTGAAAAATGAGAAGGGAGAAAGAATCCGTTACAAAAATTTCGGCAGCCTAACGGCGCCACTTAAAACTTCATAAAACGAAATAATGAGAGTAAGAGGGGATATCTCATTATATGAACATGAAAAGCGAAGTAAGAGGAGTATAAAAGAACATCCTCCAACATAAGAACATGGAGCATAAAAGGAATGACATAAAAGAGATTACTTGAAATGAAAGAGAGAGGTCGGATCCCTTACCTTAAAACGTAACTCTTAAAACTCAAAGGTTGGGACCTTGAGGGCTTGGGGGCACCTTGGGAGGACTCCTTGGGAGTTAAGGAGACCAGAACTTCGTTGAGGATGGTTTTGGAGTAGAAAAAATGAGAGGAGGGCTTGGTATTTATAGGGAATGTGAGGGGACAAGGCATTAATGGCCAAGGGACACCTCAAAAGTGGTTTTCTCAAAAGCATGGGCCCTCCCATGGTACTTCCCATAGAGTTAGGCCACATGGGGACCCCCACACAATAATTAATCCTCTTTAGTCTATCATCCCTTAAAATATATCATGACATCATCATGACACAGTTATGATGTCATTAAACATACCGAAACCCTAAAACTGTATTTTTACTATTCACTGAAAATTCAACTTTCTCAGAAAAATCCCAAAATTTCACATTAACCAAATATCAATGCTATGATTTCAAAAATGAACTCTATTTTATAAAAATAATTTTCTAAATATTTTTAATTCATTTTTTAAATAAACACACTATTCACCGAAAATTCATTTTTTTCAGAAAAATCCCTAAAAATTACCTTAACATAATATCGATGCTATGAGTTCAAAAATGTAATCCATTTTATAAAAAAAATTTCTAAATATTTTTAATTTAATTTTTAATTAAAAAACACTATTTACCCGAAAAAACTAATACTTGAATAACAATTTATGAAACTGTTATTTACCCATTTTATTGAATCTCATTATTTAATCTAGGTGTCTAAATTATATTAAAACTTTCTTTGAGTAAAATTACTAATCCATTTGCTCACATTACTAATCCTAAGAGTAAAATCACTATTCATAATTTACTATTCATCAAAAATCAAGTTGATCTTATTAGACTCGAAATTTCGTACTGAACATAATTGTAGAAGACCATTTTTTGAAAATCATTACACGTTTTTATTTATTTAAGGTTTACATAAAAATTTTTAAAATATCCTTTCTCTAAAATTCATCAAAAATATGCATACTATATTTATCCGGACATTTGAAAATTCATAAACTTCATCATAAGAAGAAATCCCAATTTTTATTTAAAACAAAGGATTATACAAGGCAGTTACGGTCTCCTTACATAGCCCCTTATCACACCAGCATAGGACCTAAGTGTAAGGTGTGCTAAGGTGAGAGAATCCGTGGGAGGCTCGGCCAACATCGCACGAGTAGTAATTTCTATCAGTTTGAACTTCTCGTGAAGGTGATCCCGTTCTAGCTTCACACGATGAAGTTCAGCTTGGGTTTGGTCTAGAGCAAATCCCAGTGGTGCAACCTCCTTCCCAAGTTCTGTTAGATGGGCTTTGATCGGTCCAAGACTACTGGGTGAGGCCATCGAATCTTCTTTCTATATTAATTAACCAAGATTGCTTGTATTTAGAGACAATAATCAAAACGTTTAGTTTCCAGCAGTCATATTGACCAACAGTCAAATAACAGTCAAAACCCAATAGTCTCATTTTAATTATACTCATGTTATCAAATGAAACATTTTTATTGAGTATAAAAATAAAATAAAATAACACATAAAATTAGGAAACAAGATTTATTCAAAATTTCGGGTCGTTACATTATAACTATTCAATAGTACCTATTATAATATTTTTAATAATAATTTATTTGGGACATCACAAGAAATGTAGCTCCAAATAAAATTCCCAATTAGGCCATCATTTAAGATCCCAAGGTCTTTAATTCTAAGACCTCACAATTCAATGGGTTTGATGGAGTCCTTTTAGGAAAGAGTTACCAAATTATTTTCATAAACTGATCCAGACCATTTGAAGTTTCTAATTATACATTGAAGTTTCTTTATGATTCCTCTAGGTCATATATAAACTGAACAAGAATAAACAAACATAGATGTGATCACTGAGTTGACAAGAAAAACCTATACATCTTCAGCCAAGGTCATTCCATTCCACTGATCCATTTTATTTACAATTCCTAAATGTATATCTTCCAAATATTTCATCCTCACCTTTCCCCAAAATAAAGGAACAGCAAGGTTATTAAATGGGAGGGATTCTCTTTTAACTCCAAGGATTTTGGTATCATATTTTTTTATCAACTAATAATCCATCACCAAAGACAATGAATGATTTAGCCCAACTGATGTCCTTCCCAGAAACTTACTTATAATGTGAAAAGAGGTCCTTAACAAAGGATATAGTCATTTTTTAGGCCTTCCGAAGAAATAGAATATCATCCGCATACAATAGGTGTGAAGGAACATAATCATTTATACTAGGCTTTATTTCTTTAAAAAAATACATGTTAAGCTAGATCCTTGATACATATGCTCAAGTAATATTTATTAATGGTAAGGAGAAGTCATGAGAGTGGACCACCTTGTATCGCACCTCTGGTGCACTGATTGTAACCTATGGGTTCTTCATTTATAATAATATACATCCTGGAATAACTAAAAACGATTTTAATAAGCTTGATGAAAACATTTAGGAAACAATATCTTATTATGAAATCATAAATAAAACTCCATTTCAATGTATCAAAGGATTTGGATATGTCAATTTTGAGTGAAAAATTACTATTTTTCATCTTCCTTCTGATTAATTTTACAATCTATGAATATGTGAATAGAAAATGCTGAATAATACTTCCAAGAAAAAATCTAAATTGGTTTGTAGTGATATAGTCTTTAACAAGTCCCCCATTCTGCACATGAGAATCTTACTAATGAGTTTGGGAATCATGTTCCCAAGATAAATTGGCCTGATTTCTTTAACATACAGTGAATTCTCCTTCATGGGTATTAAAGAAATGAATCATTAATTTATCCCATAATTCATGGAGGAGTGAGTGAATAATTCTCTAATTGACTAAGTTATATCATTCTGTAAGATATCCCAATAAGAAATGAAAATTTTGTTTGAAAAACAATCCAGGCTAGGATAACTCTCCATGTTGAGATATAAAAGATCTATCTTGATCTCCTATTTGGGTGGAACCATCATAAGATCTTTATTATGGTGCTTTATAATGCAGGTAGTTATATTATCAACAATTTTTTGTGTGTTTAACATCCCATTATCAAAGTAGAGACCCTCAAAGTGATCTACAACTGTATGAGAGATCTCACTTTTAGAGGTCTATATGTTTCTATTTATAATTATTACCTTGTTCTCTACTTTAGACCTCTTCTATTTGTAAAGTATATTAAAGAACTTTGAGAACATATCCTCATCCTTTATCCATTTTACATTCAACTGGTTTTTATCTAGTCTTTCCTTGATCATTAGAAGATCATCCAACATGTGATGGGCTTGTATCTCTTATCGAAATGGTATGTTCTGATGTTGATTTATAATCTTACTATAGTAAATACATTAATTATCAGATTTAATTTATCAATCAATCTTGGAAAATGATTTTTTGCTCCATTATTTAAGAAACTTCTTGGTGTACTTATGTTTTTCAACCCGGTTTTAGAAAGGGTTGCTAATAGGTTCAATTTTCCAAGACTTTAAAAGAGTTTCCCTGCATCCAAGAATCACAAGACATCCAATATTAAAACAAAATGGAATGGTAGTTGACCTTTATATATATGTTGAGACTTCTCCAATGATATTATTTTTATCAAAGTGATGTCTACAAATTGTGAATCTTGAGACTCCATTTGCATTAATTTTTTTATCCATTTAAATAAAACATCTATCGAGCTTATGTGATTTCCTTCTATTGACAGTGTATCCACTCCATTTGAAGTCATAAATGGAAATTGAACCTAAAAAATATTACATTGATCAATGAAAGAGGATAACTCTAATGAGTTAATGTGGTTTATGTTATATCTAATCTTTTATTCTAGTTTCATAATAGTGTTGAAGTCCCCAAGGATTATCTATTTTTATTCATATTTCTAGAAATTTCCTCAATTTACTTCCATAATTCTATTCTCCTTATGTATAATGTAGATGCATAAACAAATTATGTTGAGAAATGACACCTAGATATGTTTAAATTTATTTAAATACTCTAAGACCTTTTACTGACTTCATTAATTTGGATTCTATCATACTTAAAACCCCATAGAAGATCGATGTTGGATTCATGTATATTTTTTGCGACAAAATTATATCCAATAGTTTCCAACATAAAGTATTTCCAGTTATCAAATATAATCTTGGGTTCAATAATACAAAAAAGAAGTGGTTTGTAGGCCATATTAAAGTGTCTAATGGCTTTGGTCATTAGGGTACTCCCATGCACTTGAAATTTCCAATAAAATATCTTCATTACTTAATGGTTTTTTCCTTGTTTGAGGGCCTTATTATTATGACACATTCATCGGGGACTTGCCTCTTATCTCCTTGTTTTTATTATTTACTTTCTTTTTTGTTGCTTCTCATTTCAGGCCCTTCTTTTCTTCCACTTAACAAACATTCCAGAGAATTATTTTTAATTGAGGTAATCTTAGGCTACTTGAGAATCATTGTGTCTTCAACATCATCATACAAAAATACACCATTCGTAGGTGTAAAACTATTAGACGATTTCCCAATTTCAGAAAGGTTTTCCTTGAGAATATTATTTTTGGAATCCCCTGAGGCATGTATCAATGTACCCCCCCCCTCCAATTAACTGTGATCAATGTACTAAGGGTGCAGATGAGCATTCTTTACAGTCTTATATGCCTGTTTTCATGTGCTCCCAACATGGTTTGGAGTATCACACATAGTATCTTCCAAGGCATTGCCCTATGAGAGTAATTTTGGCACAAAATTGGGTGATTTACCATAATCAGGTACATGTGGATTACCATTTTCATTACCCATATCCTTAATACAATGAGGGGATTTTGAAAAGAGTGTGGCATCTTTTAGTTGACATTCTAATACAACCAGTTCCGTATATTTTTCTCTAATTGTATCCACTTCCATTTTTGGAATGCCTACTTCTATTAGAGATAGGGTGGTTGTAACACCCCGATATTTTGTGAATTATTTTTTTAGAATTAATTTAAACTTTGTGATATTTTTCATTTCAAGTAACACCAAAAATAGTTTATTTTATTTTAATGCACCATATTTGGCTTGTGTTATATGCAACAACATGTTAATCATACAATGAGCACAACATAAATTTTATCTTGATCTATAAGGAATTATGAGGTTATCTTGCGACTTGTTTTATGTCACATGCAACACCGACATGGCAAACGCAACACGCAACAACAACTTATTGTATGTTACACACAACATTGTGTTTCTACAAAACGTCTTTTTATTATTAAAATTATTTAAATTATATAATTATAATTTATACATTAAACTTAGTAATATGAATTGTGATAAATAATTTTCAAATATTTTCTATAATATTTTTACATAAATAAAACATATTGATAATGAAAGGTATAATTTTTGGTAAAATCGTTATATTTTTAAAAATAATATTTTCTCAGATAAAATACATTTCATGTCCTTCTATGAAAAATAATAAAATTAATTTTACACAAATTTATAAATTTAAAATCATAAAATAAAATTCAATTTTGAATTTATAATTTTTAAATTAGATTAGGGTGAATTTTTGGAATTTTTATAAGAAACATCAATTTTGGATTAATAGTGAAAAATACCAGATTTTAATTCAAAACTACATTTTCCTATAATTTATTTATAAGGTTAAATTATATTCTAATTTGGTTTCAAATTTTAATTAGATCATATATTTATTAATTAATCCAACCTAGTTCAATTCGATAAATATCACTTTGTAATTGTGTATAAAAACTTAGAAAAAGTTTGGACCTTTTTACTTTGAAAACTCGTAGTGTTGTCCCGTCAGTGGGATTATTTTTAAATTAATTTCTACCAATTGTGTCATTATAATTGGGAAAATAAATATAATAATTTTTTATATTATTCATAATTTATAATTTCAAATAATTTCAATTTTTTTACCAAAACTATTACTGAAAGTGATTAAAATTAATTACAAAGGTTAAGAGAAAAATTAGGTTAATAAAGTACTGAACCTTGAATTGAAGACCCAAAACAACCTATAAACTTTAAAACAACCATTGTATTGAGATTATTATTCCATTAACCTTTCATTATTTCGTTTTTTTGGTTTTTTACGACATTTTTTAGGTAAAAACATGGGTACACCTTACTTATTTTCAAAAATACCAAGTGTGTCCTTTCCCATCCCTATAAAAGGCCTCCATCTCTCCCTCTTCTTCAAAAATATCAAACAACTTAGGTTTGTCCAATATATTCCAAATAAACTTCCCAATATCCCTCCCTTAATCCTATAAACCTTCCCTTCATCTGAAATCAACCCAAATAATCCTTTTGGCACAAACCAAAAGGAGTTATCCAATTAAGAGGTAACGACTTCTCTCAGGCTCATTTCTTTTCTCCCCCCCCCCCTCCACATTATAAATTCCATTATTTTATAAAAATTTCATTCTATTCAATACACTATGATTTTTTTTTTGATAATTACTTGACCTAAACTTATACGCAACTCCAACTAATGGGTAATGAACATATTGTTTATGTGTGCAATGAACTACCGCCTCACTAAACGATGATTGTTTATTTATTCTTTACCACCTCTCATGGTGTAAATTATGATGGAAACTCTATTTATATATTTCATATATTAAATTTATTATGTATTTAATATTATTTATTATTTTTAAAACACATATCTTTTTACTTTATATTTGGTGTAAATATGATAATTTTGTTTGAGTAAGTATGGACTACCGCCCCCTCAAAGCGATGTGATTCATTCACACACAAAATGGAATGTATTTAGGATGGGTTTAGTAAAATTATAAGATATATATATGATATAATAATGTTAAATTAATAATTATATATACATATATAAATATATTTCATTTTCTTTCGTTCTTTCAATGCGATAATAAAAACAGAAATAGTGTCCATGCATACATACAGCTTACTGTCTCCATAAAGGGTGTATTATATTATTTACGTATATATTATATAGATTATTATAATAAAAATATACTGAATATACATATCATTATTTAAATTCTATAATTAATAATATAATTATAAGGATCAAATATATAACAAATTAATATGCATGCGAAAAACAAAGTGAATATTACCCAAAGTGAAACCTTAACATAGAATTGTTAAAAAGAGGGTAATATAAGGTCACAATAATAACCATGTATGGAACTAGATATAAGTATATTATTATATAAAATATGTATAATAAACTAAAATTTATCATATAGGAACCTTTTACAAGTATGACAAGAGTCAATGAACAAGGTAAGGGAATTTAATCTCACTTTTTATTTCGGTGGGATACATGCTTTATTCACCACCCATTCCTTTTGTGTGGTGTGTATAAAAAACATGGATTTATTGTATGATTATTATACTTAAATTTATGGGTATTTACATATCCATTTTATTAAATTTATATCCTAGGGTTCATGTTTCCAAATTTACCAAATCGGTAATGTAATTTCATCAGAAATTTCCTTCCTTGAGACACATGTCATGTTATGCACCTATATTTTTCCATGTGGTGTATATATTCAATTTGAAATTTTATGTCAAGAATATTATTATTTTCATGATATTTTAAGCTTCATTTAATTTCATTTTCTTAAATATGTAGTATTGTTCAAAGTTACCAACTGGTAAGAGTTTATTGAAACAATCTCATCACTTTTAGAGATTGTTCATGTTTATAATTCCTTTTGGTGAAATCTTATGATCCATATCTCAAGAACACTAATGAATTTTCTTATCTTCTAGTTATTCATGATATATTCATGTATTGGTTTCATTTTTCTAATATTTTTTACATAAGATAGTTAAGAATTTATTTTTAATAAAGTTTGTCTTTACTGTCTCTTCAGTCAAAAATCTATGTTTCTTTAAAACAATGTTTTCTAAAAAGGGTTCATGATAATATTATACTATTATTTTAAAATATTTAAAAGAAATTTTTATCCTTTTTTTATTTTACCAAAATTTTCAAAGGAATCTTATTTTCACTTTCTGAATGGGGCATTTTTGCAAAAGGAATGTTCTTTTTACCTTGAACGACATGTACAAACATACCCGCCATCAATTCTTTGAATATTTCTTTTCATGTTTAAATGGTTAATTTTTAAGAAAATGTTTTTCAAAGATATTTTCAAGGAAATTTTTTTCAAAAGGTTTTCAAGATTATTTTATTATTTTTTAAGGAAAATGTTTTTCATAAATTTTTATGTTTTAAAAAAACTTTTTTAAATATTAAATGATATTTACATCCAAAAATGTTTTCAAAATATCCTTCCAAGATATTTTACATCTAAGATAACATCTGTTGATGTTACTCATTCCCTTTTATAAAATGATCTAAAGTTTCCATTAATATTCTTTCTTTAATAGTTTATGTTTTGATAGAATGATGCTTATGACACACATTTCACTTCCACAGGTTTTATGCTTTTAAAACCAACTTCTTTTCTTCATGGGTTATGCTTTCATGAAGTGATTATAAAACCTATCCCTTTTCATAGGTTATGATTTGATTAAATATTAATGATACCCATTTCATTTCATGGGTTATGATTTAATGTTTATAAAACCTATCACTTTTTATGGTTCGTGATATGATTAATGGTTTATTATCTTGTGGAACATATATGAATGATTTTATTATAAGATGTCTGGGACCTATGTATCCCTCCAATGAATTGGGAAATTATAAGTTGTATATGAGATCAAAGGGTTCGTGGGTTGTATCCCAAGCCTGAAAAAAAGAAGGTACATGGGTTTTAGAACAAGACTAAAAACAATAAGCTACATGGGTTGTAGCCCAATCCTAAAAGTAAAAGGGTAGACGGGTTGTATCCTAATCCCAAAAACAAAAAGGTACATAGGTAATAGCCCAAGCCTAAAAGTGATAGGGTAAAAGGGGTTTTATCCCAAGCCTAAAGTAGGTACACTGGTCGTATCCCAAGACTAACATGTTATAAAGGTCTTGATAAGTATTATTGACATAAAATTTCTTATTCTTGTATGTATGCCAAAAAAATTATATTTATTAACCATCAATTACTATTTCATGGGTCATGATGTTTATTTCCTTATGATTCATGTCTTGTTAACTGCCAAGATTTATCCCATAACTCATGTTTACGATATTTGATATTTAGGGGATTATATTTTAATGTTATGATCACTTTATCATACCCCTATGTTAATTTTTACATTTACATGTCTTCCATGTTTACCCTTACTAAGCATCTGAGCTCACCCCTTTTTATACTTACTTCCCCATGTTATGAAGATATATTTTATGTATGATATGTCTAAGAGAGGTGATATTCATAGAGAGCCTAGTGGAATAAAATGTATCTTGTTTATGTACTATTGTTTACATTTCCATTTTTCTAAAGGCACCAAAATAATATGATCTTTAGGTGTCTTTTTGTAAAAAAATTAAGTATTCTAAAAAATTTGTGTAATCTTTATGAATAAAAATCAAGGGTCACAATAGTTTGTATTAAAGAAAATTTTTAGTTAACCTTTAGAAGCTGTTATGAGAAAACCTTAGTAAGAACCCTAAGGACATATCTAAGGATACGTCTAAGTATAGGGAAAATCAAATGAAAATGTCCTGTAATTTTTTTAAAGGGTGGAGTGATTGGTTTCCAATAAATACATCCCTATCTAGATACTACAAGTGGATGTGGATCTAGAATATATGTACCTGGGATAAAAACTTCGACAAGATGTTCCAGGCTTGACTCGGGGTAATCTGGTAAATGAAAATGGGTCTTTCTGCACACCTAATTTGACACTCCCTATGGATATACTATGGGAATTCATAAATTATTCACAAACTATCATGAAGTATTTAAATAGAATTTGGATATGAATATCCTTGGATAAACCTATGGTTTCATAGATTAAGGAATATTTCATAATTTAAACAACTTATAAGTGAATTTTCATGATTATTTGGTCCCTCTCTATGATAATTATTTCTTAATCAATTATTTTTTAATTTAGTCAATGGTCGGAACCTGAAGGAACCGCATTAAAGGTGATTGAGAGGTACAGTACAATGATTTTTCTCCTGAGGATCTAAATTATTTTGGATTTGGAATGAAAAAACTTTTTTCTATGCTAACATATATTTCTCAAGCTATAAACCATGATGAACTTTCAAATGATCAAAGGAAGGAACAACATTCCGTTGTGTCCTTCATGAGGAAATGTATACCTTCATTCAGTAGGTCTTCTTATCTACTTATTGCTGAACATTGGATCAATACCACTAAAAATATATTCTCATTTCTCCATTCTTCTGATCATTATAAAGTCATTTTGGTTTTTTATCAGTTGAAGGTGAATCAAACTAGTAGTGGACTCTAATCGATAATATAAGGAATCAATATGAAATTGAATCCATGGATTGGGATGAGTTGAATAACTTATTCTTCAATAATTAACTTCCTCATGTTCTTTGTATGAATATGGAAAAGGAGTTCCTTAAGTTGTAGAAAAAGGATGATAAATTTTTTGGTTCCTATGAGGCTAATTTGACTGGACTTGTGAGGTATGCTTCTGGAATTATCATCCAACCATAAAGTAAGGTTGATAGGTTCGTCAGTGGCTTAAATCCAAGTCTCGGAAGGATGTTTTCCATAAGATAATTTGGTAACTATGAAGATATTTTTAATTTTGAAATAAAAGTTGAAATATAGGTTGTAGTTATGTATCAATATCATGGTTTTAAAAAGAATAGGAAGATATAATTCAAAAGACAATCAACAAAATATAGTGATAATAAGGTGATCCTTATTTTGTGCTCTATGTGTAGAAAAAAGCATGGTGAGAATTGTCTTAATGGGAATAATAAATGATTTAATTGTGTAAAGAAAGGACATATAGAAGCTTAATAATGAAGTGATCGGAAAAAAGTTATATAATGATAAGAATAATGAGAAAACTCATCAATATGCACCTCTCATACTTCAGTGTTTCAATTGTAGGGAGTTTAGGCATTTCGCCAAAAAGTGCCCAAATCCAAGGGTTAATAATGGTGATCAGTGCCAACAACCACTAAATACAAAGGAGAAAAGAGAAAGAATACTCAATCTAATGGATAAAGTGATACATGATAATTAGGGAACTCCATAGTTGGGAATTTCTTATGGGATTTTGTAAAAATAAGATCTATGAAAATCTTATTGATCCTTTAGTGGAACTTCCTAGGAGTCTAAGAATTGATTATCATTATGCACATGAATTTTTTTAATAAAATCACATTGATTTTATATCTTTATAAGGATAAACCCAATATTCCAATGGAAAAGTTTTTTTAAAGATAGCAGCATATTTAAGTAATAAAGGGTGAATTATCTTTTTGAAGCATATATGTTTTCAATAACGATTTATGGAAATTCAGATTATGAACATGTTTTCAATAGAATATATGATGAATGTATTCAAAGTTTTGGTATGTGATGACACATGAGGGATCAATGTTAAGATGATTTCATGACCTTAAGTCTATTATTTTTTATTTTAATCTTTCAGAAGGATTATAAGGTTAACCATTCATGAAAAGCTTAATTTAAACTTAGAATAGAGTATTTATGTATTTAGGTTGTATTGAACAAACTAGTTAAAAGGATATTTAATGATTAACCTTATTTCAAGGATGTCCATAATATTTTGGAAATTATATTAGTTTGGTTTTAGAAAAGGACATCATGTTTGTCGGGTGACAACCAATCATGTCTCGCAAGGCTGTGGGTCTCAAACCCATTACCAAAGAACGATAAGGGTTTTATGCCTACCATAGGCCTATGTGATGTATTAGATAATGTGTAATTATTTTTGTTGAATAATTATTAATGATGAACCAGTATAGTTACTTTTTATGTTTTCAGATTAATTTATTAACCATATTGGTTTTAAAGAATAGTTTGAGAGAAATAGTTATACTTTTTATTCTTTTATGGGCCTTAAGATCTACCAAAGGTGTATTTTAGCACTTTAGGAATCAAAGTTAATTTGTGTACGTCCATTACATGAATTAATATATGAATTAGAAATTGATAAAATCACAACTAAAGAATGAAATTTTGTTTATTGAAATATATCAAGTATGTATATTTCCTTATATTCTTGGTCAATAAAAGAATTACTCAACCATAGGACAATGATCAAAAGATAATGTGTTGTCCAAATACCTTAATGTTTTTTAATTTATTTCCTTTTAAATCATCACAAATTTATGAATTTTAGGCCTTTAACTTTTATTTTATCATTCACTTGTTTGTGATTTCTAACCTCAATCACTCCCTATAAATATTTACATTTTTCCTCCATGTCCAATATTTACTCCCAACCTATGTTCTCTTATGTGGAAACCTAGTTATATGTTACTTTGGGTAACCATTATGGTTCTAACTTTCATATTTAAAGAGAAGTTTTATTATCCATTTTTATTATTTGGGTTTCTATGAATGAAACTTTCAAATATTAAACCTTTTATAACTCAGACGAATTTAAAGGGAAAAAATCATTTTAAGGTGGGTAGAATGCAACACCCTAAGATTTTTTGAATTATTTTTTTTCAAATTAATTTATCCTTTGTGATATTTTTCATTTAATATAACACTAAAAATAGTTTATTTTATTTAAAAGAACTATGTTTGGATTTCATTATTCGAAACACCAAGTTAATTGTGCACTACACACAACATAAATTTTAGCTTTCTCTACAAGGAACATTGAGTTTAGTCTGAAACATGGTGTACATTACATGAAATACTAACTTGGTGTATGCAACATGCAACACCAAGTTGGCATATGTTACATGCAACACTCAATTTCTACAACGTCTTTTCATTGTTATAATTATTTAAATGATATAATTATAATCTAGTCATTAAACTTAGTAATATGAATAGTGATAAATACTTTTAAAATATATTTTATAATATTTTTATCTAAATAAAACAAATTGATAGTGAAAGATATAATTTTTGGTAAAGTCATTATATATTTAAAAATATGATTTTATCAAATAAACTATTTT
Organism: Viscum album; assembly: GCA_963277665.1. Taxonomy (NCBI): domain Eukaryota; kingdom Viridiplantae; phylum Streptophyta; class Magnoliopsida; order Santalales; family Viscaceae; genus Viscum; species Viscum album. The sequence goes on from OY728125.1 coordinate 983,476,137, forward strand.
TCATTTCCTTCTGTAAAAAAACAAAAAATAATAATTTTAGACACATTTATAAATTTAAAATGATAAAATAAACTTATTTTTTAATTTATAATGTCTAATTATCATAGGGGAAATTTTTGGTATTTTTCTGAGAAACGTCATTTTTGGATGAATAGTGAAAGATACATGATTTCAATTCAAAACTGTCTTTTCATCTAATATATTTATAAAGTTAAATTTTATTTTAATTTGGTTTCAAAGTATAATTATATTATATTTTTATAAATTAATACAATTTAGGTCATTTTAATCAATTACACCTTGAAATTGGGTATAAACAATTGGCAAAAGTTTGGACGTTTTTACTTTAAAAATCTGTAGTGTCGTCCCGACAGTGAGATTGTTTTTAAATTAATTTCTTAAACATCTATGATTATAATTTAGAAAAAATTATTCCATATTTATAATCATAATAATTTATAATTTCTAATAATTTCAATTTTTGACCAAAATGATTAGCGAAAGTGATTAAAATTAATTACAACATTAAGAGAAAAAATAGGTTAATAAAGTACTAAACCTTAAATTTTAGACCCAAAAGGACCTATAAAATTTTACAGCACTCATTTATTTTACATTACTATTCCATTATACTTCCAGTATTTCGTTTTTTGGTTTTTTATGACTTTTTCTAGGTTAAAATGTGGGTACACCTAACTTGTTTTCAAAAATTCCAAGTGTGTCATTTCCCTTCCCTATAAAAGGCCACCAACTATCTCTCTTCTTCACACCTATAAAACCTATTAGGTTTGTCTAATATCTACCCAATACACTCCCCAAAATCCCTTTATTCCTTATATAATCCTTCCATTGGGAAGAAAGCAATCCAAGGAAGCATTTTGACGCAAACCAGAAGGAGTTACCTGATTAAGAGGTAACGACTTCTCTCAAACTACTTTCCTTTATTTTCTTTATCCACCCCCTAAACTCTATTTATTCCATGATTTAAAAAAACAGTATCTAAAATATAATATGATATTTTTAAGATGATTTATTGACCTAAAATTACACACACCTCTATCTAATGGCTAACGAACATACTGTTTATGAGTGCAGTGAACTACCGCCTCACTAAACTATGATTGTTCATTTTTTCCTTTACCACCTCCCATGGTGGAAATTATGATAGAAAATCTATTTATATATGTAATATATTACATTTATTATGTATTTAATCTTATTTATTCCTTTTTCAATAGATATCTTTTTACTTTCCATTTGGTGTAAATACGATAATTTCACTTAAGGAAGTGTGGACTACCGCCCCCTCAAAGAGATGTGATTCATTCACACACTAAATGGAAGGTAATAATAATTATTTTAGTGAAATTATACTATATATGTGATATAATAATTATATATTAATAATTATATATATATGTCATTTTATTATTTTCTTTCAATACAACAATAAAAATGGAAACAGTATTCATGCGTACGCACGACTTACCACCTCCATGAAAGGTGTATTTCATTTCATAATTATATATTATTTAGATTATTATAATAATAAAAAAAATTATACACATATCATTGTTCACATTCTAGAAATAATTATATAAGTATAATGATCAAATATATAACAAATTAATGCACGTGCAAAAAAATCGGATATTACCCGAAGTGAAACATTAACATAGAATTGTTAACAAGAGGGAAATATAAGGTCATAATAAAACCATTTATGGAACTATATATTTGAATATTATTATTTAAAAGATGTATAATAAAATTAAATTCATTATATAGGAATTTTTTATCAGTACGACGATAGTCAATACACAAGGTAAGGGAATTTCAGCTCACTTTTCATTTTCGAGAGATACAGCTTTATTCCCCACCCATTACTTTTCTATGGTGTTTATACTACCCAGGGATGTATTATATGATTATTGTAATTAAATTTATGGGTATTTAAATATCCATTTTATGATCTTTATCTCATGGGTTTTATGTTTCAAAAGATACCAAATTGGTAATGTAATTTCATGACAAATTGTCTTCCTTGAGAAACATGCCATATTATGAACCTATATTTTTTCATGAGGTGTATATACTACCTTTGAAATTTTATATCATGAATCTTATTCTTTTAATGATATTTTAAGCTTTATGTAATTTCATTCTATCAAATGGGTAGTATGGTTCAAAGTTACTATGTGGTAAGAGTTTATTGAAACAATCTCATCACTTTTCGAGATTGTTTATGTTTATACTTCCTTTGATGAAATATTTTTATCCATCTCTCAAGAACACTCATGAATTTTATTATATTCTAGTTATTCAGAATAAATTCATGTATTTTTAACATTTTTTAAATATTTTTTACATAATATAGTTAAGAATTTGTTTTTAAGAATTTGTTTCTACTATTCTTAAAAAATAATTAAAATAAATCTTTACCCTTTTTTTCTTTTACCAATGTTTTCAAAAGAATATTCTTGTCTCTTTCTGAATGAGGCATTTTTCTAAAAAATTTACTGTGGAAAAAGAATTTTCTTTTTACCTCGAACGACATGTACGTACTTACCCCCCATCAATTATTTAAATATTTATTTTCAAGTTTGAAAGAATAATTTTTATGAAAATATTTTTAAATTATATTTTCAATGTAAATGTTTTCAAAAAAAATTAAAATCTTTTTATAAGTTTTGAAGGAAAATTTTTTTCAAAAGTTTTTATGTTTTATAGATCCTATTTCAAAGAAAAAGGTATATTCACCTCAAGAAATGTTTTCAAAATATCCTTCCAATTTATTTTCATCTAAGATAACGTTAGTTGATGTTACTCATTCCCTTATAAGAAATGATCCAAAGGTTCCATTCATATTATTTCTTGAATGGTTTATGTTTTAGTGGAATTGTTCTTATGAAACCCGTTTCACTTCCATAGGTTTTATACTTTTGAAACCTACTTCCTTTCATGGGTTATGATTTCATTAAGTGATTATGAAACCTATATATTTTCATAGGTTATGATGTGATGAAATGTTAATGATACCCATTTAATTTCATGGGTTTGTATTTGATATTTGTAAAACCTATCACTTTTTATGGGTTATGATATGATGAAAGTTTTATTATCTAGTGTCACATGTATGAATGATATTATTATGAGATGTGTGGGACCTATATCTCCCTCCAATACATTATGTAATTATAAGTTTTATATGATCTCAGAGGGTATATGGGTTTTATCCCAAGACCGAAAAAAATATGTTACATGGATTTTATCCCAAGACTAAAAATAAGAAGGTATATGGGTTATATCCCAATCATAAAAGTAATAGGGTACACTGGTTGTATCCCAAGCCCAAAAACAAGAATGTACATTGGTAGTAGCCCAATCCTAAAAGTAAAAGGGTACATGGGTTTTCAGCCGAATCCCAAAGCAGGTATATGGGTTGTATCCCAAGTCTAACATGTTATAAAGGTATTGTTAGTTATCCTTGACATAAAATTTTATATTCTTATAGGTATTCCACAAATTCTATATATTAGTCCTCAATTACGATTTCATGTATTATAATGTTTATTTCCTTATGATTAATGTCTTATGAACTGCCCAGATTTTTCCCATAACTCATATTTATGATCTTTTTTAAAGACCCAGAAATTTTGTATAATTTTTTCTAAATTATATAGAATTTTTACGTGACTGCAAAATTTGATGGCACGTGATTCCGAGGCTCAGAGTGCCCGGAATGATCCATCGAAAAAGGGTTAAGCTTAAAATAGTGTGGGTAAGTAGTTTTCATTAAAAAGTGGAATAACTATTAAACAGGTGCCCAGATCAAAAATATGAGGGCACTTTTGCATTCAGAATAGTGGTTTTACCTTAGGTGCAACTTAAGTTTAGTCGGTGCAGGCCTTCAGTGAGAAAACCTGAAAATGGAATAACCGTAAATAAAATTATTTTATTTTTCAAAAGATTATAACTCACGAAAGGTGACTTGGATTAAAAATATGAGACCACCACTAAACTTTTGAGGGTATGCTTTCCTTAGGCAGATGCTAACATTGGTCGGCACGGTCCAGCAGTGGAAGTTAGTTTTAGGCCGTGAATAAAATAACTAAGTAACACTTATTTTATTGTTAAATTATATAACTCCTAAACGGTAACTAGGATTGGAAATCTAAGAGTACCATTGAACTCGTGAGGGTGTTTTTCCCTTAGGCAGAGCCTAACCTTGATCAGTGTAGGTTGAGGGTGGCTATTTATAATTTTTGATCTTTTTGAAATGTATGTTCAGTAAACATGTGGGAAGAATTTCCTATCTTTTTAACCGGTGCTTGGATTAAAAATTTGAGGGAACCATTGAATCCACATTAGTGTTATTTTCTTAAAGGAGGTTTAACTATGACCATAGTTATTCAGGTGAAAAAATTTATTTTTTACAACTTTTTAAAGAAATAATAAAATAATATAGGATTTTTTATTTTATTTCTTCTTTTTCCTACCACCTGTTGAGCAGTGGTGGAGGGGACCATGGAGGTGGTCAAACCTTTAAATATGGGATGTTAATTGCACAGTTACACTTTGGTTGTGTAACCACCCCTCATGTAATTAATTTGTCACATTAATTATGTCAATTAATAAATCTCATTAATTCCTCAGTGTGTTACTCACCCTTTTCCCCCTCAATTTAAATCGGGCTCAGGGTAGAGTTTTTGACATGGCTTCATTGAGTGAGGAACCTCTGGAAAAGTGACATGATGTATTCAACCGATAGAGATAGAAGCTCGGGCGGCAATGAATCGGGAGCAACGAACGTTGGTGGCTTTATCAAAGTGTGGATTTTTCTTCCACCACCGCGACGACTCCAACGATTCTCGAGGTAGGGGTTGTCTTTTAATTGAAGAATTTACCACTTTTATTCTCCTCATTCTTGAATTTCTGGGTCATTGTTTTAGGGGATTTGAATAAGGTTTATCATTATTTTAATGTGATGTATAAATTACCTGCACATGTTATAATGCTAACGTAGAGGGAACGAGCCAAACGAACAAGGCTTGGACCCTCCGCTACTTGTTTCTCTTTGATTTCTTCGGAGGAAAGTTGTCCAAACCTGATGGAACCTTGAAAATGAGAGGCACACAATGATGGTGGCATCCTGAGAGGACCATAGGTGCGTCTGGAAGGAATAAAAGACCACTGGAGTTCACCTGGTGGCCCGTAGAAGGAGATTCGGGGTGGAGGTGCCCGCGACCGGTGCCGAAATACGAGGGTGCGGTCGGCAACCGCCAACCGTGGTGGAAGAGCGGCACCATGGTGGTTGGACAGGCGGCCAGCAGTAGCTGGTCACAGAGGTGGAGACAGCGCGCCGCGCTGAAGGGAGTTGCGGCAATGTAGGGGACCTTCTCCCTAGAGGTCTCGTGGGTGATGAGGCTGCGCCACCTGGCGCCACCAATAAAGAAGCTGAAAGGATCCTTTGAACCATTCGGAAGCAGCGGACCATGCGACCCTACCTGGGACACGTCAACCAGCGGGTCGAGCCCACCACGGCCCAGCCCAATTGGGCCATGCTAAGTCGGACCCAGACCGGGTCAGACCGGACCCAAACCCCTCTAGGTCCCAGATACACTTAAAAGGTCATACCTTGAAAATCATATGTCCATTTAACAAACCCTGCAGTACTCAGATCCTTGGAGATACATGGTAATTTTGAGATACTCCACATGACATTTGGAGAAATTTGGAGTTTGGATGGGTTGGATCGTACACGAATCAACCGGGTCCTTGACACTAAAATGCTTGTAGCTTACTGACCGAGTGTCTGGTTGACAAGCGGTCTATTACGTTGGAACCCTTATGACATGATGGATCTTCAGGATACTTCCTTGTGGAACTTCGTGGTGATTGATGTTTGACCGATAATTGGAGGAGCAGAACCAGACTATTTCTTGTAGTGATAGTTAGTATGGCTACTCCCTTGATGACTCAAGGCACGGGTATTCCTTACTTCTCTACTCCGATAAAGATGGGACTCTCCACATCATGAGTTCAGGTTCGTTTCCCTCTGATTGGTTTTTCTATCTTTGTATTCGGTACTCCCTTAGTGGAATAGGGTGCGGGTCCTCCATACATAACTCACATAGAGTTAGGTACTCCCCTACCGGGTAGGGTGCAGGTCCTCTATGTTAAGAGTAGGTACTCCCCTGTCAACCCAAGGTGCGGGTCCTCCTTATGAAGTGCTATAGCAGAGTCGGTACTCCCCTATCATTACAAGGTGTGGGTCCTCTTGCCTGGGGTTGGTACTCCCCTGATGTAATAGGGCATGGGTCCCCCACAGTGAACAAACTACCCACGTTGTACTCCCCTACCGGGTAGGGTGTGGGTCCTCACATATAGAGTCGGTAATCCCTTGTCATTCCAGGGTATGGGACCTCTAGCCTAGGGTCGGTACTCACCTGACATACTAGGGTGTGAGTCCCCCATAGTGAAAAAACTACCAGAGTTGTACTCCCCTACTGGATAGGGTGCAGGTCCTCACATATAGAGTCAGTACTCCCCTGTCGTGCCATGGTGTGGGTCCTCTAGCCTAAGGTTGGTACTCCCCTGACGTACTAGGGTGTGGGTCCCCCATAGAAAAAAATACCAGAGTTGTACTCCCCTACCATGTAGGGTGCAGTTCCTCACATATGGAGTAGTAATCCCTTGTCTACAAGTAGAGGTGGGGAGCCGGTCCTTCATGGGAGTTGGAGCTCCCTTGGTTGCAGGACATAGTGTCGAGGAGTGGGCCTCTTCACTTGGTTTCCCTTGGTCTTGCCTTAGGCGCAAGACTATGACTGCGAGACCTCTAGTGTTGGGTACTAGATCCAGTTCTAGCAGAATGTTCCCGATGGAGCACATCCTTTCGGACGTTCCATTAGGAACGGTTGAGTTGTGCCTAATAGAGTACATCTCTCAGATGGGTGCCATCAGGGATGGCCAGTTCACGAAGCATGTACTCCTAATCCTTGAGTAACGCTTTGAACCTTCTTTGAAAATCTTGGAAATGGCTCGAGGTGGGGGCCTTATGTTTCTTTGTGGATGAGATGAGTATATCTAGTTTGAGTTGTATCTTTTTATTTGTGATTTTTGATTGATATATTTTTTTTTGTTTTCTTTTATGTAATCCTGAGAGACCTTTTGGGGTCTCGGGGTCCCAACTGGGTATTGTTATACTCACCCTTGCACGGGTTTCGACTGCACCACATTGTGTCTTGTGCAGACAACAAGAAGCTTGGCTGAGACTTGAGGGAGCCTGTACTAGGTGACACATGGAGGAGATTGGCTACCATGGAGAGTTGTGGGGATGAGATATACCTACCCTTCAGGTCAGATCCTTGGTGGACGATCGCAATAGTAGTTTCTGTTTTTTTTTTTTAGTTGTATCTTTCAGTTGGGTTTGTATTTTGGGCCCCTTAAATTCAATACACACTTTTTCTACTACATTTTTGCTTTGTGGTTTCATCATTTTGTGTTCTTGGTTGTGTGTTTGTTCAGGTTTAAAGGTAATGTCTTCCCATTTTAGGGATATTCCTTTTTGGTGCTAGTCGCTAACCCCTGGCCTATGAAATGTGGGCATGGGGTAGTCACGGCACGAGCCCTGGGGGACGGGTCGTGACAAAGTGGTATCAAAGGGAGGTTCTACCAAAGAACTAGGACTCTGATATTTCCAATGGAAAAATAGTGTTAAGTGTTTTGAGTGTGGTTTTTAGTTCAGGGAGTCCAGTGTTGGTACGGCTACTGATGTATCCATACATCAGGACCCTGAATTCTGATTTCAGACTTGGTACACGAAAACAATAGTTGTGTGTATTTTGAAAATGTTGTTTCCTTTTTGATCTATTTTAGTCATCTCACCAGTTATAACTTATTAACTGTGTTTTATCTTGATTCTCTTTCAAGATGCCTCCACATAGACATCCAGCCATGATTCCAATGTGTGACCATGAGGATTGTCCACAGTGTGATGAGGCTTCAGTAAAAGGACCGTTTCCCGAGATAGGTACCTTTGGGAAGTTTCCCAGTGATACCAATGCCCGTTGGTCAGCAATTACTATCAGCGCTACCGGTATAGGACACTTATAGGCTCATTTCCTTACATGAGTTTCAGTGACAGATACCCCTTAGGTTCTGAGGCAAGCCCAACTCACTGGCGGCTAAATACTGGCTTGAGGTTTTGACTGAGTTTCCATCTAGCTAGGGCACCATTAGATAAGATGGTGGTCCTGGCAGTGAGCATTCTATGTGGATCAGCAGGGAAATGGTAGGGTTTAGATTGCCCCAATCGTACGATGAGGTGACTTTTTTCATAAATAGATCTTCAGATCCTTCCTCAGAGAAGGGGGTATCTTGACAAAAAAAATCTAAGGGTTATGTGATCCCAAGAGCTTTTATAGATCAGAAGGAAGACATGTCTATCGATGAGTATTTATCGAGGCATACCGACCATTCCAGGTACTTGATGAATACGATACGACCAGTGCTCCAGGGCTCGGACCTCCGAGCGAGATGTGTTTAGGGACATCCGAGCTAGAAATATTCCTCTATGAATTCCAACTTATATTAGGGTGCTAAAGAGGACCTTTGTGTTTGAAATTTCTTTGGCTGAGTAGATACATCCAGTGAATGCCAGCAGTGGGAAAGGAGGAAACCGACGTTAGTCTTAGAGACTTGGATGTGTAAAAATGTTTTGGAAAGAGAAATTGATAGGGAAAGATGAATCTTTAGGGTATTAAACGTGGAAGAGGATCTAGGTGAGCAGTAGGAGGTGGTATACTTTTTGACATGTTACAGCCACCACCCCAATGTGGTCCTCACCAGGCTCATGGAGCTAGAGGACAGGGTAAGGGAGTATCTACATGCGGTCAAGGAGTGTAACTCAAGGGATCCAGGAATTATTTGAGGTACGATCTGGGTGTACTAATAGCTACTATATTAATAGAAATAGGTACTAATCATTCTTTCTTATCACGAATCTTGTTTAAGACCTATAGTTTCTGGTTAAACCATTGACTTGACCCTTACATCTGGAGATACCTTTGGGAGGAAACTCGATAATCACACTTATGTCAACGGTGTGATCTGACCCTTGAGGTGAGAGTTTTAGTTAGAACCTCTTGGTGGAAGTTTCGATTCCTTATGACATTATTTTGAGTATGGGTTGTTCATCCATAGTTAATGCTCAGATTGAATTTTTTAGGAAAAAAGGTTGTGGTATATCTATAGAGTTGGAATGGTGTTTTCCTTGGATAGTGAAAATGGAAACCCAGATAGCATGGGATAAACTCATGCATAGGAGGGTGCAGCTGATCACTCTTGAGTCGACTAGCCCTATCCTCTTGGCAGCAGGAGTTTTGAGTTTTCAGTTCCAAACAACAGTCGAAGAGTGTGGGAACATCTTTTCAAAAGATGTTTCCAGAATTACCTCCCCACAGGGAGAGGGACTTCTATATTGTCTTGTACCCAACAATGGCACCCATATCTACAATTTCATATTGGGTGGCTCATGAAGAGATCCGGTATCTAAGAGTTTAGAAGGGGGATGTGGTGGCAGATGCACTCAGTAGGAGGTCTAGTTTACAGCTGCTGAGTGAGGCAACAAAGCAGCTAGATGTGTTACAGAAACCCTTCATGGATAGTGATAGAGTAGCATACCTCCAGTATATAACTGTCACCCCCCCCCCCCACACACACACACACCTTCAGTGAGTTTGGGAGGCACAACTTAGGGATATAGACTATGAGGCCCAAAGTGATCATATATCCTCAGGACAGGCTCCTGAAGGATTTTCTGAATGTGCGGAGAACGTCATCCTTCTCAAAGGACGCACCATGGTACTAGTGACGCTACGTGAGGAGGTGTTGATGGAGTTCCACACATCCCCTTTGGAAGTATATCCTAGTGTGGAGAAGATTTACGAGGACCTCTGGCATCACTACTGGTGGATAGGGATGAATACTGCACAGAGCCGACAGAAGTCTTATGCTGATAGGAGATGGATACCCTTATATTTCAAAGAGGGAGACCATGTCTTCCTGTAGGTCTCACCCCAAAAAAGATTACAGAGGTTTGGACATGGTGGAAATCTATCTCTGAGGTTCATCGGACCTTTCCAGATTCTCAACAGAGTGGGCAAGGTGGAGTACCGCATATCTCTTCCCCCGTGGATGCATCAGGTGCATAATGTTTTCCATGTGTCGCAGTTGAGGAGACGCATGCATGATTCGTCACACATTATCGACTGGGGTGAGTTGGACATCAACAATTGAGTGACTTCTCCAGATTTCCCGATGAAGATATAGGATCGACAAGAGTAGGTCCTTTATGGGTTGTCAATTTCTCTAGTAAGAGTTCATTTGAAGCACGGGAATCTCCAGGAGAGTACACGGGATCAGGAGGCTAAGATACCTACTCAGTACCCCCCACTTGTTTAATTTTACTTTGTTTTGGATTTCAAGGATGTAAATCCCTAAGGTGGGTAGAATTTAAAGACCCATAAATTCAGTATAATTTTTTTTAATTATATGTAATTTTTATGAGACCGCGCAATCTGATGGCATATGATTCTGAGACCCAGAGTGCCCAGATTGATCCGTCAAAAAGAGGTTAAGATTAAAATAGCATGCATGAGTAGTTTTCCTGAAAACGTGGAATAAATATTAAACAGGTGTCGGGATCAGAAATCTAAGGGTATCATTGCATTAAAAATGGCGGTTTTACCCTAGGTGCGACTTAAGTTTAGTCGGCTTATGCCTTTAGTGAGGAAACCCAAAAATGGAATAACTGTAAATAAAATTATTAAATAAAATTATTTTATTTTTCAAAATATTATAACTCACAAACGGTGACCCAAATTAAAAATATGAGACTACCTTTGAACTTGTGAGGGTATACTTTCCTTAGTAAGATGTTAACATTGGCCAGTGTGGGCCAGCAGTGAATGTTAGTTTTTGTTTGAAAATAAAATAATTAAGTAACAATTATTTTATTTTTAAATTTTATAACTCCAAAATGGTAACTCAAATTGGAAATTTGAGAGTAACTTTGAGCTCATGAGGGAATCATTCTCTTAGACATAGCCTAACCTTGACTCGTATAGGTTGACGGTGACTATTAATAATTTTTGGACTTTTTTTAAAGGTACGTTTAGTAAACGTGTAGGCGGCATTTTCAACCTTTTGAACTCATGCTCAGATTAAAAATCTGAGGATACCATTGAGTCTGTATCATATGGATTCACTTAAGGAGGCTTAAATTTGACCATAGTTCGTTGGGTGAAAAAGTTCATTTTTACGACTTTTTAAAAAAAATAACATAGGAATTTTTATTTTATTTCTTTTTTTTCCTACCACTTGTTGAGCGGCGGTGGTGGGGATTACGACGGTGGTGGGGACCACAGAGGTGGTCAGACCTTTAAATATAGGATATTAATTACATGGTTATACTTTTTTTGTGTAACCACCCCTCGTGTAATTAATGTGGCACATTAATTACGTCAATTAATGAATCTCATTAATTCCTCAGTGTGTTACTCACCCTTTTCCCCCACTATTTAAATGGGGCTCAGGGTAGAGTTTTTTACACAGCTTCATCAATAGAGGAACCTCTAGAGAAGTGATGCGGAATCTTCCAATGTGGTAGATGTAATATCAGGAGGCAAAAAACCGGGAGCGACGAAAGACGACGGATTCATCAAAGCTCGGATTTCCCTTCCACCGCCGCGACAACTCCAACGATTCTCGAGGTAGGGGTTGTCTTTTAATTAAATAATTTCCCACATTTATTTTTCTCATTATTGAATTTGTGGGTGGTTTTTATAGGGGATTTTTACTAGGTTTATCATTATTTTAATTTGATTTATAAATTAACCCCACCTGTTATAATGCTAACACGGAGGGTGCGGGCCAAACGAGTAAGGCTCGAACCCTCCGCTGATTGTTTTTCATTGCATTCTTTAGATTAGGGGTTTTCCAAAAATGACTAAACCTTCAAACCAAGAGGCATGAAATGACGGTGGAATCCCAAGTGGACCGTAGGCGTGTCTGGAAGGAAGAATGGACCATCGGATCTCACTCGGTGGCCCGTGGAAGGAGCGTCATTGTGGCGGCGCCGGCAGGCGAGGGTGCGACCGGCAACTGCCGGCCATGGTGGAAGAGAGGCATTGTAGTTGTCAGATATGTGGCTGGAAGTGGCCGACCACAGAGGTGGAGTCAGCGCACCCTTGCACGCCACGCTGAATGGATCCACGATGATGCAAGGGACCTGCTCGTTGCGGGTCCCGTGGGTGACGAGGCGGTGCCACCTGGCGCCACCAATAAAGGAGATGAACGACTCCTTTGAGCCATTCAGGAGCAGCGGACCACATGACCCCACATGGTTCATGCCATGCAATGGGCCGATCCTTCCGTAGCCCAGCCCAACTGGGCCAGGCCAGGTCGGACCAGACCCGGACCCCTCTCGGGCCCAGATACGCTTAAAAATTCATATCTTGCAAACCAGATGTATGTTTGACAAACCGTTTACGGCGCTGGGATTCTAGGAGTGAGATGGTCCTTTTGAGATACTTCACGTGACTTTTAGATAATTTTGGAGTTTGTCCTGGTTGGATCATCCTCGAATCCAACCGAGACTTTAGCACTAAAATGCCTATAGCTTACAGACTAGGTGTCTGGTTGACATGTCGTCTATTGTGTTGGAACCCTTATGACATGACGGATCTTCAGGTTACTTCATTTTGGAACTTCGTGGCAGTTGAGGTTTGACTGATAACTAGAGGAACATAACCAGGGTTTTTCTTGTAGTATGATTTAGGATGGTTACTCTCTTGATGACTCAAGGCACGGTTATTCCTTACTCCTCTGCTCCGGTAGAGACGGGACTCCCCATGTCACTAGTTTAGGTTCATTTCTCTATTATTGGTTTTTCTATCTTTGGAGTTTGTACTCCCCTATTGTACTAGGATGTGGGTCCTCCATAAATAACTCACATAGATTCGGGTACTCCTCTACCGGGTAGGGTGTGGGTCCACAATGTTAGGATTAGGTACTCCCCTGTTAACCCAAGGTGTGGGTCCTCCTTATGCAGTGCTGCAATAGACTCGGTACTCCCCTACCATGCCAGGGTGCGGGTCCTCTAGACTGGGGTCAGTACTCTCCAGATGTACTAGGGTGTGGGTCCCCCATAGCGAACAAACTGCCATAGTTGTACTCCCCTACTAGGTAGGGTGTAGGTCCTCACATATAGAGTCCATACTCCCCTATCGTGTCAGGGTACGGTGCATCTATCCTAGGGTCGGTACTCCCCTGACATAATAGGGTGTGGGTCCCCCATAGCAAACAAACTACCAGAGTTTTACTCCCCTACCAGTTAGGTTGCGGGTCCTCACATATAGAGTCGGTTCTCCCCTACCATGCTAGGGTGTGGGTCCTCTAACCTGGGGTTGGTACTCCCCTGAATTACTAGGGCATGGGTCCCCCACATCAAACAAACTACTAGAGTTTTACTCCCCTACCGGGTAGGGTGAGGGTCCTCACATATGGCATAGTACTCCCCCGTCTCCAAGTAGTGATGGGGAGCGGGTCCTTTAGGGAATTTGGAGCTCCCTCGACTGCAGGACACAGTGTCGAGGAGTGGACCTCTTCACTTTGTTTCCCTTGGTCTTTCCTCGGGTGCAAGATTGTGACTGCGAGACCTCTAGTGTTGGGAACTAGAGGCAGTTCTAGCTAAAAATCCCTGATTGATCACGTCCTTTAGGGCGTTCTATTAGGAACGGTTTAGTTGTACCTGAAGGAGTACATCTCACAGACAGGTGCCATCTGGGATGGCCTGTTCATAGAGCGTGTACTCTCAATCCTTGAGTTACGCTTTGAGCCTTATTTGGAAATCCTAGAAATGGATCGAGGTCGGGGCCTTATGTTTCTTTGTGGATGAGACAAGTATATCTGGTTTGATCCATGTCTTTTTATTTGTGGTTTTTGATTGAGATCATGTTTTTTGGTTTTCCTTTGTGTAATCCTAAGAGACCTTCGGGGGTCTCAGGGTCCCTAATGGGTATTGTTATACTCAACCCTATAGGGGCATCACCAGCACATTGTTGTGTCTTGTGCAGATGATGAGAATCTTGGCTGAGACTTGAGGTATCTAAGACCAGGTGGTAAACGGAGGAGACTGGATAACGTGGAGAGATGTGGGGACGAGCTATACCTACCCTTCAAGTAGGATCTTTGGTGGGCGATCGCATGAGTTGTTTCTGTTTTTTAGTTGTAGTTGTATCTTTCCGGTGGATTTGTATTCCGGCCCCTTACTTTCAATAAACACTTGTTCAACTATAGTTTTTCTTCGTGGTTTCATCTTGTTGAGTTCTTGGCTATGTGTTTGTATAGGTTTAAAGGCAATGCCTTCCCATTTTAGGGATATGTCTTTTTGGTACTAGTTGTTAACCCCTGGCCTATGGAAGGTCGGCTTGGTGTAGTCATGGAATGGGCCCTGGGGGACAGTTCGTGGCATCTTTGATATGCATGGTATGATCTTTTAATGTTATGATCACATTATCATAGCCTTATGTTCATGTTTATGCTTACATGTCTCCCTTTTTTACCTTTAATAATCATCTGATATCACCCCTTTTATGTTTACGTCCCCTGGTTATGAATATATATTTCATGTATGATATTTCTAAGAGTGTTTCTAGTCTTAGTGAACATAGTTGGAGAAACTTTAGCTTGCTTATGTACCATTTTTTACATTTCCATGCTTCCAAAGGCACTAATCTAATACTATATTTGGATGTCTGTTTGTAAAAAAATCTAAGTATTCCATATAATTTATGTAATTTATACGTATGAAAAGAGAGGGTCACTATAGAGGCCTCATCAGAGTGAGTCATTGGCTGCCCAACCTCATTTATCCTCGTTGGAGTTTCTTGTGAAGATTCATCTGCCTCTTTCAGGTCATACTTGAGCACCTCATCAGGACAGTGCTCCTATGAGATGTTTAAATTCATTTACACCAGTGCATTACCTTCCTTGGATATATAATTATTGATAGGATCAACTACATAAAATTTTTTTTGATGGATTAGCACATTCACCCCATCATCAGTAGAGTCAACTATGGTCATCATGAATTTTTCAAGCTCAACAGACCCAAAGGATTATGGATTTCTAGGTTCATAGTTGTTTTCTATATTCCTATCACCCTTATTATCCCCACTTGAGATAGTAGTACTGATTCCTTGAGACTTGGAGTCCATGATATCATTTCCTTCCCTTTTCCTACAAATATCCACACCATTTCCTTTAATCTTATAAAAACTACATTCGGTGTCCCTTTTATAATCATTAATTGAATGGACAAATAAATTACATTTATTACAAAATTTGGCTAGATCTGAATATGGATGGTGTCTTCTCTTATTGTAAGAACCACCACCTCCACTAATGTATTGTACTTGTCAACTTCCACCAGGATCCTTCCATAGTTCCAAAACTACATATTATCAGTTTTCATGTCTTTCTTAATGGGGTTTCCAAGATATGATGTTATGTACCAAAGTATCCTCAGGTTATAGTATACCTAGTTGATCTTGTATATGAATATCCAAACCTGAGTTTAGGTGTTTATTACACTCTCCGGATCAAAATTTCTAACCCATTATTGGACTCTCAAAAACCCAAGCTTCAAAGATATTTATACTAAGATATAAGATAACCTATTACATTCATTATATGTAAATAACACATGGTAATATCTAAATCCCATAGCTGTAATTTTCTAGTCATCAAAACCCCATACCTCCACAATTCGTTGGGTGAGATCATGAAATTTCCAATTTTTTCCTTTTTAAACTAGGACTCGAGAAATTATATAGTACTTTCATTGACATACCCTTCCTTCAAATATATCTTAGTTGGCCACTAAATGGTCAATTTTCCCCTTATTGATGACCCTTCTAGGAGGGGGTATATCAAAATCTACAAAAGAAGGAGAGGAAACAGATTTCACCACCTCTAAAAATTTATTTCATGGAGAATCAGAAGGATTGGGATCATTTTTTCCTCAAATTAGGTTTGGTCATGAGGTGGAAGATCTCTCTATGCCTGATGTGGTCATATTGAGACAGATCTCTTGAAATTTATATGGGATTGGATTCGTCATTGGTTTTAGATTCACTAGATTTATGGTTTTCTCCCTTCACCTCTCATTCCCCTTACCCTTCCATTCTCTTATTCAAGAAATTACATAATTATATATAATAATAATAGGGGAAGAATAAAAAAAATATCCATTATAATTTAAAATTGATTAATCACTAATTGATAGATTAAAAAATTGAATAAATAAATGATTAAAAGTGTTAAATAAATAGATTTTTGAAAACCAAATAAGCTAAAATATTTTTTAAATAAGTTCGATAATAGATCTAAAATATCCCCTACATCTACTACCCCAATCTCTTAAGTATTTAATGTAATAGTACCTTGGATTTAATGGTAGATAATATATCAAAACATTCCCTTTCTTTTCAGTTATAGTATGAAATCATAAATATAGTAGAAACACATCTTTAATAAAAAATATTGAAAGATTAAAAAGAATAGTATCTTTTATTTTTAATGGAAATGGAAATAAAACCAAAGTACATAAATTTAATGGTAGTGAGCACAAAATTTAGAAGAAATATGAAAATTATTGGAATTATAATAAGAAATAACTTTATATATTAGTTTAAATTATCTCAAAGAATATGAATAACTCTAGTAGATAATGATAATAGTAGAAGAGAGTGAATAGACATTATAATTTGAACACACTCTAGAATAGAGAAAAATAAGATTTAGGGGAAAATAACTATGAGGGAAAATAAAGATTATAGATTGTTGGCATTCTAAAATGGATATCAAGGTATGTTTTGAAGACAACCATGGGATCTATTTATATGTTAAAATAGATTTAGTAATGTTCAAGAATTTATTAACTATATTTAAGAAAATAAAGACTCAATTCAAAGTATTTTTACCACCGTAAATGTTCGGCTTGGATCTATTGTCCTGACACCACCGGATACCCAATATCCTCCACTATGAAACCAGTGTGACTACTACTAGAACATCCTCACTTTCTACTACCACCATCTATACAATGATCCTCTGCCGTCTTACCGGTGGAGTCTTGGAGTCATCACTACTACTTCTAATAAACAATTTATATATTGTGGAATCCAGCTACTTGGGAGTGCTACTAAGCATGCCATTAGATGGCCAGTGGTATTTTGATGGGTCTCCAGTGCTTCCTGCATCCATGGGCTTCAAAAATTGGCTCCACCACTTTTTCAAAATTCCGCCAATAATTATTCTAGATTTCTTCCAACACATTGAAACTTATATTAATACTTATTTAAGGTTTTCTTAAATTTCTGATATTATTTCATCAAATATAGCTATCAAACACTTAAATGAAAATGTTAAACACTTTTAAGAGTTTATGTGATCATTAAAATCAATTAATAGTGATACTCGTAGAAATATACCCCTTTTGATGATCAAAAACACATGAATAAAATAATTTAATTAAAACAATAATATAAAGAGATAAGTTAATTGCATTTCACTTTACCAAGATATTGAGATTTATTAATAATAATAATAATAATAACTACTCCAAACAAAAAATATCTCCTTGTAAACATAACAATTATCCCCACACAAACATATAAAACATAAAACCAAATATTTGTAACCCATAAAACCAGATATTACTCCCCCTTTGAGATTATCAAAAATAATTATATATTGGGTTAGATAATAAATAGATATATAATTTTAAACTATTTTTTCATCATTAATAATCTTTTGAGAGAGTTGAAAATTACATTTTAAAAAAAATTAATGATTGAAATTTTTAAAATATTAAAAAAATCAATGAGATATTTTCAATAAATATTGAGATAATAATAGAAATAATAAATTTTGAAAAAATTTATAAATAAATTTCTTGAAATAACTCAAAAATAAAATAATATTTTGAGAAAACAAAATTTAAAAAAATGATGTGTCACTTCTAGGATCATTTTAGTATTTACAAGATTAGATCCCCCTTAAATAATGAATAATATGAGATAAAGGGATCATATCCATTAAGAAGTAATAAAATAAATAAATAAAATATGTATAAAATATTTTTGAAAAATAATCTCATCATTAAGGTTTAGAATATATTATATTAATAAACCATATAAATTTCTCTAGGACTATCAAAAAAGGAGTCCATTAAAGGCCCACTCGTCATGCCTAAGATAGAGAAAGGGTTAAAAACAAAATAAAATCTTTTTATTATAAGTACATAAGATCATTTTTTTTATAACCAAATCCACCTTTTTGTATCTAAACAATAATTATTTTCTTAGACTATTATACTCACTTTACTTTTCCAAAATTAGGAAAAAAATTTGAAAACATTTTACTAGAAATCCATTTTGGAAAATAATTTTTATAAAATTAAATAAAAAAATAATCAATAGTATAAATGATTAACCAATAATAATCACAAGATAATAATACCAAACATTCCTTCAATAAGTTAAATTTGATAAAGAGGAAGAGGTTTGGTGAAGATGTCAGCATGTTGAAGATTGGTGAAAATAGAGATAAGAACGATATAACCTTTTTGAAAGTGATCTCATAGAAAGTGGTATCTCAATTAAATTTAGTTAGTGCAAGAGTGTTGGATGGGATTTTTATAGATACTAATCAAACTAGTGTTTTTATAGTTGATAGGGAAAATATAATATGTTATACTAAGGTCAATAAGACTATGTTTCATTCATATAACCCAGGAGCAGCAACTCTCAGTGACTATGTACTCTACTTTTATTATAGAAAGAAAAATAGGGTCTTTCTTCTTACTAATCAATAAGATGAGGGATTTTAAAAGAAGATTAAAATTTCAACAATTACTTATCCAATTTAGTTGGAATCCTCAAAAATCAATAATAGAAAAACAAGTGAGTCCAAAAGAGGTTTCCTTAGGATAAAATAATCAATGCTTTTCATTTCCTTTCAAATAACAAAAATATATATTGAGGGATTTGAAATGAGATTCCTTTGGTTTTTATTTAAAATTATAACAAAGAAAAATAATAAACATGATTTTTGGTAAGGTCGCAGTTAGGTAATGTGGACTTCCAATCATACTTAGATAAATCTTGTTTTCAATCGATTAATTATCTTTATCCGAAGTTATATTAATAGTTATACTTATAATATCTTTATCATGATACATTATACACATCTTTATAAGTTCATTAGTGTATTTACTTTGGTTTAAAAGGGTTCTATTTTAATTTTTCGAAATTTTAAATCCAAGAAATAATTTATGTTCTCCTATAAAACTCATTTCCAACTCTTTATTCAATAAATCAAAAAATTCATTGCAAATAGTTTCTTTAGTTGTTCCAAAAATAATATAACCAAAATAAATTGGTAATATTAATATTTCATTTGAATATATTTTTATAAAAAAATATGGACTCAACCTTTCCCATTTTAAAATTATAGGATAAAATAAATTTTGTTAAACTCCCATACCAAGACTGAGGGTATGGTTTTAAAACATATGGAGATTTAGTTAACTTGAAAACATAATTTGGAAATTTATGATTTTATAAACCTAGTTTTCGGTCTAAAAATTTTTTTTAGAAATAAAACTATTTAGAAAATAATTGTTTAAATCTATTTGAAAATTTTTAAATTTAAAATTAGAGGTGAATTCCAAAATATTATATTATATTCTAGTTTTGATACGAGTGACAAGGTTTCACCATAATCAATACCTTCTTCTTGATTATATCATTTGGTAAAAATTCAACTCTTTTATGAATTATAATTCCTTTATCTTCATGTTTTTTCAAAATATCCACTTTGTGTCAATAATAGGATTATTATTGGGATGTTTCACATGATTCCAATCATCGTTCCTTTAAAATTGATTCGACTCCAATTTCATATAAATTATCTAATTTTATTTGTGAATAGATTCATCAAGGGAATTATGTTTAATATGAGAGAGAAAATATTGAATTTTAACCTCATTTATGGCTGACCATCTAATATAATTTCTAGATTTAAATTCACCAATAAAATTATAAATAGGATGGTATTTGGATTGAATTCATGTCTTGGTTAAATAAGTAGACGTGATTTCTATAATTTCATCAATTTATATAGAAGAATAAGGTTTATGAAAGTTAAAATTGGGTTGTTCAACACCATAATCACTTTTTATATGTGATTTAGAAATATTATCATAAAATTTGATGTGAATAAACTCGTTTAGGGTCTTGGTCTTATTACTAAAGACTCGGGAGGCTTTACGTGGGTATGATTACCAAAGAATGAAACCTTCATAAAATTTAGATGCAAACATTCCTAAATTATCATTATTATTAATTATAAAACATGAAATATTAAACACATCAACAGAAAATAATTCATGAAGGGTAAACTCATTCAAGTGATTCCAATACATTTCTTGGAGGGTCATATTTTTTCTTTAAACAACCCCATTTTGTTGTGGTGTTCTAGGAGAAATGGAGGAGTGATGGTAATCTGGAGAAGAAAAAAACTCATAAAAGTATTTATTATCAAATTATCCACTATGGTCACTTATAAGAGAAAATATTTTGTATCCTTATACATTTTTAACTTTCCTTGAAAATTTTATAAAGACATTACAATCAATATTTTTATGAGATAAGAAGAAAACCCATGTAAATATAGTAAAGCCATTGATATTTATAAAGGTCTAATTTTTACCTCCAATTCTAGAAACTTGATTTGGTTCAAAAAAGAAAAATGTGGAAAAGTTATTTGGATTTAAATTATGAAACAAGTTTTTTAGGATTAAAAGAAAACTTTTGTTACTTGCCTCGTTAAAAAGTTTCACAAACTAAGATTTCTTTAAAATAAAATTCTAGTATATATGGTACAATTCTTTTATGGTTGAGCTTGATAATAGAGTGAATATTAGAGTGACCTAGGTGTTGATTACTAATCCATGATTCATTGTCTCGTGCGCTTAAATACTTAAAATTCTTACTTTCAATAGATTTTAAATCTATAACCTATAGATTTTGAAATTGAGTGGTGGTAAATAAAATATTTCCTTTATAATTAAAAAATTTATAAAAATCATTTTTAAAAGTAATTTTAAACCCTCTATCACATAAATGACTAATAATTTATAAATTATGATTCAATATTTTGACAAATTAAACAAAATTAATAAGATCAGAGTTATAAAAACTAAGTGTACCTATTTTGGTAATTTTGTATTTTGAATAGTCTCTTAAAGTTACATGCCTTCCATAAAACTTTTCAAGATGATTGAATTTAGAAGGATCACCACACAATACCCCAATAACCCATTATCCATATACCATGTATATTATCAGGATTTTCTATTATTCTAAAAAATTATAAGAAACTATAGATTTTAGTACGATATTTTGGGTCCACTTAAGTTAACAAATAAAGACTTTGGAATACAATATTTTTTATAATAATTTTTTCCCTTAGAAATATGAGAAGTGAGATAAATTTATTTTGTCTAGAATATCTAGAATTTTTAAAATTACATTCATAAAAAGATGACTAAATTTTCCACCATAATTATAAAATTTATTTTAATAAATTACCTTAAAAAATTACACGTTTTAGAATATTGGGGAAAATTTGATTGTTTTGAAAAAAACATAGAGATTTTTAATACATCATTAATAACCCAAAATATTTGTCAAATTTTATTCCCCTTGGGTAAAATTATAATGTATATTTTAATATATTTAATTTAAAATTCCAAATTTTCAATATTTTTTTATTCTTTTAACTTTAAAACAAAATCCACTTTTTCATTTAAAATTTGATCTTTTTTAGAAACAAAAAACATTATGTTTCTTTTTAAGATCATTGAATTTTGAAATTATATCAAAAAAACCATTTTTAAGTTCATTTTCAGTATGCATAAGATCTTTATAATTTAAAGGAGAATTTGAATATGTATAAGAGTAAGAAGATGAATGAGAATGGTTATAAGGAATATTAGAACTAACATTAATTCCTATGATACGCTGAGGACTTTAATTTCTTTATTGAAATAATAAAATTGAGTTCTCACTGGGTCTCTAATTCAAAAACGTTTGAGCATTATTACCATAATTAATGTCTTTTAACTCTTTATTGTTCAAGGGATAATTCATCTTTTTGTGGAACTTATTTTTTCAACTTAATAAAGTTACCTAAAATTATTGATTTTTTGTTTTAAAGTTTCTATAATACATCTTATTGTTATTGTAATTTTCAATCATTTTAGTATAGTTGGAAACATTAATGTAGCCCATAGATGAGTTTTCATTATTCTCCTTGAATCCAATTGTTACTTTTGTTACATTTACCTCCTTATTATTCTTTCTATATTGTATCTTCATAGTTATATCATACATTATGAGAGAGCCTTTTATTTTTTTAATCACCATATTTCTAATATCTTTATCTTCTTGGATCATGTTGACTTTTAGTGAAAAAAACCTTGATAAAACCCAATATATTTTCTTGAAAAATGTTTCTATAGAAATAGATTCACCAAAATATTTTCTCCCATTAAAAATATCTATAAATCTAGTAAACATAATAGTGATAGACTTGTTAGGATGCATAGAGAATCTGTCAAAGTCTTGCCTATGAATTTCAATCATTGTATCCTAAACTTTATTTGTAGCTTCATAATTAGATAAGGTATAATAACTCATATATCATAATTAGATAAGGTGTAATAATTATGGAAAGGTAAATAACTGAACACATATTCTATTTAATCAATAAAATGAGAATAAAATGCATCTAGAGATAATATCATTATGAAATTATCATAGATAATAATAATTACTGAATTATCAATAAGGAAATGATTAATTATTGGACATTATGATCTCAAGAATCATAATACCTCTACTTTCAAGACCTTTCACAAGATGGTTTAAAACTATAGGTAGAAACCTATTTAATTTTTTCAACTAATTTATCTCATGATACTTGTTGATACATTGAAGAGTTATATAATTTCAGGCCCCACCCATAACTGCACATTCAAAGCATTCCTTGTATATTTAATTATCAATCTAATTCATGAATAATATTTCTTATCAAAAAATATCTTCATTGATTAAGTAACATTGATTTATCAATATTTCCCCAGTTAATCAAATAACTTCCAAAGTAAACACTATATGTACGAATGGTATATGGTTTAGGAAATATCTATATCCATGATACAAATAATATGTATAAAATATAATTTAAATGTTAACAATAATTAATAAATAGGTAATCATATATAATAAAACAATGAGGTAGTATATACACCATATAAAAGTGAATAGGTGCATATTAACAAATATGTCTCAATAAAATGGAAATTGAAACAAAATCTCTTACAGTGATTATAATATTGATGTGAGAATAAATAGATCAATTATGTGTATCAAATTTGAATCCAAATAAAAAAAGTTTAAATAAAAAAATAATATAGTTAAAATTATTTACACACATAATCTTATAATGTCAAATATAATTAATATGTAATATAACCCAATGAAAAGAAATTGAGTTATGAAATTATTTACCAATTGGTAATTTTCAAGTCAAATCTCGTTAGATGAAATAATTCAAATTAAATCTTTAAATAATATGAATTATGAATTATTCATAATGTTACATGTAAAATGAGCAATATGTACACCATATAAAAAACTAGGCACATAACAATAGAATATGCATCAATGAAGGGAAATTGAGATGAAGTCCCTTACCCCATACTTTAATTTATTTGAATGTGATTCAACCTCATATATAATGGTTTTAATCATGTTATTATTTTATACCATAAACATATTCATACTTATAAAATCATATATGATCCTCTTATTACATTTTACCATTTTTTTGTTAATTTCCTTCATTCCATGTGTGGAGTAAAACCACACCATTAGGAATACATATTCTACACCTCCGGAGGTGGTAGGATATAGATGGTGGTCACATCCATCCCATTAAGAAGTGATATATCCCCCTACCTAATAGAATCCCCTTTACCATATAACTATTTATAATTTTTATACTTGTAAAAATAATTGTATCACTTTGTGGAGATGGTAGGTCATACATACGCATGAGTGATGATATCATTCCCTTAATGAGTGAAATGGTAAGTAAGTGGGTGAAATATTAATTTTAAAGAATAAATTTAATCTCATGTATATCACATATATTCATTAGTTTTATCCTTATTTCATTACATGTAAATCTTAAGTGAAAAATGATTCACATCACTTCATGAGGCGGTAGTCCTCCGTACACACAAGTGATGTTATCGTAATTTAAATGAAATGGAACATAAAAAGTTATATGTGATATTAAAATTAAATAAGTATAGTAATATAATAAATATCATATTAATGTGTTATTTCCATAATTATATCCATCCTTGAAAGGTTTTTATTGAAAATAAGTTAAATTGGTTCACGAGGTAGTAGTCTGTTGTACGCATGATCGACGGTTTCATTTCCCATTTTATAGAAGAGGAGATGTATATAGGTCATTATATTAAAAAATAACATCTAAGTATATGGTAGATAATATTTTTATTATACTATCATGATTGAGTAATATTTTAAGGAGGTGGAAGAATAAATAAAACAAAAACTATCATTTAGGAACATTACCTCTTCTTCAAACGACCTCCTTAGATTTACACCAAAAGCCTTCCTAAGATGGATTTATAATCAAAGTAATACACCTAGTATTATGGAAGAGAAATAGGTAAGTTATTTGGGTAGGTCTTGGCCAAACCAAATGGAAGTGTGAATAGTGGAGGAAATGGAGTGTCCTTTTATAAGTGGGGGAGATGACACACATGAAATTTTTGAAAAGAAACAATTACACCCATGTTTTTATCATTTCAAAAGCCTAAACATTGGGCCATTCTATACCCTTATAAGTGATAAGGTCTAAATATATCCATAAATTGGTATTTTACAAGTTTTTATTTTATTTTAACCCTTATATTCTTAGTTTAACCCCCAGTAAATCAGTTTTTACCCTAACTGTGGTATTTAAATTTTACTACTTTTACTATTCATAATGGTAAAAAATTAAGTTGAACTTATTAGATAGTTTATATTATTATGATTCCAAATATGGAATCCATTTTTATAAAATAAGTTCAAATAATTGGTAAAATTCAATTTAATATTATATACACAGACACGACGAAAAAGCAAGATTCCAAAGACAAAATACTCATAACTATACAAGGTCTTAAGATAAAAATTCAATATGAAATTGATTCAAATGACCAAAATTATATTTATTATAATATAATTTAACTAATTTTACATTAAAAACAATTTAAAATATAATTTATCTTTGTAAATAATCTAAAGAAGAGATTATTTTCAATAAAAAGTGGTATTTTTCACTATTCATAGAAAAATGAAACTTTTTCAAAAAATACCAACTCACCCTAAGATAAATTTTATATAATAATTTAAAAAATGAATTAAATTTTATAAAATAAATTTTATAAAAGTTTAAAAAATTAATTCTATCATAACATTTCAAGAAATAATTAAACTATTTTTTAAAAAAATATAGTTTTTTAAAAAAAACATTTCTTTTACTTTTAAATGATTTTTATTTTTATTTTTAATAAATTGATAAACAATTAATATGTGTAAAATATGTTTATTTTTTTTAATTTATTTAGTTTTATTCATACCCTCTAATTTAATAGTCAGGTTATAATGGTCATGTTTAAATAATATTTTAATAGAGTATTATATTTCATTTAAACTCGGTATTGTGTGCATAGAAAGCTATTAAAGAGATTGAATTTATTTAAAAGTAAATAAATTATAAAGTCTTTAGGTGTTTCATTATTCCCTCCTATAAAATTCCATCCTCAAAATTCTATAGATATTTCCTTCTAAATAGATGAGGGTAGTTCTTCATAACATCTTGTGGTTCTCACGTTGCTTCCTCTATTTTTTTATTTCTCTAAAGTGCCTTTACCAATAGATTTGACTGAGTCTACAATAATTTAGCTCTAGTATAAATAATATATATGGGTTCTTTGTATTAATATAGATTAAGTTCCAATTCTATTTCATCATAGGTGATCACATGTGTTGGGTCTCACATGTACTTTCTTAAAAGTTATATATGGAACACATCATGTAATTTTAAGAGACTTGGTGACATTACCAAATAATAATCCATAGCTCCAATTATTTATAAAATTTGATATACCTAGGGATCTACTTTCCCTTCCCTCTTAACCTTATTACACCCTTCCACTGGGAAAAGTTTAAGAAAACATAATCTCATACTTAAGATTCAAAATCCTTCCTCTAATTATAGGAATAACCATTTTTTCTACTTTTATCTTCTTTAATGTAAGCCTGAATAGTCTCTACCTTTGTTGTTATCTCTTTAAAAATTTACGGCCCTAAATTTTTATGTTCACTAACTTTATCCAAACAAGTTTTATTATGATATCTCTTTTCATATAATGCTTCATATGGTGACATTTGAATGCTAGAATAGAAACTATTGTTATAGGAAAATTCTACCAGTGGTAAATACTGATCCCACATAGATTGAAATCAAGTGATAATTACCTCTACATGTCTTCCATTATTTTAATACTCCTTTTAGGTTGTCCATCATTTTGAGGATGGTAGGAAGTTCTCAAATAAAGTGCAGTATCAAGAGCCTTATGAAGATTCTTCAAGAATTTTGATGTAAAATGGGGACCATGGTCGAACACAATCAAAATAGGTTCACCATGAAGTATTCTAACTTCATTAATATAGATCCATACAAGGTGATCTAGAGGTAAATATTCTCTCATATTGATTAAATGTTCATATTTGGTTAGGCGGTTGAAAATAAACCATATTTAATCATTCTTTATAGGAGTATTTGGTATTCCTATAACAAAGTCTATAGTAATTCTATCTCATTTACACATAGGAATATGAAGAGTTTTTATGACTCCTATAGTATTTTTTCTATCATCCTTGACCTATTGAAAAATCAATAATATTAATACATATTCTACAATTTTCCACTTTTTGTCATCCCACCAAAAATGTTCTCACAAATCCCTATACATATTGGTGCTACCATAGTGTATAGAAAAATTAAAGTTATGAGCATCAAACAAACAATTACATTTTTAGATAAGGTATATATGGAACACATATTCTATTTCCAAATTTTAGGATTCCATTATCACAAACAAATTCTTCCAACTTCACGTCATTCGCAGCATTAATTTTCCTTTGAAAATTATCATCATCAGATTGAGAATATTTTATCTTTTCCAATAAATATGGTTTTTCAATCATTTAAGAAATGATTGATGCATCCCCTTCCTTAATAATTCTCATATCCTTATTTACTATATCCATGAACATAGTATCCCTATCAATCCTCGTTGGGGTCTGAACTCCATGATCATTATTTCTCAATGCATTTTATACCTTATTTTCTTTCCCTAGGTGGTAGTATATTGAGAAATCATAATCCTTGAGTATCTCAAGCTGTATAATTTTCATCATATTGAGATCTTTCTATGAAAACATGTATTTTAGGCTTGTATGGTCTATGTATATCTCACATATTTTACCATTTAGATAATACTTCTATATATTCAAGTCAAATATTACAAATGTTGATTCAATATCATGGTTTGGATAGTTTTGTTCACGAGCCTTCAACTACCTTAATGAATATGTACTAAATTTATCACTTTCCATAAGGACACAACCCATTCCTTCCTTCTATGCATAAATATATATAACAAACCCATCATTTAATATGGTAAATTCAAAATCATAGAATTAATCAATATCCTATTCAATTTATCAAAAAATTCTTCACATTAATTTATCCAAAAAAAACATAAATCTTTTATATATATTCTTGGTTAACAGGCTATCCAATCAGGAAAAATTATGAAGTAATCACCAATAGTAACCTGCCAAACTAATGAAACTACATACCTTGGTTATATTTATTGGTGTAGGCCATTATTTGACTATCTTTGTCTTCATGGGATCAACTGAGATTCCATCTTTAGAGACATTATAGCCAAGAAAAGAAACTTATTAAATCCATAAATCACACTTACTAAATTTACCATATAACTATTTTCCTATAAGATTCTCAAGAATGATCCATAATTTATTATCATGTTTATCATAGCTTTTAGAATAACCAAGATATCATCAATTAACATCAAAAAATCATCAAAATAGTCCTCAAATACTCTATTCATTAGATCCCTATAAACATTGTAATGACCCGAAATTTTAAATAAATCTTGTTTCCTAATTTTGTGTTTTATTTTATACTCAACAAAACTGTTTCATTTGATAACACGAGTATAATTAAAATGAGACTGTTGGGTTTTGACTGTTATATGATCGTTGGTCAATATGACCATTGGAAACTAAACGTTTTGATTATTGTCTCTAAATACAAGTGATCTTGGTTAATTAATATAGAAAGAAGATTTGATGGCCTCACCCAGTAGTCTTGGACCGATTGAAGCCCATCTAACAGAACTTGGGAAAGAGGTAGCACCATTGGGCTTTGCTCTGGACCAAACCCAAGCTGAACTTCATCATGTGAAGCTAGAACTGAATCTCCTTCACGAGAAGTTAAAACTGATAGAAATTACTACTCGTGCGATGTTGGCCGAGCCGCCCTCAGATTCTCTCACCTTAGCACACCTTACACTTAGGTCCTATGCTGGTGTGATAAGGGGCTATTTAAGGAGACCGTAACTGCCTTGTGTAATCCTTTGTTTTAAATAAGAATTTCAATTTCTTCTTATGGTGAAGTTTATGAATTTTCAAATGACCGGATATATATAGTATGCATATTTTCTATGAATTTTAGAAAAATGATATTTTAAAAATGTTTATGTAAACCTTAAATATTTAATGATGTGTAATGATTTTCAAAAAATAGTCTTCTGCAAAAGTGTTCAGTAAGGAATTTGGAGTCTAATAAGATCAAATTAATTTTTGATGAATAGTAAATTATGAATAGTAATTTTACTCTTAGGATTAGTAATGTGACCAAATGGATTAGTAATCTCACTTAAAGAAAGTTTTAATATAATTTAGACACCTTGTTTAAGTAATGTGATTCAATAAAATGGGTAAATAACGGTTTCATAAATTATTAGCCAAGTGTTAGTTTTTTTGGGTGAATAGTGTTTTTTAATTAAAAATAATTAGAATATTATTTTTATAAAATGGTCTTTATTTTTGAACTCAGAGCATCGATATTATGTTATGGTAATTTTTGGGGATTTTTCTGAAAAAAAATGAATTTTCGGTGAATAGTGTATTTATTTAAAAATTAAATAAAAATTATTTAAAAAATTATTTTTATAAAATGGAGTTCATTTTTTTAATCAGAGCATCGATATTTGGTAAAGGTGAAATTTTGGGATTTTTCTGAGAAAGATGAATTTTCAGTGAATAGTAAAAATGCAGTTTTAGGGTTCCGGTATGTTTAATGACATCATAATTGTGTCATGATGATGTCATGAGATATTTAATGGTTGGACGACCAAAGGTGATTAATTATTATATGGGGGTCCCCATGTGGCCTAACTCCATGGGAAATACCATGGTAGAGCCCATGGTTTTGAGAAAACCACTTGTGAGGTGTCCCTTGGCCATTAATGCCTTGTCCCCTCACATTCCCTGTAAATACCCACCCTTTCCTCCTTTAGTTTTCCCCCCCAAATCTCCCCAAACGAAGCTCTGGTCTCATTACCTCCCAAGGAGTCCTCCCAAGGTGCCCCCAAGCCCTCAAGGTCCCAACCTTTGAGTTTTAAGAGTTACGTTTTAAGGTAAGGGATCTGACCTCTATCTTTCTTTTCAAGTAAGCTCTTTTATGTCCTTCATTTTATGCTCCATGTTCTTATGTTGGAGGATGTTCTTTTATATTCCTCTTACTACCCTTTTCATGTTCATATGATGAGAGATCCCCTCTTACTCTCATCATTTCTTTTTATGAAAGTTTAAGTGATGTCGTTAGGCTGCCGAATTTTTAAGGGATTCTTTAACCCTTCTCATTTTCAAGTTCTATTTTCTTGTCAAGTCTTTCAAGTTCCTTTTTATTATGTTAGGGTATGATCTCTATATCTATCATACTGATCATTTATGTTCATATTATGAGAGACCCTATTTGATCTCGTCAATTCATTTTATTGAAGTTTAAGTGACGCCGTTAGGCTACCGAATTTTTATAAGAGAAATCTTATTTTTGTCTTACTTCCATGTTTTTCATTTCAAATGGTATGTCCTTCAAATTTAATTACCATGATTCATATCCTTTATATTCTTTCCATATACCATTTTTATAGATCATTTATGAGTGGTTGACCCATGTCCCCTCTCTTTTCAACATTTTCTAAATCCATGTAACGTAGTCGTTATGCTGCAGAATTTTCGTCTCAAAATACCTCTCTCTTTTTCTCAAAATTATTTTATGTTATTAAGTGATTACTCAAAGCTATTATTTCTACAGGGGTATTCACATATATTTCAATATGTTCTATTTTAAATTCTTGGATTTACATACATGAAACTCGCTTTCCCTTTCCATGGGTTTAAAGTAACATAAAGATCATGTCTTTAAATCAGTTTTTAAAACGTTGTGATTATGAAATAAAACTCATTTCTTTTATGATATATGGTTTGTTTATGAAATGATTGATGATTATATATGTGGATCACATTATAATAAATACATGTCAAGGGTGAGCCCAGATAGCTCTCCAATGCATTGGGTAAAGACTTAATCTCTATAGATGACCTTTTAGACTGATACCTTGGTGAATAACCTTGGTAATTTTTAATGACACCTTGGGGATGGACCTTGGTGAAATGAAATGATTGTCAATATTAAATGTTGTATCCACATCTTCAAGTTATGAAAAATGTTATTTTTTATTATGATATGCCTCGCGATTTCTTTCTCATGCCTTAAATTTCTTTTTCATGACATTGTTGATGTATCCCAAGTTCACATGTTAAATGTTTCCCCTTGTTTACCTTATTGGGCCTTCTGCTCACCCTTTCTTTTGAGGTATTTCCCCAGGTTATGAGATGTAAGAATGAACCTAGGATTAACATGAGGAGAATCCTTTCAAGTGTTTAAGAATAATGTTTTATGTTTTCATGTTTTAAGTTCCTGGTTTCCAAGACACTAAACCTTAAAAATCCTCGGTTTTGTAAAATGTAATGAAAGTTTATATGATAAAAAGGCGGGATTCTATAGTTGGTATCAAAGGATGGTTTAGTTATTTATGGAAATTAGGATATGAAAACTTTAGGAAGAATCCTATAGAGAAGTTTATATATAGGAAATATTCCTGGTATTTTGCTGAGTATTGAGTAAGGGGTTGCCAAGAAAATACATCCCTATCTGGATACAAGCAGGTAGAGGTGGCTCTAGCATAGATGTACATAGGGGTAAAACCCGAAAACAATGCTTTAAGCTAGACTCAAACGGGAAATGGTACACGACAACGGGCCTTGCTACACTCTTGGTTACGACACTCCCGGGGCATATTCTTTGGTAAATTCATTATCTTAGTATGAACCATATTAAAGGAACAAAGATAAAATAAAATAAAGATTCACATAAGAATATATGATCATGGATAACCTAGTTTGAAACCTAGGGGATCACAAGTTAGGGTATACTTTTTTTCTACAAGTTATCCTTATATGCTTTAAGTTTTTTTTTCATGATTATTGGCGAAGTATTTAAGCCCCTAATTATACTTTCTCTTCTTAGTTAATGGTGGGAAATGGAAGAACATGTCCCAACAACCAATGTGATAGGAAATGTGACGATTACCGTATTAATATGACAGAGATGATTAGGGGATTAAAAGATGATTATTATTTTGGAAGACTTTCACTATTTTGGGGACTCTATATGATCGACGTAAATAGATTACTATGGTATTTTCATTTAGGAGTATGGTTGACTTATATTTTTAAGAATCGATAAATTTAAGGTGGACTTATAGTAATTTAGGTTACTTATGGAAATGATTAACCTATATTGGGTAAAATATGTTTAGGTTAGCTACTTTTGTTATAAGATGTTAGGTGTGGTTGATGTTGTTTGGAGATGAACAATGAAGTTTATTTTGGAAGACTATGTTATCAAATCCTTATTTTATTTGGGATTCAATATTAGTTTGGTTTATTTTGAGGAATTTTAAGGACCGTTATTTATGGAATGGTCTATGATGAACTTTGGGTAGTACCATGGAACTTTGAAGATTTAAAAGTAGTTTCCATTCCTATGGGATTCTTTCTTTTTGAACAGTTGTTTTACCTTACCCTTTCTGTTTTTGGGATAATTTTTAAAGATAGAAGAAATAGATAGCTAATATTTTTTGGATTATGTGATTCTCTAGAAGATGATTCTTGTTCTTTTGATGAGACCAAGTGTTTTTGAATTATCATCGTTTGGAGAAAAGATTAGTTTTGGTAGAGACTTATTAAAGGATGAAACTCTACTTGAAGGTAGGTATATTTCCTTATCTTTTTGTTCTATGTAGTAAATTAATTCCTCAAAATTATGAAAAGGAATGTAAAACAAAAACATTATTGGTTTATGTTTCCTACTAGGTAATCAAAGACCATTTACACACATCATAAGTTTGGGATTTTCTCGTGGTTAACTTTCTCCTAATCATGTTTTCTATCACTCACCTTTAGAACGTGACACTTTGTTTTCTCCTCCATGTCCATGTTTTCCTACATGGAATCCTAGTATGGGTAAACTCAGGTGGCCTTTGTACTTCCTTTTCTTTCTTTTAAAGTAATAGTGTTACTGACTCTTTTTCTGATGTGGGACTTTCAATGAAATTTCAAAACCAATTTTAAAAAAATTGCGAGGATGCAATTTATTAAGGGGGGGAAGATTGTAACGACCCGAAATTTTGAATAAATCTTGTTTCCTAATTTTGTGTGTTATTTTATACTCAACAAAACTGTTTCATTTGATAACACGGGTATAATTAAAATGATATTGTTGGGTTTTGACTGTTATATGATCGTTGGTCAATATGACCACTGGAAACTAAATGTTTTGATTATTGTCTCTAAATACAAGTGATACTAGTTAATTAATATAGAAAGAAGATTCGATGGCCTCACCCAATAGTCTTGGACCGATTGAAGCCCATCTAACAGAACTTGGGAAGGAGGTAACACCACTGGGCTTTGCTCTGGACCAAACCCAATCTGAACTTCATCATGTGAAGCTAGAACGGAATTGCCTTCGTGAGGAGTTCAAACTGATAGAAATTACTACTCGTGCGATGTTGGTCGAGCTGCCCTCAGATTCTCTCACCTTAGCACACCTTACACTTAGGTCCTATGCTGGTGTGATAAGGGGCTATGTAAGGAGATTGTAACTGCCTTGTGTAATCCTTTATTTTAAATAAAAATTTCAATTTCTTCTTATGATGAAGTTTATGAATTTTCAAATGACCGGATATATATAGTATGCATATTTTTGATGAATTTTAGAAAAAAGGATATTTTAAAAATGTTTATGTAAACCTTAAATAATTAATGATGTGTAATGATTTTCAAAAAATGGTCTTCTACAAAAGTGTTCAGTAAGGAATTTGGAGTCTAATAAGATCAACTTAATTTTTGATGAATAGTAAATAATGAATAGTAATTTTACGCTTAGGATTAGTAATGTGACCAAATGGATTAGTAATTTCACTTAAAGAAAGTTTTAATATAATTTAGACACCTTGTTTAAGTAATTTGATTCAATAAAATGGGTAAATAATGGTTTCATAAATTATTAGTCAAGTATTAGTTTTTTCGGTTAAATAGTGTTTTTTAATTAAAAATTAAATTAAAAATAATTATAAAAGTATTTTTATAAAATGGACTTTATTTTTGAACTCAGAGCATCGATATTATGTTATGGTAATTTTTGGGGATTTTTCTGAAAAAATGAATTTTCGGTGAATAGTGTTTTTATTTAAAAATTAAATTAAAAATATTTAGAAAAATATTTTTATAAAATGGAGTTCATTTTTTTAATCAGAGCATCGATATTTGGTTAAGGTGAAATTTTGGGATTTTTCTGAGAAAGATGAATTTTCAGTGAATAGTAAAAATGCAGTTTTAGGGTTTCGGTATGTTTAATGACATCATAATTGTGTCATGATGATGTCATGAGATATTTTAAGGGTTGGCTGACCAAAGTTGATGAATTATTGTATGGGGGGCCCCATGTGGCCTAACTCCATGGGAAATACCATGGTAGAGCCCATGGTTTTGAGAAAACCACTTATGAGGTGTCCCTTGGCCATTAATGCCTTGTCCCCTCACATTCCCTATAAATACCCAACCTTTCCTCCTTTAGTTTTCACTCCCAAATCTTCCCCAACGAAGATATAGTCTCATTACCACCCAAGGAGTCCTCCCAAGGTTCCCCCAATCCCTCAAGGTCCCAACTTTTGAGTTTTAAGAGTTACGTTTTAAGGTAAGGGATCTGACCTCTATCTTTCTTTTCAAGTAAGCTCTTTTATGTACTTCCTTTTATGATCCATGTTCTTATGTTGGAGGATGTTCTTTTATATTCCCCTCACTGCCCTTTTAATTTTCATATGATGAGAGATCCCCTCTTACTCTCATCATTTCGTTTGATGAAAGTTTAAGTGACGTTGTTAGGCTGCCGAATTTTTAAGGGATTCTTTCACCCTTCTCATTTTCAAGTTCTATTTTCTTGTCAAGTCTTTCAAGTTCCTTTTTATTATGTTGGGGTATTATATCTATATCTATCATACTGATCATTTATGTTTGTATTATGAGATACCCTATTTGATCTCATCAATTCATTTTATTGAAGTTTAAGTGATGCCATTAGGCTGCCGAATTTTTATAAGAGAAATCTTATTTTTGTCTTACTTCCATGTTTTTCATTTCAAATGGTATTTCCTTAAAATTTCGTTACCATG
The DNA here is from genome assembly GCA_963277665.1 of Viscum album. Taxonomy (NCBI): domain Eukaryota; kingdom Viridiplantae; phylum Streptophyta; class Magnoliopsida; order Santalales; family Viscaceae; genus Viscum; species Viscum album. The sequence goes on from OY728125.1 coordinate 983,511,316, forward strand.
ATTCATATCCTTTATATTCTATCCCTATACTATTTTTATAGATCATTTATGAGTGGGTGACCAATGTCCCCTCTCTTTTCAACATTTTCTAAAACCCTGTAACGTAGCTGTTATGCTGCAGAATTTTCGTCTCAAAATGCCTCTCTCTTTTTCTCAAAATTATTTTATGTTATTAAGTGAATAATCAAAGATCTTATTTCTATAGGTGTATTCACATATATATCAAAATTTTATATTTTAAATTCTGGTATTTACATACCTGAAACCCACTTTCCCTTTCCGTGGGTTTAAAGTGACATAAAGATCATGTCTTTAAAGCAATTTTAAAACGTTGTGATTATGAAATGAAACCCATTTCTTTTATGATATATGGTTTGTTTATGAAATGATTGATGATGATATATGTGGCTCTCATGATAATAAATACATGTCAAGGGTGCGCCCAGATAGCACTCCAATGCATTGGGTAAAGACTTAATCTCTAGAGATGGCCTTTTAGACTGATACCTTGGTGAATAACCTTGGTAATTTTTAATGACACCTTGGGGATGGACCTTGGTGAAATGAAATTATTTTCAATATTAAATGTTTTAGCCACATATTCAAGTTATGAAAAATGTTATTTTTTATTATTATATGCCTCGCGATTTCTTTTTAATGCCTTAAAGTTCTTTTTCATGACATTGTTGATGTATCCCAAGTTCACATGTTAAATGTTTCCCCTTGTTTCCCTTACTGGGCCTTCTGCTCACCCTTTATTTTGATGTATGTCCCCAAGTTATGAGATGCAATAATGAACATAGGATGAACATGAGTAGAAGCCTTTCAAGTGTTTAAGAAGAATGTTTTATGTTTTCATGTTTTAAGTTCCTCGTTTCCAAGACACTAAACCTTAAAGATCCTCGGTTTTGTAAAATGTAATGAAAGTTTATGTGATAAAAAGGTGGGATGCTATAAACATAGGGTTAATTAGTCGATAAAAATTGAATTACTATAAAATTGTAATTTTCATACCTATTTTAAAAATATTTCTTTGGAATGTATTCCTTTTTTACTCGCAATTTATGATACCCGGATCGGAGGACAATCTTTGAAAATATTGAGCTCTATAGAGTTTATCAAATAAGTCATCAATGTGAGGCAGAGGATAATTTTTATTTATCATAATGGAATTGATTTCACTATAATAAACGCATATCCTCAAAGACCCATCTTTATTCTTAATTAATATAAAATGGACTCCCCATGGTTAAACATTAGGGTGTATAAATCCTTTATCACAAAACTCCCCTAGTTTTTACGTCAACTCCACTAACTTGACAGTGGCCATTATATAGGGGGTATATAATATTAGTCTGTCATCAGGTACTAAATCAATGGAAAACCTTACTTAACACTCTAGTGGATTTCTAGGTAATTATTTAGGAAATACATCAGTATATTCTTGTAAAATAGGTGAATCATAAATTTTAATATTACTTTCTCCATGCACAGATTTTGTTTTCTCTTCTTCCCCAAGAATATATTTTAGAATAGATATTGGGGGTGGATCTAAACATGACTCAAATGATGAAGTCTCTACTCTAAAGATAAGTAATCCCACATATTCATCATGAATTGTAATTTTCTTCTCCTTACAATAAATATTTGAAAAATATTTTGAAATACATTTTATACTAAGGATTATATCAAATTAAAAAATTTGTATAATAATAAAGTAAAAAAATAAATAATATTTTTGTTTCATAATGGGGACTGGCTGACACAACCTTATTATAGTGAGACTTCACCAAGGATTTTTGACAAATAACTCTATTCTTAAATTAATAAGGAAATGTATAATTTTCTTAGAAAACTAGGTAGATATAAAAGAGTGTGAGGATACATAACCAAATAAATATTTAGATAAATTTGAGGGTATGATTAAAGAACATACCAACACGTCATTAGGAACTTACACCTTAGTTATAGTGATTGTGTAAGATTGGGATTCTCCCCTTAACCTCTTCTGTGGTAGATTACCTTGATGCTTGTGGAATTCATTTGTATAGTTACCTATCTCCCTATAGTTTAAAAGTTGAATAGTGGTGTTTTCATTCTTCTCCTTTCATTATTTATCATGATGAACCTTATCTCCACACTTATATAAATCTCCCAATCTCTTCAATAATTTCCTAGGGTGATTATTTACACACTTTTTATAAGGAGGAAATTATTCGTTATCTTCTTCTTATTTTATGCATTCCTTTTTCCCAAGTGCTCAAATGACCTCTTCTTATCTTAATTTCCCTTGAATATGTAAGATCTATAGAATTCCTTCTCTGATTTTATTGTATATAAAACAAATTCATCATATAAAAAAGAAGTTTTAGAGACTAATTCCCTTCAAAAAAATGGATTAAACCCTTCAAATAAATGGTAAATCTTGCACTTTATGTTGTGTATGTAATCTGTAGCATACCTAGATAAACTTGTAATGGTATCATCATACTTGACAACACTTTCTTATTCCTTTTTCTATAAGCTGAGGAACTTTATATTCATTTCAATTTATTATTCATGGGGGAATTATTTATTGAATAATGTCACCTTAAAATATTTCCATTCCATGAGTTATATTTCCTCTTAATCCCTAATATTTTGGATCAATGATCACCATTCATCATCATCACCTTTGAGACAATACACTGTAAATATAACCATTTCCCTTTCATTAAATCCCAAGGCCAAAAATATCTTATTTAGAGACTTAATCCATTGCTCATAAACCTGTGTATTAATAGTCCCACCAAATTATGGAGATTTTATTGCATGTAGTGATCCAACATAAGAGAATAATTCTATGGAATAGGTTTCCCCATTCGAGAAAGGTGATTTTTCATAACTTGATTAAGCTTCCCTAATATAGAAATAATTTTATCATTTCCAATACTATCTATATTAGATTTTTTTGATAGGTCAATCTCTACAGTGGATATGAGTATTGATCCCCTTATTCATTCCATGTGTTATTTCTAAACAATGGCATATACTGTATTAGCTAATAAAATTAGAAATTTTAAATCATAATATATAATTCCAAATATGGTGCAATAATTAAGATAAATTAAAAAATTATTCATTTTTAATCTCAGAATCATAAACTTGGTTTCTTTAGGGATATATTTATTTTTAAATCCTCCATAATGGTTTTTAAAGAAAACATGAATTATCCTAAGCATATCCCCTAGGAGTGTCAAACCAGGTGTGTATTAAGGCCAGTTGGTGTGCACCAGGTGATGATCGAGTCAAGCTCAATGCACTATTTTTGAAGTTATTACCCCTAGGTACATTTGTGCCAGAACCAAATCCACTTGTAGTATCCATATAGGTATTTATTTCAAGTAAACACCACATAATATCTTCCTTACTAAAACATTAGGATGTTCTTCTATACTTATCATCAAATTATATCATTAGGTTATGTTTCTTAATTTATGTTTCCCTTAATATAATTCCCAAGGTTTGTACTAAACTGCCACTTATACCAACTGTAATAACCCTGACTCTAGTAACCCAGAGTCAGTGCCTACTTTATTAAGTTGGTACATGTACAATGGGGTCAAATCCTAAAGAACCGATTATTTTAGTATATTTGGACAACCATATACAATCATTATACCCATTTTTCATTAGGATTCATCCTTGAAAAATCATTCAAATATTTATTCTTAATATCCTAGTTAAAGTAAAAAAAATAAGGGTGAGCTCAAATTCTCAATAAGGGTTACATACAGTAGAAGAAATAATGAATCAATAAATAATAATCAAACATGGAAAGGTAAATGATTAAACATTCATTCCATTTAATTAATAACTTAAATATACTAATTAGATAAGTCATAATAAATATGGTATGTTAAATAACTGAACACACATTACATTTAATCAATAAACTAAGAATTAAATTCACCCATAGATAATATCACTATGAAAATCTCATGGATAATAATAACAACTAAATTCTCAATGAAGGAAATGCATAATTATTTGAATTCATGATCTCAAGCATCCTGATACCTCTACCATCAAGACCGTAAAAAATATAGTTTAAAGCTATAGGTAGAAATCCATTTAATTTGGCCAACTAATTTGTCTCATGAGACTAGTTGATACATCGAAGGGCTATATAATTTTGGGCTCCACCCATCACTACATGTCTAAAGCATTCCTCATATATTGAATAATCAGTTTAATTCATGAATAATATACCTTGTCAAAAAATATTCACATTGATTAAATAACACATATTTATCAATATTTACCCAGTTAATCAAATAACTTCCAAACACTATTACAAAACAAGCCATTAACAGTGCTAGAAATGGCCTTTATCAGCACTAGAAAAGCACTTACTACATGAGCGAGGTTAAAATCCCTGGTCTTTTATTAGTGCTTCTAAAAGTGATGATAAAATTTATAATATAAGTGCTTATAGAAGCACTGATAAAGTATACCTTTATCTATTCTTATAAAATCACTAATAAAGGTCCATACTACAGTGTGTTGCAACAGCACACTGCAGCACCACTGCAATGTACTGTAACAACACACCACAACACCAGAAACACACTAGATATCAACAGAAATAAGTACCAATAAAGGATTTAAATGAAATGAAATTTTAAACACAAACACATGAAAAAAACACTATATTATAGACATTTTAAACATTGGTTTATACAATTACATAAATATAAATTATTGCATATATTCAAAAACATCAATGTTCCTTTATCTTTTAATCCTGACCCAACTCATGCAATTTCCAAACAAACTACCCCTTCTTGAGAAAAATAAAGCACCTATATAAGAAAACAATTCTTATTTTAGTAATAATATAAAGAAATAAATTAACAAAACTTGTTAATTTTACTAAAATTAATGTCAATTTTAAAGAAAAAGATGAACTTGGAGTCATACTGATCATACTATGCATTATATTGAGTTTCGAATGATTCCTACATGTCTCAAATGACTTTTGGATCATTTTAATAAAGTATCAAAACAATCTGAATGCCTTTTCTTGGTTTTCAATACGTCAATTGTATTTTTTACTAAAATGTCATTTTAAACTAGAAACACGCACTTTTGACTCATTATGATCACATAGTGTATCAGTTTGATGTGAAATGGATTCCTACATGTCACAAATGACTTAAAAATAATTTTACTAAATTATAACGAAAATATGAGCATGTTTGATCAGTTTTCAGTGAGTGACACTTTTTGAACTAAAATATCAATTTTAAACTGAAAAAGTACACTTTGAGTCATACCGGGCACATAGTGTAATGGATTGAGATGTGGATGATTCTTATATGTCACAAATAACTTATGGATCATTTTTGTAAAGTATCAAAACAATCCAAATGTTTTTTCTCGGTTTTTAGTAGGATAGTTTCCCATTTTACTAAAATTGATGACCATTTTAAATAAAAAGACTCACATTAAGTCATATTGGTCACATTGTGCATCATATTAGGGTAAAGTTGATTTCTACACATCCAAAATTACTTATGGATCATTTTTATAATGTTTTAAAACAATATGAATGTGTTTTCTTGCTTTTAAGTACATCACTTTCTTTTTTACTAAAATGTCATTTTAAAATTGAAACACGCACTTTGACTCATACCGATCACATTGTGTATCAGATTGAGGTGTGTCTGATTAATAAACATCAAAAATGAATTATGTATTGTTTTCTTAAATTATTTAAACAATGTTAATGTGTTTACTTGGTTTTGAGTAGTTTAGTTGGCCTTTTTAGTAAAATTGATGATAATTTTAAATAAAAAAGATGCACTTAGAGTCATACCGGTCACATCGTGCATCAGATTGAGGTGTGGATGGTTATTTTATGTCCCAAATGACTTAAGGATCATTTTCCAAAAGTTTTAAAAAATATAATTGTATTTTATTAGTTTTGAGTATGTCACTTTTCTTTTTTACTAAAATGCCATTTTAAAATTGAAACATGTACTTTGAATCATACTGATCACATTGTGTATCAAATTGAGGTGAATATGATTCCTACACATCAAAATTGACTTATGTATTGTTTTCCTAAATTTTTTAAACAATTTTAATGAATTTTATCAGTTTTGAGTATGTTATTTGTCCTTTCTACTAAAATTGGTGTCAATTTTAAATAAAAACATGCACCTAGAGTCATACCGGTCACACTGTGTGTCGGATTGAGGTGAAGCTAATTCCTACATGTCACAAAAACTTATGTATAGTTTTATTAAAGTATGAAAACAATATCAATATTTTTTATCTATTTTGAGTACATTGCTTGTCTTTTTTACTAAAATTCCATTTTAAAATTGAAACACATACTTTGAATTATACCAATCACGGTATGTATTAGATTGAGGTGCAGCTGATTCCTACACATCACAAATAACTTATGGATTGTTTTCCTAAATTATTTAAACAATTTGAATGTGTTTTATTAGTTTTGAGTAGGTTAGTTGTACTTTTTACTAAAATTGATGTCAATTTTAAATAAAAACGCACACTTAGAGTCATACCGGTCACATTGTGCGTCATATTGAGGTATGGATGATTCATGCACATCTCAAATCACTTATGGATCATTGCTCTAAAGTATAAAAATAATATGATTGTGTTTGTTTAGTTTTGAGTAGGACACTATTTGTTTACTAAAATTGATGTCAATTTTAAATAAAGATGCA